>OY728131.1:933951375-935283875 GCA_963277665.1 Viscum album
AGGATTTAAATCTTGGATCCACTTATAACACAATTATATTTTTTATTTTAACTATCCAAATGTCTATATATTCTTGTGGTACATCAAAATCTACTTTTAGATCTACTCTTACCTCGATTATAGGATTTTCATTATTATTATCCTCCTCACATTGCTTATCTATAATATCCATGAGGACTTATTCATTATGGTCTCGATATTCCTAAACATTCTCTAATTCTATATTCTCTTATTTTAAATATCCTTTAGATAAAGAGGTAATTTTCTTAAATAATGTGTACTTTGTATTTTACTACTTGTTCCCACCATTGAATGACTTTATTTTAGATTATTATATCTTCTTATCATATTGAAAATTCATGAGTTACCAATGTGATAACCATAGTTGTTACTAATTAAATAAATATTTTTTATGATAGATTAATCCACATGTAACACCAAATCCAAAAAAATATGTACTATTGTAAGGTAGTTATAGAATTTATATATATAAATAGTGGTAATAGAATTATGAATATAAATATATTTATATTTATATTTATATTTATTTAAAAAAATAAATCTCGTTTTAAATATTGGATCAACTAGTGCAGCTACAAAACTAATGAAATTTATTTTTTGGAATATTCTTCCTTTTAGTCATAATATATTTTTATATGAATCAAATATTTAAAATATTTCAATTAGTAATTTAAATGAAATTGGAAGAAAAATAAATAATATAAACAATGTCACATTCTTAAAAAATATATTTATAAATATTTTATTTTTTAATTAAAAATAAAATTTATAAATTTCTGTATTTGAATAAAAAATTTCATTTTTGGATTAATAATGGTTATATTTTTCTTAAGATAATATTTTTAGTTTTTTCTATGAAGATTAATTTTTAGTTGAATATTGTAAAATAATTTTTTTAAAAATGACATGTCTTTGTGATAAAATTAGTATATAATTATTAATTTTAAAAATTTTAACCCTTTTTTATAGGAAAAATAATTATTTTATAAGTGAATTTATAATATCAAAAATGTTTTTTCAATTTAAAAACCCATATTCTATATTTTAGAACTTAAATATATTATTTTTTAACAAATTATACATTTAATGTTTTAAAGGTAAATTTTCATAACATTTAAAAATGGAATAAAAAATTGGATTTCAAAACATGAATAATTATGTCCAATTATATAATACTAACCATATTATTTTATGAGATTAGAGTATAAATCCCCAAGATAAATACTGATTTTCATGGTGAAAACTAAAATTGTAAAATGGAGTTACCTTTAATGTAAAGGTCCTAACATGTTTTTAACAAGTTTGTTTTTAAATTTTGGTGTTTTGGATCAACCTTAACTTCCCTATAATACTATATTTGTCGATTATTGGTCCAATTTACTTGATAGTAAATTCCCATTATAAAAAAGTTTGGGGTATTTAAAAAAATGTCACTCCCTTTCACCTATAAAAGGTATACTCCTATCCTCACATACCCTCACACCAAAACCAAATATGATTTTCCAAAACGCTTCATATACCTATATTATACAATTATAGAAAAATTAAATTTGTTTTTATTTTCTCAAATCATTATCCCACATTGTTTTAATCCCATTCTCAAAGGATATCATCCAGGAAGTGAGATATATGGTCCAAACCTCTCATTAACCTTTTTTTGATTCATGAAGATATTTTATTCTTACTCAAATTTATTTTCAGGACCACAAAATAATAATATAATCATGATTATTTCAATGGTATGTTATTATAATGATGTTACAAGCATAAAAATCACTACATTTTTCATTAATACAAATGAAAATGTGAATCGTGTGTTATAAAAACTACCACCTCCTTGAATAAAAGATACTAAATTCCTTAATTTCTAAGAAATTGTTTTTATAGAAATAATTCATAATTATTTAAGATATAAATAAGTAATATATATCATTAATATGGTAATTTTGGATTAAAAAGTAACAATCATTATGAGGTGATCCAAAGTTATTGGTATATAACACCAAAGTAGTTCTTCACCATTTTCATTTTAATTAAACATGACTTAAAAAAACATGTATTAGAATTATTAAATTATAATCATTTATATAAAATAAATTCAAAACCTTTATTGGCTATTAAATAGTGATACCTATGATAAAAATTAATATCAAAACTACTTTTACGAACCATGCTCAAAACAATTAACATTATTAACACCCAATGTTGAGAGGCGATTACAAAAATCTTGTACATGAAGAGAATTGATATTAATGTAATGTTTAAATAATCATATATAATAATCAGGTTATTAAATTTTAATTAAATATATTAATCGTTGTGATATAGTAGGTATAATATTTTCTTTGGGAGCCAAGGGTAAACGTATGGGACTTGGAAACTCAAACTCCTTTTTTGAGTTATACAATTTATTATTGAACTTAATTTTACAATAATTTCCATTGTAAATGATGTTATAATTTTATTTTTTGGAATAAGTGTTTTTAATTCAAATTTAATTTCATGATTTTTTTATTTTCAATTATTTTTAAGAAAACAAATAAATTTTTTTGAAAAGAGGTACATAACTATGACTTTTACCTCAATGATTTCAAATGATCTTAGAAAACCTCTTTTGATCATCATGTTATGCTATATTTTTAAGTTGCATTTAATTTCCCTAAAATTCCATGTTTTCAATATTATGCCTTATTTTTTAATTATTTCTCACTTTTATTTCATGCTCACATATTATTTGACAAATGAGATGTGTTTTGAGGAAGTTCATATATTTTGTGATTTATTACTACATTTTTTTTATATTTTACAACTATTACATTTTATATGAAAATCATCTACGGTCTTTTGATCATATATTATAATATTTATATATCATTCATGTTTTCCCTCATCTTTTGATATGTTTTTTCATTATTAATAATTTGAGGTCATAGCTTTATAATGTCACTAATACATAGGTTTTGAAGATTATTATATCATGTGAGATATCTAGAAAAGGGTTTATAAGAGCGTGATTATAAATAAATGTTCACAATTTTAATAATGTAAGATGTTATGTAGCTAATATTAAAGACACCAAACCATTTTGTCCATGGGTTGTGTGAATATTTATGACATGTTTTATATATATTATGTTATTAATATATTATTTAAGTAAAGTTTATATTGGATCACATTAGTCGGTATCATACCAGGGTTTATTTATTTTTTTATATTATTTTAGATAAATTTAGTAAAACCCCTACACAAAAGTCTAAGGGATGATTCTATGTATAAGATAACATCGAGATGATTTGTTAAAGTATGTTTTGTTTAGTTTTTCTAGAAATAGTTGTTTGGATACTAAACGTGGATAGGGTATATCACATATTATTATAGGGGTAATAACCCTAACATAGTTTCTCAATTATATCTCATACATGATTTTGGAGAACGATGAATGTGTCCTTATTTTTCACCTGGTTTTACACTCTCGATTTATATTCTTTGGTTAATCACAATAGTTAAAAACTTTTTGAAGGTTATGAATATATATATCTTGTTATACTAAAAAGAAAATCATATATAACCAATATAGAAACCTACAGATTTATATGATTATATATGAATGTTAATTGTTAAATACTTCTTTAAATTTTATACTTTACTTTTTTTTACATACTTTTATTTATGTATACTCATTCTTAGTTTTACATTATTCAAGGAAATGGTGGAATCCATAATAAAATGACTTAATATATGGTGAAATCGAAAATGATGATATTTCATTAATAGGAAACCTAATAACAAAAGGGTTTGGATGGAAAATTTTATAATAATGCTCATCAAAATATCTCACGTTATGGGAAATAAGCCAAATCATTTTGATCTCCCAAACACACAATGGATGGAGAAACACATTATCAAGTCATTTATAAGGAAATTTCCACCCTATTTAAGTGTGTCTTCTAAAATTTTGGTGGCTGAGTAGTTGGTTATTATAACTTATAATTTATTTTCTATTATACAATGATTTAACAAAAATAAGTTTTTTTGTAGTAGATCATATTGAAGGTGATGTTTATTAGTTGGGACATCTCATTAAGAGTACCATATAATGGAAGGGTATAAAGTCTATGTAATGGGATGATTTTAAAAATCTGTTTTCAATAAGTATTTCACACTGAATATTCATACAATAATGGAGGTTAATTATTAGAATTAATGAAAATAAGTATTATTAAATATGATCATATAAAGAAAACAAGAATCAAGATGAATTCATCTTGTTTTATCTATAATACTAGTATTAAAATTGATCACTTCTTCACTATGTTAAATCCTTTCATTTTAAGGGTGTTATGAATAGGAGACTATTTGATCTTCTCTTAATGTTAATATGGAAACTAGAAATTCCAAATAATCCAAATAAAATATATATAAAAATGGAATATCATGTAATAACTAATGATGAGACACTGTGTGAGAAGATAGATTAATTTTTTTCTTGTAATAAATGTAGAAGAAAGCAACTGGATAGTTTTTTAAACAGATCATATAATTCTTATATGTGTGGTAATGTATGACACCACGTAATAAACTATTAAAATAAGTCTAAGAGAATTATTATTGAAATAGAAGAGAATAAAGTCCCTTCTAATGATATTCACACACAATATTGATTCAAGTGTACTGAGTTTGATATTATGTGAATCAATTAGCAAAATCATCAAAAAAAAGAAGAAAATTTTCTCTGGGAACTTCTGAAACTGAGGAAATAAGGAATTTCATTTGCGAAAACTACTAATAAGTTATACCGTGATAATAAATTGGTGGTCGGTACACATGATCTCTCTTTTAGTTGTTCTAATACCATATTTTATTTTGGATTATTTTATTTATTTATATAATACTTTTTTTAGGAATTTGGAATCACCACCCCAAAAAAATGGATATTAAACTATAGTTAAAAACCTGTAGTGGAACGATGATCTCATCTAAGATTTAAAAATATTCTTCAATTCAGATTTGTGAGGGGATACATTCTATGGATTTAAATCTTCTTTATTTGTCTGAATTTGAAATAATATTGGGAATAAATTTGATTTCCCTATATAAATCAAATATAATTTTTTGGATAAGGACGTATTATTACAGATACCTAATCATCCTATTATAATTTATAAATAAAGTTATGATTATGAACACCTTGTGGATTTAAATTCTATAACAAGTGTTATAATACTAAAAAACAAGGGATTTGTGGCTGAAATGATTGCGGAAGAACAACATATTGATATCATGCATATTGTATGGGAATATAAAGTTTTTTTTAGTTGAAAATCATAGTCTTCCCTCATAGTGTGAGGTAGAGTTTTCAATAAAAATAATACCCAGATATTCTCATATCAGAAATATTTTTCATATAGTGGCTCCCAATTAATTATGGCAGTTAAATAAGCAACTGTGAGAAAATTTGGAAAAGGGTTTTATACACCCTAGTTCTTCATTATGGGGTGAACTTGTCCCATTTGTCAAAAATAAGTATTACCTGATGTATCTTTTCATTTATTATCATTATCTTAATAAAATAACTGTAAAAAATTATCATATACAAAATATTGATAATCTATTTGATTAACTCTGAGGATCTCAATACTACACGAATATTGTCATTTAATTTTTTTTCCATCCATTAATGTTTAAAAGGGTGGATATTTAAATTATAGACTTTTGTACAAGGTATAAACATTATGAGTTTATATTGATGATATTTTGGACATACCAATTACACGTATTTATTCATGGATATGATTAATAGAGTCTTCATATCCGACCTTGTCCAATTTTTGTTTATATTCATAGATTATATTATTATATATTCAACGAAAAGGAGGATTATGAAGATCATAAGAAAAAATTAATGATAATGAGAAAGGAGAATATATATTCCAAATTTAGAAAATATGAATTATAGCTATAAAAGATTTCATTCATGGGCCCTAAAATCATAATAGAGGTCATATTAGTAGAACCATATAAAATATAATTTATCAAGAAATGGTCTAGAATGACCAATGTGTCTGAAATCAAATTTTTTTTCTTGGGTTGGAAGGTTATTAATTGGTCCTTATATGAAATTTATCATGACTATAACGTCAACTAACCATGTTTTCGTGAAAGGGATTAAAGTTCCTTTGGATAGAGGAATACGAAGGCGCTTTTATGGAACCATATAAGAGGTTGGTAACTACTTCTGTACTTAAATTACCTTCTAATTGAGAAGGGTTTTTAATATATTGTTATTATTAAAAAAATATTTTTGGTCACTTCTTCATATTTAATGATAAGGTAATTTCTTATGATTGAAATCAATTAAAGACTCATGTTCAAAATTATGTAATGCATGATTTTGATCTAGTAGAAGTGATCATTAATTTAAGTATTTTGGAATGTTATCTCTACAAATAAAGATGTCGTTTATATATATTGATTAAAATAAATTTTAGATATATATTTACATTGATGGAATTGAATGTAAGACAAAGGAGTTGGTTGGAGTTATAAAATAAAAAGAGTGCTCAATATATTACCACCCGAGGAAGAAAAATATGGTGGATGATTCTTTGAGTATGAAAGTTCACGCTACCATATCCATGATATGGATTGAAAAATACCCAATATTCATGGATTTTTAGAGAATGAATCTTGAAGTTATAATTTTCGTAGATGATTCCTTAGTTTACTAACTGACTTCTCAAACTTATATTTAAATAAATATTAATTAATACCAAAAATATGATATAGATCTATAGAAAATGGTTGAAAATATCATAGAGTAGAACTTTGATAAAAATAGAGTTATAAATGTTTTAAATCGTATAAGTGTCCCATCGAAGATGCAATTGAATAAGTAGCTTTTGGATGATGATCTTATCTCATCCTTCTCTATATATCCATGATGTATGTAGATGTATAGAGGTCTAAAACAAAACCTATGGTGGTATAATATAAAAAGAGTGATCTTAAAATGTGTATCTCAATGCTTGGCATGAATGGTTGTTAAGGCTGGAAAAAAATTATAAGGGTATGTTCAAACCATTACCCATACCAGAATTGAAATGGGAAAAACGTCATTTAATTATTTATAGGAATATTCAGAATGTCCAGAGGAAAAAATATTATATAGATTGTATTTTATCACCTTATAAATTCAGTACATTTTATTTTCATTATATATTATTTCTCCCTTGACCAACTATCAAAGATATATGTTCGAGAAGTGGTGAGGCTAAATAGTGTAACACTATCCATTGTATCCGATTTGGATCTGAGGTCTAACAGAAGGTTATATTAAAGTATTTAAAAATTATTGGTTATAGATATGAGAATTAACCCTACAACCATCCTAAAATAAATGGTAATTATGATAAGAAAATTCACACTCTAAAGGATATGATGGGATATTTATTGAATATCGAAGGATGTTGGGAGAAACACCTCCTCTTGTAGTGTTATCATGTATTAACAATTTCCATTATATAATTCATATTCCACTATGTGAGGCTTTGTACAGGGAGAGATGCAGGACTCTAACATGCTAGGATGATGTATCATATATGAAGCTAAAAGGTGCTAGCCTTTTCCATGAAATTAAAGAAATGTTTTAAACCATTTAGAGAATATGAAAGAGGAACATAGTTGATAGAACTATTACACAGATAACAACTGATGATATCAAGAGTTTGATGTTAGTGAAAAAAGGTTCCTTGAAATATAAACATATAGTAAATTTATAATATATGGGAATAAATGGGAGTTGATCCCTTGATACATTGGCCCCTTCATAATCCTATATCATATTGGGTTTATAGACTACAACTTATTGCTCTATAAACACCTATCCTTAGTACATTATTGGTTCCATGTACTCATTTTGATAAATTTCATATTAAAACTTTAACATGTGCTAATCTTAGAAGTTTTATAATAAGAACATGATTTATCATATGTGGAACAATCCGTGGAAATTCTAGACTGAAAATATAAGGTGATATAGAACAAGACTTCTCATTTGGTGAATGTTCTATAGAGAAATGATAAGTTTGGGGAGGTTACTTAGTAACATGAGAATATTATTAGATTAAAGTTCCCTAACATTCCTTCTTTGATGTAATGAAAATATTAGGATAAAGTTATTTTTAAGGGGGTAGAATGTAATGTCACAAGTTATTCCTCCTTAAATAAATATTTTGTTTGATGGCATGATCCACTCACAACACTGAAACCAAAAAATATGGATTTTCAAGGTATTTGTAGAATTTTAATGTATAAAAAGTACTAATGGAATTAAAAATATACATGCATATAAAAAATATATTTCAATTAAAATATAAAATAAATAGTGTAGCTAAGAAACAAATGAAATAACTTTACTAAAATTTTTCTCTTTTTATGCATAATATAATTTTGTATAAATAATATATTTACACTAGATTAGGTTATAATTTATAGGAAACATGAATAAGGCTAGGTAATATATAAAAAATCACTTTCCTAAAAAATGTTTCTTACTATATTTTATTTTCTTTAATTAAAAAGTAAATATATAAATTTTAGGATTTTCATTTCAAAAAACAATTTTTTTATTTATCATGTACATATTATATTAAGATGAAATTTTCATATTTTTATAAAAAGATTTATTTTTTGGTGAATATTGTAAAATAATATTTTTACAAATAATATGAATTAATGACATAATATTTATCAAAATTTTTAATTTAAAATTTTTAAACCATAATTGTATTAAAAAAATATTATTTTTATAGGTGAGTTTATAATTTTTAAAATTATGTTTTTAATTTATAAACCAATATTAGATATTATGGAATTTGAGATATTTTTTTAATACATTAAACATCCAGTATCTTAAAATTTAATTTAATCACTTTTAAAAATTGAATAAAAAAATTTAGTTTAAAATTATTTATTATTTGGTCCATTTTATATAATAAGACCATATTCTGGTTTTAAAGGGTAAATTAACTATTTAAAACTATTTATTATGGTGAAAACTAAAATTTTAAATGTGAGTAACCATTATGAAAAAAGGCCTAAAATAATTAAATCATGGATATTTTATAATTTTATAGGTTTTTCTCAAACTTATCTTCCCTATAATCATTTTTTCATTTTTGGATCCACCTTACTTGTGAGTGACTTCCAATTATTGAAATGTTTAGGGTATTTACTAAAACTCCACTCTATTTCACTTATAAAAAAGGGAACTACTCTCCTCGCTTCCCCTCACCAAAAAACCAATAATAACCTCCCAATATTTAATAAAACATCTCCTAAATACTATTAGATACCTTAATAGATTTTTTTAATCTCAAAAAACCATATAAAATATTATAATCTCCATCCGAAAGGAGATAATCCAATAAGTGATGGAAAATTCTCTACCTTATTTTATCTTTTCTATTTATTTATGTGCCTTCATTAATTCTCAGATATTATTTCACTATAGAAAAAATAGTAACATTGGTATAAAATATTTTATTATTTTGTTATTATAATGATGTTATAAGCATTAATTACCCATGTTTTTTCTATGAAGGGAAATGAAAATGTGAATCACATGTTGTGCTAACCACCACCTCCATGAAAAACAAGTTAATCTTCCTTTCTTTATAAACATGGTTAGTTTTATTTTGTAATTGAAAATTATATATTATATATATATAAGTAATATAATTCATTAATATGGTTGTTTTCAGATCACATAAAAACTAATGATCATTATGAGGCAATCAATCAATATCGATAAATAAAATGAAACTAGTTATTAACCCTTTTTGTTTTCATGAAACATAGAAAAACTCCCATGTATTGGAATTATAAAATTTAAAATTATTTATATAACATGAATTTCAATAAATTTAATGGTTTCTAAATGATGATATTTTGGTGGAACAAGATTATCAACACTAATTTTATGAACCTTGTTCAAAAAGGATAAGATTGTTAACACCTTGTGTTAAACATATATTATTAAAATGTTTTACATGAAGATAATTGTTATTGATTAATAGTTTAAATAATCATATATAAGAATAATTTAACATTCCACCCCACTCATTGTAATTAGAGGAGGTAGAGGTGTTACAAGCCATAAGTGACATCCCCAATAAAACAAATGCTAGAAATAAATTATAAACGACTAACAGAATGATGGGGGATAGTATTACATAAAGATAAAAAAACCATATAAACAAAATACAACAACCAATACCACTATATGATACATGAATAAAAATAAATAAACTCCATGAAAATAAAATAAATACAATAATTAGAGTAAAAGAAACCAGTATTAAAAAATGAATCCATGAAACCAAAGGATATCCAACACAGAAACACAAACATGGATTATCTCAAATTATAATAAGAGAAAAACTTCCATCATCAAAACATTAACAGAGAAATAACATCATCATTCTTCACTAGAGAAATTTTACACCTCACCTATACCTGTGTCTCTTTATAAAATATCTACAAACACAGTAATGTGACCAAGCATGGGGTGAGTATAACCTCTTAGGAATTCCCCCAAAGAATTCAAATCACATACCTATATTAAAATAATATATTAGAAAATTTATTTAAAATATTATAGAATTTAATAAATAGTTTATATAAAAACCATATAAACATTAATTAAACTAATTATACAAAAACATTAAATAATTCCTTACCACTTGGAATAAACACCCAAATCTCATATCTACACACAAACACACTCATTCATATATACAATGGACCTCCCAATACACGTGATTGAGGATTCATCTTTTCATAAATCTATTTCTTCTTAAACTATTTTGAAGGAGGAGTCTTCACACACTTTTCTGTGTCATTTTTTGAGGGGAACCTCACACCACTATCCATACCAATTTTATTATGGTACTTTCATGCCAATATATATCTCATTTTTATAATAATAAAATCAGACCATGTATTATAATTTATCATATCACAATATTCAACATAAAACCATTCTTTTGGAATGCACTTTTTCATACATTTTTTCAAACACTTTATGAGAAACATATTAAAACCATGTATATTTAAAATAAAACCAAAATATTTTTCCAAAAAATTAAATGATAAGGGTATTTAGACACTAATACTTGATGATATAGAATGAGTAAAATGATGGATAATACACTGACAATTAAATGGTATTGTAAGTCAAGGAATAACTCATGAAAAATTTATAATTCTCAAGATCCTTCCTTGTAGAGACCCGAATCTTGATGTACATGGAAATTAAATTACTTTTGCGGAATACATAGTACATAACAAAAACACACACACAAGGACCGTAATAGTTTAGTGTCTTTGGAAACTCGGAATATAATCTTCTAATCGTGGTGAAAGAACTTCAACATCTCCCATAAAGATCTTATTCTTTTTTACCTAAAACCATTCTTTATATCCTGGGGAAAAGAAAACATAAAAGGGTGACCTCAAATTCTCAGTAAGGGTAAAAAAAAGAAATATCAATCACATCATATTCATAAGAACATAACATTTTGGAAATAATATCCTGAAAAAGAGATCATAATATCATAACATGGGATAAATCATAGTAGTGAAATGTAATCCCAATAATCATAACTTAAAACATGAAACTTTGTGGCATACACACATAATCATAGAGAATCATTTCTTATTAGTCAAGACTCATTTCCAAGACTATCTTAGTGGAAAACGTCCATTTCTGAACCGAGTTCACTCCTCGTTTCAGTCATGTTTCACTGAACCGGTATAACCTACCGTTCCAGCCATGTCTATCTCATGAGATATAAAATCTTTAACCAATGAATTGGAGGGAGATATAGGTCCCACCCATCTCATAATGATACCATTCTTATGTGTGCCACAAAATCATAAATCATACATCATTGCATAACCCATGTAATAAAAATGGGACTCTTAAACATCATGACATCATAAAATAATTCATATAAGATAAAGGAATTCATAAAAATAATTCCATCACAACATAATCAAATCAATGTAATAATATGGATAGAAACAGAACCCTATATTATCTTAGATGGAAAATAATTTTGATAAAACACTTGAACTCCATTCTTGAGGAAAATATCCTTTCTACTTCAAAAAACATTTTTCCTTTCTTAACATGTCATACAATTTTAAACTAAAAGAAGTTGATTAAAAATAAACTTGAAAACCTGTAAAGGAAGCTTCTTGGAAATAATTTTTTAAAAATCCATTCATGCCGTATAAGTTAAAAAAACATTCTTCCCGTAATTTTTTCGGAAAAGTCAAAAAGTACCTCGTCCGAAAAACGACAAAATATTCCTTTCATATATTTTAATAAAAACTCACCGAAGGGTAAAATTGGATATAAACTATTGTATAAGGATATAAATATTACATATTGAGGAAACATGTATTTGGATGATAAATTACACCCCAGCAAATAGGAAAGTATAAATAATCTCGGATAAAAATGAGATTGTTATATTTCCCTTAACTTAGGTCTGATTTTCTTCGTAAGTATCCAAACCTCATGTATAATGATTTAAATAATGTCATTGACTTATTTCATAATAATAATTATTTTTATGATATCATATATGGTTCACTTATGACTTTATATTACCCGTTCTTTTGTAAATTCCATGTTAAAGTGCGTTTTGGGTAAAATCGATTCATTTGTCGTCCGTGTTTTGACTTGTAATTATTCATATGATTACTTAGATCATGATTACTTAATTACAGAATATAAAACATGATTTATATATAATATATATTCAGAATATACATATATATAATAGATCAATAAATGGAAAGAAATACACCGTTCATGGAGACGGTAGGCCGTACGTACTCATGAACGCTGTTTTCGTTTCCTTATTGAGTTGAATGGAATTAAGTAGATGAAATAAATATATATACACATAAATCCAGTATCATTATTATGTCATATATTTCATGATTACTTATTATATATACTTTATAATCATTCATGAATGGTTAACGTGGAGAATGAATCTCATCGTGTCGTGGAGACGGTAGTCCGTACGTACGCACGAGCGATGATATCGTTCTCATGATTGTGGAATTGTATTGGAGTGTATGTATACTATTTCAGAATCAATATCACTTTAAAATAATCATATATAGGTATTATGTACACCATTATACCCACCCAAGTAAGGTGGTGGTGGAAAATAGATTACACCACGGCGTGGAGACGGTATTCCGTACGTACGCACACGCGGTGATTTCATTTTCCATAGGATGGATAAATGGTGAAATAGGGTAGTTTCATACTTATAATAACATATGAGTATATTATTGATACTTATGTTATTACTTAAAAATGAAACAACCTAATAATAAGAAGTGGAAGAAGAAATAAAGTTGAAAGAATCGGTAACGGACATTACCTCTTCTTTGAAGCGCCTCTTTGAGATCTCCTTTTAGGGAACTAAGATTGGTCTTTGAGGAAGACCAGAACCTCTAGGATGTCTCTAGAGAAGTGTAGAAGATAATTTGGCAGGTTTTGGCCGATCTTGAAGGCTCAAATTGGTGTGAGGAAGAGAGGGAGGAGGTTCCCTTTTATAAGGGAGGAGAGGGGCACCTTTGGAATAACTAAAAAAATTATTTTATTATAAAGCCAAATTCGGTTTTAAATAGCTCCAAATTGATTTATTTCGAATCTAAGGTGGGGATGGGTCGAAATACTCTCATCCAATATAATTTAGACAAGTTTAGGTTCCTATTTTAACCTTATCATTTAGATTTAACATTAAGTTAAATAATTTTACTTTTACCGTGTCTTCTTGTGTTCTTACACTATACGGTTAATAAACCTACTATAACAAGCCAAACGAACCCCAAGTTGTTTATTATTAATATATATAACTTTATCTAAGTCATTTGGCCGAACCTAATATTTTTAGGAATAAAATAACAATTAATAATATAATATTTTTAAAAAAACTATTTTATGTCAATTTTGACACTATTTAGTAATTGATTTTTGTGAAAATCATAATAGAATGATTAGTTCGAAAAAAGTGACTTAAATCAATACTAACATGTCATATTACCCTATAAAATTAGTGGAATTCATAAAAAGTCTCAAATTTCATTTATTTGGGTATTTATAACATCAATTATGTCAATATTTCATTAATAAGATAATTACTGCATCATCGTTGTGTCATAAATAAATTAAATTATTTAATGTCTAAAAATTACAAATAAAATAACATTATGTATGAAATCCTTTTATATTTCTAATGAATATTTATAGTCGAATTTATCTCATGTATAACCCTATATTAAAAATTATCTACTTATTAAACTTTGATTTTAACTATTTTAACCCTTTTTTAAATAAATTAATAATAAATGTCCTAATCTAATCCAACTGGGCCTAAATAGTCATATTTTATTCCTAAGGTTGTTTTTGGTCTAATTATATATATCCAATAGAATTAGGACATGTTTTAGGGTAATATTAATAACACTTTTACCCTTAATTACCCTATTTACTTTTAACTGTGGTAGAAAAAGTAAAAAGTTACTATTCACCAAAAATTAATTTCATCTCATTGAACCACATTTTAGTACTTGATATTAACTGTTTCTCTTGGATTTTTAAAATTCCACTCACAGAAGTGGTAAAATTAAGTTTTATGAAAAAATCAGTTTTTTAACTACCACTTAGTGGTTTCACTATTCATCAAAAATTGAAAGTTTTCAGAAAAATACCAAAAATTAGGCCTAAGCTATATTTGATATTATGAACTCAAAAATGATGTCTATTTTACAAAATTAAAAACATATCAGTTGCATTAATTAATTTAAAAATTAATTCCCGTTGTCAAAACAAATAGCGTGTTCTTAAGAGATAATAACTATCAAAAGATTGACACTTGTTTATGTCTGGTTTAAATGTAGAATTACATACAATGACCATCATTGTATTAAATTGTAATAATATATTCTAAATATACTTTAAAACCACTCAAATTAATAATTTATCAGTATTAATTATTTCTATTAAAAAAGTTTTTTTAATTAAAATTTAGTAATTTTCACTATTCATCAGAATATGAAAGTTATCCGAAAAGTACCAAAATTTCACCTTAGGCTAAATTCGATACTCCGAATCCAAAAATAAAGTCCATTTTGAAAAATAAAATTTACAAAATTTAAAAAAGTGGTTATTACTATTCATAAAGGCTAGTTTTAATAATATTTTAATAGCATATTGTTGTTTAGTGAAACTCGTTATTGCGTAGTACACACGCTATCGAGGAAGGTCGCGATTGCGTGTAATGCAAGGCAAGTCAAAGATGCGTGTTTTGCAAGCTCCTTTTGGTGTAGCGTACAACACAAGACATTAATGAAATTAAAAATAATATTTTTTATAAAATCTCGGGGTGTTACATTCTACCCCCCTTAAAATGAATTTCTCCCTCGAAATTCGTCGGGGTTATAAATTGTTTACTACTAGAAAGTTTCTTTAATAGAAACCCACATCGTAAAAAGGAATAACAAAACCAATCCTTAAAAACAAAAGTATGAAATGTAACGGTTACCCAAATAAACTAATCACTGGGTTTCCACATAGGTGAAAATATGGATGTGGAAGAGAAATATAACCATCATGTTCTGATGGAGAGTGGTAGAGAACATGTCTATAGAAAATCAAACAATCACAAAGCCATAAATTTGGGATGATATAAGGTACCATCTGATTTATCAGATATAAGAGCAATAGGACAACATTTTTGGTTTTCAAGATCGTTTCCCTAAAGTTGATGAAATTGGAATTAGAAGAAATACTTTCATGATTTTGGTACAGTCTCACCGTTGGAAAATTTCCACTTCATCTCTTAAAGAACTGAAGTTGAATTTTTCATTCATGATGTGTTAGCAGATCATGTGATAGAATGATGGTTCATTCCATCTGTCTCAAACAAAAGGTTAGAAATGTTATCAAAAAAATACATAAGTCCATCTATAATGAGATTAATGATATATGGTTCCTAAAATGGACTTATACTTCATATATCATACTACTTAATATAATAAAACTAGTTTCTACTAAACAGGGACTTCCTGTAGGCCAGTGGTAGGCGATAAAGGCCAGTCGCACTTTGGTTGTGGGTTCGATTCCCACGGCCTTGTCCGACGCGATGGGTTGTCGCACGTCCTACAGGTTGTCCTTTTTCTAAAACTATATAATATCAAAAGTTATATCCTTAAATAATACTAACATATGTCCAACATAATCCATTCTAATCTTTAGTCTTATCTAAAATACTTCGGTCCAAGATCATAATATAAAGAAAATTATTACTTGAAATGTCATCAACCAAGCATGTGAATACCATCATTTATCCCCCATATATCTTGTTGGTCACATTCCAATCATGTGAATACCTTAATCATGTATTCTCTTGAAAAATGAATACCCATTAAACCTTAGTGAAAACATGAATGCTGTCAAAAGTTAACTCTTTCCACATACCAAAATCCAAAAATTCTATATACTCAATCCATTACATAAACTTCTCCTTATATCAATCATGAGATCATAAATACTATAAAACATTTAATTTTCTCCTTATCCCTTCATTATGCGCATATCATCTATATTCCAAAAATATCTGAATATCCTTTAATGGATACTGGTACCATTAATCATACACTTTCAAAACTCAAGGAAAGACAACAGTGTAACAATCCTTAGATGTATCTTTATTCCATAGTACCATGAGATTACTTATACAACATTACACTAGATAAACATGTAATCATTCCACTACCTTCTTAAACCATTTACTGAGATTCAACAATTCTTTCAACTCACATATCATTTGTAGTCTCTTCATCATCATCAACATAAATATTACTCATACGGCCGTACTGATTCTATTCATTAGACTTTCCCTTAGGGCATTGGTTTTCATAATGCCCGTACATTCCACATTTAAAACATTTAACCTTTGTTGATGTCGTAGCAATACCATTATCCTCATCCATGGTGTTAACTAAACCTTTTCCTTTGCACTTACTGGATTTGTGTCCTTCATTTCCACACCCAAAGCATCTTCCAGTTCCTTTGAAACATTCTCCTTGATGCCTCTTCCCACATGATTTACATAGGGGAAATTGAACTTTCTTTCCTCTATGATCATCATGAAACTCCATCTTTCTCTTATTATCCGAGTCAGGAAACATACCAAATTTGAGTTTATTGATCATATTATGAGATTGCTGATTCGGAATAATAATGATGTTTTTACTTCCAAATCCCATTTCATTTGGTTTCTCATGAAGAATATCATTCCATTGTCCATCATATCCTCCATTATCATGAATCTTCCTATTTCCAGCCATTTTCTAAAACCCAAAAAGAATAGTGTTAGAGGGAAAAATCATGCTAGGGAAAACAACACAATAAATGGGGATCACCTTCAATATATAACATCTTAGGTTAAATTCTATGATCGTTACTATAGTTCTAGGACTATATCCTATACGTATACTTATCCTTAGGGACATCCCTAGACATACCTTAGAAATATTTCTAAGGATCTCACTAATGTTTTCACATCCTAGTTTCCAAAGGTTGACTAAACCTTTCCTCTGATACCAAATGTAGAGACCTGAAGCTTGATGTACATGGACATTACATTACTCTTGCAGAATACTTAGTACATAACAAAAACACACACACAAGGACGGTAATAGTTTAGTATCTTTGGAAACTCGGAATATAATCTTCTAATCGTGGTGAAAGATCTTCAACATCTCCCATAAAGATCTTCTTTTTTTTACCTAAAACCTTTCTTTATGTCCTGGGGAAAATAAAACATAAAAGGGTGATCTCAAATGCTCATTAAGGGTAAACAAAAGAAATGTCAATCACATCATATTAATAAGAACATAACATTTTGGAAATATTAACCTACAAAAGAGATCATAATATCATAACATGGGATAAATCATAGTAGTGAAATGTAATCCCAATAATCATAACTTAAAACATGAAACTTTGTGGCATACACACATAATCATAGAGAATCATTTCTTATTAGTCAAGACTCATTGCCAAGACTATCTTAGTGGAAAAAGTCCATTTCTGAACCGAGTTCACTCCTCGTTTCAGTCATGTTTCACTGAACCGGTATAACCTATCGTTCCAGCCATGTATATCTCATGATATATAAAATCTTTAACCAATGCATTGGATGGAGATATAGGTCCCACCCATCTCATAATGATACCATTCTTATGTGTGCCACAAAATCATAAATCATATATCATTGCATAACCCATGTAATAAAAATGGGACTCTTAAACATCATGACATCATAAAAAAATTCATATAAGATAAAGGAATTCATAAAAATAATTACATCACAACATAATCAAATTAATGTAATAATAGGGATAGAAACAGAACCCTATATTATCTTAGATGGAAAATAATTTTGATAAAACACTTGAACTCCATTCATGAGGAAAATATCCTTTCTACTACAAAAAACATTTTTCCTTTCTTAAAATGTCATACAATTTTGAACTAAAAGAAGTTGATTAAAAATAAACTTTAAAAAATTTAAAGTAAGCTTCTTGGAAATAATGTTTTAAAAATCCATTCATGTCGTATAAGTTAATAAAACATTCTTCCCGTACTTTTGTCGGAAAAGTCAAAAAGTACCTCGTACGAAAAATGACAAAAGATTCATTTCATATCTTTTACTAAAAACTCACCGAAGGGTAAAATTGGATATAAAATGTTGTATAAGTATATAAATATTACATATTGAGGAAACATTGATGTGGATTATAAAATACACCCCTGTAAATACCAAAGTAAAAACAATCTCGGATAAAAATGATATTGTGATATTTCCCTTACCTTAGGTACGATTTGCTTCGTAAGTGTCTGAACCTCCTGTATAATGATTTAAATAATGTCATTGACTTATTTAAGAATCATACTTATTTTTATGATATCATATATGGTTCACTTATGACTTTATATTACCCGTTCTTTTGTAAATTCCATGTTAAAGAGCGTTTTGGGTAAAATCGTTTCATTTGTCGTCCGTGTTTTGACCTTTAATTATTCATATGATTACATAGATCATGATTACTTAATTACAGAATATAAAACATGATTTATATATAATATATATTCAGAATATACATATATATAATATATCAATAAATGGAAAGAAATACACCGTTCCTGGAGACGGTAGGCCGTACGTACGCATGAACGCTATTTTCGTTTCCTTATTGAGTTGAATGGAATTAAGTAGATGACATACATATATATATACATAAATACAGTATAATTATTATGTCATATATTTCATGATTAATTATTATATATACTTTATAATCATTCATGAATGGTTAACGTGGAGAATGAATCTCATCGCGTTGTGGAGATGGTAGTCCGTACATACGCACGAGCGATGATATCGTTCTCATGATCGTGGAATTGTATTGGAGTGTATGTATACTATTTCAGAATCAATATAACTTTAAAATAATCATATGTAGTTATTATGTACACCATTATACCCATCCAAGTAAGGTGGTGGTGGAAAATAGATTACACCACGGCGTGGAGACGGTATTCTGTACGTACGCACGCGCGGTGATTTCGTTTTCCGTAGGATGGATAGATGGTGAAATAGGGTTGTTTCAAACTTATAATAACATATCAGTATATGATTGATACTGATGTTATTACTTCATAATGAAAAAACCTAATAAGAAGAAGTGGAAGAAGAAATAAAGTTGAAAGAATCGGTAACGGACATTACCTCTTCTTTGAAGCGCCTCTTTGAGATCTCCTTTTAGGGCACTAAAATTGGTCTTTTAGGAAGCCCAGAACATCTAGGATGTTTCTAGGGAAGTGGAGAAGAGAATATTTCAGGGTTTGGCCGAGCTTGAAGGCTCAATGTGGTGTGAGGAAGAGAGGGAGGAGGTGCCCTTTTATAAGGGAGGAGAGGGGCACCTTTGGAATAACAAAAAATATTATTTTATTATAAAGCCAAATTCGGTTTTAAATAGCTCAAAATTGATTTATTTAGAAGCTAAGGTGGGGATGGGTCGAAATACTCTCATCAAATAGAATTTAGACAAGTTTAGGTTCCTATTTTAACCTTATCATTTAGATTTAACATTAAGTTAAATAATTTTACTTTTACCGTGTCTTCTTGTGTTCTTACACTATAAGGTTAATAAACTTACTATAACAAGCCAAATGAACCCCAAGTTATTTATTATTAATATATATAACCTTATCTAAGTCATTTGGCCGAACCTTATATTTTTAGGAATAAAATAACAATTAATAATATAATATTTGTTTTAAAAACTATTTTATGTCAATTTTGACACTATTTAGTAATTGATTTTTTGTGAAAATCATAACAGAATGATTTGTTCGAAAAAAGTTACTTAAATAAATACTAACATGTCATATTAACCTATAAATTATATTAATTCATAAAAAGTCTCAAATTGCATTTATTTGGCTATTTATAACATCAATTATGTCAATATTTCATTAATAAGATAATTAATGCATCATCGTTGTGTCAAAAATAAACTAAATTATTTAATGTCTAAAAATTACAAATAAACTACCATTATGTAGGAAATCTTTTTAGATTTTATATGAATATTTATAGTCGAATTTATCTTATGTATAACCCTATATTAAAAATTATCTACTTATGAAAGTTTGATTTTAACTATTTTAACCCTTATTTAAATAAATTAATAATAAATGTCCTAATCTAATCCAAGTGGGACTAAATGGTCATATTTTATTCCTAAGGTTGTTTTTGGTAGAATTACACTTATCCAATAGAATTATGACATGTGTTAGGGTAATATTAATAACACTTTTACCCTTAATTACCCTATTTACTTTTAACCGTGGTAAAAAAAGTAAAAAGTTACTCTTCACCAAAAATTATTTTCATCTCATTGAACCAAATTTTAGTCCTTGATATTAACCATGTCTCTCGGATTTTCGAAATTCCACTCACAGAAGCGGTAAAATTATGTTTTATGAAAAATTCAGTTTTTTAACTACCACTTAGTGGTTTCACTATTCATCAAAAATTGAAAGTTTTCAGAAAAATACCAAAAATTAGGCCTAAGCTATATTAGATATTATGAACTAAAAAATGATGTCTATTTTACCAAATTCAAAACATATTAGTTGCATTAATTAATTTAAAAATTAATTCCCGTTGTCAAAACAAATAGCGTGTTCTTAAGAGATAATAACTATCAAAAAATTGACACTTGTTTATGTCTGGTTTAAATATAGAATTACATCCAATGACAATCATTGTATTAAATTGTAAAAATATATTATAAATATACTTTAAAACCACTCAAATTAATAATTTATCACTATTAATTATTTCGATTAAAAAGTTGTTTTTAATTAAAATTTAGTAATTTTCACTATTCATCAGAATATGAAAGTTATCCAAAAAGTACCAAAATTTCACCTTAGGCTAAATTCGATACTCCGAATCCAAAAATGAAGTCCATTTTGAAAAATAAAATTTAAAAAATTTCAAAAAGTGGTTATTACTATTCATAACGGCTAGTTTTAATAATATTTTAATAGCATATTGTTGTTTAGTGAAACTCATTATTGCATAGTACACACGCTATCGAGGAAGGTCGCGATTGTGTGTAATGCAAGGCAAGTCAAGGATGCGTGTTGTGCAAGCTACTTTTGGTGTAGCGTACAACACAAGACATTAATGAAATTAAAAAGAATATTATTCATAAAATCTCGGGGAGTTACATTCCATGAATATTCTTCACGTCAAAAGATACAACAAGATCTCTTCATGATACAAAATAAAGAACCTGGATATATTCATGAAAGAATAGATCTGATGATTTATGTAAGAGAAGATGAGAGTGGATAAATAAAAATATAGGATATAAGGAATTAAAAATGATTCAAGATCTCTAACAACCTTTGATTCCCCAAAAGTCACTTATGGGTCAAATTGAGTTAGCATGGGAGCCTAATAAAGAAAAGAACTTTGACGTGCTAGAATAATAAGAGCATAATGAGGGTTTAGGCCTAAATCTGAATCAAAGGACAATATTCAGAGCATTAACTACATATCACACAGTTAGGTCCAATAGGATTTCAAACTAAGCGACGGCTTTTCATTTGTTATTTGACATCGCCCAAGTAGTCGCCTATTTTTTCCACATGATTTATAAAAATGTGTGTAAAATGTGTGGTGAAACTATCTCAAGGCCACACCCTCACATGATAGGATCACACAATTTTAAAACCTAGGAAAAAACATAGATTTTCTCTCTATAAAAAACATACAGTTTCTCCTAGAATGATAATGGATTGGAAAAACCATTTTCCTCTCCAATTAATACCAAAACATCTTTCATGGTTTCCAATAGATGGTACACAGAATCTACTAATTGTTCTCAAACTGTGCACCTCAAAAACAGTTTAATAACACACCAAATCCTTTAGGAAACTCCCAAAACCCATCCTCAGAATTATATTAGATCAAAATAACATAATAAAAGTGAATGTTTGTGAAATATGGGGTGTTAAATTTTCCTCCATTTGGTATTTTCATTCTCATTATGTGGGATATAATAATTTCTTTGGAAGATCAATAGAAATTATTCTAACTATTTCTTTTCTAGTTCCCACATATATTGTTGAATCTGGGAATTTTCTCATTAAACTCATACCAAACTATTACTTTCCCCATGAAATATCTTCTCTTGACTATCCACAATGCATATCATCATATTAATTAATGTATCATTAGTTTGAAGATAAACATGTTCCCATTGAATGACATGGTTATGATCATGTTGGTACTTCTTCAATTTAGATATATGAAACATAATGTGCATAGAATTGAATCTTAGAGGTAAATATAAACAATAATACACATCCTTATCCAGTTAAAGTATCATAAAAGGGATAATCTACCAATGATAGTACCTTAATTTTTTTAAAAAATAATGATTCTAAAGCCTTATAGGGATCCTCATGAAGACATGATCAAGCACATCAAGTGATAAATATCATTGAAAATGATCCCCATATAGTTTATGAAATCTCGAACCCATCACCATTCTCTTTCTAGTCATCTAAATATTATCTATCATATCATGCACAAGGCTTTATTTGAAAAGTGAGGTCTCACTCAATTCCTCCCCACAAAGTGGAGAACAATATGAGAATCTATACACTGCTTCGAAAAGATTCATATGTATATAGGCATAATAACTGTTATTGTTTAGAAACTCCACTAGTGGTTTATGCTCTTCCCACAAGCATTGAAAATCTATCATAGAATCTTTAGACATGTATTCAAATGGTTTGATAATTTTATTTTCATGACCATCCAACTGATAGTGATTCCATATTCTCATGGTCATCTAGATTCCAAGGGATTGTTATAAGGACTTCTATAACTGAGATGAAATCCTTGGGTCCTAGTTAGAAACAACTACAAGTGTAACACCATTAATATTTAAAACTACCTACATTTATAGTTTGGACAAGTCTTCAACCATATTTTATTTATGAATTTAGTTAAATTGATCAACTTCAGGAGTCGATCCACAATCACCCATACAGAATCATTTTTATAAACCATTCTTGGAAGACTTGTGACTAAATTTATAGGTATTTTCTTCCATTTATATATGAGGATTGGAAAACAATGTAACATAATAGGTGGTCAATAATGTTCTACCTTTACATACTAATAGGTGAGGAACCTTGAGAAAAACATTTCCAATTTCATGTTTATAAAATCCCACCAAAATTGTTCTCTTAGTGCTTTATAAAACTTCTGATTTCCTAAATGAATTACCCATCTTGAATAGTAAGAAGAAAGAAGATGTTCTATATAAGATAGTGGCACCATTATATGAACTATAAAATGTATCACTGAGTTCTAATCAAGCTTCTATAAATCAATATTCTTCCCACTATTGAGTTTTGACCACGTAGATAGACATTCAAGATAATGTTTCTAATCATTTCCAACCAGGTCAACTAGATCATGAATAAGTGAAACAGGAAATAAAGAAAAAATATCACCTTTCATAGAACAATCTAGATTCATAATAAATGTGACCAGTTTTAGTTTACATTGATATGAATCTTCTTTAGACAAAAGATTATATAACATCCTACTTCATGGATCAGCCACCAAATTCAATTTATTTGATGTATACTTCAAGTTGAATTCATACATATAAAGTTATTTAATTCATCTTTGTTTCCCTATATACAAATCCATGTGTGATAAAATTTTATTTCTGATCTAATGAATTCAAAATGCCAACAATTTCTCACTAAGAATATAATATTTCTATGTTTTCAAGGAGTGAACATAAGTAACCAATTCCAAATCAACTTTTGGGTTTTTTCTCATACGCACCTGTAAAAATCATAGAAAAAAAGAATACAATGACTTCCTTATGTGAGAACAAAACCTAACCTAGATACCAATGCATCATAACAGACCACATAACTATGTCTTGAATCTAGAAAAATTTGGATAATTGTTGATGTAAGGTACTCCATATGTTGTATAAAATATTTATGTCACTCGGCGTTCCACAGGAAAGGAACACCATTCATTTTCAAATCTAAAATATGTAAGTAATTTCATGAGAAGACATGGAAAATATTCCGTAATATCATTCTAAGCTAATGTAAATATGTAACTAAAACATATTCCTTGGAGGATTCAAATAGAGAAAAACTTATACGTTTTAAGGATCTATATAGACTTTTCTTTCAAAAAAATTATGACCAATGTTACGTCCTTGTTGTATCAAAAAATTACACTTTTAAAGATTATAAAAAAGGTGGTGTTCTTAAAACAAACCCACCACTATATTCATGTGTTGTTTTTTATTTACATTTTTATTAGAATATATGATATTATCATCAATAAACACCACTATAAAAGAGTGAAAATGCCATTGTAAAATATATTTCATCAATTCCATAAACTCTGATAGTGAATTCGTAAGACCAAATGGAATAAACATATATTTATAAAGATTATAATGGCTCTAGGAATATTTTTTCAGAATATCATTCTACTTAACTCATTTATGAGAATATCAGGATCATAATTCTATCTTAGAGAACCATAATTCTTCACTCAAGTGGTCATATAAGACCTCAATAAATGGAAGAGGACTTTGGTTATTTATCATAACATGGTTGATGTTACAATTATACACGCAAAATAACTGGTTATATTAATAGAGATTTACTAGGTTGGTTAAAACATTCATATTTCAAATCTTGTAGTTAGAATTTAATTTCACTCAATTATATTGTTTATGTCTTGTAAGATGAAAGTGAAAAAGAACCTGTTCATTTTCAGAGATCAATTATAAATTCAACTTCTCTTTCTGGTGGGAACCCATAAAAATTTTGGGGAAATGAATCATGAAATTTTTCAATAATATATAGAAAATATCTATGTCTAATTTCATCAACATATGTGGAATTAATCACTATCAATTGATAATAGGTAGTCCATACCACCGATTCCAATGTTAATTATATGTTTTCATTGATATCAAAATATCCTTTAATGATGTGATTAATATAATTAGAATACATGAAAATCACATGTTATACATTGCAATAAATATGGGATTTAAAGGATTTCGACCAATCCATTCCTAGAATCTGGTTTTAGATATCCATCTCTAGAACATATAAATCCCAAAAAAATTGGCCCTAGTGATTGTTATAGAATTTGTTGTACATTTAATGGATCTACACTCTTATTGACGTATGGGTGCTTGATATTCTAGGATGGAAGGTATCATCTCCCCAGAGACACCTATATGATCAACAATATGAGAAGTAATGAAAGAGTGTTTTGCACCAATATTAAAAAATTCACGTATAAGGGTTGGATTCAAAAGAATAATTCCCTTAAACATAAAAAGACCATATTAGCCCTCCATAATCATTTACTCTGCACCATATTATTTCTTACTTTTTCCCCCTTGACCATTGCTCACTTTTTGATTTCACTTCCTAGGTAGTTGTGGGGTTCCTAGAGTCACCCTGGATCACTCAATTCTTTGGAAAGGACTTACACTTCCATGGTCATCATTAGAAAGTGTAAGATGTCTTAGATACATATGATGCATCTCCTAAACCGAAATTTATATCAATATTACAATAAAACAATATATGAACAATTTGATTACTGTTTTAAAAAAATTGAGGTGTTGTTGTACATTTTTATTTCATTTGTGTAAAATAACCACACTGTAAATAACATGTCTCGGTATTTTCTCATAGAGGAATGTTTACTAATTCATTATTCTAAGCCTGAGGTGTGATATTTATTTGAGAATTAGTGTCCCTTATCTGATTATTCATAGTATTATAGTCCCCACTAGTTCTAATAAAAAAATATACTTACCATGACATGATTTATAGAAATTTATATTTTTACCACAACCTATTTGTTAAGAATATCTTCATAATCTAAAATAAATTAGATTTTTATCTTACAGAGAATCTTCATCTACATACATGATTCAAAGATTCATGACTTCAAGGATGCACTAAAATCTGCCTTAGGAGATAAAAATATCTATATTCATAAACTTAGTCATATACTCTATTAATGATTGTTTTTCCTTGTTTAAGGTTGAATAAATCAATTTTTTTGGCTATCTCGAATGTGTAAAGATAAAATTTATTGTTAAAAAATTCATCAATTACCTTTCATGTAATTCCTTTATTATATTTCATAGCTAAATACCGCTATTTTTCATGTAATATAATCCAATATATAGTTTTCCAACTAAACCTTTGGCTCATCTAGTGTATTAAGGAAAAAAATGATTTGATTCATTTTTTTCTTACAAACATCAAATTTTTCATGCTAAAAATCCCCTAAAATATAAGAGGATTTAGATTTTGAAGACAAATTATGTGATATACTTATTTGAGTTTATAATTATAATTTACGCTATCAATAACTTGAAAATATTGAATGATTCTTTGAAAAAGTTGTTAGTTCGCCTATGGATCAGGTGAAACCTTATTTTTTAGACCAATTCTTGCATATTTCTATTATCTCTACCTAATTATATTTTATAACCAGAACAAAACACCATTTCATCATAACTCTTTTGGAACTGAAGGCATAGAAAATTCCTAATCACCACAATCAGTAAGAATCACAACCCTTTTTTCTAAATAAACTATTGAACAATTTTTAAAAAACCATCAAAATCAAATTTAACAATTCAATCCTAGTTGTAAGTCTCAATATAAATTCATGATATGTAACACTCATAGATTAAACCCATAAAAATGAGATGAAAACAAACATAAAAGTGTATTTTAAAACTTGTTGTAACCAAACTGTCGTGGTAACTCGATGTTCAACATAAAATGGTCATATAAATATTTTAAGTTATACAATTCATGTTCTGAAATTTGTATCTCCTTGATACCATTCCATGTGAATGAAAGACTATAAAAGACAGATACCATCAATAACACCCTTCCCTAGATCATTGTCTAGGGAGGAGTCAGAGGTGACACTTGTATTATGTAACATCTCTATGACACCAATGGTCGGAAAAAAACAATAAGGTCTTAACAAAAAAATATGGGAGATTATTTTCCCTAAAGGTCTAGAAAAAAAATAGAAAAAGAAAACTGAAACCATGAACACTATATGATACATGAATCATATCAAGAAAACTCAATGGAAACCAACTAAATAGAAACATCAGAGTATCATCAACCATTACTATAAAATGACTCCAAGAACCCAAAGGCCATTCAAAAAAATAACACCAGTGTGGAATCACTCCAATGATTATAAGATAAAGATATTAATGCTCCAAAAACCAGCTGAGGAAGAACACTATGATGATCCCCTTATAAAACGTGAACACTTTTCTTTACCTATTTCTCAGTAAAAAAATATATCAATACACACTAATGTTCTGAAGCAGGGGGTGAGTATAATTCATTTAGAGTTCCCCCAAAATACTTCTAATCACATTCCCCTAGGATAAAAATATGTTATAAAATTTTAAATAAAATGGAATAGAATTAAATAAATACTATATATCAAAAATGTAAGAAAGATCCATTGAAATCATTACAAAAAGCCATTAAACCATTCCTTTCAACTTGTAATAGACACCCCATGTTCATATTGACACACACACATAAATTTATATAATAGAAATCCCAATATCGACCGTTATTTAGTCATCCTTTGACCAAGTCATTACATGGTAAACCATTTTTGGGGGAAACATCATTCCCTTATATATAACATTTTTTGGGGGTACTTCATGCCATGATTCATCCCATTTTTACAATGGTAGTTTTGTTTCATTATCTATACAAAATACACATAAACACACACCAAAAAAGAATTCTACAACCTCATATAACATTATTAAATATATAAAATTTATTATGGAAACCACATTCATTCAAAAAAAATTATCAAACACATTGTGAGAATTAATTTAAAACCATGGATTTTCGTACTAAGACAAATATAGTTTCCCAATAAAATATAAAGGAATTATAAAAATAGGACATAAAGTTATAGAATGGTAAGAATATAAGAGAATCCCCTGCCTCTTAATGATTAAATAAAAGAAGGAAGGGTGCATGAAAACTCTAGAACACTCTATATACTTGTGTGACATCCAACCCAAATCATTGGCATGAGAGGAGGAAACAATGCTTCTAGACATAGGTGACTTCTTCAAGACACATTTTGTTAGTAATAACATGTAAGGGATTTATATAAATATAGGGGATTATTTTCCCAAAATATCCAAAATTACCATAGAAAAAGACCCCAACAAACAATCCCATTATATTATATATGAATAATAACAATACAAATCAAAGGAAAATTAATAAACTGAAACATCAGAGTAGAATAAACTAGTTTTAAAAAATTACTATTATAATCAAAAGGATATACAAAAAAGAACACCATTGTGGAATCACTAAAATTATAATATGTGAAATATATACAAAATCTAAACACCGGTTATAGAAGAACATCATGATGCTCTACTAGAGAAACGTGAAACCTTAAATTTACCTATGTCTTGGTATACAATATCTACAAACACACCAATGTTCCCATGAAGGGTGTGACTATAACTTAATTAGAATTTTATAAAATCCCTCCAATCACATTCCACTAGGATAAGAATATGTTATGACAATTCTCATAAAATGACAGAGAATCAAATAAACATTGAAAATCAAAACCATAAGCAGGTTCCATGTAAATTATTAGGTAAAAAATTTAAACCATTATTTACAACATGGAATAACCACCACATTATCATAACCACATAGAAAACACATTCTAATCAACTATAGACCTCCCAATACTCATATGTTTTGGTTAATCCTTTCACAAAAATGTCACCTAGTGAACCATTTTGATTAGGGAAACTTATAGCCCTTATCAGACCTATTTTAATTGGGGTAAATTATTCCAATATCTATTCTTGTTTGTGGGTATTTTCACACCATTATCCATCCCAAATATACATGAATGTACACCCAAAATGTATTCCAAGTTATCATATAACCATACTATAAGTATATCATTTCTTTTATATCGCTTTCTTTCAAATATTTTTTCAAATAATTCATGACCATAGTTTTTAAAAAAAATATTTAGGTAATAAAACAAATATATTTTTATAAATATAATCAATGATAAATAATTTAAACACCAATAATTCATGTTCTAAAATTATACTTAAGGATAATCCACCTACCTCTCAATAGTTACATAAATTGAGTAACGATGCTTGAAAACTCTAAATTACTCTAGATATAATATTTAATATTCTTATCTATTATAGATTAAAAAATATTTCCTAAAAATACACATCACAAAACATAGATATATTCATGATAGAATAGATCTTACAATCCAAATAATATGGGAGGAGGGGATATAAAGAAAAAAGGGAGGAACTGCGGACTTACAATTGATTCTAGATATCCAACACATTTATTAATAAAAATTCACTTATGGATGGAATGATTTTTTTTGGGATTCTAAAAAGGAAAAATATTTTGATACCCTAGAAGAATAGAAAAATAATGAGTGTTTTAGTGCCTTAATCCAAATTAAATTAATAATTTTATAGATTTAACTTCCCATTACATTGTTAGCATACACAATTTTCCAAACCATAACCCAACTAGGTTAATGATACTGGACATAACCAAGGTATCCACATGGGTTTTATACATAGTATGGAAAAATGTGTGTCAACCTTACAGTTCTACTATATTAAGGCCACAACCATGTATGATTGGTTATCATGGTTTAATAAACCATGTTCCAACCATGATTTTCCCTTTGTCACAAAATGCATAGTTACTCCTTGAATGAGAATGTTTTTTACAAACCATGCTCTTATTTTTCCCCCTCCCAATGACTACTAAATTATATTTAACGATTTCATGGAAATTGATTATGATTTCAAATAACAATGCTCAAACCATGCACTTCCATAAACACTTCCAAAACACTCCAAACCCTTCATGAAAATCCTAAAAACTAACCGATGAATTTCATAATCTCAAAGTGCATAATAATAGGGTAAAGTACTAGATACTAAGGGTGTTATGAATAAGTTTATAAAATTGGTTATCATGATAAATATCTTTATGATATAAGAGGTCAATTATTTTATGAGAAATTAAAGGTTAAAAGTAATGGACTTGGTTTTTAAAAATCATTTATTTGAGCTATAAAATTTCTTATTTAAATTTAATTTCTAGAATTTCTATTTTAAATGATGTTATATATTTATTTTTGGGGAATTTTTTTTTCTAATTTAGATACTATTTCATGAATTTTTTCCTTTTCACTTATTTCTATGAAAACATAATATATTTCTTAAGAGTGTCTCATAACTTTGAATTTTACAATAGTGTTTTAAAATATTTTTATGAATGATATTTGGCGTTTTGTTAAATATTTTACTCTCTATTTTTAGGATTACATGTCTACAATGAAGATACATTTAATGTTTTAAAATCCATCCTGCAATTAATATGTCACAATTATTGTGTTATCATGTTTTCAATTTAAATTGATTTATTTCTTTTTTTATTTAATTTTATAAAAAGAATTTTTATTTCTATAACTTATATAATTAAATTGAATGATTTCTATTTGGTTGTTTTATGAAATCTATTCTACTTCTATGGGTTCTTTATGAAAAGTGAATGACTTCAATATTAATGTATAATAATCTTGTTCTTTTTCTATGGTCTCATTAAAATATGTTTATGATTGATTTTAAGTGGCATAAATATGTAGGGAAAATGATGGTAGGGGTACTATATCACAATCCATTGAATTTTTATATGTTTAAATCCCTTGAGATAATCAGGCATATACATTATGAGTTTGTTTACACATGCTTGGGCATGATGGGTTTTCTCAAATTTTATGGAATAGACATAACTAAATTGTTCACATAGGCATGGTCATTATGAGTTTTATCACACTTATTTTTATATAAATATGGTTGTGACACATTTCCATATTTTTCATCACGTTATGATAAATTTCCATGATTGATTTTTTTCCCTAAAATTTAATGGTTTCAAGATTATGGATTATTTAATAAGTATTCTACACTTCTATTTCATGCTAAAATGTTATATGGATATTGAGATATGTTTTGAGTTGTACCATATCATTTATGATTTGATAATGATGTTTTATGATTATATATTACTCTATCATGTTTTATGATTATAATATATGATATTTTGATATATTATTATTATACCGTCTCTCCATAATGTTATCCTACATGTTATGATTAGTTTTTTACTTACTATGAATTTGAGATTACATATTGGTTGTGTTTCACATCAATAGATTTTAAATATGGTTATATTTGGTTTGTATATTGAAAAAATGGTATATAGGAGCATGATTATTTTTCTATTGTTTTATGTTACTTCCATAAAAAATAATGATTCCCTTATTGTTCACCATATTTTCTATCATTACCTATAGGGATAGAGATACAAAGAGAATCATTGGTTTTGATACCACTTATTAGTCCCTACAATGTTTTCAATACTGATAATGGGGTGGGTGAATTAGGGTCTAACAATTTAAATTCAATCTTTTCAATGAATGCGTTTCATAATTAGTAAAAACACTATCTAAACATTCCTCAAAACTATAATTCAGTAAAAATCAATGCAATGGAAGATTTTACATAATTCAATGAAATAGGATAATCCAATGAGAATACATGATAATGTACATGTGCTCCAGATATACTGAATCTCAATATTCTGGCGGTAACACAATGGATCAGTCACAATGACCCTTCTAGTTTAAAACCATATAATTAAAATACCATTACTCCCACGAACCTTGAATAAATTTATGCTCCTCTTTATTGGTTAGTGTTCGATACTCCTAATATTTCAATAATCTTCCCCGTAAAATGATATAGAAAATACATGTGGTGGTTGTGTCATGTCAGAATTATTTGAATGGGATTCCAATAAAAATATCTCTTGGAAGAGCATGTGCTCTCTCTTATTCAACGTTCTTATTTCAATTCCTAGAACTCCCTTCTCAACCGACTCCTTTTTTCATTGTGAACAACTAAGATGCACCCCTAAACTTGGAATCCTTCAAAAAAATATCTCATGAAAACATATAACGAATCACCACACTCAATCAATTCTTACATAGTTTAAAAAATATATACTTTTCAACTCTTAACTTTAAAACACCATTTTGACTCCAATTTTACCATATTTCATCTCAAATAAATCCACTGTCTATATCAGGAAACATACTCCTTCAATAAGGAAAACATTACCCCTAATTATATCCATTAAATAATGACCAATTAGGTTATTCAAAATGCACCCTTCATGAGGTTCTTATTCCTTCCACATTTCTTTATTAATTTCCCTTGTGGTAGTGAGATTTATCACAACATATCCATGAATCATGAGAACCAATCCAATAAAATAATGAAAATAATATATTATGACAGTTCCTATGGTGTTGGATTAATCTATCCTTCCAGAGATAGCTGATAAAAAATATCCCCATGTACTTCTCATAAAATTCTCCTATAAATTCATCCAAAAATACTTACTCTTTAATGACACAAGAATATGCCTTGAATTACACCAATGTATCCCTAAATAACAAATACATTGAGTTAATGACACTTATATTTCCCTTCTATGACACTTATACTACTCTGAATGCACCTATATTGAGCTCAGGCATAAAAACATAGAGCTAAAACACACGTATTCTAATCCAAAACACAAATACATAGATTTCATTAATTTACTAAAATAAAATCTACTAGACAGAAGGAAACATATGTTTCTCCACATTACACTAAAAATACATAGGCAAATTTTCAGAACCTTAGGCTCTACCATATTTCCAATAATTCATTAAAACCAGACTAATTCCTATCTAAACCACTTCCAAAATTTAATAATTGGACTCAAAAAAGCCTATATAGGACACATTTAAGATTTATTTCACCACAATGTCAACAACCACAACCCAAATTACATACAATGTGGATTTTAACCAAAACATTTTAAGATAATGTCTGAGTATTGATGTTAAAAGAATATCCTTCCTAATATAACCTCTATTAAGAATAATTTAGATAGGATATTTAGATAGTCAAAAAATTATTAGACATCTTATATATTAGGTATTACTTCTAAAAAGTCAAATTTCTAATCAAACAATTTAATTCCAATAATACACCTTTCTATTCTAAATGTCCTAGAGAAGGCCATGGGTGAAAACATTGTTATTGGAAAATGGTTTTGATTCGAAAAAAATATGGATTATTTTTATAGAAATATTTCAGAAATTAAAAATCATAAATGTGGAATGATATAGGTTCTTAATGATTTATTTTTAAAATATCTAGAACCAAGAATGTTTTTATGAAAAACTCTTAGATCTATTGGATTTTATAAATACAGGATGAGTACCATCACCTAGAGGACTTTATACATGTAAAATGGTTGTTCTTATCACATGACTAGATAAAGGTATAATTTCTAGAACATTTATAAAGAGAAGGGTGTATGGGTCACTTTTTGAGACAATGCATGAGGTAAAATTGTCAGTATTTGTGACGTTTTTTTTCTTAGAAAGAATTTTATTTCTGATTTATTTATGTTTCAAGAATTAAGAAAAACCTTATAATCATATCCAATTATATGATGAAGTTTACATAATGAAATTTGAGAAAGATAAATGTACCATAAAAAGATCATATGGAGTTCACTAGTTATCTTAATATAGGTGTGATAATTCTTACACTATCAAATTAGATTAACATTATTTTCATAATTCACATTATCTTGTTGATGTCGAACATTAATCTTGTCATTGTAATTGAAGGTTAGGACGTTTCAATATTCAAAACATAGTTAAACATTCTAAGAAAGGAATGGGGAATGTTCTATCATAACATATGTTCAATTTTTCCAAAGTATGTAACTCCTTCCAATAAGTTATTTAACACAAGTCATGTATTAAACCTATTGATTAATTATAAACTTTTAGAGTGCTATAGTAAATTTTTATGGTCCTTTTTATACCTATAAAAAATTGTGACTATGGGTGAAATCACTATGTGAATACCTTACTTGAGGATTATACTTGGTATACATGGACGCATTTTCTAACTCTTAAATTAAAATAAGTATCTTTTTTTAAAAGACTGGTTTCATCAATAAAAAACTTGAAAAATATATACATTGTCACTATTTATTGTGATTAGGGTGTTGATTTTTTGAATTTTGAATTTAAAACATTTTTTATATAAAATAAATTACTCATAATTTATTGACACAAAGAACATAATTGAATGTTATATTTGAAGAATTGAATGTAACCCTTTAATAAATTACCCAATCTATATTGTGATAATATTTTTTTCTATTTATCATAAAAATAAATCCATAAGTACATCTTTTTACACTTTATATCGATTCATTTTTCAAATGGTTTTAGGTAAGATCCCTTAATAATTTTAGCATAGTGAGAAGCCAAAAATTTCATAAATTATAGTATTTTGATTAATTGTGTTCTTTATCATTATTAAGAGTATCTTCATAAATTTAATGCTAAATATTCTAAAGTAATATTTCGTAGGTACTTCATCACAAGAAAGGGTAATGGTTTTTCAACAAATAAACACATATCATTGAAGAAACAATACAAGTTTTGTTTGATGAAAGTGATCCTTGTATAAAGCTAAAACATCTGGAAGATACACATCAAGATTGTATTTCTAAAATACCATCTATTAAATTATTATAAGATAACCAGATCTATTAGTAGTTTATATACAAAAATCCATCCTAATGAAATTTATTCCTCAAAAATCTATTCATTAAAGGTTAAAACACAATAAAATAAAAGTCAATATTATTTTTTAACGTATAAATAAGATGATCATGATGAATCGTCCCATTGAGAATATCATTGGTGATATAAACCATCAGTTTAGAACAATAAATTCCTAATGAAATTAATGTTAGTTTCATGTATTCTTATCTCAACTCCATCTTAAAATAATGTCACATTTTTTAGGTGATGACAGATAGATAATTTCCATGAAAGAGGAGATCAATCAGTTTGAATTAAATAAATTTTGGACCTTTTATGATCAAATTAAGGATATTCTAGTAATATGAGTTAAATAATTCATTCAAAATAAGTGTGATAAGAATTTTTTTTTATGAAATATGACAGGACTAGTTTTGGATTTCTATAATATACAAAAATGATTAGATTATGGAGAGACATTAGCTCTAGTTGAAATACTTTTTTCCATCCTACTACAATAATAATACAAAACACATCTAAATTTTAATCTATATAAAATGGATATAAAGAGGTAATTATATAACCAATATGTTTAATTGGAGGTTTATATTGAATAACCTTCAATTTCTAAGATATAAATTTACTAGAATATTTAATTACACTCGAAAAATTACTCTATAGACATATAAAAGCTTTGAGATCTTAGTAAAATATATTATTAATATTTTTTTACTTGTAAATGAGTTTATAAAAGTAATATAAGGACAATATCTTTTTTCAAGAAATAATTTAATTATATATTTATTATGAAAACCTATGTCAATGACATTATTTTTATTTCAACCCCAAAAATATTTTAAATAGTTTTTTATAATTATACGAAGTGAATTTTAGATTATTTTTATATGTGAAGTTAATAAATTTCATGGATTTAAAATAAATATAAAAATATAAAGAACTGTCTTAAATCAACATAAAAATATTTTATATTTAATTATGTCTTTTGGTTTTAGTAATTCTTAAATATCATCACTCTAGAAGGTAGCTCTTGTATACTTGATCATAATGAATTTATGAATATGGTTGATCAGTAATAATTTAGAGGGATGAATAGAAGTATACATTACATTATATATAGTTAATCAAAAATTATGTAATCTATATTATTCTTTGCAGGATTCTATGAAGATTAGAATAAATACCATCTTAAGGTGGTTTATAGGAACATATACAACCTTAAAGGAACTCCAAAACATGGCTTACATTATTATTCTATATTATAGTTTACATGAAAGACTTATTCTGATTCTAATTTAGTCTGTTATAGAATGGATCAAAAGAGTTCCCCCAAAACCATTCAAATTTTTAGGTAAGATTTAGTTTCGAGGTCTATAATGAAACAACATTCGATTTCACTTTTCACTACAGAATTTGAATGTGATTCAACTACATGTTTTTTCACTCAATTTTTGTGGATGGAACACACACTCGTGGATTTTAGATTTATTTTCACTCAAACTATGATACTTTTTTTATCAAACTAATATTGTTTTTATCTTTATAAACCTATAATATCATTCATCATTCATATAAAGGGATATTAGACATCACAACCTTTGTGATCACACACAATAAGTGGGTATTGTTATCAATTTTATCGAAACCAAAAATTATAATGATAATTTTTTATTAATCATTTATATTCTGATTGATTTAAATATATTTAAATTATGCTGGTAAAATACATTATAAATAATCATAAGTTATACTTATTGTTTAACAATATCATGACATTGAAAAACTCTTTAGGAAAGTGCAAGGATAATTATTTTTTAAAAATGTGTTTACTTTTCATGTCGTACTTAATATTATTTATAAGTTCATTATATAATTTTTTTTAAATATAATTTATTCATTTACTAGAACTACACCTAATGGGCCTGTCCTTTATAATTGAACATAGAGAAAATTAACTTCTGGAAGGTATTATTAAGATGAATATCTTATGAATTATTTGTTTCTCTGATACATAAGAGTTTTTTCTTACAAACATCGATTTTATTATTATTAAGTGATATATGTATTTTTAATATTTTCTAACATCAAGTTCAAATTAATCTTATGATGTTATACGAATATTCACCAATGTATGCTTAAATTTTTTATTTTCCAAATTATTCCACAAAAGTTAAGTCGTTGTTTCCAATATAAAATTTTGAACTATCTTTGTTAGAAAAATACCTTTCAAATTTATATAATGGTAACTTATAGATAAGAATATTTTATTAATAACATTATTAGTTTATCTTGTTTATTTTTTACTTTACCATATTTTATCCCAAATGGTATGTGAGATTTTTCATACACGATGTCTTGTATGGAATAAGTACATCAATGAAGGAGAATGAAAATTTACATAAAATGGTATTATAGGAAGCCTATGAAGTTTTTCTATATATTGATAAATAAATAAAAATTATAATATTTTTAGAATATTTTTTTATTCATACTTATTTCAATTTTTTTATACAGTTTCTTATTTCGTGATGAATATTATTTATCTTAGTATTTTGAAAACATCAAAGGGGGAGAAACAAAATAAATGATAAGTTTTAGGTAAGATATTGAAGTAAATTTGTTGTGTTTTTGTTAATTTGAGTATTTGATACTAGTATTCAGGTGTTCTTCTTAATGTGTAGATTTTAGCCTAATAGTTGACTTATATTAATAGGTATTTATTGAATAATATATGGTGTATTTACTTCAAAATTTCAATAAAACATTCATTTTAATTATTCATTGTGAATAACCTAAAGGGAGTGATTGTGGAGTCAAATAACTATAATTTTTCCATGGTTTTGAAAATTATAATACAATCATGTTGAGGTTTATTTAACTTGAATATTTTTTCTGTTTTCTATTTGAAGATTATAATTTCTATCTTTATGATCTGATGAACTAATCTAATATATCTAAATAATGGAATATATTGAAGTGTTATGATATCTCATTGATTACTTTCATCAAAATATAGAGTCACCTCATAGAAAGATAGAAAGATTATTTTACTGATGTTTCAACTAAATTTTAATAATTAATAGTATGTCTATTTATGTTTTTATGAGGACACTAATAAATTGGATTGAGTCTTATAGGAATGTAAAATATTGAAACACTCTCAGTTATTTTGATATGGTGAATTATCTTAGTTCCTATATCACTTATGATTGTATTTTTATTTTATTTAGATTTGTTTAGAGTTACTATCTTGTGAGGTTGTACTATAAATTTTTTTATTTTTAAATTGTTCATCATCTGATCTTCATGGTTCATGATATATTAGTGAATAATCTAATAATTCCAGTCTCTTTGATTTATTAGAGTCTTGGTCTAGGAGTATACTTCTTTCAAAATTTGATGTTGGAAGAAGTAAATGGGCACATTGAATTGCGCCCAATCAATTATATTGGAGATATTATTCGGTATAGAGATACCAGTTTTAGGCCATTTGTGAAATAAGTTCAAGTTGTAGAACATTCAATTATCATCTGCCTTTGTAGATGAAGTTATGATGATTGAAAATTTTATACATTGTATTTGCTGTACTGATCCACCTGCTAATATTATTAAATAATTGAATAATTTCCTTGGATATAAGTATTTAATAATACAAAAAACCTTCAATGATATTATGGATTGTTATTCTTAACTTCATTCATTATTTCACGCACATTATATTTTTATATTTAGATGGGGTTATATACTATAGAGTCTTAAGAATTTAACATACTTTATTTCATAATTTTTCTATATAGATTTCCAACACATAAAAACTAAGGATATACAGTTCTAGGGTCTTTAAGAGATTAAATACATAAATAAATTATATTTATTTAACATATTGTTACTAACTCTGATATATCTTTTAAAAAACATACGATATATGGTAGAAGGCACATAAGGGAAAGGGTTATCTAAAATGTCTAATAAGAAAATAAATAATCCAATATATCCTAATATGAGAGTCTAGATGCATAACATGATGTCATAAAGAGAATGATCATAAGTATGAAATCATTAAAAAATTAAATGAAATCATATGACCCCGAAATCATTGTATATGTGGAAAAAATTATACATGACTTAATAAACAATATTTAATGATTGCTTACAAGACCATCATTATAAAGTATAAAATTTCCCATAGTGTATTGGGTTAACTCCTCATTTTCATAAACATAGTGTAAAAAGACTCATGGTGGACTAGGATCAATCACCATTCCCATTAAAATTATAGAAAAATTCACATGGTGGATATATTTTACTATCAAATTCCATAAATAACATCACATGAGATATAAATCATTACCCAATGCATTAGAGATCTATAAAATTTTGGTCATACCCATCACATAACATAGTGTGCTAATTATAATATCACATGCATTATAAATAGTATCTCATGAGATAGATACCATATCTAGTGAATTTTAGGGAAATATAATTCTTGGACCAACCATCACATAATCATAATATATATATATATATATATATATATATTCATATGTGTTCCAAATGAGAAAAAGAAGCAATACATAAATCATGTGCATGACTAGACCAGTGAGTAGGAATTTAGTTTAATAATTATAATACAAGGAGAATTAAAGGATAAATCGTAAATATTCTAAATAGAATAATGAATTAAATCATTTCTAACACTTATAATATAAAGATGCATATAGATCTTGAACATATAGTTGTAATTTTGAATATTTAAGAAAATGATATTGGGGAATAAGGAATAAAAATGAGCCACTTGGGTGATACTTTTTGAAATAAGTAATGGGTAATTTCAAAGAAGGTAATAGATTATTGATTTAAATAAAACCTAAATTTAAAAAATAGAGTTAAAAATAAAATAATTATTGTGGATATAAGATATTTTATTCTTTAAAATCATTTTATATGGGTGTTTCATGACATGAGAAAAGAAATAGTAATATTCTCTTAAATCTAGTTTACATTAATGTAGAAAATTCAAAGGGGACTAAAAATATGTATAACCACAAATATAAAAAATATATTTGGTTTTGTGTATTTTTAAGGTGTATATATACAAAAATACAATAATTTCCTGAGAATAATGTTGTGTCAAATGGTTAAAAATAAAGAGAACATGTCACTAAAAAATAATTAAGGTGGTATAAAAAATCCATTACCTTGTTTCCAAATGTGCTCTGAACTTATTCATAATTTCATGAATAATTAAATTAAGTTCTTTTAATATATACTCAAGAAACTTATTTATCTATATTTATTCTTTTAAGGGTTATTTACTATCTTTTGGTATATATTTTTAATATAGTTTTTTATTAATTTAGTTACTCATGGTTGTTCAGTTAATTTATTCATAACACTTTCGATTGGCAGACTATGGTTAAGGTTTGGTGTAAAATAATTTAATGATTTCTGAAAATTTATATTTTTATATCCTTTTAAATTCCATAAGAATAATACTTGTACAATTTAAAATATTATCTATGAATAGACCCAAATTTGGGAAGGTGTCATGATAAGTTCATTTAAAATAGTTAAGGTTGCATCGACTATTTATAATATATTAAAAATATAGAATGACCCCTATTATTTTTATTGAATATTAATTATTTTAAAAATACAGTTTTTCATGATAATTATATTTTTAAATATAACCATGTTAGGTGGTAATGGAAAATAAAACATCTCATTTTTTGATGATAGTATTCTATACGTATGCAAGGACGAAACATTCATTTTCCAGGTAATGGGAGCGGTAGGTGATGAAATTATTTACATTTTAGATTCATATTAATGTTATAAATACAATATTAGTTAATTAAATTACCATTATTAATATTACATTAATGGAGGTGATGGAAAATTGAACAAGTCATTCAAGGATTTGTTAGTCTTCACACATATATAAGAAAACATTTTCCTTTTTTTAAATGATTTTGGAGGAAGTTAGAAAATGGATATTCAATTTGTTTAATAACATTTAAGAATTGTAAAAATCTAGTGATATAATTCTTTCAGGGATATAGGGTACCTAAGTGGTGTAGAATACGAAAACAACTATAAAATTTGGGTCTATTTTATTAACTCTCGCTTGGATGTTCTCCCTTCGGTAACTCCATAGGGAACCTTAGATGTTTTTTTGGAGATATAAAAGATTAAAGAAAAATAGTGGATTTTGAGGAGAAATTTGGGTTGTCTTTGTGTTGATAATAATCATTGTAATGGTTGTATAAATGGGGAGTGTCACGAATTAACCTAGGTGAACCCTAAACAGGTCACCTGAGATGATTTGAGACAAGGTCTGAAGGGCGTTTCTGATCCTCATGGGCTGGAAACTAGTGTCAGACATAAATAGAGTGGCAATGGAATTATTTATACCGAAATAAATAAACAAAATGAATATAGGAATAATAAAAAATCACTCCAGATAATATACAAATACCCAAACCAATCATCTTTTACAAAAAAATTGAAAATACATTAACTTTACTACAAAACTAATATTTATCTTAATGACCACACATCTCCATGTGACCCCATGGGACACTCTCTGATACCAAAACCAACCATCACCTAGAGTGGTCGATAATAGGATGTAACCTACATCAATGTTTAAAAACAAGAAAGAAGTACATGCGTGAGTATTAAAACTCAGTAGGTGTGCCCAAAAAATATATTCCCAATGAACTTCCATTAAAATAAAATAAAAATCAACTTAATGTTTGAAATATAATATATATATATATATAGGTAAGACTTTTCCACACATTTTACAGTTCAAAAAAATCATGGTTTGTTTCCCTTATTCTTTACCAAAACCTTCTTCTTTTCCATTAAAGTAATACTGACATTTTCTAACGGAAAATGATGCTTTGATTTCATAATCAGAATAAGAGAGTAGAAATTATTTTTAAGGGAAAACGTTTTTCATAAACCATTGAAAAACCAACTCATCGCTTTGAAAATAAGTACACCACCAATGAGGGAACCATAATGATCACTATATAATGGTAATGAAAATAATCACACAATACTAACCAACTGATCATGCATCTCAATCATCCACCATAAGTAACTTTGTGCCAGTACACTTGGGAGGAACATAGGATATCATGAATAATCCATAACATATTAATACATACTAACTCATCCTGAGAGGCATGTCTAACTTGACGATATAAAAACTCCCTCACATTCTTAGCCATACCACATATGGTACAGACCTGGGTCCAAATACCACTGTAATAACAACAAAATATATCCCCATACTATCAGTTACTCACTAGTTTGTAACTTAAATAGTGCAACAATCATTCTAAAAAATCAGTAGTCATGATAGGTTATCCATTTCAATATGTATAGAAAAGGGTAATCCAACTAATTCCAACTGATCATCCAATAACATACACATATATAGTAATTTACACAACATTCATCTCCTGAACCACTCCAAGGAATATTCTCTTACCATTCAACTCATAGATCATAGAGGACTTTACACTAAGGATATACCATTTCCACACTAAGTAATGGATCAAAAGTATTACACAGTGAGGACATCATGCACATTTAATATAAACATGGAAATAGAACTCTCCAAGGAGAGTTTTCATATTAGATAATTTCACTATTTTCCGAAATTTTTAAACGGGCCATGAGGTCTTTTTACAAAAAAAAATATTTATCAAAGAACAAAATTTCCATTCCAAAAGAGAAAACAAATCATTTTCGATTCCAAAATAATTTTAAAAATCACATTAAAACATTCACAACTCATATCAAAGAAAAATTCACTTTTATAAAAATGCAAAATTTTCCAACTATCCACATCACATGCCAATTCATTTTTTAAAGGACCAAGAACACTCCATTTCAAGTCCAAAACATTTATAAATCCATTTTATGATTTGAAAACATCCATCAAGGTGTAACAACAACATTGAAAAATCCAAACCATTCCTAACAAACCACAAAACATATATAAAGACAATTGGGCATTTATCAAATACTTGGTGTGAACATTTATAACAAAACAATGCCATTTATAAGAGAATAAAGGATAAATAACAATTGTTCACACCAAAAAAATTATCAAAATATCACACATAATTATTTATCTTGTAAGGAAGGTTAAAAAACAATAAACCAATGAATATTAAATTATAAAGGCAAGTGCAATGGAAATCTACCTCAAACCAAAAACACTTCAATAACATACACCTAAAACAACTTCACCAAGGATCCAAGAGAAAATATTTAACAAGAGGAACCATAAAAAATAAAACCCCCAATATAAACGAAGGGGAACATGAACCCTAGATACACATAATGTATAATAAAAATAAATCAAGATAAAATGGAAGGAGAAGGAATAGAGAGATGATAATAGATGTCTACAATGAAGATCTCACCCCAATTCTTGAATAAAACCTTTATCCACTCAAAGGGAGAGGCTGAGAGGCTAGGATAGTAAGGTAGGGGCTCAATTTGGTTCACACGAACCCGGGGGGGAAAGGGGATGCATTTTGGGGGTAAAAACTGAAGAGGATAGAGTTGGAATTTCAAAAAAAAAATTATGGGTAGCTCGCATGGTTTAGCTGCATGGTCTGTTAAGCCCAGTGTCAATCGTATTGAATCATTCTACCCTGAGACAATGGCTTCCCACGTACTTAAATCATGGGTTGACAAACTGTTCGTAGGCTATGAACCCTCAATGGGAAGCACACCAAGGCTCGCATGGTTACATGTATAAAGTCGTACGATTTTCCCAAACGATGCTCTGATCATTCCCTAAGGGACAAACACCCTGAAACTCAAAATTTAAACCCAACACACCCAAAAACTGAGAGAAAACCCCAAAGTAAAAAAGATAAACCAGATTAGTGATAAAAGATAAAAAAACTAAATGTGAAAATTATCCTCACCGTTAAATATTTATATCCTTATAAATCTACAACATTATTTAATTCATCGATCAAAGACTAATTATTCCATAACCACATGATACTATATATTAAACCATGAATATTTTAACCACTACCAAATGGAGATTATGCCTCATGTTTGTAACACTACAATAGAATGAAACCACTTCCCAAGTAACAATGGGAAATTCAGGAAACCACACTTTTAAACATGCATCAAGAAAACTATTGCGAACACTCCAAAGAATCCCAACGTTCACCCAAAATAAAGGAACTTAGAATCAAAAAACATAAAAAGATGTCACTTTATATCATACCAACATTTTAGAATAGAATAAATTCACAACACGGGAGGCTAAAACAGACTCCCCATCAATAGAAAACAAATTTCACTGATTTATTCAAGAATAATTCTAAATGACATGCACAAGGTCTCCCCACCATAAGAATAAACTAGCTTGAACTAAAAAAATAATCTTATCTTCAGAAAAAAACATGATCTAAAAAAATATCTTTCCCAAAGGGAACAACCACCCACACCAAAAGGGGAACATTTAGAAGAAGCTCAATCCCAACAGTTCCCAAACCCTAATAAGGAAAATCTACAACCAGAGCATTTAGACTACCCACTCCCTAGTGAGGGAGAAAGTAAATGATCCAAACTCCCCACACCCCTTGAATATTTTCTAACTGTGTAAGAGTTTCACTCTGGGGTCGATGGATGGAGACATGTTGTTTGATGTATCTCCTTCCTCGCAACTATTAGATTAAAACATCTATTCACCAAGACAAGAATTCATACGAATAAAATGTGATGCACCTTCATTTAGAACAGAGAAGGATTCATAATTTCCAAAATAATAACATATATTCCTTAAAACATGAGTTATCAAGATATCCAAAACAACCCATTACATAGAAATTGAAAGAGAACACTATCGGGCACAACAACCATTTCAGAAGGATACATTAAAATAGAAAGCGACTTTAAACTTGTCCCAAAAATACTCTACTCCTACAAATTCGATCCATGTTTCTTCCAAGAAACACCCTGATAGAACCGTTTTAATGGCCTAGGTTCCCACAATCATGATAGGTCTTTTGTGTGATTAGACATGATTAATTTTTATAATCTTTATTTCCACATTGATTACATATCATAATTCTATTCCCATAAGAAGCTAGAAAAATATCTTGAAGCATTTTAATTCCACGACCAGCTCTAACAACTTCTGAATGCATCCTCATTTTATTATTGTAATTCCATTTATGATTTTAGGATTAGAGGGAGGGATATATACCTCAAGAAACCCTACCATAATAGCTTTAAAATGAATATTTTTCCTCACCACATTGGAAAAATAAGTCAGATTGAACTCTGGATCCTTAAACTGCAGATCTGAACAAATCCCACCCTCGAAATCATGATCCTCTAAGGAATCATATACAACATACCCGGAACCATATGGTTCTATGTCCACAAAGTGATGATGGAACTCCAAGAGAGACCCATCACTCTACTATAGACATCACACCTCCATTACCTTCTCTACCATCATTTTCTCATAGAATTATTATCCTATAAATGAATACTTGAAAAACATCCTAGTATAATCTTCCGGTATCTTGATCTAAGAGATTTAATTACACCATTTCTATGGATAACCTTCAATAATTGAAGTTAAAAAATTGACCTCTATGATTTGAGAAAATTCATGAGCCTAAATTTACTTTCGATCCTCCGCATCCACTCTTGCTATTCATGAGGATCCACATGACCATAAAAGAGATGTTAATTTAACTTTCCGAACACAAAAATTAAATCCATTTTTTGATCCACTGGAAATCCTACTGGTGGGGAATCACCAGTATCTTCACAATGAATGTTCATCAAATCTCTCTCGGGGTGAACATTGGGCAAAAAGAAATACAAGAGCTAAAAAAACCAACACATCAACGAGAGTTTTCATAATAAAAATACTATATAAAAATCAATCTGACATCATAATAAAAAACCACATAACCACTAGTTATCAAACATAAAAAATTTTATCTTGAAAACACTTCCAAAAAGAAAACAAACTTGGTGGATTTGTATACCCACCATTCCTTATAGTCTCACTCACATGAAAATTCCATTTCCACCCTAAGAACCAACAATTCATACCATAATTGTCACACATTCATCCACATCATCATCCAACCACTTTCTAGAAATATCTTTGCATGTGATAACCCATGGGAATACCAAAGGACAATGAAATCCAATTTCAAAAACAAAACATTCCACCCATGTTTTTTTCACACATTCAATCCACTTTCATTTCAAAATTCATAAATCTTTTCAAGTATCACTAGACACCAAGTCAAAAATCCGTTTTATAATTCCACACCTAAACCCATTTTATCATGATTAGAAACTATATATCATGGGTTTCCATCCAAAATTTCAATTAATTTCATTCAAAACATTTTATAGTAGTTCAAAATTCTCATTCCCAAAAAAAAGTTTTATAAAAAACACATTTCTTCTCAATTAAAACACATTTCCAAAGCCTATTTTGAAACATTCTTTGGTTTTCTGAGAAAACTTTTTCAAAAATCCCTAGATATCTATTTTAAAAAAATTCATTTTCAAATACCTTATATGAAATATTATGTAAATTTATTTTCTATCTTCCCAAAACCAATCCATTTCAATTTTCAAAGTTTAGTTTTCACAATTACAAGGAAAGAGTGCCCCAAAATAAGTCAAAATCACAAGGAACTCAAACAAACTCACAAGGGGATACTAGAATTGATTGTTGATTGGGCCATATAGTTGATTTTAATACACCGATAACACCACTATCTTAGAGATTATCCTAGGAACATGTCTCCACCTCCCGGTGAACTCACATTGACCACTAGCCCAACTCCATTTTCACGTCCCAAACACCAAAAAACCACAAAACCTGGGAAAATAAAACCCGAATTCCCATAGAAACTCAAGGTTTAGTCTATAAAGTTTCATTGATACACTTCCACAGACTTTCACCCCCATGTTCTGGGTATCCTACTTTGTCTACCTTGAAATCCCCAAGTATCAAAGGGTACTCTGAAAAAAATGTTCCTCTAAAGATCCGACCAAGCTATAATACCATTTTTTAGGAACCAAACAAGGTCAACCATGAACTGTTCACATGAGTTAATCTGAGACAAGGACTTAAGAGCATTCCCAATCCCTATGGCATGGACACTTATTCCAGTAATTTACATAGATACAAGGGAATGATTTCTCCCAAAATAAATAAATAAACTAAACTGTGTAAAGATAAACAAAGTATCCCAAATAAAATAGTAGTATCTAAAATGAACATATTTACCTCAAAATTTATAATAAAAAAATTTTTCAAAAAATTTGAACTGCACCTAATGACCACACATCTCCATGTGACCCCAAGGGTAAGTCTCTGATACCAAAATTAACCATCACCCATAGTGATCGATACGAATCTAGAACCTACACCAATAGTTTAAAATAATAATGAACAATAGGCACGAGTATTAAAACTCTATAGGCATGCCTGAACAATCTACTCCCAAAGAAATTACTTTAAAATAAAATAAACATTAACATAAAGTATGAAATTCTATATATATAAAGGTAATATTTTTCCACACATTTACACTTTAAAAAATCATGGTCTATTTCCCTTTTCATTACTAGAATTGTGTTCCTTTCCAATAAATTAATGTGTACATTTTCAAGGTGGAATCGATGCTTTCATTTAATAATAAGAACAAGATAGTAGAAAGTATTTCTATGGGAAAACACTTTTCACAAACCTTTGAAAAACAAACTCATCACTTTCTATATAAGTACACCACCCATGAGAGAACGACAATGATCAAAACATGAGGTCAATGGAAATAATAACACGAGAATAACCCACTAATCATGCATCTCAGTCATCCATCATAAGTAACTAAGTTCCAATATACATCGGAGGAACCTAGAAGCTCATGAATAATACAAATCATTCTAATACATGTTGACTCGTCCCTAAAATCATACCTAACTCGATGACATCAAAAATCCCTTTCAAGCTCATCCACACCACACTCGATACAGGCTGAGGGGGATAATCCCATTGTAGTAATATCAAAAAAATATCCTCCTACTATGGGCCACTATCTAGTGCCTAACCTAAAATGTGCAGCAACCATTCCCAAGAAATTTCATATGTCATTCTAGTTTCTCCATGTCAAGAAGTATAGAAGATGGGGAGTCAAATGATGGAAACTGAATATCCAATCACATACACATATATAGTAATTTATCAAATAGGCATCACTTGAACAACCCCAAGGACTAATTTCATGCCATTCAACGCATAGATCGCAAAGGAGTCTCCACCGAGGATATCACATTTCCTCACTAAGTTCTGTGTCATGAGGATTCCACCATAAGGAAATCCTACCAATTCAGGATAAACAAGGTAAGAGAATTATGAAAATTAATTTTTCATAATAAACACATCCACTATTTTCACAAATTTCCATATCGGCCCTGGACTATTTTCACGAAATTAATATCTATAAAAAAACCAAAATACCTTTCACAGAAAGTAAAAAAAACCATTTTACATTTCAAAATAATTTTACAAATATATTTCAAACATTCACAACACAATATAAATAAAAATATATATTTTTTAATTCCAAATGTTCCAATTATCAGCATCACATGCCATTTAATTTTCTTAAAGAACCAAACACACACCATTTTCAAGTCCAAGAATTTAATAAATAAATTTTAGGAACCCAAACCCACCATCATGGTTTCACAAAAACATCTTCAAATCTAACCCATGCCTAAGGAACCAAAAAACACATACAAAATCCAACCATGCATTTTATAAAACCCTTGGTGTGACCATTTGTGATAAAATAATGCCATTTATAAAATAAATTAGGATAATTCCCAATTTTTCACACCATAAAATTTATCTAAATATCACACATAATTATTTATAATATAAGGATGGTTAAAAAATAGAGAAATAAATGAATCTTAAATTATAAATGCGTGTTTAAGGAAAACCTGCCTCAAACCACAAGCGCTTCAATAACTCACACTCGAAACAACCTCACCATTGTTGCAAGAGCCAATATCTTCCAAGAGGTTCCTTAAGAAAAACCCAAATAAAAATCAAGGGGAAGATGAACCGTAGATCCACATGACCTAGGAAGAAAAATATATTAGGAGAAAATGGAAGGAGAAAGAAGAGGGAGATGAGAAAAGAGGATTGCCTTGAAGATTTCACCCCAAAACCATGAAGAAATCCTAGATCCACAGCAAGGGAGAGAAGAAGAGGATTGGAATGTAAGGGAGGGGATCCCTTTGGGGAATGTTATAAAGTATAGCCTCCATTTTTCATTGAATATCAAACATTTTTTCACTTTTTTATCCACTTGAGTGAGTTTTAAACAAATTTTCCCTACATTAATCTTACAATGGTAAAACAACATTCACCCTCAGTTAATAATTTTAATCCAAAAATTGAAAATTAAAATAAATAAAAAATTTATAATTCTCATCTAAAATATAGATATAATTTTATAAAATAATATATTTAAGAGTTATAGAAATTAATTTTTTATATTATCACACATAACAAATAAAACAATTTATTAAGAAAACAATCATTTTAATCACAAAATTTAAGTATGGTGTAAGATTATCAATATTTATTTCTAGAACCTAAATTTATTTATTATAAAATAAATAAATAAAATGTGTCTTTTAAATCAATTCAATGAAAAATTTTACCAAAATTATGTTTAATTAAATGTAACGATCGAAATTGGTTTCTTTATTAGAATTAAAATAATAATTTCATTTCATAAATTTATAAAATGGATTTATAAATTCTAAAAACTATGTTTATAATTCCTAAAATTATTCCTAAAATCTACTAAAATGTTTTATAAAATTTTAATTCTTTCTTACAAGCATATAAGGTAATAAAATCCACCATTTTAAAAAAATGTATTTTTTACTATAAATCTAGAAAACATTTATTTTAAAAAAATACAAAAATTAATACCAAGATAATTTTCACATGATAAATAAAAAAAATAGTTAATTTTACTATATTAAACTTATATGTGTGAAAAAATTAATTTTTAAATATAGAATTAATGATGTATTAAAAATATTTTTTTTTTAAATATAACTTGAGTTTTAGTATTTCAAATACGGCTTTGTAAATTATTACTAACATTTCTAAAATTTTAAAGTCACCTATGAAATAAATAATTGATCTTATAAAAACATTTCTTGATTTTAAAATTTATACTTACATACAAATAATGTCATAAAATTCATGTTACTCAAAAACAGTATTTTATACTACTAACATACAAATCAATATTCTTAGAAAAAACCAAAAAATAATGTCAAAAAAATATTAACATTATATATATGAAATTAAAGTTTAATATGTAAAACCTGGAAATTTCAAGGAAATTTTTTTCTTAATTTCTTTGTGATTTTACAAGAACGCAGTTTCTGACGGCGCCTGATTCTGAGGCCTAGTGTGCCCGGAATCAATTTCCGAAGTTTAGCTCGGGTACGTTCAGTGAATGAACGAGCGGGTTTTTCTATCTTTTGAACCTGTGCTTGGAATCGAAATCTGAGGGAACCGATGAAACTGCAACACCGGTAATTACTTAGGAGGACTTTTCCCGAAGGTGCGTTTTCTCGGGAGGAGTTCTTAAAAAAAGGGAGTTAAATGTGAAGTAATAAAATTGTGTTACAATTTTATTTCATATTCTAAGTTGTTATAACCTTTGTGTGGAATTTGGGTGGGACCTAATTTTTGTTAACTACCCTTGAGAAAATAAAGGTGTGGTGGGGCCCACACGATCCCAACCCCTCACTTTCCCTAACTCCTCTAAACACCCCCCCCCCCACTTAAGATGTGTAACTCATCTTAACTTGTAAAATTCCCATTAATTGGGTGACTTCCCCTCTCCTCACATTTAATAATGCCAACACACTAATCCAATTAATGGAATTAAGTTTTTGAATTTTGAACTCATAGAATGACATAATAAAATAAGAATAGCTTATTTTATTTTTGGTGGTTAGATTGGTTGTGTTGAGGATTGGAGGAGAGAGCTCTAAGTCTCTTGAAGAACTTCATCTTCTCCGGTGAAGAACAACTTTATCCTCAACGAAGAATGACAACACTTCTTCAAGGATCATCGACTCGGCGACCCGGTATCTTCAGTCCTCTTCTTCCTCCACGACAAAGGAGGAGTCACCGACGCAGAAACTCGCCAACGACATGTCGTTCCTTCTCCTCTCTACAGCTGGTGTGAGACGTTGTTTCCTTCTTGGATACACGCCAACGTCGTCATCGAAACCACCCTCGCGACGCTAGATTCCGAAAACTTCTTTTGAGTTAGGGAATTAATTTGTGAATGTTAATGAACCCATGTTTATTCCTTTCTAAAACAAAGAACACGGATCAACTAAATATTAATTTGATCGATGAAAGAATATGTTTGCGGGTTGGGAAATTCTTGATTGCGGGGAAAACTGTAGGGGTAATTTATTTTGTTCGTGAATTCTTTTTCGTTCAATGACTTCTTTTTGGCCGCCTATTATCGTAATAATGGGAGATGTTCGGACTGCACAAACACGGCGGACCCTCCTCCCCCCTTCAATGTTGTTTTTGTTGCGGCACGAACAAAGGTGGCGCGGTGCAACGGCACCACGTGGAATCAAGAAGAAACAAGGCGAAGAAACGTGGTGCCATCGCGCCGCGCCGTGGAGGCCGAAAAATGCCACGGCGCCGTCGTGCCACGCCGGAAAACCACAAAGAGTCCGTTTTTTGTTATTTGACGTACGGATCGTCAGGCGATGACGAAACAGGATGCAGATGCGATTTAAAGCCATCGCAGTAAAGGTCGGGTCCCGAGAGGACCATAGGAGAAGACGGGAGGCGAAACGGACCACCGGAGCGCATCCGGTTGTCCATAGAAGTTGGCGGCGGTGGCCAAACCGGAACGGCTAAGCCGTTTCGGAGGCGGAGCGGCGTGACATAAAGCCGCGTCAGTTTTTCTTCAACCGGGGGGGGGGGGGGGGTAACCCCCCGCACCCGCTGGCCACGCGGGCGCCGCGCCAGCGCCAGGCCAGCCGGCCGCCCAGGCCGGGCCGCGCCGCACCGGCCGGGCCGGGCTGGGCCACGCCCACCAGGCCGGGCCGTTCCCTTCTGGGCCGGACTCGGACCCAGGTTGGGTCGACCCGGTTCGGGCCAACCCAGGGGGGGTATCGGGCCGGGCCCGAACCCCATATTTTCGAACAGTTTCATTCAAAAGTTCATAACATGGGATACGGACCTGCGATCGATGCACCGTCAGTTGCGATGCGATCCTTGGATCGAGACGGTCATCTCGGTATATTATACTCAAGGTTTCGGAGAACTTTGGGTACGGCCGGGTTGGTTCGAACCCGGAACCAACCGGGCCCTCGGAGCGGAAACGCTTATAACTTGAGCTCCGGACATCCGATTGACGTGTCGTTGACTTTGTTGGATTCCTCTTGATGAGACGGAACTTTTGGCATTCTTCGCATGAGATTTGGATGCAGTTGGATAGTTGTCGGGTTGGATTGTACCCAAAATCCAACCGGGCCCCAGGAACGGAAAAGCTGATTACTTTCAGACCAGACGTCCGTTTGACGAACCGTCAGCGGCGTTGGTGATCACGTTGTGAAACGGTCCCTATGAGTATACCCTATGAGAGTTCGGGGTACATTTGAGATATGTTCGGGTTGGTTTATACACGAAACCAACCGGGCCCCTAGGACGAAAAGGCTAATAACTCACAGACCGGTCGTCTGATTGACACGCCGTCTGTTGCATTGAGACCCCTATGACGAGGCGGTCCTTTGAGATACTTCTTCTTGGGGCTTGTGATACTTGGAGTATCGGCCAGTAGCTCGTGGAGAGGACTCTCCCGGTGACGAGATGGTAGAGTGCAGAGACCTAGTAGCTGGCTGAGACTAGACGACTGCTAATCGATCGTCTTGGAGTGATTCAGATAGCCCAGTGGGGTGCGCTTGGTTATAGAAGTATACCCACGGTGGAGGTGTGTTTGGTTGTAGTGGCAGACCCACGGTACTCGACAGAAAAAGTACCTCTGTAGGCTATTAGGGGGTGCGCTTGGTTGTAGTGGCAGACCCATGGTGGGATGCGCTTGGTTACAGCGGCAGGCCCACAGTACTCGACAAGTGGAGTACTTCAGCAGTCCAAGTTAGTGGGACACGCTTGGTTGTAGCGGCCGGCCCACTGTACTCGACAGAGGAGGAGTTCTCCAGCAGGCGTGGTTTCGACATCATAAATAAAATCCTGGTTTGAGCTGAGTCTATGACCTTTGTGTTTACCTCATGATTGAGATGGGTCACTTGATAACATAGGTATATGTATGGGAATATACCTAGGTAGTGGTTATCCGTTGATTTCATAACCTTTGTGTTTTCTCATGATTGAGATGGGTTACTTGATAACTTAGGTATAAGTATGGGCTTATATTTAAGTAATGGTTATATGTTGTGTTTCTACTTTGTGGTTATCCTTGTTGGATTTAGAGATACCTTAAGGGTCTCGGGGTCCCTACTCAGTATCGTTATACTCACCCCTACATGGGCTATGACCGCACCTCGTTCTGTTGGTTACAGACGACGGGCAGTGCTGATAGAGGCCGAGTGTTCGAGGACTGGATGGTACCCGGAGGTGGACCTCTCGATGAGTCAGTATCTGGAGGTGGAATTCACGACGAGATGACACTCGAAGGAGGTTGATGGGCAAGAGAATTGTGGAGTCTATCTGTACCTACCCTTCAGGTAGGATCCGAGGAGGACAACCCAGGAGCTGCTTCCCTTATTCCAGCTGTTTGTCTTTTTCTGTTGTACTTTCGTTCAGTTGGAGCTGTACTTTCAATTGGGTTTGTATTCTGGCCCACTTACTTTTCAGCAATTTCTTTTGTTCTTAGTGTATTACTTCTGCTTGTACTCTGTGATGTTTTTTTACTTTTATAAAGGCAATGTCTTCCCAGTTATCGGGTTGTATGCCTTTGGTGCTAGTCGCCAGCCCCTGGCCTATGGAAGGCGGGCTTGGGGTAGTCACGGCACGGGTCCCGAGGATGGGTCATGACAAATTGGTATTAGAGGAGTTGGTTCTACCGCAGAACTTATAACTCTGATATCTTCTTTCTGTGAAGAAATAGTGTTAAGGGTATCGAGTGCAGTCTTCAGTTCAGGGAGTCCAGTGTTGGTGTGGCGGCCGATGTATCCGTACACCAGGACCCTCACTACTGATTTCCGACTTTTTGCATGAAAAACATTGATTGCGTGTGTGTTTTCAAGAGTTTTTAAAGTCATCTCAAACCAAGTCAGCTCACCAGGTATAAATCGTTGACCGTATTGCATCTGATCAGGATGTATCCACGCAGACAGTCAGTTGGAGTTCCGATAGAGAACTTGATGATGGCCCACCGAGCAACGAGGATCTGGTGCGGGGCCCTTTTTACTATGTTGGCACCCTCTTATGGTGTACCAGCAGCACCACCGCCTGTTGGGAAGCAGATGCCACCAGCCTTACTAGTGAACAGTGCACCGTGGCAGAGCGCGTTTCACAAGTTCCAGCAGTAGAGGCCTTCGAGGTTACGAGGCGAGGTAGATTCCCATACAGTAGAGGATTGGCTGGAGGTGATTACTAGTGTTTTCCAGTGAGTGACCATAAGGATGGTCCGCATAGTGATGAGGCTTCTGTACGTGGACCAAATACTGAGATAGTACCTTCAGGTAGTGTGCCAGATATATCACTACCTTTTGGTCTACAGTTACAACCGGCGGTACTGGTAGGTGACACATGTAGGCTTACTGCCTTACACGTGTTCCAACATCAGATACCCTCAAGTTCTGAGGCGAGCCCGACTCACGGGTAGTTTAGGACAGGCTTGAGGAGGTGGCTGAGAGTTTTCTAGAGCTTATACAGCTTCGGCAGGACTACATGTCGGTAGCTGAGAATTCATCGGGGCGTACTAAACCATTCCTGGTACTCGATGAATGCGATGTGATCGGCGCTTCAGGGCTCGAACTTCCGAGCCAACACCTTTACTCTATGAATTCCTACTTATGCTAGGGTTCTAGGAAGAACCTTTGTGGTTGAGAATTCTTTTGCTGAATGGATGCATTCAGTGAAGGTTAGCAGTGGGAAAGCTGGAAACGGGCGCCAGTCTCGGAGACATGGGTGTGTAAAATGTTTCAAGAAGAGGAAGTGTTAAGGACAGATGAATCTACAGAGGAGCAGACGTGGAAGCAGAGATGGAGTGCAGCATGAGGTGGTGTACATTTCAACATGTTATAACCACCCACTTTTTTAGTCCCCTCCAGGATCAGGGAGCTATAGGGAAGGGGAGAGAAAAACTGCATGCAGTCAAGGAGTGTGACCCAAGAACTCTAAGAATGATTTGAGGTATGATCTTTGTCCATTACTAGCTTTCGTAACAGCAGACTATGATACAGATCATTCCTTCCACGAATCTTTTCCCAAACCTAGAGTTTCTGGTAAGTCATAGACTTGATCGTCACGTCTGTAGATACCTTGGGAGGAGACTCGATAATCACACTTACGCCGACAGTGTGATCGGACCCACGAGGCAAGAGTTTCGGTTGGAATCTCTTGGTGGCAGCGTCGAGGCCTTACGATGTTGGTCTGAGTATGGATTGGAACCACAGTTCAAACACGGATTGACTGTATTAGGAAAAATGGTTGTGGTTTAACTACAACGTCGGGATGAGTTTTCCTTGGTCGGTGAAAAGGAAACCCCATAAAGCATATGATAAACTCATTCATAGGAGGGTACGACTGATCACTCTTCAGTCGGTCAACCTTACCCTCGTGGCAGTATGAGTTTTGAGTTTCATATCTAAACAGTAATTGGAGACCTCTAGAGTTCGAGGATGATGATCATGTCCTTATACGGGTCTCACCTAGATGAGGTTTACGAAGATATGGCCAAGGAAGTAAGTTATCTCCAAGGTTTAGCAGACCTTTTCAGGTCCTCGGTAGGGTAGGCAAGGTGGCTTACCATTTGACCCATCCACCTCAGTTTCACCAGGTGCACGATGACTTCCATGTATCTCGGTTGAGGAGATACGAGAACGACCCTTTGCATATCATCGACCATGAGGAGTTGGACGTTGGCCATGGGGTGATTTTTTGCGGGGTTCCAGTAGCGGTTGAGGATTGAGAGGAGCGGGTCCTACGAGGATAGTCGATTCCTCTTGTGTGCTTTCGTAGGCAGCACGGGAACCTCCAGCTGAGCACATGGGAGCGGAATGCTTAGATGCATGCTTAGTACTGCTTTTGTATCCCTAGTATGTGTTAAAGCTTTGCGGGGATGTAAATCCATGAGGTGGGAGTAATGTAAAGACCCGGAAATTTCAAGGAAATTTTTTTCTTAATTTATTTGGGATTTTACAAGAACGCGGTTTCTGACGGTGCATGATTCCGAGGTCCGGTGTGACTGGAATCAATTTCCGAAGTTTAGCTCGGGTACGTTCAGTGAACGAATGAGCGGGTTTTTCTAACTTTTGAACTGTGGCTCGGAATCAAAATCCTAGGGCACCGATGAAACCGCAGCGCCAGTAATTGCTTAGGAGGACTTTTTCCAAAGGTTCGTTTTCTCAGGAGGAGTTGTTAAAAAAAGGGGAGTTAAATGTGAAGTAATAAAATTGTGTTAGAATTTTATTTCATATTCTAAGTTGTAATAACTTTTGTGTGGAAGTTGTGTGGGACCTACTTGTTGCTAACTACCCTTGAGAGAATAACGGTGGGGTGGGGCCCACACGAGCTCAACCCCTCACTTTCCCTAACTTCTCTAAACCCCCCCCCCCACTTAAGATGTGTAACTCATCTTAACTTTTAAAATTCCCATTAATTTGGTGACTTCCCCTCTCCTCACATTTAATCATTCCAACACACTAATCCAATTAATGGAATTAAGTTTTGGAATTTTGAATACATAGAATGACTTAATAAAATAATAATATCTTATTTTATTTTTGGGGGTTAGATTGGTTGTGTTGAGGATTGGAGGAGAGAGCTCTAAGTCTCTTGAAGAACTTCATATTCTCCAGCGAAGAACTTCTTCATCCTCAACAAAGAATGAGAACACTTCTTCAAGGATCATCGACTCAGAGACCCGGTATCTTCGGTCCCCTTCTTCCTCCACGACAAAGGAGGAGGCAACGACGTGGAAACTCTCCAACGACGTGTCGTTCCTTCTCCTCTCCGCAGCTAGTGTGAGACGTCATTTCCTTCTTGGATGTGCGCCAACGCCGTCATCGAAACCACCCCCGCGACGCTAGCTTCTGCAAACTTCTTTTGATGTAGGGAATTAATTTGTGAATGTTAATGAACCCATGTTTATTCCTTTATAAAACAAAGAACATGGATCAACTAAATATTAAGTTGATCCGCGAAAGAATATGTTTGCGGGTTGGGAAATTCTTGATTGTGGGGAAAACTGTAGGGTTAATTTATTTTTTTCGTGAATTCATTGCCATTCATCGACATCTTTTTGGACGCCTATTATCATAATAACGGGAGAAGGCTGGACCGCACGAACACAACCGACCCTCCTCCCCCCTTCGATGTTGTTTTTGTTGCGGCACGAACGAAGGCGGCACGGTGCAACGGCACCGCGCGGAATCAGGAAGAAACACAACGATGAAACGCGGCGCCGTCGCGCCGCGCCGGAATACCACGAAGAGGCCGCGTTTTTCTATTTGATGTACGGATCGTCGGGTGATGAAGAAACAGGCCGAAGAGGAGATTTAAAGCCATCGTAGTAAAGGTCAGGTCCCGGGAGGACCATAAGAGAATACGGGAGGCGAAACAGACCACCGGAGCGCGTTCGGTGGTCCGCGGAAGGCGGCGGCAGCGCGCCATGCTGGCGCAGCGACACCGACGACCGGCGGCGGTGGCATGCCGCCGGAACAGGACCGTCGCGGCGGAGCGGCGCGACGGCGGCCAAACCGGAACGGATAAGCCATTCCGGAGGCGGAGCAGCGTGGCACTAAGCGGCTCCAGTTTTTCTTCAATCGGGGGGGGGGGGGGGGGCGTAACCCCCCACACCCGCTGGCCACGCGGGCGTCGCCCCAGCGCCAGGCCAGCCGGCTGCCCAGGCCGGGCCGTGCCACCCAGGCCGCGCCGCGCTGCGCCAGCTAGGCCGTGCCCACAGGGCCGTGCCGCACCCTTCTGGGCCGGACTGAGACCCAGGTCAGGTCGACCCGGTTCTGGCCGACCCAGGGGGGTATCGGGTCGGGTCGGACCGGGCCCGAACCCCCTATTTTCAGACATTTTCTTTCAAATGATCATAACATGGGCTACTGACCTCCCAGCGACGCAACTTCAGTTTCAATAAGATCCTTGGATCGAGACGGTCGTTTCGGTATATTACACTAAAGGTTTCGGAGAACATTGGGTACGGCCGGGTTGGTTCGAACCCGAAACCAATCGGGCCATCAGAGCGGAAACGCTTATAACTTGAGCTCCGGACGTCCGATTGACGTGTCATCAAATTTTTTGGATTCCTCTTGATGAGACGGAACTTTTGGCGTTCTTCTCCTGAGATTTGGATGCAGTAGGATAGTTTCTGGGTTGGATTGTACCCGAAATCCAACCAGGCCCCTAGAACGGAAAAGCTGATAACTTTCAGACTGGACGTCCGTTTGACGAACCGTCAGTGGCGTTGGTGATCACGTTGAGAAACGGTCCCTATGAGTATACTGTATGATAGTTCGTGGTATAGTTGAGATACGGTTGGGTTGGTACGTACACGAAACAAACCGGGCCACTGGGACGAAAAGGCTAATAACTCACAGACCGGGCATCCGATTGACACGCCGTCTGTTACGTTGAGACACCTATAATGAGGCAGTAATTTGAGATACTTATTCATGGGACTTGTGATAGTTGTATTATCGACCCGTAGCTTGTGGAGCGAACTCTCATGGTGAAGAGCTGGCAGAGTGCAGAGACCTAGTAGCTGGCTGAGACTTGACGACTGCTGATCGATCGTCTCAGAGTGATTTGGATAGCCCAGTGGGGTGCGCATGGTTGTAGCAGCAGACCCATGGCAGAGGTGTGCTTGGTTGTAGCGGCAGACCTGTGGTACTCGACAGAAGGTGTACCTCTGTAGGCTATGAGGGGGTGCGCTTGGTTGTAGCGTAAGACCCATGGTGGGATGCGCTTGGTTGCAGCGGCAGGCCCACGGTACTCAACACGTGGAGTACTTCAGTAGTCCAGGTTAGTGGGACGCGCTTGGGTGTAGTGGCAGGCCCACTGTACTCGACAGAGGAGGAGTTCTCCAGCAGACGTGGTTTCGACATCATAAATAAAATCCTGGTTTGAGCTGAGTCTATAACTTTGTGTTTAACTCATGATTGAGATGGGTCACTTGATAACTTAGGTATATGTACGGTCATATACCTAGGTAGTGGTTATCCGTTGATTTTATAACCTTTGTGTTTTCTCATGATTGAGATGGGTTACTTGATAACTTAGGTATAAGTTTGGGCTTATACCTAAGTAAGGGTTATCTGTTGTGTTTATGCTTTTTGGTTATCCTTGTTGGATTTAGAGAGACCTTGAGGGTATCGGGATCCCTACAGAGTATCGTTATACTCACCCCTGCATGGGCTATGCCCGCACCTCGTTGTGTTGGTTACAGACGACGGGTAGCGCTGACAGAGGCCGAGTGTTTGAGGACTGGACAGTACCCGGAGGTGGACCACTCAACAAGTCAGTATCCGGAGGTGGACTTCACGATGAGACGACACTCGGAGGAGGTTTACGGGCGAGAGCGTTGTGGAGGCTATCTGTACCTACTCTTCAGGTAGGATCTGAGGAGGACGACCCAGGAGCTGCTTCCGTTCTTCCAGTTGTTTGTCTTTTTCTGTTGTACTTTTGTTCAGTTGTAGTTGTACTTTCAGTTGGGTTTGTATTCTGGCCCACTTACTTTTCAGCACTTTCTTTTGTTCTTAGTGTATTACTTCCTCTTGTACTCTGTGATGTTTGTTTACTTTTATAAAGGCAATGTCTTCCCAGTTATCGGGTTGTACACCTTTAGTGATAGTCGTCAGCCCCTGTCCTATGGAAGGTGGACATGGGGTAGTCACGGCACGGGTCCCGAGGATGGGTCGTGACATAATATTTCAAATTAAATTCATAGTATTCTTTATGTTATCTTTTAATTAAAATTATAAATTAAAAGTATAAAATACATTTATAGGAAAATACCTCTTTAAATTAATTGTTATTATTATTCTTAGTTTTTTATAACATTAATAAAGATATAATTAATCTATAAATATTATATTTTATTAAAATCATAATTTATGAATAATATACATTTATTTATTTAACAAACATAAAAAGGTTGATTCTTAAAAATAATAAGGAATTACCTATGTTTTAATAAAATAAACTTTATATATATTAATATATTTCATAATTTATTGACTCTTATTTATACTTATTAATCCCATAGTTATATTTTAACGGACATAAAATATCATAGTTTCATTTTAGTTCAATGTTCTATGTAGAGAAAATTATCAAACATATTTTACTTAATTATAGAAAATCATATATTAAATTTTTGGGTCATTACCTTCCCTCAATAAATAAATTATGACCTAAAATTTTAAAAACTCAAATAATGGAAGTAATTTCCATATGTATCTTCTAGTTACACATATATTTTTAGTTGGTCGTGGGTTGATTTTCTATATTAAGGGTGATTTCATGATATGGAATTTGATATGATCCATTTGTAAAAAGAGATAGTCCATTCCAAATTAAAACATGATAAGTAAAGAAGAGATAAATTTATAAATTTTAACCCTTCTCAAACATTGAATATGTTTCATATAACATATATATAATACATATAACACCAAGGGTTTTTTATTTATATCTCAAGAACTAATAGGTGAAATATTTCTTGGTATAATACATCAAACCATATAGGGTGAAAAATCACTTTTTACCTCAAAATTAGTTATGGTATTTTATTTTATTTATTCTCGTGATATTGGAGGTGGTTTTTTTGGTTTCCTTATTTAATAATTCGATTGGGGAATTAGGTTTTTTATTTCCCAAATTCCACACATCTAAAACATTGAACTGTCAGTGGATCCTTACGAAGAATGTCATTATCCTTTATTGTATTGTTCTTTTTCCCTCAATTACATGTCCATCAATGCCATCCTTTACCATAACTAATGTATCTTCCAATCCCATTGAAATAATTCTCATGGAACTTCTTATTATATTTTATACTTGTACGATGTTAAATATTCATTACCTCATTTCATTTATATCCTAAGTTACCATGGGACTTCATACTTCTCTTATCTGGTGGGTTTATGATTCAACTATGCTCACATGGTTTATTATATTTTAGGAGAGTTAGTTTGGAATAATCATAGAATTTTTTAATAAAACTCCCACTTTAAAGAGTCGATCATTTATTCAATTACTGCATTGTCCCTCGCAACTATTTGTATCTTGTTTCTTTATGGTTCAAACCATTACTAAAACCAAAAGGGGTTTATGTGAGTGATGGAAACTTATCATCGTAAGATAAATATCATAGACAACTAAAGAGAAATTTATCTTAAATAAGTATAACTTTCTAATCCTATCAAGTTATCCAATAATTCATTTAGATCAAGATATATCACTCTTTTTTGATCTCTATCATTCTTATATCAACTTATAATATCTTTGGTTCAACCTATATCATTCAGGATTCATCCTAGTCTAATTTAAATTAAGTTTAATCATACTTATAAACCAAATACTATAAAAATAATCTAGTTACCAATCCTTCATAGTGGTTTTTAAATAGTATATGGAAAACAAAAGAATATCCCCCAAGAGTTTCTAGTAGGATGTTAACTCTTGGTCCCACTCATTATGCAGCAGAGTGATGATCAATTCAATTACAAAGAAATCATTTTCAAGCATGTTACTCTTAGGAGTATATTTTATCAAACTATATCCACTTTCCAATATCCTATGAGAGCAGTAATGTCTGTAAATAAAAATTCAAAAAACATTATGAAAATATTATCATTTCATCACATAATTAGGATTATATCCAAGGGTTTTTAGTAATGTTATTTCATCTTAATATCCAAAAATAACTAGACCATGCGTGGATACAAACTATATTGACTATGACTTAATCATACTTTATTTAATAATTTTTCAATATAGATATTAAACACATACAAACTAATGAATTTGGAATATTAGATACAAAAATATATCATCTTAAATTAAAAAACACCATCTTTATTTAAAACTCCCCATAGTATTTCTAACTCCCACAGATCTTTTAAAATAACATTGGATACCTTGGGTGAAATAAAAAATGAAAATTGTGAGTTATAAAGCCTATTTAGGGAATAAATATGGTAATAAATCATAACATGAGTGTCAAGAAGAAAAAAAGGCTGTCATAAAAAATGAAATAATATGTTCGTGGAATAAGGAAATGAAATAATATGTTTATATGAACTTGAAATATGTGGTAATAACAAAAAAAACAAGATATCATAAACATGATTCAGGGGTGACTACCAATACTATCATTATAAAGTGAAAAAAAATCTCATGATGGATTGTGTTCACTCCCCATTCTAAAAAAATAGTAGATAAGGTCCCATGATTTATTAGGTTCACTCCACTTTTCGATAAACATAGTGGGAAGAATAACATTGAAGATGGGGTTCACTCCCCATTCTCAAAAAACATTGTAGAAAATGTCTGATAGTGTATTAACTTCTCTCTCTAATCTCATACCTAACATATCATGATATATAAATCTATAATCAATTAATTTGAGGGTTATCTAATTCCAAGACCACCTGTCACATAACATATCCTACTTAGGCTAATCGTGTGTGCACCATACGTTAATATCTTATGAGATAGAAATACATCCCATAGCATTTTATGACTATATAATTCTATTCTTTCCAACAAAATAATCATAATATGTATATATATACATATTCTACATAAGAAAAATAATAAAAACACAACTCATAAGAATGATAAACCACATGATAAGGATATGGGTTTCACAATTCTAATTTAAGGCATAACAGATGGATTAATTATTAATATTCCAAACATTAAATTCAATTAAATAATTTTTAGCTTTCATAATTTAAAAATTTATATAGTTATTTAACATGGAGTTATAATATATAATATTCATGAATATGATCTAGGATAATAAAGAATAAAAACAAACCACATGGGTAATGATTTATGAAAAAAATAAAGGAAGTTTTTAAAGAAGGAAATATCTATTTATTCCCATAAAATATAATTTAACTGATATGGTTCTCTATAAAATAATTTTTGTTTTTAAGTACATTTTTTTTAAAACATTTTATTGGTTTGATTATTTAAATGAGAAAAAATAGGAAAGTTCACTTAAATCGGGTTTACATTAATGGTGGAATCACAAAGGCAACTAAAAACATGTATAACCCTAGAAATAAAAAGTATTTTTAATTATGTATATATATATATATATAATGAAAAATATTATAATTTAATTAGAATAATATTATGTAAAATTGGAAAAATAAAGATAATGTCTAACAAAAAAATAATGAAGGTCGTATGGAAGATCCCATACTATGAGAATGAATGTTATCTGTACTTTTGATTAACATCCAAAATAATTAAAATAAGTTCATTAAATATATACCCAATAACTATAATCATATATATTTAATTTTATAGTGTCCATTAACTATCTTTTGTATTTATGTTTTAATATAGTTACTTCTTATGTTGGTTACTCGGGGTTGTTAGGTTAATTTCTTATTAACATTTTTTTATGACCATGGTCAATGGTTATATAAAAAAATCATAATCTCCAAAAACGAATAGTTAATTTTATTTTATTATTAAATTTTAATAACAGTAATATTGGTTTAAATTTTATCTGAAAAGGGTCCCAAATTGAAATTTTTTTCTTCATAAGTCCATTTATGTTGGTTAATGTTACTACAATCTTTTATTACCAATAAAACATATATAATTACAAATATTAAGCTTCCATAATATTAAGGGGTTTAGAATTATCATTTTGACATATTAAATATGTTTTTTATTCAACCATGTTATGTGGTCATGGAAAAAATTATGTCCTTTCATAAAGGTGGTAGTCTGTACGTACGCACAGACGATAGTTTAATTTTCCATAGAATGGGAAGGGGTAGGAAATAAAATATTAATAATTTAAGAATTATAATAATTTTATCAATATCATATTAATTAATTATATATCCTTTTTGAAACCACTAATTAATTTGGTGATAAAAAAATTAAACACGTCATTTAGGGAGGTGGTAGTTCGCACACACACATGAAGAAATTCTCATTTCTCTCAATGATTTTGGAGGAATGTATAAAATGAATATTAAATTTTTATAATAAAACATAGACATAGTATCAGTTATATTTTTATTATACATTCCTAGAAATAAGTTTCATTAGGGGTGTGTAAGAATAAAAGAATTAGAAATTTTTGGTTGAGAGTATTACATCTCCCAAGGAAGTTCTCCCTTGGGTAACTCTTTAAGTAAAATAATCATGGTTTTTGGTGGGATAAAGGATTTAAAGGAATGGGGAGTGTGTCGAGGATATAATTGGGTATATTTTTGGTTTATCCAAATATTTTTAATTTTATGATGAAATGGGAGGAGGTGATCTCCTTTTATAAGTAAAGAGATTGGAATTTTTGTAAAATCTATTTACTTTTCAAAAATGTCACTCTATTGTTCAAGGATAAAGGCTCCCAAAAAGTAAAATAATTGTGTTGATAAATAGAAGAGGTTGATAGTTCCTCCGCTATAAAATTTAATACATGTTATTTACAACTTTTTCCACTTGTATAAGTTTTAAACCATTTCCCCCCAAATGTACCCTTACTGCGATAACTACACTTTCACCCTCAAAAACTAATTTTAATGGTCAAAATTAAAATTTAAATTATTTAATAATTTAAAATATTTTATCTAAATTAGGGAAAAAATTATAAAATAAATTTCAATGATTTATAGAATTTAATTTTTCATATTAGTGGAAATAATGTGTTCTAAAAGTTTCTTATAAAAAATTTCATTTTAAACATAAAATTTAAGTGTGGGATAAAGTTAATAATACCATTGATTTTCATGACATAAATTTTTTATATTAAAAAAATTTATATTATTTAAATATAAATCCAAAACCTAATTTTACCAAAATATTGAATAATTACACGAAAAAACATAAAAAAGTTTTTTATTAGAAATAAAAAACAAATTTTTTTGTATAAGGTTAAACATCGGTCCATTAAATTCAAAAAAATCATTAAAATAAATAAAAAAATTCCTAAAAATAAATTAAAATGATTTATAATATTATATGTCTTAATTATTTATTGATAAGGTAATAAAAGCAATTGTTTTGGGAAAAACTTTATTTTTCATTAATTATCTAAAAGTCAATTATTTTAGGTTACCCAAAAAATAATCCTAAGATAATTTTATCATTATGAATCCAAAATGGGTATAATATTCAATATTAAAATTATATAACTTATAAATATTAATATTAAAATACTGAATTTATAATTTATTAAAAAAAATTGAAAAAAATAAGTTTAATTCTAAAATGTCAATTATGGGTTTGTAAATTAAAAACAAAATTTACTAAAATTATAATTGATACATATAAAATAAATAATTTTTATAATAAAATAGTTTCATGAATTTTTTATTCATACTTATATAATATTAATATAATAAAATTCATGTTATTTATAAAAATGGTATTTTCACTATTCAGCTAAAAATAATTCTTTTTAGAAAAAACCCAAAAATAATCTTAAAATAATATTGGGATTATAAATTTAAGAATGAATTTTATTTTATCAAGTTATACCCCTATAATTTATTATTTTAACTTGTAATTAAATTTATAAAATACAACCAAAATCAGTTTTTAATAGAATATAACTTTTTAAAATACTAGTTGTTCATATTAATAATTTATATGAAATATTGATAAATATATAATAAATAAATAAATATAATATCTTATTAAAATCATCATTTAAAAATATCATACTTAGTATACTTTAATGAAACGTACAACGGATATAATGATAGATTCTTAAACATGATAATAAATTAAGTATATTGATATAAAATAACCTTCTGTATATCAATATATATTAATATATTTAATAATCTAGTTACTCCCATTCATATCCTAAAAATTAAATGGTATGTTTTTAATTGTATAAAGATTTATTGGGTTTTAGTTCACTTATTCATGTGAATCAATCTATCAAATATATTTGATTTAATTAAAGGAAAACATATTTTAAAATCATGGATCATAAAAAATGACATACCGTGATAGTTTTATTGAATTACTAGTAACTATTCTACAGTTTATTTATTTATTTAATATACATTTATCATAATATATAACTTCTAATCAGTGGATTAAGCAAGTTGGTGTGAAACATTTTTAGTTGTGTTTCAACTATAATTCACCCCTTCGTCTTGTTTTCCATATCTACCAGGACAAGATGTAGAACCTTCATAATCTATTATGATTACCTAATATGTAATATTTGTTTCATCAGGTAAGGTAATCTATATATAATACATTATTTAATAATATGGATTAAATATTTTGATCTAAATTTGTCTTAAATATTTCAATTTAGAAAAAGAAATTATGTTATCCTTATAACTAGTTTTGCATATCGATTGGTTTTGGAAAAAACAAGGTGTTTTTGAAATTGAATTTTAGTGTTGGATTTAAAAATGGAATGGGCCTATTGAAAAACAATTTTACCCTATTCTACATTTTAAATTTGTTATAGAGGGTTAAAGAGTATTGGAATTGATTTCGAAAAAATAATGAAAATTATATTTTAAAATGTAGCTCAGTATTGATTTTGAAATGAAATGGAATATAATTTCTCAAAACCTTGTAATTAACCCCTTTAAAAAATACATGACACATTATTCTAAATAGAAACAACATAATGGTGTTTTAAATAGAATTTTCATAATTTATTTTTTAAAAAAAATTGGGCGTTTCTAGAAAAAAACCACAATGAGGTTTACGAAATAAAGAATGGTAAATTATGAATCCATGTTCAAATATTCCTATTTCATACATTATAAAAACATGGTTGGTTGAGAATTAATAGTTCTAGAATAAATATGTGTTAGATCATACCACATATTATATTTGGAATGGATTATAGTTTTTAAGAATAAATAAGAAAAATTGAGAATCCTTTATTATTGGTATTTTTAAATGATTAATATATTTATTTGGTTTTATGAGACAGATAACATAATCATGATCAGGAATTTTAGGATATTTTTAAATGTTAGTCATTTGTGCCTTTTGGTTTTTTAGAATTTATTGGTTTTGATGGTTATGGATATGCATTTGTGGCATTGGATGATTTGGGTCTGGTCTCAGATTTATGAATTGAATGTTGTATAGGTTTTGTGATATGATTTAAGGTGTTCTTGGATCATGTATTAGAGATATGGTTAATGTCTAGTGATCTATGACATCAAATTGGTTCATTTTTATGAATTGTGATAAATTTTGAGGTTGAAAATTTTTAATTTAAGAGATGATTTATGATATTATTTGGAGGCTTGGAAGGATTGAATCTTTTTGTAATTATCTGCCTATAATTATAAATTATGATAAGTCATTTGGTCGGGGGGTTATAACTATTGTTGTCATGAACCAAACTGGTCCAACCCGTAGTTGGTCACTCAAGTCATCCCACAATAATGCTTTATGGGCATTTCTGATTCCCATGGGCTAGAAACAAGTGTCGGGCATCGAGTTAAAATCATTGGGAATTATTTTTCCCATGAAAAACTAAAAAAAGAGTTAAAAATAAAATTGAACAATAAGAATTATCGCTAGAAGGGGAAATAAATAAATTTCATCGCCTACCTCCATGTGACCTCATGGGCCACCACCAAACACAAAACCAATATCACTCCATGTGCGATGTAAAACTGGGATAACCTAAAACTAAAAAGTAAAAGTAGGATTGAGCACCAAGATGGTTATTAGAAATGCCAAAAAAATAATCCATGCCTGATTCCCCAACTCTAAAGTGAAATCCTTTCTTTCTCATTTGAAAATAGGACATTTTAAAATATGCTTTTTCACTTTTTTATCAAAATAATTAAAAAGATTCAATTTTTAAGAAATAATTATTTCACTTTCCAAAAATATTCCCAAAACTAAAGTTAAATCAACAAGTTCTTTTAAAAACTAATAGTTCTAGTATAGGTACTTTAATATAAAAATTAAACTAAAGGTGTCATCATATGAAACAAAGAAAAGTGCCGCAAAATAAAATAAGAACTTACAAGTATATAGTAATGGGTTTTTCCTAAACATCACTAGAGATATAACTAGATGTACTTAGTTCAGAACCACCTATCTGTGTATGGTGAAGCTCTTATGTCTCTAAACAACTAGCTACCCTGACTGAAAAATCTAGTGGCATAGCCCGCCTAGCCTAACAAAAAATCCAAGGGTACCACCCGCCTAATTATGGTTGATCATCAACTGTCACTTGACCCTCTAAAATTTTCCCAAAATACCCATCATAATAATATACTATGTAATTATGAGGCCCTCACATGCGTGACTCACCATACCTTTCATCACCGCTCTTACCTACCCCAAACACGGACACCACTATACGATAACCCACGAAGGAAAATCCCTCCTATGAAGGAGACCACTATATATATATATATATATCATATTATTAAGGGTCTAATTGGGCCATCACATCATATAAACATTCAACCCTTTCTTTAAAATACACTAATTTCCCCAAATTCCTTTATTTGTACACACCCAAATGCTATTATCAAAACCTTTCAAAAAACATTTCCAAAAAAAAGTGAAATTACACTTTCAAAAACTCTTTCCAAATGATCCATTACACCTTAAAATACAATTACATTTTCAATATTTTTCTCAAAATTGAAAAAGAAAATTCACCAACCAACCCAAGATTCCAAACAGGATTTCATAACATTTCAAAATCAACCATCCTTTATAACGTACCTGTAAGAACCTGGATCTTCTATTTAGGTATGTTTTTCCTTTTTTGGTCGTTTTTGAAAAAAATAAGAAATTATGGAAATTTTTTAAGTACACACTGTGTACTGCCTTGCCGTATGAGGACATGTTCTAGACGTGTAGTATCCACACACACGGCCGTGTGGGAGTGACTTGGAGGCCACTTAAATAGGAGTACGGAAATGGCAAGTATACGGCATGTACTCCAAAAGTACACGGCATATATTTTGTTTTTTTCATTAAAGGTGCTAGGTTTGTGTCTGAGCAACAGAATGCCCTTCTTCTAGGTCTCGTTCATCTGAGATAATTCGTACGACCGCGGATCTTCGACAAACCTCCGACCCTCTGTCCATCCTCTGATTCGAACACCTTTGGTTGCGTTGGAATTGCATTAGTGAGTTATCTCTTCTTCTTGAGCCTCATTTCATAATTCCTCTTATTTTCTAAGTTATCGTGGGTTGAATGTTTTATACGTTTTCTTAGATCCACGGAATTCTAAGAAGATTCAATCCTCTAGGTTCAAGTATAGAGTTCTCCTAACCCCGAGGTAGGTGGTTTGTGCAATTCCCTTCGAAGCCTTTGAGTATTATGTGAAAATACCATCAATACCCTTGAATGGGGTATTTTGTGTTTACCGTTTTAACCCTATTGATTGTCTGCCAAGCTTTTATACTTTTGTAGAGTTAAGTTTTATATGAATAGGTTTCATTCCTATGCTTTGGATTTTTTCCCTTGCATGTTCTGTTTATGACTATTTGGTCCTGTTTAGCCAGTTTGGCTTCCTTGCCTGTTTTCCATGCCTGTTGTTGTAGGATGGAGAGTTTGTATTCTGAAATTCTTGATATGGTGTAGAATTTTTAGACAAGTAGTTCTATAGGTTTACTTTTTCCATATTTCACTTCTATTCTCGTTGACCTACACAGTTCCATGACAACCTGGTCTAGTAGACTATTTGGGGAATTCACCGAGTGAGCTTCCTCAGAGAGTCTTTGAGCACTTTAGGCTATAAGGGGGATTGACCGAGTGATCATCCTCGAAGAGCCTTGAACTACTTGGGGCTATAAGGGGAATTGACCGTGTGAGCTTCCTCAGAGAGTCTTTGTTTTAATTGAACGACTTGGGCTATAAGGGGAATTGATCGTGTGAGCTTCCATAGAGGGTCCTAGATCTTGGGGATATAAGGGTAATGGACTGTGTGAGCTTCCTCAAAGAGTCCTTGAATACATTAGACTATAATGGTAATTGACTGTGTGAGCTTCCTCGGAGAGTCCTTGACTACCTTTTACTATAAGGGAAATTGATTGTGTGAGCTTCCTCAGAGAGTCTTGCTTTACCTTTGAATATATGGGAAATTTACTATGAGTGCTTGCTAAGAGAGTCTTATTATATTCTTATGACTGAACCAGAGGGGTTAGGTTGAGTGCACTGCCCAGAGGGTTTATCATACTTCATAGGTAGGACCAGAGGGGATGGTTGTGAGTACTTCCTAGAGGGTTGCCTGTTTGAGGTTTAGCTGTTTGTTTCATTGTTGCTTGATATTGGAACTTTGGATTTTTTACTACTGATTTCTTTCCTATTTACTATTTTTTGTACTTTTACCTTCCATATATTCACTGACTGTTAGGCACTGATCCTAGTGTGTTTTCCTACTAGGATTTATTCTCACCCTATATGGTTCAGGATTTTGGGCCCAAACAGATTATATTATTGCTGGTATGGATAAGGGTAAGCGCCCTTCAACATCAAGTACTTGATTTTTTGTGGAGATGGAGAGCATGGGACCAAGCTTTGGCTTTCGATGCTGATGAGTTTATCTAATTTTTTTTGCACTTTTGTTTAGCACTATTGCATTCCAGTATTGTGACTTGTTTTGTTTTTTTTTCTAGAAATATGTATCATGCATCATTTTATATATGTTCTCAAGTTTATACATTCAGTTTTCTGCTGCTACTACTGTATTTCATTATTATTACTTTCGCTCTTATTTTTATTTGTTTACCTCCGCTGTGTACTCTTCCAATGAGGGCATAGTTTCCCCATTATCACACCCAAGTTCCTAACTTCTAGTCGGTAGCCTCTGGTTTTCGGGGAAATGCAATTGGATCCATGTGACCAACTGGGTACGGGGTGCCTCTGGGTGGATTTCAGAACAGGGACGTTACAAAGTTGTATCAGAGGAATTATTTTCTTCTTGACTTTCTGTTTGGATCCTTTATCCAGGGATAGGATGGAATGGGTACTTGGTAATAAGATGTGCCTGGGAGTAGCTAACATGTGTATTGGGAAAAGCCAATCTACCACGTTTAATTGCAATTTTTCTGGTTTTGAAATTATTAAAGTTGATTTGATTTCACCTTGAGTGATTCACATGATTTGTGTTGTTATTGTTGATGTTATTGAGGTTCTATTTCTGTTGCAACCTTATGAGATGAGGGTATACCATCTCATGAATCATATATGCATGTAGTAGAAATCACATGTCATGCATTTTTGCTATGCCATCTAGGATTCCTTAGTGATTGCATGTTGTTGTGATAGATAATGTGTAAAATATGCATGTTGTTGTGATAATTTCCTTGATAGAAATACCTGTTAGTTGATAGGGTAGTGTTTTTGTAGAGGTTTGCTTGAATGAACACCAAAATTTGGTTCTTGAGGTGTTATGGGCCCTCATGGACCAGAATTTGGTAGATCATTGCCTTGTTTTCCATGTTATAATGTGTACAAGATTCCAAAATTTGATTCGCGGGGAGTATGGGCCCTCACGGATCAGAATTTGGAACTTTCAATGCTCGTTTGAGTGTTTTCTGGGTTCCGGAGTAGTTTCTGAGGCTTACTATCCAGAAAAACCTAGAATATATGTCGTGTAGTTCTAATTACATGCCATTTGTTCTTCTGTTATGGAAGAAACTATTTTTCTTAAGTACACATTGTGTACTTTATGTACACGCCGTGTAGTCTCTAACCATGTCTTAGGTTGTGTGGCCAGAGACATGGGATAGGGAATGCCTGGTGGGAACATGCCATGTAGCAGTCGAACACGCCGTGTAGTCTCAACCCTGTATCCGCCCGTTTAACTAACAACATGGATGGATAAACCTTAAGTTATACACATTATGTCTGTGTTGATCACTCTGTGTAGTCTGACCCAGGTACCCAGTCGTGTCATGAACAACACGGTTTGGTGTTACCCTTTCATGTACAAATTGTTTCCTCCTAGAACACACCATGTAGTCTGACCCAGGTACTCGGCCTTGTCACGAAAAACACAGGTTGGTGTTACCCTTTCACGTACACACCGTGTCCGACATGAACACGCCGTGTAGTCTGGCCCAGGTACCCGACCATGTCACGAACAACACGGGTCAGTGTTGTCCCTTCTTGTACATGTTGTGTCCATCTAGAACACATCATGTAGTGTGAGCCATGTGTTAGGATATGTCACTAACAACATGGGTCAGGTGAAGCTTGTTTACTAAACGTCGTGTCTATCTTGCACACATCGTGTAGTCTTTCCTTAGGAGAGTCATGTTGCTTAACCGTGTAGAAGGACACGGTCAGGGAAAGATGATTCATGTACATGTCATGTATTAAGACAAAACGTCGTGTGTCTGGGGTGTTACACGACCAATTGAGGCAGGAGTACATGCCCAAGTAAATTACTTAATGGAACACACCTTGTAATAAATATATACGCCATGTAGTCATGTTTTGTAAAACTTGAGTGCTTGCTTTCTCATGTTCCCTTCATGCACTCTTAGTTTTCAGTCCTTGTTAATCTTGATCTAAGGTGTGCACTTGAACTTGCAGAGTCATTCCACCAAGATGTTCTTCGATTGTATGCCAGTTTCCAAGAGGTGATCAGACACTGGATATGGATAATCATGGGCTTTCCATAGCTTTATCTCTGTTGTTGTTGTGGAGAGCATTGGGCTTTGTATCTTTTCTTTTTCTGATATCTTGACGCTAGAAACTCTGTTGGGGACTAGAATGGATAGTGTACGTTAGTGCAGATAGTTTCCTCTATAAGTTTGTGGGTGACACATATTATGGGACCTCTATGTCCTAGAGATGACATGCTATGATTTTATTCTCGGGATGGACGGGTTAGTTTCGTTCCATGAAGCCATCGACTGTTATCACCACAGGGTGAGTTTCACGTCACCAAAAGGTGAATCCTTTATTCATAGGGGCGAATGGGATGTCCAGGCGAGCAGAACGGGTCCAAAGCATCATGGATTGGGAGGAGGTACAGCCCAGATTTCTAGTCTATATCTGGATTACCAGGGGACTTCACAGTTATACATTCCTCCTGTGGTGGATCATTTTAGAGATATCTTTCCATAGGAATTTTCAGTTTTTCCTCCAGAGCATGAGGTATACTGTTCTATTGAGCTTGTTCCAGGAGGAGCATCGGTGTCCATTCCTCTTTATAGGATGGCCACACCAGAGTTGAAGGAGATCAAGAAGCAGTTGGAGGAGTTGCAGGCAAAGGGTTTCATCCAACCTAGTACTTCTACTTGGGGTTCACCTGTCTTATGTTTGAAGAAGGTAGATAGTACCCTCAGGATTTCTTTGGACTATCGGAAGTTGAACCAGTTGACGGTCAAGAACCGGTATCCCTTGCCAAAGATTGGTGATCTCTTTGATCAGCTTCGAAGAGCCCGGGTGTTCTCGAAAATTGACTTGAGATCCAGATATCATCAGTTTCATGTTAGACCATCAGATATACCTCTTACATCCTTCCAGAGCATGTATGGTCTATATGAGTATATGTATATTCCATTTGGTCTCACAAACGTGCTTCCAGATTTCATGGCACTGATGAAACGAATGTTCCTTCCATACATGAATTATTTTGTGGTGGTCTTCATGGATGATATTTTTGTGTACTCTCACACTCGACACGACCATGCTACCCATCTTGAGATCGTTTTTAGTACACTAAGGGAGTATCAGTTATATGTTATGCTCTCAAAGTGCCACTTTTGGATGGATCAGATTCACTTCCTAGGTCATGTTATCTCAGAGGCAGGAGTATCAGTAGACCCAGAGAAACTGAGAGTTGTAGTTTTCTAGGATCCTCCTAATAACGTCTTCATGGTGTGGAGTTTTATAGGGCTGGTTTGATACTACATACATTTCATACATGACTTTTCACTCTTAGAAGCTCCGCTAAGAGGTCTGAAGAAGAAGGGAGTGAAGCTCTTATGGTCTGATTCTTGTGAGTCAGCCTTTCAGGAGCTGAAAGGGAGGTTGACTTCATCACCGATACTAGGATTTCGAGAGCCGGGAAAGAGCCATACTGTTTACTATGATGTATCAGGTATTAGTCTGTGATTTTTTCTTATTCAGGGTGATGGAGTCGTTGCATATGGGTCTCAGTAGTTGTGTCCACATGCGAGGAATTACCTGACGCACGATCTGGAGTTGGCAGCTACTGTTTATGCCCTAAGCTTTTGGAGACATTATCTTCTGGGAGAGAACATGGTGGTTTTCACCAACCATAAGAGTCTCAAGTACATCTTCACTCAATGTGATCTCAATTTGAGACAGCATAAGTGGGTTGAGTACCTACAGTCCTTTTACTTTGAGTTTGTCTATATGACTGGTAAAGGCAACATAGTGGCTAATGCATTGAGTAGGGGGACAAAGATATGGGCAGTTCTGGAGGCTAGCAGGGAGTGGAAGCTTATGGCTCTATTCTCTGATATGCATTTTGAGGTGCACGACAGACAAGGGTAGAATTTTCTATCTTCTGTAGTTGTTACCTCTACTCTTCTTGATCGAGTTCGAATGAGGAAGCTATCAGATTCTGAAGGCCTAGTCCTAAGGGAGAGTGTGTCAGGAGAGGACCCAATTTCTGGATAGAATGTAGGAGAGTATGAGATCTTGTGTTTCTAGGGGTGCATATGGGTGTCAGCAGATATACACGAGGAGCTGATGCAGTACTTTCATTCCTCAGTTTGGGAAGTTCATCCTGGCGTCACCAAGATGTGTCATGATCTATACTGTCACTATTGCTGGCTAGGTACGAAGATGGGCGTTGCTGGTTTCGTCATGAGGTGTTCCACTTGTCATCAGGTGAAGGTGAAGCATCAGCGACCAGCAGGGATTTTACAGTAGTTACCCATTCCCGAGTGGAAGTGGAATGATGTCGTGATGGACTACATAATCGGTTTGACAAGGTCGCCTCAAGTTAATGACACAGTTTGGGTTGTCATTGATAGAATCACGAAGGTTTCTCACTTCGTTCCAATCAATGAGACCTTCAGTGTTGATGAGCTGGGATGGTTATACATCTGAGAGGTTTTACATCTTCATGGAGTTCCACACTCAATTGTTTTAGACAGGGATGCACGTTTTACTTCTCAGGTCTAGTAGGGGCTTTAGAAGGGTTTGGGTACACAGGTACTTCTGAGTACATCTTACCATCCCCAGACAGATGGCTAGTCCGAGCATATGATTCAAGTGCTTGAGGACATTCTTCGAGCATGCATTCTAGATTTTGGAGGTTCTTGGGAGAAGCACATACCTCTTGTGTAGTTTTCCTACAATAATACTTTTCAAGTGACTATTCAGATGGAACCTTATGAGGCGTTTATGGTAGGCCATGCTGATCACCCTTATGTTGGCTGGAGGAAGGAGAGGCAGCTTTGCTGGGACCACGTCTTGTTCTAGAGACCACAGAGTAGATAGAGTTGATTCAGAAGAGGATGGCTACTGCATAGTCTCGACATAAGTCATGTACTGATCAGTGGAGAGGACCTCTAGGGTTTGAGGTCGGGGATCAGGTTTCCATACGTGTCACACCGAGGTTGGGACACAAGTGGATTATAAGATAGTGTCAGATTTCACTGAGGTACGTCGGGCCGTTTGAGGTATTGGAGAGAGTTGTGACGGTTTTCTATCCGTTGTAGTTACCTCATAGGTACCAAGATATGCATGACGTCTTCCACGTTTCTCAGCTTTGACATTACTTTTCAGACCCATCTCATGTCTTTCAACCTGAGGAGGTTGATCTCGAAGTGGATGCATTGTTTGAGGAGAATCCTATCTAGATTGTGGATCGCAGTACAAAGGTTCTCTGTGGCCGGTCTGTTACCCCGGTATGAGTGTTATGTCAGCACGGGTGGGTGTAGGATGAGACTTGGGAGAGGGAGCCTGATGTATGAGAACAGTGGTCGGAACTGTTCAAGGTTTCTTCTTCTACACTGCACTAGGGAAATTTAGGGATTAATTTCATTAAGGGGGAATTTTTTAAGAACCCGGATCTTCTTTTCAGGTATTTTTTTCCTTTTATGGTTGTTTTTGAGAAAAAGAGTAAATTCTGGAAATTTTCTAAGTACACATCGTGTACTGCCTTGCTGCAGGAGGATGTGTGATGGTTGTGTAGTAGCCATACACATGGTTGTGTGGGAGTGACTTGGAGGATGCTTAAAGCAGAGTATAGAAACGGAAAGTACACGCCGTGTACTCTAAAATTACACATTGTGTATTTTGTTTTTTTTTTCCATTGAACACACCAGGGTTGCGTATGACAGACAGAACGCCCTTCTTCTAGGTCCTGTTCATCTGATAGAATCCGTACAGCCACAGATCTTCAACGAACCCCTGATCCTTCATCCTTCCTCTGATTCGAACACTATTTGTTGCGTTGGAAGCTCATCGGTGATTTCTCTCTTTTTCTTAAGTATTATTTCATGATTCATCTTCTTTTCCACGTTATCCTGGGTTGAATGTTTTATACGTTTTCTTAGATATAATGTGTTCTAAGAAGATTCAAGCCACGAGGTTCAATTATTGCGATCTCCTAACCCTGAGGCAGGTGGTTTGTGCCTTTCCATTCGATTTCTTTGAGTATTATGTGCAAATCCCACCAAAACCCTTGAACGGGGTATTGTGTGTTTACCGTTTTACCCCTATTGATTGTATTCCATGCTTGTATGCTTGTGTAGAGGTAATTTGGATATGAACAGGGTTGATTTCTATGATTTGGATGCTTTTCCTTTGCATGTTCTATTTATGACCGTTTGGTCCTGTTTATCTAGTTTGGATGCCTTGCCTGTTTTCCATGCCTGTTTCTATAGGATGGAGAGTTTTAATTTTGACATTTTTTATATGTTGTATACTATTTAGAAAAGTATTTATGTAGGTTTACATTTTCCATATTGCACTAATATGATTTTTTACCTACATAGGGCTGTGATAACCTGGTGTAGTAGACTATAAGGGGAATTGACCAAGTGAGCATCCACATAGAGTCTTTGAGCACTTTAGGCTATAAGGGGGGTTGACCGAGTGATCATCCTCAGAGAGACTTGAACCACTTGGTGCTATAAAGGAAATTGACCGTGTGATCTTCCTTAGAGATTATTTGATTGCTTTAGACTACAAGGGGAATTGACCATGTGAGATTCCTCAGAGAGTCTTTGTTTTAATTGAACGACCTGGGCTATAATGGGAATTGACCATGTGAGCTTCTTCAGAGAGTCCAAGACATTGGGGATATAAGAGGAATTGACCATGTGATCTTCCTCAAAGATTCCTTGACTACCTTAGACTATAAGGGGAATTGATTGTGTGAGCTTCCTCATAGGGTCTTGCTTTACCCTTGAATATTATGGGAATAGACTGTGAGCGCTTCCTCAGAGAATCTTATTATATTCTTATGACTGAACCAGAGGGGTTAGGCTGAGTGCACTGCCCAGGGGGTTGCTTTTACTTCATAGGTAGGACTAGAGGGGTTGGTTGTGAGTACTTCCCAGAGGGTTACCTATTTGAGGTTTAGCTGTTTGTTTCGATGTTTCTTGATATTGAAACCGTGGATTGTTTACTACTGAGAACTTTCATGTTTACTATTTTCTGTACTTTTACCTGCCATATATTCACTGACTATTAGGTACAAATCATTGGGTGGTTTCCTACTGGGATTTCATCTCACACACTGTTTGGGTCATGATTTTGGGCCCAAATAGATTATATTGTTTCATGTATGGATAAGGGAAATCTCCCTTCTACTTCAGGTACTTGATTTTCTGTAGAGCTAGAGGGCATTAGACTAAGCTTTGTATTGTGATGCTGAGGTGTTTATCTGCTTTCTTTTGCACTTTGGTTTAGCACTGTTGTATTCCAGCATTGTGACGTGTTTGTCTATTTTACTAGATATTTGTATCATGCATCATTTTATATATTTTCTCCAGTTTATACTTTCAGTTTTCTACTGCAAATGTTGTATGTCATTATTACTGCTTCCGCTCTTGTAAGTTTTTGTTTACTTCTGCTGTGTACTCTTCCAATTAGGGCATAGTTTCCCCACTATCACACCCAAGGATCTCGCTGCTTTTCAGTATCCTCTGGAATTCGGGGAAATGTGATTGAGGCCATGTGACCAACCGGGTACGGGGCGCCTCTGGGTGGATTCCGGAACAGGGACGTTATAGTACCAAATGGGCTAAGTTTTAAGGAACATACTCGAAACCATTTTCAAGTTACCCAACTTAACAACATTCCATTTAAAGATAAAAGACCCATTATTTCAAAGTGTCATCTTAATTTGAAGTTTCACCCATGTACACTTTGGGCACCCATAGATTTTCCAACAATTAATGGCACATCCTAAACATTCAAGAAACACTCAAACCCATTTAAGGTTCAAAAAAACGTGTATTATATAAAACATTTAAAAAAACCTTTTAGCTTCGCAAAATGTATTTCACAACTAGGAAAATATTATTCAACTATTCTAAAACACATAGGATTCATTATATTTAAAAGAAACATGTATGCAGACATTAAAAAGTTACATAAATAAATGGGAAACCAAATCCCAGAGGCTCGATCAATTTTACCAAACACATAACTATTCATAAAAATATATATAAATACCACATAAATATAAAAACCTATTTTTGAAAATATATGAAATTAGGAAATTCAAATTAATGGTGCATGCATATAGAACCTGCATAAAAAAATAAGTGGCCCAAGACGAGACACTTCGGTGCTTGAAAAATTAGGTGAAGACCATTCCTAATCGGCCCGCACTCACACACACATACCAATATATATATAATCAAGTGCACATATTCCCCATGCCCTAAGAGAATATTTATATAGAGAACATATATATATATATACACGTGCCTTATGTATATGCATGTTCACCCTCAGACATTGGTCAAAACTCAGTACAACATCCTAGAATCACAAAAACATAAATGTTATTGTTCAAAACACCTCATATAAAATACTAGGGACTGATAAAAATCTTAAGACACTAAAAAATGGGGTGTGAAACAATTAGTGGTCAAAACACCTAACCTCAGATGGCCGTGGAAAACGTAAACAACCCAAAACACCTCACCTTCAGAAAAGAAAAATTAAACCCTCTAGAAGGGTTCCAGAGAGATGAGTTGCACACCATATTCATGGAAGAAACACAAAAAAACATATTACCACTTTTACTTAGGGTTCAACGGCACAAGGTATAGTGTCAGGAAGTGGAAAATGTCAAAATTGTGGGAGGAAAAAGAACCAGAGATCCATACCTCTAATAATTGAATGGAACCCATGATAAAATCCAGAGGAAAGATTCATAGTTGGAGGGATCTAGGAGGGTCTCACATCGTATACTACAGGGGGGGATGGGTTATTCCACATCGTACTACAAGTAGGTCGCTCTACAAGTGGTTCAAAGCCTTGGATGTGCTCATGCTATAATAGGGGTTTCCAATGGATGTGAGGAGAGGGAGTGGGGTCGCTCTATAGAGGTGTGGTATAGGGGTTGCACGAGTTAGGGGGGAGGAAGTTCAATGATATCCCTTTTAGGATAAATTAAAAACAAAACTAAACATATAATAATAATAATAATAATCATGATAATAATATTTATAATTATAATAATAATAATAAATTGAATTTTATTATTATTATTAATTCTTATTGTTATTTTTATTTCATTCCATTTATTTTATATATTGGGGAACTTGCAAGTTTTTTCCACAGTTTACTAGACCGTGCACTAACTATGTGATAGCCACTACCTCGGAATGGAACCTTCAAATGGGTTACCTGTAAGAAGACATACAATTGAGAAAAATGTGCTCCAACCATGAAAAAGGGAATTTCCCAATAATAGAACCTCATGTTTGGTTGGTTCATAGTTATTCTTAACCATGGAAAACCCTTATTCTAGACCCCACTTCTCTAGAATTTTTTTGAAAAAAATTAAACCCAGACCAGACTAAAAACAAAAGCAAGGATATAAATAATTAAAATAATTAAAATAATTAAATTTGGGTTAGGTTGTGACAATTATCCCCACCATAAAACATTCATCCCCCAGAAAGTAAACTAGTTAAATGATACACAAAAACTAAAGTCCATGCTTGATTAAAATGGAGAAAAACCACCATCATTTGGGTGACCTTTCAATCCACAATTCAAACTTGACCAATCAAGAAGAAACAACAACACAAGAATGAGGGTGGGAACACAATGGGGTTATCCCCATCATTAGAAATATAATAGAACAAGAACTTTAAAAACTGAAACAACACCACTAATACTTAAATAAGTAATCCACTATAGAGTGACCCGGAAAACTGGGACCTAAGGAACTAACGTAATATCTCCACACTTTCCAAACAAAAGATTCACACAACCAAGAACTAGGGAACTCCCAACAAGAAAACATATCACTTATTCAACATGAGCGAAACAACACCACAACTAGCACTGAGAATTCCTTATACAAGCCAGAGATTCCGACATAAGGGGATAAATCCAAAAAAAGAAACATCAACCAGTCAGCAAACTAAAAAAAACCACACACATCAATTTCAACTAGAACATACGTCTCCAAACCAGCATAACTAAAACTAAAATCGACCCAGATGAGGGTTAAAGAAATTTTTTAAAATGGTGAATGATTTAATGAGTCGCATTTAAAACACAAATATAACATTATGAGAAGACATGATTTCTTGGTCTCTTACATAGACAAAATAAACTCACAATAAGAAGAATGTTACAATAGGATATTGGATCTGTTTCCACTCCAACACAAGATATGAAAAATTGGGCTAGGGTTTTTCGATCCCCTTTTAATTTCATGATTGTGCACGACCTTCACTTCAAGGCCTATAGATGGATCCTTGATGACTAAAGAAACTTCTGCCTCACATTTAGATGATAACATCCTCTAGAAAAGACTTTCTATTCTAAAGGATGCCACTTGAATAACTTCCTCAACTAACCTAGATGACCACATCATCAACAAGAATCTAGAGGATATTTCACAAGATGACATTAAAATTCTTAAAATAGCCACACTAGTGGAAAACAACTAAGCGGTATAAAGACTACATATTAGACTCAATGAAGGATGCCCTTCCAAAATAGGTTCCTCTGGCACACTCTTCTCCTCAAATAGGGAACCTTTATGAGAAAAAATAGACACAATATTTCCAACTTCCCACACACTGAAAACAAAATCTGTTAAAAAAACATTATCCACCAACATTCCGAACTGATATTCTGATTCTACCACTGAATAAAAGGAAAATATCTCCTCAATCTTGTTTGAATAAGCCTACATCTTCCACTGACCTTTTTGATTTCTCAAGATCTTATCCACTTTATCACCTTTACCTCCTCAGGAACACATCATTAGATGAAAGCGGTTTTAAACACTCCCCATGACACTCTAACATGCAACGATACTGGGACAACCAACCTCCACCATTCCAAAGTCATACCTCCTAACAAACTCAAAATATCTTGAACCCTCACCACTTTGGGTGTTCTAAAAAATGATTTCTAATTCCTTTGGCCACTCCATTACCTCTAAATAAACTTGATCACTATAAAAATGGGAAATAACAAAAACAGACTTGATCCCACCACTATACTAGGAGTTTGGGAAAGGCCAAAGACTAAAGGGCATTAGAAACTTATGGGACCATTCTGGGAATCAATCTATGAATAAAAAAAGTATACAAAATTGAATCAACTCCCAACCAAAGCTCAACCAAAAAGGGAAATCACCAACCAAACACCAAATTCATAGACCAATACATCACAAACCAAATCCAATACTGATAAAATCTCAGCCAAAATAATATCACAACAACATCATTAAACAATCCAAGAATCCTATTTTAAAAATAAAAATTTTACTAATTCATGAACTCTTAAATTTAACCCCCTTTTGAAGTAAAAAATATAATTTTTCTTTTCAAAAATTATTCCATCCCATCCGTTTAAAAATCCAAAAAAAAAACATAATTCTATTTTTATCAAAAACCATTTTCATTTTTGAAAAAATAACATTGGAAGACTATATTAGTATTTTATTATCAAATACTCACCCACAATATCCTATGAATTGTTACATATTTTTCCATTCCCCCTTCCGCTTATGTCATCCACAGGTTCATGACAACTTGCACATTCAACACACACGCTAATAAAATTATAAAAACATTTCATAAACTATTTCCAAAATAATTTGAAATGACACTTTCACAAAATCATTCCAAATGATCCTTTACACCTTCAAATACAATTAAATTTTCAATATTTTTCTAAAAACACAAATTGAAAATTTTCTAACCAACCCAAGATTCCAAATGAGCTTTCATAACATTTAGAAATCTATCATCCTTTCTAATGTCTCAAAATGGTTGACTTTTATGGAACATACTTGGAACCATTTTCAAGTTACCCAATATACAAATATTCTATTTAAATATCAAATAAGTATTATTTCAAAGTTATATATTCATTATAAGTTGAACCCTTGTATACAAATTGTGAACCCATGGATGCGCCAATAAATAACACCACATCCTAAACATCCAAGAAAAATTCAAAACCCTTCAAGGATCCAAACCAACCATATATTACATAACACATTTATCCAAAGCCATTTAGCTTCACAAAATACACTTCACAATAAGGAAAATTTTAGTCAACTATTTTAAAACACCTAGGATACTTCTTATTTAAAATCAACTTATATGAAAACTTTAACTAGTTATATAAATATATGGAAAACCAAATACAAGTGATGCAAAAAAAATTACCATACACCTAGGTATGAATATAAATATATATAAATACCACAAAATATTAAAGCACATTTTTGGAATTCTAGGTAATCTGGAAATTCAAATTAAATGAGTGGGCTTAGAGATACTACCTCAATGAGGGAGCGGACCAAGCCGAGGCAATCTGGTGATTGATAAATTAGGAGGTGACCACTTGTAATCGGCCCGCACTCGCATGCACATATTTATAATCCAATGCATGTATTCCCTATTCCATGAGGGATGTATACATGGATAAAAAATATATATTATATATTCATACCATAATTATATATGTGTGCACCCTAAAACATTAACCAAATCTCCATAAAATATACTAGAATCACAAAAACATAGCGGTAAAGTTAAAGACACCTCAAATAAAATACCAAGAACTCATAAATATCTTAAGGCCCCAAAATAGATGGTGTAAAACAATAAGTGGGTAAAACCTCTTACCTCGGATGGAGTCACCAAACCAAAACAACCCAAAACAGCTCTCCCTTAGTGGGAAACACTGAAACCCTTTTGAAGGGATACCAAGAGACAAGCCTCACACCACATTCAAGAAGGAAACACCAAAAAAATCAGATTTCCCCTTTTACCTAGGGTTTGGACACAGAATGTATAGAGATGGGAAAAGGAAAATGCATAAATCAAGGGTGGAAAAAGAACTCAAGATCCATAACTCAAAGAACTTAAGGGATACCATGAAGAAACATAGAGAAAAGATTTTCAGATTGAGGGAGCAGGGAGGGGCTCCATTCGGGCGCAACCTGGGGAATGGGGGTCTAGTGAATCGCCCTGTAAGGGGGTCAAAGCTAGGGAGGTTCTCACACTGCAAGAGACGTTAGACCATAGAGGTTATTAGGGGGAGTTGGGTCATCCCATGGAGGAATTCTATAGGGGGTTGTGTGAGTTAGGGGAAAGGAAGGAAAAAGATGCCCCTTTTAGGATAAATTGAAACCTAAAAAACTTATCATAATAATATTATTAATAATCATCATCAGGATAATAATTTGAATATCATTATTATTAAAAATTCTTATTGTTTTTATAATTTAATTTCATTTATTATAAATACAAGGGAACCTGCATGGTTTGCACATGGTTTACCAGAAAATGTGTTAATCCAACATTGGCCACTGCCCTGGCATAACACCTTTTCATGGGTTACCTGCATGCAGACGCATAGTTGAGAAAAATGAGCTCCAAGAATTTCCAAAGGAACTGAATGATGACAGACCCTCATGCACGGTGGTCGCATGGTTATTCTTCACCATGTGCAACCCATGTGTAGGACCCCACTTCTCTTGAAATTTTTTTAAAAAATTTAATCCCATATCATCCCTAAAACAAAATAAAGGATTGAAATAATAAAAATAATTAAATTTTTGAGGTTAGGGTGTGACAATTGTAAACTGAGACACCCTGAGAGGGGTAGTAAATCAGGGTGGGAACTTTTTATTATGATAGTTTAGATATTCTTCCAATAATAGTGGAACCTTTTAAACCTAGTATAGTTTTTTTAATATCTACCACAATAAACTATAAATGAAAACAAGGAATAATTATATGACTTGGTTCACCACTAAGGGATACTATAAGGAGAATACACACAATAGTGTTTTGGAGTACATAAATCATAGAATTTATTTTATTTAGATGGATATAATGCTTCATCCTTGGTAAATATATACTACAACCACTACATTTATAATATTGCTTCAGGATTAGTGTACTACATATCGTAGATCACTTCTATGGACTCCTCCACAAAATAATACATCAAAAGTATGTATCCATAAATTATCGATATAAAGGTCACTTTATATCATCATGAATGTTTTGGGTGTTTATCATTATGATGACTAACTATTTATTATTTAATGTAATCAATATTCTCAAGGTCCCCCATATGTAATAATTCTTATAAACACTATCTTTATCCCAAGTACCTTCGTTCAAGTATCTTCACTCGGGTATGATTCACTTAAGTAAATTTGTGTGAAATACTTTTCTCAATTGTAGTCTCTCAAATGAGGTTCATGAAACTCCATTAGTTAATGTAATTTCACCCAAGTAATTCTCAAAAAAACTATATTCTATCAACCCTATACAGACAAATACTTTTTTTCTTTATTGATGAATTGGAATTCATTCACACAACCTTTTTCTTCATAGGTATGTTTTCTCAAGTTTCACTAATGGAATTAAATTTTCACAACTGAATTCACCCAGATATATTTGATCAAGTGTGGTTTTCACAAGTGTGTTCACTCAAGTGAGCCTTACAGAAAGTTAGATATCCTAATATATCCCCCAAAATATCATTATTTTCAACTAGAGGCCCAATATTTATAAGTGACCCTTAAATTTATCATAAACTAGAACCCTCCAAAATTCATGATTCATCATTCATGAAACATGTCATATAATGTACCAAACTTGAATGAATCTTCTAGACTTCATTTAACTGTCTTGTGTGAAACCACATACCTAGCACACAACCTATCTTGCATGCATCCCTTGACAAGTGTGACACCTAACTAGCACCAATTTATTTGCTAGCATGAATCATATTCCACTATAATGAAAACATCATTTTCATCAAAGAATCCATGAAATTACTCCAATTATATATTGTATTCCAATTTCTATAAAAGGACTCTCATAATATTCAAAATCCTAGGAAAACTCATAATATTATTGAGAATAAACACAAAATGAATAAATTCTATTACTTAGATAACCAAAGATTGAACTTTCTCTACCTTTGGTTTTTTTGGAAATCCAATGTGAAATTCAATTTAGTACATGCACCAAACTACTTCCAGATGAAAAAGGAATATCTCATTCATCAATATAAGTCAATAAAATAATTTATTAGTGTAGAAAATAATATTTGAGGGGATATTTTCATGCCTTGAGTAATTCCCTATTACAAAACTCCCCATGTATTCAAGCTCAATAAAACATTGTTATCAATTCCCCATAGATTGTATCTCCCATGAATTATATACTCCCCCCCCTGATGAGGGAATCATAGTAATGAAAAAACATGAAAGAATACAAATACATTATCTATTGTTATCCACGGAATTTCACTAGTATAATAGTCATTATTCCCCTTTTATAATAAACCAATGAGGATAGAACCCGCTAATCATGAAACACAACATAGAAAAAAATTAAATAAAAATGGGAAGAACTGTTACATCTAAACCTTCTCAAGCTAGAGGTGGTGATTTTAAAAAAATGGTCAATTGTTGTTTCTCAAATTATGGTGTGGATAATGACTTATCCAAGATTTCTACCACTTTCTCAGTGGTTCCAACATGTTTTTTTATCATTACTTTCTCTACCATCTCTTTGATAAAGTGAAACATATTCTCAATATTCTTAGTATGATAGTGTTGTAATGGACTTTTCTTGATTTGAATGGCACTTTTATTATCACCAAATATTACCGTTATTTTATTCACTTATTCACCAATATCCTATATATATTTTTCCATCTATAGATGTTGAGTGAATTCCTTGATTACTATAATGTGTTTTGCATTTATAACACCTCGGAAAGAACTTTCATGCTTCTTACTCAACAAGTCTACACATTTATTTCCATTGATGAATGTACCAATAATTATGGACTTTCAGTCCACAACATCACCGGCACAATTTGTATAAAAAACACCAATAAATCATAGTTCTTCCAAGAATCATGAAAATTACCAAATGGAGAGTACCCCAGATATACCTCATGATATTTTAAACATATTTTAGATTATATTCTTTAAAATTAATTTTGAAATATGTCACCAAACATTATAAAAAACAATATATAGACATGTTAGGGTCAAATAAAATAATCATTCAATTATCCACCTATATAAGGTGAGATCCATAGATTTCCCATCCATGTGCTTAAAAATTTTAGTTCTAACCACATTCACAGTTGACATTTATTTATAATCATGAACATAAAATTTGTTTAATTTCTCTCTTGTATGCTTATCTTTATAGATAAATGTTCGACTCTCTTTTTAAAGCAATTAATACCCCCAAAAATAAGTGAGTATACAAATTATAAATATTTAAAAATTTAATTCATTAATTTTTCAAATTCCTCTATACGTTTCTTCTTGATACAAAAAAATATTATAAAATTAACATATAATGTCACTAAGAATTATTATTCCTTATATTTTTTCACATAAAACTTATGCTCAAAACTACCAATTTTGAATTTAACTTTTTAGAACATTAATATAATCAAGCATATGATGTTCATGGATTCTGATTTAGACCGTAAAAGGATGTATGAGACCATAAAACTGTTCTTCCATCCCTTTCAATCAATAAATCCATATGTTGTTCAATATAAACCTATTATTAGAGTACAATATTCAGGAATTTGTTTTACTTTCATCTGAGAAAACATGAAACCTCTTTAAATCACTATCCCTAATAATTTCATTCCTGATGAAAGTCAAGGTACATGTGAAAATTTTTCATCAACATTAAATACTTCAAACTATTCATATACTTTATAAATAAGACATTCCTTATATTAGATCAATTTATCATTCTCAATAAATTATTCTTGAATATCCATATCATTTTGAACATGTTGTGATGTTAAAGCTTCATTAAAAATTAAAAAAATATATTTATATTGATTAGACTTAGTTATAGTTTATATATATAGTACATGGTTAATCTTTTACTACTTCTTAAAGTGATATTATTTCCACCATTGATAGTAAGGGAGTATGCTCGAAATTCCACATTCATCATTTTTTATAAGGGTAGTTATGAGTTGTGTAATATTGGATTGATCAACTTACACTCTTATTTTGCAACTGATGTGCATGATGAAATTCATTATAAACCATATCCTTTTAGGATTTTTCCTAGGAATTTAGTGACTATGATCCAAGTAGCTCAGAATTGATTCCTTACTTTATTACATTATAATAGATACAATGGGTTAAATCATGAAGGATTGGTTAGTTTAGTAGTTTTGGATAACCAGATACATAAATGATACCCATTTTACATTAGAAAAGAAAAATAAAACATAATAGATTTTAAAAATAAACCTTGAAAACTCATTCATTTATCTCTTCTACATATCATTGGGAAAGGAAACAAAATAAGGGTGAGCTCAAATTCTCAGTTAGTGTTAAGTATAGAAGATGCTATCATAAATTAATAATAATAAACAATATCCTATGGTAAATAAATGGACACACATTCTATTAACATGACATTACTATCATGTTAAGATAATCTATAATCAATATAGAAAGATAAATAACTGAAAAATCATTCCATTCAATCAATAAAATGGTAATGAAATGAATTTATAGATAATATCATAGAAAAAATATCATTGATAATAATAACATAATTCTCAAGGAAGGAAATTATTAATTTTTGGATTTCATGTCTTAGGCACATGAAAACCTCTACATTCAAGATCTATCCTCTAGACATTTTAAAACTACAGGTTGAAACACATTGCATTTTGGCCAATTGAGTTGTCTCATGAGACCTGTCAACGTATCCAGGTGCTATATATAGTTTGAACCCCATACATTACTAAATTTTAAAATAATTACATATATATTTAGTAATAAATTTACTTAATAAATCATTGTGTGTTATCATCAAATATATATTTTGTAAAAGATATAGATTTATCAATATTTCTTCCGTTAATAAAATAACATTCAAAGTTAACAACATATGTAAAAATTATATACAATTTTATAAATGATAATATAAATCAAAAAATAATATGGATATATAAAAAAATTTAATATCCAATAAAAATTTCTCAAAATAAAGTGTTTATTTCACTAGAAATTTAATAATCATAAAAGAAAGTGATATTTCACAATAACATTTACCACTTGATAATTTTCAACTCAAATAAGCTTGGATGAACTAATTCAAATTAAAACCTAATATACCTTTAATTATGAATGAATCATGATATTTTAGTTTAATATGGAAGTATATACACCACATAAGAGTTAATTGGTGCATAATAAAAAAATAAGCCTAAATGGAATGTCAATTAAGACAAAATCCTTTACCACATGATTCATTTTGATTAAACATTCATTATCCCCATGTATAGTGGTTTAAAACATGTTATCAACATATAAAACTACCATAATTATATTTTAATTATTATATATAATCACATTATAACTTTTTCCAACCATTTGATAATAATAATTTATTATTTTCATTGTTTCTAGTGTTAATTTCCTTGTTTTTCTCATTCTTGATTTATTATGAAAGTTCTAGTTATTTTTAATATTATATAGTTACATTACCTATAGAATAATAATCAATAAAATATTGTGATATTTATATATAAAATATTATTTTCAAAGAAATCATGAAATTTAGTTCTATGAAATAAATCATGTTACGGTCATGGAGTCAGTAGGTTGTACAAACACATTAGTTACATTACATTTTCTAATTATCATTATGGAAAGAAGGTAAGTAATATATTTTCTTTATATAATGATCACACTGTAATTTATATAATAATATATAATTATATATATCATCCATGTTTTGTGGTGGTGAGAAGGGAATCACATAACTTCATGAAGGGGGAAGTCCACACATACATGAACGATGTTATCATCTTCATTTGAGAGAATAGGTAAGAAATAAAACGATATATTATATTTATAGAATTACAAATATGTCATTAATATCTTAATTATGTCATTTATATCATATATAATTCTCAAATTTGACCTTATAAACTTCCCTGTGAAGCGTTAGTGAATGAAAAATCACATTACTTCATGAGGCAGTCGTTCACCATACACACGAGCGACGCTATTGTATATCTTACAGAATTGATGGTAAAAAGGTATATATTATATAATGACTCCATAGGTATGATTACGTTATAAATATTATATATATATATATATATATATATTATCTGTCATCATATCTAACCGTGAGAAGTTGTAATGGAAAAACCCAAAGACATTTGTTCGTGAGGTAGTAGTCTATCGTACACATGAAGGAGGATTTCAGAGCCCATTTGGTGGAAGTGGAGGTGGTTGTTTATCATGAAATTATTATTAAAACATAAAAACAAATGGACAATAATAATGCTTTAATATCATTATTTTTTAATAATATTTATGAAGGTGGATAAAAAATAAAATAAGAACTCTTATTGAAGAACATTACCTCTTCTTCAAGTATCTTTACTGGGTTTTCACTAAATCCTTTTTAAGTTGGATTTATACCCAATATAATTATTTTTTAAATATATTTGGATATTTGAGAAGTGATTTGGGATGTTCCTGACTGAAACAAATAGTTTTAATGGTGTTAATAAGCGATGAGAGGTGGTGGCATTTTATAAGTGTGGTGACTCACACACTTATAATGTTTCTGAAATGATTCAATCATAACCAAATTTTTATTATTCAAAAAACTTCAAAAATGTTCAATTATCAAGCCTATAAGGTATTATTTCAAAATATGTCCATAAAATGGATGGTTTATAGTTTTTATGTCATTTTAAACCATTTATTTCTTAGTTTAACCCAAAATAAATCCATTTTTACCTTAACCACAATAACTAATTTTTATTATTTTCACTATTTATTTTTTCTATAAAATAAATTTAGCTTATTATAAATTATAAATTATTATAACTAAATACATTTAATATGCTTTTCCAAATTCAATTCATACAAGGGGATATATTTAATTTAAAATTAATCCTATAGACATTACGAGAAAGGAAGTTTTTAAAGAGAAAAAGATCCAATGTTTATAATGTTTTTATATAAAAATTAAATATATAAATGATTACAAAAAACTAAATTGGATTAATTGATATATAATAGAATTAATTTTAATTTAAAATGAATTTAAAATATGATTTAAATTAATAAATAATTTAATGTAAAAGGCTGTTCTCAATTAAAATTCAATATTTTTCACTATTCATCAACAAATAAAACAGTAGAAAAAACTACCAAAAAATAACCCTTCGATAATATTAAAATTATAATATCAAAAATTAATTTCATTTTATCAAATATGTATTTTTAAATTGTAAAAATTTTAATTTTAAATTATATGCACAAAGCATGACTAATCATTCTTTTTGGAATAAAAATAGTTTAAAAAAATATTACTTTTTCTTTTAAATGATTATTATTTTATTAATTATAAATATATATCTAATAAAATTGTTTAAAACATATATTTTCATAACATTTTTAATCTGATTCACACCCACAAATCCAATGTCTATAAAATAACAATCATATCAAATAATAATGTTAATTTTATATTATTGTTTAGTAAAACTCGGTGTTGTGTGTAACACAATATTTAAAGGAAACTTATTGTTGGGTGTAATGTATTCTTAATTAGTATTGTGTGTAATAAAATATATTGAAGTGATAGAATTTATTAGGAAATAAATATATTTTAATATACTGGGTTGTTGTATGGTGTTTCATGTCATATACTCTATTGAACACAATGTTCTTTTTTTTATAGTTTTAGGTTGTTAAATTCTCCCACCAATAAATAAATTGTGTCCGTGAAATTTAAACATTATCTCAATAATTGAGGGATTCATATTTTAAAATTATTTTGTTCAAAACCAAAAACCAAAAATTTTAATAAATTATCCCTTTAATAAGATTCAATGGGAAGTACCAATGTTATATAGAATAACACATAACTATGTTTTCATATAGTAGAATCATTGGAGGAAAGTGAAGACATAGAAAAGGAATAAAATAATAAAAAATTATAGAGTTATTGGGTTCATTTATCACCAAGAAATTGAATTATTAGTGGAATGTTAAGGTCTTTAAAACTATACATTTTTATATGATTTAAAAGACCATCTAATTCATCATATATGAATGTAAAAGGATAAAAAAAATCCAGATCATACTCTTAAAATTTATCAATTCTTTTACTATCAATGAATATATGGAAATATAATTAATCGATAAATTTTTATTTCATAAGAATAGTTTCATCCTTTGGTTGTGATTCGATCAATATCAATTTCATCTCTTACTCCAATAAATTAATAAAAAATAATGAATTATTTATTCCCTAAGAACTAATATTCAGTTTTAGTGGGTCGTAAGATCCACTAAAGAGTGGAAAGTATTTCCATATTTTTATAAATATTTTCCAAAACAAATATGGATAGTACAAGTTATTCAGTATAATACTTTAATCTCTAGACCATAATATTAACACCATGTGTTCATAACTAATATTTACCCATCAAATTGTTTAACTAAAAATTATTACATATTAACTAAGACATCACAATGTCCAGTGGTTGGTGCTAAAACTGTATCGTCCTTTAGTCATGGGTTCAATCCTCGTAGAATTTTCGGATGCGATAGTTTTTCACCTAGCATGAGGATTTCACTTTTTCTAAAATATATCAATATAATTATTATAACATTTCAAGAAAAATATTATGGGAATCATTGAATTAACATTGATCATTAAATTACCTTCTGGATAAGGTTTTCAATACAACTTATTATTAATATTATTTTCAAAAACTCTAAAAACATATTTTTATAATATAATAATGTCATTATTGATCATATAAACTCAAAATTTTATCAATAACTTTAAAATTATTCTTATAAAGTTTAATGGAATTATTCCACAAATAACATTCTCACTAAAATATATATTAAACCAGTGGGTTTTATTTCCATGAATCTAACCCAAAATATCCTTATTCTTGGTGGACTCTATTATTTAAAAGTAAAAAAATGGTTTTTATGGAATTTTAATTTGGATAAATCTTAAACTCACTAAACCATGATGTTATTCATGACTCTTATGTTAATACAGACATATATGCATCTAAAATTAAACAAAATCCTTAGAAGTTTCATTATTATTTGAACCAAAATACCTTTGGTAAAATACTTCAAAAAAATTATTATAAAATCACAATACCCAAATACTTATTTTGTTTTATTTTCACATATATCTTCTTTAGACTAGGATTTAACTTTTATGTGAGGGTATTGAATTATATAGTTCTATAGTTCTCTAAATTTATGATAATAAAATTAAATGGATACCTATGTTAATATTTATTTTCATTCATCATACTCTTAATTTTTCCTTGGAAAATTTTTTCTTTATACTCTAACTTTACACACATAAATTTTTTTTTATTTCCATTAAAAAATGTTATTTTCAATCAAAGACACCTTGTGATTTACCTAGTCCATTCATTATCATTATTTATTAAAATACTTCATAATGGTTTGTAAAATCAAATGTGAATTATCATAAGAATATACCATGGGAGTGTGAAACTGGGTGTGATGTAAGGCCCATTTTCATGAACTATGTGACTATTAGGTCCATCAAAATGTTTTCTTTTTCAGATTAATTACCCCTATTTACATTTTCCCTATACCATGTCCACTTATAGTATCAATATAGGGATGTATTTATAGGAAAAGACACATAATGTCTACCTTAACAAAACATTATGATATCCCTACACATTCCCTAAAATTTTATCATATAGATATGTTTACTAATATATGTTTTCCTAAATCTTACTCCCAACTATTTTACTAAATTTACTCTAATACTGATTATAACGACCCCAAACCCTGTAGCCCAAAGCTAGTTCCTTGCTTTATTACATTTCCAAAGATACAATTGGTAAAACTATGAAGAACCTATTAGTTTTGTAGTTTTTTAAAAAAATAGGTACATACAATATACCCATTTTACATTGGTAAAGATAATAAAAAAATAATACATAACAAAATAAAATAAACTGCATCCTTGAATACTCATTCAATGATCTCTTCTTCATATCATGGGGAATGGAAACAAAAAAATGGTGCTATCAAATTCTCAAAAAGAGTTAGGTGCACCAAAATATATCATCAATAAATAAGTATAATCAAAATGGAATACTAAATCATTGAACACACGTTTAATTTAAAAAGCATGACTATCATGGTATCATAAGAAAAATAAATTGGGCAATATAAATAATTGAAAACAAATGTCATTTAATCAATAAACTAATAATGAAAATCATCCATGGATAATATCATAAATAAAATATCATATATAATAATAATAAATTAATTATCAATGAAGTAAATGTTTAATTTTTAGACTTCATGTCTATAACTCATGAAAACCTCTACTTTCAAGATATATCCTCTAGATAGTATAAAACTAAAGGTATTATCCCATTTAATCTTGGCTAACTGATTTATCTCGTGAGACCTATATATTCATTAAGGGGCTCTATAAATTCCAGGACTAACCCATCATCATATGTCAAAATAATTCCTCATATACCAAATAATTTATTTTATTCATGAATCATTATTCCTTTTCATCAAATATTTGTATTGATTATAAAATATGGAATTATCAATATTTCCCCATCAAATCAAATAACATTGTAATTAAACACCGTATGTAATAATGGTATAATGTTTAATAAATAATCATATCCATAAAAAATTAATTTTTTAATTTAAGATAAATTTAATTTTCGATGAAAATTTTCCATAAGGAAGCTATTGTTTCAACATAAAGATAATAATTACTAAGGAAAGTGAGATTTCATAAAAAAAAATTACCTCTTAGTAACTTCCATGTCAAATCCACTTGGATGAAATTATTCAAATTGAAACTTCAAATACCCTGAATAATGAATGAATCATGATATTTCATGTGAAATGGAATGTATATACACCACATAAGAGTGATTATTTTTATAATAACAAGTAATCCTCAATGGAATGTAAATTGAGATGAAATCATGTACCGCATGATTACTTTTGACTGAACATTCATTAACCTCATTTGTATTGGGAATAAACATGTTATTAACTTATTCTAGAACCATAATCATATTTAAAATATAATATATGATCCCCTTATAACATTTTACCACCTATTTGATAATAATATTTCATTACTTTTGTTTTTTCGGGTGTTAATCGCCTTATTTTCTAATTTGTACTTTATTATGAAAGTTCCAATTATTGTGAATATTATACAGTTCCATTACCTACTGAATAAAAATGATGACATAATTATCATATTTATTCATTGGTATACTTTTAAAACCCATAATGAAATACGGTTTTGAAAAATGAAGTATTTTATGATCATGGAGACATTAGGTCATAGCACGCATGGGTAACATTCACATTTTTGAATGATCATTATAAAAATAAAGTCAGTAATATATGTTTATTAAATAATGATCATTGTATCATATATAACATATTATATAATTATATATTGAATCAATGTTGTTGGAGGATGGAAAGAGAGTCATGTTGTTTCATGAAGGTGGTAGTCTACAAATAAATGAATGATGTTATCATCCCTATATGAGTGAAAAGGTAAGATAAGAAATGATAAAATGTTATTAAATAATGATAAATATTTCATTAATATAATAATAATCTCATTTATATAAAATAAAATAATTAATTGTATCCTAATGACAATCTATGTGAATAGTTAGTGAAAGAAGAATGATATTGTTTAATGAGGCGATAGTCCACCGTACAAATGAGTGATGTTATGGTATCTCCAAAATAATTGAAGGTAAAAAGGAATATATGATATAATTAATCCATAGGAATAATTATGTAATAAATATAAAATATATACTTTATATCATTCTCTATATCCAATTATGAGAGTTGGTGATGGAAAAATGAATGACAACGGTTCATGAGGTCGTAGAATACCGTACACATTAATGATGATTTTATATCCCATTTAACGGGAATGAATATAGTTTTAGGTTGTTAAATTATTATAAAAACAACCTATTATATGTTATATACATTATTCATTATATGATAATGATTTATTAATAATTTAAGGAGGTGTATAAAGGAAAAAAATAAAAATACTCATTCAAGAACATTACCACTTCTTCAGGTATGTTCATTAGGTTTTCACTAAATCCTTCTTATGCAAGCTTTATGTACAAGATAAATATTCTAGGATGAGAGTATGAATGTTGGGAAGTTATTTGGATTGGAATGTTTTGAGAAAAATATGTTTGAATATGTGAAGAATATAAGAGAGTGGGTGGACTTTTATAAGTGATGTGAGTGCCACAATTGTAATTTTTGGAAAACGTTCAATCATACTGACATTTGTATCATTCCAAAATCTTTCATAATTGGAAATTATAAAATATAATGGATTACGTTTAAATATGGCTAGAAAATATTGTTTGGAAAATTTTAGGACATTTTTAACTCTTATCATCTCATTTTAACCGTTGGTAAATCCATTTTTTATTTAACTATGATAACAAATTTTTTATGTTTTCACTATTAATTTTAATAAAAAATTAAATTAAGATTTTTAGACATTATAAATTTTATGATTTCAAAAATGGAAGCTATTTTTCCAAATTCAGTACATATAAGTGTAAAAAATTAATTTAAAATTAATCTCACCAATGCGATGAGAAAGTGTTTTTTTAAAGAGAAAATTTTCAAAAGATTGCATAGATTTTTTTATCATAATTAAATTATAAAATGATTATAATGATTTAAATTACACTAATTTATATATAATTAATCTAATTATACATTAAAACCAATTTAAAATATAATTTAACTTTATAAATAATTTAAATGAAATGACAGTTTTTAATTAAAATTCAATTTTTCCTCTATTCATAAAAAATGAATCTGTACAAAAAATTACCAAAAATCAGCATAAGAAAATTTTTAAATTTTGATTTAAAAATAATTTTCATTTTGTCCAATAATTTTTCTAAAATTGGTAACAATTAATTTTTAATTATTTGTGTGAAGCGAACTAATCTGTCTTTTAGAAAAATACATTTTTTTGAAGAAAAAAATCCCTTTTTTAAAATAAATATTTTTTTTATCACTAATCAATAGATAACTAATAAAAATTTGAAACTATATATTATAATAATTTTTTTAGTACTATTAGAACACTTAATTATAATGACTTGGTTATTAATTCTATATTAAATAATAATATTAATAGTATATTGTTATTGGTAAAACTATACCTTTCCTATAATGAATGATTTTGAAAAAAGTCATTATTATGTGTAACCCAAGATAACATTATGTTATGTGTAATGAAAGATATTTAAGTGATTTAATTTATTTAAAAATAAATTTATAATATGGTCTCATGGTGTTATATTTTCTTCTAATCCTGGTGTTGTGTGTCATGTATGTTATCAAATACAATGTTCTTCATTATGAATTTTAGGGTGTTATAATGAATCATCATCATTTACATAACATGTAAAACCATAGGATTTATAAAAAAATCATCCCCTAATTTACCTAATATATAAAATATTAAACATCAAATATTTTTTACATGTTTCACCTTAATTACATTTATGTTATCACTCTTTTAAATTTTACTTATCCTCTTTTTAATGAATTTTCAGACCTTAATCATTTTTGAGTGGCCTATATATACTATTTAATCAATCATATCACAACACTTTCTCTAACATACTTCTTTGTCTGTAATATATCACCTATTACCATATACCAAAAAATGTTTTAATGATGGATTCTTTCCATTCCACATTTAATATAGTGTCTTTTTCTCATGGGCCATGCATTAACCAGTTTTTCATGTACACCACAACTCATAATACTTCATTCCAAATGTGGAAAGTGACTCCACATTCAATGTGAAATGTATTTTTAATATTAATCACCATCCAATTTATATTATCTATCACACCATTAAATTTTTGAGTTCAGGATGATGATGCCTTATGTGTAATTCCATGATTATCATGGTAGTTTTTAAATTTAATACACAGGTATTCTGTACCATTATCGGATTTCAAGATGTCAATTATGGAATTGTTATAATTTTAGACACTATTTAATTACATATTCATTCACTCCATGAATACTATTTTTCCTTATATGAATATAACATTGGTTATTCTCAGATAATAATTAACAAATTAGATGAAATAACCCTCCCCATGTGTGCCTAATTGATTCGTTGGACCATAAAAATCTATGTAAATCAAATCAATTATATTATATTCCTGTTTATTCTCTAATCGATATAGGTTTTAATCCATTATTACTTATATATAATGTTCCCATGACTTTTCATGACTTCACTTATTATCTATAATATACAATGTAGCTTCTAGTTTTGATATTTTTTGATGATTTTCTAGTGAATTTTGTCAATACTATAATGTCACAAGTTGTTCTCCTCTTAAATTATTAAGAGATAGGTGTTTCCTTTCCTATCCCTATGGTAAATACAACCATTTTACTCAATACATTAATGTGAAATTTCTCATCTATTACTTTGATGAAGCATCCCTTTTGATTAAATTTGACCTTAAGTATAAAATCATGGAGTTCAATCACACATTAATGGTGAGGTTACAATCTATCCCCAAATATAGATGTTATCTTATTCAACTCATCACCTAGTAATATTTCATAGGAAATTCATTTGATTTTAAAATATCCATTATTGTTGAAATGTGGTATCATTTTCAGTCTTCCATTTTTTTCAATAGATTCATATTTTCAGTCATGAGGGATGATCAACCACTATCAATGATCTATGTGCTACTATTCTTTATAACATTGAGAGAAATATCTACAAGGTTTTCCTTTTATGTATTCTTTTTTCCCTTCTACAAGACACGGTTTTAGGTTGAGGAATAATATGACATATCCTATTTCACATTAGCACAAGTAGTGTAATCATACTAATCATATTATTTTCATTGGGGTATACCTATTTTTCAAAACAATTTTATCGGGTTATTTGGAATTCACATACCTCTGACATATATAGTGGTAACCACCATTTTATATCCTTTTACTATAATCAGCTGAATTACATAAAAAATTATAAAAAAAATAAACACCCGTTTAATTAATATATTCTATGAGATGAATGATATAGACTCATTTTCCTTTTCTAACATAGGGTTATTTTTATATTAAATTAGAACCTTTCCTATTCATAGTAAGTCATTGTGTGGATAATAAATTTATTGAATTAACATTTCATAGGGTGATATATCATCTCTCCATCAATCCTATATATGTCCCTATCCTTTGTAAAGCTCCTAATATTAGGATTATTCATTAAATATTGATAATTTATTCTAACTCTATGATTTCTTTTTATTGGATATATATTTTTATATACAATTATTGTCTTGGTGTTGAAAACAGAACCACTAGAATTATACATCCCTTTATTCTGATACATTGAAGTTTATTCATTCAATGTATCAGTATCATTGATGATTCAAATTTTATCCATGGATCTATGCCTTTATTAATTCATAATTTTCTTAGTTCCTTTATAGCCTTGTTTTTTTCCATTTTAAAAATTCTCCATCATAGGACCTTCCAAAAATGGATCGTCTATTTTTTCATGATTTTATTTTAGATTAAAGATGAAATCACAAAATAACCACTTTTTCATTAATCGATTCAACCCCATTTTCTTTTTTCATCTGGAATATAATTATGATCATCAGTCATTTTTTTATTTCTTTTATATTGAGTTCAACTCAAATTCTAATTCTGAATTCACATGAATAGGTGACTAATCTTATAACTCTTTCTATAGTCAATTTGTATCACATTAAAGTTTATATATACATTTAGAACACTCCTTCAATGAAACATTAATTTTTATTTATTTATTTGAATATCTAGATCTTCAATCCCCCCTCATGTCCATCCTTAATATAAACCATTCCTTCAAGTTGATTGCCTTACTCCTATTCAGATTCTTATTTTTCAATTACAACCATCAAATCTTCTTCAATTTCAGATTTTATTTTATTTCAATTTCCTCTATATATTATTTAGTATCATCTTCTTCCTGACATACCAGTAAATTCATATTAAATTTCTATCCCAGTGAATTTCTCTGTTTGAATTATCTTTTAAGAGGGAACATATTTGGTTAATTCTATATAATTAATTCTTCATCTTCATCAACATAAAATATCTTTTTAAATCTTTCTATAATGTGCCAAATAATTCTATATTGAAAATAATCCAAGGGGATTTTTCCACTAAATCTATATTTTCCCATTCTTTAAGATATTTTCCAAAGGAGATAAAAATACATTACTTTAATATTATTATTAACTAAATAAATACTAATATTATGTTTTTCATTTCCCTAAAATCCATTTATTTGTTTTAGTGGCTCAAAATTCCATATCTCTTACCATAAATTTCAAATTTAGATAATCTACTTTATATATCATCTATTTAATGTTATTCCAAGTTTTGTTATTTAAGAGAATATTGCTTTAGATTATATAATAGTGGCAGTCAATATATAATCTTTCTAGTAATTTAATCAGATTTTATTGCCTAACCAAGTCCCTAAATATCTCTAGGAACAAAAATTATTTTATTAAATAACCCATGAACATTTTTATGTAGGAAAATATTTATGTCATCGAACTTATTCTGATGCACTTGAAGCTTACATCCTTCACCTTATTGTCACCATAGTAGATTTATCTATTTAATACAATATATCCTTGTCACTGGTTTATCTCATCATCATTATATAGATCTAGTTTACAAGGATCTCAATATATCATTTTGATCTTTACCATCATAATTAAGTATCTCCTTGTTCACTTCAAACATGATAAATTCTGATACATCACTAATATATGCCCTATATTTTATATATATGAAAACATATAACCCAATAGACTAAAAGTTTAATTTCATATTGTTTTTGTAAATATGATAATGGATGTTTGTTAATAGAGGTACTTCATTAGAATTCATTATATTCTTTGTACCGATGATCTTTAAATGAGATATTTAATCCCAACAACCTCAACTATAATACCACCTATTAAAAACAATGATATCGTAAGAGGGGGATGTGCATCAAGGTGTGAAATGTTTCTCATGATGTGTTTTATCTTATTCCCATGTTCGTAGGAAATCATTAAAAATTTCAAAATTAGATACACATCCACCACAAAAACAAATTCAAAAAATGAAAACAAGGAATAATGATTTTATAAGGATCACCACGAAGAGTTATTCCAAGGAATGTACGCACAAAAGTTTTTGTGTGTACCTAAATCCACTAATCATCACTAGTTCAGTGGATATAATGCTTCCACCATGGTTACTATATGTTAATCTCATTATCTTTACAATATGGTATAGTTATTATCACACTCCTACCCTCAACCCACTTCCGTTGAATCCTCCTATATTTATATCTAAAGATTTATTTCACATTATTTTATCAACTTAGAGTTCCCCTCTATCATCACGAATATTTTGGCTTATTTTTATCATGAATAATAATGTATGATGATCTTATATAATATATAGTCCTAAGTAAAACCACTATTAATACATTATTAAAACACTCCCTTCCAATCAATTATTTTCACTCCTTTTATTTGTTTAGGTATTATTTGTTTACATCCATTCATACAACCAAATTTTATCATGTCTTCTCGCTCAAGTGAAATTCAAGTACCTGTCTTTTGTAAAGTAATTTTTCCAAAGTATTTATCATAAAACAACCTTATTTGAACACAATTATTGAAACAATGTTGTAAACACTTCCTTATCTCACCCTCAACTCACTAAAATTTCTTTTAATATCCCCATTTCAATTAGGAAGTTTCTATAATGCACCTAATTTGCACTCCCATGTTTGTTTCTCATAAACACATACATTTCATACTTTCTTTAATATCATCTATAAAATCCTGTATATAGGCATCTATGATTACAAAACAAATGAAGATTATTAAATATCTTATATATGAATGATCTTTTCAGGTTTAGAGCTATAAATAATTATGAAATATCATAAACAAATAAATCCAATTTATTTCTCATGTAATGGAAATTTTTTCATTATATATAATATATTACTTATTCAATGATAAGTCTTCTACATTTCCCATAAATTATTAAATAGATGTTATCCTTATAAACATGTCAAGTGTACTGCATTTATTCATAACTTAAGGAATATAAACATAATAAAGTAGTGAATTAAAATTCTTGGTAAGGGAAACTTATAACTAATGAAATCATTGCTTAAATAGTATAATAAGAATAGGTAAACAACACAAAATCATAACCAAAATGAAACTGGGGTCATGATATATACATTACAAAAAAGAAAAAACGAGTACCAATAATACCAATCTCATACATATATGAAGCATAATTTAGGGTATCAAAAACCTAATGTAAAGGCCTTTTCAAAGTCAAAATCCTATTATGGGGTGAGGAAAACAATAAAACCCAACAAATTTTTCTCATGATACTTATTAGTACATTAAAAGGCTATATAATTATAATCCCAACAAATTGATTATTCATGTCCAATACATTCACCAAAAGAGTCAATAATACATTTCATAAAATTAGCTAAGGAACCTTTTACAAGAATAAAACATAGTTATCCTAATAATGAATGATAAGTAATGTAAAATAATAAAAAACCTATATTAGTAATCAATAATCATCAAGAATATCAACACATTTTCTTTTTTTAGTAAAAGAGATTGCATGATCTTAAATCATCTAAATAAAGAAGGTCTCTGGAAAAATAATATATAGTTAACTTTCCAATAATCATAAATATTAGAATAGAAACATAAAATATTCCAATACTATTCTCCATGTTAATAGAATAACATTTTTTATAAGTTGACATCATCCAATCTTAATTATGTAACAAAATTTTGTACATGTCATATAGAGTAATCAGTTTATAGTTAAGTAAATACTTGAATAAATTTATCAAAATCCAACGTGATGTTTTATTTTTTAAAAACAACATTTCCTGAATGTGACAATGTAACTTTTTAAGAATGATGGTATAGATGAAATACATCATTGCAAAAGAATGCTTCTAATAATATAGTAAAAGAATGGATTAAGAACCAAATTTTTTTTACAATATGATTTCCATCATCAAAATGAATATATATATATATATATATATCATGAGACATAAACCCCAATATTTTACATCTTTATAAAATTATATGATAGTTATATGTAAAAAAATAAAAGTTATTTTAGAATATATTTTTAACATTGACATAAAAAAAGTCAATGTGTCTTTCAAATGTAACTTTTGAATAGATTTTGTGAATGATTTTGAAAAAATTTACTATAAAATAATATATAATAATGTATCCTTTAAGACATAATATTTATTTTATAAAAATATGTCTAGGAATACAAAACATATGAAAATGAAAAGAATACACATTATAATATTTTCAAAAATCATTTTTTCATAACTGAAATTATAAAAATAATAATAAACCATTAATCTATATAAAAATATAATTATTCAAATAAGGATTATAAAATACTATATAATGAAATATTAGGGAGGGATACCCCAATAATAGAGGAAACAAGTTCATAATGAAACAATACAACTCAAGGAAATAAGACTTGGGTTATCAATATTCAATATGAGAAACATGCTCCATAAAGCCTAAAGAATTTACATGGAGGTTAATTTAGAAAAATTATACTATGATATAATACCACATAATACAATAAAAGTGTATAATATAACCAACATACCGAAAATGATTTATATTGAATGATCATAACTTAATGAATTAAAATAAAGTTACCAAAATCTCTTACGACTTGGGTAACACTTGAGTCCAAATAAATTTTAATAAAAGAACATTAATTGAATTAGTTTATACCATGAATTATAAAGAACTAATTTATAGAATATTCATGTGATATTAAATAATTAGAACACCATAAAAAGGAAACATATTTTATGACATGTAACATGTCTCAGATAATAATAATTGAGACCATGAAAAACATTACATCTCGAGTAACACTCAAATCTAAACCCCATAAAAATGAGGGAATGTAATTAAAATTAAAATAAAATTAATAAAATTAATTTATTGATATTATATCCCTTATAGGTTATATTTAAACCATATAATTAATCTGGGTTCATAATACAAAACATGTCTCTAATAGAGGCATTGGAGAAGATAAGCCTTACCCAAATCGAGATTCTTAAGGATACTACACCAAACATAGTATATAATTAAATTAAATTTATGAAATAAATGTTATATAACCTTATTAATAATTATAAAAATTTAAATTATAATTTTATATACATTTTATATATAAAAATATTTATTAGTTTTTACTTATTTTCTAGCACTGGGTGTAAGTAATATTTATCGCTTTAAACTAGTTTCATGAAATTCGTGATAATATATATTATTCTCCAAATATACATAACTACTAGATAATATAAGGTACTGAAATATATGTTAAAGAAAGTTTTTAAATATATAATTTAACTTGATGTTATTTTTTGGTCTAGAACCATGAAGATGAAATCATCGATGATCTTGTTTCTGTTATTCTTAACGGACAAATTGTGTGTTCTTAATTAATGAGGTAAATGTTAATATAACTATACCAAAATAAAAAATGAAAATTTATTGACATATTTATGTTATATTATACTAGTAATTGAGTTCTATTGGTCATTTAGGATATAAATTCATCGTACTTTTCAAGTAGTTGGTCAAAGTGACACAAACATGAGCCTACTATGATCAGTGGATGGCTATATGGTGGTTTATTCATAATATCATTATCCAAGAATAATAATGGTATTATTTTGTTCCTATTATTGGGATATATATATATTTAAAGTATTATACAAATAAGATAATTTATAAAAAATAATTACTTATAAAAAAATAAATTATTTTCTTCTTTATTCGTTCATTTTAAATGATTGAATAAACAAACATTGTCTGTTAGTCATATCATTAATAGGGTCTAAAATTTTCTATAACATAAACATAATTATATAATAAGAAAAAACTTTATCCTTGAACCTATTTTTCATGATCATCTATGCAATATAGTGTTAAAAATAAAAACAAACATCAATTGTACAATAGATATTGTAGTCCACATGTAAATGTGGTTGAAGATTTCGTTTTCTGTAGAACGAGAAAAAATGTTAATTTGTATTATTGTTATAGAATCATTAAATAGATATAATTAACATAATTAATTATTAAATATCCATTTATACTATCCTTTTATGGTGTCTAAGGAAATTGAAACTTGTGGTGTCATAGAGACGGTAGTCCGTACAACACATGTATCAGGGTTTCTTTTTTCTGGATAGAAAATGTAATATATGACTAATGATAATTAAAATTGGATTATAAAATTTCATATATAAATAATTATTATTTAATTACATATGTATTGGAAAACTAAATTTTAAAAAAAAACTAATTAAGTTAACTAAAAATTATTTCTCACGTTGAGCACGTTGAGATGTCCTTGAAGGTCCCTTCAAAATAGATGGAATCAACCTATATCTTTTGACCAGAAACTAATAGAGTGTAAAAGTATAATATGGGAAGTAAAAAAGGGAATATGTTTGCAGTTTAACCCAAATTTTTAGTAGTTACCTTAAGGTATGGTTATATGTCCCTTTTAAAAGTGTTGATAATGGAATTTCTGTAAAAATTTCAGCTTTATATAAAGGTATCACATGATAAACATTTAATGTGGAACCATAATTAATAATTAATTAATTTTGGAAGATATAAGGTCTATAAAAACAACATACACTTAATTATATACTTTGTTTACATTTTTTAAGCTCTCTACCCGTTGGACAATTTCTTTTACCATTTTTTATTTTAGCACAGTAATTAGTTTTTGTCTAAGGTAACTTGTCTTTTATGCCCAAAAATAAATTGATCATTATTAGATAATTTTGACAAATTTATTATAAATTTTAAATTAATTTCAATTCATTAAATTTATAAATTTAATAAAAATTAATTTAAAATGAAAATATATAATCTATTGAAATATTTTTTTGAGAAAATACTATTTATCATCTAAAATATCAAATATGTGTTTATAAATTTAGAAAAAAAATTTAAAATTATAAATTCACCTATATAATACATATTTAATATTATAATTTTTTTCCATTGTTCTCAATTAATATTTACATACTAATAATTCCTTAAAATTCAAGTAATTTTTAATATTGTATTTTTAACCATTCAACTAAAAATAAATTATTTTTGAAAACCCCAATCAATTCATCATAATCATGTATTATTATTCTTAAGATTAAAAATTATTTCAATTTTTTCAAAATAAATTTATTAATTTGGATAATGAAATATTCTAATAAAATATCAAAATAATGTGGCAATTTGTTCAAATTGGAGAATATATTTTTGAAATGTTAGTTATTCTTTTTTCCTTTTTCCTATCAATTACTAATTAATTTTTTGGTAATATATATTTAATATTATCATTATATTATAATATTATATAATAATAATATATTTAATATAATGAAACAAAACAAAAATTTTATACTTTTATATTCTTGTGTATCAAATGATTTTTTAGTTTTTTTATCTATACTAGTTTAATTCCATTCATATTTAAAGTTGGCGTAATTTTTTTTCTATTAGTATTTCTTAAATGTTTTATTCATATTAATTTTTTAAATTAATTTAATAGGTTTTAAAATTCATTTTAATATTAAAATATTTTCATTCATATTTTCAGTTAAAAAGTAAATTATGTTTGATAGTGTGTAATACATTTTAAATAAATCCAAAATAAACAACGACATAATAATATTTAAATATGACTGTTATAACCTAGTAATTGAATTAGAAGGTCTGAGTAGTTATTGTAAAATTATGACATATATTGATATAATAGTCTTATTAAATATGAATTTATTAATTAATTTGTAATAAATAAGTACTCAATTCTTATTAATAACATTTTATTCTAAAAAATGAAATAAAATGGTTTTTTTGTGAGAAAATATTATATTTAGATTATCCCATATTTAAAAAAAATTATTAAAATTATAGAAATTTTTTCATAATTTTAAACTATAATGTTAATATTATCTTAGGATGAAAATTTGGAAATTTTTTCAAACAATTGAATTTTCAATGAATAGTGAAAATATAAATTTTTATAAAACTGTCATTTATTTTCATTAAATAGTTTAATTTAAAAGACTCATTATGATTTGTATTTGGTTTTAAAAAAAATAATATTAAAATAAATTAAAAAAATTAATATGAAACAATATTTTATTTTATTTTTGTATAAGTTAATTGTTATGATTAAAAACCCATTTTGAAAAAAAAATTGTTTTCATGAAATTTTACACATTTATATTAATATTAATTTCTTATACTTAAATAAAATTAATACTTAGAAATATAATACATTTTTAAAAACCTTTTTACAATTTTATTTTAAATTTCTCATTTATAATTTGGAATTGTGAATACTAATTGTTTAAAATATTTTTCACTAAGGTATTGGTAAATGTGGTATTTAAAGTTAAAAAATGGTATAGAGCTTTAAAATTTTATCTAACACCTACCTTATTTTTATTTTATAATATTATTTTGAAAATGATCGTCCTATATAATAATATATGTAAATTTGTTTCCATTTTTCTTGGATAAGTACTCTAATATTATTTTAACTAAAAAAAAATTCCAAAAGTTCAGTACCATGAATTTAATTTACCATATTTATTAATATAGGGATAAAGGATTTTATGAATGAATATAGAATTCTGTTTTAAGAATAATTAATTTATTTTTATACATTTCATTTTTTTTTAATTTTTAAGGATGGTATAATTAGCTTAAATGATTTCCCAACAATAACATAGTGTTTGTGAAAGTAGTGGAAAAATTAAATTAAATGATTTTAAAAACAAAAATAGTAATATTATTTTGATTAATTATGGTGTCACAAGATTTTTTTTGGTTACCAATAATTGTTAATTTATGTTTAAATAGATTATATTTGAATTCCATTTCTACATTTATGTGTTTAAAATCAATATATGTAAATAGTTCAGAAAATGTATTTAATTGTATTTAATTTTAAATTATATATTATTAAATGATTTAACAATCATAAGAATCATGAAATTGGACACAATATGAAGGTATATTTCTTAAAATGTCATACATTCACCTTTTTGAGGTGATTATTTCCTTATATGTAAATTTATAACCCATTATGATTTATAATGTCATTACTACAGTTAAGGTTAGTTTTTTTACAAAACAGTTAATGAAAAAGAAAAGTTTTAAGTTGATATATAAAACTATATAAATTTTATTTCATGATTATATTATGATTTTAATCTCATAATATTAGAATAAATATCATTTTTGATCCATTTTACATGATTTTTGGACATATTATATAATAAAACTTCAGGTATTTCCAATGGTTCCCCTCAACATACTTATAAAAGGATGTCATATGTCCTCTATTATTCACACCACCTTGAGCCACATAACTTAACTAAACCCTACCAAATTATCATTCAAACTTCTGTAGATTCATTATAGAGGAACATATCTTCTCGAATTATTATCCTTTGGGTCATTAAGAATATATCCTAATGGGAATTCTCTAAAATAAGGTAGACATATTACCCATGATATTTCTTTATTACTTATTCTTTACGCCTTCAATTTTGTCCTAAGAATTCGAAATAAAAACAAAGATGAAAAATAAAGTAGTAACACCTGAAACAATGATAATAATTAAATATTGTTATCAAATAGGTTGTAATATGTCATGGGTGTATCACATATGATATTATAGGTATGTATACGGTTCTTATATGCAATTATAATAAATATAAATTTAATATACCATAATATAAATAATGTTCAACTAAGTGAAATTCTGAGGTAAGGGGTTTCTTAAATCCATTTCTATTCATTGAGTAATACTAATACATCATTGATTATGTTATGATAAGATTATGTGAAAAATGACCTTTAATTTTTTTATGATGTATATACAATTTTTTTCATTAATATAAATTTTTACAAATAATAACATCATGGATTAATAATCACTACAATGGTTATGACCATTAAAAGGGTTTTATCTATCTTAATATCCTTTTCCTGAGACATGTTTCATTTCATGCACCTTGATTTTCTAATGGTGTACCTATTATCCCATACATTAATTTCGATATATTATATAATCTAATTAATTGTATTTATAAATCCATATCATATTATTGATTTTAATTATTATTTATATGAAAGTTACCAAAGTGGTAAAAGATTTATATTAAAATATCATTTCATTTTAGGATTGTTTATGTTCAAGGTTCATTTGGGTGTACTTGTGTGGCATTAATTTCATAAAACGCATATTTATTTTTCTCATATATCCATTTTTTGTTTAAATTTTTTCATATTATTTTCCTCCCTTTGTTACTCAAGAAGATCAAAGTAACGTTTCAATAAAAACATTCCTTATTTATCATTTTGGCTAATAATTTCATATCCATACCCTTAAAAAAATTCAAAAAATTTTATTTCATATGCTATTATTATTTTTTATATACTTTTTATACTATATTTGAATTTATTTTTAAATAATTAAAATTCTATCTATAAAAAATTTCAATTAGTATTATTTTTGATATTTTATAAAATGTGTGAAAAGAATTTGTGTTTTAATGTTTAATAATTGAATGGTTTTCTTATACATCATAACTGCTTAATAATCTATATATTTTTCTAAAATATTTTAATGTTTTTTAAAATAAAAATATTTAATGAAAACTTATTATAATGTTTCACATAAAATTTATTATTTCTATCAAATCACATGATTTTAATAAAAAACCTATCATTAAAATCAATTGATTTTCATCTTTTATCTATTATTAATTTTATTGTTATTATCTTTCTCTTGAAAAATCCGCTTTGATGTGATAATATTTCATTAGTTATTATATTTCTATTCTATATACGTATTCCTTGTATCTTGGGTTGACTTAAAGCATAAATGTTATAAAATTTATATGTATTGTGTATTACAATGAAAGATATTTAATTGAATGGGTAAATATTGATATTCTATTTTTTATATTCAATACAGATATTTTTGGATAGAGAATATTATTTTTGAATTACTATTTTTATTCAATATATGTGGAATGCATTGGATATGATGTGATGGGTGGGGATGATAATTATATAGCCCCTCAATCAATCAACTAGTCTCATGTGACAAATTAGTAAAATAGACTTATTAAATTGGTTTTTTGTATATATACCCATGAAATTAAACATTATTAGAACAAGACCTATATAGAATGAAATCATGACTTATAAGATAAAGATATTAGGTATTATTAATTTCTTTTATATAGAATTCCATTATTACTATCCATGAAATTATTACTTTAATATTAACCTTGTGTTAATTTTATGATAAAGTTATTTATAAAATGTATTTTTTTAGTTATTTACCTTTCAATATTAAGTATACCTTATTTAATCATGATAAATTAAATTATAAGAAATCCTAACTAAGCATTTCAGCTCACCCATATTTTGTTTTCTCTTCCCCAAGAAATTAATAAGGAATCTTAGAAAGAGTTTCAAGGATAGGTAATATTTACTTTTTCTATGTTTTATAATTTATTTCATACATAAAATGGGAATCATGTATGTATTTGGTTATTTGAGACTAATATACTAATTTGATCATGGAAATTTGAACCATTAAATCATCTTCCAATGTAATTTAAGTAGCCACTAGCTTTTGGTTACTATAGTTGTGTTATTATAGTTTATATTAGATAAAATTTAGTAGGAACATTGGGAACTAGAATTATGAAAATAGTTATTAACGAACATAACCCTAGGAAAAATTATAAGGATAAGTTTATGTATTGGGTAATATCATGATTCTTTGATAAAGTAAACATTGTGTGGTTTTACTAGAAAATATATATCTATCTGGATGTTTTCCTATGGATATGGTTGGGTCATATAAGTAACTATGGGTAACAACTCTAAATTGAGATGATTGGTTTTTAACTCGATCATCACTGATGCATGATAAGTGGACGCAAGACTACACACCCGTCTAGACGCTCCTAGAGAATATTATTGGGATAATTTACTTATTATTTATAAACCATCATAATTAATGAAAGGTTAAAGAATATTAAATCCTATGATATTCCACATGATATGAGATAAAACTAATGTTTCATGGGTTGATAAGTTTATGGTTGATCATAAGTTTAAAGACATAGATACTCCTTTTTTATATTATTGGATTTTAAGATGATTAAGGGAATTTTCATAGACATATGTGGAAATATAACCCTTTTTTCTAGTTACTGTTTTAGTGAAAACGTGATTTAAGGAATAATTATTTTATATTTGGTGAAAATAAGTTGAAAGGGATTGATAACATTTAGGCAAATATGATCTTTCATGTTAATTAAGATATTGGTATAAAAGGGTTATTACTTTTTTTGTAATATATGTTTTATTTTATATACAATGAGGATTAATATGTAATTTAGTGGCTAAGTGACTAATTTTATTTTTGAAGAAGTTCATTTTTTTGGGAATAGTATATTATTATGATAAACCGAATAATTTTGGTTAATATGTGATTTCGATCAAAGAATAAAGGTTGAATTATATTTTAGATGAACATTTAAATTTATTATGGCTTTATGGTGATTAATATTTTTTATTGGATAGATCATCATATTATTGAGATTCTATGATAAGGTATATATATTTTTATTTCAAATTATTAGTGATTACTGTTGTTTGGAGGTAAATGTTAAATTGATATTGGTAGAATATATAATCAAATATTTTAGATTATTCAGTTTCCAACAAGGTCAATAATATTTTTGAAAAGATTTAAGGTTTTTTACTTATGTAATTGTTTTAGTTATACTTTGGGAATAATTATTGAGGCTTTAGTATTTTTGTACTATTTCCTCATATGATGTTCTACTCATATTTGTATTTTTTTTATCTTTTTCTAACCATTTTTGTTTTGGACCGGAGTAATAAATTTTCATTATTTTTAGGATCTTATAGTCAAATAATGTTGATTTAAGTGACCTAGAGATTACAAATTTTTATGATAATTATTTTTCATGTAGAGTGATGAAATTATTCATGTATAATGGGAATAAATATTGAAATTAAATTTTATCATTTTTTTTATTGTAAAGACCTGGAAATTCCATGTAATAATTTTTATTATATGGGGATTTTATGAGTCCGTGAAAATTGACAGAGCATGATTCTGAGGCCCGGTGTACCCAGAATGAATATCTGAACTTTTTTGGGGTACGTTCAGTAAAACATGCGAGCGGGTTTTTGTAACTTTTAAACTGGTGCTTGGAATTGAAATCTGAGGGCACCGTTAAACTCGTAGCACCTGTATTCAATTAAGGATCCCTTCACCTTGATCGCAGTAGGTTGAGGGTGAAAGTTAGTTTTTCACTTTTCATGGGAAAAAAATAAAAATAAAATTATTTTAAATTTTTATTTTTATTTTTGAAACCCCTCAACATGGGTTATTGGGGTGGGGACCGCCGAGCCCAAAACCTCCACATTTGAATTTAAGGGTGGGGACCACACTAACCCCCTAAACACCTACTTTAATATGGATAAAACTCTTGAACTCCCCTTTAATGGGAGATAAACTTTGGTATCCTCCCACTTTAATGGTGCCAACCAGATCATAATTAATGATGTAAATTTAATTTTGTTCCAACAATTAAATTCATGAAACACAACATATTGGCTACTTTTCTTTTTTGGTGGAATTGGGAGAAAGGATTGGAAGAGGAGAATCTTGGAGGAATTTCTCTTCTCCAACAAAGAACACCTCTCCAACGAAGAATTCTTATCAAATGAAGAACACATATGCACGACTTCGACTTCTTCCTAGGGACATCCTCTAATGTGGGACATCATTAAACAACGATCGTCCTTCCCTCCTCATCGACGTCAACAAATGAACGGGGTAGGGGTGTGTTTTAAATTGATCAATGTTAATTTTCCACTCACATTGAATAAATTACCTTGAGCCTCTTACAACCACCCTAACGCGGAGGGTGCGCCAAACAAACATGGCTCGGCCCCTCCGCAAATATTATGGTTCTTTTCTGTCTTCTTAGAGATGATGATGGCGACCGGTGCCGGCGTTTGGCACCGTTGGAACTCGATAATGGCAGTTGGAACCACCGTCGGCCACGACGAGGGCGCCGACGCAACTGTGCCACCTGCGGCCTCCGCCGCTCTGCGGCCCCGCACCGCCCACAGCCTCCGCCGCCCCATGGCCTCCGGCGCCCCGTGACCTCACGCCGTCCACGGCCTCGTGCCTCCCACGGCCTCTCCATACTAAGACGCCAGAAACCCTGGAGTGAGACGGTACCTTTGGTATACCCCACTTGAGATTTGGATAAAGTTGGGATACGGTCGTCTAGGATTGAGCACGAATCCAACCAGGCCCTCGGGACTAAAAGGATAATAACTTACAGATCGGACGCCCGATTGATGCACGGTCTATTTAATTGAGACCCCTATGACATGGCAGTCCTTTGGGATACTTTTTTGTGGGTCTTCATGGTAGTTGGTGTATCGACCAGTGGCTTGAGGTGCGGACTCTATCGGAGATGAGAAAGCATAGTGCGGGAACCCTGTAGCTGGCTATGCCTTGAGAAAGTGATCCTTTGTGGGTCTATGATTGAGGGTCCCACATGGAACTGCTTTGGGATTCCATGCGGGACTACTCTAGGATCTTGTCTGGTTCAACACCGAGCGATCCTTTGTAGGTCATCAAATAGCGATCATGTGTAGGTCATCACCGAGCGATCCTCTGTGGGTTAGCACCTAGTGATCCTGTGTGGGTCAGCACTGAGCAATCCTGTGTGGGTCTGCATAGAGCGATCCTATGTGGGTTAGCACCGAGTGATCATGTGTGGGTAAGCACCAAGCGATCCTATGTGGGTCATCACCTAGAGATCCTAAGAGGGTCTGACGACATACTAACGATGTACTATGATCCTATATGGGTCTGATGATGGTTTAGGATCCGTCATGGGTCTGAATCTTAAAGGAGTAAGATGATTCAGTAGTTACATCTAATCATCTCTACTACAGTACCTAAGAAATACCTTGTGTGAGCTGAGTCAGTACCATTGTGGTATTCTTCTGTGTGGCATACATATGTGGTACTTACCTTCGTGGTGTTCCACCCTTTGTGGAATAGTTGAGCTTTGGGATTTTGAGTTGGACTCTATGTTTCCTCATGATTGAGATGGGTATACTTGATAACTTAGGTATATGTATGGGTATATACATAAGTAGGGTTGTTAGTAGATTTCATGCTTTTTGGTTTATCCTTTATGGATTTTGGGAGTCCTTGAGGGTCTTGGGGTCCCTACTAAGTATCGTTATACTCACCTATGCACGGGAAATTCCCTCACCTTGTTGTGTTTGGTGCAGAAAATAGATAGAGCTAACTGAGGATGAGAGTACTAGTACTGGAGGTAGCTCGGAGGTGGACCTTAAATGAGGCGTACCGCCGAGGTAGCCGTTTGAGAGTTGTACCTACCCTTTAGGTAGGATCCTTGGCAGGTGATCACAAGAGTTGTTCTAGTTTATTTTTACTTTCAGTTTCTTGTACTTTCTAGTTATGCTTGTATTCTGGCCCCTTTTACTTATTGTACTCACTCTTTTTACTATTCAGTTTACTTGAGTTTTTATCATGTTGTGTGCTTGGTTTCATGTGTTTATAGGTTATAAAAGCAATGCCTTCCCATTTTTAAGGAATACACCTTCGGTGCTAGTCGCCAGCCCCTAGCCTATAGAAGGCAGGCTTGGGGTAGTCACAGCACGGGCCCTAGGGGACGGGTCGTGACAAATTGGTATTAGAGGATTCGGTTCTACCATAGAATATAGAACTCTGATCTTTCTTTTTAATGTAAATAGTGTTAATTGTAGTGAGTGTGGTTATCAGTTTAGGGAATCTAGTGTTGGTGCGGCGGCCAATGTATCGATACACTAGGACCCTGAATTCAGATTTCCAACTCAATGCAAGAAAACCCTGATTGCATGTGTGTTTTTCAAGAGTTTTTTTGGTGATCTTTTTGAGTTAGCTCACCAGGTATAACTTATTGTCCATGGCACACCTGTTTCTTTTTAGGATGTCTCCACGTAGACAGACAGCTAGGGTTCCGGGTATATTATGCACTAATATCCCACCGAGCGACAGGGCCTCAGTGTAGGGCCATATTTCAGTAGAGACACCAGCGGAGGCACCAGTGGTACCATTACCCGTTGGTCCATCAATGCCACCATCCCCAGCAGTAGAGAGTGCATGCATCTTGAGCGCATTGCATGAGTTCCAACACCAGAGGCCACTCAGGTTCAGGGGAGAGATGGACCCACATGCAGCTGAGGATTTCATGGAGGTCGTGTTGAGAGTCTTCCAACTGGTAGGGACACTATCTGATCACATGGTGAAACTTTCCGCTAGTCTTTTACATGTAGCAGTTGTCAAGTGGTGGAGCATGATGCTCCAGATTCATGAGGAGGTGACGCTTCTCTAGGAAGACTTCAAGAGCCTATTCAGGGCAGAGTGTGTTCCAGAAAATCTTCACACTGTGCGCATACAAGAGATTCTTCATTGGTAGTAGGGCAGCAAGACTGTGGCTTAGTATTCAGTTTGGTTCACTAACCTCTCACGCTAATCCACAGATATATTGTGGGACCCATTCATCAGGGCTCGGACCTTTGATCAGGGGCCCAAGAGAGAGATCAGGGCTTTGATGATTTCAATTAGCATCCCGACGCAGGAGGGGCTGTTAGAGAGAGCCCTCTTAGTGGAGAGTTTCTTGCTGAGTAGTCACCAGCACCAAGAACCACCATCAGATGACACATAGCGGAGTCTTTTACAGCTGGTAGAAAACATATATCAAAGAGGTCCAAGAGGACCAGACCTACAGGTTGACAACCACAGGATTTAGTGTCAGTTGTACGGGGCACCCGAGGTAGAGCCAGTCATGCTAGGAGCGGGCAGTATTATCCATGCGGAAGGCAAGGTCACATGGCATGTGACTGTCCGACCTTCCATACCAATGATTAGTAGATGGTCTAAGGACTGCCTAGGCAGAGACAGAGGTTCGACCGAGGAGGTCCGCAGGGAGAAGGTGGACGTGGCAAAGGAGTTGGCCGTGTAGCTGGCGGTGAGTGATGATTTGAGATTTTATCGACACTACCACCAGGTGGTCCACACCGACCACAGGGAGAAGGAGTACAGGGGCGATCTCAACTCCAGTGAGATGAGGTCTATGATCACGACACTTCGGGGATAATACGTGGTGTGATCTGTGTCTACTCCGCCTTAAATGCATTACTTATATACACATGTGCTAGTCATTATTTTACTGCCACAGCCCTCTTTTGGAGCTCAGAGATTCCAACGGAGTGGTTGGATCGATCCTTACGGCTAAAGACTCTTACGAGAGCATATTTTATGATTACACACTGGTGCTAGTAGTGAGAGCTTACTCTAGGAGGCAATAGCTTCGACTGGGATCTCCTAGTAGTGGTGTCGAGGCCTTACGACATCATCTTAGGTATGAACTGGTTATCTAGAGTCCATGCCCAGATTGAATTTATTATGTGTAAAGTGCGGTGTGTCTGTACAGATAGGACCAGGTTTACCTTCACCGGTGAGAAGGGAGACTTTGCAGCACATGATGGACTTACCCGGAGGATAGTGAAGCTGATCACTCATCATTTGTCTAGCCTTACCATCGGAGTAGTTGATGTGGAGAGTCTGATTTATCCTGTAGTGGTGGACTTGTATATGGATGTCTTCCCTGATGATTTTCTAGGTCTACCTCCTCACAGATAGGTGTACTTTTACATTGACTTGTACCCCGGGATGGCACCGATATCTACACCAGTGTATCGGATGGCTCCCACGGAGCTTCATGAGCTGCAGGTATAGTTGGAGGACTTATAGAATAAAGGGTTCATTCGGCCCAGTGTTTCTTCTTAGGCAGCCCTGATTTTTTTTGCCAAGAAGGTGGATGGGAGTTTGAGACTTTGTGTCGACTATCGGTGCCTGAACCAGGTGACCGTGAAGAACAAGTACCCACTCCCGAGGATTGATGACCTCTTTGATTAGCTAAAGGGAGAATGGTGGTTCTCGAATGTAGACCTTATATCAGGCTATCACCAGCATAGATTACGAGATGAGGATGTGTAGAAGATGACTTTTAGATGTCGGTACGGCCACTAGGAGTTCTTGGTTATGCCATTCGGCGTAACCAACGCTCCAGCAGTGTTCATGGGACTTATGAACAGGATCTTCATCCATACCTTGATCACTTTGTGGTGGTCTTCATTGATGAAATTCGTATCTACTAGGCTACCGAGGAGGATCATGCCTATCATTTGTAGGTAGTACTATACAAACTCCGAGAGCACCAGCTTTATAGTAAGCTCTCGAAGTGTCAGTTCTGGATCTGAGAGGTTCACTTTCTGGGACATGTCATATCAGAGGCTAGAGTTACAGTAGATCTAGTGAAGATTGAGGAATTACTTTATTGGGAGCCACCCAAAAGTGTGATGGAGGTATGGAGTTTCATGGGTTTGGTTGGATACTACCGGAGGTTTGTGCCATATTTCTCCAGAGTTGAAACACCTTTATCAGCATTGACGAAGAAGGAGAAAACATTCGTTTGGTCGGAGGGATGCCAGTGGAGTTTTCAAATGCTGAGGTAGAGGCTGACTAGTTCCCCCATCTTGCGGTTATCGGAGGAGGGCGTAGGGTACGTAGTCTATTGTGATGCATCAGGGACTGGGATTGGAAGTGTCCTAATGCAGGAGAAATCAGTTATCGCATATGGTTCTCGATAGCTGAGAAAACATGAGTAGAACTATGGTACCCATGACCAAGACTTAGCATCAGTGGTCTTCACCTTGATGATGTGGTGACACTATCTGATGGGTGAACATTTTATAGTCTACTCTGATCACAAGAGTATCAAGTATATATTCTCTTAGAAAGACCTGAACCTGAGACAGCTACATAGGATTGATTTGTTCCTAGACTATGACTTCGAGATAATCTATACTTCTAGGAAGGGGAATTTTGTAGCAAATGTACTTAGCAAGAGGTCTGGTATATAGCTACTAGGCGAGGCAATAGAGCATCTGGCCGCTTTGCAGATATCCTTTATGGATCAGGATGAATCATCTTTTCTTCAGTCTCTTATAGTCACTCCCCCACTTCTTCAGCGAGTCAGGGTGGCGCATCATGGGGATAATGACTGTGAGGCTCAACGTGCTCAGATATCCATAGGGCAGGCACCTGATTGATTTTCTGAAGGTCGGGAATACGTTATCCTCTTCAGAGGACGTACCATGGTACTAGTGTCTCTTCGGGAGGAAGTGATGAGGGAGTTCCACACATCCCCTCTAGTGGCACATCCAGGAGTGGCGAAAATATACCAGGATCTCCGATGACAACACTGGTGTCCGGGAATGAAGAAAGTAGTAGTAGAGTTTGCCTCTCGGTGCCTCACATGTCTGTAAGTGAAGCGAAGCACCAGGTACTAGCAGGCTTGGTTCATCCTTTAGAGGTCCCAGAGTGGAAGTGGGATGGGATATCCATGGACTTCGTGACAGGACTTCCACGTTCAACCAGGGGTCATGATTTCATCTGGGTGATCGTCGACCGACTCACCCAGTCGGCCCACTTCCTACCGACCAGATATCAGGGTTCAGTAGAGAGCTTGGGATGCCTCTATGTGTACAAGATTGTGTGGCTCGGATATGGAAGGGGTTGCAGGAGGCTTTCAGGACGCAGCTTCATTTGAGCACCACCTTCCATCCTCAGACAGATGGTCAGACTAAGCGGACCATTCAGAACCTTGAGTACATGTTGCGTGCTTGCGTCCTTGACTTTGGATGCAGTTGGGTGGATCACTGGCCTTTGGTAGAGTTTTCATTCAACAACAACTATCTCTCAACCATTTGGATGGAACCTTTTGAGGCATTGTACAGGCGACCTTGTAGATCACCATTTTTCCTGACTGACCCAGGGGAGTCAGCACTAGTTGGGCCAGAGATGGTATGGTCTACCACAGAAAAATTGCAGATCATCCAGGAGTGGATGAAGACTGCATAAAGCAGGCAGAAGTCCTATGGAGACCGTAGACGGAGACCTCTAGAGTTCGAGGATGGTGACCACGTCTTTCTACGGGTCTCACCCCAATGAGATTTGTGGAGATTTGGCTGAGGTGGAATGTTTTCTCTAAGGTTCATCGGACCCTTCTAGGTACTCAACAGATTGGAAAGGTGGATTACCACTTCGCCATTCCACCTCAGTTGCATCAAGAGCACGAAGTCTTCTATGTATCTCAGCTGAGGAGATACATGCACGACCCTTCTCACATCATCGACTTCGGCGTGCTAGACGTCGATTATGGGGATACATTTACGAAGGTTCCATTAGAGATTAAGGATCAACAAGACCGGGTCCTTCATGGGAAATCAATACCTCTGGTGCGCATTTGCTGGCAGCACGGGAACCTCGAGGAGAGAACATGGGATTGGGAGGCTCAGATTCATGCTCAGTACCCCCACTTGTTTCCTTATTCTGTGTTGTGAATTATGGGGATGCAAATCCCTAAAGTGGGGAAAATGTAAAGACACATAAATTCCAGGTAATTTCTTTTTATTATATGGGAATTTTACGAGTCCATGAAAATTGACGGCGTGTGATTCCGAGGCTTGGTGTTCCCAGCATTAATTTCTGAACTTTTTTTTGGATACATTCAGTAAACGTGCGAGCGGGGTTTTGTAAATTTTAAACTGGTGCTTGGAATTGAAATATAAGGGCACCGTTGAACTCACAACACTGGTATTTTCTTAAAGAGACCTTGACCTCGATCTTAGTAGGTTGAGGGTGAAAGTTAGTTTTTCACTTTTCATGGGAAAAAACTTATTTTAGCATTTTATTTTTATTCTTGAAACCCCTCAACATGGGTTATGTAGGTGGGGACCACCGAGCCAAAAACCTCCCAATTTGACATTAAGGGTGGGGACCACTCGAAATCCCTAAACTCCTTCTTTAATATGGATATAACTCTTGAAATCCCCTTTAATGGGAGAAAACCTTTGGTATCATCCAACTTTAATGGTGCCAACCACATCATAATTAATGACGTCAATTTAATTTTGTTCCAACAATTAAACTGATGAAAAACAACATATAGGCTACTTTCCATTTTGGATGGAATTGGGAGAAAATATTGGAAGAGGAGAACCTTGGAAGAAATCTTCTTCTCCAATGAATAATGCCTCTCCAACAAAGAATGGTTCTCTAATGAAGAACGTCGATGCACAACTTCAACTTCTTCCTCGGGAAATCTTCCAACGTGGGACGTCTTCAAACGGGAACCGTCCATCCCTCCTCATCAACGTCAATAAATGAACGAGGTAGAGGTGTGTTATAAATTGACCAATGTTAATTTTCCTCTCACATTGAATCATTTTCCTTGAGCCGCTTCCTACCGCCCTAACACCAAGGGTACAGGTCAAACAAACATGGTCCAACCCCTCTGGAAACCTTATGGTTATTTTGCGTGTTCTTCACGATGGTGACAGTGACCGGTGCCGACATTTGGAACCGGTGGAACTCAAGAATGGCAGCCGGCACCACCGCCTGCCATGATGAAGGAGACAATGCAAATGCACCTCCCATGGCCTCTCCCACTCCATGGCCTCCGTTGCCCTGCAGCCGCACGCCACCCACAGCCTCCGCTGCTCTACGGCCTCCGCTGCCCCATGGCCTCGCGTCGTCCGTATCCTCCACCGCTCGGGGCCTCCGCCACCTCGCGGCCTCCGATGCCTCGCGGCCTCATGTCGTCCACGGCCTCACTGCCTGCGGCATGTGCCACCCAGTGGCCTCGATCTATCCACGGCCTCGACGCCCGTGGCTTCCTCTGCCCCACGGCCTCGCGCCGTCTGCGACCTTTGCTGCCCACGTCCTTCACTGCCCCGCAGCCTCGCACCGTCCGTGGCCTTGCGCCACCGCATCCTCGCGTTTCCACAACATCTGCCGCCCCGCGGCCTCGCTTCATACGTAGCCTCATGCCGCAACGTCCTCGCGTTGCCCCGGCCTCCACCGCCCTGCAGCCTTGTGCCACCCACGACCACGTCATCCCGCAGCCTCACTCCCCCTATGGCCTCGCCATCCCACGACCTCGCGGCCACTGCAGCCTCGCCGCCCAACGGCCCCTTGCTTCCCCTGCGGTCTCGCCATCCTCACGCCGCTCTACGGTCCCCGCGCTGCCCAGCATCGGTCAGGCCAAACCCAGCGGGCTAGGTCGACCCATCCCGAGTTGGGTTGGCCCGATCGAGTCAGACCAGACCCTGACCAGCTACGATATTTACACTATTTCATCCATAAATTTGGCACCGGACGTCACTTTGATGAACTATCTATAGGGCCGGAAACCCTGGAGCGAGACGGTTCCTTTTGTATACCCCACTTGAGATTCAGATAAATTTGGGATACAGTCGTATTGGATTGAGCACTAATCCAACCGGGACCTCTGGACTAAAAGGATCATAACATACAGACTGGGAATCTGATTGATGCACCGTATGTTGTGTTGAGACCCCTAGGATATGGCGGTCTATTGGGATATTTTTTGTGGGACTTTCGGGCATTTGTGTATTGACCAGTGGATTGAGGATCGGAATCTCCTGGAGACGAGCAAGCTTAGTACGGGAACCCTGTAGCTGGTTGTGACTTAAGAAAGCGATTTTTTGTGGGTCCGTGATTGAGGGTCCCACATGGAACCGCTCTAGGATTCTATGCGGGACTACTCTAGAGTCTTGTGTGGGTCAAAACAGAGCGATCTTGTGTGGGTGAGCACCTAGTGATCCTATGTAGGTCAACACCGAGGGATCATGTGTGGGTCAGCACCTAGAGATCTTGTGTGGGTCAGCACCGAGCAATCCAGTGTTGGTTAGCACTGACCGATCTTGTGGGGGTTAGCACTGAGCGATCCTATGTGGGTCAGCACCAAGCGATCCTGTGTGGGTCAGTACCTAGAGATCCTATGTGGGTCTGACGATGTACTATGATCCTCTATGGGTCTGATGATGGTTTAGGATCCTTCGTGGGTCTGCCTCTTAACAAAGTAAGATGATTCAGTAGTTACATCTAATCATCTATACTACTGTACCTAAGAAATACCAAGTGTAAGCTAAGTCAGAACCTTTGTGGTATTCTTCTGTGTGGAATACCTATGTGGTACTTACCTTCGTGGTGTTCCTCCCTTTGTGGAAGAGTTGAGATTTGGTCTTTTGAGTTGGACTCTGTGTTTCCTCATGATTGAGATGGGTATACTTGATAACTTAAGTATATGAATGGGAATATACCTAATTAGGGTTGTCAGTTGATTTCATGCTTTGTGGTTTATACTTTGTAGATTTTTTGAGACCTTTAAGGTCTCGGGGTCCCTACTGAGTATCGTTATACTCACCCCTGCACAGGTTATGCCTGCACCTCACTGTGTTTAGTGTAGACGACAGACAACGCTGACTGAGGACGAGAGTACTAGGACTGGAGGTAGCTCGGAGGTGGACCTTAGATGAGGCATACCGCAGAGACGACTATTCGAGAGTTGTACCTACCCTTCAGGTAGTATCCTTGGTGGGTGATCACAAGAGTTGTTACTATTTATTTGTACTTTCAGTTTCTTGTGCTTTCTAGTTGGGCTTGTATTCTGGCCCCTTTTACTTTTTTTACACACTCTGTTTACTATTCAATTTACTTGATTTCTTATCTTGTTGTGTGCTTTGTTGCGTGTGTTTACAGGTTATAAAGGCCAAGCCTTCCTAGTTTTAAGGAATACGCCTTCGCTGCTTATCGCCAACCCCTAGATTATAGAAGGCGGTCTTGGGGTAGTCATGGAACAGGCCCTGGGGGATGGGTCCTAACATTTATTCCAAAGTTAAATGAATTTATCGATCCAAATATACCTGAAGATAAATTTATCAATCATTATGTGAAATGTACCACTAAAGAAATAAGTTGAATTTTTAGAAACTTGTTTTCTATTATGAGTCTTGTATAGATACGTGAAAAATAGGTTTCCTAGTCATAAATAAGAAATAAAAAAACTATATCTAATTTTATTACCATCTTAAATTAATTTTAGAAAATATATTAAAAATTGTGATGTGAATTTTTTTGAAATGTTTGTTGAATAAAAAATGACATTATTTTAGTATATGTTTACATTAATAAATATAACTAAATTTGATAGTGTGTATCACATGCAACACTAATCTCTAAAAACCTTGAAATAACATTATTTTAATATTAATATAATAACCAAGTCATTGGATTGGTGGGTATGAATAGGAGTAACCACATTATGAAATATATATATAAATATATGGAATTTTCCTATTTAATAAAAAATAATTTTTTAATAATTAGGAAATAAGAACATAGGTTTTTTGTAAAATACTTTTATTATTCAAAAATATGTTTTCTTCAAAAATGGGTTTTACTAATTTTTTGAATGAATATCATAATTATTTTTTACCATGTATGAAAATAATATTTTATAAAAAATTATCTTCTTTGGATATAAAAATATTAAAATTATTTTGTGGTAAAATTTTGCGATTTTTTGGAAAAGATTAATTATAAGTGAATAGTGAAAAGCTGATTTTTGTAAAATTGACATCTCTTTTCCTTAAATAGGACTGTTTAAGAGCATAATTATATTTTGGATTTGGTTTTAAAGTAAAATTTGATCCATTAAATTAGAAATAATCTTTATAATTTCATTATAATCAACATTAGAAATGATTTTGGCATTAGTTTATTTTTATGAATAAAAACAAATTTTTTTGAAAAAACATAATTCATTGTACTTTAAGTATTTCGAATAAAAATAATTTTTTACACTTATATAAATAAATAATTGTATAATATATTACATGTTTTTAATAAATAAGTTAAAATTTGATAAATTGGTCCCTTTTATATTTATGAATTATGAATAGTATCTGTGGTGAATATTTGTCATCTAGATAAGGGTAAATTGGGTAAATAAGGTTAAAAATAATTTTATAAGGCTTAAATTTTACCTAAACACTACCTTATTTATATTTTATAATATTATTTTTACCATCCTCATCTAATATTTTATTGTATTAAAATTTGGTGTCATTTTTGTTTGATAAAGACTGTAATGGTAATTTAACAAATGGAAAACTCTACAATTTCACTCTCTTTCATTTAATTTATCTTTTATATTAACATGTGTGAAATAAGATATTATTATAAAAATATATTTTAAAAAAAATTAATATATTTTTAATTTTGTATTTTATTTTAAATTTTTTAAATGATATAATTACTTTAAATTATTACACAATGTTGGAACGGTGCTTGTGAAAGCAATAGAAAATTAAAAGTATATGATTTAAAAAAACAAAAAAAAATTATTTTATATATTAATTATGGTTTTAAATGAATTTCATTATTAATACTAATTTTTATTTTATGGTTAAAGAGGTTTTATTATAATTTAATTCCAATCATGATACATTTAAAGTAAAAATATTTGAGTAATTCTTAAAATTATTTTATGAGTATTTTGTTTTTAATACTATATTATTAAATGATTTCAAAATCATAAAAATATTTAAATAGGGAAAATTGGGTGAGATATTTTCTAAAATTTTATTCAGTTACCTTTTTATCCAATCTATTGCTTAGAAGTAAATTTAAAACCCGTTAAAATTGAAAAGGTTGTTACCATTATTGAGGTAAAAAATGGAAAATGTAGTGGTTAATCCAAAAGGTAATGTTTAAAATGAAATCTAAACATGTATAAATATGAATGTATTTTAATATTAATACTAGATCCTCCTTATATTTAAATTAATGTCATTTTAGGGTTATTATATATGAGTTATACACACATTACGTAATAATATTTGATATATTTCTAAAGGTGACCCTCACCTCGCTTATAAAAGGACACCACCTCTCCTCTCTTATTTACACCACCATGAGACAATTATGTCAACAAAACCATAAATAATTAACTTCTAAATGACACTTGGTTCATTAAATAGGTATTGGTATTCTGAATGGACCTTCCCTAGTGTCCTTATGAAGATATCCTACAGAGGTTTCTCTAAGGGAAGGTAATCATATTAACCAAGATCTTTGTATTTTCAATTCTTATTGTATCACTATTAATTATATCATGACCATTCCAAAATATTTAAACTAGTATATCCCATATATTTATATTTTATTAGATTTATTTTATAATCTATATCCATCCCTTCTCCATCAAATATAAAAAACCATCATTCGAGTATATGTGAGAACTAATGCCTCACAATCCAATATAATTTGTTTCCTATATCCACCACATGTTCCTAGTAATAATGATGAAAATAAATATGAAATATTATATTTAAAATTTTATTTTTATTATATATATTTAATATATCATCCACTTCTTAACCATTTCACTCATTAAAAAGAATAACATCTCTCGTGTGTACGTGTGGACTACCACCTCTATGAAGGGATGTGAATCATTTTTCATTACATTTTTTAATGGACGATTATAAATATGTGAATAATAAATATTTGTTAAATTTTATCCTGATTAAGATTATAAAGATTATAGAACCATGATTAAGATAGAATTTCAATAACTCGTGAATCAAAACATATAAGAAGAATGAATAAGTTAATGCCCAAAATAATCAAAATAATTAAATATTATTAACTAATGGGTAATAAAATGATATAAGTGGATCATATATAATACTATAGATATTTATATTCTTGTGTTTTTTAATTATAATAAATATAAATTTATTATAAAGGAGGTTATAGAATGTTCATCTGAGTGGAAGTGTGAGGTAAGGGGTTCCATAACTCAATTAATATTCATTTATTTATAGCAATTATTCATTTATTTTGTTATGCTAAGATTATTTGGTAAAAAACATTTAAATATTTTATAATTAATTTTGAAAATAAATCATGGTTCCAATTTTTTTACACATAATCACTTCATGGATTAATTCTCAATTTAATGGTTTTGATCTTTGCAAATGTTTCATTTGTCTTAATATCTTTTTCTTGACACATGTTTTATGTCGTGTACCCTGATTTATTTATATAGTTTACTAAATAACCCATGAATAAAATTTTAAAAACTACATCATATATTTCATGTTATTTATATATAAATTTCATAATATGTCTTTCAATTACATTTTATTTCAAACTTACTAAAGTTGTAAGGCTTTATTCTAAAATCTCATTTCTTTTTATAAATGTTTATATTCAAGGTTCTTTTAGGGGTAATTATATAATATCAATTTCTTAAGCCACATATATATTCCTATCCTATTTTTTTTATTTTTTTCATATTTTCCTTTCATTTTCCACTATATGGAACTTTAGAAGATCAAATGAACATTTTTAAGAATAACTGAGGTTATTTCTTCTTTTGGTTGGGAATTTTTATCCTCCATATATGTATCCATCAACAAAATTAAAGAATTTTCTTTTATATGGTAATTTTTTTTTAATTTTTTTTAAAATATATTTTACTTTTTTATTAAATGATTTTAAATAAATATTTTAAATATTTTCAAATCAATTTATTTATGAATTTTTTTTAAATGTATGAAATTAATATTTGTTTTAAAATTTATAAAATGAATGGAATTTCTCAACACCATAACAATTTTGATATCTTTATCCTCTTATAAAATATTTTAATGTTTTTATAAAGAAAAAATTTTAATGGAAATTTATCTTAATGTTTCTATAACACTTTATTTTATTATCAAAAAGAATTTATTTTAAAATAAAAATATATATTTATGATGAAGTTATAGTAATACTGTTTCTCTTATTAATTTCTTGATAATTAAATTTCTCTTGAAACATTCAATTTCTATTGATCATATTTAATTGGATAAAAAAATTTGTTCTATATCCATCTTCTTTTTATCATGAATATTCTTATTTTCTAAACCCTATAACATTTAAACATGTGGTTTTTTACTATGAAATTTATTCTATTAATAGGGGAAATATTTATATTTCATATTATTTAATCAGTACTCATATATTTTATTATGAAATATTATTTATGAATTAAATTGTTAACAAAATATATGAGGAATGAATTAGACATGATGTGATTGGTGGGGTGCATAATTATATATCCCTTTGATGCATCGATGGGTCTTACGAGACAAACCAATTAGATACCCTTATTTATTGTTTTTAGTGTATACCTACCCAGTGAATTAAAATATCTTGGAAAGAGGTATTTATGGTTAGATGTCATGATGATTGAGATCATGAAGTCTATTATTATTCATTTCCTTTATTTTAAATTTATTTATTTTAGTCCATGAGATTATTACTTGGATATTATCCATGCATGAATTTTCTACTCAAGTTTTTGATTAAATGGAATGTGTTTTCAATTATATACTTTTCTATATTAATTAAAACTTATTTACTTCTGATAGCTTACGTTGTATGAAACCCTTACTAAGTGATTTGAGATCACCATCATTTTTCTTTCTCTTCCCCATATATTAAGATTTATTCATTGAATGAGTTTCAAGGATACAAAATATCTAATTCTATTATGTTTAATAATTTGTTTATAATATAAAATGGGAATCATATATGTATCTGGTTCTTCAAGAATCCTAAATTGGTCATATCGGGGTTTTGTAATACATTGTATATTATTCAAACATATTAAGGTAGTCACTGAATCTGAGTTAATAGAGTCGGGTTGTCACATACTTAGTAAATAATTATATTTTTTACTAAATAAAATGTTGTTTCTTTTAATTATTTTGTTTTATATAGAGAAAAAATTGATTACATTAACTTATATAATGGTAATCATATAATAAAATCATGCGGTATAACATTCCCCCTAAATAAATTATATTCTAAATTTTTTAACAATTACTCATTGAAGAATGTACTTCATGTAATTCTTAATATATTCATCATATGGGGTATAACATCTAATATGAAATCTACCAAACTCAAATATTCTATATCAAGTTACTTATCATTCTTTAAAAAACATTATCCCTTCGTACAATCTTATACCCAAATTTGTATACACCATAATTATATATTCTATATAACATGACATTACTAAAAAAATTGAATCTTAAATTCAATATACCCTAGTGAAGTTATTTATTCCTCCAAAAATTAACTCTATATTTAACCATTAAATTTTATTAACCACATGTTCATAAGGCCACACACTATAAAATTTATATCATAATCCCAAAAATGTTATGAAATTCACCAAAAATATCATGACTAAATTATGAATCCCAAGGCTTCCAATACTATAGAAATTCATCAAAATACAACTACACTTTATTTTCTAAATATAATTCATATATTAATAATAATATAAATCAATACCTTAGTAATGTGTTCTGTAATAGTAAACTCTAGAAATATGAGCATTACATAGAATAATTTCGCAATGTTATTGATGACATTTAATGTATTATCTAAAACCATTAATAAAACTACTAAAGAACGATCCTTAGTCTTTCACATAATCACTAATAACATTTATAATATACAAAAATGTCATCAATAAATATAACTTCACTAATTAATATAGCTAAGAGTGGTAAGATTTAATTTCAATTAAAATATATTTCTCAATACCTTGGATAAGACTAGGAAACTCACTTTTTCCATCATTATAGGCATACACTAGAATTGTTAATCATTTATCTGTACTCACTTATCTAGTTGTAAGTTTAAGTGGTTTCATGATATATACCTTTCTCAAATGAATATTCATGATCCTATTTAAAATAAATAATAAAAACAAAATAGTTATGGTAATATATAGAATATGAATATGGAAACATGAATCAGGTTATGATTTCCTTTATGATACCCTTATTTTTAATATATGATATATTCAGATCAACCTGTGACTCTCTTTATCAATCTATGGTTATCCAGAGTAATTTCTATTTGAGGTTCTCTAACCTGATTAGTAAACATAAATATTAAATATTTTATAATGGTTTATAAATTGAATTTGATTACCCAAATAATATCTGCTAGTAGTGTTTTTTAGGTGTGTAGTATTGGTCCCATTCATAGTGTATTAGAGTAATGATTGAGTCAATACACAACCAACCCTTTTGGGGAGATAACACATGGGTGAATTTGTGTCATTGGTACACCAACATTCCAGTGTCAAAATAGGGATTTGTTTCTAGAAAAAAACTCATAATATCAATTTTACCAAAAATCTAAATGTTATACAACTATTATACTTATTCATAGGGATTTAAATAAAGTTGTCTCATCCTAATACACATATTAAATTTGAATTATTACCTTAGCATCAAATCGTATAATATTCTAAAGGGTTTATGTGCCATTTAAATGATGACCAATATTAATTTATCAGTCCTTAAATTATCCTCAACAAACATACTAACATCCATAGTTATCTAAACATTTCTTTTCATACCAATTTCAATTCTACAGACCTTCCCTCCTAGATCTAGTTCTCATAGAAAAAAAATTACATACTTCTCATGACTCCACTTGTAAAGCCCCAGATATTACCATCCATAAATACAAAATAAAAAGGATTAATGAATATCTTACTTATAAGATATCTTTTTAGGTCTATAGATTTAGAAAATGGGGATACATCCTAAAGTAATAAATCCCATGTATTTCTCACCCATTATTAACTAATTAATTTATGATAGGTCTTCAACGTCACCCATAAATTCTTTCACATGTGAAATAATTCTAACCACATCACATAGTGTAACAACTTGGCCCCACTGAAATAACAAACACCCATATTATCATGGTCATTAGGTTATAGCTCACTAGGTACCACAAGTTTCCCCATAGATATGAGTGCCCCACTATGGGGCCCACCCACATGCCTGAACTAGTCATTAAAATAATTAGTTTCTCCATTTTCCAATATATTTTCTTTCAGTGTGATTTTTAATCACTCAAACACACTCTAGGAAACTTTCCAGTAGGTCACCCATCCAGATCACTACTCTAAGACTTGTATACTTAACTATAGAGTTCTAATTAGTAGGTATCCTTAGAAAAGGTAAACCTTGTTGACATGATTCATATAATTTATTCATTTAAGACTTTATCATTATGTGTTGTTACATTCACCCCCATTTTAGAGAACAAAATCCTCATTGTGGTTCCAATATCACAACCTAGACAGTTCCATCACACATCTAACTGGGTACCAACTCTATAACCAATGTAATAGAACTTGGGTCAGTTTGGGAGTTTTGGGATTTTTTTTAATTGTCCTCCAGGTGATATGTATATGATGATGTCTGTGTGTGGAAACCAAGTTGGGGAGGATTGATTTAATTATTTTTTTGATATTTTTATGGTTTTATTTTAATTTACATGCATGTTTAAATCATTTGTTTGTTATAAGTCTTTATGGGTGATGAATTGATGGTTTCTATTTTGTTTTTTAAATGGTGTAGCATTATTCCAACAAATATAATTCCTTTGAAACCATGGGAATAGTCTGTATATAATTATATATCACTTATTGACTATAGATTCATGGAATAAATGGTTTGGGATATCTAATATTTGTATTACTGAGATGCCTTTGGTCCTGCTCTTGGTAAGGAAACAGATCCATGTGCAGATAAGAAAAAATATTTTGAGTTTCTCAAGAACAATCCTACTTTCTTTTAGATTAATACAGTCCAACATGAAGTGGATGGTTGGGTGGAAAATATTGATAAGATTTATGTGTTTCAAGAAACTCTCATGGTAGTCAATATGAAATGTGATTCCTTTATGTTGGAAGGAACTAGCTATAGGTCGTGGGACTCAGTGGTTCAGGATTGGAAACTTGAGATAATGGGAAAGAATTATTTCATGTCTATTTTCAATGATGAGTATTTCCCAAATACCATTACTCTTTCTAAGACTCGATAGATTTTAGATCTCCATCAGGGGGATCAAACTACATTGGAGTATGCCAACCATTTTGTAGAGTTAGTATGTTTTGAACCCAAGGTGGTTTCCAATGGGAAGCTAAATGGTCAATAGTTTGAAATGGGGTTGTGCTCAGATATTCAATATCAGGTCTTCTTATTTAAGCTAAATAAATATGCTGAGGTGGTAGATTGGGCCCTAATGGTAGATATTGATCTAGTAGGAAATTTGGGTTTTTCTAGGATAGATTTACCTATGGGATGGGTTGATAGTGGAATTTCTAAGAAGAAAATAAATCATAAGGATTAATAGAAGAGGGGAGGTGGTAGATCTGGCCACCCATACTGACCACCATCATCTAAAAACACTAGTGTTGGGTAAGTTTTCTTCTATTAGTATGGAATTTTAGGGCACGTGCATTAAACGGGTCTAATTCCACCTATACCCTTCTTTCTATGTGGATGATTGGGTTACTTTCATATGTTTTACAAGACTAGTTCGCTAACTCATAACGTTTTGGGATCATCAGCACAAAAATAATTACCAACTTGATCTGGGGAATCAAGTTTCATATGTTCTCAGTATGTTTTGTGTGGTGTTAAGGATGGATCCAATTATTTATAGATTCATTTTAATGTATATTCGCAAGTTTGTAATCAACTTTAGGAATCTGCATAAATGAGTCACCTTCATACTATGGATCATGTTTCATCAGAATCAGATATAGTACCTATGATTATTTGAGGTACTATTTTTATTGTATCATCCATTTTTGATCATTTATTTGATACGAGTGATTCTAATTATTTTATTTCATTCAGTTTTTTAGATCTTCTAAAATTATTGGCAGATCTTATAGATTACGCAATGGAGATTTTTATTCTTCATGGTAAGAATATGGAGTATGGTTTCATATATACATATTTTTATTTCAATATTTCTTGAGTCAGATAGGAATTAGACTTCATGGTTCTAGATATGGACCTCTTCAATGTGATTATAGGCAGGGAATGGATGTTGAGTTTCAAGGAGTATATCATTTTTTATCATAGGATAGTTGATTTGCGACACTAAATGTGATTTATTAGGTTTTCTAATGTGAATGGGAACAATGGTTATGGTGATTATGACATCCATTTCGGGATATTGGTAATCTTTATTTTTATGTATCTTCTATTATACAGGAGGATAATCATAGAGGTACTGAGAATAGGTTTCCTCAAGTATTGGATGAGTTTCCAGAGGTTCTTCAAATGATTTCTTAGGGTTTCCCTCAGAGAGGGATGTGGAGTTCACCATTGAAGTTGCTCTCAAAGAATTGCTGACATCTCTTCCCACGTATAATATGGCCCCCATTGAATTGAGGGAAATAAAGATACCATTGGGTGACTTGGAATCCAATGGACCCATTCAATTGATCATCTCACCCTAAGCCTCTCCAGTCCTATTTTCTAAAAATGTTGATGGATTCATCCAATTTTTCATTGATTATGAGAATCTAAATTAGGTCACTATAAAGAATTAATATTCATTTCCCTAAATTTATGATCTATTTGATTAGTTCAAGGGGGAGAAGTGGTTTTCCATGATTGAACTACATTCTATGTATCATCAAGTCATAGTCATTAAGGTGGACTTCCCCTAAACAGCCTTCTGAAGAAGCTATGTCCACATTAAGTGTTTGGTCATGCCATTCTAGTTGAAAAATTCTTTGGCTATTTTCATGGATCTTACAAACTGGGTATTCCATAAGTTCCCCAACTCCTTTGTCATGGTGTTCATGGACAACAATGTGATTTATTCTGGGATAGAGATAGAACATTTAAATACCTAATAGTAGTTCTATGAACTCTTTGAGATCACTATATCTATTACAAGCTCTCTAAGTTTACCTTCTAGATCATGGAGGTTAGGTTTCTTGGTCGCATGATATTGGAGCTTAGGTTTTTAGTGAACCCCTATAAAATCATATCAGTGATTTCATGGGAGACACCAAGGAACGTCTATCATATTTGGACCTTCATGGGCCTAGTGGGGTACTATAGGTGGCATGTTAGGGATTTATCTCAGATCATTTCCCCCATGATCATGCTTACCCAAAAAGTGGTAAGGTTTTAGTAATTCCGAGAATTTAAAGTATCATTTGAAGATCTCAAGATTCATTTTAATACCACCATTTGTTTTTTCACACCTGATTTCATAATGGTATATGTGATATACTATGATTCCTTAAGTATGGTTCTTGGGGGAGTTTTGATGCAAGATTTTCATGTGGTGGTATATGGTTATCACCCACTTCAAACACATGGAGAGGAACAAACTAAACCATGACCTTGAATTAGTGTAAGTGATGTATGATTTGAAGAAGTGGTGTCACTATATTTGGAGGGAGATTTTTTTGGTTCACTCATACCATAAGAGAATGGACTACATTTCCTCCCTAAATAATCAGAATCTATGGTAGCACCAGTGGGTTGAGTACATTTAGTTTTTTGACTTTCACATTATCTATAAACCAAATAAAGGTAAAATTGTTTTGGATACCCTAAGAAGGAATATTCCAGTGAAAATAGTAAAGGATTCCAGATATCAGTGGACTTTGATGGTAGATTTTTTCAATATGAACTTCGAAGCCATGAAGTATAGTGGAGGCATGTTCTTGTCTAGAATATCCATTTATTATCTATATTTTGGATCATATTAATGAATATAATACTAGTTGTTAATTTTTCCAATGTTATAATAAGCTTTAAAATAGTGGGGAGGTTCCCAATGGGTGGTTTTTATCCTCTAGAGAAGTTCTATGATTCAAGGGTTGTTTCGTGGTACTGAAATCCTTGTAGACGATGGTGATACTAGAAAGACACCAGTCTTAGTGTTCTATTCATCCTAGGACCACCAAGATATTTTACGAAGTCTATCATCTAATTTAGTGTCTATTTAAGAGGTGTGATATAGCTGATTTCATATCCATACATTATATTTTTCATTTGATTAAATCTGAGAACTAGAGGCCCTCAAGTTTCACTCAACCACTCCCTATTCATACCTCTAAGTGGTACAAGGTCACCATGGATTTTATCATTGGGTTTCCTTGTAAAATATGGGGATGTAATGTGATTTGTGTGAATATTGACCATATAAATAATTCCAACAATTTCATTCTGATCAAATATTATACTATGGTAGATGAGTTGGTATGGTTGTATATTTAGGAGATTGTGAGGATCTATTGTGTGTCATCAGTTATCGCTTCAGAAATTGACCCCCATTTTACCTATCAATTCTGTAAAGGACTCTATAAGGTAATAGGGTGATCAACCAGAATCAATACAACATATCATCCTTAAACCGATAGTCAGAATGTGTTGGAAAACCATGTTCTGAATGAAACTCTATGTTTTTCATGTTGGACTTTAGAGGCTCATTGCATAACTATTCTAAATTGGTGTTATTATATTATAAAAATAGTTAAAAATTATTATCTAAAATTGATCCCTTTGAATTTATTTATGGTTATCTATGTCATTAAACATTGTGTTGAATATAAATGGGTGAGACTTATTTATTGGGACAGATCAATGTTAAAAGATACATCTAATAAGGTTTAATTGATCCGATATTGATTATTTATATTGCTAAGTCACCAATAATATTATGCCTATCAAGGTCACCAAGACTTTTAATTATCATTGGGTGATATGGTTTTCTTAAATTTAATACCTCACTTTGGTATCCATCATCTGGGTGAGTAAGGGAATCTTAAAACAAGGTATGTCATGCATTTTGAGGTTACCAAAAGAATTGGATGGGTGATATACCAATTGAAATTTTAATCCTTTTTAATGTTCATTCAGGATATGTTCCATGTTTCAAAATTGATGAAATATAACCCTATCCCATATCACATGATTAATTGGGAAGAGCTAGAGTAGAAACCAAATTTTTCTTTGGTAGAACACCTGGTGTGGGTTATGGATTCCCATGAGAAATTACTTCGGGGAAATATAAAAGTTTGGTTTAGTTCCATTGGAAGTACAAAAAAATATGAACACAACACTTGGGAGAAAATTTATTTGTAGAGGAGTAGTATCAATATTTACTCTTTGATCAAACATCATATTGAATATTCATTAGAGGCAAGTTTTAATGGTGGGGAGAATTATTATACCTATGGTGTTTTTTTGAGGTATTTTCACTTTTATTTTTAGTTTCATATTTTTTTTGTAGATTTACCATGTGGTTTTGATAAAAATGTTGGTTTCTAGGACAAATGGAATGGGGAATATGGGTGGTGTGTGGTTAGTAGAATGTGTGCAGCATCATAGTGAAAACTATGCACCATGGACAGTGGCACTATCCAGGCCCTATGACTTTGAACATGGACAGGAAGCCCTCCCAAGGATACTATTCTGCTATTATAGTGGCATTGTCTACACTACATGGCTAGGTCCATGGTAATCCACCCCTATAATAAAATAATACTTCCAACCTTCCACTTAGATAGAGGTGTTGCATGGTTGGTGCATGGTTCGGAAGACCGTGCATCCAAACCTTGTGTCCTTCTATATCATTAATTTTTTTGGTTTTCAAATTCTACCCATCCATGTATTTAATACCCTAATACCATTATCACACCCCATTAGACTCTTCATACCAAGCTTCACCCCCTCCTCTTCCACTCCCTTGGGTTCAAATAAGTGTGTTTTCATAGATCGTCAATGAAGTTCTTTACCTCTATCATCCTTCACTTATTTTAGTTCCTTCCCCCTTCATACTTATGTTTTATTTTATCTACCAGATATTTTTAACTAATTTAGGTTAAATATTATTTCTTAGGGTTGAATCATTTTTTATTTGATTTTCTTATTCCTCTATATGGTCTTTCCTTGGTGCGGTTTGTGATTTCCAATCAGGTTTGTGAACATTCCAAGCAAGTGGTAGACAGTTCTATGCCTTGATGTTATTTTATTATATCATTATGACTTCTTCAATCATTAAGTGGGTTTAATAAATTGTCTTGGTGGTGTTAAAGGGGGTTTCCATGGATTTTGGTTTGAGTTTAATGTTTTATGTATTGGAATTTTAATTTAATAAGAGGGATTTCACCTTATATAAGGATTGGTATAGAGAACATGGAAAACTTAGGTACCTAGTTAGGAAAACTAGGTACAGTATGTTATGTGAGTTGGGATGGGTGAGGGAAAGTATTTCTAATTGGAATACATGAAAAAAAAAATCATTGATAAGAGGGATTGGTTGGCTTATCCAGGAGACGGACTGATGGGTAATGGTTTTGATCACTAAGAGTACGAGGACCCTAGGACCCCACTAAACCTTGTTACATAGGGATTTACAATTTTTCTCATTACATGTTACCCATTTTAGTTTTTTTCGTATTCATTTATTTTTTTTTAATTAATCATGATTTAAATTAAATTGTATTCTTTATTTCAAAACTGGAATTTTAATTTGTTATTTAGTAGCATTACATTTAATCTATTTTTATGGTATCCTACTGGACTAGTTGTATCACACCCTACATACACCCTCATCTGAATATAGACCTTTGTATATCTATCCATGGTAAAATAAAAACATTCCATGGTTGGTATGGTGGTTTTATGTGCTTGTGGTTTCTTCTTGGATCAGTTTTGGTAAAGTTAGAAGGATGGAATTAACCAACCTATTTCATAGAGGCATATAGTCACATTGTTTCCCCAACCCTTTTTGCTCATTTTTGTTTTTATTGAAAATCCCATATGTTTAATAAGTTCTTATAGTATTTACATAATCTATATTGTGATGGTTATTGGTTATGATGTTATGTGATTGTTTTTTGTTGTTGGTTGATTATTCCATGGAAAAAACTATTTCCAATGGTTTTACATGATTCCCAAGGACTAGTTTCTAGCTCATGGGGATTGGGAATTTTTTTTGAGTCATGCCACATGCCATGTCAGGTTTCAGGTTAGATAGTATCCTAGGTAGGTTCATAACACATGTATTATGTTTCATCAAAGCCATGGAAATTGAAACATAAGATTTGGGTGAGCTCAAATGCTTGGTAAGAGAAACATATAACTGAAGTAATCAAGGAAAAAACATGGAATAACTATTATATAAGTAATAGGTAAACAACACGAATCTATAATAAACATAAAACTAGGTGTTTTATTTACCCATACTAATAAATTAAAACATGGATATCAATAATATTGATCTAATACTAATGGAATTTATAATGTCTTTCATCAAAAACCGAATGTCAAGTCATTGTTCCAATATATTATCATGTTGTGGGAAGATGTATACACTAAAATCCAAACTATTTTTGTCTCATGAGACAAGTTTATGCATCAAGATACATTATGCTTTTAGGTCCGACATGGAACATGTTTAAGCCAAATAAATTCAATATAATAGTCAATAAAAGTTTTCATACAATTAACTAAGAAAATACATATTCAATAAAACATGGATATCCATATAATGAAATATACAGAATGAAAATACATAATCAAACTGCTTTAAAAATCAATAATCACCAAGAATATAAATATTTTTCCACATGTAAATAAACGGGATAACATGGTCATAATCCATCTTGAAAAGAAGGTGGGTGGTAAAAAATAAATAGTTAACCTTACAATAATCATACATATTGAGATAAAAATTTATATAATTGAAATAATTTTCTCCATTCCAAGATAATTACATTTTTTGGGTAAACAAAATCTAATCTAAATTATGTAAAAAATTATGTGCACCCCAAATAGAGCAACGAGTATACAGATAAATCAATACTAGAATAACCTGATCATAATCCATTTAGAAGTTGGATGGTTTTAATATAACATTACCCTAGTGTAACAATGGAAACATGGAAGGATGTAGACATAGATAAAAACATTCATCAAAAATAATTCATCGAACAGTATCACCAAAGAAGGGATCAATAATCTATTTTTTTGATACTGTGATTTCAATACCCCAATTATAACTTATATATATATATATATATCATCAATCATAAACCCCATTATGGTAAACCATATTGTAAATGATAAGGTAAATGAAAAAAACCTTAAAATATCTTTCATAAAACATATTTAACATGGACATAAAATATAAATTTTCTTATTGTGTCTAAAGGTTACTTTTTTCTAGGAGATTTGATTTATTTTGAAAAAAATTTCTTGAAAAAAATCTCCAATAATGATGACCTAAAAACAAATAATTTTTTTCCAGATAAAATAGGGTAGAAGACCAAAAATATCAAATGAAAGGAAAACCCTTTTTATTATTTTTAGAATACCATTGTTCAAAACTCTCATTGTAAGAAGATTATCAAATCATTCAATTTTTAAAAAAATATTTTACAAAATGAAATTATCAAATACCATAAATTCAAATACATGTGTGGGATAACCTAATCACAAAAGAAATTAATTTATATAGAAATAATATAACTCAAGGAAATAATACTTGAGTTATCAATATACTTTATGGGAAACAGACTTTGTGAAGAATTGAAAATTTTCAAATAGGTTTATCTGGTAAAATTTAACAATTAGATAATAAAACACAATATAATAAAATGGATAAAATTACCCAACTTATATGAAGTAATTTCAAGTGAACGATCAAAACTCAATGAATATAAATCAAGTTAAAAACACTTATGAATGGGGTAACACTTCAGTAAAAGAAAATTTCAAGAAAAGAACTTGATTTGAATTATTTTATCCAATTAATTACAAAAAAACTATGTATAGAACATTCATGGTATGTTAAAACAATTTAATACCATAAAAAAGAAACATGATTAATAACATGTACATGTCTCAAGGAATCGAAATTGAGACTGACAAAACCCTTACTTCTTACGTAACACATTAATAAAAACACCTAGAAAGAGAGGCCATAAAATTGAACATAAAATACCAAGATTAAAATATAATTTATTATTTTATATCTCATATAGGAATTATATACAACACATAAATTAAATTAGGTGTATAATATCGAACATGTCTCTAAGAGAGAAATTTGAGACTAAACCCCTTAACTCTGTTGTGATTCATTTTTCACTTACAAAAATCATCATAAATAATTAAATTAATTGCAATAAATTCATACTAAAGAAACATATTCAAAACTAGAACCATTTATACAATTTATTTATATTAATTCTATATATAAAAATAAATATTATTTTTTACCTATTTTCAACATTGGGTGTAAGTAATCATTATCACTTTAAACGAGTTTCATAAAAGACATGTTTGTATCTATTATTTTTCCAAATTACATCAATAATAGATCATGTAAGTTATTATACTAGATTTTACAACATAGGTTATAAATCTATAATTTAATTTCATGTCAGTTTGGATTACAAATGATGATCTTGAAATCATTGGGGATCATGTTTGTTGATTTTTTATAAAATAAATGTTTTTTTATTAATTAATGATTTAAATGATTGTATAATATTAAGGATGAAAAAACAAATTATATTCATATTTATATCATATTATATTTTTATTTAGATTATTTCATAAATTTCCGATGTAACTTCATATTATTGATTTTGTAGGTGGTTAAGCTGACCTATAACTAAGCCTACCATGATTAATGGGTGATTATGAGGTGGTTTAAAAGTAATATAATTATAAAAAAGAATAATAATATTATTTTTTTGAGAATTAGTGTGCTATTTAGTTATTTTACATCAGTAAAAATAGAATATAATTTATAGAAAATCATTACATAGAAATAATATAACATTTTCCTCTTTGTGAGCTTGTTTTAAATGATTGAATAACTGGTAATCAGTTGTTAATCATATTAGTAATAGGATCAATAATATTCCTTACTATAACCTTTATTTTATAATAAAAATCATATATATCCATTATTATAATCCTCATTGCTATCCTTGTATTTTAGTAATGATAATTAAAACTAAAATCAATCATTCCATTGTGCTGGTAATCCACACATATGAATGGATATATATTTTATTTTTCATTGAATGATAAATTTTTTTAATATTTTTTTTAATAATAATAAAATTGATATAAATATATTAAGTATTTATTTAATTATATTTTGACACAATTCATGTAATGTGGTTAAGGAAAACAAAACATGTATCGTGATGGAGGCAGTGGTACGCACTAAAAACAAATTAGGGTATCATTTTTATTAAAAGAAAGGGAAAAGGTGAATAATAATTATCACCATAGAATAATAACACTAAGTATATAAACAATAGTAATTTAATTACATAGTTATTTTAAAACTATAATTGTAAAATTAAAATTAAAATGAAGTTTAGTTAAAATAATTACTCAGGTTGAGTAATTTGGGATTTCCTTGGAACAACCCATGAAAATTGATTGAATAGTCTAATAAATCATGAAAAGATTATCAAGATAGTGGTTTAGTGTTCTTGGATAACTTAAAAGGACATATTTTTATGTATAAAAGGAATTATTAGTTGTTGATTTAAGGGGTGGTGAGAGACCCCTTTTATAAAGTGTGAGAATGATATTTTTGTAAATATTTCAACTTAATATAAAGGGTTCACAGGCTAAGAATTTAATATAGATCCTAAAATTGGAAATACTTTATTGTATTATAATTTCAATAAAAACATCATCCAATACATTATAGTCATGCTTTTCAATTTTTTAGGCCATTTACTCCCTTGACTTTAACTATTACCATTTTATCTTTTATCGTGTTAATTTGTTTTTACATAATGTAACTTATCCAAGGTAAAAAAAATTGATAATTATTATATAATTTGGCCCCAATTATTATAACTTTTAAAACCATTTCATTTTATTCAATTTATAGTGATGATAAAATTATATTTTAAAATAAAATTTTTTAATGTATTAAAAACAATATTTTAGAAAATACTACCTATGTATATGAAATCATAAATTAAAATGTTCTTTTTTATGACTATAAATTCACTTATATAACACATATTTTATAATAGAAAATGGTTTCAAAAATTTCGAATTAAAATTTATATACTAATAATCTCTTAAAAGTCATGTAATCAGTAAAAACATTATTTTTCACTATTCACTTAAAAATCAATTTTTTTAAAAAAAATCATTCTATTTGTTATATTTATTATTATTAATGACTATATCTTGTTAAGTTTCTAATGTTAAATTTATAAATTTTAATAATTCAATATTTTAATAAAACTACAAAATATCGTGGAAAATTGTTCATTTTGGAAAATATCTTTTTAAACTGTTAAATATTTATTATTATTCCTATAAATAACTAATTAATTTATTAATAATATATTATTCATATTATCAGTATATTTTATTATTATATCATCATAATATAATTATTATCTTGAAATAAAATAGTAATTTTAGATAATTTTATTTTTGATTATAAAATGATTTTCTTAGTTGTTTTGGGTATAGTAATTGAATATAATTCATATTAAAAAATCATTTTTTATTTAAATAACTTTTAATGGAAGTCATTAATCTTTTTAATTCCCACTAATTTAATAACAAATTTTTAATGCTCATACTTAATATATATATTTATATATAAATTTATTGAAGTTTTGTATAAGTTTTTTGTTCTATATGGATAAAAAAATAAATTATATTGACTTATTTAAAAATAATAATCAATTTAAATAATGTGTTTTATATTTTCACTCAAGTATCACTCATGGAAATAAATTTTCACATCTAACTTCACCAAGATATATTCAGTCTAGTCTAATTTATACTCAATTGTCCATAAAATTGAGATTTATGTGAAGAGATATCATGTTATCCTTCTCCCAAAAAAATATTATTTTAAAAATAGGGTGTAATTTTGTATTTATAGTAAAATGACACATTTATGAAAATTAATTTACTCTTACTTTCATAACACTTCATTCACACAACATGATTTATGTGACTCCTAACTAGAAAGAATATCTCACCTTCCACACCTCTGACTAGTACACAACCACCCGCCTACCGTGCACCCAAACCTTCATATGTACCCAAAAACGAGTAGCACCCTAATAGAGATAAATTATTTAGAATTCATAAATAAACTTCCTCTTGTGTGAAAACACCAATTTATACTAAAAAATATACTCTTCCGCTAAGAAAAGGCAAGTTTCCAATTGTTGTAAACAAACTCCCTTCATCTTCCACCGATTTGGAAAACATGGAAAATGATTAGAAATAATAAAAACAAAAATAAAATCTATAACTAAAATCACCTTAGTTTCAATATAAATGATATGTTTCTTATATATAAGGATACATGTTCTTCAGAGTAACTTTTGAATAGTGAAAACACAAAATAATTTGATTTTTCTATTTCAGTAAAGGGTATGATTTGTGTTTGTTGATTTAGAATTATATTTGGGTGATTGATGATGAATTATTCAGTGTTTTTAGACAAGGTAAAATTTTTGAGAGGGGTATTCGAGGTTTGGGGTGCCATCGAAGGGTTATTACCTATAGATCAAATATTCAGGTTACACCATGAACTTGGTGGAAAGCCATTGGGTTCCTGAGGGACCAAAAATAGTTGGGTGGCCTCTAGGTTCTACCAGCTACCTGATATCCTTCCATATTTTTTATAGTAGGGGTGTTCTATCCTTTTATTCTGCATTCTATATCTCCTCTCATTTTATTCTCTCTCAATCGTATTCACCTCCGACTACATGATATCTCTTTATATGGATCTTTTGTGTCCACTTTTCAATTCCCTCTTTTCCTCATGGTACTAGGTGAATCTTGGGATGGTTTTTAGGATTATATTAATGTTAATATCCCTTCCTCCTTTAATATTCTATATCATTACCTTATTTTCTATTCCCCCTATCTTGTCATGGGATTCTATTTTAAATTCCACCAGTTCATGGTGGTATTCAGCTAACATTTGGGTCTTTATTCTCTATTTATTTAATAAGAACCATAAATTTAGTATGATCATCATTTATCATCATTTATATTCATGGTTATGGAAGTATAATTTTTTTTAGGTTTTATTAAACATTGGGGTTTTATTTTAATTTAATTTCTTAGAAATTATTTAGGGATTATAGTAGTTATAATTTTAACGTATTTCCTGATTTATTTACATTGGGGTTTTATATGGTTTAGTTTCTCTTTATTTTTGGTATTTATATGTTTTTATTTCCTTGTATATATAGTTTTATTTTTATGATTTTAGGGGTTATTGATAATAATATTAAATTTTGATATCTAACTTGATGAAGTGGTAGGTGGTCTCAAATTACCATGTGATTCACAATATATTTCTATAACATGCCTATCATGGTTTTTCCCACATTAATAATAAAATTAATTTATATTTTAGGAATTTTATTTATTAATATGTCAAATATATATTTATACAAGATGTAAAATATTTTCAATGTTTCTTTTAGGAACTTTTTGGTGAAAACCTAATCCCTTTTGATTATGTTGTATTTTCTTATCAAACTAGTTTTTGTTTTAGATACCTTCTAGTTCTAAAGTCATGGAACTATATCATAATTGGTATGTGTATTTAATATCACTATTTAGCCTTGAAATTAATTTCTCTAGTCACGAGGTGCTAGAACATAACCTTAATGTTGAACAAAAGTTGAAATGAATACTCTTTGGGTGTTCTATGACACAAAAACAATTTATGGGTAGCTTGTAAGTTAGGGGTACTTCCATGCCTAAAAATTCATAGTTAATTTATTTAAAACTAAAGTGAATTTCATTGAGTTCCAAATAAATCCTATAATAAGGAACACATATTCTCACCTAAACCCGAATGAACTATAAGATAAAGAACCCCATTAAACTAATGATTAAAATAGGCCTTTGGTTGTGATATGGCTAATACATTTTCAAGTATTGGGTAGGTTATCCAAGGTGGAAATCCTACTAGATTTAATAATTATTTAAACTTGAAACATGATAACTATTATGTTTTTTGGAAAGTGTTATAAATTTTAATGAAAACATTATTTAGGAAAATGGTATTTTTTGGGGAAATTTTCCAAAATTAGATTACACATACTTTTCATTTATCATCATTTAAATGTGTACTAAGAATATATATCCCCTAACATAAACCTAATATCTTTTTAAAATTCATTACCATAATACATTATTATTTTTTAAAGTGTCAATTTTTCATTTTTAAGTGTTGTTAAAGTTATAAAAATCGACATTGAACCTATATAACTATATTTTATAATCCCTAATAAATATATTCCCCTAGTGTTGGTCCATGCCTTTTTATTTTTTATTGGCCACTACCCCTTATATTCCTTGTAAGAGAACATGTTTGGTTCATGAACTCTTAGTTGAAATTCATATAATGGAATAAATATATCCTAAATGGGTATCATCCTTTCATGTCTTAAAATTTTATTATGTGATACCCATGTTACCCCATTGGTCTCATACTATAATTTTATCCTTTATTTTATTTTCATTCCCTAATATTGGACTAGTATATGACATTGAAAAATCATGTGAGCCATATTGATTACTTCTCTACTTACATGATCTAATGATTTGCAGTGATAGTGATGGATATGTTTTAAATATTCATGTTTCTTCTTTGTATCAAGAATGTAATGGATTTGTTATGTTAATAATTTTTTTCATTTATTTTGTTTATCATAATTGATACTTTGTTTTGTAATTATTTTTTCATAGGTAACTATAATGTTTATTATTATTTTGTAAAAATTTTATATCATGATATTATTATCTATAAATATAACGGGATATAAAATGTTAGTATATAAAGTGTTATATGTACACAATAAATTAGTATTTATGTCATGTGAAATATGTGTAGGCCTTCTCATTGTGGTATACTAATCGAATATATGGAGTGTGATAAATTATTTACTTGAACCAATTACACTAATTCCCCTATTATCAAAGGGACATACAATAATATTTTCCTAAATCGTATATAATTATTAAACTTTCCATGGGATGGGGATTTTCTTCAGAAATACATGGTTTTGGTTCCATGTGTTGACTACATTGGGAATGGGTCGATGAAAAACCTTACCCTACTAAATTTATTTACCTATTATTGACCCCAAGTAGTTTTCTTATACATATCCACCCAATATTTGGGTGTTATAATTCATAATTAATAATAATATAATATTTGATTCATTATCTATTATTGATATTAAATATCTTTGGAAATATGAAACAAAAAAAATTTATCATATCTATGTAAATGAATGGACACTTGTATGCATACACTAATTATTTCACTTCTTTTTTGTGACACCTTTCATTGTCCCCATCAAATTAGGATTTGCTCAAACCTTATACGAACACCCCAATAGACATACCAAATATATTAAACTAATTTTAAATTTCATATAAAAAAATTTATAAATTATGTAACCTTAGTTTATTGTTCGTGTTGTTTATGGTAGTGGGATCTACTCAAAATTTAGGAATTGGGGTTGTATTAGGCTTTTGGAGGTCTATTTTTTCTCAATTGTTATATACTTCCTAGGTGGAATATATCATATTCCACATCAGAGGGTAGAACACACTAATCCTATTTACAAGTAATTTTTCACTACTCCAATTTCAATATTATTCTCTATTTAATGATAAAATAAATACACATTTTTAGGGTATAACTTCTAAATTTTTGGAACAATATTATAGTAAAAATATCAATTGAAAAAAAAAACATGTACAAGTCTTCTAAAACATTAAACTTTTAGGACCTAGAAATATATTATATTCAAACTTCTTATTTTTCATCATGATGAACTGGGATTCACAGATTCATTTCATATCCTTCATAAAAATATATCTAGTAAAATTTTAAGGAGTCACCTCTCTCTGTATTTTATAACATAGACAGAAAAACATCTATTTTTAGATCTCAAAATGAAAAAAATTCATTTTGAAACTAATTTTACCTTCTTTATTCTCATTTAAAATTAATTATCCTTCTATATCAGAACATATCCACCTTACATAAGGTAATATTAATCCCATAATTGTATCCACCATCTTTTTACTAATTGCGGAATTAAAAACACACCCAACCTTCAACTCTTACACCTTAAATGTCATTGTCTACACATTACATGAGGTAGTGAGATCAATCATAACATATCCATGAAACAATCCTAGAATTACATTAAAATAATTGAAAAATCTATAATGAGGTTTCTTAGGTTTTTTCCATGATTAATTCGACCAAAGATGTCTGATGAAAGAGATCTATATGAACTTCTCGTAAAAATATTTTGGTTTCTTCATTAAAAATTACTAGTTCCATGATTACACATATGTAAGCCTATAATTACATCTATGTTTCATTAATTCACACATATTATGAGTTGATGATGATTGTGTTTCCATTGGATAACATTTACACTACTCCAAACACACATATGTTGAGATTATTCATACATATGTTGAGAAAAAATACAAGTACAATGAGCCAAAATACACCTAAATTGATCCCATTCCTTTACAAAAATCAAAAATCCAAACCATAATGACACCTATGGTTCTCCACGTGACACATACACTCAATTTGGATGACACTTATTATCAAAAGATTTAAGAAAACTTCCAAAACGTTTTGTTCTACCATATTTCATAGAAATTCATCAATCCACACCAGATAAAATTAAAAACATCTATATCCATTAATAAAATGACTCCACACAAATAAGAAGACGACCATGATGATTCCTTCAACTTCATTGTTAACAAACACAACCAAAATCACACACTAAGGGGGTTTTATGCCAATATTTGTTTTCAAAAAGTCCAAAGAATGAAATTTAAATAAAACCCATTCTAATATCAAATATATTAAAAATAATTTTGATAATATATTAGCATATTTGAAATATATATTGAAATATTGTGAAATATATATTAATTGAGGAATTTCACACTTCCAATTAATCTATTTCATTCAAAAAAATCAACATTATATAGTATATGTTAGAGAGAAGGACATGGGTGAATTTTTTTTGAAAATGGATCAGTCATTCCAAAATAAATGGAATTTTATTTTTTAGATATTTTAGCTATTAAACATCATAAAGTTTGAAATATATAGATTTATAATATTTTAATTGTTAAAATTTTTGGACCCAAGCATCCTTTTTGTACCAATCTCTATGATCCGATTGATTTTAGGAATATAGGGTGAGTACCAGCTTCTGAAACACATGGTATATTATTAGTGGTTATTCATTACAAATTAAAACAAATAAGTCCAATTTATGGAAGTTATAAAAAGTGATGTGTGGATGAGTCACTTTGGGGGACAATGCATGTGGTTAAATTAATAGTATTGGTGATGTTGTTTCTTTGTAAATACATTAATTTATAATTCATGTTTTTTTCCAATATTTAATAAAAATTGTATCTTCATAAGACAATTATATGATCAAGGTTACAACATGAACATTGATACTGATTAATGTTCAATAAAAATTTCATAATGAGTTCACGTTTTATCTACCGATAGGCATGATAGTGATTACACTATCAAATTAGAATATGTTTATTTTCATAATACACCATGTCTTAGTTTTTTTAAAGATTCTTCATGTCATAGGAATATAATTTTGGGACAATTAAATGTTCAAAACATAGATAAACTTACTAGGTAAGGTCTAGTGAAGGATATATTGGAACATAAGTTCAATTTTTCAAAAGTTAGTGACACTTTCCAATAAGTTAAGAAACTCAAGTCAAGCCTTAAACTTATTAGTGTGTTCTCAACGTTTCGAGCTCTATAGTCAATTTACTAGGCCATTTTATCCCTACAAATGTTTTGAGAATCATTGTAAAACACTATTTGTATGTTTTATATAAGGATTACACTTTTTATACATAGACCTATTTTATAAATCTTCAAACAAAATAACTCTAAGATTTTAAATTTTTTGTTTCTCCTATTTGAAACATGAATAACCTATATATTGTCACTATTTATGGTGATCATGGTGGGGAGTTTGTAAATAATGATATTAAAACCATTGTTACAGAAAAGTGATAACCCATAATTCCTTAGAATCAAGAACACCATAGAGGAATGGTGTATTTTTAAAAAGGAATATAAATATTTAGTAAATTACCTAGTCTGTATTGTGTGAATATTTAGTGGAAAAGTATTTATAGTGACATATATAAATATATATAGTTAAAAATTAAATTGAATCATCCTTGACATGGTTTTCGGTAAGACCCCTTATGAATTTTAAAATGGTGGGAAGACTAAAATTTCTTACATTATAGTATTTGGATGAAAAGTTTTCATTCTGTATACTAAATATCATTTCACAAATTTGATCAAAAGGATGATGGATGAATTTTTCTTAGATAGTCCATCAAAAGTAAGGTTTATTTATTTTTTTCAGAAAAAACATATCACTGAAGAACAAGTATATTTTAAGTTTGATGGATATGATCCTTATATGAAGAAAAAAATCTCAAGGATACACACCGGTATAAATATTTCTCAAACACACAATGTTTTATTAAATAATGTTAAAAAATATTTATCATTAATTACTAAACCATTTTATAGTATAATGTAATTATTTAATAATAGATATATATTAGTAGAGGCTAATGCACTAATAGATGAAATTAACTATTTTTTTTACCTATAAATTATAAGATCATGAGAAATCATCCAATTGATAATATCATTTGTGATATAAATTTAAAATCTAGAATAATAGATTCCTTAAGAAATGATTGTGAGCATAATGTATTCTTATCTCAACTCAAACTTAAAAATATAGATGATCCCTTTAGTGCATAAAGCTAGATAATTTATATAGAAAATGTGGTTAATATGTTTACATGAAATATGTTTTGGACCTTGGTTGAGCACCCTAAATATCTTCTGGTTATGTGAGTAAAATGGTTCTTTCAAAATTAGTGTGATTAAAATGTTGTTATTGTGACCAACATGGAGAGGATAATTTCAAAGGGTTGTAATTAGAAAGATGAAATGTATTATAGAGAGAATTTATCTCTGGTATGAATACTTGTGTTCATCCTATGTCTATCGATCTCCACAACTCATTTTAATTTTACTTTATTTCAAATGGATGAAATAACTATCTTCATTGATATTTTTATAGGGAGGAGGATTGTGTTGAGTAACCTTCTAGTTTTGATGATATCAATTTACATGAAATTTCTTTAAGAATACCAGTGTAATCTATGGGAAAATAAAATCTCTAAGATCATATTATTATAGATTATCTATTTTTATTCAAAATGAATTTCTAAATGGAACAAAATAATCATATCTTTTAATCCAGAATTTTCTTTTAAAACATCATCACCATACAAATCTATATCAATGAAATTAATGTTTTCAACCCAAAAAAACTTTTAGATAGTTTTCTTAAACTTGTGAAAAGTGAATTTGAGATGAGTACTATGGGTGAAAATAAACACTTTCTTAGATTCCAAATAATATTGAAACCAAAATGAAAAATCTTATCTTAGAAAAAGTATATTAGTTATTTACTAATGAATTTTGGTTTTAATAATTCTTAAAATATTATAACTCCAATTGGTGCCTTATATAATCTTCATCATAATGAATCTAGGAATCTAGTTGATCAGAAATTGTTTATTGGGATGACTATTTCATAGTTTACTTGTTATCTAGTTGATCAAGAATTATGAACTCAATATTTACATGTGAGAGATTCCATGAATATCAAAAGAAAACCCATATTAATGTATTTATGATGATCTTCTACAAATATAATAGAACTCTGGAACTTAGCAAATTGAATTCGTTTATATTAGATTTTACCCTAAAGAGTTATTATAATACCAATTATGGAGTTTATATAATGGATAATAAGTTCAATTATAGAATATTTTCCTTTCTTTTGGAAGCACTGATTTTGTGGTTTATAAAGAATCAATATTCAATTTCACATGAACGTGTTTCAGATGGATGTTGTTATACTCAATTATTGTAGATTCACCACACACTCATGGATTTTAGTTTGAGTTTCACTCAATATATTATTATTTTTTATAGATATGATGTTTTTATTATTCCATAAACGCGTTATATCATTCATGATCTAAAAACATTGATATAATACATCTCCTACTTTTGGGATAAAAAATAATAAGATGATATAATTCTCAGGTTTATCTAAACTAAAAATCATCTTGATGATATTTTTATTAATCCATTATATTATGATACATTTAAAAATATTATAAAAAATATGGGTATGATCAATGATCATTAGTTATACTAATTTTTTCACTATCTCGTGATATTAGAAAATTAATCAAAAAAATTAGAGAACGTTTCTTTTATATAAATTTTCTGAATTTTCAAATAGGTACTTATTATTATCTTTATGTTCAATGTTTATTAGATATTAGATAAAAATTTATGAAAAATACCCCTAACAAATTCATTGATAAAAATTAAAATTATCAAAAAATAACTTATATATGGTTTTATTAAAATGAATATCTTTTGTTTTATTTTAATTGGATGCTCTGGTTTTTACTCTTATAAACATTGATATTATATATCAGAATTGAAATGATTAATTTTTGTTTAATTATTTTGTGTGAAAATTTATCTTTCACTTTTCTAAGAATAACCACCCCTATATGCATATTGCTTTTCTTTTTGAAAGTTTCAACAAAAGATATGAAGTTGTTTTTAATAAAACATATCGAATAATATTCATTAAAAAATACCATTCAAATGCATTGAATGGTTTTTTATACATAACTATTTTAGTTTCTCTTTTACATTTTTATTTTAATTAATTTAAACCAAATGGTGAGTTGAGGTTATTATATTCATGATGTTTTAGTAAGGAACAATTACATTAAACAAGGATAATGTAAATTTATGAAATATGATATTATGATATTATTAAGAATTCTTTTTGATATCTCAATAGATATTATATTTATACATATGTTTTGGGAAGATTTTATCTATTCTTAAATGTTTAATATGTTGTAATTAATTAATTTTTTCAAAATGAATCATATTTATTTTATTCTAAAAAAATAAAAATGGGGGAGAAACTAGTAAAATGATAATTTTTGAGGGTTAAATTAAAGTAGTGTGTATGGTTTTTATTAATGGGAAGATTTTTTACTATTATTCATGTGTGTTTCTTAAAGTGGTGAGTTTAGTCTCATGTTTTCGTCATATAGGGATATTTTTATCACATGATTTATTAAGTTTATATTTTTAAATTTGTATCAAACGTATCTTTTAATTATTGTTTGAGACATAAAAAAATGGAAGAGATTGTTATGTAAAATAACTATTCATTATCCTTTTTTTAAAGACACAATACACTCATGTTTAAATAGTTTTTACATGAATTTTATTTTTTGGGAATTCTATTTGAAAATTATGATTTTTTTAGGTTTTGATAAATTAATCTGAACCATCTAAATACTAGAACATACTAATGTGTGGTAATTATGTGCCAATTACATTAATTGGAAGATAGAGTTTCCTCATCTGAATATGGAACAATACTTCGGGTGCTATTGCAAAAAAACAAGTAATATGAATGTTTATGTTTATTATGAAGAAATTTATAAATCAGATGATGTCCTTGAGGATTATAATATATTGAAACACTTTCAATTATGATAATTTTATCTATCATCATGTTTATTATATAACTTTCTATTATATTATTCTTGTTTGATTTTTTTAAAGCTACAATTTTTTTAGGTTTAATTATAATTCTCTTAGTATTCCTCTCATATTTTTTTATCTTTTGATCATCATGATTAATAAGATATTAGTGAATATTCTTCTTCTCATGATTTCTTTGATAGATCAAAATCTTGGTCTAGGTGTATACTTCTTCTAAATTGTAAAGTTTGAATAAGTCTAGGATACATTGACTTTCTACCAATATGAGAGATCTATAAGAATATTGGGGCTAAAGCTACCTATTGACAACCATTTCTCAAATATGTTATAACTATATAACTTTTTACTATTCAATGACTCCATAGATGATGTACCTATGATTAAAACTTGGATACCCAAGTTTTGGTATACTGATTTTCCTTCCACTTTTTTTAAAAGGGAAATATTTCCTTGATAGGAAATATTTCATAATATAATATCCTCTAAAGATATTGTGGATTTGTTTCCTCAACATCATTCATTTTTGCACTTACATTTTGATATTATATTTCTATTAGTTTATATTATTTAAGAGGGCCGGTTGTTTAACTACCAATTTATTGTAATATAGTTTGTTTCATTGAATACTCAAATTTGATCATAACTTAAAACATCTGATCAACTGATTACTCATGTGGGTGAGAAAAAGTTTTAGTTTCCTATAAACAATAATTCACACCCTCCGATTTTAATGATAGAATGGAAATGAAATGTTAAAATGTAACATGATTTTAATTTTGAAATGAAATGGGATCTAATGTGCGACCAAATTGTAATATACCCCGTTCACTATGGAAAAAAGGCATTTAGCGGTGGTTTGGTTTTACGTTTCGCGGCGGTTTAAACCGCCGCTAAATAGATTGGCGGTGGTTTTGAAAAACCGCCGCGAAATCGTGCGTCGGGAAACTATTCGTGGTGGTTTTCAAAACCGCCACAGAACGTTTCGCGGCGGTTATTTAGCCGCGGTTTTTTATTTTATTTTTAATTAATTAATTAATTTATTTATTTATTTATTTATTTTATTTTGTATTTATTTTATTTATTTTATTTCGTATTTATTTTATTTCATATTTATTTTATTTATTTTATTTTGTATTTATTTTATTTATTTAATTTTTATTTTATTTATTTTATTTTTTTTATTTCGTATTTATTTTATTTTATTTCGTATTTATTTTATTTATTTCCTATTTATTTTATTTATTTCCTTTTTATTTTGTTTATTTCGTATTTATTTTATTTATTTCGTATTACTTTATTTACTTTATTTATCCATGCATGCACATCCCATGCCCATGCTCATGCCCATGCCCATGCCCATGCCCATGCCCATGCCCATGCCCATGCCCATGCCCATGCAATATAAAGAAATAATGCGTTTGGTGAGATTTGAACCTCTAACCTCTTGCATATTTTCCAAATACATTACCACTCCAGCAAGCTCACCATGTGGTTAATAAACAGAATTTAATATACTTATATATATTAATTGAAAAAATAAATAATACATAACTAAAAGATATAATAAATAATAATAATAATAAATAATAAATATAATAATAAACAAATAATAATAAATAATAAATAATAATAAATAATAATAAATAATAATAAATAAATATTAAATATTAAATATTAAATATTAAATAATAATAAATAATAAATAATAAATAAAAAATAATAAACAATAAAAAATATTAAATATTAAATATTAAATATTAAATACTAATAATAAATAATAATAAATAATAAATAATAATAAATAATAAAAAATAAATAATAATAAATATTAAATAATAATAAACAATAAATAATAATAAACAAATAATAAATAAGAAATAAGAAATAAGAAATAATAGATAATAGATAATAAATAAGAAATAATAAATAATAAATAATAAATAATAAATAATAAATAATATATAATATATAATATATAATATATAATATATAATATATAATATATAATATATAATAAATAATAATGAATAATAAATAATAATAAATAATAATAAATAATAATAAATAATAAATATGAAATAAAAAAATATTTAATAATAAATATTAAATAATAAATAACACATAATAAATAAAATATTAATATTAATAAATAATAAATAATAAATAATAAATAATAAATAATAAATAATAAATAATAAATAATAAATAATAAATAATAAACAATAAATAAATAATAAATAATAATAAATAATAAATAATTATAAATAATAAATAATAAATAATAATAATAAATAATAATAAATAATAAATAATAATAAATAAATAATACTAAACGAATAATAAATAATAATTAACATATAATAAATATATATAATAAATAATAAATATAAATATAAATATAAATAATAAATAATAAATAATGAATAAATATAAATATTAAATATTAAATAATAAATAACCAGTAACAAATATTATTATTAATAATAATATTTTATTATTAATAATAAATAATAAATAATAAATAATAAATAAATAATAATAAACAACAATGAATAAATATTAATAATGAATAAATATTAAAATAATAAAAAATAAAAAATAAAAATAAATATTAAATAATAATAAACATTAAATAATAATAAACATATAATAAATAATAATAAACAAATAATAAATAATAAATAATAAATAATAAATAAATATAAATAATAAATAATAAATAATAAATAACCAGTAACATATATTATTATTATTATTAATATTTTATTATTATTAATAATAAATAATAAATAATAATTAATAATTAATAATTAATAATTAATAAATAAATATAAATAATAATTAATATATAAATATAAATAATAAATAATAAGTAATAAATAAATATAAATAACAAATAATAAATAACCAGTAACAAATAATAGATAATAAATAAATTAAAGCATATTATAAATTATAAATAATAAATAATAAATGAAACACATGAAAAAGTATGAAAGGACGTGATAAGGGACGAAAAATCATGAAAACGCATGAAAACAAATTGAGAAGAATGAAGAATGAGGCATTAGAAAGAATGAGAACGCATGAAAACTGATAACAACTCTAGAAAACCCCTTAAGAATTCAACATAATCATCATAATAACCCACAAAAAACAATTGATAAAGATAACAAGTCATTGAAACCCAAATAAACAGTAATAAATGAAGCAACCGTTAAAACCCGTCAAAACGGTCATAAAGTGACAAAAACATTGGACTCACATTAACGGAGATAACTTAGGATTCTAGAGTTCGTTCCAGACCCGTGACCAGTCAAATCAAATTTCCTAAAACAATCTTTGAGCTGATAGGTGAAAGAGACCAAATGAACCGACGGATCGGAAGTTACGACTATTTAAAAAAAAGCTGACGAGGAACAAGTGCTAGAAACGAGGCATCGAAAAACATAACAACCCCGATACCCACTAAAAAGGTCATAACTTATGATCCAGGAGTCCATGTGGGCACCGCGACCAGTCAAACCGAAGCTTATGGAATGACCTACGATCTGGTAGGCGGAGGAGTCTGAAGTGACATGCGGATCAAAAGTTAGGTCCGTTTGAAGACAAGTTCCACAGGACATCGGTGACAGAAATGAGGTTTCAGAGGCCTTTGGAGGGTTTTTTGGGGTCGAAAAACATGATATAACTTTCATGTGTCATACCGGTGCGTATCTCTCTTTGCTGGCTTCGATTTTATATGTGGTAGAGCCCAAACGGACACCCGGAGTGACAGTTATGGCCGTTTGAAGTTAGAGAACTTTTTTCATCTTTCTTATAACTCTCATATCATTCACGCCTTAGACCGTCTCATGGATTTGATTATAAGTGCTTCTAGATCTCTTCAGGAGCTTCAATTTGACTGTTCGTGGCACTCCAACGGACGCCCGGATCAAAATTTATGGTCGTTTTAGTGATTTTGGGGTTTCTCATGTCTTTCTATTTTTTTTCTTTTCATTTCGCGGCGGTTTTACCCAAACCGCCGCTATTTCGAGGAGGTTTTTTAAAAAAAAGCCGCTAATCCTCGAAAAAATTAAAAAAAAATCAAAAAAAATTAACAATTTTTTTTACACATTTCGCGGCGGTTTTTAAAACCGCAGTGAAACGCCTGTTTTCCTGTAGTGGATAAAATCCATAAGACTTTCTTATGAAAGGAAACATGTATAGTGAGTTTTAAACTGAAGTTTTATATTTTATTTATTAATATAATTTTTATTATTTATATAAATAATAGGAATGTGGTAATTTGAGTAAATATTTTTTCCTTATGAACCATTGGAGCAATGTATCTCTTTGATAAATTAGAAATGCATTGCATGTCAAGTATAGAAAGGTCTAGTATAACTCTATAGTAAAGAGTGTAGTAGCTCCAATTTTGAATGGTTTATGTAATTTTGGAATATATAATAATGATGATATATCCTCTATAATTGGTATTTTATGGTGATTAGTATCTTTATTTGGTGTTTAGAGTCACCCATCAGAAGAATGATGTGGAATTTAAGGATGAGTTGAAAGGTTAGTTTTTATTCTCTTCTAGACTTTGATAATTTGATGGTTTTGGATATAAAATTTGTATCATTAAATGATGTGTATTTGATCTATAAAGTATGAATTGGAAATGGGATGGTTGTTTTTAATATGGTTCAAGTTGTGTTTAGGTCATTTATTGGAGATATTGTTATGATTTTGTGATTTGTGACCCAAAATCGGTTCATTTTAGAGACATGTGAGTAATTTTAAGATTGTACATTCAAAATTTCAAAATGATTTATTGTATACCATAAATAATTGTATTTCGTGAATAGTTTTGATATTATATCCCGATACTCATAAAGATTCAGATGTTTTTTGAAGATTGGTTATAACTATTCCAAACTGAGGCATTGAGAGAAGGGAGGTGGAATCAGGGTGTGAAATTTTTCTCATGATGTGTTAGATCTAGTTCCCACATTAATAGAAAATTGTTTAAAATATTTTATTTAATTATACATCCATAATAAAAAAATATAAGTAAAAATAGGGAATCTGATTTTACTTACTTCATCATTAATGGATAATCCAAGGAGAATACACATGACAGTGTGTGAGTGTACTAAAATTTAATTAATATTCACTAGTTCGATGGATATAATTCTATATTCATAGCCAATACCTTCCAGGAACACTACCTATATAATATGGTTTCATGATTATAGCACTGCCACTCTTAGATCACTTCTATAAAATCATCCCTATTTCACTTCTTTAGATAGTTGTATCCTTAGTTAATTGATATGAAGGTCCCTTCCTTATCATCAAAATATTTTTAGGTGTTTCTCATCATGAATATCTAAGTTTGATTATTTAATGTAAAGGACACTATCGATGACAACCACCATAAATACCTCATTCATGGACTAGATTTCACACAAGTACCCCTGCTTCAGTATCTTTTCTTGGGTATGATTCTCTTGAGTCCCTTAGAAATACCACATTGTCTCATGTGATCTCTCAAAAATTTAGTTCATGAAACTCCATTTCCAAATGTAATTTATCCCACATAGCTACCATCTCTCTACCTCAATTTTGTAACTTATATGACTCATCTGCGACAAACTAAAAATCCTTCACACAACCTCGTATTTCAAAGGGATTTTCTCTCACGTATCACTCAAATAATTAATATCGTATTGTTGAATTCACTCTGATATTTATTGATCATTTCTAGTTTTCAAAAGTTTTTTCACTCATGTGAGATTTATATAAAGTGGAATCCTCTAATCCTTGTCCCAAAATTCAATATTTTTAAATGAGGGTATAAGCCGATATTTATTGGTAACTCTACACCTTCACACAATACCTCATGATTCAACATTGATAGTTCGTCATTTATGAAACATGAATTTAGAAATTCTCAACCAACATGTATCTTATAGATTTTTCACAACTGTCTAGTATGACACCACCTACCTAGATCACAACATAACTATCCCACACCCCTTAACAAGTTCAACTTTTAACTAACACCAATTTTGCTCTTTAGAATAAATCTTCTTCAACTAGCATAAAAAACATTCCTTTTAACCAAAAAATAGTTATTCACTTCCTCTAATAAAATTATAGCCTCAAATTTCAATAAATAAACTCCCTTAAAAACAAGATCCATTAAAAAATCAAAAAAAAAATTATATAAATAGATCACAGCTGCAATATCCAACTCAAACCACCTTGTTTCCAAAGACCCCTCGCCAATAGGATTATTATAAATACAATGTGAAATTAAATTCTATACAAACGCCATAATTCTTATAGATGAGAATGGAATATCTCATCCATAAATCTAAGTCTACATGGTAATTTCTAGATGTAGAAAATAAGAGTTCAAGAAAGAGTCCCTTTCCATGATTCATTATTTATATCAGAACAACCCCTATCTTCATGATCTACGGAACATAATTCTCAATTAAACAATGATATTATCTCCCCTAACCATCATACCATGTGATCCACCATGATGATATTATAAAAAAACATAATAAACTTGAAATAAGAAAAATATAGAATCTATTTTTCTCTATTAAATTTCACTAGAAACAAAGTCATTATTACCATTTGATAAGATAAAATATAAGAAACAACCTTCCAATATTTAAACACATCATAAAAACCCATTAAATACAAATTGAATTAAGGTAAATATCATCAAAATCTCATGCTGAAAAAGTTGGTTGAACACTATGGGTCAAATAATTTTTCTTGAATTATGGAGTGGTTTATGGGTTATTTATAATGTTAACCACTCTCTCATTAGTTTAAACATGCCTTATTTTGGTCACTCATTGATCCATTTTATCTTTGATAAAGTGAAAAATTATTTTAATATGTGTTGTATTAGAGTGTTGTATTATATTTTTCATGAGTTAAAAACAATCTTATTTTCAGAGAAGATCAATATTTTCCACTTCACTTCTTCACCAATATCCTCCAATTGTTTCTTTATATATAAAATATGAGTGCTCCCCCTGGTCACTATAAATAATTTTGATTTTATTATGATCATAGAATTATATTCCTAATTCTAATTCAATAATTATACAAATTTCATTCTGTTGAAGAATTATCCATCACTTGTGGACTTTTGGTCCACTATTCACTAACCCAGTTTTCCTAAAAATCATTGATGTCTCATAGTTAATCCTAAAACTAAAGAATAAACCAAAATAAAGAGTACCCAAAATATACATAATGATATGTTTAAATATTTTGAGATTTTATTCTTTTAGATAAATTTTGAAACATGACACAAAAATTGTTTTAAGAACAATATATGTTCATGTTGTAGTCAAATATAGTAAGAATTCAATTATCATCCTATATAAGGTAGGTTCTAAATATTTTACATCCTTTCACTTCCCAAGTTTACTCTTAAGTGAAATTGTAAGAGATATTGGATTGGAATCATGTATATAAAATTTATTTAACTACTCTCTTGTATAGATATATTTAGAGATAAAAGTATATCTCACTTTTTGAACCACTTGCATCCCCAAAAAATAAATGATTTTTCTAATCATAAACATTTCCAATTAAAAAAATAATTAAATTTGAAAAATAATCCATATATTTATACCCTCTATGACCTAATATTATACCATTCATGTATTCTAGCATGATGAATTTTTTCCCATAGAAATTTTTACATAAAGATTATGACCAAAACCGCCTCTTTTGTATTTTTCTTTTTCATATATGAATATATTCGAGTATACAATGCATTTAGCTCCTAATTTTTAACAAACAAGGACATATCCAAACTTAACACTTTTATTTCATCATTTGTAATCATTAAACCCATTAATTTTTCAATATAAACCTCTTATAGTAGATCTCCGTTCAAGAACATCATTTAAATGTAGATTTGAAAAATATTGAAACTTCTTTGAATCATTATATCTAACAATATCATTATTGACTAAATTGGATGAAATGGTTCAATTTTTCCTTAAACATCATCTATTTAAATATATATATCACTTTTACATCCTAGATTTCTCTTAATTAGGATTATGTCTACATATATTTAAATTTATACTTGAAGATTTATTTCATTATGACCATGTTCTAATGTTATGTATTTTTAACTATTTTTAAAGTTTGATTTTTTATTTGATATAGTTATTCATTCATGTACTTATCCCTTGATTTATACTTTACTACTTTTTCAAATGATATTGGCTCCACCGTCGATGTTAGAGTAGTATGCTTTCCATTCCTTTTTATAAGAGTAATTATATATCAAATTACATTGGACGGATAAATTTACACTCTCTATTTTATCCTATTATTTTCATGCTAAAATTTTTTATAAATAATATACTTTTATGATTTATCCTTAAAATATTCATCATTGATTAATATTTTACAACAATATGATTTGTATAAACTTCGTCTTGATCTTCACAATGTTAAGGAATGTTTGAAAATAAAGGATTATTTCCATCTTCCTCCTCAATGGATTTGACTTCACTACTCTTTAAAATTTTACAAAGCCTATTATTAAATCATTTATAGCTTTACTCTTTATTGATTATCAAAGAAATAATTCATCATCTACCATATCACCATGCATTCAATTATTTCCTTCGTTGTTGTGAATGTTTCACCTACTTCTGAAGACTTGAAAATGTCTTAGGGAGGGATTCATTCCATGACACCATTCATATAGTTTCATTTCTTACCTTGGGAGAAGAATAACCAAGTTTTTCATGAACAGATAAAATTATACTAATTCCTTCCAATAGTTTCAAGAGAATCCAATATTAGTAATAAATGTTTTATCCATATCATTCATAAGAACATTTATTTGTTTTACAACTCCATAATATTTTTTAGTTTATCCTAACAATACCTCATCCGTAATATCATGTTTCTAAATGTTGTTTTCAAATTTAATAGAACTATTTTCTATTCTATTATCATATTTCATGATCTTTATTGTATGTATATTCTGATTTTAGCCTCTCCGCCAATACCTCTTCATGCACTCTATGAATAATAATTTTCTATATATGATCATAACCCATGATATTATACTATAATCATTAACAAAGAGGTTGAAATACCACTCTCCATAAGTTCCTAATTGAATATTTGAACTATACACATCTTGTTAACCAAATTGATTAAATTTTATTCACTTTTCGTCTTCTATCAATATGGATTCTGAACTATATTTCCTTGTAAATAATAATCTCATATATTTACATGATATCACTAAAAATATGGAATATCCATGATAAATATTAGTTTGGAATTTTTTTCCTAATTTTATGGTGAATTTCGTTAAGCCTCTAATTCCATAAGTTGTTCTCCTCATAAAATGTTTGGAGATAATTATTTCATTTTCTATCTATCTAGTACATAATACAATTTTTAATCTATCATTAAATGATAAATTTCCTAGCCTTTACTTTGATCTGGATTCCCATTTGATTAATTGTGACTTCAAGTGTAGATGCCTGGATTTAACTCACACATAAAATATGGTTCTACAATCCATCCATATAGATATTTTTTTTTCTTTAACTCAACACATGTTAATAAGGTATTTCAAATCTATTACATTTTTAAAGATCCATAATTATTGAAATGTAATATTATATCAAATCCTCCCTCTACATTTTTAAGAGGCTCATATTTCTAATCTTATGGGATCAACACCCATTATCAACAATCCATGTGTTATAGTTCTTATTAGATTTGAGATAATTATCTACAAGGTGTTACTTCAATCTATTCTTCTTTTCCTTCCAAAATATTCTTAGTTTATTTGAGGAATAATATAACCTCTCCTTTTTTATTAAACAAAATTAGTGTAATCATACTCATATTTTTCTTCGAGTGGGGTATTCCAATTTTTTAATGCTATATTTTCAGTTTTTTTATCCAGTTCCTTTGATATCCATAGTGATAACAACTAATTATTCTTCTTAATCTACAATAAATACTTTTATGTCCAAAATTTGAACATTGAAAGAAATATATGAAGAAATAATTATTCTAAATGAGATTAAGAATATGGTTTCATTCTTATTTGATGAAATTAGTGTGTTTGACTATTTAAGTAAATCTTTGGATATTCACAATAAGACATGGTGTGGTGAAACAAAATCCATACAATTGACATTTAGTAAGAGGAGATATATTCCCTCCTTTATTTCCCCAAATGTCCTCATCCTTCATAATTCTCCTTGGCTAATGATTAATCATTTAATATTGATACTTATTTATAACTCAATGATTTATCTTGATTTGATATATCTTTTTCTATGTAATCATTAACTTAGTTCTTCCATAAGAATCACCACCCTTTTACACCCCCTTGTTCAGATTTAATGTTTCTACTACTTTGATTGTATTAGTATCATTTCTACTCCCACATTTACACAAGATTTTGGGTCCTTATTAATTTAATATTATATTGATGTCTTTGAATCCATTTTTATACATTTACAATAATTCTCCATCTGATATCCTTCCAAAATGCGTCTTTTTCTTTAGATTACTAAATTTTATTTTATATTCAAGATTAATCTCAAAGTAACGAATATTTGGTAATAGATTCAACTATATTTAATTTCATCCAGACTAGTATTACGAACATAACCCATTTTAGATTCTTATTTGATATTGAGTTTAAATTATACTACTTATTTTTTAGTTTTTATGACATGGTGACTGGTCTTATAGCTCTTCAAGTTTTTAAATAGTCTTGAAATAAATTTTAACAACATATTTAGAAGCCTTTGTCTATAATGCACTAATTTTTTTAGTATTTATTTATTTTAATATTGATCTATTCAAGAACCCATTAAAATTATACCTTGATATCAACCACACATTTTGTGTGATTTTCTTCCCCCGATTTAGATTCCTCTTTTTTAGTCATACACCTAAAATCATCTTTAAAATCTTACATAAATTTTCCTTCCATTTTCTTCTGATAATCTTTATTATCATATTATTATTTTATTTCTAGGAACTTCTTATAATATTTATTTCCTAATTAGTTTCATATTTTGAAGTCTTGTTTAGGATGAAACCTCATTTAGGACTTCTTTATTATTTCTTCTTCCACTCCATCGTCATCAATGATATTTGGACACCATGTTGTAATGTTCCCAATATTTTCAAATTGGAAATAATATATGGTGTTCCTTCCATTAGATCTTTTATTTTTCCCTTTTTGAACTTCCTCACATCAAGTGTTAGGAATTTATCCCTTAAATATTCTTATATATCTCTAACTTTAGAGATATCAAGGTTTTCCATATCCTTGAAATTTATTTCATTATTATAGTGGCTCAGAGTTCCCTCTTACTTATCAGACATTTCTTATGAAACCAAAATAATTTACAGATCGTCCAGTGAAAGTTATTACATGTTTAATTCTTCATGAGTAGACACATTTGGATTATAAAATGGTGTTAGTGTACAGAGGATATTTTTAATTATATTAGCTTCATTTAATGCTTCAAATATCCAAAAATATATCAGGTAACCTTGATGATTTTCCTGAAGAATCCATCAATATTTTGTATCTGGGAAAGCATTTATATAATTGAATAGATTATGAAGCACTTGTAGATTGGTTTCCTTTGTCATGACATCACAATTTTATACATTTGATAGTTTATCCAATATTTACTTGGAACTAGTGTACCTTATTACCTTTATATATATTTCATTTTATAGGACTCCTAATATTTCATTTTTATATTTAACCTCAGTATTGAGCAACATTATGTCCTCTCCAAGTATGGGATATTCATATATAGCACTAATATATATCCCATATATTATACTAGAGAACATATAACCCATAATGGAATTTCAATAGTAATAAATTCTTTCAAATATGATAATGGTTGTCTTCAAATTGAGGCACCCCTTTGGCTTTCATTTTTTTATTTGTACCAATGGACTCTTAATGAATAATCCAGTTCCTATAACCTTAGTTATGGTACCACATACTGAAACCCAAGGAACCCTAAGAGGGGAGAGGTGAATCAGGGTGTGAACTTTTTCTCAGGATTTATTTGATATTCTTCCCACTTTTGTAGAAATTCATTAAACCTATCATAGTTAATTCCACATCCAGCATAAAACTTTTCGAAATGAAAATAGGGCACAATGATTTTACTTAGTTCACCACTAATAGCTAGTCCAAATAGAAAATGAATAGAAGTGTTCATATGTACCTAAATCCACTAATTTTCACAATTTTAGTGGATACATTGATTTATGGTCTTTAGTGTAACTCCTGAGGGGTCAAAATAGAAATTTTTTAGTTTTTTATTTTTTAAAGGGTTATTTTTTGTTTTTGGCATTTGGAATTAGTTTCAAGTGAATGAGGATGAATTTTTTGGTATTTTTAGACAATTTCCAATGAATGGGATGAGTTTTAGAGGTTCGAGGTACTATATAAGTAGTTATACCCATAGATGGACATTCAGGATTCACTAGGTACCTAGTGGAAGGACATCAGGTACTTACTAGCCCTAGTAATGGTCTTCGTGTTGTAGGGATACCAGGTACATGATATCCTTCCAGCTTATGTTTAGTAGTAGGGGTGTTTTTTATATTTCATCCCCAGTCTCTTTTTCCAACCACTTATTCTCCCTCGATACCATTCACCTCCAGCTATATGATATCCCTTCACATGGATATCTTGAGTTTATTATTCCTTTCCTTATTGTCATCATGGTAAATCCATGAGTGATTGTCTAGATTAGATGGAAGTTATTCTCACATTCTCCAATTATTTTCAATATCCTTCCCTTCTTTTCTAATTTCCATTTAATTTTTTGGGGATGTTAAACTAAATTACCCCAGATAATTGTGGCATTCACCCAAAAAATTGATGTTACTTTATATCTTACTTCAATAAGAACCATATGAGTGGTTTTATCATCATTCATATCAATTTTGATTGAATGTGATGGATGTATTGATTTTTCTAGGTTTTATAAAAAAATTGGATGATATTTTATGTTTACTTCATAAAGGTTTTTTAGGTAATAGGTAAATCATATTTTGATTTTTTTGACCAATTTTAATTTATTTTATAATGTATAGCCTCTATTTGACTATAGATGTTATATGTTTTGATTTTATTATTTATGGAATTATGATTTTATGTTTTTAGGGCATATAAATGGTCATTTTAAATTGGTAAGGCTCACCTCAAGAAGTTTTTAGTGGGTTGAACTCACCTAGTGATTTATAATAAATTTCTACAACATGTCTACCATATTTCCTTAATTAATAATGAAATTTATTTATATTTTAAGGATATAAATAAAAAATTTATAATTTTTTTTCCTAAAATGGGTAATACATTTTAAAAGTGTATTTCTAGGTTGTTTTAGGTGAAATTTGTTAATATTTTAATTGTCTTGAAATATTTTATTAAACCTAATGAACTTTGAGATCCCTTGAAAGTGTTAAGTCGTGGTAATGAATCTCCCACGGTATGTGCATTTTGTATCTATACATAAGAGTTTAACTAATCCTACTAGTCATAAATTGGTGGAACCTTCCCTTAATTTTGAACAAGGGATAAAAATAAGACCATTAATGTGTACTTTGAATCAAACTAATTTATAGGAATCCTGTAATTTTGGGGTTATTCCTTTACAAAAATTCCTTAGTTCATTGATTTAAAAATAAAGTGTATTCTATGGAGTTAAAAATACACCCTATCAAAAAGTAAATGAATTATAACCTAAACCTAAATGACATATAATACAAGGAACCAAATTAGATTAATTATTAATTGGGTTCTTTAGTTGTGAGGTTGCAGATGAGTTTTCATGGTTGGGGTGGGTGATCCAATACGAAAATAATAATATATTTGATAATATTTCAACCTCAACATTTGATGACCAATAAGGTCTCTAATTGGTTTATAAATATTACTATAAACCTTTATTTTTAAAATGACAATTTTTGGGAAAAAATTTCCTAAATTAGATTCCCCATATTTTTTATGTTTTATTTTTTAAATGCATACTACGAATATATATCCCTTATCATAAAACTAATATCATTTTAAACTCTATTTATTTGATATATTATGGTTATAGAAAGTGTTCAATTGTGAATTTTAAGTGTACTTAAAGTTATAAAAAATGATTTTGAACCTAAAAAACTATATCATATGATCACTAATTAACATATTCTCCTAGTGGGGGTCTATTACCTTTCATGAATTATTGGTAACTAACACCTATATTCTATTGTAGAGAACCATGTTTGGTTCTTGATTTCATAGTCAAAATCAAAATTATGGAATAACATCCACCTAAATGTGTATCTTTCTAACATGTATTGAATGTCGAGTATGTGATACCCATATAGAAACATTGACCTAACACTAATATATTTTCCTTTCATTTCATGTTATAGCATACTCTTGTAGTGGAGCAGTATTTTTTTTAACATCATTTTTTTCACATTAGTTAGTATGAAACGTTATTATAGGTGATGATGTAACTATGTTTTTAACATCGATTAAAAAACTGACATTATAAAAGAATTATTGGATTTTTTCATGTTTGTTATAAGATAACAAATATGAAAACCAAATATTAATAGTCTTTTCACATTTTTTATTCAATTAATGATGCTAAACCCCAACATTAATGGGTTAGTCATGTTAGTTATGAAATAATTCACCTGAAAATATAACGTGATAAAGTTTTTCTCATGTTAGTAATTTGATAATTTATGTGAAAACTCAATATTAGTGGGTGTTTACATCATTTTCCAAATAACATATATCAAAACCCAATGCAATAAATGGTTTTCATGTTATTTATTTGATAACTGATGTGAAAAAAAATATGTATGGTTTTTTCACCTTGGTTATCAAATAACAAATGTGAAAATGGATTTATTTTAATAATCTTTTTAACCATCCTCTACATAGCTGAACAAAGGAGAAAAAACAAGTAGAAAAACCAGAAAAAACAAGTATAAATATCTCTATAATAGCCATAAAATCACATTTACAATTAGAAGATTCAAGATTACAATATATTATATAAAGAAACTAAAATCCAATCACACCTATAAAATGATTTTCCAATTAAATTTGTATGTTTCATAGATCTTGTGCACTATAAGTCCAAGGATCATAAAAAAGAGGAAAATTAAAAGGAACACATTTAACATCTTTTTTGAATAAAATGATTTAAATATTAACGAAATTTTTATAATGAAATCTAACCTAGTTTAACATCATAATTGTCTTAATTAAAATTATTTCATACATAAATCTTAAAATAGAATATTATCATCCTTTAATTACTTCTTTTCTATAAAAATGATTTGTAAAAAATAACTTCAATTCAGAAAAACATTATTAAGTAATATATCCAAAAGTTTCTAAATATAAATAAATATTCACATTTGCTTTTACATATTTTATCTTAAAACAATTCTTTCTTGTAGTCTCTTGAAAGAAATTTCACGACCTATTTGAAAATGATATGAATGAAATAAATTTAGAATTTAATATAATATAAACAAGTATAAAAAAATCAATCTAAATTTTCCAATACATTCTTAAAAAAATTCCCCACTTCACCATGGATAATGCATTATAACTGAAGTTCCTTCTACCTTAGAAAAAAACTCCTAATATGTAATGGCCCCTGATATAAAATATAATTTAATGTTAGTGGTAATTATTTTAAAAGATATATAAATCCTTGTGACATATATTTTTCATAAACATTAAGATAAGGAAACATCCAGCATTGAATAATTTCATTATTTTAAATTATTTTAGAAATATAAACTATCTTTTTCTTCAGTAATTTTCATCGCTATAAGTGGAATTGACATTCATCTGTCTTGTCATTATATAATATTTCAAAATTTCCACATTCCTTACATTCCCACAAACAAAAAAATTAATTGTAAACTCATAAATATCCAAAAAAACTTTTAAATGTTGAAAATATTTCTAGACTACTATAATTTGTATATGAAGTCACATCACTTTGTATTTTTTTCTATATAGTATTCATTTACCTTAAACTTATTCAAGTAAAAAATACATAAATACATAAACATAAAAATTTTAAAATAAATTTAATAAAAAACTAAAATAAATCATAAAATATACAAACACCTCTATAGTAATATGTCGAACAAGTATAGATTGAAAAACTAAAAAATGTCTGATTCTTTGTCCAACTGTACTCACCTAAATGGTTGATCAATATATAATATCATGTATAGTGACCCTATGATGCAATATCTCTATCTTTTTATAATGAATGGTATCTCTAATATAAAATATCTTCCCATATGAAACAACATGATGATAAGATCGTAAACATATAGCTCATAATTACTAGGAATATATGGATGGGGTGTATATCACTAGGATAAAAAGGAATGGGGTCTGCAGGCAGACGTGCGGGAGTGGGAGCTGCTGGTAGAGGTGGATGAGTGGGAGATTTAGTCTGAAACTCACTTTACTTGTCTGCAAACATTGAATGTACTGAAACTATTATTGTATCCTCTATAATCACATCAATATCCTGAACTTCAACTTCCAATTATTTTTTTTATAAAAATCCTCCATTAAAGAAGCTAGAGAACATGGAAATTCTTTTTTTATTAATACCCCAGCCATGTATCCTCATACATAACCCGGGTGTTCGTGCATTCCCAATGTCTTAACAAGAATATTCTACACACCCTCATCTTTAAAGAATCCATGTTTTCTCTTCTCTTTAAGATAATCCTATATGAAGTATTTTAAAAATAATTAAGGAATCACAATATATAATGAATTTAATTGACTTAAATAAATAAATAAAGTAAATATATTACAATTCTCTCAGCTACTACCATCAATTCTTACATAAGATATTTTTCTTTTTTTTTCTAAACCCTCTTTCATTTTTCATGACTATTGGGGGGATATAGGGGAATCCTCTATAGATATTGAAGACTCATATCTCAGTTTTTAAATTTCTATATCCATTATTTATTCTTCAAATAATGTACACTCTCCCTAAGATAAAGTATGAGTATATAAATTTCAAGATTGGATATCCTAATGTGATATACTCGATTTCTATAAATTAATAATAATTAATTATTTAATAAAATCATTACTATAGAAAAAATCCTAATGAGTAACATCTCACTTAAAAAAATGATTCCCATATTCTATTTTCAAAAAATTTCTTCCATGTATGGTCATCTGTTATGGAATATATATCACATGGATTAGGATGTAACTTATGCCCAGAATAAAATTTGATGTAAGGGTTTATTTAAAATACATCCATATCCTAGAATCTAATGATAATAATTTCCTCCAGAATCCTCCAATATAAGATATATCATAGGTCATCTAATAATAAGGGGGATACCATATAATAATATAATCATTTTAATATAAGTAAAATAAAAACAAATGATCTTTACAAAATTTTCTCCCATAAGTGATTTATTGTCAATTTTTCAACAATTCTTTAATCATAAATTAAAATACTAACTTTTATTTTAGCCCACACCAATAAAAAGGTGATGAATTTTTTAGAATTTTGACCTCCTGGAATATTATTATCATCAAATTCTACTAGTATCCTCTAGTCCTCCCTACGGGAAACTGATAATTTTGGTAAATGTGTGATGCCATGTTTACCAACCCTTTAACTCTTCTTTATCCCTATATTAGTAGATTTATCTTGTAATGATGTTTGAGTCCCATCAACAAGATCATGTCGACATTCCTCCCGAGAGGTGTGAGTATTACTATCTCCAAAAGTGTATAGTGGATCAGTTGGATGATCATTCATTTCCCTATAAATCAAAGAAAAAAAAATTAGTACACAAATATAAAAATTCAACAATTACATATTAATGTAAATAAAAAATAAATAATTATCAAATATAATAATTAACTAAACTAAAAATTATATATTTTTATTCATATTGGTTATATTTTACAAAAATTATAAAATCAATAATAAGATATTTAATTACATATAAACAAACAAAATAATATAAAAATTGTGTGTGAATAGTAAAAATGCTCTAACCTAGTAAATCATTATTCACAACAAAAAGAATATTTTTTGAAAACATTCTTATAAAATATGTTTTTTTATTTAACATATTAGATTTCAAATAATTTTTTTTTAAAAAATAAATTAATAGATAAGTTACGTAAGTGTAAACATGTTAAAATAGTCAAAATTAAAGTAATATAAATAAAAAAATTTACTTATTACTTATAATATGTGTATTAATAAATTAAAATAAAATTAAAATATTTAACAATTAATGTAATTTAAAAAATATAATGATAAATAAACATATGTTACCTATAATATTAGTAATGTACAAGAGAATTTTTTTTCGAAATTTCTTCAACATGATAATTTCATATGGAAAAAAATAATTTCAATGATGTGCTCATCAATATTGTCTATTAATATTTCCAGGGAAGAAGGGATCTCACATAAATCTGAATCTTCATCTAGTTCACCATCACCAACATATTTATTTTTTTAAAATAATGAAACAGACCAATTCATATCAGATTGATCAAGATAATAGGAAAAAAATTCATGTGTTTCCATTATAAAAGGATTAGGTATGTATTCCAATATATTGATATTAACTAGTGTCATTAAAAATTCATTGTGTCTCATATTTTTTAGTAAATTTTCTTTTTTCTAAACACTGGAACTTGAAATTTAATGTAATAAACCACCCGTGTATCTCTAATGACTCCATAATATGAACATGATGTGAAACTGGTGTTCTGTCTTCAGAACTCAAATAATGTATTGCTTCTTCAAACTCTAATACACAAATATTTTGAACTTCAATTCAATTTTCCGGACCTTTTGTATGAAATGTATAACCATAAATTTTATACCCATTCCATGTTATCAAATTCAAACTTAGACCACCCACTAACCATATCAATGTTTCAGATGCATATGATATACCAAGAACTATCTATTTAATCCATGGAAAAATTATTCTCATCCAAAATTCACATATCTTTCTTTTTTAGATAACATTGTTTCGACACATTAATATATAATGTTATATATGGATGAGATTCATATATGTTATTCAAGATGTAAAAATGTACCTAATTTGTCTATTTAACTATAATTAATTTGACTTCAAATCTATAAATACCCTTTCCCTTATAATTATATCATTTATAGAGAGATGTATTCAAATGAATGTGCTCCACTATAGAGATGTTTCTTGTACAAGACCCTGCAACCTCTTCATAAATATACTTCTCAACAGTGGAGGCTTCATGTAAATATTGATTTTTAACATACCCCTTTAATATCTTCATAAATCATTCCAAAGGATATATATAATGTTGTAATACATGTCCTCAAATATTTATTTCTCACACAAAATGGACCATTAAATTCACCATGATATAAAAAAATATAGAGACAAATACATGTTCAATTGAAAATGTATAAAAATAGTTTCTTTCTCCAAATTTTTCAAAGAATTTAGATAAATAATATTATTATAAATTGAATTTAAAAACTAACACACCTTAATTATACTAATTCTGATATAGATGGGAAATATTACACACAATTCAACTGGTAGGAGCTCAGGCATTAGGATGTGATAATCATGAGATTTCATACTCATAAACTTGAAATCCTTTAAATACATAAAATTTATATATTTAAATAACACCCCCATAAAAAATTGATACCATGAAGACACTAACATAATATAATTTTCTCCATCTTGGATAATGTATGAAAATCTGGGGGAAGTAATTTTTTCCTTCTATCATTAGTGGAAGCTAACTCCAAACATATTCTCATCGAGAGTAAGTACAATCTTGCATTCAAGACATATTTATTCTTTCCTTTAATATCTCATAATGATCTAATCATGTTTTCATAGATATTCATATCCATGTGCATGACATCAATGTTAAGTATGACCTAATTATATCTCTAATATGGTATCTCAAAAAATATTTACCAATTCTTCTAAATATTTTTATCCTTTCTAGATCTATGTTCTTTTTGAGTGTCACATCAATTTTTTCACCCTCTTGAAATAATGATAAGTAGATAATGTTTTTGGATTTATATAAAAATCATGGGATCCATTGAATGATTTTTTTAATATTCATAAATATTTATCCATAAATAAAAAACTTTTGAGGGAAAATGTATACTATTTTTCTCCAATGATGCAGTTTATAATATGATTTTTTTGTTCAAAAATTGGACAGGCTTTATTCCCCTTAACAAAATATTTAGACTAATTTCCATAAGCTATGAAGTTATTTATAGATAAAATAATCATTACATGAAGTTTAAAATATTCCATTTTATAAGAATCATACACCCTAATTCCATCCTCCCATAAAAGTTTCTAATAATCAATTAATGGTGACCAAAAGAAATAAATATCATTTCTATGATGTTTTGGTATAAAGATCATTAAAATAAACATGAAATACTTTCTATTTATAATAGATTTAGGAGATATGTTATAAATTATTAATAAAATAGTCCGTGAACTATGTGTGTTACTAAAACTTCAATATGGATTCATTCTATCTCTGCACAATCCAAGTCTGGAATTTCTAATATCATTTCTAAATGTCGGAAATTATTGATTAATTTTCATCCACTATGGACAATCAGTTGGATGTCATAAAATTCAATCACATATTCACTCATCTTTATACCATATTAACCCTTTTAAATATTCTATGTTCAAAAATAAATATTTCAAATTTGTAATTATAGGAAGATACCAAAATTATTTTTTTGGAGTCTTTGTAACTACTAAATCAGCATGCGATTTTTCTTTCAACGTATATCGTGATGTCCCACATTTTGGATATCATTATAAAAAATCATATTCCTCTCTATATAGTACACATTTATTTCGGAAGACATGTATTTTTTTTGTACCATAATCCCATGAGGCATATTATTTTATTTTCTTTATAATGTGAATCTAGAAAATCATTATCTCAATGAATAATATCTTTCAACAATTGTAGAAAAAATATAAAACTCTTGTCACTCCATCAATGTTTTCACTTCAATTTAATCAATAATAACATCGTCGATAAAACCATCAATTTAGTAAAACCTAGATAAAATATCTTTTCAACATCACCATATAGTTTTTAAATTTTTTTCTTTCTTAATTACCTCTACTTCAATATCATGAATCATTCCTTCAATTTGATCAGATTTATCATCTTGAAAAGAATCATCATAAATAGATTCAAAAAATTTCCCAACTTCACCTTGAAAAATATGAGGGTGGTAAATCGAATTAAAACCATGAAAAATTAAATTATATTTCACCTCTATAATTTTTAACTTCTTTGTATTTAAACATTTCAAACATGTATAGAAAAACATGTCATTGTTTGAAACATTTTTTTTAGTAAATTTAAAAAAACAACACCTTCATCTAATTCATCACTTATTTAAAGTTATATATTCCAAAATTGACTCATTATTATCTATAATAAACATCAAAAATCGATATCTTTTCAAAATAATATAGTGGTGATAAAAGTGACTAATAGGGGAAATATTAGATTATTTCAATGATAATCAAGAAGACAGACTTTTTGTAGTATTTCAATAAAATGATTCTATGATTTACAATAATAGTGAATATAAATTTTAAAATTTTAATAACCCTTGATATGAAATTTAATGTTAATTAGAATGATTATACAACCATAAAATATAAAATAAGGTAAATTTATATCAATGATGTCATAATTTGTATGTAATGAATTTTTATATTAAAAAATGCATATTTGAAAAGTATAACTTTAAAATATTGAAGATAATAGAATATATGTTTAGATATTATGGTAAAATAATAAAAATAAATGCTTTCAAGTAATTTAAAAAACAAAATATAGTTATATAATTCTCTCATTTTTAGTTTTCTTTTTAATGAAAGTAAATGAAATTTTAAATTGAATATTATTGACCTGAATCCACTTAGATAGCTTACATAAGGGGCCCACATCATCATGTTTCTCCATTACATGAGTATAATTTCACTCTTATAGTTAATTAATAGTGTCTTCATCATGTGTTTCATAGAATGATATATTAACCATTGTGATTTGGTTGAGTGAAATTTATTAATTCTCAATGAAGTGCTATTTTTTTCTATATTAAATGGGGAGAGGTATTCAGTTTTATTTATATTTGGATATTGAATCATTGCCTATTGTATTATATCATCCCTATATTTTATAGTGCTTTGTTATAATGTGTGTATTGTCAGTTAGTTCAAATCCTTGGTGATAGTATTTTTTGGAATCAATTGTCTGTTTTCATCTTTAGAATGCGATGGTTGATTTTTCCCACAGCATAAGTGAATTTACTGATATATTTTAATTAATTTTTCATTATTTTATTGACTTTATTGAATTAATTTTATTTGAATTTCATGTCCTATGATAACCTTATACCATAAAAGTTATTCCTAAAATTATCATACACTCCACCAAATTATTTAGATAGTAATATAACAATTTATACTTTAACCTAAATATCAACTAGGATGTCAATCATATTCTTATCTCACTCATAAAAGACATAGTAATTTCTGAATAATTGTGTAAGTGGTTCCAATATTCCATTTATTCTATATATGTATCTATAAATTTTATAAACCCATGAAAAATTTAATTATGTAACACATTATTAATTTTGGAAAACATGATTTAGGAAAAGATATTAGTCACAACTAATTCCCATTTTATCATAATATAACAAAGATATATAAAGGAACCAATTGAATGTTCCTATTGTTTTTTCACCAGTAATGCAAATATTATATTGATAGTAACTCATAATATGAATATTAAATATTTAATATATGATTTTTCAAAGTAAGAATATTCTCACATCATAAGAAAAGTGTTGATATTCAAATAAACTACATATATGATATTGTATATCGAAATGTATGAAAATTTTAATGTATGTATATATTAAATTTTTATATTAGTAAGTCTCTAATAAATTCAAAACACTAATTTAAATTTATCCATATACATGGAAGTGAATTCATAATCAATGAATGATTCACAAAAATCATAAAATTAAGAAAGATTTTGAGATTCAATGTAGAAATTTAAGAAGTGATTCAATATAAAAAACTACGAAAAATTTCCGTGAAAACACTTTTCTATATAGTAGAAACACGATAACATTAAGATATAATGAGTAAATTTATAATTTAACATATAACATTAAGAAATAATTAATTCAACATAGTTGTATGCATAAATAAAATCATACCAATGTTAAATAAAGAGTGTAATTCAATATTTGAGATGAGAAGATTTATATTCAAATTTCAAATGAGGAGGCCAAAAAAACCTAAGGGTTATTCAATATGATAATGCATGATTTGAGTCCTTGTTATAAAAAAATAAAGAGTTAAGGATTCTACACCATTGAATGACCAAAATGTAGGTTTGATGTGTGATTATTACATGAGAGGCAGGTAGATCCTATGTGAAATAATGATCCAATGAAAACTGAAGATGTACGAAGATGGTAATCTGATATTCGACTACATTGGATTAATTGAAATAGGGTTAGGGATTCCATGTGAGAGAAACAATTCTGCATTTTGAGGAATTAATAACCCCTAAATGAATAAAATAGAAGGCTTTTAAAATTTTAAATGTATATAATGTTGGATATGATATAAATGATGTTACAAATATTCCTTTCAAAGTCAGTTATAAGATAACAAACATGAAAAAATAGTTTTCACTTCTTTTTCACATCAGTTATATGATAACTGATGTGAAAAATCCACTTTATCACATCCATTATATGGTAAATGATGTGATAAAGTGACATATCCACCTTATAAACATTGATTATATAATAACTAACATGATAAAAAATAAAAAATGACTTTTTCACATCAATTATAAATAAACCCCGTGAAAATGATGACACAAAAAAACAAATTACTAGTATTGGACTAGATTATGACTTTGGATATGCTTGTAAACCAAGTTGATTATGGAATTCCATAAATGATATGATTATTTTGTTTCATGAGGATGGTTATGATTTAAATCTTATAGTTTCTTATTTGTATCAAGTGTGATTTGGATTATTTATGTTCAGAAAGTTATTTCTCTATTATATTTATATTTTATGATACTTTGTTTTACCAATAATTTTGGTTTGGTAACTACAATGTTTATTAACTATTGGTAATAATTTATTTTCTAGGATAGAATATTTATAAATAAAATGGGATATCATGTGTCGGCATAGAAAGGTTCTGAAGAAAACCTTATATTGGTGTTAATATCATGTGAACTGTGTACAAGTACCCACATGGTGGTGTTCTAATCAAATATATAGAGTGGGATGAAATATTTATGTTAATATATTATACACACCCCACTATCCCCAAAATGTACATACTTCAATATTTACCTTGTAACGTTTCGTGTTTTGAACCAGATGAAAAAAAACGGAGGAAATAAAATTTTTATGTTAACTGGTCATATCGGTTTTAAAACCCGAGCATCAAAACTTTTTTTTCTAATAGCCGAAACAACGTCATTAATAGAATAAAAATATTAAGTTTATTTTATTAATACACGTGTTTGTTTCAAATCAAAAAAAAATGAAATAACTCTCAAACGATGCGTCGTATAAGAAATCGGAGACAACTGTTAGGTCCGGATCGTTGGGTTTACCCTAGGCAGGGTATAACCTTGATTCGCATTGGGTGTTTGGAACCCCCCACACATGATAATTCTATCTTTATTTTTAATTAATTAATTATTCCATTTTTTATATAATAAATAATTATTTTCTCACAAACGGTGCGTCGAATGAGAAATCGGAGACCACCGATAGTTCCAGGACATGGGGTTTACCCTAGGCAGGGAATAACATTTGAGAGCATTTGATGTTTGGTCATATCGCACCCAAAGATAATTTAATTGGGTTAAATATTTTTGTTGGATTTTAGAAATAATAATAATAATTTTATTATTAATATTATTATTTGTGTTGATGTCAACAAATGGAAATTTACCACCATAATTAATAAATTGTGTTGCGCTGTAAATAATAACCGGGTAATGTAATAAATATGATATTATTAATTGTTCCAATTAAATACAAATGTGTAATCAATATTTATTTAATAAATATTATCCTTTTTACTAATGGTTGTTGGCATTAAAATATTAATGGTGTCATTAATGGGTTGAATTAAATAATTATTATTATTTTAATTATTGTTATTATTATTATATTGGGACCAAAAAATTGATGTATTTATATATGAGGTATTTCTATATATGTGTGTTTAAATATATAATTAGTTATATATACATGTGTGGGTGTATATACATGAATATGAAGATGTGTGTGTATATATATATAACATGTATATACATAGGTGGATATTAATTGTTAGGTTAGATAAAATATTATTAATTACCTACATAAATGCATTTAACATGTCGACTTAAATCAAGTTGTGGACTTTTATGTTTTTAATCCAAATCTTTAAAGCGACCTTGGGCGCGGGCCTATACACCCTATTTCGGGTCTCAGAGAGCTATTAAAATTAATTAAATGATTGTTCAGGCTTTATGTAAAATATTAGGTCGTGCCATAGCGCAGAGTTCGGGTTAAAAATAATTAAAAAATATTAAAAACAACAATGGTATTTAAAGAGGGATAAAAATAAATAATAAAATAGATATGGTGGGAGAGAAATTAAAAAAAATTAAAATGAGGTAAACCTATTTTAATTATTTATTTCATTTCTTCAACCATTATTATTATTATTTTATTTATTTATCTCCTTGTTTTTTTTCCTTTTTATTTTCTTTCCTTTCCATTTTATTTTTTTTCTTCCTCTCCTCCTCTCCTCCTCCTCTCCTGTGTGTGGCACACCTCTCCTCCCTAGGTGGTGTGCACCACCTTTTCCTTCCTTCAGAAGATCGCTGCTCCTCCGTTCGTCATCCGTTTTTTTCGCCGTCAGGTGTATTGTGAACCTATCTATAAGGCTTATCCCACACACTAAGAATCGTGCGATCTCATTCCAAATCTTTTGCGCAGTTTGTCGTGGAAGGGTTTTACCCTATTTTCGGGTTTTTCTAAAATCTTCTGTTTTCTTCCGTTTTAGGTCAAATCAAAGCCTACCACAGATCATAGGATCATCTATGACCAGAAGTTAGGGAATCTACTCTCTTTCCCTCCATTTTGTTGCAATTTATAAAAATGCACCATTGTTCCATTAGTCAGTGCCTACTGGCTTTGTACAAATTCACCCAAATTCATTAATTAAATTGTTTCACCTAGTTTTTGTAGCCATATTGATCATGAATTAATTTTTTAAATTTGTTGCAACAAGTTCGGACACCCCTTGGGGTGCACCGACGTGGTCAGTATAATTTCTATTAGCCCAAACTTTTAATTTCATTAATTTCATTTGTTGCGCAGTCTATTTTTGTTGTATTCAATTTAAATAATTAATTTAGATTAATTATAAATATTTAATTGTTTAATATTTTTTAGTTGGTTGTGCTAGTTTATTTAATGTTAAAAAGTGTCGTTATCTGCATGTTTTTTACAACCTATTTTTTTTGTTTAATTTAAAATAATTAATTTAGATTAATTATGAACTTTGGAATTGTTGGATCTTGGTAGTTGGTTGGTCCAATTTATTTATTTATTTAAAGGTGCATTTGTTTGCTTATGTTGATGCGGTACTATGAATTGTTAAGATTTCAATGCTGAAATATTTAATTTGAAATGTGGGATGCATGGGTGTACCTGTTTGGTTTCAGCTAAAATTACATATGTTGATATAATATTTTGCTACTGTGAGAACATTAATTAAATTTAGGGTGGGGAAAGGAGGTGGGTCCTGTATTAAGGGCCACACTTAGAACCTTCATTCCTGGCGGTTACCTCTATGTGTCGGGGGCGGTGTTCTTGTATTTTCCAGACAGAGACTTCCCTGGGCTTCCTAATACTTATGAGTGATACCGGTTCCAAAAGGTCCCATCAAGACGGATCCATTGTAAATGTGGCTAAGCCAGCCTCGGATGACACTCGACCCCTTTTTGCGAGATCGAGATTGACTAAGGGTAAATCCATGCCACGATCAATACAAGTTCTTTTGAAAGATTGCCTTGGATGGGCTCGGTGGTATTGGATAATTGAAGGATGTTCTGTAGTGATATCTTCAGGACGGGCTCAGACTCCAACTCTCAACTTGAACCTTAATATTGATTCATTTAAGGTTTAGATTAATGTCACTATTCGTCTCTTGAGATTTGAGATACTTTCTAGTATGTTGAAGCACACCTAGTTGACACATGACTTAGATCCCAAGTTAAAGCACAAGCTTGGGGGTATGCCTCTTCCTTGTTTTAACTTACTCTTATAGTCTTTATATTTATGCATATGTGCATTATACTTACAGGTACTTCTTTCAGACTTTCGTCTTAGGCTGAAGAAGGTGATTAGGCACGGGAGCCGCTTGGAACCCGGGCCAAGTTATTTATTCCATTACACTAAATAAATTATCTGAAATTGTTATATATTGGCACACTACATTATATCATTGCACGAAATGGAAATTTTTAGACACCTTGGGTGTCAGCCTACTGAGATTTTAGCCGACCCCTTGCTCGGGCGTCATTGACACTCGAGTAGATTATATGATTGAAGGTATTGACAAAGGGAAGTGTGCCGCTTCTAATTATTGATTGATTGTTTCTTCTTAGGATGGACACTAGGGAAGAGGACCGATCCTTTCTCGTGATCCAGTTTTTGAACTTGGTTTCTTTTCTTTTTAGTTGATAGCATGCTTGGGTTCTATTTTATGTACTTTCAGCTTAGAAATACATCATGGCATGAAATCATTTTTTGAGCTTCCGCACTTGAGTATTATTTAGTTGGATTATTTATATTTCTTCTGCTGTAGTTTATTCATTTATATGCTTCCACTATTTATTATTAATTGTTTTTTACTCCTGTTGTGATATTACCTATTACCTATGAGGGCATAGTCTCCCCCTCAGACACAAAAATACCCTCACTACTAGTCGGCAGCCTCTGGCGTTCGGGGAGATGCGCTTGAGGTCTTGTGACGCACCGGTCCGGCCACTGTCTTAGAGGTGAGCCGGGTCGGGACGTTACAAAGTGTTATTATATGTGGTATTTTTCCTTTGTCTTACTTTTTTGGGTTGGTAAACGGAAGAATAGGAATGTTTCGGTGCTTGGCTAATAGTCATTCCTAGGACTGATCACCCCATGTACGGGAAATGACCAAGTGGTCAGGGTTGGGATTGATGTTCATGCTTTTTGATATTACAGTTGATGTGATTTCACCTTGAGTTATTGGTTTAATTTTCGTTTCTTATGAATTTATGGAATTTATGATATTTTACCCTTGGCCTATTAAGGTAAGGATGAAGCATTGCATGCATCATAATAGGCACATAAGAATTCACATTCCATGCATATTGTCATGCCATGTAGTTTCATTTTAGGCTACGTGCTGATTCAAATTGTGTGCCTTGAATGTATTCCATGTCCTATAATTACTTATCATGCCTTTTTAGATACCATGTTTCAGTATTATATTTAGCATGCTAGTCTGTTTCCATGCAGCCTGTTTAATACCATGTTTTACTTGTATCATGATTTTGTTCTTATTAGCTTGTCTCTGTAATTAAAATTTTATTCTTATGTGATTACAACATGTCTCTCTCTGTTAGCTTCTTGTATTGACATGCAAGCTTGTTTTTCTATGTAATTGGTTTCTTTGAAAACATTTATAGGATTCCTTTGAATGGGAGCCAAATTCCAAAAACTATAAACTATATAGTTTCTTATTATGTTGATATCCACCCATATATCTAGGATGATAATTTTTTTTGAGCATTTTATAATTTCAAATGAATTGGTTAACTACCTAAAGGCACAACTAGTACCAAGTAGGCTAGTTGGTGCACATTCCTTATGAGATAACCCGATATGGGTGTTGTGGCTCTTAATAATTAAACAATTGTTTTTTTGGTTGAATTCAAATGAACTCTAGTCAGCTTAGTGGGACCCTTGTAGGTCTCCTTATCTACTTAAAAGAAATTAATTTGATAGATTGCCTAATTAAGGACAGGATGTTAATTAATGTAAAATGTTTTAAAATTGAGTTTTATAAAACTTGCATGTCTTCCCTTGAGGCGTTGTTTAATATCATGTACATTGTGTTTTGTTTTGAAAAATGGTAGTTGATTTTTTGATTAAATATTTTGATGATTTAAAGATTAAATGTGATTAAATATAAAGGGCTTGGATATGGAACCTATAGAGATGTTCTCTGCTTAAGACCCTGGTATAAGGGTAGTTTGATCTTCTCCTTGAGTTTCTTTGGAACATAACCATTTTCATGATGTTGTCCCTAATTGAATCCCCTTTCCTAAAATGACACCCCTGTTTGGATGGGTGGTCATGTTTTCCTTGACTTTTGTTTCGGGCTTGGGGCTTGAGTAATGGTCATCATTTCCATTAGGTTAGGTATGCCTTAAGAATGGTCAGTTTATTCATATGTTGTTCAACCCTATCTTCTTTGTAGTGATGGATGAATCAGTACGTCATCCTCCAAGTTAAAAGTCATTTTTCTTCTATATCACCTCATGGTAGTATGTGTTCACGTAGGCGGTGTCATTGTGTTCTTAACATTGTGACAAACCAGCTGATTTCAGTGTAATCATCAAGTCTTGCATTATTAAATACGTTTCAGGTCATCTCTATAGTACAATGACTTCTGTGTTAAAGGAATCAAGTTTTTCCAAATGCTCGGGGTGACTTCTAGTGACTCAGGTGTTTTGACACAATGCTCAGTCACTTTGGTTGGGTTTTCATGCCTTTTTTAATGTTTTCTTTCTAGTAATACTCTAATCCTCTCAGTGTACTCTTCCTTAAGTGACGGGCATGTCTGATATCTTGCCTTCGTCCTTGATGCACTAAGATAGCATCAGTCTTATGACATGATAAAGCTTTAAAAGTTTTTGGGATTTTTTATGGTGTTTTTCTCAGTGTTTCACACTGATGTGTCATTCTTATCGAGGATTTTTTTATTTTTGAGTGACCCTCGGATTTACGTGTAGGAATTCCTTAGACAAACTCTTGTACCCCAGTCGTTTCATCTAACTTGACTGCTAGGCTGATGCCGCTCTGTATTTGGTCAATGTTTTGATATGGCTATCTTTCCCTTGTACCAATGTCTTGCTCGTAAACATGGAGTTTAGACTACCTTATGTTAGTTCCTTTCACTCATATTGTGCCAATCTGAGATTACCCAAGACTTTTTGTCGGGCTCGGTGATGCCTAAATCAAGTAACATCACTGGAGGTCAGGTATGAACTTCATTGGATGTGTTCGCGGTAAATGCGAGATACCTTTGAAGAAGACATAACATGTCAGTTCATAAAATGCCCAAAGTTTAAGCTGGGTACCTTATTAAATGGTCGGTCGGAGTGTCTTGACTAGTTATCTCTCTTGCTCAATGAAGTGGTCATTGAAGGACCGTCTTTGGAATGTTGTCTGGTGAGATAAGTGTAGTTTGTGTCGACTAGGGATTTTCATAAAAAGCTAACTCAACATGGGTTTTAAGGGCGATGGGGAATCGACTGTTTTATCTATTTTATAAATCAAGCAAGAAGCATCGCTAGAATGCTTAAGGGTGTCTATTGTAAGAAATTCTGATGCTGGAAGGTTTCGTGACTCGGAATTTTCTCTTTCTAACTTTAATACCTAAGGTGGGAAGTAAGTTTGACCAGATGATTAAAAAGACGAGGCCATGGTCATGTCTCTAGAAAAAATGTATTGGGTAAATATTGTCTCAGTATTTTCAGTTGGAGAATGAGCATTGACTCGGATCTTAATGGTTCTTGTGTCATTTGCCTAACCAGTGTTAAGCATGGGTTGGGTGTTTAGATATGCAACATGACCTTTTGTATGAGACTGCATAACCATGTAGATCAGGTGAGAGTTGTGTTGTTTCCAAAGGATTCTTAGGGATGATATGTTCTAAGGTGGGATGGTTGTAACATTATGTGTTTTGAATTGGATGAAAAAAATGTAGGAAATAAAATTTTTCTATTAGATGGGCATGCTAGTTTTAAAAACTGAGCATCGGAACTTTTTTTCCGATAGCTGACACTATGGCATTGATAGAATAAAAATATTACGTTTATTTTATTAATACGTGTGTTTATTATTTTCATAAAAATGAAATAACTCTCTAACGGTGCATCGTATGAGAAATTTGAGACCACCGTTAGGTCCGAAACCCTGGGTTTGCCCTAGGAAGGGTATAACCTTGATTCGCTCCAGGTGTTTGGAACCCTCGCACATGATAATTCCATCTTTATTTTTAATTAATTAATTATTCCGTTTTTTATATAATAAATAATTATTTTCTCACAAATGGTGCGTCAAATGAGACATCTGAGACCACCGATAGTTTCGGGACATGGGGTTTACCCTAAAAATGGTATAACATTTGAGAGTATCAGACGTTTGGACATATCGCATCCGAAGATAATTTAATTGGGTTAAATATTTTTGTTTGATGTTAGAAATAATAATAATAATTTTATTATTAATATTATTATTTGTGTTGATGCCAACAAATGGAAATGAACTACCACAATTAATAAATTGTTTTGCAGTGTAAATAATAACCAGGTAATGTAATAAATATGATATTATTAATTGTTCCAATTAAATACAAATATGCAATCAATATTTATTTAATAACTGTTATCATTTTTACTAATGGTTGTTGGCATTAAAATATTAATGGTACCATTGATGGGTTGAATTAAATAATAATAATTATTTTAATTATTGTTATTATTATTATATTGGGACCAAAACATTGATGTATATATATATATGAGGACTATCTATATATATGGGTTTAAATATATATATATATATATAGTTATATATACATGTGTGGACGTATATACATTAATATGCAGATGTGTGTCTATATATATATATAACACGTATATACATGGGTGGATATTTCTTGTTAGGTTAGATAAAATATTATTAATTACCTACATAAATGCATTTAACATGTCGTCTTAAATCAAGTTGTGGACTTTTATGTTTTTAAACCAAATCTTTAAAGCGACCCAGGGCGCGTGTCTGCGCACCCTGTTATGGGTCCCAGACAGCTATTAAAATTAATTAAATGATTGTTCAGTCTTTATGTAAAATATTATTTCGCACCATAGCACAGTGTTCTGGTTAAAAATAATTAAAAATAATTAATGGAATTTAATGTAATTTAAAGAGGGATAGAATTAAATATTAAAATAAATATGGTTGGAGAGAAATTAAAAATAATTAAAATGAGGTAAACCTATTTTAATTTTTTATTTCATTTTTTCCACCATTTTATTTTTATTATTTTATTTATTTATCTCCTTTTTCTTTTTTCCTTTTTCTTTTCTTTCCTTTCCATTTTATTTCTTTTTTTATTCTCCTCCTCTCTTGTGTGTGGTGCACCACTCCTCCCTAGATGGGGCACACTACCTTCTCATTCCTTCAGAAGATCGCCTCACCTCCGTTCGTCGTCCATTTTTTTTTCCGTTAGGTGCGGTGTGAACCTATCGGTAAGATTTTCCCACGAACCAAGAATCGTGCGATCTCATTCCAAATCCTTTGTGCAGTTCGCCACAAAAGGATTTTACCCTATTTTGGGGTTTTTCTAAAATCTTTTATTTTCTTCCATTTTAGGTCAAATCAAAGCCTACCGTAGATCATAAGATCATTAACAACCATAAGGTAGGGCGTTTACTATCTTTCCCTCCATTTCATTGTGATTTATAAAAACACATTGTCGTTCTGTTAGTCAGTGTTTACCGGCTATGTGAGAATTCACCCAAATTCATTAATTAATTTGTTTCGCCTAATTGTTGCAGCCGTATTGATCATGAATTAATTTTTTTAATTTGTTGCAACAAGGTCAAACACCCCTTGGGATGTGCCGACGTGGTTAGTATAATTTATGTTATCCCAAACTTTTAATTTATTTAATTTCATGTGTTGCACAACCTATTTTTTGTGTTCAATTTAAATAATTAATTTAGATTAATTATAAATATTGAATTGTTGAATCTTTGGTAGTTGGTTGTGATGGTTTATTTATTATTAAAAAGTGTCTTTATCTACACGTTGTTCACAACCTATTTTGTTGTATTTAATTTAAAATAACTAATTTAGATTAATTATGGACTTTAGAATTGTTGGATATTGGTAGTTGGTTGGTCCAATTTATTTATTTATTTAAAGGTGCATTTGTCTTATTATGTTGATGCGGTACCTTGCCTTGTTAATATTTCTATGATGAAATATATAGTTTTCAATGTGTAATGCACGAGTGTACCTGTTTGATTTCAAGCAGCAATTACATATGTGGATATCATGTCTACTGTTGTGAGAACATTAATTAAATTCAGGGCAGGGAGAGGTTGTGGGTCCTATATTAAGGGCCACACTTAGACCCTTCATTCCTGATAGTTACCTCTATGTGTTGGGGGGGCGGTGTTCTTGGCTTTTCCGGACCAAGACTTTCCCGGAATTCCTAATACTTATGAGTGATACTAGTTCCCAAAGGGCCCATCGGGACGGATCCATTGGCAATGTGGCTAAGCTGGCCTCGAATGACACTGGGCCCCTTTTTGCGAGATCGGGACGGACTCAGGGTAAAGCCATGCCATGAGCGATACTTGGTCTTTCGATAGATTGCCTTGGACGGGCTCGATGGTATTGGATAATTGAAGTTTATTCCGTAGCGATACCTTCGGGACATGCTCGGACTCCAACTCTCAACTTGAACCTTAATAATGATTCACTAAAGGTTTAGATTAATTTTGTTGTTAGTCTCTTGATAATTGAGATATTTCTAGTATGTTGAAGCACATCTGGTTGACACATGACTTAGACCCCAAGTTAAAGCACAAGCTTGGGGGTATTCCTCTTTCTTTTTTTACCTTAGTCTTCCAGGCTTTATATGTTTGCATATGTGCATTCTTCTTATAGGTACTTCTTTTAGACATCTGAATTAGGACGAAGCAGTTGATTAGGCACGGGTGCCGCTTGGAACCCGGGCCGAGTTATTTATTCCAATGCACTTAATAAATTATCTGAAATTGTTATATAATGGAACACTACATTTTATCATTGCACGAAATGAAAAGGTTTAGACACCATGGGTGCCAGCCTATTGGGATTTTATCTCACACCTTTCTTGGGCGTCGTTGACACCCGAGTAGATTCTATGATTGCAGGTATTGACAAAAGGAAGTGTGCCGCTTCTGATTCTTGATTGATTGTTTCTTCTTAGAATGGATACTAGGTAAGAGGACCAAGCCTTGCCCGTGATGTAGTTGTCGCACTTTGTTTCTTTTCTTTTTAGTTGATAGCATGTTTGGGTTCTATTTTATGTACTTTCAGTTTAGATATACATCATGGCATGACATCATTTTGTGAGCATCCCCACTTGAGTATTATTCAGTTGGATTATTTATATTTCTTCTGTTGTAGTTTATTCATTTATATGCTTCTTCTATTTATTATTAATTTATTTTTACTTCCTTTGTGATAATACCTATTACCTATGAGGGCATAGTCTCCCCCTCGGACACAAAAAGGCCCTCGCTACTAGTCGGCATCCTCTGGTGTTCGGGGAGATGCACTCGAGATATTGTGATGCACCGGTCTGGCCACCGTCTTAGAGGTGAGCTGGGTCGAGATGTTACATATCAAACTCTTTTATACACAATCCCTTTTAGATAAGATGGGTGTCTTGTCACGACCCGACCCTACAGGCCTCAAGCCGCAACTACCCCAAGCCCGCCTCCATAGGCATGGGGCTGGAGACAAGGGACGAAGGTGTAACAATCTTGGGGAGGCATTTTCTCATGTACCTGTACACATAGCCCACTCAATGAAGAAGTGCAGAGTAAAAAAGAAAACCAAAGAACGAACAACTATAACCCAACCACAGTCATGCATCGACTTCTAAATAGAAAAATGTAAAGTGATGAAAAGTACTGACTAGATAACTGAACAGGAAAAGGGAAAAACACATGCCCAACCTGAAAGGTGCCACAACCCGGCAACAGGAAAACAAAATTAAACAGCTGGTGAGTCTCACACCTGAAAGTCCTACTACAACCACTGGACTCATCCCAAGCTCATGTGTCCTCTACGCTCCTTCGAAGTCTCGATCAACCTATTCATCATCTGCAAGGGCACACCAAGTGCGGGAAAATCCCAAGTAGGGGTGAGTATAAAGATACTCATTAGGATGCCACGAAAGCTCGAGGGAGAAACAAAGGAGGTACTAAAAAGGTGAGAAGTAGACAGAAAAAAGAATAGTTTAAGAGTACAATAGAGAGAGTGCAGCTCAACCCAATAAAAGAAAGGAAGTATAGTCGTCCCAACCGGGAGGAGCTAGACACGGAAAGCATGTGGCATACCCCGCATGTCTTCACCCCTCCTAGAATGAGCGTAACTGAACCCAAGAAGTTGGAACAAAAGTAGGGTGTATTTATATATATACTCAACATGAAACCTGAACAAGTGTGTAAGGGGATCTCTATCTCCAAGCTCATCCTAGGAAATGTCGCCAATAGTTCTATGGATATCCATTAGTGATGTAACATCCCAGGTAAATAAAGAATAAATCATTTTCATATTTATTAATATTTACGAATTAAATTTAAATTTTACTTTAAAGGGGTTTCTATGTTTGATAGCGTACCCGATACGCAACAAAGAGTTTCTTTGAAATCTTACGTTGCACACTAGTAATAAAACAATATTATTTTAAATGGTAGTTAACACGTAGCCGTTGTATTGGAGGGAATAAATAGAAATAACTAAAATATGATTATATATGTTTTTTAAATGTTTTTACATTGATCCAATAAAAGATAAAGGCTTAAAATACGAAAATAATTCAATTTTAGGCATATATACTCTAACATTCACTAAAGGATGACTTATCGCCTTTTGATGGAGAACCGTCTATAAATATAATTTTGGTTATTCTTATACATTCTATTAGACCAAATAAAATTCATCTTTATAATCAGGACATCAAAATTTACTTTGTGTAAATTTTTGATATTTTTCCGATAAAGTTCATTTTTAATGAATAGTGAAAAATGTTATATTTTAATTCAAAACCTCTTTTTAATATAATGTATTTACATGATTAGAATATCTTTTTAATTGGTTTTAAATTTAAATTAGAATATATTTTTACCATTTAATCTAATAGTGGTCATTGTAATTAATTTCACTTTGAAAATGGACTTAAACTAGTGTCAATATTTTGATATATATTGTTTCATAAAAACACGCTATTTGTCATGACAACGGGAATTAATTATTAAATTAATTAATGTAACTTATATGTTTTGAATTTTTTAAAATAGACATAATTTTTGAATTCGGAATATAAAATATAGCTTATGGTGAAGTTTTGGTATTTTTCTGAAAAACTTCAATTTTTGATGAATAGTGAAACCACTATGTGGTACTTAAAAAAACTGATTTTTCGTTTACATGAAATTTTACCGCCTATATGTTTTGAATTTCAAAAATACGACATACATGGTTGTCATTAGGAAGTAAAATGTGGTTCAATGGGATTAAAATAATTTTTGGTGAATAGTAACTTTTAAGTTTTTAATCACGATTAGAGGTAATTAGTGTAATTTAAGGTAAAAAAATATTTTAATAATATGAAATGATCTAGACACATGTACTAACCTTATTTTATGTGTCATGTCCGACCAAGACAATCCATGGGTCAACTTGGGGACCCCATGGAGCCACTTTGGTTGGAAAATGACATTAAAAACTTTTTATTTAAAGTTAAAATTAAAATGTCACAAACATGAGTTTTTTTACTAAAACAATTTTTAAATGGGGTTATACAAGTCATATTTTTGACTATAAATATTAATTATAAATTTAAAAATATTTAATACATCATGATATTTTTTTTATAATTTTTAGACATTAAATAAATTAAATTATTTATGAAACCATGATGATGAAGTTTTTACCTCATTATTTAACGATTTAAAATAAAATGAAAAGATAATGTAAAATCTAAGACCTACACATGTCAAAAACCTATTGGATGGGTGTATTTCGAACTCTCATCGTCGTATCCTTTAAATATATAATTTTGGGACCTTTTAAATCCGAAAATCATTTTATAATAAAGTAACCTTTTATAACATCCCAAGAGTGCCCCTCCTCTCCTCTTATAAAAGGCCCCCACCTATACCACCTTACCCACACCTCTCAATCATTTGTCTCGGTCAAAACCTGCCCATTTTGTCTCTCCACATCCCTCTCTTACTCCTAGAAGACTCACTTTGGGCAGAAGTCTTCCCAAGGAAGTCTTTGAGCTCAAATCAAAAAGAGTTACTCGTTTTAAGGTAATGTCTTCACTTGTATTCTTTTGTTTTATTTTGCTTCTCCAACCCCCTAAACTCTTTTTTTCATTAATTTGTAACAAAAACAGTATCATAAATATACTAGGATGTTTTTATAAGAATTATTCGGGCTACACATACACGCACCAACATCTAATGGTTAAAGAATATACTGTTTTTGTGGATGGAGAATTTCTGCCTCACGAAATGATGATTGTTCAACACTCATATAACACCTTCAAAGGTGTCCATTAAGATGTCACTATATTTGTATATGATATATAATATGTTTATGTTTTACTTAATCTTCTGTATTTTTCATTTATGGCATACCTTTATAGTTTCCATTATGGGTAAACGTGATATCTTCATTTTAGAAAGTGCGGACTACCACCCCCTAAAAGTGATTTGATTCGTTAATATCATATTTGGTACGTATAAAGGATAGATTTAATGATATTATATATGATATTATACTGTAATTATAATATACCTTTATATAATTATTATTTATTTCCATTAAAGTATGAGATAGAAATGAAAGTAGCTTTCATGCATACGTACGGCTTACCGTCTCCATGAACGGTGCATTTCATTTCTTATCCCCAAATGTAATGTACTATTATAAGTACATATATATAATGGATATATATTATGTATGTTACATCTAAATGATGAATATAATTCTGGAATTAAAAAATACATATCTCTCATTTAGTTTTAATTCCATTAATATGACATAGAAATGAAAGTAGCGTTCATGCATACGTACGGCTTACCGTCTCCATGAATGGTGCATTTCATTTATTACCTCTAAATTATGTAATATTATAAATTCATGTATATACTAGATATATATTATATATATGGAATCTACATCATGAATATCATTCTTGATATAATGGATATTTGCCTACGTGAACAACATGTAAATATAAGAAGTTCACTTTTGACTCAAGTACCAAATATCGACAAAACGACTGTTATTAACTTAAATGATTACATAATGTTCATAACATGGTAATAAGTGATATAAAAGGAATAATGAACCTGAAAAAGGTTCTTAAGCAAGTATAAATTAACTCAAGTTTATTATTTAGGACATTAAAGAACGATCGAGTCAAGTTAGACCTGAGATATGGGACTTCGTCTCAATCTCCTTTCATTGAGGCATATTTTGTTTTATACACAACCTTCTTTTATACAGTTTATAAACCCCTTTTACTTTTACATTTATCCAAAAGGAATATTTTTTATACGAAGCATTTTACTAAACGACAAAAGGGAATGTTTTTTTCATACGTTTGCGGCGACAACGACTTCTCCGCCGTCGTGACCATTATTTGAGTTTCGACTTCCTCTACAAGCCATACCTCTTTTTAAATGAAAAATAAATACCATGTTTTAATTTTCTTTTATTTTGGTATTGAAAATGGTTTTCATAATGTTTTTGTTATATTAATGTGTTGTATTTATATCTTGTGATTGAAATGTGGAAATGTTATGTTTCCTTTATGCATGTTTTATGTGATACGATTATGATATGGTTCTTGGGCATTGTTATGAAGATAGGTGGTTCCGTGATAAACTAAGGGTGGGTGAGCCCGATATAGCTCTCCAATGCATTGGGTAACGCGAAGGGGTTAAACGATAAGGTTTCTCTGGAGATATTTATGGAATATACTGTGATGGGTATTCCAAACGTAACCAGGAGGGTTACTCCATACGTAAGAATGTTATGAATGCCTCAATTTACCTTTTTGTCTTATTATTTCTATGTTTTATTCGTGAAGTTATGAGGTGTGTTAATGTTCTTATGTTTTATGTGCAAAGTATGATTTCATTGATTCTTACGTATACATGAACTCATGTTTCATTTCCATATTTTTATATCCTATACTGAGCTTTTTATTCTCATCCCAAGTTTTTGAAATGTTTTTCACAGGTCAAGGGAAAGGTACATGATGTGATGATAGTGTCAAAGAAGTGTCAAGAAAGAATCCATGTTTTATTTTAAATATGATTCTATTGATGGGGAAAATGAGTACAATCTTTTATGTAACCACTTTGTTTAAATTTGGAATGTAATGCATGTTTTATGATCTAATTATCTAAAACTCTAAACCTGAAAATATCCTCAATGTGTATTCTTGAAGTAACTCAAGATTAAGTAATGTTAAAGGCTAGGGGCTTATATTTGGTATTAGAGGTCGGTTTAGAGAACTTTAGGAGTTAGAAAATTGTTAAATTATAAATTAAGTTATGGTATGATTCAAATGATATAGCATTTGAAGATTACCATGTTGCTTCTCCTAAGATATTTCTGTGTTAAGAATGGTTTTTCATAGAGGAAACAGAACAGATTTTCTGAGAAGGCATACATAGGGAAATGACCTTTCAAATCAGTATCCTGAGATTGTCAGAATCAGAAATAAACAGTTTGTTGCAGTGATGGCTCAATTGAGTCAGGTGAAAAATGCTGGTTGTTTTTATTGATGATATTTTGGTGTTTTCTAAAAGTAAAGAGGATAATGAAAGTCATTTAAGGTTTATCTTGGAAACCTTAAAAGAAAATAATCTGTATGGGAAATTCAGCAAGTGTGAGTTTTGGATGCAACAAATTTCTTTCCTTGGTCACATTATTTCTAAAGATGGGATAACTGTTGATCCTTCAAAAACAAAGGTTGTTGAAGAATGGCCAAGACCCACAAATGTTACTAAGCTTCGTAGATTACTTGGTTTGGCAGGCTATTACCGAAGGTTTGTTAGAAATTTTTCACGGTTATCTAGTCCAATGACTAAGCTAACTCAGAAGGGTGTTAAGTTTATCTGGACAAAAGAAGGTGATGATTGTTTTCAGGAACTAAAAAGAATATTGGTGAATGCTCCAGTTTTGGCACTACCTTCTTAGAATGGTGAGTTTCTTATATATAGTGATGATTCATTGAAAGGAATTGGTTGCGTCCTAATGCAGAATGATGAGGTAATTTCTTATGCTTCACAAAAATTGAAAACTCATGAGGTAAATTACCCCACACATGATTTGGAATTAGCTGCTATTTTTTTCACTTTAAAAATTTGGAGGCAACATTTGTATGGAGTAAAGTGTGAAATATATACCGATCACAAAAGTTTAAAGTATATATTCACTCAGAAAGAATTGAACATGAGACAGAGGAGATGGCTAGAATTAATCCAGGATTATGATTGTACAATTCATTACAATCCAGGAAAAGCAAATAAAGTGGCTGATGCTTTGAGTCGAAAAAGTAATGCTTCATTAACAATGTTGCATTTGGAACGTGATCATCTGGTTAAGGATTTGATGAACTTTGGCATAGAAGTTGTTGGTTTAGGAAGTTCTTCTGTTTTGTTTCAGGTATTAGTGAGATCATCTCTATCAGATAGAATTAAGCAAGCACAAAAGCAAGACAACGAGTTGCAGAAAAAGGTAGAGATGGTTCAGAAGGGTAAGTTTCTTGAATTCAACATTGATAATGATTGTGTTTTGAGATTTGGGAAGAGATTTTGTGTGCCTTGTGATTCACAGTTGAATAATGAGTTGTTATGTGAGGCTCATAGTTCCCAGTTTTCAGTTCATCCTGGCAGTACTAAGATGTACAGAGATCTGCGGGAGTATTACTGGTGGGATGGAATGAAAAGAGATATTGCTGATTTTACTGTAAAGTGTTTGACTTGTCAGCAGGTTAAAGCAGAGTGGCATTTACCGAAAGAGATGCTTCAGCCTTTACCAGTGCCAGAGTGGAAATGGGAAAATGTATCCATGGACTTTGTTGTGGGATTACCGAGGACATCTCGAGGTAATAATGCAATGTGGGTTATTGTTGATCTATTAACTTAATATGCTCATTTCCTTCCTATTCGAGATACTTTCTCTCTAGATCAACTTTCCCATTTGTATCTTAAAGAGATAGTCAGGTTACATGGAGTTCCTATCTCCATTTTATCTGATCGTGATCCCAGGTTTACTTCTAACTTTTGGAAAGGACTTCAGAAGTCGTTGGGTTCTGAATTAAATTGTAGTATAGATTTTCATCCTCAATCAGATGGGCAGTCAGAAAGAACGATTCAGACTTTGGAGGATATTCTACGTGCTTGTTCGATGGATTATTAGGGAAGTTGGGACCAACATCTTTCTTTGGTTGAATTTTCATATAATAACAGTTTTCATTCCAATATACAGATGGCTCTGTTTGAAGCATTATATGGTAAACGATGTCGAACTCCAGCTTTTTGGGATGAAGTGGGTGAAAGGAAGCTGATGGGACCAGAATTGGTAGAAGAGACGGCAGAAAAAGTTCAGTTGATTTAGAAACACATGAGAATAGCTCAGAGTAGGCAGAAGAGTTATGTGGATAACTGGAGGAAGGATCTATCTTTCGAGGTAGGTGATCATGTTTTTCTCAAATTTTCACCATGGAAAAGTGCGATGCGATTCGGTAAGAAAGGAAAGAAGAGTCCAAGGATCATTGGACCATATGAAATTATGGAGAGAGTTAGATCAGTTGCTTACCAGGTGGCTTTACCTCCGAGTTTATCTCAGGTACACAATGTTTTTCATGTTTCGATGTTGAGAAAGTATATGCCAGATCCAACTCATGTTTTGAGCCCAGAGGTAGTTCAGTTGGAAAGAAATCTCTCTTATGAAGAACAACCAGTCCAGATTCTTGACCATAGAGAGAAATAATTGAGGAATAACGTAATTCACCAGGTAAAGGTTTTATGAAAAAACCATATTGTTGAATAGGCAACATGGGAATCTGAAAATGCTATGAGGGATAAATACACCCACTTATTTTGATAAGTGAATAAAATTGCGAGGACGTAATTCCCAAAAGAGGGGAAGGATGTAACATCCCAGGTAAATAAAGAATAAATCATTTTCATATTTATTAATATTTATGAATTAAATATTAATTTTACTTTAAAGGGGTTGCTATGTTCGATAGCGTACCCGATACGCAACAAAGAGTTTCTTTGAAATCGTACGTTTCACACTAGTAATAAAACAATATTATTTTAAATGGTAGTAAACACGTAGCCGTTGTATTGGCGGGAATGAATAGAAATAACTAAAATATGATTATATATGTTTTTTAAATGTTTTTACATTTATCCAATAAAAGATAAAGGCTTAAAATACGAAAAGAATTCAATTTTAGGCATATATACTCTAACATTCACTAAAGGTCGACTTATCACCTTTTGATGGCGAACCATCCATAAATATAATTTTGGTCACTCTTATACATTCTATTGGACCAAATAAAATTCTTCTTTAGAATCGGGACGTCAAAATTTACTTGGTGTAAATTTTTGGTATTTTTTCGATAAGGTTCATTTTTTAATGAATAGTGAAAATTGTTGTATTTTAATTCAAAACCTCTTTTTAATATAATTTATTTTCATGATTAGAATATATTTTTAATTGTTTCTAAAGTGAAATTAGAATATATTTTTACCATTTAATCCAATAGTGGTCGTTTTAATTAATTTCACTTTGAAAATGGACTTAAACTAGTGTCAATCTTTTGATATATATTATTTCATAAAAACACGTTATTTGTCATGAAAACGGGAATTATTTATAAAATTAATTAATGTAACTTATATGTTTTGAATTTTTTAAAATAGAAATCATTTTTTATTTCGTAATATAAAATTTATCTTATGGTGAAGTTTTGGTATTTTTCTGAAAAACATCAATTTTTGATGAATAGTGAAACCACTAAGTTGTACTTAAAAAACTGATTTGTCGTTTACATGAAATTTTACCACCTTTGTTTTTTGAATTTAAAAAATCCAACATATATGGTTGTCATTAGGAAATAAAATTTGGTTCAATGGGATTAAAATAATTTTTGGTGAATAGTAACTTTTAAGTTTTTAATCGCGATTAGAGGTAATTAGTGTAATTTAAGGTAAAATTAATGTTTTAATAATATGAAATGACCTAGACACATGTCCAACACTTATTTTATGTTTCATGGACGACCAATAAAATCCATGGGTCAACTTTGGGACCCCATGGATCCACATTGGTAGGAAAATGACATTAAAAACTTTTTATATAAAGTTAAAATTATAATGTCACAATCATGAGTTGTTTTACTAAAACAATTTTTAAATGGGCTTATACAAGTCATATTTTTTACTATAAATATTAATTAGAAATATAAAAATATTTCCTACATCATTATATTTTTTTTATAATTTTTAGACATTAAATAAATTAAATTATTTATGACACCATGATGATGCATCGATTACCTCATTATTTAACGATTTAAATAAAATGAAAAGATAATGTAAAATATAAGACCTAAACATGTCAAAAACCTATTGGATGGGTGTATTTCGAACTTTTATCACCTTATCCTCTAAATATATAATTTTGGGACCTTTTAAATCTGAAAATAATTTTATAATAAAGTAACCTTTTATAACTTCCCAAGAGTGCCCCTCCTCTCCTCTTATAAAAGGCCCCCACTTCTACCACCTTACCCACATCTCTCAAGCCTTTGTCTCATACAAACCCGGACCATTTTGTCTCTACAAATCCCTCTCTTACTTCTATAAGCCTCACTTTGGGCAAAAGTCTTCCCAAGGAAGCCTTTGAGCTCAAATCAAAAAGAGTTACCTGTTTTAAGGTAATGTCTTCACTTGTGTTCTTTTGTTTTATTTTGCTTCTCCAACCCCCTAAAATATTTTTTTTAATTTCTTTTGTAACAAAACCAGTATAATAAATATACTATGATGTTTTTATAAGAATTATTCGAGCTACACTTACACACATCTACATCTAATGGTTAAAGAACATACTATTTTTGTGGATGGCGAATTTCTGCCTCACGAAACGATGATTGTTCAACACTCATATAACACCTTCAAAGGTGAAAATTAAGATGTCACTATATTTATATATGATATATAATATGTTTATGTTTTACTTAATCTTCTGTATTTTTCATTTATGGCATACCTTTATGGTTTCCATTATGGGTAAACACGATATCTTCATTTTAGGAAGTGCAGACTACCGCCCCTTCAAAGTGATTTGATTCGTTAATACCATATATGGTACATATAAAGGATATATTTAATGATATTATATAAGATATAATACTGGAATTATAATATACATTTATATAATTATTATTTCTTTCCATTAAAGTATGAGATAGAAATGAAAGTAGCGTTCATGCGTGCGTACGGCTTACCATCTCCATGAACGGTGCATTTCATTTCTTATCCCCAAATGTAATTTACTATTATAAGTACATATATATAATGGATATATATGATTTATGTTACATCTAAATGATGAATATAATTCTGGAGTTAAAAAATACATATCTCTCATTTAGTTTTAATTCCATTAATATGACATAGAAATGAAAGTAGCGTTCATGCGTACGTACGGCTTACCGTCTCCATGAACGGTGGATTTCATTTCTTACCTCTAAATGATTATATAATATTATTAATGCATGTATATACTGGATATATATTATATATATGACATCTACATCATGAATATAATTCTTGAGATAATGGATATTTGCCTACGTGAACAACCTGTAAATATAAGAAGTTCACTTTTGACTCAAGTACCAAATATCGACAAAATGACCGTTATTAACTTAAATGATTACATAATGTTCATAACATGGTAATAAGTGATATAAAAGGAATAATGAACTTGAAAAAGGTTCTTAAACAAGTAGAAATTAACTCAACTTTATTATTCAGGACATTAAAGAACGGTCGAGTCAAGTCAGACCCGAGGTATGGGACTTCGTCTCAATCTCCTTTCATTGAGGCATATTTTGTTTTATACAAAACCTTCTTTTAAATGGTGTATAAACCCCTTTGACTTTTACATTTATCCAAAAGGAATCTTTTTTATATGAATCGTTTTACTAAATGACAAAAGGGAATGTTTTTGTCGTATGTATGCGACGACAACGACTTCTCCGCCACCGTGACCCTTATTTGAGTTTCGGCTTCCTCTACAAGCCATACCTTTTTTTAAATGAACAATAAATACCATGTTTTAATTTTCTTTTATTTTGGTATTGAAAATAGTTTTCATAATGTTTTTATTATATCAATGTGTTGTATTGATATCTTGTGATTGAAATGTGGAAATGTTATGTTTCCTTTATGCATGTTTTATGTGATACGATTATGTTATGGTTCTTGGGAATTATTATGAAGATGGGTGGTTCTATGATAAAATAATAGAGGATGAGCCTGATATAGCTCTCCAATGCACTGGGTAATGCTAAGGGGTTAAACATTAAGGTTTCTTCAAATGGATTTAGGGAATATACTGTGATGGGTATTCCAAACGTAACCAAGAGGGTTACTCCCTACGTAAGAATGTTATGAATGCCTCAAGTTACCTTTATGTCTTATGAATTCTATGTTTTATTCGTGATTTTATGAGGTATGTTAAAGTTCTTATGTTTTATGAGTAAAGTATGATTTCATTGATTCTTACATATACATGAACTCATGTTTCATTTCCATATTTTTATATCCCTTACTGAGCTTTTTATGCTCATCCCAAGTTTTTGAAATGTTTTTCACAGGTCAAGGGAAAGGTATATGATGTGATGATAGTGTCAAGGAAGTGTCAAGAAAGAATCCATGTTTTACTTTATATATGATTCTATTTATGGAAAAAATGAGTATTATCTTTTATGTAACCACTTTGTTTAAATGTGGAATGTAATGCATGTTTTATGATCTAATTCTCTGAAACTCTAAACCTGAAAATATCTTCAACGTGTATTCTTGAAGTAACTCAAGATTAAGTAATGTTTAAGTCTGGGGCCTTATAACTGATGCCCATCAGTCCCACACGTCAAAGCTGTTTCATCGCTAAACCGTACAACCAAGGGTCTCGCTCCGGTAATCACGAAGAGAAGTCACTGACTAGCCACATAGAAAGGGATGATTCTGAAAGAAGTCATCGGGTAACCCACTGACCAGCCCAGCTGGAGGGGAAACTCTAAGAGGTCATCGGGTAACCCACTGCCCAGCCCCGCTGGAGGGTAAACCCTAAAGTCAAAGTCTAACCCACTGCCCAGCCCCGCTGGAGGGTAAACCCTAAGTTCAATGGGTAACCCACTGCTCAGCCCCACTGGAGGGTAAACCCTAAGGTCAACGGTTAACCCACTTCCCAACCCCGCTGAATGGTAAACCCTGATACGCCGGTGGGTAACCCACTGCCCAGTCCTGCTGGAGGGTAAACCCTGAACTAGTTTGATAACTCTGCACTGCCCGAACCATCTCTGGGTGTCACTAACATCGTCGTGTGTTGGTTCGAAGTGTGTCAAAAGAACCTCCGACCAACGCCCTTTCATGTTTCCACATTTAATAATATCTTGAAAGAGGCTCTACACGCCCAAAACAATTACACTATTTCAATCCTTGTGAAAAAACATGTGAGATAGACTATTTACTCGCTTGAAACGGACTCCCGACGAAAAAGATATTCAACACCGCTTTTAGCCCATACGGAGTCTCGTAGGGCCCACACCTTGGTCCCGAAAGAGGTCAAGCGAACTGCACCATCGCGATGCTCTAGGAAAAACATGCCTAAACGACTACTCATTCGCCCTGAATGGACGTCTGATTAAAAAGTTACAAAACACTGCTCACAGCTTAAAAGACGGCCTGTCGGGCACACGCCTGAACTCCAGCTTCAATGCCTGAAACCTCCCTAGACAACTTCATCTCGATTACAGGGTCACAATGCCGCTGATGAAGCCTTAAACTAACTTTGGATGTGTTCGTGCCATTCGAAAGAAGAATCCTGGCGAGGCGCTAAACAATACTTAATGGTGTGTCGCGCTACTGAGCCCCCGTCTCGAGAATTATAAATCCCTGAAACTATCTCAAAAACTATGACTTGATCCAAGTATAGCATTTCTGCAGAGGACACGTGAAACTGACACCTATAGTGAATGTCACGGGTGTCCGAAAACAAGGGGCTAACAACCCCTTAGGGCTATACAGGCCCAGTCCAGCCGGTCCACCCGGCCAGGGTCGGCCCGCGCCGGCCGGCCCAGCCCGAACCGCCAGCCGTTACCCCGTGGTCCACCCACGCCAACCGGCTCTCATGTCTGGTCATTGTCCCGCGCGGAGACCCACCGAAGGCGGGTCTCGGTCTTCTGCCCTGGGTCGCCCGCCGCAACACCCATCGCGGCCCGCACCGGCGACCTCCGCCCGCCACACCGGTCCGCTTTCGATGCCCTCCATGCCTCCTCCTAGGATCCGTGCCACACCTCCACCTTGGAGCCGCGTTGCCACCGCCTAGGGGCCCTTCACCGCCGCCTGGGAGCCTGCTGCTGCCTGGGACCACCGGAAAACCACAGTTTGGCCGGAAAACTTCCAGGGGCTCCCCCGAACTCCCCAGGACTCAGATTTTTGATCCGAAAAGAGAGTTGGAAAGATCGGATCGAACCCTAAACATATATGGTCTTCTATCAACTATTGGAAAGCATTTCGATGCAAAAATTTGAGTTCGAAGTAGATATGGAATTAAAAAATGAAAACGCAAACTCCTACCTCGTCGGGCGTAGCCAGTAGCTTCACAAACTGTCCGCCAGAGCTGCCACCGCCTTGCCGAAGAGGAGGGGATTCTTGAAAGAGTTTTCTCCCTTTGTTGAGAGAGCTTCCGCCCGGGAGAAAAAACATGGGTGAAAGAATGGGGGAGAAGTGTGTAGAGAAACACTTAAACACCCACCAGTAGACACCATACCCGAACTTTCAGCGGGGTCGGGGTTAAGCCGCCTTTAGGGTAAAATCCACGTTCTGAGTGCAACGATGGTATCGTAATTTTAATCCAAGCCTCTGTTCAGAAGTTGTAAAGTTCACGCCTGAGGCCGCTAAATTACGAAAATTCCCCTGGTGGCGTTTTCCACAGAAGGGTCGTGCCTGCGAAAGTTACACCCCTCCTAGGGTAAACGGCACGTTCCGGACTCAATGGTGCCCTCAGTTTTCCCATTAGAGAAACCATTTAGGACTTTTTGTGTTTATTTGGCGTGTCTAGTGTGAACACACATAAAATTTAATTCCGGCCAAACCAGGACTCGGAATCACACGTCGTTTGAACTCCCTGCTCTGGAATAACATCAAGAAAATTTCAAAGTCTTACAAGCTCAAATCACGAGTTCTTACATCATTCCCTCCTTCAATTTTTTCATCCCTGAAAAACAAAACAACAAAAAAAACTCAGGATATTGAGCCCGCATCAAGATATCTCGTTCCCAGGTGCTCTTCTGAACCCTCTCATGCTGCCACAGCACACGAACCAAAGGAATTGTCCGTCCATGCAGTGTCTGCTCCTGCCGGTACTCAATCGCCATCGGGTGCTCCGCAAAGGTGGTTCCATACTCAATGTTCATCTCTCCCCAGTCGATAATGTGCGTGGGGTCGTGCACATATTTCCTCAGCAGCGACATCTGGAAGACATCATGCACCCTTTCCAGGTGTAGGGGTAGAGCAAGATGGTAGGCAACCTCACCAACCCTGTGCATGATCTCAAAGGGCCCAATGAACCTCGGGGATAGCTTTCCTCCCCAGCTGAACCTCCGTGTACCACGTCGTGGGGAGACCCTCAGAAAGAAATGGTCTCCCTACTCGAACTCTAAAGGCCTCTAACGACGATCTGCGTAGGACTTCTGTCTACTCTGAGCCATCCTCATCCGCTCACAAATGACCTGCACCTTCTCCGTCATCGCCCGCACCAAATCTGGGCCCACGAGGGAGGTCTCCCTGACCTCCTTCCAGCACAATGGTGACATAAAGGGTCTCCCATAGAGGGCCTCAAAAGGTGTCATGCCGATAGTAGAGTGGTAATTGTTATTATACGTGAACTCCACCAAGGGTAGGTGATCCTCGCAGCTTAGGCCAAAGTCTAACACGCACGCCTTGACCGTATCCTCCAACACCTAGATAGTGAGCTCGGTCTGCCTATCCGTCTGGGGGTGAAAAGTTGTACTCATCCGCAGTTGAGTCCTGAATGCCTCCTGCAGGACTTGCCACAAACTCGACGTAAACCGTGTGCCGCGGTCAGAGACGATGGTTGAGGGTACTCCATGAAGGCGGAAGATCTCTAGAACATACAGCTACCCTAGACTCTCTACCAAACTCTGCTCCATGATGGCAAAGAAGTGCGTCGACTTCATGAGTGTAAAACCTCAAGATTTTATGCGATATATTCTTTTTAATTTCTTTGATATCTTCTGTTGTACGCTACACCAAGATTATCTTGCACTATATGCAACACTGTATTAGGTTGTAGTATACGCAACACTATTCTTGGCTTGGGTTACACGCAAGATCAACCTTCCTCGATATCTTGTGTTGTACGCAATACAGAGTTTCACTAAACAACGATATGTTATTAAAATATTATATAAACTAGCCTTTATGAATAGTAATACAATATTTTTGAAATTTTATAAATTTTATCTTTCAAAATGGACTTCATTTTTGGATTCAGATTATCAAAATTATCCTAGGGTGAATTTTTAGTATTTTTCTGAAAAATTTCATTTTTGATGAATAGTGAAAACACTGAGTTATTGGTTAAAACCGACTTTTTATTTAAATAATCATTTATTTTATTTAAATTTATTTAGGGTCATAATAGATACATAATACCTATATAAGTTCAATGTAATTCATTAGATTCATCTTATAATAATTTTAGATATATAAAATTTTTATTGAACTTTTTACCCTCTTTTACCCACCTTCTAGGAGCATTTGCAAATTTACATAAAACTTAATTTTACCACTTCTGTGAGTTGAATTTAGAAAATCGGAAAGACACAATTAATATCAAGGAGTATAATGTGGTTCAATAAGATAAAAATATTTTTTTATGAATAGTAACTTTTTACTTTTATTTACCACTGTTAAAAGTAAATAGGGTAATTAAGGGTAAAAATGATATTATGATTACCCTAAAACATGTCCTAATTCTACTAGATTAGTATAATTAGACCAAAAACAACCTTAGGAATAAAATATGAACCTCTTCGGTCCACTTGGATTAGATTATGACACTTTTTATTATTTTATTTAAAGAAGGGTTAAAATAGTTAAAATCAATGATTAATAACTAAAACATTTTTAATATAGGGTTATACAAAAGATAAATTCGACTATAAATATTAATTATAAATCTAAAAATATTTCCTACATAATGTTATTTTATTTATATTTTTTTAGACATTAAATAATATAATTTCTTTATGACACAATGATGATGTAGTAATTACCTTATTAATGAAATATTAACATAATTGATATTATAAATACCAAAATAAATATAATTTGAGACTTCATATGAATTAAAATAATTTTTTAGGTTAATATAACATATTAGGGTTTGTTAGATGAATTTTTTTTGATGTAATAATGATGTTATTAATTTAGAGAAAACAAAATACAGAATAGTGTCAAAATTGACATAAAGGAGTTTTTGAATCAAATATTATATTATTAATTGATATAATGGTCTTAAAAATATAAGGATTGTCCAAAAGACTTATATAATAATATATATGACATTAAAGAACCAATTTGGGTTCGATTAGCAGTTTATAGTAAGTTTATTGACCATATAGTGTAAGAATACAAGAAGACGCGGTAAAAGTTAAATTATTTAACTTAGAGTTAAATATAAATGATAAGGTTAAAATTGTAACCTAAACTTGTATAAAACCTATTGGTTGAGAGGATTTCGTCCCATCCCCACCCTATCCTTCAAATAAGTAACTTTGGAGCCATTATAAACCGAATATGAATTTATTATAAAATAATATTTTATGTTTTTTCTAAGGTGCCCCCCACCCCTCTTATAAAAGGGAACTCCCCATTTTCTCTAATTCACACTTCCAAAGCCATTTGGCTCGGGCCAAAACCTGACAAAATTCCCTCTCAACTGTCCTCCCTTCATCCTATAGGCCTCCCTTTAGTCAGAAAGTCATCCTATGGAGCCCTTTTGATCAAATAAAAAGGAAGAACCCGAAGAAGAGGTAAATATCTCACCCCCTATGTCAACTTCCTTTCTTCTTCTACTTCTTCCTTCTTTGTTGTTTCCATTATAAAATAATAACTCAAGTATCTTCTATATACGGTGATGTTATTATAAACGTTTTACAACCATATTAGTTATTTTATCCATCCTATGAATGAAAAAGTCACCACACATGCGAACGTACGGCTTATCGTCTCCACGTCGTGGTGTAGTTTGTTATTCAAACATTTCATCATTTGGATGAGTATAGTAATGATTATAAATGATATAAATAATAAATATAACATTATTATGATTCTTTATATATGATATACCATCAAATTATATATGATTTTAATATCAAAATAATGATATCATTGCTCGTGCGTACGTACAGATTACCATCTCCACAATGCGATGAGATTCATTCTCCTTGTTAACCATTGAAGAATGATTATAAAGTATATATAATGAATAATAATGAGATATATGACATAAGTGAATCATATATGATATAATAAATCTTATTATGGTTCTGTTACAAGTTAATAATATGTTTAAACCCACTATACAGGAGTCTCGGACACATACAAAAGAAATTGGACATAAGGTAAGGGATAATTATTCAATCTCATTTTTATCCGAGATTGCTTATAAGTAAGTATTTAATGGGGTTATATTTTTCATCCATGTCCCTAAAAATGATTTTCATAAAGTGTTTAATATTCTTCCATGAATTTTTAAAGTCATGTTTACCCCTCTTTGGCTTTTACTTTGTGTTATGGAAGGAATCTTTCTTTTGTTTACCATATGTGGTACTTTTTGACATTTCCATTAAAAGTATGATGAGAATGTTTTTTTAACTTATACAGAATGAACGGATTTTTACGATTTCATAACCCCTTATTTTCATGAATCTTACTCTACAAGATTTCATGATTATTTTCAACAAAATCTTTTTCTTTTAAAATTGCGTGGCTTTTTTTGAAAAGAAAATGATTTTGAAGAAGAAAGGATATTTTCCTCAAGAATTCATTTCAAGTGTTTTATCAAAACCATTTTCCATCTAAGATGACATTATTTCATATGTGTATGTTTCAAGTATAATATCTCTATGATTTACATGGTTTCACTTTCCTTATGATGAAATGATAACCATTTGTTTTATATGGATTATGTTATGATGGGATGATGTTTATTGAACCAATTTTATTCTTTAGGTTATGATGAATGATTTATGTTTATGTTGTGTCACACGTAAGAATGATTTAATTATGAGATGGGTGAGACCTATATCTCCCGCAAATGCATTAGTTAAAGATTTATATCTCATGAGATAGACATGGATAGACCGGCAGGTTAATCTGGTTTAGTGATACAGGACTGGAACGATGAGTGAACTTGATTCAGTAAGGGACTTTGTCCACTATGATGGTCATGGCAGCAATGCCTTGGTAAATATGGAAATCATATCATGTGCTTAATGTTTTGTCACAATTACATGTTTTTTCCCATGTTATTTATCATTATTAATGTTCCTTTATGATCTCTACCTTATGCATTGTCAATATTTATGTCATTACTCATGATTTTTATGTTTTATGTTCATTTTCGTATGTTCAAATGTTTAGGGATTGTTTTATGTTTCCATGTTTACCCTTACTAAGCATTTGAGCTTACCCTTTTTATGTTTTCTTTTCCCCAGGATATATAGAAATGTTTTAGGTAAGAAAACCAAAGGGGAAGATCTTAATGGGAGATGTTGAAGATCTTTCACCATGATTAGAAGATTATGTTCCGAGTTTCCAAAGACACTAAACTAATACGGTCTTTGGGCGTCTGTTCCTGTCATGTATTAAGTATTCCTCAAAAGTAATGTACTGTCTATGTACGTCAAGTATAGGTCTCTACAGTTGGTATCAGAGTGAAGGTTTAGTTAACCTTTGGAAACTAGGATGCGAAAACTTTAGAGAGATCCCTAGAGATATTTCTATGGTATGTCTAGGGATTTCCCTAAGGTTAAGTATAAGTATAGGTTATAGTCCTATAATTATGGTAACAATCATATAATTAAACCTAATATGTTAGATATTGAAACTAATCCCCCTTGATTATGTTGTTTTTCTAGTACGAGTTTTTCCTCTCATGCTATTATTTTTGGGTTTTAAGAAATGGTAGGAAACAGGTGGATTCATGTTAATGGAGAATATTATGGACAATAAAATGATATTGTTTATTAGAAACCAAATAAAATGGGATTTGGATGTCCAAAAATCGTTATTATTCCTAATAAGCAATCTCATAATATGATCAATAATCTCAACTTTGGTAAGTTTCCTAACTCAGCTAATAAGAGAAAGATAGAGTTTCATGATGATCATAGAGGAAAGAAAGTTCAATTTCCCTCATGTAAATCATGTGGGAAGAGGAATCAGGGAGAATGTTTCAAAGGAACTGGAAGATGCTTTGGGTGTGGAAAAGAAGGACACAAATCCAATAATTGCAAAGGAAATGGTTCAGTTAACACCATGGACAAGGATAATGGTATTGCTAAGACATCAACAACGGTTAAATGTTTTAAATGTGGAATGTACGGTTATTATACAAACCAATGCACTAAGGGAAAGTCTCATGAAGAGAATCATCATGGTCGTATGGGTAGTATTTATATTGATGATAATGAAGAGACTACAAATGATATGTGAGATGAAAGAATTATTGAAGCTCAATCAATGGTTTAAGAAGGTAATGGAATGATTGTATGTTTATCAATAGTTATGTTGTATAGGTAATTTAATGGTACTATGGAATAAAGAAACATCTAAGGATTGTTACACTATTGTTTTTTCTAAAGTATTTGAAAGTATATGTTGAATGGTACTAGTAACCATGAAAGGTTATTAATATATTTTTGGAAAGAAGATGATATGCGCATAATGAAGGGATAAGAAGATAATGATATGTTTGATAGTATTAATGAGCTCATGACTGATATAAGTACAAAGTGACATCATGGTTTGAGTATATAGAAATTTTGAGATTTTGGTATGTGGAAAGAGTTAACTTTTGACAGCATTCATGTTTTCACTAAGGTTATAGGGTAACTCATGTTTCAAGAGAATACATGATTAAGGTATTCACATGTTTGGAATGTGACCAACAAGATATATTGTATGATATATGGGGATAAATGATGGTATTCACTTGCTTGGTAGATTACATTTCTAGTAATCGTTTACTTTATACTATGTGATTGGATGGAAGTATTTTGGATATGCCTGAAGAATGGAATTGATTATGTTGGACATTAGATAGTATTGTTTAAGACTAGAACCTTTTTTCGATAATATTTATGGAATGTTATAATGGAGAAGTTTTAGAAAAAAGACAACCTACAGGACGGACGACAACCCGTCAGGTTGGATAAGGTTGTGGAAATCGAACCCACAACTGAACTGCGACATGCCTTTATCGCCTACCTCTAGCCTACAAGAATTCCTTGGTTAGTACAAATTAGTTTTATTTTATTAGGTGGTATTATATATGAAGTATAAGTCCATTTTAGGAACTATATACGATTAATCTCACCATAGATGGACTTATGTATATTTAATAACTTTTGTTATCCTTTTGTTTGAGACAGATGGAATGACCTATCATTCTATCACATGATCTTCTAACACTTCACGAATGACAAATTAAACTTCATTTCTTTAAGCGATTAAATGGAAATTGTTCAAGGAACGACCAACGGGGATATTTTAACAAAATAAATTAAGTATTTCTTCTAATTCCAATTTTTTCAACTTTAGGGAAATGATCTTGAAAACCATAAATGTTTTCCTAGTGCCCTCATATCTGATGAATCAGATGGTACCTTGGATCATCACAAATTTATGGCTTTGTGATTGTTTGCTTTTTCATAGCGATGTTCTCTACCACTCTTCATCCAAAGATGATGGTTAGATTTCCCTTCCATATCCATATTATCACCTATATTCTCCTATGTGGAACCCTAGTGATGTGTTACTTTGGGTATCCGTTATGTTTCTAATGTTCCTTTTTAAAATTATGTTTTTGTATTCCTTTTTACAATGTGGGTTTCTATGAATGAAACTTTCAAGTAGAAAATCATTTATAACCCTGACGAATTTTGAGGGCGATATTCATTTTAAGGGGGGTAGAATGTAACACCCTGAGATTTTATGCGATATATTCTTTTTAATTTCATTGATATCTTTTATTGTACGGTACACCAATATTATCTTACACTATATGCAACACCGTATTATCTTGTAGTATACGCAACAGTATTCTTGTCTTGTGATACATGCAAGAGCAACCTTCCTTGATAGCTTGCATTGTACGCAATACTGAGTTTCACTAAACAACGACATGTTATTAAAATATTATATAAACTAGCCGTTATGAATAATAATACCCACTTTTTGAAATTTTATAAATTTTATCTTTCAAAATGGACTTCATTTTTGGATTCGTAATAACGAAATTAGCCTAGGGTGAATTTTTGGTATTTTTCTGAAAACTTTCGATTTTTTTATGAATAGTGAAAACACTCAGTTTTTGGTTAAAATTGAATTTTTATTTAAATAATAATTTATTTTATTTAAATTTATTTAGGGTGAAAATAGATACATAATACCTATATAAGTTAAATTTAATTCATTGGATTCATTTTATAATAATTTTAGATATATAAAAATTTTATTGAACTTTTTACCGTCTTTTATCCACCTCCTAGGAGCATTTGCACATTTACATAAAACTTAATTTTACTGCTTATGTGATTTGAATTTCGAAAATCTGAGAAACATGGTTAATATAAAGGATTAAAATTTGGTTCAATAAGATAAAAATATTTTTTGGTGAATAGTAACTTTTTACTTTTATTTACCACAGTTAAAAGTAAATCGGGTAATTAAGGGTAAAAATGTTGTTATTATTATCCCAACACAAGTCCTAATTCTATTATATAAGTATAATTCGACCAAAAAAACCTTATGAATAAAATATGAACCTCTTTGGTCCACTTGGATTAGATTAGGACACTTATTATTATTTTATTTAAAGAGGGGTTAAAATAGTTAAAATCAAAGTTTAATAACTAAAACATTTTTAATATAGGATTATACATAAGATAAATTCGACTATAAATATTCATTTGAAATATAAAAAGATTTCCTACATAGTGGTATTTTATTTATATTTTTTATATATTATATAATTTAATTTATTTATGACACAATGATGATGCAGTAATTACCTTATTAATGAAATATTAACATAATAGATATTATAAATACCCAAATAAATGTAATTTGAGACTTTTTATGAATTAAACTAGTTTTTTAGATTAATATAACATATTAGGGTTGGTTAGATGAATTTTTTTCGAATTAATAATGATGTTATGAATTTAGAGAAAACAAAATACCAAATAGTGTCAAAATTGACATAAAAGAGTTTTTAAAACAAATATTATATTATTAATTGATATAATGGTTCTAAAAATCTAAGGTTCATCCAAAAGACTTATATAATAATATATGTGACGTTAAGTAACTAATTGGGGATCTATTGACAGTTTATAGTAAGTTTATTAACCATAGAGTGTAAGAATAAAAGAACACACGGTAAAAGTTAAATTATTTAACTTAGAGTTAAATCTAAAAGATAAGGTTAAAATGGTAACTTAAACATGTATAAAACCTATTGGTTGAGAGTATTTTGACCAATCTCTACCCCAGACTCAAAATAAGTCACTTTGGATCCATTATAAACTGAATATGAATTTATTATAAAATAATATTATCATATTTTCCTAAGGTGCCCCTCACCCCTCTTATAAAAGGGAACTCCCCATTCTCTCTAATTCACACTTCCAAAGACATTTGGTTCGGCCAACACCTTCCCAAAAACCCTATCAACTGTCCTACCTTAATCCTAGAGGCCTTCCTTTAGTCAGAAATCCAATTTAAGAAGCCCTTTTGATCAAATAAAAAGGAAGAACCCGAAGAAGAGGTAAATATCTCACCACCTATTTCAGGTTCCTTTCTTCTTTCACTTCCTCTTTCTTTGTTGTTTCCATTCTAAAATAATAATTCCAATATCTTCTATATACTGTGATGGTATTATTTTAGAGACTTGATTCTTGGGCCTATTAGACTTTGGAATATTTGTACGAATAATTCCAGAGATAGGCGCGAAGACGGCGTGCGATTCCGAGGCCCGGTGTGCCCGGAATTAATTTTATAAAAATATTAAGTATTTTTATTCTATTCACATGGAAGGGGTGTGATATCTCCTAAAAGGTAGCTCATAACGGGAATCTGAGGGCACGGTTGCTTCCGAAACGTGTCGTTTACCCTATGCGAGCTGTAAACTTTGTGGTCACGGGCCTGCTATGGAAAGCGCCACCAGGGGCGTTTTCATAAATAAGTGGACAAGTTTAATTTCGAGCGTAGGCCCAAATAACATCTGAACGGAGTCTCATATCCAAATTCTGAGATCGCAGTTGAGTTCAGAACGGCGTGTTTACCCTAAGAGTGACCTTATTCTGGTCCGCGTCTGGCGCGGGGTCGCAGGCGTGTCGGGTCGGGGAGTTAAGCGAATATTTGTTGGGAACAAATATCTCCTCCCCCCCCCATTCTTCCTCTTTCATGTGCGCAGCGGACACCCTCCTCTTCCTCCTTCCGTCAACGGTGAATCGGCAACCGAATCGCGCGATCAAGGTGTCGTTGGACTCAGATCTTGACGGCAAGAATTCCTGGATTATGCAGTAGCAGCTACGGGGCGTGCGAAGCTTTAGCGTTTTGCCAAAAGGTAGGCGGTTTGAGTTTTAAAATCATGGATCCTGTTTATGTGTTGTTTTTCTTCAAATCGTCATAAGGGTTGTATAGTTCGGGTCCCGAGGTTTCCAAAACATGTTTCGGATCTGAATTTCGAGCACCGGGGTGCTCCCGGTGGCTCCCAGAAGTTTTCCGGCGACGAGGGGCGACGACCATGGCGGAATCCGGCGGCGGCATGATGAAATCCGGCGGTGGCACGGCGGAATCCGGCGGCGGCGCGGTGGTTTCCAGCGAGGCAGATGGTGGTCCAACCAGGTTTTTATGGGGGTTCTTTAAACCCCCATTTCCTGCAATCCAGGAGTCCGTTTCGGGATCCGTTTTTGAAGACGCGACCCTGGCGATAAGGAGAACCCTTTGGTGTGGTTTTGGAATTTAAAGGTTCGAGATCATGGCCTAAGAGCTTGAAACGTTGAATAAAATAGTGATATTTTATTATTATTTGACTTCTGGCGGTTGTATTTTCTTCATGGAGCGTCCGATTGACGTGTCGTCAGTGACGTTGAGACCCTGATGATACGACAAACTTTTCTTGAGGGTTTTATGGTGTTGGGACCATGTTTGGGGTGCGGGCCCCACGAGGCCGGGTTTTGGCGTTTGCGGAGAAACACAACTTTCTCACTAGGAGTCTGATTTTGGCAGATGAATAGTCGATCCAGTGTGTTTTTTCGAGAGGGTCGCAATGGTGTGATCCATTCGACGAGTTTTGAGATCATGGTTTGGGCCCCACCCAGGCTGGCTTTGGTGAATAGTTTGTTTTTCACCGGGTGTTTGTTTCCGAAGAATGAGTAGTCGATTCCGTGTGTTTTTTCGAGGGGATCATCGTGGTATGATCTAATTGATGAGTTTCGGAATCATTACACGGGCCCCGCATGGGAATCTACGGTGAATAGAGCCTTTTTCACCAGTTTTCCGTTTTGAGCGAGTAAACAACCTATCCTATGTGTTTTTTCGCGTGGATTACGATGGTGGTCTCGATATCGGCCTTGATGCTATGCAGTGTGGCATTATTTCGGGTCGCTCGGGTTAGCAACGTCTGGTCCAGCAGTGGTTGAGGGTACTCCCTTGGTTCGTTCCCACGAGGGTTCGCGCGGCATCACAACCTTAGTATAGGCTTGTGATCCTCTCGATGGGATGTTTAATTTGTTAGAGTTGTGGCATCCCTCTGGTGGGCCCGGAGTGGGTTCCTCTAGAATATTTTCCCAAGTTTGGGTTCTTGGTATCGATGTGACCGCTTATCCACGGGCGGTGATCCCCTATCTAGCTGGTTAACCCTATAGGGTTGTGGAATCATCGGGAATATGATCCCCTACGCAAGGAGTTGTGCTCAGTAGGGTTGTGGCATCATCGGGTATATGATCCCCTACTCAACATGAGAATTATAGTAGGGTTGCGGTATCAATGGTTATATGATCCCCTACTTAGCGCGTGGTTTTGGTAGGGTTGTGGCATTGTTAGTTCGATACCCTATAGTGAGAAATGTACCAGATAGAGTTCTGGTATCGTCGTAACCACCTTTACATGGGTGACAATCCTCTATCTGAGTGACGTTTTTCTATCGAGTGCCAGATCGGGTTGTGGTATCCCCCAGCGGATCCTGGGTGTGATCCCCTATCTGTGAGATCTACGAGTGCTATATTGGGTTGTGGTATCCCCCAGTGGATCCTGGGAGTGATCCCCTATCTGTGATCTTCGTATACCGGTGTGGGTTCTGGTATCCCCTATCGGGCCCTAGGAGTGACCCCCTATCCAAGGAGTTTGGTGTTTATGTTGTTTCCACGAGGTTTCCTCAGCGACGCTATCTGACGAGTGTGATCTCTCATGTGAGCATATGAGATGTTTGTGTGGGACCTGATGGAGTTTATCTCTCAGAAGAGTGTCACCTGGGATGATAGTGATCGTGGAGCGTGTTCTCCTCGTTGTGGAATGTTGCTGGTGATGAGGTCGGTACCTCATGTGGCTTGTTATGTGAGCTGAGTATATCTGGATTGTTCAAGGTGTATGTATTGGCATACACCTGAGCTGAGCCAACTAGTTGTGTTTAGCTGAGGATGTTCATGGGATGGTGTTTCTCTCTCATCTAGGTTCCCTCTGGTTGGGATGAGCGGATTGTTGCCTTTCAGTTTATCTCTTTTGTTTTGGGTTTTTGGGGTTCCTTCTAAGTATGTTTATACTCACCCCTGCACGGGCTTTTCCCGCACATGTTTGTGTCTTTTGCAGACCACAGGCCTTTCGACGGAGTCCCAGGAGGACCTGGAGCAGGTGGAGCTTAGTGAGCGGGTTTGACCGGGTTGTTTACCGGAGCTGTGCCGAGGAGCTTACCGGTGGGTGTTTTGGCAGTGTTTCCCCTCCTTCTGAGCAGGTTGGACACTTTGCAGTTTTCCTTTGGTGGGCCCTATTTTTCCCTTTTGTACTTCTGTTGTACTCTGGTTGGGATAGTTGTATGCATGACTTTTACATTTTAGTTTTACTTATCTCTGTACTGTTTCATGGAGATGTTTTGTGGGTGCGTGTGTACAGTTACTTTAGGCTAATGCCTCCCATGTGTGTGATAGCCTACTTGGCGCTAGATGCCCACCCCTGGCCTATTGGAGGCGGGCTTGGGGAGTCACGGCTCGAGCCCCGTTGGGTTGGGTCGTGACAGAGTGGTATCAAAGGAGGTTCCACCTTTGGGATCTCAGAGCATAGCTGGTCTAGCTGTGAGTTTGGTTTGGATTGCATAACGGCGGTGTTATGAAGTTTCGAGTTCGGCTTTCAGGCCAGGGACTCCAGTACTGGTGCGGAGGCCGATGTATCCATACACCAGGACTCTGATAACCTTCCTTTCAACTCGGGACATTCATACACCGGTCGTAGGGACATAATGGAACATGCATCATATAGGACTCGGTTTTGGGTTTTTCTTTGTCCTTCTTGAGTCAGCTCTCCAGATATACTCTTTGTATATGGAGCATCTTGATTGTATTTTAGGATTCCTCCATGAGGACAGCCAGCGAGGGTTACGCAGTAAGATTGTGGTGACGATCCGCCCCATGTAGAGGCTGTGGACCAGGGCACAGGTTCTGAGGCTGGACCTCCAGGTGGTCTGCCAGTTGAGCCACCACCCGTCGAGTTGCTGGTTGTGTCGGCAGTGCAGGATGAGGTTTCACGTAGACTGAGTGCGCTACATGAGTTCCAAAGGCTACGACCTCTAAGGTTCTGGGGTGATCCAGACCCCCAGATAGCTGATGACTGGCTCGAAGCAGTCACCCGAGTTTTCCGCCTAGTGAAGACACCACCAGATCCCATGGTGGTCCTAGTGGAGAGACTTCTGCATGGTTCGGTCGGGTGATGGTGGAGCCTAGTGACGTATTCCCATGACGAGGATACGCTGACGTGGGCAGAGTTTGAGCAACTCTTCAGGGAGGAGTTCTATCCGGTGACGCTGAGGTCAGTGCAGATTCATAAGCTTCTGTAGCTTTAGTAGGAGGGCCTGACTTTGGCAGAGTACTCATTGAGGTTTACAGACCTGTCGCGCTACTCCCATGATGTGGTTCGGGATCCGTTCTTTAGGGCTCAGACCTTCGAGCAGGGTCTACGCAGGGACATCCGAGCAGGTGTAGTTTCCTTGTGCCCTCCCACCTATGTTGGTGTGCTGAAGCGAGCGTTGGTGGGGGAGAGCTTTCTAGCTGAGCAGATCTTCCTATTAGTGTTGGGCACACGAGATCAGAGACGTCGGGATTTGGTAGCCGATGACAGACTCAGGGGTTTGGACGTGGCCGACGTTTCAAGAAGGAGACCCCAGGATGGACGATCTAAGGCTCAGGGCTCACAGGGCTCGCATGCCAGTTTTGGTTAGCTGCAAGAGAGGCGGTGTTATGCTTGCGACTGTCGGAGACATCTTGCTAGAGATTGTCCGGTCCGTCATGCTATTGAGAGGGATCCGGTCGATGGACCATCTTGGCAGAGGTAGCGTCTTGAGAAAGGATGTCCACAGGGTGGCAGACATGGCGACAGAGTTAGTGCAACAGGAGGAGGTGGTAGGTAGTATCAGTTGCCACCACCCCTACCCCCAGGTGGTCCACGCCGAGCTCAGGGAGCTGGGGGAAGAGGGCGAGGACAACTGCATGCCCTAGAGGCTGTTGACCCAGAGGCTCCATGGATGGATAGAGGTATGTCCTGTGTCCTTTCTAGTTTTTGAAGTAGTTTGATAGACACTGTTGAGTGGGACCCGTCATTTCCGCTACTTTATTGTGTTTTGTTCAGGGCGTTGGTAAGACCCTATGTGGGTGTTGTTTGACGTGATTCGAATACGTGAGGAAGAGGGATCCTTCCCCAACCAAGATGGGTTTTAGTGACACGATTAAAACTGTGTGGGCGAGTCAGTGCCGCCCAAAGCAGATAGTGTTGAGGTGTGGTAGATGAGTCCATATGACTTATGTGTTTGGGCATGGGTGTTTTTTGGCGAACTCGCTGGCGTGGGAGACCCAGTTGAGAGTCCAGTCACTTCCCTTGTGCTTAAAACATTTCAGGGATGAAAATTTCTAAGGGGGGAGGATGTAGCGACTCGGGTTTTGGCCGTGTTAGACTTTGGAATATTTCTACGAATAATTCTAGAGCTAGGAGTGAAGACGGCGTGCGATTCCGAGGCCCGGTGTGCCCAAAATAAATTTTATAAAAATATTAAGTATTTTTATACTATGCACGTGGCCGGGTGTAATATCTCCTAAATGGTAGCTCATAACGGGAATCTGAAGGGCACAGTTGTGTCCATAACGTGTCATTTACCCTAGTAGAGGTGTAAACATTGTGGGTGCGGGCCTGCTATAGAAAGCGCCACCAGGGGCGTTTTCATAAATTAGTGGACAAGTTTAATTACGAGCATTGGCTCGAATAACTTCTGAACAGAGTCTTAGATCGAAATTCTGAGATAGCGGTTGAGTTCAGAACGTTGTGTTTACCCTAAGGGCAACCTTATTCTGGTTCGCATCGGGCGCGGGGTCGCAGGCGTGTCGGGCTAGGGAGTTAAGAAAATATTTGTTGGGAAAAAATATCTCTCCCCCCCCCCCCTCTCTTCCTCTTTGATGTGCGCAGCGGACTCCCACCTCTTCCTCCTTTCTTCAACGGCGAATCGGTAACTAAATCGCGCGATTAAGGTGTCGTTGGACTCAGATCTTGACGAAGAGCGTTCCAGGATCATGCAACGGAAGCTATGGGGCGTGCGAAGCTTCGGCGTTTCACCAAAAGGTAGGTGGTTTGAGTTTTAAAATCATGGATCTCGTTTCTGTGTCGTTTTTCTTCAAATAGTCATAAGGGTTGTATAGTTCGGGTCCCAAGGTTTCCGAAACATGTTTCGGATCTGAATTTGCATCACCAGGGTGCTCCCGGTGGCTCCTGGAAGTTTTCCGGCGACGAGGGGTGGCAGCCATGGCAGAATCCGGCGGTGGTGTGGCAGAATCTGGCGGCGGCGTGGTGGTTTCCAGCGAGGCAGGTGGTGGTTCGACCAGGTTTTTCTGGGGGTTCTTTAAACCCTCGTTTCGTGCAATACAGAATTCCGTTTCGCATGCTGTTTGCGGCGACGTGGCCCTGGCGACAAGGCGAACCCTTTGGTGTGGGTTTTCGAGTTTAAAGCTTCGGGATCTTGGCCCGAGAGCTTGAAACGTCGAATACAATAATGATATTTTATTATTATTCGACTTCGGGCCATTGTATCTTCTACCCAGAGCGTCCGATTGACGTGTTGTCAGTGACGTTGAGACCCTGATGATACGACAGACTTTTCTTGAGGGTTTTCGGGTGTTGGGACCTTGTTTGGGGTGCGGACCCCACAAGGCCGGGATTTGGCGTTTGCGGAGAAACGCAACATTCTCACTAGGAGTCTGATTTTGGCGGATGAATAGTCGATCCTGTATGTTTTTCCAAAAGGTTCTCAATGGTGTGATTTGTTCGACGAGTTTCGGGATCGTGGTTTGGGCCCCACCCTGGCTGGCTTCAGTGAATAGTGCCTTTTTCACCGGGTGTCCATTTCGGACGAACGAGTAGTCGATTTCGTGTGTTTTTTCGAGGGGATCGTCGTGGTGTGATCCACTTGATGAGTTTCGGAATCATCGCGTGGGCCCCACATTGGCAATCTATGGTGAATAGTTCCATTTTCACCGGTTGTCCGTTTCGGGTGAGTAAACAGTCTATCCTGCGTGTTTTTCTACGTGGATCATGATGGTGGCCTCGATATTGGCCTTGATGCTACGCAGTGTGGCATTGTTGTGGGTCGCTCGATTTAGCGACGTCTGTTCCAGCAGTTGTTGAGGGTACTCCCTTGGTTCGTTCCCACAAGGGTTCGCGTGGCATCACAACCCTAGTATAGGCTTGTGATCCTCTCGATGGGATGTTTAATTTCTTAGAGTTGTTGTATCCCTCCGGTGGGCCCGGAGCGGGATCCTCTAGCATTTTTTCCCTAGATCGGGTTCTTGGTATTGTTGTGACTGCTTATCCACGGGTGGTGATCCCCTATCTAGCAGGTTAACTCCATAGGGTTGTGGCATCATCAAAAATATGATCCCCTATGTAGTGAGTCATGCTCAGTAGGGTTGTGGTATCGTCAGGTATACGATCCCCTACTCAGCATGAGAATTATAGTAGGGTTGCGGTATTGTTCGTTATGCGATCGCCTACTTAGCGCGTGGTTTCGGTAGGGTTTCAGAATCATCAGTTCGATCCCCTACAACGCAAGATGTACCAGATAGAGTTCTGGTATCGTCCTGACCACCTTTACGCGGGTGACGATCCTCAATCTGAGTGACGTGTTTCGGTCGAGCGCCAGATCGGGTTTTGGTATCCCCCAACAGATCCTGGATGCGATCCCCTATCTGTGAGATCTACGAGTTCCAGATCGGGTTCTGGTATCCCCCATCAGATCTTGGGAGAGATCCCCTATCTGTGATCTTCATATACCGGTGTGGGTTTTGGTATCGCTTAGCGGACCCTAGGAGAGATCCCTTATCTGAGGAGTTTGGTGTTTATGTTGTTTTAGTGAGGTTTCCTCAATGTCACTATCCGACAAGCGTGATCTCTCAGGTGAGCGTCTGGGATGATTGTGTGGGACCTGATTGAGTGTATCTCTCGGACGAGTGTCACCTAGGATGATAGTGATCATGGAGCGTGTTATCCAGGTTGTGGAATGTTGCTGGTGATGAGGTCGGTACCTCATGTGGCTTGTTGCGTGAGCTGAGTATATCTGGATTGTTCAAGGTGTATGAATGGGCATACACCTGAGCTGAGCTGACTAGTTCTGTTTAGCCGAGGATGGTCACGGGATGGAGTTTCTCTCTCGTCTGGGTTCCCTCTAGCTGGGATGAGCTGATTGTTGCCTTTCAGTTTCTCTCTTTTGTTTTGGGTTTTTGGGGTGCCTACTGAGTATGTTCATACTCACCCCTGACCGGGCTTTTCCTGGACATGTTTGTGTCTTGTGCAGACCATAGGCCTTTCGACGGAGTCCCGGGAGGACCCAGAGTAGGCAGAGCTTAGTGAGCGGGTTTGAACGGGGTGTTTACTGGAGCTATTCCTAGGAGCTTATCGGTGGGTGTTTTGGCAGTGTTTCCCCTCCTTCTGAGTAGGTTGGACACGTTGCAGTTTTCTTTTGGTGGGACATGTTTTTCCATTTTGTACTTATATTGTACTCTAGTTGGGATAGTTGTATAATGCATTTTACTTTTCAATTTTACTTATCTCTGCACTGTTGCATGGAGATGTTTGTGGGGGCGTGTGTACAGGTACTTTAGGCTAATGCCTCCCATGTGTGTTATAGCCTACTCGGCGCTAGACGCCAGCCCCTAGCCTATTGGAGGTGGGATTGGAGAGTCACAGATCGAGCCCCATTGGGTCGGGTCATGACAATTATAAAAATTTTACAACCATATTAGTTATTTTATCCATCCTATTAATGAAAAATTCACCACACGTGTGTACGTACGACTTACCTTCTCCACGTTGTGGAGTAGTTTGTTATTCAAACATTTAATCATTTGGATGGGTATAATAATGAGTATAAATGATATAAATAATAAATATAACATTATTATGATTCTTTATATATGATATATCATCCAATTATATATGATTTTAATATCAAAAGAATGATGTCATCGCTTGTGCATACGTACGGATTACCGTCTCCACTACGCGATGTGATTCATTCTCCATGTTAACCATTCAAGAATGATTATAAATTATATATAATGAATAATAATGACATATATGACCAAATAATGCTATTGGATTTATGTATATATATATATATGTCATCTACTTCCATGCAAGTCAATAAGGAAAGGAAAATAGCGTTCATGCGTACCTACGGCCTACCATCACCATGAATGGTGTGTTTCATTTCATTCATCTATCTATTATATATACATACTGAATATATATGATATATAAATCATGTTTTACATTCTAGAAGTAAGTAAATCATAATATAAGTAATAATAATATAAAGAACAACAAGTACAAACACGTACGATAAATAAAACGAATATTACCCAAAATGTTGCTTTATCATGGAATTGACAAATGAATGGGTAATATAAAGACATAAGTGAATCATATATGATATCATAAATCTTATTATGGTTCTGTTACAAGTTAATAATATGTTCAAACCCACTATATAGGATTCTTGGACACATATTGAAGAAATTGGTCATAAGGAAAGGGATAATTTTCCAATGTCATTTTTATCTGAGATTGCTTATATGTAAGTATTTACAGGGGTTATATTTTTCATCCATGTCCATAAAAATGTTTGTCATAAAGTGTTTAATATTCATCCATGTATGTTTAAAGTCATGTTTACCCCTCGTTGACTTTTACTCTGTGTTATGGAAGGAATCTTTCTTTTGTTTACCATATGTGGTACTTTTTGACTTTTCCATTAAAAGTACGAGGAGAATGTTTTTTTAAATTATACGGCATGAATGGATTTTTACGGTTTTATAATGCCTTATGTTCATGAATCTTACTCTACAATATTTCATGACTATTTTCAACAAAATCCTTTTCTTTTAAAATTGTGTGGCATTTTGTGAAAAGAAAATGAATTTGAAGAAGAAATGATATTTTCCTGAAGAATTCATTTCAAGTGTTTTATCAAAACCTTTTTCCATCTAAGATGACATCATTTCATATGTTTATGTTTCAAGTATAGTATCTCTATGATTTACATGGTTTCACTTTTCTTATGATGAAATGATATCCATTTGTTTTATATGGATTATGTTATGATGGGATGATGTTTATGAAACCCATTTTATTCTTTGGGTTATGATGAATGATTTATGTTTATGTTGTGGAACACATAAGAATGATTTCATTATGAGATGGGTGGGACCTATATCTCCCTCCAATTCATTGGGTAAAGATTTATATCTCATGAGATAGACATGGCTGGAACGGCATGTTAATCTGGTTCAGTGATACAGGACTGGAACGAGGAGTGAACTCGATTTAGTAAGGGACATCGTCCACTATGATGGTCTTGGTAGCAATGTCTTGGCTAATATGGAAATCATATCATGTTCTTAATGGTTTTCCACAATTCCATGTTTTGTTCCCATGTTATTTATCATGATTAATTTTCATTTATGATCTATGCCTTATGCATTGTCAAGATTTATGTCATTACTCGTGATTTTTATATTTTATGTTCATGTTCTTATGTTCAAATGTTTAGGGATTGTTTTATGTTTCCATTTTTACCCTTACTGAGCATTTGAGCTCACCGTTTTTATGTTTTCATTTCCCCAGGATATAAAGAAATGTTTTAGGTAAGAAAACCAAAGGGGAAGATCTTTATGGGAGGCGTTGAAGATCTTTCACCATGATTAGAAGATTATGTTCCGAGTTTCCAAAGACAGTAAACTAATATGGTCTTTGAGAATCTTTTTTTGGCATATATTAAGTATTACTCAAAATTAATGTAATGTCTATGTACATCAAGTATGGGTCTCTACAATGAGTCGGTCCACTATCACCAAAATGGAATCATGGTCCTTCGTTGTGCGTAGAAGTCCTGTGATGAAGTCCATAGATATGTCATCCCACTTCCACTCTGGGATATCAAGTGGTTGCAACAACCCTGTCAGAACGTAATGTTCTTCCTTCACTTGCTGACAGGTAAGACACCGAGAAATGAACTCAGCTATGCTCTGCTTCATGTCGGACCACCAAAACTACTGCTGAATGTATCTATACATTTTACACCGGGATGTATAGACAAGGGAGAAGTGTGGAATTCCTGCATCACCTCCTCCTGCATCTCCACTAGTACTAAAACTCGCCTCTAGAATAGGATCTCGTAATTCACTCCTTCAGAATACCCATCGGGTGCGTCGCCTGTGGATATCTGATCACGCAGCACCTCGCTATTGACATCCCTAAGCTACGACTCTCTCACACTCTCAAGGAGCGAAGGAGTCAACACCATCGATTGCATGAAATTCATACCCTCCTGATCCACCAAGTTCAGCCGTAGGGAAGCCAACTGCTCTGAATCTTCCCACACTAAACGAGCCTGGGACTTCCAACTAAGGTCATCTGCTACTACGTTGCCCTTCCCTAGAGTGTAGACTATCTTGAAATCATAGTCCTACAGAAAATCCAGTCAGTGCCTCTGCCTCAGATTCAAATCCCTCTGAGTGAAGATGTACTTGAGGCTCTGGTGGTATGAGTATACCACCAAACGCTCGCACAGAAGTTAGTGTCTCTATATCCTCAAGGCGAAGACCACCGCTGCCAGCTCCAAATCGTGAGTCGCATAATTATGCTCATGGGGCCTCAACTACCTCGACCCATATGCAATCACTGCCCACTGCTACATCATCACACACCCGAGCCTAGCTCCTGAAGCGTCTCAGTACACCACAAACTCAATGCCCTCCTATGGAAGCCTCAACACTAGAGAACTAGTCAGCCACTATCTCAAATCCTCGAAGGCCTTCTGGCATTGATCAGTCTAGGTGAATGGTCATCCCTTCCATGTCAATGCGGTCAAAGGGGAAGCAATCATGGAGAAATCTTCCACCAACCTCCTATAATACCCTGCCAAACCAAGGAAGCTCCGCACCTCTGATGCATTCTTGGGTGGCTCCTAAGAAAGCACTGCCTCTATCTTTGCGGGATCTATGTCCAATCCCTACTCCGTAATGACATGCCCCAGAAAGTGAACCTCATGAATCTAGAACTGACACTTCGAGAGCTTCCCATAGAGCCGGTGCTCTCGGAGTAAGTCTAGGACCATCCTCAAATGCTATGTGTGCTCCTCTTCTGTTGTAGAGTAGATGAGTATGTCGTTAATAAAGACAACCATAAACCGGTCCAAGTACGGCTGGAAGATCTGGTTCATCAAATCCATGAAAATGGTGGGGGGAATTTGTCACGCAAAATGGCATCACAAGAAACTCGTAATTCCCATAACGACATCAGAAAGCCAACTTCAGGATGTCAGCCTCACGAACATGCAACTGGTGGTAGCTGGATCGAAGATCAATCTTGTAGAACCACTTCGCATATCTCAACTGGACGAAGAGGTATTCAATCATCGGCAAAGGGTAATTGTTCTTTATCGTAGCCTGATTCAGGCGACGATAATCCACACAAAGCTGCAGACTCCCATCTGCCTTTTTTAAAAACAAAACTGGAGATGCCTAGGGGGTCACACTGGGCCTAATGAATCCATTCTTACAAAGGTCCTCTAACTGAAGTCGTAGCTCCCTAAGCTCTGTGGGTGTCATCTGATATGCTGCACATGATATCGGTGTTGTCTCTGGCTGCAAGTCAATCCAGCACTCCGTATGTCACCTCAGAGGTAGTCCTGGGACATCCTCGGGAAAGACGTCCATGTAGTCCTCTACAATTGTAGGGATCTAGGTGCCTATAGAGTATGCTGTTACGAGAGCCATACTCACCAACTAGTAAGAAAAAGGTCATGGTCTCCTACTCAGAGTATCCATCTGCTCTGCCACGAGGTCTCGTTCACCAAGGATGGTGAACCTCGTCCCATCAGAATGGACGCATCTGATTAGTTTGCGCCGACAGTCAATATGGGCGCGAACCATGGAAAGAAAATTCATTTATAAATGAAATCATAATGTTCCACCAGGATGACGAGTAGGTTCCATGTGAAACTCTCTCCTCTGAATGACTGTTCACACTGTCTGCAGATAAAGTTCACCAACGAGGCACTTCCCGTAGGAACCTCGATGCTATGTACAGGTGTCAGTGCCTCTACTGGAAGCTCTCACTCCCGTACCAAAAGTAGAGATATAAAGGAGTGGTTGACGCCTATTTCTACTAGTACTGAAGAAATTGTAAAGTAAACACAAAGCGTACCTCGGACCATCTCGTGTGTTGTGGGGTCACGAACACCCATAGCTTGATGCTGCCCACAACCCCTACCGCCAGCACCCAGAGCCTGGCGTGGGCTGCCCGGTGGTGGCAGAGGAAGGACCTAGAAACTTTATCCCCCACCTCTAGGTCCTACCGCTCTGCCTGCGTCGCCTCCCCGAGGGACACCCTATCCTCGCCTGGGGGATCCCTGGTCACGGCGTTGCCTCTGTCATTGCGGTGCACCCACTACCTTCCACGGATGCTCGGTATGCCTTTTCCATCAATCCCATGCTAGGTGACCCCATCCATCACAGGCATAGCACTGACTCTCTCCTAACTGCCCCGGTGTTCTACGATGCCACTGCAGTGTACAACCCTTCCCTTAAGTCTGCTCACGAAAGGGTCTCCTCGACTGAGGCTCTGCTCTCTGCCGCCTACCTGCTACTGAAGACTCTGCTCTGATGCAGCCATAGCTTGACTCGCCTGCTGGCATCCCTCAGCCAAGAATATCTCTTTCACGAGCACCCTCTCTAGAACCCCAGCATAAGTAGGAATTCAAATGGGTACTACACTAGCATGGATCTTTATGCGAAGACCCTGCTCAAACTTCCACGCCCGGAAGTAACTATTGCAGACCATATCATGCGAGTAGCATGTCAGATCGGTAAACTGGGCCGAGTACTACGCCACGGTCATCGCCCCTACTTCAGCTCTAGAAGCTCTTGAATCCGAACAGAGCATAAACAAGAGGGGGAGAACTCCTCCCGAAAGAGCTGCTGGAACTTATCCCACATGAGAGACGACTCGTCGTGGGTCTACGTAACCAACCCCTACCAATGCACGGTCATCCCGAGGAAAAGGCCTGCAGCTAGGGATACCATCTGGTCTGCTGGTGTCCGTACCAGCCAAAAAAGTCAGTCCATGGACTCTAGCCAGTCTGCGGCTACCTGGGGATCTGGGTCTCCACAGAACTTCTATGGTCGCTGACGCTGAATGTCTTGGAGCGCACTCAGCCTGCGCTCAACCTCGGCATGTTCTTCTTATACTAACTACCTCTCTCTAGGTGGAGGGGATACTACTGAAGCACTGGGCAGAAGGGGGTCATGTGAGGGTCCCTGAACTAATGCCTTGTTGCTCTCCAGGTCGTCGTCACAAACTAGAGAGGGTAACCCGGCTGGCTGCTGTCATGGGGGAATCCTAAAAATTATCAAGGATTACCGCGATCAGATGAGAATATATATATATACATATATATCAGTAATAAAAAAGGAGAGCTGACTCAAAAAGGATAGTCAAAGACTCAATCCTACTTGATGCACGTTCCAAAGTTCCCTGCAACAAGTGTCTCAGCGTGCCGAGTCGACAAGAGGGTTATTAGGGTCCTAGTGAATGGATACGTCGGCCACCCGTACCATCATTGGACTCCCTAGCCTGAGATCCGCTCTCGAGACACGTTGACAATATATCCCTAAATCCCAACCAATTCCTTTTTAGGGACATACGAATGACGCCCCAAGGAATGAACCAACTCTGATAAAACTTTGTCACAACCCGACCCTACCGGTCTCGAGCTGAAACTACCCCAAGCCCACCTCCATAGGCCAGGGTTGGCGACAAGCGCTGAAGGCATAACAATCTCAGGGAGGCCTTTGCCTAAGTACCAGTACACACAGCCCACTCAATGCTGAAGTGAAGAGTAAGAAAGAAAACCAAAGAACGAACAACTATAACCCAGCCACATTCATGCATCGACTTCTAAATAGAAAAAATTAAAGTGTTGAAAACTACTGACAAGATAACTGAACAGAAAAAGGGCAAAACAGGCGCCCAACCCAAAAGGTGCCACAACCCAGCAACAGGTAAATAAAAGTAAGCAGATGGTGAGTCTCACACCTGAAATTCATACTACAACCAATGAACGCAGCCCAAGCTCATGTGTCCTCTACGCTCCTCCATAGTCTCGATCAAAATGTCTATCATCTGCAAGGGAACACCAATTGCGGGCAAAGCCCAAGCAGGGGTGAGTATAAAGATACTCAGTAGGATGCCCCGAAAGCTTGAGGGAGCAATAAAGGAGGTACTAAAATGGTGAGAATTAGACAGAACAAAGAACAATGTAAGAGTAAAATAGAGAGAGTGAAGCTCAACCCAATTAATGAAATGAAGTAGAGTCATCCTAACTAAGAAAAGCTAGACACAGAAAGCATGTGGCATACCCCGCGTGTCTTCGCCCCTCCTAGAATGATAGTATCTGAACCCAAGGAGTGGGAACAAAAGTAGGGTGTATATATATATATATATACTCAACAAGAAACCCGAACGAGTTTTTAGGGGGGTCTCTATCTCCAAGATCATACCAGGAAATGTTTCCAATAGTTCTAAGGATATCTATCACTAATACCCATCAGTCCTGCACGTTAAAGTTGTCTCATCGCTAAACCATACAACCATGGGTCCCACTCCATTAATCACAGAGAGAAGACACTGACTAGACACATAGAAAGGGATGAGTCTAAAAGAAGTCGTCAGGTAACCCACTGCCCAGCCCACCTGGAGGGTAAACTCTAAGAGGTCGTTGGGTAACCCACAGCCAAGCCCCGTTGGAGGGTAAACCCTAAAGTCAACGGGTAACCCACTGCCTAGCCTCGCTGGAGGGTAAACCCTAAGGTCAATGGGTAACCCACTACCCAACCCCATTGGAGGGTAAACCCTAAGGTCAACAGGTAACCCACTACCCAGCCCCGCTGGAGGGTAAACCCTGATACGTCGGTGGGTAACCCACTGCCTAGCCCCATTGAAGGGTAAACCCTGAACTGGTCCGATAACTCCGCACTGGCCAAACCATCTCTGGGTGTCACTAACATCGCTATTGTGCGTTGGTTCGGAGTTCGTCAAAGGAACCTTCGACCAATGCCCTTTCATGTTTTCGCATTTTATTATATCTCGAAAGAGGCTCCGCACACCCAAACTGATTACACCGTTGCAATCCTCGCGAAAAAACACACGAGATAGGCTATTTACTCGCTCGAAAAAGACTCCCAGTGAAAAAGTTATTCAACGCCACTTTATGCCCATACGACGTCTCATGGGGCCCACACCTCGGTCTCGAAAGAGGTCGGGAGAACTGCACCATCATGATGCTCTCATAAAAACACGCCGAAATGACTACTCATTCGCCCTGAACAGACGTCTGGTGAAAAAGTCACAAAACGCTGGTCCCAACATAAAAGATGGACTGTGGGGGGCATGCCTGAACTCTGGATTCAATGCCTGAAATCACCCTGTACAACTTCTTCTCAACGTCAGGGTCACAACACCACTGACAGCGCCTTAAACGGATTCCAGATGTGTTTCCGCCATCTGAAAGAAGAATCTCGGTGAGTCACTAAACAATACTTAACGATGGGTCGTGCCACAGAGCCCCTATCTTGATAATTAAAAATCCCTGAGACCATCTCAAAAACTCTGACTCGATCAGAGGATTGCGCTTCCATAGAGGGGACACTAAACCAACACCCGTAGTGAATGTTAAGGGTGTCTGAAGACAAGGGGGCTAACCCCTTGGGGCAGGACCGGCCCGGTCCGGCCGGTCCCCCCGGCCTGGGCGGCCCGCGCCGGCCGGCCCATCCCGCAACACTGGCCCGTGGCCCTTCCGTGCAGCCCAACCGTAGCCTCGCGGTCCACCGGTGCCGACTATCCCTTGTGGTGAGTCTTTGTCCCACGCGGAGACCGGCCAAAGGCGGGTCTCGGTCTCCTGCTCGGGGTCGCGCGTCGCGCCCCCATCACGCCCCGCCCCAGTGACCTTCGCCCGCCATGTCGGTCCGCAGTGGACGCCCACCGCGCCGCTGCCTGAGATCCATGTCGCGCCACCGCCTGGGAGTCGTGCTGCCATCGCCTGGGAGCCCGCCGCCGCCACCTGGGAGCTCACCGCCACCTGGGACCGCAGGAAAACCAAAGTTTGGCCAAAAAACTTCCCGGGGCTCCCCCAGACGCCCCGGGACTCATATTTTCAATTAAAAAAAGCGTTGGAAAGCTCAGATCAAACCCTACACATCTATGGTCTTCTCTAGATGAATATACATTATTAAATTCAAAAAATGGTGTTTGATGTAGATTTGGAATTTAAAAATGAAAACACAAACTCCTACCTCACTGGGCGTAGCCCGTAGCTTCACGAACGGTCCAATGGAGCCGCCACCGCCTTTCCAGAGAGGAGGGGAAGATTGAAGGAGGTTTCTACATTTATTGAGAGAGATTCTTCCAGGGATAAAAAAACAAGGGTGAAAGAATGGGGGGAGAAGTGTTTAATTAGAGAAACACTTAAACACCCACCAGTAGGCCCCATACCCGAACTTTCACCGTGGTTGGGGTTAAGCCGCCCCTAGGGTAAAATCCACGTTCTGAGCACAATGGAGGTCTTGGAATTTTAATCTAAGCCTACGTTCAGAATTTGTAAAGTTCACGCCTGAGGCTGATAAATTACGAAAACGCCCCTGGTGGCGTTTTCCACAGAATGGCTGCACCCGCGAAAGTTACACCCCTCCTAGGGTAAACGGCACGCTCCGGACTCAACGGTGCCATCGACTTTCCCATCCGAGCAACCGTTTAAGATTAATTATGTTTATTTGGCATGTCTAGTGTGAACACACTTAAAATTTAATTCCAGCCACATCGGGGCTCGGAATCACACGTCGTCTGAACGCCCTGCTCTGGAATAACATCTAGAAAATTTTAAAGTCTTACAGGCTCAAAACCTGGGTTCTTACGTGCTTCCTTATAATGCTCTGGTCTGGCTGTCAGGTCTTTACTATTAAAGGAATGGGTCGATGAAACACCTTTCTATAATTGATCTAGTTACATATTATTGACCATATTTAGGTATTTCTTGTTTATATGCTCCTAATATTAGGGGTTATCATTCATAGATGAAACTAGTAGTAAAGGTGCCTCATCATCTATAGTTGTTCTTCAGTATCTATAACTTTTTGTAAAACTATTTCAAGTATATATTCGTAATTGATGGACATGTTTATAAATATACCTATTATATAATTTTTGTTCTAAGACACATTTCATGGTTCTTTATTAAGTATATTATACTCCCACAATATAAAGATACCCCTATGGACATGAAGCCTCTCTTTTAAAAAAATTTGCGTTCTTACACAAAAATATATCTATTCGGTCACCTTAATAAAATTTTCATGTTATTTCTGATAGTGGGATAAGTTCACACTTCAGAGGTTAGAGGTGTAGGAGGGTGGTGGAGGTCAACTTTGGCCCATTTCCTATGTCTCTATTTGGTGTCATTTATCTTATGCCACACTTGGATTATGTGTTGACCCTATGTTGGTTTCTTTGAGACATTGTGAAAGTTATTTTTATATATACATCCATGTAGGGAGTTATACATTGTTTTCATTTTCAATTGTTCTATTGTGACCTATTTTGTTTTGGGTTATAATATAATTTGGGTTGGCATGTTAGACATAAAAATAAGTCATGCCAAATTATCAATAGAAACTGGCCATAAATTATATTCTTAATCCAAGTTGGGAAATCATTCCTAAAATTTTTTATTTATATTATTAGTGATACTCTCCAACCTTATACAGATCCGGGAGCACTCCTATGGTTATATCACACATTATCTAGGTTCTATATTGGGAATCTGTTTCATAGACATTATAGTGAAGAAATCAAATACCTACAATCCATTTTTTTCATTTTCTAAAAAGCTGGTTTATGGGTTACCGGTAACCATAAAGACAATAAACCAACATCAAAAATGGCAGTCATGGAACCCGCATACCATATTACAAATCACAACATCACTTGGATTCAAAATTCAAAATATCAAAACCCCATCAACACACCCACATTATGTGACTCATCCAGGCATAATATGCAGATTCACCCAACACCGACATCATGTTCATCCAACAGATCACGAATAACACGAAATAAAAAACTAGGAAAAAAATTCACCACCAAACATATCAACATCAGAATCCAACAGCTCTATTCCTCAGCCAAACCGAAGAGAAGAGGAAGAAACAACCACATAACCAAGCAAACCGCAAGAAGATCTAAGAAAAGAATAAGATAGTCACAAGGCATAAGAAGAAATCCCAATACCTAGATCTCATCGTCGCAGTCCTTCTCAAGATCGAAAACCACTACAAAACACCAACCGAACTCACTAGATGTAAGGCGGAGGCCTAAAGTGGTTGGATCTGGAACATTGGTCGTCGTACGGACTGCACCGCAATGAAACCCTAAGCAGATCGGGCGAGAAGGCAGGCACGATGAACCACCAATTCCGCGAAGCCACCCGAGCTGAGGAAGCCGCCAGAACTCGACGAATACGGGGGTGGCCTGGTAACCCTAGAGGAAGTAGGCGGTGACGAGGGAAGCTCTAGAGTGCGTTGTTCCCCTTACGGGCCCATCGTTTCTTTTGGATATGAATTCTCATGAAGCAATCAAATACAAATTCGAGTTATGTTATTTGTTAATATTTTTACCCAAGGTATTCTATTTAATTTTATAGATAATATTAACACTTAATATTTGATTTTTTATGATCATTTAATAAAATTATGTGTTCATATTATGATATATATTTGATTTTTGCTATAAATTATATTCGAATATGACACAAATATATTTAGAGAAGGAAATTTGTCATATCTAAAGATTAATGGAAATTACTTTCATTGACCATATCCCATAACATAGTTATCTCATGAGATTTAAAGATTTTCACAATGAATTGGAGGGATATATAACTCCAAAAACACCCAAGAAATAAATATATCCATACATATGTATACCAGATTAACATTAAAACAATCATAAATCCATTAAAAGATATAAGTTAATAAATCAATGAAAATAAAATAGATTAAATAAAAATAGTCATGAGGTGTAAAAATAAATAATAAATTTAATGAAAGTGGATGATACCATCAAATTTTATCCATTGTAAATATAACAAACAATAAAGGGGTATAAGAGAAATGTGTATTTATATAGATGAAAATATATTTGTTGGAAGATGTGAAATTGTATAAGAATCAATTAGAAATAAACATTTCATTATTAATTTTTGATAACAAAGAATGTGTGAATTAATTATTTTTAAAAAAAGTATGAATGTTTAAAAAATTCATGAACATGGAATAAGAAAACCTCAAAAGGATTCTTCATAATGAAAACATAATAAAAACGTGGAAGTAAAATAATGAGCAAGAAACCTAAATAAAGGGAGAGAAATATTCCCTTCCCACCATCAAAAATACATAAAGTTAATTAGAAATAAAATAATGAAACCATAAAAATATATTTAGGTATATAGAATAGTTTCAAGAAATAATATGAAAAATATATAAGTGAAAGGGAAAGATTCTAATATAAAGTAGAGATAAAGAATAATCCCCTTATATTTCCAACTAAATTTCTCAAATGTTTTATAACGATATGTATAATCAATAAATAATTTTTAATCATCTATTTAATATCCCTATTTATATTTATTATATTTTATATTGATAAATTATATTCATTTATTATATTTACATGTATATATATATATTTGTTTTTCATAGTTTATTTTGATCACCAAATGTTAGTTTCTTCGATTAATATAAGATTGTTTCATTTATGAGGTACCAATTATCATTCATATATTATATATTCATCAATTATAGAATAGTAATTTTATTATAATCTTATTTATATTATTATTTATATATTTTCATCTTTATTTTATAGAAGGTACGAGCAAGGTTCTCAAGGATGAATTTCAAAAAGTCGTAATTTATATAATATAATCTAACATAATATCTTATTTTAACATTGAGTTACATTTTAATATCACTAAAAATGATACTAATAACATAATTAAATCATTAATAACTTTTATTTCTAGTATTTATGTTTTTATTACCATCCATGATGGTAATGATAAAAAAATATTATAGTTTCGTTTATACAGTTGGTTGAACTAACCCAATTGAAAACATGTTAGAAAAATGATTAAGTAAGGTAGTGAGGTTATATTATTGTAATATAAATTCTATTAAAATATTATGATAATAATTTTATGACATTGGAAATTTAATTATATATAATATTAGTAGATATGGGGAGAAAATTAAAAATTCTAGATAACAACACATCATTTACTATGAGGAAACCACTAATTGTTACAAATTCTTTCGTAATAAAGTCTTTAAGACTCATTATTGTGGACAAATTATCCTAAATAAGAGAGTAAAAATTTACACATTAAATAAAATAAAATAATAGATAGTAATCCAAATAATAAGTATGGGTTTGAATGGGTAGAATATCGGTTCGTTTATTTTTAATTCTGAGTGACATGCCAATAAATACTCATTCATAAATGGTAATGGAATGTCATTTTTGAGTATAAAAGTGGGCCATAAGTTGGAATAAATAAGGGGCATTATACATCAAATATTAGGATTTTTATTGATTTTTGAAAAATTTATAAATCATTCTAATGATATATGATATTTTAACAGTATTTTCTTTTTCTTATGTACTTCTTTATCCACCTCGATAAATTTTTTTTCTAAAAATGAAATTATACCTCTTGCCAAATTTGAAAATCTTAATTAAAAATAATAAATTCATTCTATTAAAAAAACAATAAATTTAACAAATTTAACTTTTGTTTAACAATACATAATATATTAAAAATCCATTTTTTTGAACACAAACAATTTCTTATACAATGAATATTTATATTTTGGCTTATTATCATCCATTAATTATTTAATGAATGTAAATTATTTATTTTACTTGTTAAATAGATGATTTTTAAAATAATATTCACTTATATAAATGGGCCAAATTAAAATTATAACAATATTATTATACCTATTGACCAAATTTATACCCAACAACTATATATATATATATATATATATCCAATAATCATATAACATTTTTATTACGCTTTCCATTCATATATATAACCATAAATACATCTAGAAAAAAAACTCATCATATCCCATCGTTTATTTCTCAATATATATGTCATATTTCAAGTGTGTTTAATTTTTTTACAATTATACTCGATTGAATGAATTTTATAGGATACCATGTGAAAGAATACCTCAAACATAATATGTTTTAATTTTCTTGTGGTTATATTCCTCTGGTTGTATTCATTATTATACTCTATGTATATTTATTATAATATTAATTTTTTATTTCATTAAATATTATATTATAAGAAATTAATAAAATAAATCAACATCTATTTTAGTTTTATATTTCATTTGGAACAAATTATTCAATAAATGAAAATTATTTAAGGGTAATTCATTATAAAATATGGGGTGTTACAACTAAATAAGAAGTTGTACATAATTTTTATGTGAAACATCATTGAGTGGAAACATAGAGTTTGGGGATGAAGATTTATAGAGGTTTAAATATAGTAATATTTATGTTGTTTTAGTCTAACTACATTGGAAGGGAATTTTAGAGAATCATAATTTTTAGAAATTTTTTTTTCTTATTTGATATTCCAATTGCTTCATGTTATCAAAATAGATTGTCCCATGAGTGTATACTGATAATAATTATATGTAAAAAAATTATATTAATCGGTGATAGGAATTTTATTGTTTGACATGGACTATACATTTTTAGATATTTTACATACAGTAAGAGTTGTTAGCTAGTTCATGTCATATCTAGAGAAGTGTCACTATGATGATGTGAAGTAAATACTTTGGGTTGTTTACACGTATGAAAATATACCCAGGATGGTAGAATAAAGGAATGAAAAATTATAACTTCTTTCCTAGTGATATTATTTCATGGTTAGTCAAACCTTATCTCTCTCACACTCAATTAATAAATGTAATAAAGCCTAAAAAAGACAAAAGTTTTTTTACCTAGTTTAGTAGCATTGTGATACATACAAGGAGAATACACTCGATGATATATCAGTGTAAAAAAATATTATATAATATCATTTATATTCTTTACCATTCAAATTAGTTTTTAACCCTTATAAAAATGAAAACTCGCTACTCTTCGCATTCAAAAAATAATTCACTATTGGTCCATGTGAACACATCAATTTTTACAAACCAAAATTAGATTTTACACTATAATTGTTGTAGTTATGTTCTCTATATTCATCAATGTAATTATCTACATGAAATACCAATAATAAAGAACACCTAGAATAATCTCTATTTCAATAAAATCATGATAATTAAGAACTCCTAGAATACTCTCTCTTTCAATGTTTCTCTCTCTTTTAAAAACATTATTCTACAATAATATTCTTTTATTCCTTTCCATACAATTTGAACAAATGTTTTTCTAATCACTTGATAAAATATTTAGGTTACCCATGATTAAATCATTTAAGTTCCATTTAATATATAAGGAAGATGCATCTATACATTTACACTAAACTAGAGTAAAAAATACCTCATTTTAATGTCAAGATATCTTTCGAAATATTGAAAATTCAAAACAAAGATATATATTATAACTCAATATAACATGACATAGTTCTACTCAACATAGAGTGGTGACCTTAGATCAAACATTTGAATCCACAAACCGTGACTTCAAAATCTATGAATCCCCATTAATCTTACCATTTTGATATTTCAAACTTTTATATCAACACATCACAATAATGTCATATTGATTAGACCATGCTATAATTGATTCTAGATACTCCTCTAGATGAAAATATCTACAAAATACTTTATGTACTCTATTTTCCATCGTTTTACTCCAAACTACTACGGTATTTGGCCTTCCCAAGGTATATAGGGATTTTTTAAAATTTATCTCCAAACAAAAAAAAATTCCATTTTCAATGAAATATTTACTAGTTTTATACACCATGACATGCACTATAACAATTTTTCATTTTTATTCCATTTTAATTCATATTTCAATACACTTTAAAGGACACCATTTGATACCACATAGTGTGAATAAACCATTTTTCCAATTTTCATGTTTTGCAGAATAACCTTGTGGAATCCACCAACACTCTAGATATTTTTAAAAAACATGGTCACTACAGTGATGTATAAATCACTACACCATGATTTGATTTTAGTAATCACTCTAGACATCAATCATCTTCTTTTCAAGACTCATTCAATACTTATATCACTCTATGTGATGAATAATCATTTATATAATGGGTCTTTTTTTGGAGTATTTTATACTATATTTTTCAGTGAACAGAGCATAAAATGTTTTATATGTATTTTGACCCTTTTTTGTTTCAAATACTCCAGTGTTTTAATAATACACTTTACTAACCATAAATTAGAACAAAATGAAATTCAGATTGATGAATCACTCATTTTCATCTAGATTTTTCATCACTTTGTGACTTAACAACTATTCTAAACACAACTAATTGGCATGTTACATCAAAAAACAATATAACACCACTAATTAATGTTATTTTCAATCTAATTTTATTAAAATTAAAACCACCCTTGATTAATATTTTTGTATAATTATCTCCACAAAACAATCATCATAGTAAACTCATAATTTTTCAATACATCAATATTTTATCCATTAATAAAATTTGATCCTACATATGTACCCCTTTGTCATAAAAACCCAAATAGAACTTCTTTAAAGTTTATAATAAGAAAAACTTAACTTATTAAATTAGACCATGAGATATACTAAACCATTACATGAACCACTTGATGAATATGACATGTTAAACACTAAATGTATAATTATAATATCTTTAGGGATATGGGAGTCCCTTATCCATACATTTCAACCGAATGAATATGGATAAACTTTAAGAGACAACCAATACGTCTCTGAAATTTCCTTAGATTATTAATTTATCATGATTTCTAAAAATTAACATTGGGTTAAAAATTCTCTAATTTCACCAAATCTTACTTATATTTATCCCTGATAAATATATATTTCATCATTATGTTATTTTTATTGGGTCCTGAAGCATTAATCTCATAAGTATCCATGGAAACATAAAGCATAAAATAAGTTCAAAAACTCACTAATTTAGAACACACCCATAATAATAGTGTATTCGATCTAAGAATAAAAACATTCCCCATCCGTGAACTGAAATAATCCAATCCAAACATAAAAAAAAATTATGGAAGATAATATGAAATATATAAAAAAAAGTACTAAATGGGAGACAAAAAGAACTTTTTTGGTCCATAATTTTTTCTACTTTATAAAAGAACACTGCTTGATATTTGATACAAAATAAATAAATTTTAATATCTTCACATTCAGAAGTGACAAGACCATGTATATTTATATTAGGTTTAAAATAGTTCCATCGACTCTTAATGTTTTATATGATCATTGTTTCGATCAATTCCCCTAATTTAATACCACTCCCTCGAGAGACTCATCCATTGAACATTGCATGCATCTGGATCATATTTTTTAACTCTTATATAGTTCTCTAAAGTATATTAAGTATCATTTTGAATCATCCAATTACTTTGGTATAGAATCATAGTTAATTCTATGTAGATTCTTCTTCCTCAATCCCATCATCCGAACTTGGCCACATTCGTACTCGATCCATAACATTTTCATCTGGACCATGTGTTCCTATATTGGTATTTTCTATCACAAACCCCCATTAGTTTGAATACAATGTTTTTTTCTCTCATTCATGGATAAAAAATGAAAATAAATGGAGTCTTCACACTATCCTAAAAACATCACAATTGATGATTTTTTATGGTTTTAAGGAAACCTCTAAAACTTAAGTAAATTTTACACTTAATCTTCTACAAAAACCATCAATATTTATCTATTTCATCTTATGGTCACCCAAGAACCACTAAGACACAAATTTTACTCGATATTAATTTGAATAAGACCCTTTTTAACAAGATATAAAAATTTTGAAATCCATTGATCTTATATATTTCTATCACTCCATACAAAAGCTACTTTTAAATGGAATGATCTTTAGCTCTATGTGCTTCATTTGTGAATGAAAATCCAAATTATTTTTTGGATGGATCACATTCTAATAGTCATAAAACAAAAAACACTTTCCTAACCCCTTCCTAGTTTTTTTAATAAATAATTTAGTTAAACCAATTATTTCTCTACTTCCAATTAGCTATGCACTATACTTATATAGTTAAGACTGAAACAACTAGTCATAATATGGATATACAACTCATGGTTTTCCCTCAAAAAGTGAACACAAAACTCATGGTACTCTCTTGTGTATTAAAATAAGATCTATTTTTTATCAATATTCATTTATAATGGATATTTTGTTTCATAAAATAAAAAATAATTATTCCATTATATTGAGATATTAGAGAATCAACTCCATTACATACCAGTTCTCTCTTCCCAGATTCCCCATATACTAGTTAACAACTCCCACTATATGATAAATACAATGCCTCTTACAAAATATTCCATGCATCAATATTCCAACCACTGGTGTATATAAAACACTCACTATTATCTTAACCTAATCTTTAATTTTTGGTTCTTTCTAATTGGATAACATGTACTTTATGGAGAATGGGTTTTTCATAGGATTACATATAGATATTCTGAATATTTCAACTATCATCTAAATTCAAAACTTCTTAGATAAATATAACATTCATGTTTTTCTTTCACCTTCAATCTTCATCCCCGAAATCTGATCATTTACAAAATGATCCTTTCTCAAAAACATTACTGAAAAACAAACTTTTAACTCCTTGATCTGGTCAAATTTCAAAACCACCAGGAACATTTCATTCGCAAACCATAGAATAATTACATAACTTCCAGCATTAAAAAACTTTTTATAATATAAATGATCATCATTGCTCTATAGGAACTTATTCTCAACCACAAAGGCATCAAATATTTTATTGCACTACCTTGGGAACTGTTTCAAATCGTATATTCTTTTTTTAGCTTGTCAACTAAAAATTCATTCTATTTATCATTAAAACCCACCTTTTTCTTAATAATTATATATTCATTTAAATCACCATGAATTATTTTTTTAATCTAAAAATTCAAGATACAATCCTTCCAAATCTACCAAATATAGCATCATTCTAATTTTTTTACTATTAACAATGGGAGATTTTTTAAGAAATTAATCCCTTACTTCTATTGAAACCAATTTAAAACTAACACAAAATTTTAAAAAATTATACCATATTATTTATCCTTCAATAGGTATACAAATTTATTGTGAAAATTAAATTTTTATTATGGTAATTCAATCAAATACTAGGCTTTTTATGCTTCAAATGGATCCATCTCCACTTTCTTAGATAACTACAACTTTATGGAATCACTAAGACTCGCCACTTATTTATAGATATTGAATTATCCTCCATATATTAGAATAAAATAATATAGATTAGTTCTGAACCATTGAACTTGTTATAAAATATTTCTAGATATTCTCAATTCGACATGAAATTCTACTTCAACTAAAATAGTGCCTTTTCGAACACTACGACAGATAATTCTGTAACTTCTATAGTTGTTTGATTATCTAAAAATTTAGTACTTTTTTAATATTCTAAAACTTTTAGACATAAATTTATATATTGTTCGATATATTCTATTGATTTTTTTATATCAATTCCATATTATACCATGTTATTATCTTTCCATATCACCTTATCATTAAAGATTACATTTTAGCTACTAATGACGTTCTTTTAATTATTATCCAAAACTATAAACTCAATTTCCATCACTATACCCTATAAATAATCATGGTAGGTAATTTTCATTAGACATATCCCTTTCCTTTGCATCAAAATGGACGTTTATGAGCAATCTGAGAGGATTAATATATGAAACATTCACTGGATTTATAGACCATATATATTTCAAAATATTCAACTCCATAGGTAATAAAAGTCTTATATTAAATAGATAAACTAAAAAACTAATTAATTCATCCCAAATATCATTTTGGAACCCCAAGTGAATAATTATGATCTATGATATCTCATATAATATCTAGTTCATCTACTTTGCCTCACCATTTAGTTTTCATGTCTCAGGTATAGTCTTATCAAATATAATTATTTTCCTCATTTAAAATAAACAAAATTCATCACAACCATACATAACTCTATTATTTGACCTTAATCACTTAATCTTATTTCGAGACTCTTTATCAACTAATGGTCTTCATAAAACAAACACATTCAAAACCTTGGTTTACTCTTATAAAAGTATAACCATATCTTCTATTTTGTCACATTGATGAAGTTAACATAATACAACTACCCTCCATGAGAATCTACTAGATCAGATCCTAAAATATATATATTTATGAGCATTACGTTTTTAGATTTAGATGTCCATCCATTTTTGATAGTTGATAGGGTTCTCATCTTGACTATAATAAAACTCTCAAATGTTCTAAAATATAAGTGAGAGAGCTTCATTAATAATTTATCTGATAATATTCACATGTTATTCTCACCTAATTTCTCGATATGATAGTGCCACATCTTTGTACATTTAGAGATTGATGCTCTATCAATCACTAGTCTATATAACTTTTCCATCAGATACAATATTCTATATTTAGCGCCTCATAACACATCTATGGATACATGAGTGATCTTTCAATTACCTTCCTAAAATGTTGTAAAAAGTTATACTCCATCCAAACACCCTACAAACATTATTTTCTTCCATAATATAGGTATGTATTTCATTCCCAATAACTCCAAAAAAATCAATTGAAATTTTGACTTTAACATCACCATTACCCATGATATGAAGAGAATCATCATCTAAATTATGAACATTACAAAATATTCTAAAAACATATTTTTTTCATTCATCCTATCTAAAATATATATTGAAATTATTATATATAATCAATGATACTTAATTCAAATGTAATAGTAACACTTATAAGTAAACTACATTCATCCTCTATAACAAATTTTTTTATACTTCTTAATGTTCCCCTTCAAAAATTAACACAATTATCACTAAAATCTTCCATTGGGTTTCCATTATTCCTGAAATATGAATATATGAGTATGGATATAGTATATTTTTATTTAATTAATTATATATTTTCATCAACTTTCTTATGACCTTTCTATTGAATAGATTAACCTCCACCTTTCTCATTGGATGTGGTTTCGGTAGGTGTTTATACTTCTCTCCAGTTGATCTCCTCGTTGTGAATGTGATCATAAAAATCTTCAAAAATTAGATGGATCATACTGAATGAATTGATAATGATAATAATAATCTCATCCTAATATTACAAGTGTGATGAAAATAATAACAAATACCACTCTGGATCTAAAAACATTATACTTTCTGATTCTGTCTAACCCTAAATCATGTTGAATTCATTTAAATGATCAACTATTTACCTTAATTCTGAAAATCTCATTTTAAATAAACTTCAAATTATAAAAACTTCATTCATTATTGTTGTTTTCTCATACATATTGGTTAATTATTTTTTAATTCCCCAATAATCTTCACCTTCTAAATTTTTTAGGAAAAGATCATTGATAATGACATCTAAATTGCACCAAGTGACTTCCTATCAATCCTACACAATTATATTTTATCTATTTTTTTTAGGTTTTACTCCATTTCCAAAAATACATAGGTACTTCTAAAATAGATAATAGTTTATCTATATCCACTAGAATATGAAGTATGGCCCATTGAATTCTTCAATCCAAACCTTTCATTATGCTAATATTATACATTTTAAACCAAATAACTACAAATAAAATGAAAAATTGTAATAATAATGTTTTTAAAAAATAATCTAGTGTTGAGTAATCAGATCATGGATTCCATAATCTTTGATACCACTTATTGTGTCTACAACCACAATTTCTGCAAGTATCCACCAGAACCCCAATATTGGAAGAAGTCTGAAAAAAATAGATAAAAAATGGGGATTTTAATATATATGAATGGATATGAAAACTCACCATATATTCAAACAAAAATACTTTAATTAAAACCCAATAAGACTTACATAATAGAGTAGGTACACAGAAGAAAGGAAATAATGAATAACAATAATAAATTATATGGTTTGGACTTAGTCATACTCTATGATGGAACACTACTAATTTATTTATTAAAAATAAGAAAGTGTTTATAATTATATTACATTATAAGGTATCTCACCCCTAACTACTTATAGTGAGGACTAGCTAGTGAAATAGGTTCCATCTCCACACAAGTTTACAGATGATAGAAAATTTAATCATTACCATAGGCTAAATGCCTCCTCCTCAACTGAATAATTCAGTTAATAGTGGAAACATCCAAATCATACCTATTTTTTCTTATATAACCATCTAGAGAATCTAATGTATCCTTTAGAAGACTTAGTTATTTTGATTAATTAGTAGAGTTAATCCTACAAAAATTCTACATCCATACTCCCCTAATCCAAACTTGGTCATTTTTTGATCAGTTCCCTAACATTTTTATTCAGACTATAACTACCTCCACCAGTCTTCTGCTACCAAAAAATCACCATTTTTTATTCACAAATTTTTCATTATCTCATTATAGAATAAAATACATAGATCATGAAAATATTCATTACACATTCCTAACACTTTTATTTTGAATAATGGATATGTAAAGACCTGGAAATTTCAAGGAATTTTTTTTATTAAATACTTTTAAATTTTATGAGTCTGTGGCTTCTGACGGTACCTGATTCCGAGGCCCAGTGTGCCCGGAATCAATTTCTGATGTTTAGCTCGGGTACATTCAGTAAACGAATGAGCGGGTTTTTATATATTTTGAACCGATGCTTGAAATCGAAATTTGAGGGCACCGATTAACTCGCAGCGCCAATAATTTCTTAAGGGGACATTTACTGCAGTTTCATTTTAAGTGGGTTGAGAATTAAGTTTTGGGGAATTAGTTTAAAATAAATAAAATTGGTGGCACAATTTTAATTTTATGGTTGGTGTTTAATTCCTCCCAAGGGGAATTGAAGGTGGGGCCCACACCCACATAACCTCCCATGGTAGGATATTTGTGGGGTGGGTCCCACACACGACCTAAACCCTTGATCTTCCCTAAACCCCTTAAACCATCCCATTAAACTACTTTGTTTAATGTTGGCAACCCCTTGAATTTAAAGGTGTAACCTTTCCACTTCCTCTCTCTCTCCCTCTTTATTTCTTGCCAACACACACCTTAATTAATTTTTTGAACCTCTTAAAGTAAATTAATTAAGTGTTTGAATTTTAAATTTTGAATGCATGACAAGTTTAATTAAAATAATGGGTAGCCTCATTTTAATTTTGGTTGGCTTGTTGTGTGGGGAATATTGGAGAGAGCGTTGGTGTGAAAGAAGAAGGAAATTTCTCTTTCATTAAAGAACTTCATCCTCAACGAAGAAAGGTTCTTCTTCGATGAAGGACAACTTTCCTCTCACGAAGAATGATGCCTCTTAAATGAAGAACGCCGCTTCCACGAAGAACAACGACGTGCACTGACGTCGTCTACAAAACCTCACCCTGTGACGTCGTCTTCTGCGACGCCTGACGTATGACGGCAAATATTGAGGTATGGGTTTATTCTTGAAAGTGGATGTTTTTGTACCCTGTTCTTCATTGGGAATCATTATATAAATACGGACAATTTCTATCACTTAACGTGGAGAGCGCGGGCCAAATGAACACGGACCAACGACCCTCCGCTTGATCTTGTTTATTATTTTAGAATTGGCAATCGAAGGCGGAGGAAGCACGATGTCGTCATGCCATGACGAGTACATGGCAAAGGAAACTGGATCTGTCCCACAGGTTGTGCAAGAGGAACCACATCCCGTTACACTAGCCACTTCGGTGCAAGAATCGGCCAGCTGGTCGGCCGGCCGGGGGAAGAGGAGACGCAGTTCCTAGAGGGCACCGTGCTAGAGAATCGGCCGGCCCGTCAGCCGGTCGGGCGGAGCCGGACCACGACGCTAGGAGGGCGCCAGCTAAAGAAGTTGTGGCCCACTGTGCGGGCCGCGTGCGCCATAAGGCCGGCCTGCCTAGCCAGCCGATTTGGGAAGGGCGGCGCCGCTTAGCCCCGCCGGTGCGGACAACCCCCCCCCCCCCTGGAACCACTCGGCCTTAGGCCGAGCCAGCCAGGCCGCGCCGCGCCAGGCCACGCCATGTCGCGTCGTGCCCCTTCGGTCCGAGTTGCGTTTTCCTTCAAACCAGTCTGAAACCCCTATCGGGTCAGACTCGTCAAACTGGGTTAACCCGACCCGCCAGCCCACTGGGCTTAACGGGTCAGGCCAGTTATTCACTTAAACATGAATAACTTAAAGATCGTACGTCTGATCGACGTGCCGTCTACGACACTGGGACTCTTTCGATGAGACAGTCATTTTTCAATACTCTATGTGAGCTTTGGACAACTTTGGTAAATGGCCGGGTTTGGATCGAGCATATTTCCAACTGGGCCCCTGGAATGAAAAAGACAATAACTCTCAGACCGGGCATCTGTTTGATGCGCCGTATGTCGCGTTGAGTTTATTTTGATGAAACAGAACTTTGGGATACATCAACTCTGGAATTTTTGACAGTTGATGTACAACCCCTTTTACTCGTGGAGCGGACCCTCCCAGAATCGAGTACGCTGTGTGCGGGAACCCTAGAGCTGGCTTCCACTGCGTCGACGATGATGGCTGTACTTGGATCTTACGTGGGTTCGGTAGCGAGGATGACTGTACATGGATCCTTTGTGGGTTTGACAGTGATGACGACTGTACTTGGATCCTACGTGGGTTCGGTAGCGATGGATAGTGTACTTGGATCCCACGTGGGTTCGGGAACGACAACTTCGGTACTTGGATCCTACGTGGGTTCGGCAGAGGAGATGATTAAGGGGTTACATCTAATCATCTCCATCCCTCTTTGTGAGTAGTATACATGTGTGAGATGAGTCTTGACTTTCAATCATTATCTTTGGTATAATTTACTTCTTTCTTGTGTGGACTGGTTGTGCTTGGGCTCAGAAGTTTGAGCCATACTGAGATTGATGACTTAGGAATATGTATGGGCGTATACCTAAGTAGAGTTGGTTGATACTTCGTGTTTGTATCTTTCCTTTGTGGATAATCCTTTCTGGATTCTGGGAGACCTTCAGGGGTCTTGGGGTCCCTACTGAGTATCGTATACTCACCCCTGCACGGGCATCGCCTGCACTACGTTGTGTTGGTTGTAGACGACGGACAACACTGATCGTGGTCAAGGCTTGTGGAGCATGATGGTATCTGGAGGTGGATCACCTGGAAGGACGTACACGGAGCAGACAGACAGACCCGATGTACCGACGAGACTATCTATACCCACCCTTCAGGTGGGATTCCCGGAGGACGATCCAGTGGTTGCTGTTTTACTTTTTAGCTGTTGTAATTTCTTTCTCAGTTGTACTGTACATTCAGTTGGGTTTGTATACCGGCCCATTTACTTTCCAACACTTACTTTTGTACACAATTTACTTTGTGTTTACTCCAGCTCGCGTACTCTGTTGTTTTTGTTTACTTATATAAAGGCAATGTCTTCCCTTTTATCAGGAATTATGCCTTTGGTGCTAGTCGCCAGCCCCTGGCCAATGGAAGGCGGGCTTGGGGTAGTCACGACACGGGCCCCGAGGACGGGTCATGACAGGATATGATTATTGTTTAGATTAATATAATTAGAGTTATCACAATTGATTTTCTTAGATTAATTAAACTCAACTCCTAAATCTTCAAAACATTAATTCATATATATCAATTATATACAATATTTAGTAAAATATATGTGGTTTTTATCCATTTTTGTCAAAAAGATATAATCACACTTCTTATTAGGATATGAAATACACAAATATCTAAGATAAAATTCACTATTAAATGTTGAATTCCTATCATTCACTAAACCTACTAAATCCATATCCATATAACGCAATAAATCCATCATTAATTTTTAATTAAAAAAATTTGGAATACATTATTCCTTTGATATATTTAAGTGTTATTTTCACTAATATAATGTGGATTTATTTAGAAAAAACGTCAATAATTTCTTTCTTAAAAAGTTAAAAACACAATATCATGTCTTTTATTTATTAAATACAATAACATTCCAATGATTTTTCAAGTTACATTAGACCAACCACTTTATCATTTTTATATCTTGATAGCATTATTTTTATATCTACCAGTTTTTTCATAACCTAGAAATCATATATTAAAAATCTCTTTAGTGACACTTTGTCACATTTATATTGGGAAACAGAAGTTTCATTCCTTCCATATATCGCTTGAATCCAAATAATAATTTTCAATTTTCCAATAATTTTTCATTTCACCCTGTCTCCTAATTAATTTATAAAAATCCTTACATTGAACTTCATTTAATCCTCTATGGAATAGTTTATTAATGAATATAATATATTTTCACATTGAATCAATGTAACTTGGTGATAAAGGTCCACAAACATCAATATACACCAATTCTATTAACCACATCATGTTATTTTCCTTCAAGATATAGGTCTTCCATCCCCATTTGAAAAATTTAACACATATAAGTACGGTAATTTGTAATATTAAGGATAACATGTTATCCTTCATGTTTGAACAAATAATCAAATGAATTTTTGATCAAGTGTCCATTTCATTTGTTCCACCAGTAATAAGGTATAGATCTAATTTAGTATTATTTCCCAATATCATAATTACATAATCATTTACCTTGATAGTACATGTCTTCTTGGTGAGTGTTATTACATGTTCAACATCACAAAATTGGTTTACCCTAAGTAAATCATAAACAAGGATTTTAATAACCAATATTTATATTACTCTCTTATCTTGACCCCAAATTTTACTTTCCCACTACAAAAGGATATTCAAGTATTTATAATTTCAAAAATTTAGAACAAATTTTTTTATTTTTAATCCTCATGAAAAGATACATATTTCCCATTTGGTGGGATATGAATATACTATAAAAAATCCACAAAAAGGATTAATCTATTACTTTAAAATTGATTTACACTAGAAAATACATCTCAATTATTTTATTAATGACCTATGATATATTTTTCACATCTATTGAAGGTTTATATGCTTGTTACCCCTCTATATATGATGGTACTTTCTCGACACAAAAATTTGTAAATGAATTTTGTGTTTTCCTCTTGATCGATGATTCTTTGAGAGTATAATTTACACCACTTTGATTATTCCATGGTAAATTATTTCATATACAAAAAAAGTGTCTCTTCTTGTTCATATAATTTACAAAAAAATATCATCCATCAAAAACATATGAAGAATACTGATTTATACTCATCTTTTCATGTAGATCTTATGCCATTAAAGTGACACATGTTTAGGAAACATCTATTTTTCTTAAATCCTATCTTTATATAACAATAACACCAAATTATTAGTGTATTATTATTCGTTTTCACTACAGATCCAATGGTCTTTTGGGTTTCTCCAAAATATATAATCATCAATGGAGAGTGTTCTTGGTTATTTTCATTTACTATTATCAGATTTTGTTTACAATAAATCCTCAAACAAGATTTCCTTGATAAAAGATCATTATTATTTTAATAAATCCAATAAATTGTTTTTTTATACTTTGTGATTTTCTGTTACGTTCTCCAAATCACATAGGATCCAACATTGCAATGTCATTATAGAAGTCATGGATCTTTCTTTATTCCCAATATTTCACCTCATCTTAATGTCTTATCCTTAAATATCCTCATTTTATTTCATCATATCATTCACCATTTGTTCTATCAATTATTGATGCAAGACTGTTCTTCCTCTTTTTACTATATCTTAACAACTTTCTCTATGTTTTTTAGCTTCTTAGATTGGGAATTTTCTATTTAAATATTCAACTCAACATTGTATTCTTATTATTTTTATATATAGAGATATGAATAATATATGAAACCAATGAATTTATTTTTTATCTCTCCAAACATCTATATCTTTAATAAAAACATCCAACTTCACTTTTAGATCTACTACACCATCAACTACAATATCATCACCATCAGTTTCCTCTTTATTTTTTGGATTATTAATGAAATCCATAAAAAATTATATGTTGAGGTACTTAAAATCCTAAATTTTCTTTGGTCCTATTTCTTTTATGTTATTGTTTTCTTATAAAAGAATTTTTTTTCTTATTTAATAAATTTTAATTATTACTCATATTGCCTTTCATATCCATTGAATATTTCTTCATGGGTCCATAAACTTTTACATCATCTCATAACATGTTGAGAATCAAATTAGTGAGGTATCTATCCTTCCCATATAAAAAACAACTGAGGGAAATGTTACCTTTAAATTTTCCATTTATTGTTTTTATATTTAAGGAAAACATTATTATTACTTCATCAAACTACTATTTTTTTGGATCATAGTATACATAAATATTCTCTATTAACTTTAACTACACTATATATAATTTCTCCATTAACATTGGAACATCCTCATGAGACATCATGTCATATGAAACAATAATACTATGAATACAATCCAATGAAACATTATTTGGGTCAATTTCTACAATCAATGAAACCAATGGATTGAAATGAGGTGAAAATATTATCAATATATGTCTTAAATTTTTTGAATCATTATGGGTTTCTCTATGTTCTTTCACATACTTCATAACAAAATTCACCTAATAAAATAATGAAACAATTGATTCATTTAGTTTCTTCTATAAATAATTTTACTTTTTTAATGAATCTTAAGGACTTTTTTCTTATAATTTTCTATAATCTTCATAGTTTTTGTGAAACTTATCACATGTGACATTTGTGGATTTATATGACATCACCTTAAATTAGATTTCATTGGATAATGGTCCTCCAACATATTGATTCCTTAAGTGTCAACATTCAACTTCTTATGATAATTTTCAAATAAATTTATACTCTACATATCGACCATAAATCTATGAAAAATATCTAATCACACATCCATATCTAATTACATTATGTAATGTTTCATATTATAATTCCAAATATAAATGTTATTACCTTCAAAGATCAAGATTACTTTATGATTAACTTTATCATTCACTTATTTTGCAAAGATAAAGCACATTAAGACTAAAAATTATACTCCTGAACCACTATTTAGTCCTATAGTATGAAAGATACCTTGAGTGGGGGTGAATCAAGGTATGAAAAATTAAAAAATCCCTTCATGATGACATTGTTTAGCAGTTATTTTAAATTGAACTCTCTTTCACAAAATGAATAAAAGTGAAAAGTCATAAAATACATAGAATGGATTTTTACATGATTCAAATGTACTCAGATATGTTTAAGGAGCCTATACTTAGAAATATACCAGTTTAATGAAATCCAATATATTTAAATTTCTTATCATTATAATTCATATTGGAATCATTATACAACTTATTTAAAACCCCCTATAAGAATGATAAATCACTACACACATCACTCAAGAAAAAATTACTACTCTTATAGGTGAAAACATTGAACTTTTCAATCCAAAACAAGTGTATACACCAAGATTGGTGTCACTATGATCTCCATTATAAAAAACTATGTCTTTTGAGAAATTAAATTTAAGAGGAATTTAAATTTTTTATTTTAGGTGAGATTTTTTTTATAATTTGGGATTAGTCTTAAATTATGCGAGTTTGAGAATTTTTAAAATATATTTTTAGATATAGAATTATGTATGATAGGTTATTCAAATGGTTAGGTTAGTGGCTCAGTGAAGTTTAGTAGACCTAGAAAAAAAATTTGTTTTAGGTGAACCACAATTGGTAGGACAAAACCTTGGTATACACCATAGTAGAGGGTAAAATTACTAGGATATAGGTCCTGGAGAAATGTATATTTTTTTGTTCCTGGTAGAGGAAACTATGGGGAATGAGTTTTAAAAAACTCTCATTTCCATGGATGTGGTGAATGGAAAACAATCAGGAAGGATTCTTTATCGCATGGTGTTGGGTATTTTCTCTCACATAGATCCTTGGGGTCGGAGCATTATAGATGGAATGGTTCCTTGGTTATGTGAATTATGCATGGATTTTATCTTTTTCCAAAAAAATTAGAATACCCCATTGTGGTGGAGATGTGGTGCCATTTTTTTGGACCAGAGGGAGCACAACATTAGGGTGTAGGGTGTGGTGTAATAGGGGAAGTATCTTTCCAAAATACCCAATAGTGGATTTTTTATGGCCCTCCTTGAGTCGGGACTCTCAGGGGAGCTTCATAGAGTCACAACATGGTTTGGTGAAAGTAAGTTTTTTCTCTATGCAGTTTAAATTTTTGGAGAATCCCTCTTTTTACCCCTCTTTATTTTAATACCCTTATCCTATATTTTCCTCTCACATGTGGACAAACCCATATGATTTCTTGTCTCTCTATTCCCATTACCCCCCTTATAAATGGAATGGTTTTGGTATAAATTTATATACCTATTCTTGGCATAACACTTCCTTTTTCTTCCATTGTTCTTACTTTCTTGAATTCACCACTTATTTTAGTGTGAACTAGATAGGATGTAGTAACAAGTTCCACCAAATCTTAGTGTAAATAATCTGATGTGATATTTATTTTTTTGGTGTTGTTATAGGATGTCCTATGAAAATTTTCACACATCATTTCTTTACTTTTCATTATAGTTACATTTCCATATGAATTTATTTATGTTTTTTTCCTTAGTCAATTGAAATCATCTTTGGACTAGATTTTGAATTTTATGGATTCTACAAGGATGGTATCAAGCATATTTCATGGACCTTTTTTCTTTTTATGGTTGAAATTTTTGTGTGATGAGGTCACTCCATGAGTTATTAGGCCCTCTACCTATTTAAATTAAATTTTAAAATTATTAATAAATTATTTTATTAATTACAAATTATTATAATTAATTTAATTGGATGTTTTGGGTTGAGTTAGAGACTTGTATAGGTTGGTGATGTTAGTTTTGACTTGGATGAGCTCAGTAAAAACTTATTAATAGGTGTTGAAGGAGAATAACTCCCAATACTAAAAAATCTACCTATACCTGGGATATAAAACAATGGTTATAGCCCCTAAAATTTTTGGTACAGACTATAACCATGGTTTTAAAAGATGTTTCATGTTAATGCATGAGTATAGATTTGAGATATACCCATGGTTTGGAAAATTTTGTATCCATGGTTATGAACCATGGGAATATTTGAATGACACTGTTTCATTAACCCTATTACCACAATTTGAAAACTGTGTGTATAGGATTTAAAAAATTTCATGCCACAAGTTTCTATCCCTAGACTTCTTATATAAGATTATCGTGCCTAACCACTATGCCACATTAGAATATAATTATATAAATATATATTTACTTATATATATTATCTAAACCATGGCTAGAGGTGGAAAATCATGTCAATAGGTGTTCCCATGAAATTTGTTTTCCCACGAAGAAAATAATTACCACCTTAACACGGGAAATCTATTCCCATGGTTTTTAGAGAATCATTGGTATAGGTCTTGAAAACACTGTATACCCATGGTTTTTCAAAAATCATGTGTATAAGTCACCCCAATACTCACAGTTTTCCAAAATCATGGCTATAGGTTCCCATCCAAACCCTATACCCATGGTTTTTGGAAATTTGTGGGTATACGTTCATTTTCCAGTAGTGTCTATTAATGAGGCAGTCATTCCCTCATATATACACATATGTTATTATGATCTAATACTGTGGATTTTGATATGTAGTCTCACCATGTTGGGTGATTAAACTTCTATAAATTAAATTAATATATTTTATCTAAATGAAATTTATGATTAAAATTAAATTCTTATGAATGAAATTCAATTTTCCAGGGACATTATAGACTCTTAGAAAATTTTTAATGCCTCTATAAATGATGGTTTAGGCCTAAATTATAAATTTATTCCTTTTGATACAAAAAAATTAGGGGTGATACTTAAATTAATTCATTTAACGTTGATAGCCTAAATAGGTACCCTCAGACTCCTTGAGAAGGAATGAGTGAGGAATTCGAATAACTATACTGAGTAGGCTATGATATCACTTTGACATTTCTCATAGCCATTAACCTAACTAATTAGAGAGTAATGGAAAGTGTACCACCCCTACTATCAGATGAGAACCCATGTAGGAAAACCATACGTGGATTTTTGAGAGGTTGTGTGATCAGACCATCCTTGGATGACTTTGGTATCAAAATGAAATTAATGTCGACTATCTTGAGAGGTGATTATATGGATTTACTAGGAGTAAATTTATTCCATGATGTGATCATGAATTTACTAATGGATTTCATTTTTTCTAAGTGGTTAGTAATAACATGACATAGTATATTTGGTTCAAGGAACCCAGGTAGGGTTTCAAAACAATGATGTGTCCTAGGGGACACTAGTGGGTTCTTTTGTAAAGAGTATATTGTTCTAATATATCTCCACTTTATGTGTCTTGATGATTTAAATAATCCTTAATTTTATTTGAAGAGGTTTCTTAAGTTTTTAATATTATAATTATCTTATTTTATGTGTTCATGTATTTATCTTACTCAAAATTTTTTCCTTATGATAATTAAAGAGCATATTCAGTTACTCGAAAAAAAAAATTACAACATAAAACTTTATCCAATGAAGTATAGATTAGATGCTCAGAACATTCATAAAATGTGAAAGGAAATTATTATTTTGAGAATAATATTGTTAAATAGAATAATTTTAAGAAATTTACATTCCATTTCATAGTAACATTTTATCTTATGCTCGAGAATTATCTTATTCTATGTTGAATACTACTTATTTTACAAAATTCATCCTATGATGAAAAGTATGTTAATTAGATATTATATGAATGTATAATATTATAGAAAATAATGATGAAATTTTCTAATGTCTTTATAATTCAATTCATACCTTTTGATTGTATCAAAAGATTATTATCTAATTTTAGGAAAGATCATATGTATACAACTTCCCTAAATAGAACAATATAGAGCATAAGAAGATTTCTACTACAAAAACAATTTCTATATTTGGAAATATTGGATATGTGTCCTTAATATCGTTATGAATCAATATGGATATCTATGTTTCTTGACCATTATAGTTATCATATTCCCAAGATCAAAATACTTTCAAAAGGAACAACAAGAAATAAAAAGAACATGAGTGACAAGGGAAGAATAAAAAAGAAGAAATTAAGGTTGTTTGGCATTCTCCTAACACCATAAATCTATAAATATTGAAAATAAATACACCCAGTGCTAATATTATATGTTCTATTTGTTTCACTAATTATCATACTAAGATACGATAGATTTTTATCATTATATTAGGATGAATCTTCATTTACTGTCAGTTACTGCTTGCAACTATGTGCTGCAAACATTTCTTAAATCATATATTTCATTCTACCATGTTTGTTCTTAGTGTAAAAGTGTGGTTAAGACTATGGATAAGTCTTGAAAAGGTAGAACCAAGTTAAAATCCCTTATACATTTTTACTAAGTGAATTTTACTTTTACTTAGTTGGGAGACCCCGATAAAAGTTTTGTTTAGTGAAAATCTAAAATCTTGAGTGGTAGAGCGTTGGTGGATTAGAATATAGGATTTTTGTTCCCAAAACCACTTTAAATATCTATGTTCAATTTCCTATCTTCAAATTTTATAATTAAATGTCATATACTCTTATAGAATAAAATTTAATGTGCATACTTCATAGAGGGTGGTTATATATTTTGAATAAACATTTAAGAACTCAATTAACCCCCTCCCTCTTGACTAAATTAGTCAGTCATTATCTTGGACAAAAATTGGTATCAAAGCTTCTGACTATTGAGTTCACAACTATCAAAAGTAAAATTAAAATGATCCTCTATAAAATAGTTGTTATGGATGATAATTGGGATGTTATGTCAATGGTTATAGCTTTGTACTTCAATGGTGAAAAATATGGTTTCTTGAAATCTTACTTGATCATTTTTCTAATGATCCTTGATCTAAATGTAAATCTTAATGTAGTTGGACCCTATGAAATTCCAATGTCAAAACCAAAAAAATGGGATACGAAAACTGAATTGAATTATTATTTATACTTTAATTCTATGAATGCTATCATTTTTGGTATAGGATTAGATAACTTCAATAGGATCTCTCAATGTCATACATCACATGAAATGTGGGAAACTATAGAAATAACATATGAAGGCAATGACACTATGAAATCCCTTAGATATGATATAGCTATTATCAGGTTCAATACTTCCAAAATGGATGAAGGAGAAATAATTAATCAACATAATGGAAGACTCACTCAGATCGTGAACAAAATTGCTAATCTAGGAACACCTGTCACTATGCCCAAACAATAATAAAATGTTATCAGAGTATTACCACATAAGTGAACTAGAATATCAACTACTATTAAATATTATATAGAAGTAAATAACTTAAAGATAAAAAAGATCTTATCATAACTCCCATAATGTATTAATATTAAATGGAAAATAATAATGAAGATCCTAAAATGATTAAAAATGTAAATGTTTCCTTGAAAGTGTCTACCTATAAAGGTAATATAATGTGTATATATACGCATGTTTCTAAATCATCTAAAGAAGAAGAAGACCTTTCAAGAAATGCTAAATCAAATGACTAATTTTTTCAATTTTCTCATATGTTCAAAAAATTATATAACAAGATATGATTATTCAGAATATCATTCGACAAGAACAGAAAGCGTGATGAAAAATCTAAACAGTTGAGATACTATGAATGAAAAAATATAGAACACATCATGCATGAGTGTCCGAAGATCAAATATGGAAAAAATACATAAATAATTCCATTTAAAAATAATAGATATAATAAATAGAAGAATGATATTAAGGATACATGGAGTGATTTTTATGATTCAAAAGAATTCATGTCATTAGAATCAGAAGCTTAAACTATAAATCAACGGGCCAACGTAAGCATTATGGCATGATTAGATGAGGTGCATTCTTATTATTATGAGAATAAACGTGAATTAGAAAATAAAAATTTCCCCTATAAAGAGTTAAATGAAGATTTAACCTTTTTGGAATCCAATTAAGAAAGCATGAAAAATAAAACTAAATCCCATAGAAACTATTATAATAAAATCATTGGAAAAGATGAAAATCTGAACAATCATATTTCATACATGAAAAATCAGCTCAAAAAATATACCATCTTGAATGCTGAAAAAGTCAAAACAATTGAAAACCTACATAAGGAGGTTTAAAATTTTAATGATGTTGTAAGTTTTTTTTATAAAAGGATACGTCTATTTAAAAAAAATTCATCGAAAAATCAACCTATAAAAGAAAAAATTGGAATTGGAATACAAGGTGGAAGGTATGTGATTTATAGAAAATACTTTCTTCCCTACTCAAAAAAATAAATATCTTCCTAATGTTACATGTTTTCATCATGGTGAAACATGCAATTTTTAAACTATTTATAATTTAAAAAAGACTCAAATTGGTGGAATTAAAAAATAATTTCTTTCAAAATAACTTTCATAACAAACAAAAGAAATTTATAGAAATAAAAATAAATTATAGATGCCTATATATCACATAGCTAACATATCTAGACCCGAAAGAATTTGGGTATCAAAAAATTCTATTGTTTGTTTTTTCATTGTAGGAAACTGGAAATATTAATGGAAATGAAAAATGGTTCATTGATAATGGTTTTTCAAGGCATATGGGTGGAGAATACTCCAATTTTCACTCTCTATCCAAATTATAGGGAGGATATGTCCTGTTTGGAGTTAATGAAAAAGGAAATATTGGTGGAATTGGTTTAGTTGGAAGTCCATAGTCTATCCTTATCAATAAAGTACTTTATGTCGAAGTCTGAAATCACAATTTGATAGATATTTCTCAACATTGTGATGATAGTTATTCTATGTATTTTTCCAATAATTCCCAATTAGTTTTTAAAGAAAATTATACCAAGTATAAATCACCCATAAAATACAATTTTTACACATTAGATCTTAACTCTTTGTGTAGACAAAATTGAAATTATTTAAATGATGAAATTGATGAATCAAGGATTTGAAAAAGAAGGCTTGGACATTACAATGTTCATTCCATGAGAATATTGTCTAAAATGAATTTTATTTCTGAAATTCTTAATATTAAATTGGACAAAAATAAACAATGTGATGCATACAAAATGGGAAAGAAACATAAATCATATTTCAAACCAATTAAAGAAGTTTCTGCATCTATACCTCTTGAGATTATCCACACGGATTAGTTTAATCCAACTAGAACTTCAACTACTTCTATTAATTCATTTTTTATGTTTTAGTTGATGATTTTTATATATTTACATGGGTTCACTTTTAACACTTAAAAGTGAATATTTTTATATTTTTATTAATTTTTATAAAATAATGCAAAATGAAAAAGATGTAAAAATCATGTCCTTGAGAAGTGATCATAGAGGTGAGTTTGAGAATCATAAATTTAATTCTTATTACTATAAGAATGTAATTAATAATAAATTCTATTTCCCTATTACACCTCAATATAATGGTGTTATTGAAAGGATAAATATGACTTTTCAAGAAATTGTTAGGACTTTGTTATGTGAATATAAAATGCCTACTCACTTAGGGGATGAAGGTGTTAACCTAGCATGTAATATCATTAACGGAGTATTGATAAGACCTATTTAAAAGAAAACACCATATGAATTGTGGAATAATTTAAAACATAAGGTATTATACTTAAAATTATTTTTATGCAATGTTTACATCTTGAACGCCATAGATAATATTGGGAAGTTTGGTCCAAAGGATGATGAAGGTATCTTACTAGGATACTCTACTGCATCCAAAGCTTATAAATTTTTCAATAAAAAGTTCAAGTATTGTGGGAGAATCCACTCATATTAAATTTGATGAAAGTGATCCTATGAATCCCAAAATGACACAAATTGATGATCAAAATGATTTAGTTAAAAATATGAGACCTAAAACTTTTTTTATGACAACCTTGTAATGATTTGGAACGTGATTACTCTAAACCAAATCTAATAATTTTAAACACTAGTGAACCAACAAATGTGTTTCCTGGAACACCCAGAAACATTAAAGACCATCCTCTTGAAATATTTATAGGAAAACTAGATGTCGGAGTGAAACCAGAAGAAATATAAGAAATCTACAAGAATTATCTACCCTTATTTTCCAATTAGAACCTAAATCCATATAATAATCCTTATAAGATGAATGTTGGTTCATAGAAATACAAGAATAGATAAATTAGTTTAAAATAAATAAGGTATATGAACAAGTGGAAATATCCTCAAATCATTCATTAATTGGAAAAATGGGTTTTTAGAAACAAACAAGATGAACTTGGTGTAATATCTTGACATAAAGATCGATTGGTTTCAAAGTTTATAATTAAGAAGAAGGAATATATTATCAATAAAAATTTTCTATCACAACTAAATTAGAAGTTATTAGAATCCTTATATAATATGCATCATATATGAATTTTAAATTATATCAGATTTATGTAAAATATTATATTTAAAATGGTTTTTTAATGGAGGGAGTTTAAGTTGAACAACCTCTTTTTTTTGAAGATCCTCATTTTCAAAATTTTGTATTCAAACATATTGAGTCTCTTTATGGACATAAACAAGATCCAATGGAATGGTATGAAATATTAAGTTCATTTATTTTATCGAATGGTTTTACAGTACAAATAACAGATCAAATATTAATTAATAAAACTCATTTTTTAAATATTTTTCTTATAAAAATATATATAGATAATGTTATTTTCAAATCAACAAATCCAAAACTATGTAATAATTTTTTAAAACTAAAGAAAATTAATTCGAAATTATTTTTATGGGTGTAATAAAAAAATTTCTAGGATTTCAAGTTTATCAAAAAGATCTCAAAATTTTTTTAAATCAAATAAAATACATAACTGAATTAATTAAGAAGTTTGGACTTGAACATAGTAAGACTTTATCAACTCCTATAATCTCTAATATTAAACATGACTCAAATGAAATTGGAAAATGAGTTGACAACAATTTCTATAGAGGAATCATTGAATGTATGTTGTCACTTACTACAAGAAGACCAGACACTATGTTTTCAGTCTGTCTTTGTGAAAGATTTTAATATAATCCATAATAATCTCATTTAAATGATGCAAAAATAATTTTAAGATATTTCAAAAGGGACATAACTTTTTCTATTATTTTTCCAAAAACATTGTATTTTAATTTAATATCATAATCAGATGCCAATTTTTCTAAATATAGATTAAATTAGAAGAAATATAGTCCTTAACGTCAGTATTTCAACATTGATTTTTAAAAAATCAATGTTAAAAACAAATAAAGTGGTCTTTTGGCATCAGTTTTCAGAAGAAAAAAAATTCTATGACTAGTTAGATGCAACTTTCGGTGTCGATTTTCAAAAAAATGATGCCTAATATTAGGGGGAAATATTATTGGCATCTGTTTCCTTGAAAATAGACATCAAAAATTTAAACCAACTTCTTTTTGGCATAGTTTTTCAAGGAAACCGATGACAAAAATATTTTTAAAAAAATTTACCGCATTGGTATTATGAAAAATCGACACATAATTCTTTTAAAAAAATATAGGGATTTTGAATCAAGAAATTTCTTTTGCTTGAAACCCTACCGCTCTCAAATAGTGATGGCGTCAAATGAACTCTATGACCATCCACCACCCTCAATGACCTAGATTAACTATTGAAATCATGTTTGGTCTATATTTTATTATTCCTTCTTTTAAATCTTCTATACTTTATACATACTTTATCATCGTCAGGATATTACGTATGATGTGTAACAACTATTTGAGATTTGTTTTGGTTTTATATTTTCATTCATGTTATCACTCATTTTTCTTGAATCTTTTAGGGTTATCTATATTTACAGATGATTTAATTGAGTTTCTTTGAATTTAGGATACATTATTCATTATTCAACTCCAAAATTTGTATTTTTTTTAAATAATTTATATATAATTTTTTCTAATGATGATAGTTTATTAATTATTTTTTTCACTATATTTAAGTGACATTTTTCAATCATTTTTTTATTTAGGATATATTTTTCATTTTTTTCTGGATACATTTTTTTATTCAAGATACAATTTTCATTATTCAGGATATATTTCGATGTCGATTAACTATTGCAGTCATTTTAAATTACTAATTCATTCATGGAATTTTTTTTCATTTCCATTTAGGATACATTTTTCATTATTCAGGATAATATTTTTGTTATTTTAATTCATTTTGGTGCTTATTTTTCTTGAATATTTCAAGGTTATCACTATTTCCACAAACATTTTTCATTATTCAACTCAACAATTTATATATAATTTATTAATTTTTTTAAGTCTCATTTTTTAAATAATTTATAAATTATAGTTCATAATTTATTATATGTTTTTATGTTCAACTAGATATTAGATATAATTGTTATGATAATTGTGTAAGTTATATTTGTATAAATGTTTCTATATTTATTTTTATATATTTTTTTAAATTGTTCTGAATTCTTATTCTTTTTTACATAATTGTTTGCAAGTAATTTTTTATGTTTAATTGTTATGATAATTTTTTGTTAGTTATTTTATATTATTAATGTTTTCTAGTTTATGTATAAGTGTGTAATGTATTGTTTTATATGTGAATAGAAATTATGAATATTTTATTGCAGATAATTTATGTATAATTTTTTGTTATTTATTACGCTATATCATGTATAATATGATTAGTTGAATATGTATAACTATTTTTTAGAATTAATATCACCATTTTTTCTATAAAAAGTTATTAAATTTGATCACCAATCATTTTTATAAAATGTGTTTATGGTCAGAATTTATCTATTTATATATATTTTTTTAAATATGTTTATATTTTTTAATATATTCACCAATTATATTTTAATATCAGGTATTGAATGGTTCATAATTGGATATATTTACGAAGAACCACTACTGATATGAAAAATGATTTGATGAATTTTTTTAATTTTCAAAACGCAATATTTAACATATATATTTTATTTTCGGTCTATGTGTGAAGTGTTTGAATATGAGGAAGTGATACTCTAGGGAAATCAAAGACCATCTCATTTTTTATAGTTTAATCCTTGATTACACATGTTGGATATGGCATGGTGAAAGAACTGAAAATTCATCTTCCAGTGTTGAGGAAAATATTCATAATGAGGTAGAGGATTGTATTGAAGAATTAATTCATGATTTAGGTGTTGAAACCATTGAAAAACAGCAACTGTTGAACAATTGTATGAAGATTTTGAGAAACCATTCTACCCAAGTTGCAGTAAATATAATGTGTTATCAGAAGTTTTGAGATTAGTTAAATTGAAAGTAGGAAATGGGTGGAGTGATAAAACTTCCTCTAACTTACTTGTGATTTTAAAAGAGATACTTCTAAAAGGAAACAAGCTTATAGATTCTAATAAACGAGGTGAAGAAAATATTTTTCCCATTGGGATTGTGTTCTAAAAAGATACATACTTTCCCCAATGATTGTGTGTTGTATAAGAAATAATAATAATACTTATCAGGTTTTCCTACATGTGGGACATCATGATATAAGATGGATAAAAAAGTCAACTTAGATTCACTCCCATGTACTGACATATACGTTCATTAAAAATAAATTTTGAACTTTCTAATTACATCAACAAATAACTCTTTGTAAAATTCTAGTAATTCAACTATGATTCATTCATAGGTACCAAAATTATAGCTCATGCTAAATAAATTGGTACCTTCCATAATTCCACATCTGAAGTGTCTATTTTCAAATTCCATTGATGCAAAATGGTTAGGATGACATTCAGATGAGTGCATATTTGATGGTAAATTACATCACCCGGCTTACTCATCACAGTGGAAGAGATTTGATAAACAATTTCTTGACTTTGGAAGTGAAGTTAGAAATCTCAGAATGGGAGTGTGCACAGATAGAATGAATCCATATTGGGGCCTAAGTAGCCAACATAGTTCATGGCCTGTTCTTTTGGTAGTTTACAACTTATCCCCTTATATATGTATGAAGAAAAAAAATGTTATGATGGGATTAATTATTTTTTGACCAAAACATCCCGGAAATGATATTGATGTATATCTTTCACCATTGATTGATTATTTAAAACTTCTATGGGATACAATTGTTAATGTTATTGATTCATTCAAAAAGGATTATTTTATTTTCCATACGATTATAATGTTTAGTATAAATAAATAACCTGCATATAGAGATTTATTGGGTTGTAGTGTTAAGGTACATAAATCTTGTAAAATTTATGAAGAATAGGCTTTATATTATCAATTAGAGAATGAAAGAAAGACAATGTACATGTGACATAGAATAGTTTTGTCAATTAATCATCCTTATCATATATTGAAAAATAATTTTAATAGTTTTGATTCAACATTTGAAAATAAATTTATTTATGGTATTTAAAAAAATATATTGAAGAAGAAGTCTATTTTTTTAACTACCTTATTAGATATTTTTCGAAAGAAAACATAAAATTGATGTTATGAATGTTGAGAAAAATATATGTGATAGTTTGATTGAACATTTCTTGACATTAAAAGAATGAAAAAAACATTGATTGAATTCTATATTGGACTTGATACCAAATGGAATACGATTGGAGTTATCCCCCACTGTGAAAGAAAAAAAAACATATTTAGCTTCGATTGTCACACATTAAGCAATAGTGAGAAGTTGAATTTTGGTTAGTGTTTGTATTGTATAAAATTACCCAGTGGATATTCTTAAAATGTGAATAATTTTTGTGTCAGTTAAGTATTAGATATTAATATTAATGAAATCTCATGATGGTCAAGTCTTGATGAAATAAGTGCTACGAGTCGCACTTCGTGGTATATTGTCATCAGCTGTAAAAAATACTATCATCAGGTTATGTAATTTTTTAAAATCCATTTGTATGAAAGTTGTTGATCTAAATCTGTTAGAAGAGCTGGACAATGAAGTTTCTCTTATACATTTTCAACTAAAAATATATTTTCCAACAATTTTTTTATATAATGGTTTATCTGGTGATTCATCTGGTGTATGGGATAACAATATGTAGGACTATTTATTTATGTTAGATGTATCCTTTTGAAAGGTATATGAAAATTTTAACGGTATATATTAAAAATACTTATCGATCAGAGGCCTATATTGTTCCAAAATATGTATTAGAAGAAGTGATTGAGTTTTTTAATGATTATTTGAATGAAGTGGTGCATATTTATCCCCCTATATCTCGACATTTGATAGTTGATAGGTATGGTAGAGGGATTCAAGAATTTAAGGTAATGTTAATTCGACTTTTTAAAGTGATGTAGGCACATTTATTTATTTTAAACAAAACAAATGATGTTCAATCATATATATAATCAAATATTATAGAAATAAAGAGATAATATCCAAAAAGAAACGAAAATTGGTTAATTATTGAGCATAAAAAGACATTTGTTTCATGCTTTAAAGAGAAAGTGAGCACATATATATCTACAAAGGAAACATTGAAATGGTTGGTAGGGGGACTATCTATTAATGTGATAACATGGACTGGTTTTGATATTAATGGATACAAATTTTACACAAAAATCTTGATAACAAGAGTATTGTTCAAAATAGTGGTGTGATGGTTATCACTAATGTATAGCATTTTTCAAGTGAAAAATATAAAAATCCAATTTTTGCTTCATCGATATATTTTTGAGTTATTTAGAATATATGTGAAATTTATTATAAATTTTTTTGATTCACTTTGTTTATCTGTAATTGGGTTGATAGAAATAGTGGTGTGAAAGATAATGATTGTGGATTTACATTGGTAGATTTGAAAAGATTTAATTACAATGAGGAACCATTTATCATTATGACAAATGAAAAGAAAATTTTTTATGTTGTCAATCCATCAAATGATAAGTGGTTCATCATTTTTCAAGGAAAAATATTCCATTTGGGTGATGAGGATAATGGTGATTATGTTATTTATTTACATGATTCATATTCAACTATTAAGTGATTTCTGGATGATTACAGTGGCTATAAGGCATACATAGTGCATCCAGTATGTAGTGATCATGATGAAGGAATATGGGAAATCACTAAATTATTCTCTTAATTTTTCTAGTAGTTATTTATATTTTTTCTTTTTTGGAAACATAAAAATATGTGCCTCTTTTTTTACTTACTTATTTTTATCATCCTTTTTTTATAAATATTCAGTTTTCTTATGATATGTAGGTGCACAAAATTCCATTACACTTGTATGGGTAAATTTTAGATATAGAGTGATAGGAGTAGTTACCAAGGTATATCTATTTTTCATATTATTAAATATTCGGTAATATACATATTTAAGGAAAGAAAACTTTTAATTTATAATTTTTTTGCAGGACTACTGATGTTTCCTTGGTAGAGGAGAATTTTATAGTTACTATAGAGAAATAAAGTTCTCAAGTTGGTAAACATGGTATTACAAATTTACCAAAACTATCACTTTCTCGTGGATATGAGAGATTACATAATCGTTTTGATGATGATAATAATGAAACTTTCCCAAATGCAGTTCGGTTTACTACTTATATATCAATGCAGGTTTTTTGCAACATTAGTATTGTATATCTTGATTGGAATTCCATGGACAGGATGGTGAAATAGTTTCTTTGGGAGGCTATGATGGTAAAATATTCAAACTAATTTATTTTATCTTATTTTCTAATATTAAATATTTTAAATAAGATATTTAATTTTTTCAATTAAATATGAAATTCAATTTTGATGAAAAAAGAAAATAAGTAAAATCATCACTCTTTAGTGGTGGTTCAATGAATATATTTTAAATCAAAACTAACAAAGAATTATATTTTTGGAAATAAAATGTTTGAAAACACATTCCTTAAGTATCAGTTTATAGATGAAGATACAAGGAAGAAATTTTTTTATATCTGTCATGAAGAATAATTTCAGGTACGATTATTATTTTATATTGTAAAATTTATTATATATTTATATAATTAATTATTAGATTATTTTTATATAACAGGCCTCCAGGATATATCATCAAGAGTTCCAATTGAAAAATATATACCCCCGTACTTTATCACATGGAGGTTATCTGTTATTGGAGGAGGAAATGATTGAATAAAAATTGGATGCATTAAGAGATCGATCTAAAAGTTGTTCATAAGTGGTCCAGTTTGTTCCTCAATCTCCTCTCATTCACCATGAAAAATGTAAACGAGTGAGAAGAAGGAAAAAATGAAAAGTATCTTAGAGAAGAAGCTAAGAAAGCAGCTGATGAAATTCTAAATAAATATTATCTATTTTTCATGAATTTTTCTATTTATAAATTATAAAAAAATATAACTTTTTCATTTTTTATTTCAGGATAATGTCTAAGAGAAAAAGACACATGGATCTCTTATCCTTGAGGGTAGTATAAACATCATAGCCACTGATTTTGGAAGGGCAGAACACCCCGGTCTTGTTATAGGATGTATCATGGGTGTTAGTATGCACAAAAAAATTGGTCATAGTCATAAATAAAGATTCTAAGATATATAATCCTTAAAATTTGAGCTGAATGATATGAAATAGTCTATGGGTGATCAAATACAACATCCGTGCAGAATGCTTTGCTATAACACCTGACAAGACAGTTGCAGTCTACACAGCCTTCCCAACCTGCTCATCCATTTGTGTAGCCTCTAAAGCCATCCCAGCCAGACTACCCTACCCAACCATCCAACTTTGATCCTCCACCTCCTCACTCAGACCAAAATATATACTGTGAGTTGTTTATCTAATATCCTTATTTACATATTATTGCATTATGACTCATGCATTTTTGGGGGATTATTTACATCACTAGCCTATGCAGATGGGTTAGGTTAGAGTATTAGAAAATGATATTATTGAACCTAATTAACTACTACCAATTCCTACTGAGACGATTACAAGAGATGGGGATTTTCTAGGTCATTTTTTACTTAGTTCAACTAGCCTTCATCGTTATATTTCATATGAAATTTGCATTTTTTTTAAATATTAATTACCTATTATTGAAAATTTATAATAATTTTTTTGACATTTATCTTATGTAGGGTTATCTAAAAGTAAATGAAATTGAAAAAATGAATCAAAATGTTCAAGAACAATTGATTGTAGATACTTCTAATATTTCTTATAGGATACAAAGATTATCTCAGGATTATTTTTCCATGAATAATATTTATTATTTTCAGATGAATTACAATATATTCAAAAGAGATTATCCCTTTAGATTATTCAAAAATATATTAAGCATCTAATTAATTTTTAAGAGCTCATTCTGAATGTGTTGCAGTTTTTTTCCATGTAAGTAAATTGACATTTGAATTTGTATTTCTTTAATAAAAGATGTTTTAAATTCACTAGCTATATTTCATTTTTAAATTAGGTCTCTAAACACACTTCTAATAAAAAATTACAGCACAATAATTTAAGGTTTTATAAATCCATAATACATTTTATTAAAAGTGAAACATGTGAATAATCCAAATAGAGTTTCATATATATATGAGAGATTATCACATATGAATATTGGATGCTGGTTTTTTCCATTTATTGATAAGTAAGAACAGAAAAATAATTATGAACTAATGATCATTATAATGTCATTAATTGATAAATTTTTTATTATATGGGGCATTAGATGTTAGGAAAATTTTTTCCAAGCGAATTCATTGTGTCTTGGTTTTGCTCTTTATCAGGGAGTGTTCGTAAAATATTTTCCACCATAACATACAGGTATGTTTTTATTAATAATCTCATTATTTTTAACTCTCATTGTTTATACAGGTATTATTGGTTCATATATATAAACATGTAGTTCATTGAAAAAATTTAACAAAGAACTCATATCGATAAAAAACCAAATGAAATCCAATATGTGGAAGTAAAGGTAATTATTTTTTATTTTATATATTTATTTAATTGTTTGATATATATATATATATGTTGGTTTTTATTATCATGTTAATGTTTTATAACCATTGTCTCATTGTTAATATGGACATATTGAATGTGGTTATTATGTTCTATAATTCATATACCAGATAATCACAACAGGGGAAACCACTGAATTGGATAAGGTTAGTTATATTAAATTTTTTATATTTTCTGTCATAATATTCTATTTTTTAATCCCATATCATTAAATTCTATTGTAGGAATTAAATGATGACCAGTCTTATACCCAAACTGAACATAACCATCTTCAATATTTTGTTGCGAACTATTTGTTATGTTTTATTATGATTTGAGGTATTTATCTTCTAAAGTTTAGGAATAATATTACCTTTTCCTAATAAAAAGTGTTCAAATAAATAATTATTTTGTTATAATAGGTGTTTGAACATAATGATTTCAAATAAATGCCTCAATAATAACAAAAAATGATCATATTTTAAATTTCAGGTATGTTTACTCTAATCCTACTTTATAATACAAATTTATAGATATTTTTTTGATTAACTAGATAAAATATTGCAAGTTTTTATAGATTTGTAGTCAATGATAAATGTTATTTGATTTATGTATACAATGTTTTTATTAAATGGAGTTTGATTGTTTTGGAAGTTTAATATTCTGATTTTTCTAAAAAAATTAACTTTTATTGTCGGTTTTCATAAAAACCGATGCTGAAACATTTTTTAAAATATACCATGTTTTAGGCATAGGTTTTTAATAAACCTGAACCTAAAAACCCACCCATATATTGATTCCTACAATGGTTTATTATTAACCAATGGGGACAACAAGATAATGCTCGGTTTTTAGCAACAGTTTATTTGTAAAACTGACACTGAAAACTTAGACTAGCATCATTTTCAGCTTTAGTTTTTGAAAATCAATATTGAAAAGTTCATTTTATACATCACCTTTATAGACATCGGTTAAAAAATGAGATCAAAAAATAAAAAAATCTGATGCTAAATCCAGTTTTTTCACTAGTGTTAGATATAAAATGAACCTTTGGAATCTATTATTTTCTTTCTAAATCTATATTGTCTTTCTTATGTATGAATCAAAAATCTATTGCACTATCAATATCCAAAGATGAATATATTTCTGTAGGAGATTGTTTTGCAGAGGTGTTGTGGATGAAACACACCTTATTGGATTTTTTATTTAACATTATTTTTTTTCTAATAAGATATGATAACAGTAGTTCTCTAAACATATCAAATAATCCAATAAACCATTCCATAATGAACATTAATTTAAGACATAATTTAATAATATACCCTACATATAAAGATTATATATCTTTAAAAAATCATTCAAAAATAATTAGGATATATTTTTACTAAACCCATACCTACTTATAGATTTTATTTTATTAATTCAGAATTAGTTAAGCATAATTTTACAAAGTAATATTTTAAATTAAATCTCTCATATATACAATATGTACACTATATATTTTATTTAAATATTTATTTATGCCACCATTTCAATTAATGATCAAATCATATAGACTATGCCACCTATATTTAGAAATAATTTCCCTAAAATTACTACCTAACCCTAAATTACTAAGAACAAAAAGGATTGAGTATCAACCCTATAGAAAAAATGACTCACAACCCATTTTGAACCATCTTTATCTTGGATTAAACCCTTTTTACTGTAATCTTATGACCGCTCAATCCATAAACAACTTAATGAATGGAAAAAATGAAAGGAGCTGACGGTGATTTATCTAGTAGGATGAAGTATCAGAGAATATAAAGGATAGTTTTAAATGGAATATACATTTATTTCAAGTGGATATACATAACATACATACTGATGAATAAAGTTATTAACCATCATGGATGGGAATATGGTTTTGTTACATCACGAACCTCAATAGTTTTTTACAATGAAGCTCATGATTTTTATGAGACTTTTGTTTTCCCCTTCGGTGGTAGAGAAGACCTAGTCACAACAACCATAAACCATAAAAGTATTCAATAACATTAGTTAATATGGATGAAGCATTGAAAGTTCTTAATGATGGATGAACATTATTCCATACTTATATATTTTTCATGGATTTAATTACTCCTCTAGAGATCATGAAATGTCTATTGGGAACTTCTATTATCATGAAAAGCAATTAAAGAACCTGTAAAATGAAATAAAATTGCAGATCAAATTTATTCTTCCTAGGATCCCTCAAAGAAATTTTGAGTTTGACAAAATAATTTTTCAAGATATTTAATTTCATTACTTTTTTATGTTATAAAACCTATGATCTGAGCAAGATATATCATACGACATATGTTCCACTTTCAAAAAATTTCTATGAACTTATACCCATTTAGAAGTGTCTAAACACTAATTTTTCAAGATGCTAGACTTTTTTTGGATGAAAACAATGAAATTTCATGTCACGGTTTGAAAAACCTAAATGCAAGTGTTTTAAGAAAGACTGTATTTCATTGAAATTTTTATATAACATATTTGATTAATTTATTTAGATGTTAGAAATAAAACCTACGCCAATTCAAGGGGATCATTCTAGTTTTTTAACACACAAATTGTGTTGGAAGCATCATATCATCATTCTGAGACTATAAAAATTTGTGATAAGTAATGTGAAACACTTAACCAAAGAAAAAGATTTCTGTTTGGTATGAAATCAATCCCAAAAACTGTTTTTTAGGAAAGCACCCTTCCTTCTCTTACCTCAACACCATTACAAGATCCAAATAAAAGTATAGTAACAACTATTAATCAGATGTTCTCAATCAGTCAAAATAAGAAAATCTCTATAAAGTCATGATTTTCTCCTCTTATAGTTTAGTCTCACTCCCATGAGATGAAAATAATAGATGAATAAATAATCAAAATAACATATTCCCAAGAATCACGTCACTCCGACATAGTACCCAATGTCACTAAGAATCAACTAATTCAAGAAGAGAGTGTCAATGTTCAGTAGGGAAAGGTTTCCCCTACTCCTCAAGGAACATGAAAGGAATAAATTCCAAAAACTGAAAGGACCATTTCTGAAATTCCACAACACATCATTTCAAAGTTTTCATCTAATGTTCATACCAAAAAAGATAAAATCATTGAATCACATAAATATTTTAGAACTATATACAATCATAAGTCCTCAAAATTTGAGGTTTCAACTGTATGACTTCTAGTATAGTCTGTCTTAGATAAGTTTTTATAGATACCGCTTGATGAAACTATTGTTAGTTTAGAAGTATAATTATGAATAATGGATCTATCATAGGTTGTAGATTTGGTAATAGTAGCTATTTATTCTATTCAAGGTAAATTTTTGATATGAGAAATATGCCAAAACATCCAAATAATGAATGTTGATGAAGTTATAAGACTACATACTACAATAAAGGAAGTTCTTGGATCTATGGATAGTTCCAAAAAATAGTTTAGTTCCTCACATAACCAGAAACTCAAAAAAGCTCAAGAAAACTCTCTAAAAGTAAATAAAGACATAATATTAATCATTACTTATATGCATAGATTATTTGGAACTCTTTCATACAACTATGGAGACATAGAGAAGAAAATTGAAGACCTATGTGAAGCAATGATGAACAATCTTAAGAAACATTTCTCAGATGATGATGAATTAGAAGTTGATTCACTTGAAGAATACTCATAAAGAGTTTATACCTTCAAGGAATAAGCAATTTTGTTCTCCATGGGGATACCCAACAACCAATTTTATGTTTTATGAAATTTTATATCCAAATGTGCTAAGAAATGACACCTTTAAAAAATTGTTAGAAATTCTTCTCAAAGATTATGGAATGGGTTTACCAATCTCTTAGAAATTTTCAAGCATGATGTGGTTAAAAGTATTGATGTGTGTGATGATTCTTTGTTTCAAATGCATGGGATAAGGATTCATGGACTTCAGGACGCTAATTGTTACCTGTATGGATCTCAATATCTAAAATAAATATTTGATCTATCAAAGGACACCAAAGGGAATACCAAAGGTTTGATTAAGATACATCCTTGTTCTTACCTAAATGATGCATTACACTTCCCTTTACTCATGTATATTACTATGATTTGTCAGGGGCATAATAAGTGGATCACAATAAATAGACGATGTAGGATAGGTTTTCTCATGAAGATCAGGCTAGTCTTGGATCATCCTCATGGATGTTAGGTGATTTTATTGATATAGTAGCTGATGCTTCTCTACCTTTATCCTGAAAAAACTCTCAAACAACCCCTATATTTCAAGAAACCATCTTTCAATGGTCATTTTAAGAACATTAGCTGATACTCATCATCCTTAAAGTTAATGAATTTGATTTCACAATGGTCGAGCATTTGAAAAACATTTGAATATGCCACCGTTATGGAATCTAAAAATCTTCATCATTTTATCTTAATATATTTTGAAAGAACATGATATTTTTCCTTATGTTTTTTCAAATTCTCCTAATACTATTGGTATATTTTTTTTTTTTTATCATTACTAAGCTCTTTTTTTAGCTTTTTTAGATTTTTGGATTGTAATTTATTTATAATCCTTAGCTTCATTATCTTCTTTATGTTGAAATTTCAATATTTCATTATGAACACCTATTAATTTCAAAACATTATTTTTTCAATTGATATTTTTATATATATAATTTTTTTCTTTATTTAAATTCTTTTTTATATCACAAAAAGTGGGAAAATAAAAGGAAAATACAAAATTGTTTCGTATTCCAAAATTGTTTCTAATTCTGTAAAGTTAAAATAATTTATAGGAAATTGTTTACTTTCATTTTCCTGGGTTGTGTGATTATCAAAATTGGGGAGATTGATTTAAATAGTATATTATTACAATATATCTCTTATTTATTTGTTTTGATGATTCAAAAATCCCAACTTTTATTCTAACAAGTTTTTAAAGTGTTTCAGATTATACTTATCTTACGTTGTGTGTTCAAGTATTTATCTTACACAAACATTTTTTCTTATGAGAATTAAGGATCATATTTTGTTACTCAAAAATAGAAATGACAATATAAGACATTATCTTAAGAAGTGAAACTACGATCGTCATAACAGTCATTGAAATGTGAAAGTAATTTATTCTTATGATGAGAATATTGGTAGGCCGAAGAAGCTGAAAAAAGTACATTCCATATCATAGTACCATTTTATCTTATGCTGGAGAATTATATTATGCTACCTTGAAGACAAATTATCTTACGAAAGACATACTATGATGAACAATATGTTCATTCAATATCCTATAATGATGTGATATTAAAGTATGTCATGAATAATTTTTATAATATCTTGTTAATTCATTTCATACCTTTTGAGTGGATAAAAATAGGATTATCTATTTAAGGATATATTTTTTGTACAAGACTTTTCCTGAACAGAACAATCTAGAGTATGAAAATATTTCTGCTATAAAAGAAATTTATATATTTAGAAGATTTGGATATATATCATTAATAGCCTGTCATATCAAGATGGATATCTATGTCACTCATCCATTAGATTTATCTTGTGATCTAGTTCAAACATTATGTAAAAGGAATAGTTAGAAACAAAAAGAGTAGTCTATAAAATAGGAGAACAAAAAGGAGAATGTAAGGTTGGTTTTCTTTTTCCAAAAACTAGAGATATATAATAATGAGAATCAATCAATCTAGTTATAAGAGTATCAGTTCCATTTTTTTCACTAAATATCATCCAGATCAATGCTTGAAGTCTATCATTCAATTAGGAAGAATCTTATTTTTTTGTCTGTTGATGCCTGGAACTGTTCACTACAAATTTTTCTTAAATATTCTATCTCATTCTACCATGTTTTCACACACTTTAAGAGTGTGCTTAATACTATAGATAGGTCTTGTAAATGGATATCCTAATTGAAAACTTTGTGAAGATCTTACTAAGTGGCAGGAGCTTGTACATAGCTGGGTGCCCCCAGTAAAAGGGTTGATTAGTGAAAATCACCAAGATCATGGAGTAGAACATTTGTGGTGTGGAATAAGGGATTTATCTTCTCTAATCCACTATAAATATATGTTTTCAATTCCCTTTCTAAATATTTTACATTTCCACTACATATACTCTTAATGAAAAAAATTTAATGTGCCTACTTTGAAGAGGGTGGTTATATATTTTGAAGAAAATTTTAAAAATGAAATTCACCCCCTATTGAGTAAATTAGTTAGTCATTATCTGGGAAAATAGGTTTCCCAATGATATAGTTTACCCAAATACGGTGCGTACAATATTGGGTGTAGATAATTGTGTCTATCTCATTATAACCATAATCAATCATGTTACACTGATAAGGTTGTAGTGATGATGTCAAGTCATCCACTTAACAGGACGACCTCTATTATATAAGAAATTTTTTGGTTGTTGTCCAACCTGAATTTTATAATAATTATGATGAGATAATCAAGATGTAATCACTACCCAAGAATCATAATGAATAATAGCCTATTGTATATTGAATTCTTTGGTGGTTACCTAGGATTATGTTAATATTCTTAATGTGATGGAATTCTAAAGAGATATCCCGTGATTTGGATATATGACTTCATCTATAGAATGTCTTAGCAAATACACTAGGATTTTCTTGTGATTACTATCAATTTAGAGTTTATTGAGAAATAACCTTTTATGTACCTAGGGTTGTAGGTTTCTCCCCTCATTATCCCTGACCAAGTATAGCCTCTTTACTAATTGGGGTGAAATATATCCACTAGTCTCAATTCCCGTATTTGGGAATGGATAGGATTATATGTACCTAATAATAACTTTATGATTCACACCCTATCATGAATATTTTTCCCATAGAATGGGTGTAACTATCTAGGTATTGGAAATCATGTCAGTGGGAGTGTATAGTGGTGTGGCCTTGGTGACAACTCTGGGATAGATGCACATAATTGCACCTAGTATCTGAGTAATAGGGGAAGATTCATATACCCTTCTGTAATTACTTGATTTAATTATTATACAAGGGTTATACACTACTCTGATAAGTGTTCATGACCAGTACTAACAACTTTTCTATCTAGGGGTGTATCTATTAGCATTTTTTGAGTCCCAAATTGAAGAAAGGGGTGGATCATGTGCTCTAGATAATCAGGTTGAGATCCATGCCCTATAATGAGTTATTTTTTCTATTTAATGGGTTTAATTCCCAAAGGTTAGATAACTATATGAGTGGGATACCAAAAAAACCATTTCGAGGGACTAGTGAGTGATTGTATATGGAAAGTAGTGTTTATTATTGGATTGGTATATATGGAATCTTAAAAAAATTCATTTTCATGATTGTTTGACTATGAATCAATCATATTACATGTGATGGAAATTTTTCTACAATATTTTGCAAGTCATTTTTCATTTTTATGATAAGGGGTGAAGATATTTTGAGGGGGCTCAGATTCAATGTGAAGTATGTTCAGAATTTTTATACTGAGATAGGAGAATTTCTTCACACAGTCAATTTACATGGTTAGTAGTGTGAGCATGTGGTCAATCCATTTCATATTATCACCCGATTGCCTCATGGTCTACCCATGAGGTTGATTGATTTTATAGAATTGATTCACATGATTGATCTACCCCATGGTTGATCTTCACGAACACATTTAAACCTCATAGTAAATTTTAACAATACAAAATTTATGTAATTATAATACCTATATAAAGGTAATCCAATCATTTCATGAGTTGTGTAAAGGTAATCCAAAATGTTCATGAAGTTATGTCAAGGTACTGAGGAAAATTATGAATTTATATAAAGGTATTTTGGAATATGAGTGCATTATGTATAGGTAATTTGAAATTAGATTCAGTTGTATAAATTTATTAAATACAATCTCTATAATGGTAAATTATAAGATATTATTTCTAAAAAAGGGAAAATAAGAAATTATGAAGGTTCTATTGAGGTAATTCTATGATATGTAAATGTGATACCTGGATTTCAGTAAATATGAAAGCATAATCTGCCACACATGTAAATGTAATAATGAAATCCATGAGATATAGAAGTGTAATAAAATTTTAATATTTCATAATATGAAACATTATGAACAAGTATATAGTAAATCATATGATTATTATGATTTTATTCCTGGAAAGAATGTCATGATTTATCTAATGGGTCTTGAACTAACCTCTTCAGAATCAAACAATCATAATGGTGGTGATTCTTTTAAATTGAATAATTTATAGTAACAACTGATACCAATATGTTTGATATTCTCCACACCATAGTGAATTATTAGTGGTTGTTTTGGTGAGAATTTAATGATATAATAACAATTAGGGATCCAAATTAAATTATCAGTGTTTTAATTCATTCATGGGGGGAATTTTGAGAAGTCCTTGATGTTGAAATTCCAACATGGGGAGTTATATTCCATGGGATATGTTTTTTTGTTTCATGTAATCATGAATATTTGGAAGGTGCATTATTTTAGAATAATATGTGGTGATGTACATTTAAATACCATGTGAGACTAACAAACTAAGTCTTCTGGTTATTTAAAATTGGAACAGTCTATAGATTTTATTACCTAAGAAGAATATTGGAGTCATGTCCAGATTTATGGAATATTAAATTTGAAATAATATCTAGAAATATATTATATTATTATACGTGAAATTTTGAATATAAATATTCCAGTATTTATGTGTAAAAATTTGGATAATCATTGAGATAACTCATGAAGTACTTTGTGAGAATTATGAGAGGTGAACCAACTTTTGTATTTTGGAGAGAGAATGAGTTTTAATCTGGGAGGTATTTTAAGGGGATGAAACCTATTGTGTTCAAGTATTTAATTATTAAGGAGGAAACATATTTTACAAGATCTGTTGAAATTTTTCAAACCATCATTCTTAATAAATATTATCATTTTTTAAAGAACTTGAATATTTATATACACCCAGGATTATTGATATAGTATGTTCAAGGAGAAAGATCATTATTTTGAGGTGATAAAGCAACCTAGAGTAGTAATTATACCTTTATTATAGTGTATCAAAATAATAAATAAGTTCTTACTGGGGTATATAATCAGTTGTAGTTAGACTTGGGTTATTGGGGTGAAGAACAAGTTACTATTATAGATAACTGTAATTGGGTTTCATGACCAATTATAGGATTGAATTTTTTGTTGGGATTTTTAACCAATCACTATGGTGTAAATTATTTGTATATATTAGAGAATACATGTGGGGGCATCAAAATAACATGGTATAGAGTAGGCCTCTCATCCGAACCTTTGAAATTCTTGAGTCACTATGCTCTTTTTTTACCACTATAATTGGGTGAGGCTTAGTTAAAAAATATATTGAGGATCTATTCATTAATTAGAATCATATGTTATATTTAAAAAAAATTAAAAAAATGTACCATTGATTCACCCCTAGTTGTAACTCACAAGTCCTTGGTATCTATAAGTGGTGTTATAGAAAATGAACCTAATGAAATATCCACATGGTGTTATTCATAGAGAATCGAATTTCTATGTTGAGCTAGGTTATTCTTAAATTTGAGTGGAGGAATATAATTTTTTCCAACCTCTTTACACATTCATTTGAATAGAGAGATGATACAATAGTTAGTTTTACAAAAATTATTAAGGAATTTTTCCAGATACTCACTGATAATAGAAACATGGGGGTTTATGGAAAAGAACAAAATTTCATATTTATGTCTCAATCTGTGAATTTATACACAATATTATTGGGTCTAATGACAATAAAATAAATTTTGGTAAAATTGATAAACTATTATGAATGTAATTTCATATTCAATGAATCCAAACATCATGTTTGGAGGAGTGAGTTTGAGGGTATTAAAATGTATGATGATAAAGATATTGATGTTTATTTCATCCATGTATTATTATATTTTTCAATATTTTAGGGTTTGGTGAGAATCTTAAAGAATATATTAATATAGAAAATATCATGATGAAGTTTCCAGAGTGAATTGATCATAAAATATCAACCTTATAAGAAAGAGAATACTTCACAGTAGATGAGTTACATAATGTACTCATTACAATGAGATGATAATATAACTAGGCTTTAGAAATATGAAAAAAATGTGATTCCCATTGAAGGAAAGAAACAATTAAGGTTAAAGAAGAACAGATTCATAAAATAGGAGATTCATATATTGAGAGTGGTGAAGGGGTCAATGAGATTATTTCCATTATATCAAGAGGGTTAAAAAATGGTAAGTGGAAAGGAAAATCCAAACAATAACTATAATGAAAATTCTGTTTTCACATTGTAATCATTTCCTATGACTTTCCAAATAAGAAAGATACTAAATTGGAATCTGATATAGAATATGATAAATTTTAAAAATAAAAAAAATTATAAGAAAAAAATGAATAAATCCAGAAGTATAAGGAGAAATTTGATTGGAAATAATAATAAATATGATTCATCATCAAGTATCTCCTCAAATTATGCGTTTAATTTTTTAACTAATGTTTATAAGGTATTTGATTCATTGAGTAGTGATAATTATAGAGATGAAAGGAAAGAGTTGGAATAATGATTGAAATTTGATATGGAAGTATGCATTAAGGATATATCAAATCTCAAAAAAGAAAAGAAAAATAATATAATAGATGAATAAAATTATTAAATAAAATATAGATCTGATTAATAAACAAGTATCCTAATTTAATAAAATTAGAACAAACAATTTAAAGGTCACTGAGTATGAGAATAAGGTATGTGATCTTGAATAGAAGATGGAGATAAGGGAAAAAATTGGTTAAGACAAAACTCATGTGTCTTTTAATTCAAACTGAGTTGAATAAATTAAAATATGATTTTATTGGGTTAGTTGTGGTCATATGTCAATCTTCCCAAGCTAGTGGTAGTAATGTTATGAGGGAAAAATTTAAATATGTATCAAATTATTTACAAAACATATATGTTATTTTTGATAGTGTGGTTGTTAAAAACAAATATAAGGTGTTTTTACCAAGAAATTGAGAGGAAATATTATATATAAAAATTAATTAATGTTCTATGAAGACGACATTCACAAACGAAAAAAGGAGGAAATATTTTCAATAATAAAACAACCTAAAAATTATGTGATGACTTCCCATCAAAGAAGGAATATTTAATTTCATAGGATTATTTTGGTGTTATAGAAGGTATGGACAAAAATATTATTCATTTCAGTATAATATATCTCTATTATGGAAGATTTAAGAACCAAGGGGGGTTTTGGGGAGTGACAGAGGAAAAAAAATTCATAAATCAAGTTGCAACCTATAATACAGTAAATATTTATAATTAAAATAAATTCGATTCTTTAGAATTAGTATATGGAATATGTGGATGATAAGGTCAAGAAGATGAGGAGTACATTTCTAGATTACTAAGAGGCATTTTTTACTATTAATGGGAAGAATTTTCAAAAATATTAATAGGATTATTCATTAAATATTATGTTTTTGAATAATGAATATGTGACACTGAAAGAATATAATCACGAAAAGAAATAAATCTTAGAGATTTGTCCAGACTAGTTGGATGAAGACATTAGAATAGAGAAAGAATATATGGATGAAAAATTTAATGGAAAAATTTGGTACATATAAATTAGTTGTAATTCATGAGAACTTTTCCAAAAATAAAAATTCTAAAGCTTAAAATAATTTATGTGAATGGTGTGGTCAAGCTAAATATTTCCTCAAAAGATTGTAAGAAAATATTACCTACATAAGAATACTATTAGAGGAATCATATCCAATCATTATAAGAGGAAGTTTCCTTAAAATCATAATTCGAAAAAAAATGTTCTTTACACAAGCATGTAGTTCAAGAGAAGATATAGATGAGAATCCAATAAATTAAAACTATTGATATGAAAGAAATTGAAAATGTTAGAAGGAAATAATTTCCTATATTGAGAAGGAACTCACAACCTCAGAGTTATAATAGAGGAATAAATAGGTCCCTCTTTATTTCCTATTATTAATTATTATTATTTTAACATTTAGGAAATTGAAATAGATTGTGAGTTTTTTTCACTTTAGAAAGAAATAAAATTTTGATTAATGGTATAACCTAATTGCTATGAAAAATAAGAAATGATTTCATCCCTTGAGGGTGAGAAAATATGAGGAGCTTTCAAAATTTATAATATGTTCGGATATATAATTTATATATATTTATATATATCCTTATGATATCTAAACAATTAGGTCTTTAAATCACACCCACAACCCTTATTTTTTATTATATAAAATATCTTTAAAAAGGGTCAGTGTTGGTTGATGATACGTTGAGACAACAAGGGATCTGTATAATGTTTTCCTAAATTTTTTGATTTATTCTTTGAGATTTTGTGATTTCTATAATGTTTTTATTAAAAAATTTGTATGAACATCCCCTGTAATGAATCTAATAATTTTACCACTTGTGTAGTTTTATATAGACAACATTGAAAGCCGTACTTATGCACTGTTGATTTCAAAAATGGGTTTTACAGCATATATTTTTAACTAATTGACTAAAATATATTTACTAAGGAAACCATGTTGTATCATATTTCCTATAAATGGATCAATATGTAATTTATATTTGAAAAAGGGGTAGAAATTTGATTTTATGAGTATGTAAATCATGAGAGAAGACCCCAATATTGTATTTTTTATCAAAAGGGTGAGAAAGAGAACCACATATAATCACACAAGATGTGTTGATAATAAAAAATCATATAAACATTTTTTTGTCATTTAGTTAAATATTTTCATTGATTTATTCAATAACGCAGTTGGTATGTGTTGATTTTTTTAGGAATGAGGCTTCCAAAATTTAAAAGGGTAAAATGAATAAATGAAGAAAATTTTCCTATTATACATTATGAAACCTCATTATATGATGTGTATTATACTTTCATAGCATTTTTTAAGTCGTGAAGCAAGTCATAATGGAAGTCATGAAACCTACAAGTGTAGAATCCATTACATGACGTGAGTTGATGATAAACATTGTAAACCCTTTGAATGCAATTCGCGCTCAAAAGATAAATCTTTAAGGAAGAAACATGTTGTGAATCTATGTTTCCCATTTTAAAGGATTAAAATATTCAAATATCAGGTTAAATATGTGCAAGATACGTGTAGATTCAAAATATTCATAGAAAATTACGGTTCAACATTACGTGATGTGAATTCCTTTTACATGTCATATAATATTTCTCCTATTTTTATAGCATCAGGGAATCAGATTTAAGAGGTTCACATAACATACATCTTTTGTTCTTTCATTCATCTTTCATTATCTTCTAATTCCTCTTCCCTAAACACAAAATTTCTTAGTATCCTTTTACTGTTTTACTTTAAATAAAGGCCTTTTGGATCTAACTCAAATTTTTTCATTCCCTTTACATTACTGACGTCACTTCACTCATTTTTTATTTTGAGTATCATACCATAATGAACCATTGGTGCGATTTTCCTTATTTCAAGTAAGTATTTTATTGAATTGTGTTTGATATGAAATCTAAATTGCTTGTCCTTGGTTTAATGTTCATAAATTTAGGTTAGTTGAATCATTTCATGTTTCTAATTATTTAATATCAATATTTCATAGCATATCAATCCTGATTTCAATTCTTTATTTATCTTCATTCAATATTACCATGAGAGGATAAATCACTTAGGGTAGGGATTGATAGTAGGGGTGTCCTAATTTAATAAATGTTTAATTCCCAACCTATTAACCTTAAGGATTACTAATCAGGATAAATAACATTTTTCAATCCAATTCATTCATTAATACCTGACCACATGACATTTGAATGAAGGACCATATCCGGGTTGAAGTGAATTAGGTCAGGACCAATGACCTGAGACAATTTCTTCTATAGAAGACGAGCTTAATGCATCTTGGTTGTCACTATATCCCGATTAATCAATAGTTACCTCCTAGGTAAAACTAGTTGATTTGACCATAGTCAACTAGTGAAATCCTCTTGTTTCACAGCCTAAAACATAGGATCCTACCCATATTATAATTAAGATCATATTTATTGTAGATTCCCAAAAATGATTATGATCCCATCCTTATTCATGAATTCAAACCTCAACTCTCTAGTAATAGTTTTCTCCAAACTAAATAAACTCATGAGGACTCCTATGCCAAAGGATTTCAAGACAAAAGATACCATTTACATCCTAATTCCCCATTGGATTGACCCTGTTTTATTGTTATACTATGTATCAGTAGCAAGTGATGTTTGGAAAATAATCAAATCAAATATGACCACATCCCACACGAATTAATTGACGTGTGTGGGAGAATCAAATTTTAGTGTTGTTTCTAGGGAGGTAGGTTGTCTTTCACACAACAATGCTTTTGTAAAAGACCTTGGATTAACTATCCCTATTTCCATTTATATCTTATTCTTTTTAGATTCAACTGCATCCCTACTCTTGCGGCATAGTGCACTCATGAGGGCCATTCAATGCATTCAATGAGCCTTGAAACACAGGAAAAGTTAGCCTTTGATCCTGAAATCGAATGGTATCTCTCTGCATTTTTATGGAAAAACATGGCCATCCAAAACAATCAAGTGGGATCCAACCTATATAAACCTCCAAACATGCTACCAAATAATTCTTGGAGAACATTTTATGCAACAGTAACGAACCATTAGAGAATATAGCTGTCCATTAATCCTTTGTGCTACAGGTAGCATCATATATCCTCTTATTCATGATCATACCTTTGAAATAAAACATGGACTCATTCACATGATCCAAAAAATGATCTAGTTCATTGGGATTTAAAGTGAATACCCTCATGAACACTTCTCTAACTTCCTGGAAGTATTTGATACCTTTTGGAACTAAGGAGTGACATATGATGAAATCAGACTTCATGTATTTCCCTTTATCTCTACAATATCAATCCAATGAGTGGATCCAGAGTCAAGATCCAACATTAATCACAACATTGGATGATCTATAAAAAACATTCCTAGAAAACTACTCCCCAGCAATCCAGAATTGGAAGTTATGGAAAGATATTCAAAACATCGCTCAGATTGATGGGGAATCGACATGGGAAGCTCGATATAGATTTAAAGAGTTGATTTGGAAGTGCCTACACCATGGAATAGAAATGTGGATCCATATCTAGAGATTCTATCAATGAATCCATCCAACTACACTCATAGTTGTCGATTTTGCAGCAGGTGACATGCTTATGTTCAAGAAACCTGAAGTCGGAAGAGTCATTCTAGATAAAATCTCTCACAACGCCATCTTATCGCAGAGTGATCGTGGACCAAACTATAATAGAATTCACCAAGTTAATGAAAATACCAGACTATATGTGCAACTAAAAGTTCCCACAATGAAACTAGAGTCATTACAATTGTCTACTAAACCACCCCTCCTACTCCTAAAATGGAGATACAGTCATGAGAAATGTGCGGTGGCCTGCACTTATACCATGACATAAAGGTATGAGTTGATGAAAAAAATAAATATTATAATTATATAAATTATAATCAACAAAATCCACCATTCCAAAAGCAAAAATAGTACTATCAGTAGAGGCTAGCTGAGTAACCCCCTCAAAAAAACCAGGGCTACTATCAATAGAGAAGATGTAAATCATAGTTTTGTTACCAAGAACCACTAGGGTACCCATCGATGATACTTTTACCAAGATCACAACCACAATAACAACAAAAATATTTCCATTAGATATCACGACAACAGTTTCAACCAGCATAAACAAGACCTCAAAAACAAACTACTAATCTTAAAAATAACTTATAGAACCTCCTTGATAATTTTTTTTTAAAATTAGATTAGTGACTAACTAATTAAGATATGGAGATGGAACCCCAATGAGCTTCCCCACACAATCTCAAAGTTTATATGGGTCAAATATCAAAAATTTCATCAGATAGATTACCAGGTACTCTACCTAGTAATACAGAGACATACCCAAGGGAAGATGCTAAGGATTTAGTGATAAGAAGTGGAAAAAATTTATATTTTCAACAACCATGTGGAAAATATGAAAGTAAGACTTAATAAACTATGATAAATTCACTTGTAGAAGAAGAAAAAGTTTATGAGACCACCCAAACTGTACCCCAGGAGGCATCACCAGCTACAAACACCAAAACACTTGAGCAACTAAAAGAACATGTCTATGTCACTCCACCACCGTACAAACCACCTATTCCTTTTCCAAAAAGAGCAAGACAAGGAATGCATGATGAATAGTATAACAAGTTCTTAGAAATTTAAAGAAATTTCATATTAACATACCATTTCTTGAGGTTATTTCTCATATAGAAGTTTATACCAAATTCCTAAAGGATTTGCATTATAATAAACGAAAAGTGGAAGATCATGGTGTCATATCACTAAATGAATAATGCTCTACTATTGTTTAGTGAAAAATTACACCAAATATAAGAGACCCCAGATGTTTTTCAATCCCATGTGCTATTAGAGAGTGTATATTTTGAAGAGAAATTTGTGATCTCAGAGAATGAATCAACCTAATATCAATGAGTGTATTTAAAAAATTTGTACTTCAAGAGCTCAAACTAACTCGATTAGAATTACAACTTGATGATTGGTCAGTAATGTACCCTAGAAAATTTTTTGAGGATGTGTTGATCAAAGTTTTAAAGTTTATCTTTCCAGGAGACTTCCTAGTTTTGGACAGGGAAGAAGAAGGTGATGTCTTGATTATTCTCAAAAGACCATTCATAGACATAGGAAAGGCTCTAATAGATGTAAATCAAGGGAATCTAATAATTTTAGTTGGAGAAGAATATGTGTTCTTCATCCTCAAAAAATCTCCTAAATAATCAAAATATTATTTTGATTGAAATTCCATCTCTCTTACCAAAGGGAGAAATGAATATATGACTATAGAGGAACACAATGAATAGTTACTCCCTGATAAAAAAGAAGATTATTATTTTGAAGAAGTTAGCTTCAATGAACCTCTCATAAGGGATAATTTTTTACCATTCAAACAATAAAGCATTCAACCAAAAACACTGGAGTTAAAGCCTCTACCCAATACTCTTATGTATTTGTACTTGGGAGCTTAAACCTTTCAACCTGTAATTATTAACTATGAACTATATAAATAATAAGAGGAAAAATTGGATGAATTTTTAAAAATACACAAAAAAAATCAATTGCCTTGGGAGTGTCTAACATTAAAGGAATCAACCCTACTGTATGCACTGACAAAATTCTTCTTGAGGAAGATGAAAAACCCAAATGTCAACCATAAAGGAAACTCACACCACCAATGAAAGAAGTTTTCAAAACAGAATACTGGAAAGTTATAAATGATGGAATAATATTTTCAATCTCTGACACTAAGTAGAGGAGTCCACTAAAAGTAGTTCATAAGAAAGGTGGTCACATAGTGGAAAAAACTAATGAAAATGTATTGATCTCAACCCACACAATCACTATATGGAGATTTATCCTGGATTATAGAATCTTAAATTTGGAAATATAGAAAGATCATTTTTCTTTTCCATTTATGGATAAAATTTTCGAAATTCTAGTAGTACATGAATTCAATTGTTTCCTGGATGGGTATTCAGCATACAATCAAATTTCTATTCACCAAACTAATTACTAAAAAAACATTCACATGTCCATTTAAGACATTATCCAAATGTCTCAAGTCATTATTTATGGGTAGTTAATCAGAAACATTTTAAAGATGCATGACCCATATTTTCTATGATATGGTACAAGAATTATTAGAAATATTTATGGATGATTTTTTCAGTTTATGCACGATCTTTCGAAATAATCCAAAACAATATTGAGTTAGTCTTGTGGCAATGTGAAGAAAAATTCCAAGTTTTAAATTGGAAAAAATTTCATTTTATGGTTCAAGGAGGCATAGTCCTCAAACATAGAGTTTCCAAAGAATGAATATAAGTTGATACAGTTAAGATAAATTTCATCTAATATTTACCTGAACCTTCAAAAATTTAAGGGTATAAAGAAATTTTTATGACATATAAGATTATAAAAATGATTTATGAATTAATTTTTAAAATTTTCCCACCCTCTTCTGCACTTGTTATCAAAGGAGGTTCTATTTGAATTCATTGAATAATGTCTCTAAGAATTCAATACTTTATGGAAAATCCTAACAGCAACCCTTGTAATCATTTCACCTAATTAAGACAATGAATTTGAATTAATTTCTAATGTCAGTGAATTTGTTCTTAGTGTTGTTTTAGGGAAATGAGTTGACCACATCTTCTAATCTATCTATTATTCCATCCACACACTGAATAAATATCATGTCAACTACACAACTATAGATAAATTACTCTTAGTTATTGTGAATGATTTTTAAAAATTATATTCTTATGTGGTATTATCCAATGTGATTTTTCACACTGATAATGTTTCCCTATGGTATATAATGAACAAAAAGGATTCCAATCCAAGGATGATAAGGTGGATACTTCTACTCCAAGAATTTGATATTGTCATCAAAGATACTAAGGTCATGGAAAATGTGATCACTGATCATCTGTCCCGACATCCTATACTACTCATCATGGAGGACGACGATATCAACATTGAAGTCGATTTTCCTAATGAAACCCTATTAATTATTAGGGTATAACAGTGGTTTTTCAATATTTCTTATTATCATTCCATGGGATTTTTACACTAATACCTCTCCTACCAATAATGTAAGGATTTTCAAACAAATAAAAACATTACTACTGGGATGAACTACTCATGTTCAAGAATTGTGTTGATGTCTTGTTGTGACGTTTCATTCCCAAAAATGAAATCCCAAATTTAATAGAAATTTTCACATGTCACCAACTAGAGGGAATCATGGACCCTAGATGACTATATAAAATATTCTACAAAACGGAATTTTCTAGCCCATGCTACACCAAGATGGAAGGGAATTTTTTCAAAGTTGTGATTGGTTCCAATGAACTGAGACTATTAGGAAAAGAAACGAAATCCCTCAAAACCCAATAATATAAGTAGAAATATTTTATTTATAGGGAATATATTTCATGGGACTATTTCCAAATTCATATGGAAAATCCAAAATTCTTGCAGGTTTTGACTATATCTCAATGTGGGTAGAAGCTGAAGCCACATCACATGGAACAACAAAAGTGGTCATTAATTCCCAGAAAAATAATGTGTTCTCAGGATTTAGATTTCCTAGAATACTCATTAGTGATCCAGGAACACATTTTACCAACCAAGAAAATAATATATTTCTGAAAAAATATGGAATCTTCTATAATACAGGAACTCTCTACCACCCAGAAACAAGAGGCCACGTTATGTATTCAAATAGGGAAATAAAAAAAATCATGGAGAAGATTGTGAATACAAGTCGAAGTGATTTGAGTTTAAAATTAGATGATACACTATGGGACTACCGTTCTTCATAAAAAAACACCAATGGACATCACACCATTCAGATTGGTTTATGGGAAATCATGTCATCGTCTAGTTGAACTGGACCATCTCTCATATTGGAAAATTAAGACACTAAATTTTGATTCTCAAAAAGCTGGAGAATCTCGGGTGTTGTAGTTAGACGAATTAAATAAAATTAGAAAGGATTATTATGACAATTCCAAGATCTAAAAATAAATAACTATGAAATGGTATGATCAATGCATTTCAAGACACATATTTTTCCTAGGAAACAGGGTCCTCTTATTCAATTCCCAATTAAAATCAATCCCCTAGAAGCTAAAATCTAGATGTTTTGTCCCATTCGAATTCATTCATGTTTTCCCCATGGGACCATTGAAATTTAGAAGGAAGGGGGACCACCCTTTAATGTTAATGGTCAATGGTTACAAAACCTTCCAAAACCCTTCTATGAAGGTTGTGTCGTCATATTAAAGATCATTTGAATCTCAAAGAGTCAATCTCTCCATGTAAAATAATGTACCGACATAGAGGAAACCTACAGTAGGTCATCTTAGACTAGATTACATTAGAATAGACTTAAGAAAGTATAGGATTTTTCAAGATCTAAAGGACAGGATTGAACCAAGCTGAACCAAAAATTTCCATTACACATCGTGTAACCTTATTTAATGAAATGTACCATTTTTGCTGAAATTTCAAAAAAACATGCATTACATGACTAGAATCGTTATTACACATCATGTAATCCCTTGGGAATTTTTTTAAAAAATAGTTCATTAACCTTAGGTTCATGACCTAATGATCCGACTTCTTCCCTCGACCTTCTACCTCTCTCCCACATAGATGATCTACCCTCTTTCCCCTACTCCCCCCTCAGCCAAGAACCCTCTCATCCATTACCCTTCTCCTATATCGCTCACAAATCCCCACCCTCTTTACCTTTCTCCTATAATGGTTTCACCCCTACCTTCCATCCTATAGGCTACACCCCCCTGCCTCCCTTCCATTCTCCCTACCTGATGTGAACCCATCTCCCATTCCCCTCCCTCCAAGATCATGAAACTCCTCTCCCCAATCATCCTATCATGCTCCCACCCCCCTCATCTCAAATCCTGGTATGGGGTGGACCAAGTCACAGCTCCCTACACCTTAAGATTTGATTCCATATCATGACAACCAGCATCTAGAAAAACACCCATGAGGCACCATGCCTAATACAACCTCATCGCCTCGAGCAGCATCTCCACCACCTCTCATGGAATCCCGTGATGACCTTACCACTTAGGATGACTCCTCGACTGGATCTGATGACTCATTAGGGGATGAAAACCATTATTTTCCCCCAATTATATGCTTCTTATTCCCGAAGCAACATGACACCCTCAATGGGCTAAAGGCAAAGCCAATGAGGATAAAAAAGACCCTAGACATGGCCATTATCACCCTGCTGAACCTCAGTGATAGGATCCTAAATCTCCTCGATAGAATCCCTTTATATTTCATTATTGAGGAACGTGAGGAAGCATAATGTGATATATTCCAGGAATTATTTTCTATGTTTTAGGTAGAAATGGACAACATGTGCTTCCGTCTTGGTGACTGACCACATGAGATCTCATTTGAAAATTCCGGTATCATTCTAGGAATCTAAACAGAGGAGTTTCTTATGTCTAATACTTTTCTAACAGTTCATATTGATCCTCCCTCATCTTATTCATGGAGTCTATGGAATATGATTTCATGTGATTCTCAAACAGTGTTTGACCCCCAGATCACCATTTCAAGTTAGATATGTATCCCAGATCTTTGGATACTCCATAGAGCATTGACCCGCACCTGGTATGCTCGAGCTGAGTCTCATGGGAGTGTGATCCAAGTTAGTGTCCTCATTTTTTCAGCATTCATGGGTGGACCAGCATTCATCATGTCTTCCCAGATCACCCACTACTGTCTCTCACACACACAATTGAACAAAGGTACATTGATGGGTGGCTATTTCATCACCCATATCAACTGCCATATTGGGGTGTTTGATGCTGATCTTCCCCTCCCATAACATGGCCCAATGGAGGCCATGAATTTAATGATTCTACATAGGATACAACTCTAGTTGAGGGATGATGACACTTGCTACTGGGCACTGTTCGTACTTGGGGCATCTTCCGCAACATCTGAGGCACCTACAACAGACCATACAGCTTCTCAACCCCCCTCCCACTTCACCTCCAACACCTCCCACCCATATCCCTTCCTCTACTACTGTTTCATCCACTAATGCTCCCCCCACACATCCCACCCCACTAGATCTCTCGGACATGCATTTGTGCATCTTTGAGAACCTAAGATGGATATCTTCCCATATGTACCTCCCCATCACTGATCTCTCCCATTTTACCACCCTACCCCCACACTCTTTTTCCACATAATCTTAGCCACCACTAACACCTTTTGGACAATCCTCTTCTACCACACTAGCACCACCCACATCCCACATCGACCTCCCTCAGAGCTCTCCGACCCTATTTCCCATCAGGAGTACATCATGAAGCATGCCTGGTGGGGCAAGGTGGAGGCCACTAAGACATCCACCGAGGTGTCGTATGTCGATCCCGATGCCAAAATCATGGCCCCACATAGGATTATCACATCTCCACCGCCTATCTCAGTCTATATTCCTAGCACCATGACTCTGCCCTCCGTATCAAATCCACCATCCCCTACTGCCATCACAATAATTGATCCGACTGAACAACTGTCACCACCACCTAATCAACAATGGATATTAGAGGAGTGTTTTAATTCTATTATCTTATCTTAGTCAAAAAATTGTTCGTTTTTATTGTAGAATTTTTTCAGGTCTAGTTGTTTTTCCTATTTTAGTCTATATGTCCAGTAATTTTTTACTTCTACACTTGTCCATATATATTGGAATATGTTTTTCACTATTTTACTCGGATTAATTTTCATATATTTAAATTTTATAATATCCATGTCTATCTCCATTTTTTCATCTATGGTTCTCGATGTACCTGTACCACTATATATTCTAGATCAACAAGTGACTCAGCACATAGTTGACATCGAATGTACACTTTTGGAACTCTCATTGGAAATTAATGCACAAAAACATCCACCATGAGCACATATACCATTCCTTCAACATCTTATCATAGATCACAATGATCCTGAAGCCATTATTCTTGTCAAAACACCACTTGAGTTGGAGTAAACTTCCACAAGATGCTATAGACACCATTGGAGACACTAAACAGATGGACCACACTGTCTGATGCTTTGATCCATTTGTTTGGATTACAATGTTATTGTTGCCACTTTATGGGAGTAAAATCTTTATTTTTATTGTATTTATTCAATATTTTTCTTTTTTCATGAGTCCTTTTTATATTTTTTGTATAAACCTTCTATTACTTTAATAAAATAAAATTCCACTTCACCTCATATTTTTCACCTACCAATATTTATTATTACTAATGTTTCAAAACTATTTCCTAATTTTTTATCTACTGTAAGATTTTTATTTCTAAACCATTTTGCAGGTTTCCCAAATCTATAATTATTATGGCCAAGATCCCCCAAAACATGCCACTTCTCATAGGGAGATCCCAATTCCCACAGTCTTAAATTGTTCAAATTCTATTTCATTTTTCTAATAAATATCTTTCATACCCCTCCCACAAAATTTCCATGGAAAGTGTTGATATTGTCTCCCTCTAAGTGTGGGGAAGTTTTTTTTATGATTTTCACTTTTGATACACCTAAATGTTTTCTTGTTCTCATCTATCTAGGATATATTTTATGAATTGGAAGTGTGACTTAAACCTAAAAATAACTTAATCTATTTAAATAAAAGAAACATTTAAGTTGTAAATTTTTTTAAATCAATATTCTATCTATTTTTAGATATTTATAATGATTTTTGAGATTATTTATTTATTTCAAATTTAACATATTTGAAATTAAGATTAATTGTCTTATTACTTTATTCTATAAATTTAGTAATTTCTTGTTTCTATTTTTATTATCATTCCTGAAATGATTATCATACTATAATTGCATATTATTTCCTGATAAAATTTCTTCACTGATACCTGATAAATGAAAACCCATAAAAACTTGTATATATATCTTATTGAGGCTATGACTGAACAAATAAAATTTGAAAATGATTGAGGTAATATTTGTTGAGGTAATTTTTCCTAAGACCCACCATACATATTTCCCTCATTATGCCTATAGTTTTCATGAAAACCCTTAAAGGATGCATCTATTCCAAGTCGATTATCCCTTCCTACCCTCCTATTTTTATAAATCAATAATTTACTTTGATCAAGTTTGGGAGAATATTTCAGTCATCATGGGATGATCCTAATATAGGGATATATTGTGTTTTTCATCAGGATTTTCTTTCGTGATCGATTTATACCTTGTACCATTTCACATCTATCTTGTTCCTTGAAAAATATAAAAGAATGATAAAAATATACATGGTTTGTGTATTAGGAAGGTCAAAAACAACCTTTTACAAACTGATGAATCCCCTAAAGGATCATATGTTTTTAGGGGATGGATATGAGATCTGGACTAGGCATGATTTTTTAAAAAATGAAAATACACAAAAATGAAAGAAATAGCATACCCTTTTTTCACTTACTTGAAATTTACATGGATCCAACTTGAGTTGTTGGGAGCAGGGACTTTATTAGATATAGAGGGGTCATTTTTTATACTTTTCAAATCATTATTGCATAATACTTTAGATCCCACTATGGGATTTTTTTCACTATTTACCTACCTTCCCACAACCTAAGAGTCATTACAACCTAATTACAGAATCCCTCATGATTGATTTTTAATTTTTATTTACATTGTGGAGATGAAAGAATAAATGCAATCCTATGATTAGGAGAATGTACTCATTGTATGAGAATAAATCCAGTTTTATTTCACTCCGAGTGGTGAGAAAAAAATCATTGTGGGGTAAATTACAAATGGGTTTAGAACTATATGAAAAGTTAAGAGATTCTAATTAAAAGATTAATAATTTTTTCAATGAATTAAGTTATGAGGCATGACTTATTTTCTATACAGTGTTAATTCTAGAGAAATACCTTTTCTGCATACTCTTTATTTTATTATCATAGATGGAATTGATGTTTCCTATTTAAAAATTTTCTTATCTTTTAAAAATTCATGTTTAGATATTTTTAATTGGGGACAATAAATTGTTCCAGTGTGGGGAAATTTGATTAGCTGAAATCAAATATACTTTCTTCTCTAATTGTTTTATAGATTTTTCAATGATTTATTCGATAATGAACTCATCATGTGTCGATTTTTTCATGAGAAAGACTTCCAAAGTTTAAAAGAAGAAAAATAATAAAGGTAGAAATATTTTCAATTAAACACATGAAACCTCATTACACGATGTGTACATGAGTTTCAGAGCATGTTGTAATTCATGAAGAAAGTTGTAGAAAGAGTTGTGAAAACTAAATTTAGATATTCCATTACATGACATGAGTTGAATATACAAATATTGAACTCTTTGAACGCAATTCATACTCCAAAGATAAATCTTGATAGACATAACATTTCATGAATCTACTTTACCTGTGGTAAATGGAGTCAAATTTTCAAATTTGAGATTAGATACACAAGATATATACATAGATTAAAAACATTAGGAGAAAACTATAGATCCGAATTACATGAAGTGAATTTATTTTACATGTTTTGAAATATTTCTCTTATTTATAAAATTGGAGGGCATCATATTTAAGATGTTTCCAGAGAATACATCTTTTTTTCTTTCCTTCCTCTCTCATTATCTTTTACTTTATTGACCCTAAATTCAAATTTTATTAGTCTTCATTTATTATTTTACTTTAAATATAGTCATCATGGATTGAACTCAATGCCATTTTTCATTTTTTTACATTACCAATGTTGTTTCAATCATTATTCATTTTGAGTAACAAGACATGAAGAATTTTTAGTGAGATTTTCATTCTTTCAAGTAAGTATTTTATTGAATTATGTTTGATTAAAAATATATATTTATTTTCCTTGGTTGCATGTTCTTCAAATTTGGTTGGTTGAATCATTATAAGTTTTCCATTTATATAATCTCAATCTTCTTATCATATCAAGTATGATTTCAATTCATTATTTTTCTAAATTCAATCCTACCATGAGTGGTTAAACAACCTTGGGTAGGGATCGATAGTAGGGGTATCTAAATTTAATAAACCATTAATTTTAAAATTGGTAACCTTAAGGATTAGTAATCAGGATAAATTACATTTCTCAATCCAATTCATTTTAACATCTATGGCCATGAGATATTTTAATGAAGGTACATATCCTAATTCAAGTGGATTAATCCATGACCAATATCCTGAGACACTTTCAACTTTATAATATGATCTTAATGAAACTAGGTTGTCAATATCTCTATAACAAGTAATAGTTACCTCTTAAGTAGAACTAGTTGATTTTACCATAGTCAAATAGCAACCTCCTCTTTCTTCACAGTCTAAAACTTAGGATCCTACCATGTTATAATTAATATCATATTTTCTCCAGATCCCAGAAATTGATCATGATCCCTTCCTTATTCTTGAATTCATACCTTAACTCTCTCCTAATAGTTTTTCCAAAACATTATCAACTCATGAGGACTCCTACACCAAAGAGTTCCAAGCCAAAGGTTACCATTTCCTAGCTAATCCCCCATAGGATTGACCTTTGACTATCTATGTTCTAAGTCTCAGTAGAAAGTGATGTTTGGGAAATAATCAAATAAAATATGACCATAGCCCCCATGAATTAAATAACGTGTGTGGCCATGTTAGGTGTATTGTGTTACTGATAATAAAATCTAAAGGGAGATATTAAAGTTACCATTTTATCAATTGTATTTATTTTCAACATACCAATATGTATTTGGGGATTGAAAATAGTGGGGAATTTTTATCGATTAAATCATAAATATTTTTATTTTGATGATTATTGAACTAGTTTTCAAGCATATCAAAGGTTATGGAACATTGCATATTATATTTTCGAATTTTTTTTAGTTTCTTGAGAAGGGATGGAGATATTTTGAGGATTCCTAGATTTAAACTCAAGTATGTCTTGAATTTTTAGACTAAGATATGATGGTAACTTTACATTGTTAAACTACATTATCATTAGTGTGTACATGTGGATGATTTATTTCATATGCTTTCTTGATGTCATCATAGTTGATCTAAGATGTTGATCCATGTATTCAATATATATTTTTTGGTCAATTCACATGATTTATTTTACCCACATTCAATCTTCTTGAATACTTTTCTACCTCACAGTCAGTCCTCATGATCCAGAATATTAAAAATTACAATACCTATATAAATTTAATCAATGAATTTCATGAGTTCTATGAAGGAATGGAAAACATTACTTAATGATACATAAATTTGTTAAGGAAAATTATAAATCTTGGTAAAGTAATTGTGGAATATAAATGTCTTTCAAAAAGTTACTTCTCAATTATATTTATTTTAGAAAAGGTAATACATTTGGGAAACATAAAATTAACTTATAATATTTTATAGCTATGTAGTGGTAACTCAAAAATTATGGACACTTCAAAGGAAATCCTATGATATTTAAAGGGGGTCTATAGATTTTAGTGGCTGTATATGAGTAATATTCCTCTCATTAAAAGGTAATAATGAATTCTAGGATATGTGAAAATATAATCAAATAATGATGTTTATGAATACGAAAAACTATAAACATGTATAAATTTAATAATATAATGCCTATGATTATCATCAGGGATTCAAGTATCATAATTTATCAAATGGGTCTTGATCCATGTTATTGAGAATCAAAGCACCAAATAGGTGTGATGCTTTGAGATTAAATAAGTTCCAGTTGAAATGAAGTTAGTAATTTTGACATAAGTCAAGTCATAGTGAAATCATCTCGAAATTTTAGTGATAATTTAGTGAGAAAAATAATAATTAAGGATTAAAATGACATGAAACATTATATATTTAATTCATGGAGATGTTTTTGAGAATTCGTCGATGCTGAAATTCCAACATAGGGAATGCTACTCCATGGGATATGTCATATTGTTGCATATACTCATGAAGACATGTAAGATGTCTAGTTTTAGGAGATGATAAGTTTGAGATTATTAAAATATCTCTTGGTGTTAATAAACTGAGTCCTTTGTTGGTTTTAAATTGGAACTTGGAGATTTGATGACTGAAGAAGAATAAGGAAATGCAATTCGTATTTCTTGAATATTAAATATGAAACTATTATTCCTGAAATTATGAATATAAATCTATTGATATCTAAGAAGAAAAAATAAGATTTCTCATTAAGGGAACTCATGAAGAACTATGTGATAATTCTTAGATCCACCACAACATTTGTATCAAAGAGAGATAAGGAGTTAGAATCTAGAAGATATTCAAGTAGGAAGAAATATGTTGTGTTCAAGTATCTAATTATTGAAGTGGAACGAGATTACTTAAGATCTGGTAGAGTTTAAAGAACATCATTCCTTATCAAGATTAACGGTTGTTGAATTTCTATAAGAGTTATAAATATCCATGAATGTTATTCTAGATATTTTGTGGTGGAAGATCATTCTGATGAGGTTTGAAAGAACATATACCCAGAATAAGTTCATTTTACTTTTTATCATAACAAGAGAGAAGTTTTTATTGGATGGTATATCTAGTTGCAATTGTAGTTGGGTGATTGGAATGTATAAGTAGCTTCTAAAGTGTAGAAGTGTAATTTGGTGTAAAAATAATTACAGGAGAGAATTTTTTTTTGGGTGTATAACTAATCACTATGGTGTAACTGCTTTCATTTATTAGAGAATCTATATTGGGGAATCTTGTCAATATGGAAAGTAGTAGGCCTTTCATCTGAACTATGTAAATTCAAGTGTCCATGTGGTATTTATTTAAAAATACAATTAGGTGGGGCTTACTTAAAATTGATAGAGAGGATATGTGATAAAACTTATATTAGATGTTTAATTGAAAAGATAGATTCATAAAAAGAGTGTCTAAGTGATTTACCCCCACCCATCATAGTGTAACATGACCATTACTAATTCACTTCACCCATGTATTTAGATGTGATGCCTATCTATTTTGATTTCCTTGGGAAATCCCATTGGCTTAAACATTATGATTGATATTTGGACTACCTAAAATGTTCTCCTAGGATTATTCTATCATGCTTGGTAAAATAATATTTCAGGTTTGACATGTATCCTCATACTATTTATGTAACTTGTTCAAAGACACTCTAGTACTTGTCGATGTATGAATAGTTGATCATGTGAATCATATATGCAACCAAGAATCGGCATTTTTTATTTATTTATACAACCACAATATATGTATTTATTTATGATTATTATATCACATGAACTTACACTTCTATACTAGTTATGTACATGATAATATTGGTGTTTCCAAAATAAGTTTTAATCACACCATACTTGGGGGGCATATCACTTGGGTGCAAAAGCATACATCACTATTCAAAGATTTTGGTTTGTTACAAGACAAGTGACCCAAGATCAAGTAGGATAGATTGGGTGGGATAGATATGTGATGAGGTAAGTCTCAAGGATGGGAGAATTTCATTTGTGAATTTTATTTATTTTATTTATTTTTATTTTTTATCGTCTCAGTTGGAGGTCACTTGATGTGTGTTATAATGGCCATTAGTATGTATGATTGCATACTTCTAAATCACATCTATTTTAGAATTTGATAGTTTATTCATCATTGTACTTTGATATATAAAACTATAAATCATGTTTTGTAATTTTCCATTATTTATTACTCTAATATAATGTTATAGTATCCCCACAATAACACCTTTAAACCTCACTACCAGTCTTTAGACTCTATAATATCAAGAGGTGTGTTTGAGGTCATGTAGTGCCACTGGACAGGACACCAATTAATGGTATCCATTCAAGCTAATGTTAGAAAGTGGTATTAGAGATTTTTGTTTGTCTTAATATTTTTGGATATGGTAGAATGGTAATATAGTAATTTATAGTAGCATGTGATAGACCTCATTATGGTGTTTCATGAACACCTTTTCTGATGAAAAGTCTTGGTTACTCAAGATAAGGGATTTAATTCATGTTTTTGGATTTTATGATTGAATGATATAACCTAACATGATGAAATTGAGATTTTGGATTTATTATTTATTAGTTTTTGAATAATTCCCTATTATTTAGACTCATGTGTATATGCATCATTCATTTAATGTATGACTAACATGAAATACATGTATTTGTGTGTAATTTATATAACTATTGATATCGCTTCTATTTTTTAAATTTTCAATAATAGATTATATGATTTTTTCCCCTATATAACTTATTTTTGAAATTATACTCAACCAAATCATAATATATTTCCTCTTATGATAATTAATTTGGAATATATTGAGGGATGATACTTGATGATGAATATACAGTCCCTCGATACAAGCATTGGATGCCTTTATGAACAACCCCTTTTGGTTGATTTTCGTACTATTTGAAAGAGAAATGTTTTTCTATATTTAATGTGTTGAAAACACCCTATATGGAGTTTTATCATATATATTCTTAGTGAAATTATACTTAACCAAAAAAAATTAATATGGTATACTTGATACATATCATATTAGGATGATTTATATATGTGTGTGTGTGTGTGTGGATGAGAATGTGACCCTCAAGGGTAGTATCTTATATAGATTCTCAAGGAGGATTAGTGCCCTGGGGGAGGGTAACTTATCATGTGATTCCTCATATGTATATCTTTATGAGAACCCTAGTGTAGTTGTTTTGGAGTCTAAGTTATAGGTTAATAGTTGAGACAAGAAAAGAGGTGTTTACACATGAGATGTGACCTATGTTTGACATGGTTTATAGTCTAGGTGGGAGAGCCTAGTGTCTCTGGGATGTAACTTAGGATATTGGTGAGATAAGATTTAATGTTGAGATGCTTATGATATATATGAATGTAACCAAAGATAAGGATTATCTTGGGATTGTGAGAAACCATAGGGATAGGAATCTTGGGTATATTCTTCAGGTTATGAGATCGATTCATGAAAGGTGATAACTAATATAGGGTATATGAATGATTAGTTCTTCTATTTTTTGGTAAATCTCCTTAAGTTATAGTGTTTTTGTATCGAGGTTGGTTTTGGAGGTAAAGAAAAATCAAGTGCCTAACCCTATTGATTTTGGAAGCACATTTGGGAGTGTGGTGAGAGACTGGGTAGAATCTTATGATTTTGGATAGGATGTTCATATTAGTGGGTGATCATATGGTAGACCTTGGAAGGGGTGAAATGCCTTGATTTTAAAAATGATCACTAATGATGATTATATAAGTAAGATATTGACATTATGAGAAGTATTTTATGTGGTTTATGTATTTCATCTATGGGTTGATAATTTGTGATTCTTTTGATTGTAAATTTGGTAATACAATCGGGTGGTAAAGGGGTATACACCCATCGTTTTTTAGATGAGATTAAGGTAGTATGTACTTCTTATGCACAAAACTCATTTGTGTTATAGATCAATGAATAACTATGTATTGGATAAGGACCAATAGTTTTGATGAAATGCATATGAGAATTTGTTTCCCTATGTTTTTTGATATGAAAAATGTACCTCTATAGAGAAAAATGGAATAAATAAATTGGTTAGGGAGTGATGGAATAGTTGATCTGAGGTCAATACTAGTCAAGTTTTGATAATCTGTATGATCATTTATCAAAATAAAATTCATGCATGTGATGATGAATCCAGTTGAGGTTGTGTTTGAGGAGTGGTTTATGGGATGTCCTATAGTGGTGAGCTCATTAATAGCCATCATAGGATGTGACCATCATTATTAATGGTATTTTCGAAAATTTAAAGGATGAAATTATTATTAGCTGAAAATATATAGTGATTGATGTTTCTCATTAGCACATATGTTAGAGCAGGATAGATACATACCGTTATTTTGAACAGTAATAGATAAATCTCGTGTTGTGGAGGTATAGCTCTAAAGTTGGAAGGGTCATGGGTGTGAGGAGACTAATCAGTGTATATTCCAGGTAGCACTACAGTGTTGTTGTGTGATAATATATTTTAATATATTATTAATTGAAGAATACCATATTTGAAATGAAAATATGGTGTTGGAAAAATTCCATGCATTGGAACCAAAGAGGATCATATTTTACTAATAAGGTTGTTTTTGGTTGAATTAGACTTATCCAATAGAATTAGTACTTGTGTTAGGGTAATTTTAATTTCATTTTTACCCTTAATTACCCTATTTACTTTTAACCGTGGCAAACAAAAATCAAAAGCTACTATTCAACAAAAATTATTTTCATCTTATTGAACCAAATTTTACATATTGATATCAACTATGTCTCTTGAATTTTTGAAATTCAACTCATAGAAGCGGTAAAATTAGGTTTTATTCAAATTTGAAAATGCTCCTAGAAGGTGGGTAAAAAACGTTAAAAAGTTCAATAAAATTTTATCTATATAATTTTATTATTAAATGACTCCAATGAATTAAATTGAACTTATATAGGTATTATATATCTATTTTTAATGAAAATAAATTTAAATAAAATAAATAATTATCTAAATAAAAAGTCGGTTTTAAATAATAACGCAGTGTTTTTCTCTATTCATTAAAAATTGATATTTTTCAAAAAAATACCAAAAATTTACCCAAAGATAATTTTGATATTCCGAATTCAAAAATGAATTCCATTTTACCAAATTCAAAACATATAAGTTTCATTAATTATTTTAAAATTAATTCTCATTGTCAAAGCCAAAAGGCGGGTTTTTAAAAAGTAAAAACTATCAAAAGATTGACATGTGTTTATGTTAAATTTATTTGTTAAATTACATATTATGACCCACATTTTATTAAATAATAAAAATATAATGTAATTATACTTAAAAAAAATTAAAATTCATAATTTAACACAATAAATTATTTCGATTAAAAAAGTTGCTCTCAATTAAAACATAGTATTATTCACTATTCATAAAAATATGAATGTTATCAGAAAAGTACCAAAAATTTATCCAAACTAATTTTTTATGTATTGATTCTAAATAATAATTTAATTTCATTAAATTTAATATATAAAAGTGTCAAATATTGGTTTTAAAAATAGTTCTTCATTAAAAGGCAGTAAAATTGATTTTTTTTCAAAAATACTTCTTTTATTTGAAAAAATGAATTTTTCTTATATTATGTCAAAGAAACACATAATATGAATTTTAAAATTATATAGATTATATAATATTCAAATTTTATTTAATACTATTCATAACTATTTTTTGAATGGCTAGTTTGGTAAGTTGTGGTGCGCTTGAACTCTGTGTCGTGTGTAGTGCAATCTATTGAATTAATTTAATGAGGTAATGTACTTTGAAATATTGGAGTGTTACACTATCCCCTCATTAAATAAATTGTATCCTTACAATTTTAAATTGTTCGTTGAAAATAAAAGCTTTAAAATAGAAAAATACCTTTTTGGAAAACCCACATCGAAAATTGGGTTAATATAATTTAGTCTTAATAAGAGGAAAGGGAAATGGAAAAGTCACCACAAAATTATGATCTCAATTAAGAGAAAATTGGTGGAAATTAGAGACACATAATTGGAGGTAAAATGTAAATATTTATAAGGAGTGATTGAGGCCATCAATCACAAACAAGTGTGAAATTTAGGGCCTCAAAGCCATCAGTCTATGATGATTTAAAATATTGTTGGTTCAACCAAACATAAGTTATTAAGATAACACATTTTTTGTTTTAAGATCAATTCCCTAAAGTTTAATAATTAATTTATTCATAGAATAAGAGGGAAAAATATATTTGATAATTATAGTTTCATCCTTCAACAAATTCCTACCACAAACTCATCTTTCACTCCAAAAGATAATAGAATTCAAAAATATTATATTTATCCTAATCATATAGGGTTCCAAATATAATTAATTTATAATTCCTTTTTTAGAATATTAAAACTAAATTATACAAACCAGGACATCATGTTTATAGTGGTAGGTGATCCACCCTTGTCGCCCTTCAGTTGTGGGTTCAAGTCTCGCGACCTTGCCAGACGCGACTGATTGTCGCCCGACCTCCGTGTTGTCCTTTTTATGACAATCCAAAAATAATCTCAATAAAGGATTTAACCTTAAAAAAAGTATAAAAAGTCAAACATAATAAATTTCAACCTTTAGACTTATCCAAAATACTTATTTCCATACTCACAATCCAAAATTTATATGGAAGGTAAACACAATGAATATATTTTTTCCACGTAATAACATGTTAACACCTTCATCATGTATTCATTTAAAGCACTATAAAACCTTGAATTTCCATTAAACCTTATTGATTACATTCATACTCCCTTATTCCTTATAGAATACTGGATATACTCTTTCTATCCAAAAATGTTTTAAACTCCAACAATGATGGAGTATAGAAATCATTAATCAGTTTCAAGGTAGTCAAAAATATACAATATAATTTATCCAAATCAATCATATATTATTCCAAAATCACTACCTTAGTATCAGAACCATATTATGGTTTATCTTTCTCTCAACCATCTATTTTCCAAAAAAATTAACATGATATTGAGTCACTTTTCTTGGTTCCACACAATATCAAGTCCTTAATGAAATAGTACTGCAGTACAATCCTTATATACTCCATAATTGTTATAATCAGTAAATCATTTATACAATATTCAATTGACATAATTATTTAATATCAATATAATAACACTAGTCATTACTCTTCATCTGTGGTAATATCATAACTTGATTATTATACAACAACATCATTTTTGGTATACTCTGATGATTTGGACATTGATTCGTGTAGTGTCCCAACTCCATGCAGATGAAGCATTGTACATTTGAAACTTTTTTCTTACCCTTGAAATCACGTACTGGGTGTCCTTTTTCTCCACACTTATAACAAAATCATATTACCTTCAAGAATTTACCAAGTTGATTCATTCTACAGTTATCACATATGGGAAAATCATTCTTTCCCCTCTTCCATTTATCCATCTTTCTCTCTTCCATCATTTTCTTCTCTTGCTTCACTTCAAAGCCATATGACTCAGACAATTCTTTACTTATCTTATTCGCACATGATATTATTTCCTCATATGATGAGAATATGTGGGATACTATTTCATTTTTATATTTTGGCATAATACCATGAAAGATATGATCCTTTTTAATCTTTCAATCATGTGTATTCCTGTAATTCTCATTCCTTCTACTAGGCACAATTTCTAAACAATGGAATACACTAGGTTAGTTTATGAATCGCAATGCATAATTCCAAACATGTAAAATACCCAACATAAATTGAAAATATTATGCATATAATCTATAATCATAAAATGTTTTCTTTGATTAAGCTTTTACTCCTAAATCCTTCATAATGTCTTGTAATGAAATTGTGAATTATCCTAAACATATCCCCTAGGAATGTCATAACCAAGAGTGCAACAAGGCTTGTTGTCATGTAACAAGATACCCCGGGTCAAGCCCGAAACTCTTTGTCATGTTTTTCACTCCTAGTTAGATTTGTGCCAGATCCGCCTCTACCTAATCATATCTAGAAAGGGATGTATTTCTTGGAAAATACACAAAATCTCTACATTACCAAAATTCTAGGAATTTCCTCTATACTAATCCTCAAAGTGTATCTTAGGGTAATGTTCTCTAATCTGAGTTTATCTAAATCTATTTACAAGGTTGTTGCTAAACTTCCTCTGATACCAACTGTAATTCCCTAACCACAAAATCCCAGAGTCTATGCATTATTTTAATACATTGGCATGATTATAATGAATCAAGTCTCGAAAGACCGATCAGTTTAGAACTCTTGGAAAAAATATTACATACATGAACGTTACATTACATTATAAAATGAAAAACAACAAAAAAATTGTCTCCATTGACCACATTAATATCCCTTAGACTATCCCTGCAGGTAATTCATAATATACTTCTTCGCATCCTGGGACAAATAAAGCATAAAAAGGGGTGAGCACAGATGCTAAGTAAGGATAACAATATAGAAGAAACTTTCATAAATAAACATAAACATTTAAGGAAATGTATAAGACTAAGAATAAGCCTTTTAAACATAAACTTCTACATAATATGTCAAATATAAATCAAATAATTCCATTTACTTATTCACATTGATATTCTACTAGTCAAATAATCACATGCAATATCAATAGCCAATTTCATAATGATGGAATCCATAATTTCTGACATCAGAACCACATAGTCAAGGCCCTGTGCCAAGACTACAAATAAGATTTTTTCAAGGCCTTGTGCCAAGACACTAGTTTGTCTCATGAGACCTATCGATGCATCGAGGAGCTATAGCGGGCTCCACCCATCTCTTACTAATTCTAATGCATTCCACATATGAAAATGTTTAAACATAACATAATCATTCGTATTTAAACTCGCATACAAAATGTAAATACATTATCCCTAAACCATGAATGGTATAAAAATAACACATCCACATTCAAACATATAACAAATACTTCAATACAATATGGAAGATATCTATAATAAATCCACCTTGATCAAGAATAATATCCCATAAAGGATGTTGATATAGTTGAAAATTATCAGTAAAAATCTTTGAGAGAAATATCCATTTTCCATGAAATCATTTAAATGTCACATAATTTTAAAGGAAGTCATTTAAAAGATAGTTTTGAATTAAATTTTCTTCTACCAATTTGAAACTTTTTAAAGTAATTAACATTTTAAAACATCAATGTCCATATAAATAAATCCTTAAACCCATTTTGAAAACATGGACATTAATGAGAAAGGTTTAGAAGAATAAATATTTAAAACATTTAAAATGGTGTATTAGAAAAAAGTCCCTTAAAATAATCCCTTTGAAAACTCTTTTATGAAATTTTTACATGAATAATAAATATTTCCTAGTAGATACTTACGTAAAAACAACCTCGGATAATAAAGATATTGTGGAATTAACCCTTACCATGTATTTTCTTTTGGTTGAGGGTACGTTTAACCTCTTGTATAATGACCATAGTTTGTTATTAAATTATTACAGAATGATATTCATATTTATTATATCATACATTATTCATTTATGACTTTATAATACCCATTTAATAATTATTAACATGTTAAATTAACATTTCAGGTAATAATCACTTTCTTTATCGTACGTGTTTTTACTTGTTATTATTGATCGTATCATTTAGATCATGATTTAAATACTTCCAGAATATAATCCTTGATTTATATATCATATATATTTATAATATAAATATTTATAATATATAGATATATGAAATGGAAGGAACCGTTTATGGATATGGTATGCCGTATGTACGTATAAGCGTTGTTTCCGTTTTCATATTGTATTAAGCGGAAGTAAGTGAATAAGATATATGTAAGTATATAAATACATATATATATATATATATCCAGTATCATTATTAATTCATATATTACATGATTATTAATAATATATATTTTTATAATCATCGTTGAATGGTGAACGTGGAAATGAATCACATCACGTCGTGGAGACGGAAATCCGTATGTATGCACGAGCGACATTATCATTATATTTATGGTGAAATCGTATGTAATTGGATAGTATATTATATATACAGAATCATTAACATGATATACTTATTATTTACATCAGTTATTCTCATTATTATACCCATCCAAATAATTAAGTGTTTGAATAACAAACTACACCATGACGTGGAGATGGTAAGCCATACGTATGCACGTATGGTGACTTTTTCATTTATTGGATGGATAAAATAATGAATATGGTTGTAAAATATTTATAATAACAACATAGTATGTAGGAAGCATTGGAGTTATTATTTTGGTATGGAAAAAACAAATAATGAGGAAGTGGAAGAAGAAAAGAACTTGAAAGAGGGTGGTGAAATTATTACCTCTTCTTCGGGTGTTTCCTTTTGAGTTGATCAAAAGGGCTACTTAGGTTGGATTTCTGATCAAATTAAGGCCTCTAGGTATAAGGAAGGAAATTTTGGAGGATATTTTATTAGGGTTTGGCCATGCCAAATGGCTTTGGAGGTGCGATTTTGAGAGAAGGTGAAGTACCTTTTTATAAGAGAGGTGAGGGTCACTTTAGAAAAAAGCTTGAAATATTATTTTATAATAAAATAATTTTCGGTTTCTAATAGCTTAAAATTAATTTATTTCTAGGATAAGGTTGGGATGGGTCAAAAACCTCTCAAACAATAGGTTTTATAGAAGTTTAGGTTACCATTTTGACCTTATCTTTTAGATCTAACTCTTAGTTAAATAGTTTAACTTTTACCGTGTCTTCTTGTATTCTTAAACTATATGGTTAATAAACTTACTCTAAACTAAAAAGAGATCCTAAATTGGTTCATTAATGACATATATAATATTATTTAATCCCTTTTTATGAACCTTATATTTTTATGAATATTATTTCAACCAATAATATAGTATTTGTTTAAAAAACAAATTTATGTCAATTTTGACACTATTTGGTATTTTGTTTTTTGTGAAAGTCATAACAACCTCATCACATCGAAAAATATTTATCTAATCAACCATAAAATGTAATATTAACCTATAAAAATAGTTTAATTCATCATAAGCCTCAATTTAAATTTATTTGGATATTTATAATATCAATTATTTTAATATTTCATTAATAAGGTAATTTCTACATCATCATTGTGTCATAAATAAATTAAATTATTTAATGACTAAAAATTATAAATAAAATACCATTATGTATGAAATATTTTTATCTTTCTAAGTAATATTTATTGTCAAATTTATATTTTGCTTAACCCTATATAAAAATTGTTTTATTATTAAACTTTGAATTTAACACTTTTAACTCTTCTTTAAATAAAATAATAATAAATGTCTTAATCTAATCCATGTGGACCAAAGAGAATCATATTTTATTCATAAGGTTTTTTTTGTCGAATTTCACTTATCCAATAAAATTAGGACATGTGTTAGGGTAATTTTAATATCATTTTTACCCTTAATTACCCTATTTACTTTTAATTGTGGTAAATAAAAGTAAAAAGTTACTATTCACCAAAAAATCATCTTATTGAACCAAATTTTACTTAATGATGTCAACCGTGTCTCTTTAATTTTTGAAATTCAACTCACAGAAGTGGTAAAATTATGTTTTATGCAAATTTGCAAATGCTCCTAGAAGGTGGGTAAAAAACATTAAAAAGTTTAATAAAATTTTATACATCTAATTTTATTATAAATTGACTCCAATGAATTAAATTGAAATTATATAGGTATTATATATCTATTTGGAAATAAAATAAATTTAAATAAAATAAATAATTATTTAAATAAAAAGTCGGTTTTAAATAATAACGCAATGTTTGTCACTATTCATGAAAAAATGAAAGTTTTCAGAAAAATACAAAAAATTTACCCAAAGATAATTTTGATATTCAAAATTGAAAAATGAATTCCATTTTAAAAAATTCAAAACATATAAGTTTCATTAATTAATTTAAAATTAATTCTCGTTGTCCAAGTCAAAAAGTGGGTTTTTAAAAAGTAAAACTATCAAAAGATTGACATGTGTTTTTGTGAAATTTAAATGTCAAATTGCTTATAATGACCTAATTTGAATTAAATGATAATAATATAATCTAATTAAACTTCAAAACAATTAAAATTTATAATATAAAAATATAAATTATTTTGATTAAAAAAGTTGTTTTTAATTAAAACATAGTATTTTTCACTATTCATCAAAATATAAATGTTATCAGAGAAGTGCCAAGAATTTATCCAAACTAAATTTTTATGTCCTTATTCTAAAGAATAATTTAATTTCATTAAATTGAATATATAAAATTGTCATATATTGGTTTTAAAATGGGTTCTTTATTAATAGGTGGTAAAATTGCATTTTTTTGAAAAATGCTTCTTTTATTTGAAAAAATGAATATGTTCTTATATTATGTTTAAGAATGGTGAAATTAAGCTAGAGATATCCATTCAATATGAATGGCTACCTAACTTTTGTAAATCATGTTTATGAATTGGTCATATCCATTCACAATGTCGTAGGAGTTTAAAATGATCCCTCTGTAAATCACTGGGTCACACCTCTGATCGGTGCCAAAAGAAGCTTAATAAAGATGAATCCAAGATAAATGACCCTCCAAAAGAAGCCCCATATTTTTATGAGGCTGTTCAACATGGATTTACCAAGTCTAATGATTTCCAGCATGCCACTGCTGATGCCTCTATGGAGACTGATAATTATTTAAGTCTGGACTCATCTGGAATTAAGGTTGGAACTGAGAAAAAGGCATGGTCTGATATTGCAGAGGAGGAAGGGAATATATCAAAGCATGAGGTGGCTGTTCAAGATCATGTTAATCATGAACTTGACTATGCTGCAATGGCCCCTATCTCTGGTAAGGGAAAGCTGGAGATTGTTGATAATGGGGGATTTCGGTTGGTGATGCACAAAAAGGTGAGAGATGGAAAACTTTCCCAAAAAAGTACATATAGATGATGAGGTAGAAAATCTGCCTTTGGCTCATCAATCTAGAAATTATCAAGGTGATCTAGGGGTGTCCTGTCCACCTGGATCTTCTGGTCACAAGGCAGGCAATCTGGAAGCAGAAACGGCCCTAGTGAAGCAGGTCACTGAAAAGTCCCCTGTCTACTCTCCCTTGGATCAAATGGAGAGTAGAGATGCTGATGAGGCAAGGGTGGCAGAGAATAAAGAGAAGCTACCAATAAAACTAGCTACCGTTTATTTCTATGTTAGAAACTATTAATACCCCTAAGTTTGATTTGCTGAACCTTGATGGTCTGAAGAATGAAGGTTGTAACAACAGAAGATTCATTCCTGCTACTAAAGAGGATGTGGAGGTCTCTAAGGAGAAAGAGTATACTGGTCAGTTTGATGCTCAAACAGTGCAGGTCATAGAGGTGCCTCATGTGGATGTATTGCAGGAGTGGTCTCCCATTGCAGTGCAGGTTACTAATGTAGTGCAAGGGGATGAACTGCATGACCATCGCACTGTACATCAGAACGATCCTGGACAGGATAGGGATCCCTCTCATGAGGATTCTGATTCGAATAGGATGGAGAATGAAGGCATGCAAAGGGGAATAAGGCGTCATAACAGGGGAGGACTTAGGGTCTGTGGCTGGCCTAGGAAGAGGTAACTCTATTGTGTTCATTTGTGTTTGTTTATGGTGTAGTTCTATACATGTAAGCACCCCCTTAATCTGCTATATATTTACTATATTTTTTTCAAATAAATTTGGGGCCTGGGTTTAGAACCCATGGACGAACCTTCTTGGTTTGTATAAGAAACACATAATATTGATGTTAAAATTATATAGAGTATATAATATTTAAAATGCAGTTAATACTATTCATAACATTTTTTTGAACAGCTAGTTTAGTATGTTGTGGTGCGCTCGAACTCGGTGTCGCGTGTAGCGCAAGCTATTGAATTACATTAACAAGATAACATACTATTAAATATTGGGGGTTAAATATGTATTATTAAACATTTATCATTATACAAGTACCAAAATTACCAAACCAAAATTCTTGTGAAAAATAAAACTGTTAACACCCTGAAAAAATGATATTAATAAGGAATTATTGATAATTGGGAAATGAAATGTTATAAATGGAGCATATATGATATTATAATTATTTAGTTGATTATATTATAGAATTATAATTAATTTTAATTTATTATACTGGTGATTATATTTCTTTTAAATAAAATATAACTCAAGCTAAGGGTTTATCATCTTAATTTATCTTCTTTGGGACATATGTGGTGTCATGAACTTATCTTTTTTATGAGGTGTATATACTACCATATGAAATTTTATATCATTATTATCCTTATTTTTAGGATATTTAATTTTTTATTTGAAATTATTCATTCATGAGGAATATAATTCAAATGTTACTAAAGCGGCAAGGGATTGAAATTTCAATCTTATTTTTAATCTCGTTTGTTTATGCCTTAATTTACACTGTTATACTTATATAATACTAAGTTGATAAATTCATTTAATTTTATTCTTATCTGGTTACTTATTCATAATTAATTTTTTCTTTTCATTTTACTCACTTTAAGTATTCAAGATATCGGAAGTGGGTTTTTATGGAAAACTGGCATTATTTCCCTCTTTGATCTAAAATCTGTTTTCTTTCATATCCATGTTTTATAAAAAAATAATAAATACTTTTATTATTATACTATGTTTTTTTAAATTCATTTTCACCCATGATTTAATTTTTACAAAATATTTTTAAGAAGAAAATTATTTTCATTTTTTAAAAGTGGTATTTTTTTAATTTTTCTACAAAAGTGTGAAAAAAATGTTTTATTTTAACTTATACAGCATGAATGAAATTTATCACTACTATGACCACTCAATATGTTGAAAATTATTTTAAAGGTTTTCAAGGTTGTTTTAAATTTGAAAATTTCCATAATATTTTTTAAATATCTTTATTTATAAAAATAATTTTCAAAGTGGAAAGGTTATGTTCCTCATGAAATGTTTCAGTGATCTTTAATGGAATTTTATTCTATGCTAACATAATTTCATGATAATCATGCATAAAAAGGATATTATCAAAATATACCATCTGTATTCTTTCTCTTTGTGTTTTAATTATTATGGTTGTGATATGTTTATGAAACCAATTTATTTTCATGGGTTATACTATGTTGAATTGATGAAATGTTTGTAAAACATTATTTTATTACTAGAGTTATGAGGTGATGATATGGAGAATGTTTAATGATATTATGGAACAAATATGTTTGTTTTTCATTATATTACTAGTGGTTGTGGATTTCTATAACCCTTAAATGCATTGGGTAAGGTTTTATATCTCAATAGATAATTATGGGAAATAATTTGATATTCATGACCCATTATCGGAAACAAGTCAAAGTGCTTTATTCATTATAGGAAACTATTCAATGTGCATGATCCATTATGGGAAACAATTCGATGTGCTTCATCTATTATAGAAACCATGTATAATTTCTTGATCCACTATGAGGAACAAGTGTTGAGGCATGATCTATCTGGATTTTATGGTCTTTTTAGTAAACCATGAAATATGAAATGGTTTCTATACCTATGATAGTTCCACAATTCCATGACGTGAACTTATATTTCATGATTGATTTATGATGATTTCCCACTCCTATGATTCATGTCCTTGACATAATAAATAATTATGTCATAAATATTTTTTATGATATTTGATTCATTGGGAATTAACCTTTTAATTTGTGGTCCTGATCTCAATCCCTTATGCTTATTTTATTCTTTCATATAATAACTGATTAGTATATTTCATGTTTACCCTTACTGAACATTTTTTCTCACCCTATATTATATATCCTTTACCTAGGTTATTAATAAATTTGTTAAGTAGGTTATGTCTATGAATAGTACTAAATTTAGAGATTATTATGGGGGATTCTGAAAATCTTTCATAAAATAAGAATATTGTGTATCTAGTCTCTAAATAAAATAAAAAAAATTGGTCCTTTGGTGTATAATTTTGAAATGTTTTAAAAATGTATCTAAAATAATGTAATATTTATGTATGAAATTCCTAGGACTTTACACTAACCATTACATTATCACTCAAGGCCTCTTTATTCCAACACATTATCTCAAAAATTGAGGTCATGCCTTGGAATCTATTGTCGATCAAATTGAGATTCGTTTCTTATCACAAGTACATAGTCAACACATGCATGAGAAAATAAAAAATGAATACAGACCAACCTCTAGTATAACCTAGAAATCATGATGTTTTTATCCCTAAATACCTATCATATCAACCATAAACATTCCTTAGAATATATTTGGACTCACTAGACCATCTTCTCAAGGCTATTAGTGTTGCACAAGCATTACATTCTGGTTAATTTTTTATTCCCATCTATCTAATCAAGGAATCCACTTGGGAATTTAAGACACATATTTGTCTCTAATCATCTGCACTATGTTTCACTCATCACCCCATGGTGACCTAATAACTTATAGGATCTTCTTGGATTTGGACTCCCAAGTTAGGTCCCATCCTCTTTTAATTATACTTTAAAATCCATCCTCATTACCCAGGGACCATCCCCAATCTACCTCACTCTAAGCCACTTGGAATCCTCATGAGAATACATTCAGAACTCCCCACGACCTATACCAGAGTTCCATTATCCATCTCCATTGGGATCTCTCTCAAACCTAACACTCATAAGAAACCCCTATCTATCTCAAAATGACTATTCTCGAAGAACTCATTCGGCCCATGGCACACACAAACCCTCAATACATCCTCAAGTGATTCCACCTCCAAAACTATGTAATGTATGACGATATCACTAATTCTCAATAGGAAAAAACCAGTCATTACTACCCTTATAATCCTAAAGTGGATAAATTCAGCTACTAAAAACTTATTCCAGCCTTAGGAATCATCACAGACCTCTCACTAACCCAAAAATCTCCATCAACTCTTGGATACATGTTCATTAGGATGTCCCCATTTACCCAAATAATAAGGAGAAATTTTTCAAACTCAGGGTGGATAAATTCCAGCCTCCCTATGTACCTAAGGTGATCAAGGTCTCTAGTCATCTAATTGGTCTCATGAAAAGATGTAGGAATTCACACTCATATGTGAACAAGCATATAGTTTTGTATTAATGGGACCACCTTGTAGAGACCCGAAACTTGACGTACATGGACATTACATTACTTTTGCGGAATACTTAGTACATAACAAAAACACACACTAAAGGATCGTAATAGTTTAGCGTCTTTGGAAACTCGGAACGTAATCTTCTAATCGTGGTGAAAGGTCTTCAATATCTCCCATAAATATCTTCCCCTTTTTTTTACCTAAAACCTTTATTTATATCCTGGGGAAAAGAAAACATAAAAGGGTGAGCTCAAATGCTCAGTAAGGGTATACAAAAGAAATAAAAATCATATCATATCTTTTTGAAAATCATAACCTGCAAAAGAGATCATAATATCTTAACATGGAACAAATCATAGAAGTGAAAATGAGATCACCATAATCATAACATGAAACTTGAAACTTTGTGGCATGCACACATAATCATGTAAAATCATTTCTTGTTAGTCATGACTCATTTCCAAGACTATCTTAGTGGACAAAGTCCCTTTCTGAATCGAGTAACCCTCATTTCAGTCCTGTTTCACTGAACCGGTATAACCTACCATTTCAGCCATGTCTATCTCATGAGATATAAAATCTTTACCCAATGCATTGGAGGGAGATATAGGTCCCACCCATCTTATAATGAATCTTTTCTTATGTGTGCCACATAATCATAAAACATACATCATCGCATAACACATGTAACAAAAATGGGATTCTTGAAACATCATGACATCATAAATCAATTCATATAAGATAAAGGAATTTATAAAAATAATTCCATCACAACATGATCAAATTAATGTAATAATAGGGATAAAAACAGAACCCTTTTATTATCTTAGATGGAAAATAATTTTGATAAAATACTTGAAATGAATTCTTGAGGAAAATATCCTTTCTTCTTCAAAAACACTTTTCCTTTCTTAACATGTCATACAATTTTAAAATAAAAGAAGTTGATTAAAAATAAACTTGAATAATTGTAAAGGAAGTTTCTTGGAAATAATTTTTTTAGAAATCCATTCATGCCGTATAAGTTAAAAAAAACATTTTTCGTACTTTTGTCGGAAAAGTCAAAAAGTACCTCGTACGAAAAACGACAAAAGATTCATTTCATACATATTACTAAAAACTCAACGAAGGGTAAAATTGGATATAAACTATGGTAGAAGGATGGAAATAACATTACATATTGAAGGAACATGGATGTTGATGAAAAAATACACCCCAGTAATTACCAAAGTAAAAACAATCTCGGATAAAAGTGAGATTGTGATATTTCCCTTACCTTAGGTCCAATTTGCTTCGTATGTGTCCGAACCTCCTGTATAATGATTTAAATAATGTCATTGACATATTACAGAATCATATTCATTGTTATGATATCATATATGGTTCACTTATGACATTATATTACCCGTTCTTTTGTAAATTCCATGTTAAAGAAGCGTTTTGGGTAAAATCGTTTCATTTATCGTAGGTGTTTTGACTTGTTGTTCTTGACATCATTATTACTTATATCATGATTTACTTACTTCCAGAATATAAAATATGATTTATATATCATATATATTCAGTATATATATATATATAATAGATAGATAAATAAAATGAAAAACACCGTTCATGGAGACGGTAGTCCGTACGTACGCATGAACGCTGTTTTTCTTTCCTTATTGTCTTGAAATGGAAGTAAGTAGATGACATACATATGTATATATATACATAAATCCAGTATCTTTATAATGTCATATATTTCATTATTATTTCTTATATATACATTATAATCATTCTTAAATGGTTAACATGGAGAATGAATCTCATCGCGTCGTGGAGACGGTAGTCCGTACGTACGCACGAGCGATGATATCATTTCTATAAATATTGAATTGAATTGGAGTGGATTATAAAATATATTAGAATCAATATGATGTTGTAATAACTACATATATTTATTCTTTACACCATTATACCCATCCATGTAAGGTGGTGGTGGAAAATAGATTACACCACGGCGTGGAGACGGTATTCCGTACGTACGCACGCGCGGTGATTTCTTTTTCCGTAGGATGGATAGATGGTGAAATAGGTTTGTTTCATAATTATAATAACATATCAGTATATGAGTGATACTGATGTTATTACTTCATAATGAAACAACCTAATAAGAAGAAGTGGAAGAAGAAATAAAGATGAAAGAATTGGTAACGGTAATTACCTCTTCTTTGAAGTGCCTCTTTGAGACCTCCTCTTAGGGCACTATAATTGGTCTTTGAGAAAGACCAGAACCTCTAGGATGTTGCTAGGGAAGTGGAGAAGGGATTTTGGCAGGGGTTGGCCGAGCTTGAGTGCTCAAATTGGTGTGAGGAGGAGGGGGAGGAGGTGTCCTTTTATAAGGGAGGAGAGGGGCACCTTAGGAATATCTCAAAATATTATTTTATATTAAAGTCAAAATCGGTTTATAATGGTTCCAAAGGGTCTTATTTCGAAGATAAGGTGGGTAGGGTAGAAATCCTATCAACCAATAGAATTTAGACAAGTTTAGGATATTATTTTAACCTTATCAATTAAATTTAACTCTAAGTTAAATAATTTAACTTTTACCATGTCTTTTTGTTTTCTTTCACTATATGGTTAATAAACTTACTATAACATGCCAAACGAACCCCAAATTGTATATTATTAATACATATATCCTTATCTAAGTCATTTGGCCGAACCTTAGATTTTTAGGAATAAAATAACAATTAATAATATAATATTTGATTTAAAAACTATTTTGTGTCAATTTTGACACTATTTGATATATGATTTTTGTGAAAGTCATAACAGAATTATATGTTCAAAACAAGTTGATTAAATCAACACTAATATATCATAGTAACCTAGAAAATTAGTGGAATTCATAAAAAGTCTTAAATTACATTTATTTTGGTATTTATATTATCAATTATGTCAATATTTCATTAATAAGATAATTACTGAATCATCTTTGTGTCATAAATAAATTATATTATTTGATGTCTAAAAATTACAAATAAAATACCATCATGTAGGAAATCTTTTTAGCTTTCTAATGAATATTTATAGTCTAATTTATCTTATGTATAACCCCATATTAAAAATGATTCACTTATTAAACTTTGATTTTAACTATTTTAACCCTTCTTTAAATAAATTAATAATAAATGTCCAAATCTAATCCAAGTGGGCCTAAATGGTCATATTTTATTCCTAAGTTTGTTTTTGGTCGAATTACACTTGTCCAATAGAATTAGGACATGTGTTAGGGTAATATTAATATCATATTTACCCTTAGTTACCCTATTTACTATTAACCGTGGTAAAAAAAGTAAAAAGTTACTATTCACCAAAAAATTATTTTCATCTCATTGAACCACATTTTAGTCCTTGATAATAACCGTGTCTCTCGGATTTTAGAAATTCCATTCACAGAAGCGGTAAAATTAAGTTTTATGCAAAATTCAGTTTTTAACCTACCACTTAGTAGTTTCACTATTCATCAAAAATTGATGTTTTTCAGAACAATGCCAAAATTTCATCCCAAGCTATATTTCATATTCCGAATTCAAAAATGAAGTCTATTTTACCAAATTCATAACATAAATGTTGCATTAATTAATTTTATAATTAAATCCTGCTATTAAATCAAATAGCGTGTTTTTAAGAAACAATATCTATCAAAAGATTGACACTTGTTTATGTCTAGTTTAAATGTGAAATTACATCCAATGACCAACATTGTATTAAATTGTAAAAATATATTCTAAATATACTTTAAAACCACTCAAATTAATGATTTATCACTATTAATTATTTCGATTAAAAAAGTTGTTTTTAATTATAATTTAGTAATTTTCACTATTCATCAGAATATGAAAGTTATCCGAAAAGTACCAAAATTTCACCTTAGGCTAAATTCGATACTCCGAATCCAAAAATGAAGTCCATTTTGAGAGTTAAAATTTCTAAAATTTAAAAAGTGGTTATTACTATTCATAACGGCTAGTTTTAATAATATTTTAATAGCATATCATTGTTTCGTGAAACTCAGGATTACGTACCACACACGCTATCGAGGAAGGTTGCGATTGCGTGTAATGCAAGGCAAGTCAAGGATGCGTGTTGTGCAAGCTCCTTTTGGTGTAGCGTATAACACAAGACATTAGTAAAATAAAAAGAATATTTTTTCATAAAATCTCGGGCTGTTACACACCTACTTCAAACCCAAAGTTTTCATCCTCATGATGCTTTTCTCATCCTAGACCAATCATTATATGCCTCATCCAAGATTGTACCAAATCATAAGATCCTATCTCACACCAAAAAAATAATTATAACATTTAATAATTAATTATTTGAATTAAATAAATAAGTTATATTCATTAAAAACCCTATGGGAATCACCACATCCTGAAACCCATATAAAAACTCATGAATTCATCTTTATTTTATCCTACATGTCAATGTGAATAAAAAACCCCACTATACTTAATCAATTCTACCATGATCTATTGGAATTACGTTTGAAACCATAGTAAAATTGTCCTAGGATCAAAGGAAATGAAAGATAAATAATAATATAGGAAAATGTAGAGTTAGACATACATAAAACTCATTTCAGAATGATAAAAACCCAAACCACATCAAGGGAGATAAATAAGAGGAATAATATGGTGGAAATGGTCGAATATCCCTTCCCCATATCTATGTGATCTAAAACACAATTTTGAGGCTATTAAATTACCAATCTAGTCCAACTAAAAAACCCACACAATGCCTCCTGATGTGACCATAATGGTCATGGAACAATGCCTCCAAGATAAGGCCATATCATAGGGGGTCTCTCTTAGGTAACAATGTAACCAACCCAAGGAGAGGGAATGACACATGGGATACCTTTATCATAGTGTGTACCATTTGTTTCGCATTGCGATCGCCTCAATTCATGGGTTCATTCCCCGACCAAACACCTATCATGGTGTGACCCATATTGGTTATGCTTTGATGGGCCTCACCTAGGGTAGTGTTAATAAACAAGGTAATCAACTATCCTCTCATGATTTAATTCCTTACACTCCCACCTACACCTCACCCCTCGCCACAGGATTCCACGACATGACCATCTGTCTACATCAAAAACTAGAAAAGAGGAGGTGTCACCTCAGCCCCACTCTACTATTCACCAGAGCATAAAAAAACCCTCTCATGCATTAATTGACATTCAAAGTCATCACCTTGAGAGGTTACATCAGTCAAATTTCTGATCAGAGATCTAATTTTCTAAACACCCCTACTCAAAAACCAAAAATTAAAATTTTCTCCAAAAACAATGAAATGAAACAAAATTGGTCATTAAAAACTCCCAAAACAAATATTCTCATCCTTGATAATATGTAGTGATCAAACCACCTTCATTACCAACCTATCTCAGTAATAAATTCACTACTAACCATCCATGTTTTATTCTAAAATGTGGAATGGTCTTCTGCTATACAACTCTAAACATCAATGCACAAATTTTTGGACCCACTAAATTGAACATGATGGCCAATAGGGGGAGGGGTTAATAGAACTTTCCCAAAATAGATGATGATTTAAAACTTATAACTAAATCAATTTATATTTAACATGAAGGAGATACTAAATAAAACATGAATAGTATAAACATTTGAAATGATGTTTTGTAGTGTTCTAAATAAAGTTTAGTGGAAATAAAAGATGTGAACATTATATTTTTATAGTAGTTAAGGTTACAAGGATACTAAATATACTGTTCAATATTCTCAAATTGATGATATGAATATAACTCAATAAGAAAAAACACTTGTGAAAGGTGTAATAACCTTTTAAAAGATATTATTTTTTCTTAACAATAGGTAAAAAACGAAAACAAATGAATTTTTTCAGGATTCAAAAAAAAGTATACCTATATTTTTGTTAGATATAATAACCTACTCAACCCAACTTCAATAACGTAAAACCTCAAAGCAACATAAAAAACAAAAATTGAGATAATGAAAACATACAAAATTTTAAACCGGACAAAATAAAATAAAATAATTTTGAAGAAGATTTATTTCATTGAACATTAATCAATTCGGTAAACATATATCATTTGTTAAAGTTCCTTCATGCTCATGGTTAAAAATGAAGTCATGGTAGAAAATGTTTTTTATCATATCATGAAACCAAATTTCTGTCTCTCTAGAATTATCTCTCTTTGATAATTTTGAAATCTTTCATATATTCTAAGGTGTTTATAATCAAATGATCGATGTTTACATTTCTAAGAACACTACTATAATAAAAATTCTTATTGTATAATCACTTTTCATTACCACCAATATCTTTTCATCATGTTGGTGTTTCTTGTGGAAAAATCACATAGTACTATGGTTAGAGGATAATATGAATAGAGAAATATTGTTTGAATATAATTTTAAGTACTATTTTGGTAATAGTTTGTTATATAATTCGAAAACACATTGCACTTCATCGTTAGAGTATATTTTTTTCAAAATAATAAAATATTTAAACTAATTAATATAGACATGCAACAAGTCAGATTATCAAAAATATACAAAAATAGAGTATCAAACTAGACGTGAACCTCGTGTAGCACTATGGTCCCCTCCATGACAGAGAATAAAATATATTCATATAGATTTTTAGACTGTGATGTGTATGATATAATCCTTGATGGAGAAATATTTTTCTTCAAAAATTCTCATTGTACAATGTGAAAATATAAATATCACAGCATGGTGTATTGTATGTTGATTTGAGATCTTGTATGACTTGCAATTTGAATCATAATAAAAATATAAGAATTTATAAAACATACTAAATGAATTTAAAAAGAATATGATTTTGAAATTAATCGCAAGACTTCAAAAATCATATGGATTTAATGAAATAATAAGTATTTAAAATCATATGACTTTGGAATCAGTTTTATAAGGGTAAATAGATCAATAATATAAAATTCATTTATATCCATGTAAAGGTAATTTACAGAATTCTTAAAGGTAATATATATATATATAGCTACATAAAGATAATTCTCTATTTATATAAGAATTTAAAAAGGAGACACTGAATTACATAGGTTACATAACGGTAACATTTAATTTCATAAGATTTGTAAAGATTCCATATAGACTCATGTAAAGGAAATGAAATAACTTTGATATCTACATAAGGGTGAATTGATTTCTTGAAAAGGTAAAACATTAAATCCAATATCCACATATAGGTAAAATAGAACATCGGTAATTGTCAAATGGGATTCACATAATAGTAATACACAAAATTATAATGTCCATGTAAAGGTAAATAATGATTTAGAAATGGTGTATAATGGTGGTATAAAATTCATATAAAGGTAATATGTGTGTGTGTGTAAACATAAAATGGGTTTCGTAAACATAAGAAGAATATATATAAGGGAAATTTAAAACATTAAATTTTAGATAAATACCTAAAAATTAAATCATTATAAACATCAAACATTTAATGCTTAGTTAGTAAATATAAAATGAATATGATGTAAATTAATTAATAATACGTAAACAAAAAATAATAAACTAAAAATTTGACCAAGTTTAAACAATAACCACCTCCCCATTTTGTAAATTACAAAACCAAAATTTTAATTAAAATATTCCCAAAAAGTTATACCCCCTTTTGAAATTAATAAAAAAATAATAAAATATTTTATTATTAGTTTCAATTACTAATAACTATAAACATTAAAAAAAATATTATTCATAATAGTTATGATCTATTTGATTAGTAAAAAAAATAGATCTCCTTAATTTATTCAAACAATTATAAAACATTAAATGTTAAAATAATTTATAAACAAGAGGTGGTGTTTAAAAAATCATATAATCTATCATAAAATACCAGTAATATTTATGCTTCTAAATGGGTGACTTCTATAGTTTAAACTAATACTCCCCCAACACTAATATAAAAATTTAAAATAGAAACAAAAATTTCTAAAAATATAACATTATATTCTATGTGCTTACCAGGATCTCCTTATAATAATACAACATTAAAAATAATATATAACATAATGACATAAAAATACACATGTTCCCTAAAAATGATAATATTCAATAACATAGGGGAAGTATAATTATGAGATTCCATAAACAGTATTATAATTTAAAGTTCTACATGATTAAAATATCTCCCCCTAAATAAATTCATATGTATATTTCAAACAAAAATATAAATTCTAAATTTAATTTATCATTAAAATTTATAAGGAAACTATTGAATTACCTTCGCCATTGTAAATTTATTTACAGATATATTCCAAAAAATAGGTTCACTATAGCAGAGTATTTCATAACTTTTAGAAACTATGAATAATTAAAATTTTAGAAATTTAACATTTAATCTTTATCATTCCAATATAAAATTTTATTTAATAAAATTTTATTTCATTATGAGGTTTAGTAAATATATTTTTTAAGTGATTTTATATGGTAAAAAATTCAAAACAATTCCTACTTCATTAACATGATCTCTAGTAAAATGAAATCAAACATCTATAAGTTTTTTTCTAGAGTGTTCTAAAGGATTTTTTAAAATTGAAATAGCACTATAATTATCATAATAAATAGTAATTTTTTCAAAATAAATATCATGATAACACAATTTTTCTAATACATATACAGTGAAAGGACCAATTAAGATATGTGTGATCCCAGAGATAGGGAGAAAGTGAATTTGTGATCTTCCATTTTTTATGTTTTTTATTTTAAAACAACTCTTCTCTAGTTATAGATAAATAACTCTACTAGAAAAAAACAATAAAACCTTTTGAAACAAATTAATTTATAAGGTTAACTATTCAATAAGATTTGTTAGTCCTTATCATGGTTTAGAAGTAATCCAATATTACACAACCACAAGAAAAAAAATCCTTTTTTTGGTTAAAACATATAGTAAATACCCATTAATATCGTATCATTATAGTCTTTCGATAGTCCATGTGATTGTCATACATATAATATGATATTATAAATTTCTGTAACAATAATAAGAACCTTCCCAATATGTTATAGTATGTTTTTACTATACTTATTGAACTTTATTCACACTTTCCTTTCATAAAAGTACTTCTTATTCCAATTCACATTTTTTCATAGCGGAAAGTAAGAACTTTTTACCATCCTGTAGTAGTCCTTATGCATGCTCCTTCTGATATATTAAGTTAAGGAATAAACTTATATTACCTTTCATAATACTCTATTGGACCACTTCATTTGATTCTTCTTCACCATGTTATTCCAATACAAAATTATGGGAAGTCTATGTCTAGTATTTTTCAATCTGTTGTCACTATTTTTGATGCTTCAATATAAGAAATATCATGATCATAAATCTAAACCACAAAACATTATCAACTCACCCAACAAAAAAAACATTAGCAAGCTTATTCAATTCACCTTCCTCTGTTTATTTAGGAAAAAATTCTCTAAAATCTATATGTGAGGAACGTTATTCAATTTTAAAATTCACAGTCAAAGCTTATCAATGGTTTTCCGCCTTCACGCATCTACATAAATAGGATTCAACATTATTGTAAGGAACTTTCCTTAAATGAAACCATTAATAATCTCTTTCAAAGTTCCTAAAAACTAATCTCCAATCATGATATTCCGCTATGATTATTGTGGAATTGAATGACTATTTTAATATATGGTCTCCATTAAATACTTGTTTAAAATTAATTTGATCTATAGACCTCATAAATGTATACACAATAAGACTTTATACCTCTAAAACTACAAATATTTAAAAACCTTCATCTTTCAATCATCAAACGTAGTTACATAATGGCTTCAAAAATTCATAGTTATAAATTTATATAAAAAAATCAATCTGGTAGATACATGTTTGTACAACACCAAGATTTTCACAAAATCAGTGGAATCATGAAACACTCCATGATGTTTCATACATTAAGGATAATTAAATCATCATTTTATTTTCCTTTCCTAAAATATTTTTTTTAAATAACTATGAACATAAATGGATAATCATTTGTTTATATCGTCAATTTGATCATGTCATCCCATTAGTCTTAGTCCTTTGAACATGGTCTATTCACATCATATAACTCTATCTGTTTACCATTCTAAAAAATTCTAAAAAATTTAAGTGATTTATGTTATATAGAAAAAGTAAATAATTAATAGAAACTTATTTCATCATAAACAACTTCTTTTTAACGTAAAAACACCTCAAAACTAGTTACCTCACCATACTTTGAGAACACAAATAAGTTGTAGTTATATACTCAAACTATACCATGGATAAAGGATATGATAATTTATTTTTAGAACTCCATGAAATTAAATTCTTCACATAAAATTGACACATACCTGGTTTACATTTCTAATCAAACCTACAACCTCCAAAATCATAATAATAAAAAGAAATAAAAAAAATTCTAATAAGAGTAAAAAAACCATAGGTAATAATAAAATTTATATATATGGTAATATTTTTAACAAACTTTAGGTGACTTTATTTAGGATTAGATTGAAAATATAGAATATAATCAAACTTGAAAAATAATTTCAGGTCCAAATATTGTGAGATAAAGAAAAATACCTATCATGTCTCTATATAGTTTAACATCATCAAATATTCTTTATTTATCTATATATATTTCAGAATTAGTAATCATGAATTCTTTAAATGTTTTACGATAATTTAAAACAAGACTTTTAAAAATAACATTAACATGTTTAGTTTTCTTTGTAAATATAACATTTTTTAGATATTTGAAGAGCTAAAACATTTTCAGTCCACCCATTAAATTCATATTAAATTCAGAGATCATAAAAATATGTAAGTAATTTCTAAGCACATCAATAGTAAACCAAAAAATAATTTCATCAATGTGTATTTTCACAATAAAAATATCATTATAACATTTTTATAATAAAAATGTTTGTATTAAACTTTATTTTAACAAAACCATTTTAAAATTTAAATTACTAAATTATATCATACCAATATCTATGTATGGTTTCATTCCTCTTTAATATTTAAAATTTATATTACATGGTATAAGATTTAATAATAAATATTATATTCTGTGGTTTAGTTTCTCGGAAATTAGTAATGTAATACATTTAAAACATAAACTTTTTTTAAATCCACTAGAAATTCTTCTTCATCGATTCTCCCTAAATTACATTTATTTTATCTCATATCTTGGGGACATATATTAAACTAAATGGGGGAGTATAAATCCCAGGAACATAATAATCAAAAGAAGTATTTAGCGTGTTGTCATGAGAAATGAAAAAAAGGTATACTCATAATAACATGAGGCATATCATAATTGAAAGATCGTTAAGCATAACATGGAAATATTTCTACAATAGAAATATGATACATTCATAACCATATCACCAAGGTGTAATAAAACATAATTACCAAGGTTATTCTCTAAGGAATCATAAAACATGTGGTATTTGGGGAATGTTTATTTTCCCAATGCATTGAAGTGATATCTAGTAATTCCATTCATATGTCTAAATTCATGTGTTTCACGTAGAACTTAAGAAGTTATTTCATTAATAACTTGTTGGAAATAATTAACGGGTTTCATGTAAAATTTATTAAATTATTGAATGCTTAAAATAATGAGAATTGAATCCTTTTTAATCCATGAGAAAAGAATATGGGTTTCATAATTAGACGCCCCTAAAAATGTGTCATGGGTACATCTAGGTGAAATCCCAGGAATAGAGAAATGGTTTGGTTACTCACAATGTTAGGATATCACATGGAAATGAAAGAGGATTATTGAAATGATTTCAACAGCGTTATAGGTATACAAAAAGGATTATCAAATAGTATTAATGAGAGGGTAGGAAAAAATATCATCCATAAAATATAATTGGCTAGTATTAGGACCGTTTAAATTCATGATAGAATAATAATAAGAACAAAAAATTATGATAAAGTAAGTTCTTGAAAGTAAATGAGGAGAGAGGAAGAAAAATATCTTACCTTGGGAAGTAACTTTATAAAGATTAGAGAGGGAAAAATTGGGACCCTACAGACACCCAGGAGGTAATTTTTTGAGTATAAATGAGAATAATTTCATGATTAAGCAATTTTGAGTGGAATGGAATAAGATGATGGGTGGTTATTTATAGTAAAAGGGGATACATTATTTAATAATTTATAAATATAGGTCATAGAAATCTTGATTTTGGAAAACAAAAAACTATTGAAAGACCCATGGTTTTTGTTGATGGTTTTAAAATTTTAATTTATGTTTACAATATTTTAATTCATTATAACCAAATTCCATGCTTTTATATTATAATGTCCATGGAAAATTAAATTTTCCAAAAAATGTAGTTTTTATAATCACAATTTCCATTTTAGAATTTTGAAATTCAATTATATATTTTTAAATTGATTTAAATCAATTAAAATACATAATATTATTAAAATAATCTATTTTTTCATCAATTCAGTTTTATCAGTTATCACATCATTACTACATATTTATAAATTCATAAAACATTCCCTAAACATAAAATTATAGTTTTAATATTAACTAAAAACAAAGTAATTTATAAATTTATTACAATATATCCCTAAGATAATTTCCATGTTATAATATCAGATTTAATATTTATTTTATCAAAAAACATTTCCTATGTATGATAATTTTAATTGTTAAAAAATAATTATTTGTTGAAAAATAATAATCTTTAGTGCATAATCATCTTTCTAACACTTATAAGAATTTCCCGATATGTTATAAAATTATATTATCATTTATATTTAAATAAATATTATTTAAAAGAACATTTATTAAAAAATAATTATTTATAATATATAAATTTATTATAAAATTTTATATATTTTCTGAAAATATAATTATGTTTTATTTGTATCCAAAAATATTTTTTTCAATTTCATCTTATATTATTGTGTATTTAATGAAATAATGTAATTTTGAAAATGGGATTGATGAAATAAATATTTCATTTATACAATAAAAATTACACTTTTATGATACTAAGGTATAGATACATAACCCCTTATTACACCATCATACACCCTAAGGGTAAGCTGCATGATGGTGGTGTTTTCATGGGGTGGCTCAACTAACATTGTCCTAATGGTGATCTCTACTAACTTGAACTTCTCACATAGTCAATTTCATTTGAGACTTAATTATTGAATCTCTTCGTATTCTTGGTCAAGGTCCAACCCTATTGACGTTACTAGCCTCCCATGTACTAATAAATGGGATTTAAAATACATAATACTACTGTTTCAGGCCATCATTTATTCCATCTTCATTAAATTAATTTGTATCATTACCCTTAATATAAACTAGCTATAACTGTCACTTTATTAAAACTACATTACCAACATTCATATTTACATATGATTATATAATGGTAATATAATGGTCATGTCATAGTAGTCACATTTCTGATTACATAATATATATATATATATATATATATCTAACGATGACAATTTACAAGTTTATTATCACGAACTAAATCAGGTCGACCCTGAACCGGTCAACCGATCCAGTCTGTGACATGTCTCTAGGGGAATTCTTGATCCCCCCAGGATGGAAACAAGTTATTGACATCAAAATAAAGCTAGTAGAAATTATTTGTCCCACAAAATATAAATAAATAAACAAGAATAAACAGAACAATAAAAATAAACTCTAGCATCGAAAAAAGAAATAAACAGAAAAGCTCAACATACCACCATGTGTCCTTATATTTCACTACCCAACTCAGAACCAAGTTCACTGAGAGAGCGATCTAGTACTAATGAAACCTGAAACTGAAAAGAAAACGTATGGGTGATCGCTAAAATGCTCAGTAGAAAAACACCACAAGAATCCATACATTTCCTTCTATAAAATAGTCTACTAATGGTAGTTTGAAATAAAAATATAAAAATAGGGTTTTTTACATTTTAATAAAATAAAAGTCATTTCTCCATTTTAAAGTCCAACAAAAAGATCAATCATTTTCAAAAACCAACTACAATTTGAAAACGGAAACCAAAACAGGTGATACCAAATTTGTGCTCAGATAAAACAAGTAAATAGTGCCAACTGAAAATAAACTAGTGCAATAAAAAATAAACAAGAAATGTAAATAATTATGTAATAATTGGTGATCCTAGAAGACCCCTTGACGTACTTGGTTTGGAACCACCTACCGGAATATGGTGAAGCTCTTAAGTCTATAACAAACTGGCCACTCTAAAACTAACCAAATCTAATGGCAAAGCCCTCCTGGCCTAACAACCAATCTAGGGGGAACCAACCCATCTAATCGGGCATGATCAATAACCATCACTCAATCATCTAAAAGATTCCCAGGAACCCATGGTGGTAGTACTATTGGTTAAGTAAGAGTCCCTTGCATGTGTGACTCAACTAATAGGTTGTCACCGCACTTGCCTACCCCAAACAAAAACACTTCTTCTTCTTTCACCCATAAAGGGATACAAAATATAGGAGCTCCCCATAAATACATTCAATCACTTCACATTAAACAAAGTTTCAATCGGGCCTTTAAAACATCTAAACATTTAAAAAATTTCACAAAATAATAAGGTTTCCCAACAGGCACACATTTTTTAATCAAAATCTTTTTTAAAAGTTCACACAAACATCATCATTAAATTTAAAGTGATAAACTATCCTTTGAGATCCAAAACCAATACATTTTCATAAATACATCTCCAAACTTTGGGAAAATACATCATATTACAAAACATTCCAAATGGCCCATTGAGCCCAATGTTTGTACAAACATACTCCAAGTGCCAAATAGGCATACCTCTTTAAGATTTTATTTAATCCAATTTTAGAAGTCAAACAAGGGAACAAACATTATTTAAATACAAAAAATGTTATTTAAAATAAACAAGTTTTAGGGGGGGACAACATTTTCAAGTTCCACCTACATTTGAGGCACATCCATGTGTGCACCTTGTTCTCCCATGAATGTGCCAGCATCCAATGCCATACTAAGAGTAACCAAGAAAACATTTAAGCACCATTTCAAGAACATCACTCACCATCAAACCAAAACAATAACCCACATGACACCAAATCCATTAACCATTGTTTAAAAAAATCAATTGATCCTTTTCAAAACATTTTTTTCAAAATACCTAAGCCAAATGATCCCTATATCATACATACAATAAAAAATCCACAATTCAACAATTACACTATAACACAAATAAGTATAAAAATTTCTTACATACCCAATTTCACTTTAAGGAAAAAATTATCATTTCAAAAAACATCTAAGGTCTATTTTAACCTAAACATATTTCAATAATTTCTTTGAAAACATATCTTTAACAATTTAAATAAATTTCAAAACACTATACTAAGCTAAAAAAGGCACCCTAGTGGTGAAAATCATGGTAATAAATTTATTGAAAGTGCCAAGCATCAAATAAAGTGCATAAAAAAGATATATATGGGGACTACTACCTCAAAGGCGTGCAAACATGACCCTACTTCCACAATAGGTAGAACCGATCCTTATGTCCCCATCACACTCCTTAAAAGAAAGAGAAAAATGCACAAAACTTAACTTGTACACTAGGGTTTGATAAATTTGAAGGAAAACATAACTCAAAGAAAGAACACACTGGAAGGGAGGATGCCACGCATCAGGGGGAGGTGGAGATGCAACGAAGGTTTCAAGATCGATCCAGAAGACTGTTGGACTAGGGGGGTTGGTTTTCTAGAATGGGGGGAAAACACCACTACCACAGGCTGCTAGAGACGAGGGTCGGCAAGGGGATCGGGTGGCCAGAGTAGGGCGGGGTGAGGGCTAGACATAGAAAATGAGAGCAGGGGGTCGGGTGAGTCACTGGATAGAGGGGAGAGGGCAGAGGAAGCCTGGCTAAAATATGGATGGGTGAGGCTGGAGCGGCTGGGTGAGGCTGGGAGTGGACCAGGAGGGCGATGGGGCCGACGTGCACCGCTGGGAGGAGGGAACCAGGAGGCCAGGGCGAAGCGGCGAGGATGGGAAGAGGGTAGGCTAGCCGAAGGCGTAGAAGGAGGTCAGACCAGGGGTTTAGGGAGGGAGCGGAATATGAGGGAAAGGTGGAGGCGAGGTTGGATGCAGGATTGAAGGGATAATGAAGAAGTGGGGTTGGCCATAGGAGAGGAGGGTGAGCATAGAGGGAGAGATGCAGGGAGGGGGGTGCGCTGCAGACAATGAGGGAGTGCGGCGAGGGGAAGGGGAAGCAGGGAGGGGTATCACCAGGTAACTTAGGGTTTTTTATTTTATTCATTTTATAATAATAATAATAATATAAACAATAGTAATAATAATAATATATAGAATAATAATAATATATAGAAATAATAATTAAATAAATATAATTATAATAATAAGAAGAATAATGACAATAAAAATAATAACAACAATAAAAATAATAATAATGAAAATCATAATTTTACTCATTTCCTTTTAAATAATAGCATTAAATTAAACATTTCAAAAAAAAAATAGAATTTTATTTGTTTTAAACAATAGGCAATTTCACGACACCTGATCCGACGGCGCGGCTACCACCAACCGTGTGGTCACCACGCAAGGGTCCAAAACCCAGTAAAACTATTAAACATCAAAAAAATTAAACTGGGACCCAACCCAAACCTGGACGTGAGATCTTAAAGCTAATAAATCATTAAATAAAAATTAAATTAAAAAAGTGGGGGTGTGAAAATTCTTCCAAACACATACACTTTCTTCCCCCTGAAAGTCACCTAGCCGAACAATAGAAAAAATAAGAATCCATGCTTGATCAAAACCGAAACAAACCGCAAAACAAGAGAACATGAGAAGACGAGAGGGTTCTCCCCACCACAATAACTCAACTAGTGCAAAAAATTTACACCCAAACACACCATCTAGGGAATGGGGCCAACGCGGTATTTCCCAACTGTTCTAAACTAACTTCTATAACACGAGTGAACAACACCTCAACTGAAACTTGGAACTCTCAACCCGTACCAAAAACCTCCAACACTAGAGAAAATCCCCAAGTATAACTTAACCCAAGTAGTGAACCTAAGTATAACTACAAACAATGATTCTTCCACAGGAACTTACACCTCCAAACAGACACATCCAAACCGAGATTAACCCATACAAGGTCCAAACACACTTTTAAGAAAAACAAACGATTCATAAAACTAAATCCACACAAACACGACTTCTTAGATTATAATAGAATTAGTCCATCATAAATTCACAGAAAAACAATGAACTTAAAACAATATCAAAACTTTAACAGAAGAAAAACAAGAACAAAAATACATTAAATGTTCTACTGCCAACACGGAACAAAAAACTAGAACTGAGGCTTCACACCCCCGGAAAATCCAGACTATGCACAAGCTTCACCCCATGACCTGTGGCTAGGGCTCTGATGGCTAAAGAATCTCCTGACTCACAGTCAGGTACTTCAATCCTCTTGTCATAGTGTCTTCTTCAAAAGATGCTTCCTGTAAAACTTCTCTAAATGACCCAGATGCCCATAATGATGGCACATCTTTAGAGGGATGTGACATGACATATTTGTGTTCCCTAAACATCCACACTAATGGCACACCATTGAATGGTCCGGTGAACTGGATGTCGAAACCACTGTAGATGAATCTTTAGAAATAGGTCCCTCTAGAACACCCTGCTCACCAGATGGGGAACCTTCATGAGTGACTAGATATGCTTTATTTCCAACCATTTTTACCCTAAAGACCAACTCAGCTAAAAACGCCTCATCCACCAGCTTTTCAAAATGATGGTCCTTAGAAGGGAGGAACCACTCCTTGATCTCTAGACAAAGACCCCTGATGAAGAGAGAATTATTCATCAAATTATGTGATGCTAACTCGGGAGAAAAGGAAACAAGTTCCTTGAAATGGTCAACATATTATTTTACTATTTTTCTTCCTTATTGAATATGCATGATCACTTTCTATTTCTTTTTCTTCACCTCTTCAGGTATAATCCATCAGACAAAGAATGATTTAATGAAATCCCATGGCATCCCAGCTTGCACTGATGGTGGGGCGAACAAATCCCATTCATCCAGTGCTGGACCTTCGAATAGACCCAAAATGGAATTCACTTTGATAGCTTCGGGACTTCCCAATACCTTGAAGATGTGCTCAACCTCTTTAAGCCACTCTGCTACCTCAAACAAACCCTGAAAACCATGAAGGATGGGCAATATCTGAGAAGGAAAAAAAACTGGGCATGACTTATTAGAACCCTTAGGGACATTTCTTGGTGGCATTTTTTGAACAACATATAAAACACAAAGCCAAAACCAATATCAACTCAAAGTATAATTAAAAGTAACATCCTAAGAAAAAATGACCCGCTCAAAAACCAATAAAATAAAAACAAAACCCAAAATTCTCTTTTCAGAATCCCCTTTTCATTTTATATTTCAAAATTTCCTTCTTTCATGGACACATTCCAAATATCAAACCAAATTCAATTTCCAAAACCATTTTCCCTTTTAAAATCACTTTAGAAAAACAATGTCAATCCTTTAATTCCAAGAACACACCCCAGTAATCACATGAACCATTTTTCATGTCTTTATTACCTTTCATTCATATGCACCAACACGCATTTTCCATTCATTTTTTCACATGTTAAAACATTCATAAAGAGTACCCAATGTTCCCCCCAAACCATTTATCTACCAATTTCCAAGAAAATACCAGATTTTTAGAACAAGAGATTTCAGTTTTAAAACCCATTTCACTAATTTAGATCTAATTAAATGAAATCATTCTCTTTTCAAATGTAATACCCCAAGCTTCCAGGGTACGTTTCTCTTTGAATAATGTGATAGCTTGCATTGTACGCAACTTAGAGTTTTAACACACCATGACCAATCAAACTAGCTGTTATGAATAGTAATACCCACTTTTCAAAATTTTATAAATTTTATTTTTCAAAATGAACTTCATTTTTGAATTCAGAATATTGATATTAGGTTAAGGTGAATTTTTGGTATTTTTCTGAAAACTCTCAATTTTTAATGAATAGTAAAAAACATTGTGTTATTGTTTAAACCCGACTTTTTATTTAAGTAATTAGTTATTTTATTTTAATTTATTTTAGGTAAATATAGATACATAATAAATATATATTTTCAATGTAATTCATTGGAGTCATTTTATAATAAGTTTAGATATATAAAATTTTATTGAGCTTTTTATCATCTTTTATCCACCGTTTAGGAGCATTTGCAAATTTGCATAAAACATAATTTTACCGCTTATGTGGGTTGAATTTCAAAAATCTGAGAAACATAGTTGACATAAGTAAGTAAAATTTGGTTCAACAAGATGAAAATAATTTTTTGTAAATAGTAACTTTTGACTTTTATTTACCACGGTTAAAAGTAAATAGGGTAATTACAGGTAAAAATGATATTATAATTACCCGAACACATATCCAAATTCTATTGGATAAGTGTAATTTGATCAAAAACAACCTTAGGAATAAAATATGATACTAATTGGTCCATTTGGAATAGATTAGGACATTTATTATTATTTTATTTAAAGAAGAGTTAAAAGAGTTAAATTCAATGTTTAATAATTAAACCATTTTTAATATAGGGTTACACACAATATAAATTAGACTATAAATATTAATTATAAATCTAAAAATATTTCCTACATAATTGTATTTTATTTATAATTTTTATACATTAAATAATTTAATATATTTATGACACAATGATGATGTCGTAATTACCTTAATAATGAAATATTAAAATAATTGATATTATAAATGTCCAAATAAATGTAAATTGAGACTTATTATGAATTCCACTGATTTTATAGGTTAATATAACATATTAGGGTATATTAAATACATTTTATTTGATTTTATAATGTTTTCATGGCTTTCAAAAAATCAGATACAAAATACTGTCAAAATTGACATAATTGGGTTTTTAAAAGAAAAACTATATTATTAATTGATATAATATTCATAAAAATATAAGGTTCAGAAAGAGAACTTATATAAGATTATATATATTAATAATGAACCACTTGGGGTTTGGTTGGCATGTTATAGTATGTTTATTAACCATATAATATAAAAATACAAAGAGACATGGTAAATGTCAAACTATTTAACAAAGAGTTAAATCTAAAAGATAAGGTTAATATGGTGACCTAAACCTGGATAAAAACTATTGGTTGAGAGTTTTTAGACCCATACACACCTTATCCTATAAATAATTCATTTTGGAGCCATTATAAACTGAAAATATTTTATTATAAAATAATATTTCAAGCTTTTCCTAAAGTGACCCTCAACTCTCTTATAAAAGGGTACTTCCCCTTCTCTGAATTTCACATCTAAAAAGCCATTTGGCTCTCCCAAACCCTAACCAAATATCCTTTAAACTATACCCCCTTCAACCTAGAGGCCTTACTTTGATCATAAATTTAACCTAAGGACCCCTTTTGATCAACTAAAAAGGAAACACCTGAAGAAGAGGTAATAATTTCACCACCCTCTTTCATGTTCTTTTCTTCTTCCAATTCCTCTTTATTTGTTGTTTCCATACCAAAATAATAAATCCAGTACCTTCTACATACTGTGATGATATTATAAATATGGTAAAACCATATTTTTTATTCTATCCATCCTATAAATGACAAAGTCACCGTACATGTGTACGTACAACTTACCGTCTCCAAGTCATGGTGTAGTTTGTTATTCAAACACTTCATTATTTGGATGGGTATACTAATGAGTATAACTAATGTAAATAATAAATATAACATGTAAATTATTCTTTATATATGATAAACCATCCAATTACATACGATTTCACCATCAATATAATGATATTGTCGCTCATGCGTACGTACGAATTACCGTCTCCACGAATGCGATAAGATTCATTCCCCATCGTAATCATTCAAGAATAATTTTCATTTTATAATTAAAAATAATGTTTAGAAACATAATATCATTTTTTATATGAATAAAATACATCCTATAAATAACAAACATGGCTTATGTAACCAAGAATATAGAGTAAAACAAATCAGTTAACACCTAAAATGATGATACTACCGAAATATTATTACCAAAGAAATATTATTAACAAAGAAATATTATAGGATCATATATGATATCATATTTATGTATATAGTTATTTTAAAATTTAATAACAATGTTTTTAATATTATATAGGAGGTTAACATACCATCTACTAAGGAAAAGTATAAGGTAAGGGTTAATTCTACAGTCACTTTACTTATCTGAGGTTGTTAAAACGTAAGTATCTACTGGGACCTCTTTATCATCCACATAAATTTTTTCTTAAAAATGTAATTCAATACATTTTTACTATTTACTAGAATATTGGTTAAAGTAATTTATACCCTTATTTTACCACATATGTTTTGAAATGAATCATTCCGTCATTTTCCAAACAAGGTACTTTATGACCTTCTCGACAAAATTAAGGTAAGAATTTATTTTTTAATTTATACAGAGGGTGAGGATATTTTCTACCATTATAACATCGTCGAATATTCTCATACAAGACTATAAGAATATTTTTAAAATAAATTTTTTCTTTTATAATTATATGACTTTCAAATGATTTCATAAAATAAAGATATATTTCTCTACAAAAAGGTTTGATTTCATCCATGTCAACATCCTTTGGTGTATTTTAAGCTTGTTTGAAGTTGATTTATTATGACACAAATCTTCCATATTTTATAGAAGGTTTTGTGATATGTTGATTTTGGATGTGTTATATTTACACCATTCATGGTTTATGGATAAACTATTGACATTTCATATGCTATTTTTAATACGAATATTTATGTTATGTTTAAAACTTTTCATATGAGGAATGCATTGGACTTAGTAAGTGAAGGGTGGAGCCCGCTATAGTTCCTCGATGCATCGGTAGGTCTCATGAGACAAAATATTGTCTTGCCACAAGGCCTTGACTATGTGGTTATGAAGTCTGGCATTATGCATTCCAACATTATGAAATTGGCTATTGATATTACATGTGATTATTCAACTAGTAGAATATACATGTGAATAAGTAAATGAAATTATTTGATTTATCTTTTCCATATTATGATGATGTTTAAGTTTAAAAGGCTTTTGTTTTAGTCGTATACATTGCCTTAAATGTTTATGCTTATTCTTGAAAGTTTCCGCTATATCGTTATCCTTACTGTGCATCTGAGCTCACCCCTTTCTATGTTTTATTTTTCCCAGGATGTGAAGAAGTATATTATGACTCACCTTCTTGGATAGTATAAGGGATGAATGTGGTCAATGAAGACAATTTTTTTTTTGTTTTTCATTTTATAATGTATTGTAAAACTTATGAATGTATCTAGTACTTCCAAGGATACTAAATTGATCAGTCTTTTAGGATTTTGATCCCTTGTGATCATGCCAATGTTATGTAATAATGCACTGACTCTGGGTAACTGGGGTTAGGGAATTACATCCAAAACCCTTTTTCATTTTCAAAAATGCACTTAAACCAACCAGAACCAAGATGACACTCAACTTGCATCAATCAACCGGAGTGAGTGACTAGTAGTCATGCATAACCAAGAAACATTGTAGTAGGCCATGCCTTGAGTAATCATCAACAACTAAGAGGAACTTAAACCATGTACTCAGACTCCAAATGGATCAGTAATCCAGGTGAAATCATGAAGTAATATCAACTTGCCTCTGTTCTCATCCCTCAATCTAAAACAAACCAGAACAAGACAAGGACTCAATTACCATACTACCCCTGGAGACTTGATGTTTGGAACGAGAAAGGGTTCATGACTCCCTTCCCATACCATCCTCCAGAGTCCCGATTGTCCTAATATCCATCTACTGGACACCCCAAATAACAAGGGCCTTCTTTGATACCATTTTCTCACAAACTAGCCCAGTTTGACCCTGAACTGGTCACCCAATCCGGACCACGACATGTCCCAAGGGGCGTTCCCGATCCCCCCCGGTATGGTAACATTTTTCGGGAATCAAAATAAAATTATTGAGAATGATTTCGCCCATAAAAGATAAATAAATAAACATGAATAAATAGAACAATAAAACTAAACTCTAGCAGTGGAAAAAGAAATAAATAGAACAACTCAACATACCTCTTTTTAATCTTCTAGGTCACCACCAAACTCAGAACCAAGTTTTCTCTGAGAGAAATCTTGCACTAATGAAAGATAAAACTGAAAAGATAACGTTGGGGAGAACACTAAAATGCTCGGTAGGAAAACACCACATAATCCATACATTTCCTTCCATGAAACAACCCATTAATTATATTTTGAAATACAGATATAAAAATAGGGTTTTTCACATTTAAATAAGACAAAATTCTTTTCTCTGTTTTAAAGTCCCACACAAAGATAAATCATTTTCCAAAACCAACTGCCATTTGAAAAAGAAAACAAAAACAGGTGATACCAAAAATCTGTTAAGATAAAAAAAGTAAACCATGCAAACTGAAAATAAACTAGTGCAATGGAAAATAAACAAGAAATTTAAATAATTAAGTAACCACAGGTGATCTTAAACATCCTTATAAGACCCCTGGACGGACTCGGTTCAGAACCACCTACCGACATATGGTGAAGCTCCTAAGGATATAACAAACTAGACGCCCTAAAACTAAAAAAATCCAATGTCAAAGCCCGCCTGGCCTAATAACCAATCCCGGGGGTACCAACCCGTCTAATTGGGGTTGATCAGAAACTATCCATTGATCATCTAAAAATTCTCCTAGGAACCCATGGTGGTAGTAAACTATGTAAGTAGGAGACCCTTTTACGTGTGACTCAACTCACAAGTCTTCACCGCACTTTCCTACCCCAAACAAAAACTCTTCCTCTTCATCCATCCATAAAGGGTTACCCTATATAGGAGCACCCCATATATACATTCAATCATTTCACATTAAAAATGTTCCAACTAAACCTTAAAAACATTTAAACTTTTAAAACATTTCACAATACAATAATGTTTCCCAGCAGGCACACAGTTTTTAAACACAATCATTTATATACGATCATAGAAACATCATCAATTAATTTCAAGTGCCTAATGATCCTTTGAGATCCAACACCAATACATTTTCATTAAACCATCTCCAAACGTTGGGAAAATACACAATCTTACAAAACATGCCAAACGACCCCTCAAGACCAATGTTTTCCAAGAATACGCCAAGTTCCAAAAGGGTATACCTCTTTATGAATTCGTTTAACACTACTACAAAAATGGACAAGGGATGCCCTTCACTTTTATCAGCATTAAAAAAAGCACTGATAAAGGGGGCCTTTATCAGCGCTAAAAAAGAACTGATAAAGGGTCTCTTTTATCCGCGCTAAAAAAAAGCGCTCATAAAGGCCCCCTTTATAAGCGCTTTTTTTATCCCTGATAAAGGCCCCCCCTATATCAGTGCTTCTTTTAGTAGCACTGATAAATTTTAAGTTTCAAAAAAATATGAAAAATAATATTTTGTTATATAAGTATATTTATATTGATATAAATACAATATATATTTTTTAAATATGTTATAAATACGTATAAATAGACTATTAAATTTAATATATATACGAAATTTAGTGAAAATGGATTCAAAATATTTTGAAAAAATATTATTAATTAATAATTTTCTAATTTTTATCGATTAAAAATCATTTAATAACAATTTGAGAATAAAAAAAATCAAAAAAATCAATAAAAGATCAAAAATATGTTGAAAATGTAACTCAAACTTCAAACGGCCATAACTTTTGATCCGGGTGTTCGTTTGAGCTCTACAACATATCAAATCGAAGCATGCGACGAGCTCTACGTTCTAATGACCTAGTAGTAGCCTTTTTCATATTTTTAGAGCCCAAAAAGGACCATAAGGCCTCTAAAACTGAGTTTTTAGTCGGGATACCCTGATTTGTTAACATTAAAATAAGTATAACTTCTGATCCAGATGTCTGTTAGGCCTTTACCACATATCATATCGAATATTGTTTAATTTTCTTTGATTTTACTGGTTGTGGAGTTGAATCAGAATTCTAGATTATAAGTTATGGTCTTTTTAACATTCTATGGCTTTTCAAATACACATATATATGTATTTATTCATAAATATATATGTGTGTGTGTGTGTGTGCGTGTCATGTGTGTGTCTGTGTGTTGTATATATTTATATATGTTTGTATTTATTTATTTACTTATAAACACACATAAAAAACATATTTTTTCATAAATGTTTTTAAAGCTAATCTTATAAGTACATTTTATGGATTTTCAAATACACATATATATATATATGTATTTATTCGTAAATATATATGTTTTAATGTGTGTGTCTCTCTCTATGTGTGTCTGTGTGTTGTATATATCTATGTATGTATGTATGTATTTATTTATTTATTTATAAACACACATAAAAAACATATTTTTTCATAAATGTATTTAAAACTAATCTTATAAGTATATATTAATATACAAATAAATCTATGTATAAAAAATTATAACTAAAAATATATATATTAATATATTAATATACGAATTAATATATATATACTAATATATAAATAAATATATTTATATTAATATGAATATATATCAATATATGAATAAATATAACTATATATATATAGATATATAACTAAATAGAGAAAAAAACGAAATGGATTAGTGGTAAAGGTGCAACCACGAAATGGGAGAGGTCCAGGGTTCGAGTTCGGGTGGAAGCGAAGGGGGTGCGCATGTATGAGGATGTGCGGGAAGGGAAGCACGCGGGAGACCTCATAGCACTAATAAAGGGGGTGTGAATCACTGATAAAAGCACTCCCTGGATTATTTTTAATTTTTTTTATTTTTTATGAACTTTATCAGCGCTTTTCAAAGCGCTGATAAAAGGGACCCCCCCCCCCCCCCGATATTAGCGTTGTTCTTTTTTAGCACTGTTAAAGCCATTTTTTAGTGCTAATATATGTCGTTTTTGTAGTAGTGTAATACAATTTTAGAAGTCACATGAGGGGACTAACTTTACTTATATACAAAAAAATCATTTAAAATAAACTAGCTTTAGGGGGGAACACCGTTTTCAAGTATCATCGTCATTTGAGGGAACATTCGTGTGTACACCTTGTGCACCCATGGATGAGCCAACATACAATGACATACTAAGAGTAACCAAGAAAATATTTAAACACCATTTCAATAACATCACTCACCATCAAACCAAAACAATAACCTGCATAACACCAAATCCATTAACCTTTGTTTAAATAAAATCAAAAGGGCCTTTTCAAAACATTTTTACCAGAATAGTCAAGCCAAAAGATCACGAAATCATACATACAATGAAAAACCCACAATTCAACAATTCTATCATAACAAAAATAAGGATAAACATTTATTACATACCAAATTTCAATTTATGTAAAAATGTGGCATCTCAACCTATATGAAAGGTGAACTTTAACCTAGAAATATTTCAAGAATTTCTTTGAAAACATATTTTTAACAATTTAAATAAATTTCAAAACACAATACTAAGCTAAAAAAGGCATCCTAGTGGTGTGAATCATGGTAATAAATTTTTTGAAAATTAAAAGCATCAACAAATGTGCATTCGGAAATGATATTTATAGATGATCCTACCTCAAAGGAGTGAAAACGTAATACCGCTTACATGGAAGGTAAAACTGATCCTCGTGGTCCCTTCACACACCTTAAAAAATAAAAAAATGCCCAAAACATAACATGAACTCTTGGTTTTGATTAATTTGAAGGAAAAAATAACTCAAAGAAAGAACATATAGGACGGGATGAGACAACGATCTAGAGGGGAGACAGAGATATTGTTAAGGGTTCAGGTTCGTGCTAAAAGGCCGCCAGACCTGGGGTTTTGGGTTTTCCAAAAAGGTGGAAAATGCAGTTGTCGTAGGCCGCCAGAGACGAGGGCCAGTTTGGGGATCAGATGGCCAAAGTAGGGAGGGAGAGGGCTTTTCGGGGAAAAGGAGAGAAAGGGGTCAGGTTTGTCGCTAGCCGGAGGGGAGGGGGTGGAAGCGGCCTCACCGGAACATGGAGGGGCAAGGCCAACGATGTTGGGTGAGGCCAGGAGTGGACCAAGGGGGTGAGGGAGCCAATGTGTGCCATTGGGAGGAGATAAATAGGAGGGAAAGGCGGAGCGTAAATGATGGGTGGAGGGGAGGCTAAATGGAGGCACAAAAAGAGGGAATACCATGGGTTGAGGGCAGGAGTGGGCCAGGAGGGCCAGGTAGAGGTGAGGTCGACTACAGGAGTGAAGGGAGAGTGTGGAGGTGGTGTGAGCTGTAGGAGCAGGGGGTAAGCACAGAGGAGGTGATACATGGAGGGGGGTGCACCGTGATAGTGAGGGAGTGAAACAAGGGGAAGGGTGAAGCAGGGAGGGGTAGCGTTAGTTAGGTTAGGGCTTTTGTTTTTTTCATCTTATTATTATAATAATAATAACACCCAAAATAATAATAATAATAATATAAATAATAATAATAATATAAAGAATAATAATAATAATATAAATATTAATAATAATAATTAAAATATTACGAATAATAATAATAATATAAAGAATAATAATACAATAATGATAATAATTATAATAATGACAATGAAAATAATAATGATAATAAAAATAATAATAATGAAAAATCATAATTTTACTCATTTCCTTTTAAATAATATCATTAATTTAAAAGTATCAAAAAAATTATTTACATAGAATTTTATTTTGATTTAAACATTAGGAAATCGCACGACACCTGAACTGATTGCGCCGCTACTGCCAACCCCGTGGTGACCTCACACTGGTCTAAAACCCAATAAAATTAATAAATGTCAAAAAATTTAAACCAAGACCCATCCTGAACCTTGACGTGAGAGCCCAGATCCATGAAATAATAAAATAAAAATTAAATTAAAAAATTTGTTGTGTAACATTTATTCCCAAAGGTTTTTTAAAATTCCTTTGAAAATGTATATCATATTACAAAATTTTCTTTATAGTTTAATAGTTTTCAAGGGAGGTGTAATATTCCTAGAAGTGTTTGATCCTATTGAGTATAAAAATGCGTGGTCAATATTATTTGGTTTATATATCCATCTACTAGTATTATCTGTAGTAATTGGTATTATTATAGGGCATGTAATATACTTTTTTATAATATGTTTCTATATAATTACACTGTAAAATATAATAAAACATCCTTTGTAAAAATATTTCTTTCTTTAATCATAGAAGGAATTTTCATGTCCTTACAATCAAAGATTTATTATGACCAAAAAAATATTTGGATCATTTAAGATCATGATTTAAAAATTTATCATTTTAAAAACTAGGTGATTGATTTACAAAAGACTCTTAAGAAATCATACATTTTAAAAATTCACTATTTATATCCAATTGAACAAATTTAATTTTATCAAAAATAAGAAAAAGAAAATAAAATATGAATTTCATCTATCCTATAAATTGATGAAAATAGTATTAAAAATCAATTCCTTATTCCAATGAATAACTTTGTGAAACTAACCTAGCCTTATTTTTAATTGTATTCCTATATAAAACAAGATTATTTCTAAAAAACAATTTAGTTACAATTACTTATTTATTGTTAAGAAATTCATCCAAATTCCAAAAATTATTTCTACAAAATTATTCAATTTTATCTTGCAAATAAATAATCCAATTTGAATCATTCAAAGATTCATCAACATTATTAGGAAAAAATTAGCAATAAATATATAATTTTTAGAAAAATTAAAAATAGGTTTTTTATTTGAATATCATATTCAACAATTTAATTTTTCAAGAGGGTAGTATTTATGATTATTTTAGTTTTTATGATCAGTTAGTGAAGATTATTTTTGTCTCCTAAATTAATACATTATCATTATTTTGAATTTATTCTTCACTAAAATAAAATTAAATAAATTCTCTATAACCATATTCTAAATATAAAATATTATTTACACTAAAATTCTCATCAAAATTTATAAGTACAAATTCATAAACCAATAGAGTTTTCTTATTAAAAACTCTATAGGAATTTCTAAAAATAGAGTTTCCTATAATTATTCCTTCATCACATTTATAATCAAACTTATCTAGGTTATATTTTTTATTATAATAATTACTATATAACCAAGAACCCTAAAATATCGTAATACAGTTTTAACTCCTCTAAAAATCATAAGGGGTCTTATTTGGAATTCATGTAATTAAAACTCTGTTTAATACATTATAATATAAATTAATAGCTTTATCACCAAAATATTTAGGTAAATTAAATTCATTAATTTTTTTCCAATCCAATTATTTAATTTTTTATCATTTTACTCCCCCACACCATTTTTCATATGCTGTTATATGAGTAGAAAAACAATGTAAATATCCATTAAATTCGTAGAATTTCTCAAAATTCATATTAATAGACTCACCTAATCTATAAATTCTAGTAGAAATAATCAAATAACCTTCATAATTTTCCATTAACATTCAAAATGAAAAATAACTTATTTAAATCTTCACTTGTAGAAACTATAAATTAAATCTTGGTAGATCTACTGAAATCGTCAATAATAACAAGAATGTACTTCATCCCCCCTAAACTATTAGGTTATATAGTACAAAAAAAAAAAATATATTAAAAATAAAGAGGTATATAAGTTATACAATTGTTAAAAAAATTAGAACATTGTTTATATTAATTACCTATAAAACAAGAATGACAAGCAAAGTATTCACATTCTTTTAATTCCAATGAATCATATACATGTACATGATTTTATAGTTTATATAAAAGATGAATATTATAATGTATTAGTGTAATATACCAAAAAAATTCATCTATCTATATATAATTTAAACACTTAGAGTTTGTTCAGATAGGTCAACAGAATCTATCTTACCTTTTATTGTAGAAAACAGAACAAAATAATTATTAAAAATAGTACAAATATCATTTTCAAGTTATAAATTAATTACATCACCACATAGTTGATATATAATGATTATATTGTGTTTTAAAACCAATAAATAGTTTATTTTTTAAATAATAATAGATTTTTTAAATCCTACTTCACTACAACCTTTAATATGACATTTTGAATTATCTCCAAATTTGAATAGGCCTCCATCACATGAATTAAAAGATGTAATGCTAGAATTATCCTTAATCATTCTTCTAAAATCCCTAATCTCAATATACCAAGAATATTTTGAGAAATATAAGGTATTTTTCATTCAATTAATCTTATAAAATATTATTCAAGTACTCGTTCCATATTGTATCCAATAAAATTTCTAGTAGAATAGTTAGGAACCAAAACATATTTGAAACACCTATTTATAAGATATAAAAAAAGTATATTCTTAGAGATAAATGTTTTTTATAAAAATATTATTTATTAATTCTTATGTAACATTCATTAGAATAATCCCCATGTTTTTTAAACGTAAAACTATAATTACATTTGAAACATTTCCATTTTAAATTTTAACAAAGTTCTTTCCATTTTTGGAATTTTACTATTATAACCAAAATGATTTCTTTTTTTATTAGGTTTCATCATATATATCATCTTAATATATTTCTATTTATCTTGAGAAAAATTATATAAATTCTCCTTCAACTTTTCAATTTCATCTTTCTGTTTCCCATTTTCTATTTGAATAGCTTCCAAATCGTCACCAACCTTCACATTCAAAAAAGAAATTATCTTTCTTATTAAACTATTTTCTGAGTGAGATTCCAAAATTCATTAGAAAATTTAGTTCAATCATAAAAGAATAAGTTAAATAACCTTTCATGGTGGTCATTGTATTTATAAAATAAATATTTAATTATACCTTTTTAATCCTTTAGTTTTACTATTTTCGAATCAATATTATTTTTTTATTCTTCATTCTTAGAAATAAAAATCATATAACTCTCACTTTACTCTTTATGTTTTGTATTTTCTTAAAACATTTTTTCATTTTAAATCATAACATTTATCGATAATTTTAAAACAATATTTTTTTAATTTCATATTTTATTCATAATTTTTTTTAATATCAAAAAAATTAGCATGAGGAATATAATACAAACTTGGATCAGAATGAGTATCTTTTTCTTATTTAGTAAGGGAATCATAACATACATTATTATGTTTTAATAACTGAATAAATGGTGACTCCACTACTTTAGATAACTTTTCTATTAAAGTAATGTTCTTCTTCAATTATTCACTTCATGGATCACAACTTGAATTAGAATCATCAGTATAATTTCAAACTCCAAACAATAATTAAATCTTTATTATCCTTAATTACTTATATTTCATGGAATTCTTGATTTTAGGAAAATCTAACTTGATGTGTAATTTATTTATACACTCGTAATAGGTTACATATGAAACCTCATTTTTAAAATAAAATTACCTTCCCTTACTTCTTTTTTATTCTTCTTTATGAATTTCTTCTTGACTCCAAAATTTTTCAAATATTTTAAAACTGTTTTATCAAATGTACTAAATATTGATTTCATACCTAGAACTCATATCCAGAAGAGTTATAAGAGTATTTAACATTATATTTTAAATTGATACCTTTATTATTTGAATATTATTTATCCATAACATTATTTAACTCTATTTTATACTATAGAAAATAATTTATTTTTTCATATAAATAATACTCATTATAGTTATTAATATCATAGATTGTCAATTTATTTACAAGCCATTTGTTAAGTAGTGACTACATAACTCTTTAAACTAAAATTTTATTGTATATTTCATTACCTAAACATTATTTATATTGATTATAATTGTGAACTGGTGAATCATTTTTTTCACATATTCATATTCTATTATTTTAAAATCATAGTACTCTGCGTAGATTGTTCCTAGTTTTGTTCTTTTGAGCTTATCTGGTCCATAGTGAGTTTCTTGAAGTGTCCTTCATATGCCTTAATCTATATTATAAGATGAAACATATACAAACCCTTTGAATTATAGAAAAATATAATATATTGATTAATTTATATTTTAAAATAAATTTTACCTCATTGTTACCAATAAGAGAATCGAGATCAATAGCTATCAACTTGTATGGTTTCATTATGATAATCCAGTTATTAATGATTAATTTCCTAAGATATGATTCCATTTTATTGTTTTAATTTTTATAAAACATTGTTGGATTCTATGTATCCAACCATAATTTAATTTTATTTCAATTATCTTTAAAAAAATATTCCTCATAGTGCTAAGCTTGGGATATTTAGGTTAGAATAATATGAATGAGAAAAAAAACTAATATATAATAGGAATAGGCTCAGATTCCAATTATTTCCCCAGTACAAGGGGAATATATGGTTTGATTCACTTTTTTTTAAATCATTTTAGTAATTATTATATATTATTACATCCAATTAAATTTAACATGTAAGAGAAACTAGATAAAAACTACGTAGAAGAAACAGTGAAAGTTAATTGCAATAGTGTTTAGAATAAAATTCAGCGTAATTAAAATGCATGAATATAATCTTTTTATCGTGGTTTAGAACACCAAAATCCTATGTCTACTATTTTCTCTTATATATTGGGTGATAAGAATGTAACTTTATATAAAATAACCTCATTTCTGAATGGTGAGATCACCTTTTAAAAGACATTCCTTTTTCTTACATGAGTCACAACCCATACAAAAACAAAAAAAACTAGTTTTTTTAATGAAGACCCAGAGACCTGAATTTTGGTTAGATCGTATGACCAACTCAAACTATCTTTTATAATTGAAAGTATTAAATTAAAAAAAATAACAAATAAAGATAATAAAAAGTGACAATTTTGAAAACCATGCAAAAAATGAAGAAAATAAGTTTATAAATGAAGAAACTCATTGAAGACTGATCACATTAGTTGTAATCGATCTTAAATTGATGTTATTTCATGATCATATTAGAAAATAGAATTCATGGTATCAAAAAAATAAGTACTTTGAGAATCAATATGTCTATCTCTCTCAAATTTTCTCTCTTCAATATTCTATAAATGTATCACGTATTCTTAATGGTTATTTTCTTAATAATCTATGTTGATCTTTTTAATTACATTCTCACTATCAAAAATCTCAATATATAATCACTGGAAAAATAAAATAAGATATTTTGGTCATGTTTTTGTTTCTTAGAGACAAATCATATGCTTCTATGGTTATAGAATAATATAAACATGGAATTATCATTTACCTATATTTTAAACTATCATGTTCTTAATCCTTAACTAATAAATTCCAAAACACATTTTATTACATAATTAGAATATGTGTGTTTTTCTAAATAAAATAAAATTTCTAAAATAATTTGTATAAACATATAGAAAATTAAAATATAAAAATAATTGGAAAATAGAGTATCAAACTAGACATGAACATCATATACCACTGCAGTCACCTCCATGGCGTAAGACATAATCTATCATCATGTTTATTTAAACCATAGAGTGTATGATATAAACCATGACATAGAAATATATTGATTCTAAAATTTTTAATGTATGCACTACCTACTAAGTAATATTTTTTATTTCAAAAACACTTTTATGGAAAAAAGTGAGAAACATCCAAGTTCAACCTAGTACATCAGACATTGTAGAAAATAAAAAAAAATTGTTGAAATCCAACTAATACCTAGTAGACACAATCACCCTATATAATTTTCAGAATAGTTTAGTTACCTTTTTATCTAGTTCATGATTGATAATGTCTTCAAATTTATATTCCAATTTTTTCCATGCCTGTGATAAGTCCCCAACTATTATCTTTTTATCATTGAAGCATATGGTTATAATTATATGTTTATTGTCAATAAAATCACCATTCTACTTGTTTTTCCCATATTAATTAGTCTCTCATTCATCTTTTCTATATCCTCATTAGAAGAATAAATTTTCAAGACCTTCTCCAACATCTCTTCCTCGGATTCTAGAAGATGGTCCCTCACTTTCTATAATGAAATAATAAATACCACAAAGTAATGTGTTGTAAGTTGAGTCGGGATAGTATATACACTACTATAAAATAGGATATTTGTGACGGGATCCTGTCGCAAATAGTCTTTAGCGACAGGACCCCGTCGCAAATAGCCCATTGTAGAAAACGGCGTCGCAAATATTATTTTTTGTGACGGGACCGTCGCAAAGAATAGTATTTCTGATGGGAAAGGAACATGTCACAAATAATCTTCTAATTATATACATTATATATATAAATAAACCTTTCATGATGGACCGTCGCAAATACTATTTGCGACCGGGCAGTTCCCCGTCGCAACTAATCCTTCGATTATATACATTATATATAATAAACTTTTGCGATGGGCACGTCCTCCCGTCGAAAATACTAAAATTAATAAAAAAATTAATAAAATTATGATTATTGAAAAAATTATATTAATATTATTAAAATAATAAAAAAATATAAAAAATATTATTAGTAAAATAAATAGACATTAAAAAATATAATACTAAAAAAATTATTTAAAAAAATTATGATTAATAAAAAATTAAAATTAATTTTATTAAAATAATAAAAAAATAAAAAATTATTACAATTCTAAATATTTACAAAAAAAAATATAAAAAATCATAAAATGTAATTATTATTAGTAAAATAAACAAATATTAAAAAATCTAATACTAATAATAAATAAAAAAATATTAAAAATAAAAAAATTAAATTATGCAATATTTGTACCAATATAAAAGACAGAAACTGTAAATAGTTCATATTAAAATAAATCTTAAATTCCAATTTTTTTAACATAAAAAACAAGTCATTGGGGGTCGTCTTCTGGAGGAGGTAGAGGAGCTGTAGGAGATGGCAGAGGAAACTCTATCCCTAAACTATGAGTCAGACGGTGCATGTACTCCATCTGCTCGAGATGCTGCTGCTGCCATCGACACATCTCCTCCTCATGTTGCTGCTGCTGCTGCTGCTGTCGCTGAAACATCTATTCATTCTGCTTCTGCAAAGTCTCTATAAGATCAGACTGAGTTTGCAACTGCTCCTGATACTGTGAGGCAGAAGATGATGCATCTACACGAGCTCCTCTCGAGTTGGACGCCGACATTGCAACAGTACCATAATAAGTACCAGGAGTCAAATGAGATCTGATACCAACTACTCGGCCCTTCTCAAAGCCATACTGTGTTTCCTGTATCTATGTCGCCTCATCGAAATAGTGGGCACTGGTTTTCTCAGTCGTCTCATCCTGACTCTCAGCTTGTGTCTGAGAGGCCACAGCCTCATACGACTCCTTCAATTCCAATTTGAAATTAAAATGGTTAAAATATTATATGCTTTTAATCGTCAAACTGAAAAAATAATACTAACCACAATCCGACATTGGCGATAATCTCTAATCTCTCTAGTGTCCGGATCATTGTACATCCTCCGATAAATGTCGAACTTTGTACTATCTAGATGCTCGACTGCCTACAAAAATATAAAATAAACTGTTTATATTTAAAAAATATACTTAACAGATTCTCTCTATGCGTACTGAATGTACGACTACCATCTCGATGCGTCACCTCATGTCTCCCCCGATTCTGTCGTCCCACTGAATATCTCCTCTGAAATCCACCACCCAACCAGTGTAAACATAATCCATCCCAAACGTGAGATGAAATGTACTTTGTTCAGTGGGATCTACACGAATCATCAAATTTTGTCACTCCTGCTTTCTTAATGGCTGTTCTTCTCAAATTGTGCAGACACTAACAGAAACGGTCATGCATAGACACCTTCCATGTCATGTGGATATCATCACGCATGCTATCATCAATGGGATACCATAAACCCTAAAATAATTTATAATATCAAGTTATTAATAAAATAAATTTCAAAATAAATATTCTTTATTTACATACCAGCCAATGATCGAACATGTCACACCGCACATCAACGAGAATCTGTTTCCATGTGATCCATGGATGAGAAAAATAATTGTGCAAGATAGTGCTCCCCTGTCCAATAGCTACATGCACAAAACTGTGAAAAAAATAAATAATCAAACAATTCGTATTTATATAAATAAATTAATGAAATCTAACTAAAATATACAGGTTAACATACCTCTGTATGTGTGGATCAAAGCTAAGACATGGACGTCACTCGGGGATAGGGTCAAGAATCATCAATTGCGCAAGACCGCGCCCCCTCTGTGTACCCCCCTAAACTTTCAGTAGGATGAGGGTCAGATGGTCCCCAATCCCCCTCATCCAAAGGTAGATGGACCTCTTGGAACTTGAAAAATAGATTATGATCCATCTAAAACACAAAATGATTATTGTTAGAAAATAGTTAAAAATAACTATTATATATAGATGTATATTAGTTATGATTATAACCAGCATTTAACTATTTCAATGTCCATCTTCATCCTCATCTCCATAGTTGTCCATGTCAATGTCTTCATCTTCCTCCCCCACAACATCAATATCTTTATGAGTTTCAGTTTCATCATCTCTTGTCATTTCAAATTAATTTGTAACATCATTAACATCTTCATCATTATCAATCCTTAATTGTGGAGTTTCATCATAGATATTCACTTCTCTTAGTGAAAAAGATAGATTTTGAGCAGTCTCTTGAAAAATTTCAATTCCTTCCATTTCAGCAGAACCACTTTCAGTTTGAGTAAACTAATTTTCCCAAGATTTAATTTTTATTATGCTCCACCAATCAATCAAGTCTCTTGAAGTAGCACATTAATTTGGGTAATAAATTTAATGTGACTGTTGAGCTAGTAAAAATGGTTCATTTACTACACGAAGACTTTTATATTTAATATCGACGATTCCATGAGTAGGATGAACATGCAAGCCTCTCTCAGTATCCAACCATCGACATTTAAACATCGTTATGTAATTCTGTCCTAGATAACACAGCTCAATAATTTCATCCAGAATGCCATAAAATTCAACTTCAGTTTCTCTGTGATGTGATCCTCTCAAGCAAACTCTACTATTCGTTGTTTTTTTGATTCCCCATATGCATGTGTATGAAATCGAAAACCATTAACCACATATACATTATAAGATTTAACCATTTTGGATGGTGGGTTACTCAATATACACAGTATCTTACGAATTTTATCACCATGTTGAGACAACTGAAAATTTGTAAAATAATAATTAATATTATAAATAATTAATGGAATTGATATTAAACCATCAATAATTTATGTTACCAGTTTTTAAAACCATTGAGAAATATTTTTTTTCTGCATTCCTCAAGATAAACTTCTGTAATTTGTGGAAGTTGTTTCTTGATATTATTATCATATAACCTACAAATAAAATAAGTTTATATACTGTAACATAAATTATAGAATAAGTGATAGAAGCACTCACAGAACAAATAATTTCAATTATTCATAGTTGAGAAAAACATATGTATGAGCTTTGTGATGTTCATCGTTCATGAACTCCACCAAAATCAAGATTTAGATAATTAAAAACTGATAATTAATTTTCCATTTCTTTATTAACATTCCCCTCATTTTGTCCCATGCGATTGTGTTTTTATGGATATTGAGATTCAAACTAATGAGAGTAGAAAAAACCAATTTCCTCTTGCAAATAATCTTCAGCAATTGATCCTTCAACTGATTATTTGTTACATACTTTTTTCTTCAATTTTTTCATGCATCTCTCGAATGGGTACATCCATCAAAATTGTACCGGATCTCTACATTTAGCTTAATGTGGAAAATGTAATATCAGATGTTCCATTGATTTAAAGAAAGTTGGCAGATTTTTTTTCAGTTTACATATAATTACATAAACATCATCTTCCAGTTTTCTTAGCACGTTATAGTCTATTGTCTCTATACAATTGTCTTGAAAAGAAAAATATGATATGTCTGTTATCGAATCCCAAATCATAGAATTCAAAAAACCTCTGAATCCAATCGGAAGAAATATTTCCATTATAACATGACAATCATGACTTTTTAATCTGGTAATATACCCATTCTTAACACACCTGCCCCAATTGGATGTATAGCCATCTAGAAGTCTCAAATATGCAATCCACTGACAAAATAGTAAGCGACTCTCTTTGGAAAGTGTATATGCTGATTTTGGATTCATTGACCTCTGTGATCTGACATTTTCAAATAGTTCAAGTTCTGGTCACCTGTAAATTTGGGCAAGATCTAATTGTGCCTTTACAATATCTTTGGTCTTACCTGGTGTATCCAAAACTGTATGAAATAAATTATCAAAATAGTTCTTCTCAATGTGCATGAAATCTAACATGTGGTAGACCAACAAATCATACCAATATGGAAGATCCCAAAAATGCTTTGTTTTATCCAATTATGTTCTTTCCCAAAGCCATGAATTTTCTGTTGGTTTACAGTTGGCCCAAATGTGATGGGATGTAATGAAAATATAACTGATTTTAACTCTGTACCTAATATCATTTGTGGAGGTTCGTCCCTTTTAATTGTACCTTTTTCTGAAATGAGATGTGTTCATCCGAAAAGGATAATCAGTTGGAAGAAATATGCAGGGATAGTAAAAATAGCAAGGTTTTTTTCCATTGATTAGCATAAAGGCTTTGTTGTCTTTCATCCATAAAGGACATGATTTTGGACCATGTGTACTCCAGCCAGATAACAAGCTATATGCCGGAAATTCACTAATCATCCACATTAATGCAGCTTTTAATATGAAATTTTGTTTCGCAGCAACATCATATGTACTAACACCATCACTCCACAATGAATTTAATTCATCAATCAATGGTTTCAAATAAACATCAATATTATTTTTCGAATGTCTTGGGATTAATAAGGACAAAAAGATATAGGGCTCCTTCATCAACATCCATAGAGGCAAATTCTACAGAGTTATAAAAACAGGCCAACATGAATACTAACTACCATAAAAACCAAATAGACAGAAACTATCATTAGAAAGACCCAATCACACATTTCAGGCTTCTAAAGAAAAAGAGGGATGCAGACGGTCAAAATGTTTCCATGAATCACCATCAGATAGATGATTCAAGCTTTTATCAGTTGAAATCTTGGTTTTGTGCCATGACATCATTGACGCTGTGTTTTGAGACATAAATAAATGTTGTAACCTGGGTGTAGGGGGAAAATATCTCCACTGTTTTACTGGAATCGATCCAAACTTCCCTGGTTAAGCTTCTTTATACCTCGATTTTCCACATGTGGGACAACTATCCAACGAATCATTTTCACCAGAATATAAGATGTAATCATTTAGACATGCATGAATCTTCCGATAACTAAGTACCAGATTATAAACATGCCTCTTGCTCTCATATTAATTTATAGGCAACACATTTCCTTCAGGTAATAGTGTATTAACCAAGGAAAACATCTAATCAAAACAGTTGTTTAACATTGCAATATCTGATTTAATAGCCATAGATTTTGCAACCGCTTTTAATTTTCTTATCTTGCAATCAGGATAAAATATATCCTCAGCAGACATCCACAACTCATAAAATTTAGATGGTGCCAACTGAGGAGTTAAATCAGTATCATCTTTAGTTTCAGTTTGCTGAATAGATGGACCTGCAACATCATGTACTAAATTTTGAAGTCGTGATGTATCTAGAATCAAGTTATTAGTATCTTCTCTGGAACTGTGTTCTCCATTTTGATACCAAAAAACATAATTTGGTTGAAAACCAAACTGCAAGAGATATCCCCCAACCTTGTCAAATGTTTCAAACGTTCTCAAAGCACATTTTTAACAAGGAAACTTTATTGTGCCTTCTGAAACATATTTTGGTTTTGATGATGCAAATGATAAGAATTCTTCAAAACCCTCAATATATACAGGATTTAAACCAGAACGGTTTGGATTTCTATGCTGATTTATCCAATCACAGTCATCTAATAATGATTTTTGTCGACTTCCTTGTTCCATATTTTTCTACAAAATATAAAATCATTACTATTTTTGAATAATTAAAAATTATAAAAACACTATCTGAAAAAAAAGAATTACAACTACTTTTTAATAATTACCATTACTTACAGGGGACACAATTTTCAGTGGATTGACGACTACTCTTTTGTCTGGCGGCTCATTTACTTGAAACTTTCTCACACAGAAATCATAATGAAGAATCTGATTAGAGGTACACATATTCATTCTCATATTCACAAGAATGAATATGTGTACCTCCAAGAAGATTATTCATTGTGATTTCTGTGTGAGAAAGTTGAAAGTAAATGAGCCCTCAGAAAAAAGAGCCCCCTTTTCATCGATGAATCACCTTCTTCAAACTGTCACCGCCTGAACACATTGTTAAAAATACGGTCCTACGAATTCATATTCAAACTCGTGCATACGAGATTGGATATGCATACATAGAAGCATACTTTTCATAATGTTTTGAGTTGGTGAAAGTTGAAAGGAGAAGAGTCATCGAGCAAAAGGATTGTCTTCAATCCACTATAAATTTTTCCAAGTTATTACAATTTATTAAAATTTATTTTCTTCTTAATTGATTTTAATTGTTCCTATTTTTTCTTAATTCTTCCTAATTCTTCCTAATTTTTCCTAATTCTTCATAATTCTTCCTAATTCTTCCCAATTCTTCCTAATTTTTCCTAATTATTCATAATTATCCCTAATTATTCTTAATTATTCCTAATTATTCCTAATTATTCCTAATTATTCCTAATTATTCATAATTATTCATAATTATTCCCATTTCTTCCAATGTCTTCCAATTTATTCCAATTTATTCCAATTTATTCCTATTTATTCCTATTTATTTCTATTTATTCCTATTTATTCCTAATTATTCCCAATTGTTACTAATTATTGCTAATTATTGCTAATTATTACTAATTATTACTAATTATTACTATTTATTACTATTTATTACTATTTATTACTATTTATTACTATTTATTACTATTTATTACTATTTATTACTATTTATTACTATTTATTACTAATTATTACTAATTATTACTAATTATTACTAATTATTACTATTTATTACTATTTATTACTATTTATTACTATTTATTACTATGTATTACTATGTATTACTATTTATTACTATTTATTACTATTTATTACTGTTTTTTACTATTTATTATCAATTATTACTAATTATTACTAATTATTACTAATTATTACTTATTATTACTAATTATTACTTATTATTACTAATTGTTACTAATTATTAATAATTATTACCAATTATTACTAATTATTATTAATTATTACTAATTCTTACTAATTCTTACTATTTATTACTATATTTTATTATTTATTACTATTTATTACTAATTATTACTATTTATTGCTATTTTTTACTATTTATTACTATTTATTACTATTTATTCTTATTTATTACTAATTATTACTATTTATTACAATTTATTCTTATTTATTCCTATTTATTATTAATTATTCCAATTTATTCCAATTTATTTATAATTATTACTAATCGTTCCTATTTCTTACTATTTGATCCTAGTTGTTCCTATTTGTTCCTATTTGTTACAAATTCTTACTATTTATTACTATTTATTTGTAATTATTACTAATTATTTCTAATTATTACTATTGATTACTAATTATTACTATTTATTCCTATTTATTCTTATTTATTACTATTTATTCCTATTTATTCCTATTTATTACTAATTATTCATATTTATTACTAATTATTCCTATTTATTCATATTTATTACTATTTACTCCTATTTATTGCTAATTATTACTATTTATTAATATTTATTCCTATTTATTCCTATTTATTCCTATTTATTCGTAATTATTACTATTTATTCCAATTTAGTCCTAATTATTTCTATTTATTACTATTTATTCCTAATTACTACTATTTATTACTAATTACTACTATTTATTACTATTTAATACCAATTACTATTATTTAATACTAATTACTACTATTTATTACTAATTACTACTAATTATTCCTATTTATTACTAATTATTCTTATTTATTCCTATTTATTACTAATTATTACCATTTTTCCAAATTATTACTATAATTCCTAATTATTCCTAATTATTACTATTTATTCTTAATTACTACTATTTATTACTATTTACAACTAATTATTACTATTTTTACAATTTATTACTAAAATACAGATAATCAAACAATTTAAATCTAATTTAATTACAACTAATCAACAATAATTAAAATTGACATAAAAAAATAAATAAATATTAAACTAAATAAAATATAAATCCCTTTAAACTTGATCTCTGATTGATGCAAGCGCCTTCACAACTTCTCCGTAAAAAAAATTAACTGAGACAAATTTTCACTCTAAAATTTGAGTTTAGAGGGAGAAAGTAAGTGAGAAATGAGAGGAAGAGAAAGAAAAATGGAGGGGGGTATATATAGGTTAGATAAGTTGCGACAGGATTATTGCAACGGTAAGCCCGTTGCAAAAGGTACTTTTTGCGACGAGGGACATCACAAATAACTTTTTCCGCATTAATTGTTGTCGGTGGTTGAAAGGGTATTTGTGACGGGACCCATCGCAAAAGGTGACCTGCCGACACACCTTTTGCGACGGGACAACATCTCGTCGCAAAAACCCATTTACCGCTGCCGGTATTTGTGATGGGTCCCATCGTAAATACCCTCCGACCGACACGCTATTTGCGATGGGGGAATCCTACCGTCGTAAATAACCTTCCCACGCTTTGGCACGGGATGCAGGCCAAAGCGTGCATTACCTTTTGTGACGGGACCCCAAATCCCATCGCAAATAACCCCTGGGATGGACTATTTGCGACGGGAACTAATCCCATCGCAAATACCCCGTTGCAACAAACTGTTTTTCCCATAGTGATAACACACAATATTAATGGTAATGAAAAAATATGACTTCATAAAACATATAGTATTCATTTAAAAAAATTAATTTGAAAATAATCATAAAAACTTTCTAATCATATGGGTTTAAAGAAATCTTACAACATTTAAAACATATAAAATTGGGATCAGTTTTATATGGTTAAACATATAGAAATTGTTACTGTCATTTATACGGACGTAAAGGTCATTTATAGGATGCATGAAGTTAATATATATATCTATATATATATGTAATTATCAATTTCTATAAGTTGTTTAAAGGTAACACCAAATTACATAAGTTGTATAAAAGTGGCAATGAATAATATAAGCTGTATAAAGTTGATGTAAAGTCCCATATAAAGACAATCATATGAATTTGATATCTACATAAGGGTGAATATATTTCATCAAAAGGAAAAACATTAAATCAAGTATATGTGTATTGGTAAAAAACTCATGTAAATGACATATAAGATTCATGTAAAGGTGATGAATAGAATTTCATAGGCCACATAGTGGTAAGTAATGATTTATAATTATTTTTTAAAGGTATTATAATGATCATGAAATCATATAATAGCTTTTCCTAAAGGTAATATATATCTATAGACATAAAAATTACTTTATAAAAGTGGATGGAAACTATATAATGGTAATTAAAACATAAAATTAAGATAATATAATTAAAATTCAAACATTATAAAAATCAAACATTTTATGACCGATTATTATATATATAATGAATTTGAGGTAAAATAATTAAAAAACATGAAAAAACAAATAGAAAAATAACAATTTGAATAAGTTCAAAAATTAACACACTATTCATCAAGAACAAATAAACTTGATCGTCACTATCACTAATACCAAGATGATGCTCACCCACACCTATCTATTTAGAGGCACAAAGGTGCCATCAACTAGTTCATATCTTTGATTATAGTACTCCTCACCATAAGACTCATCTCAGAAAGGCTATTTCCAAACCACAGTGCTCCCCATTAAAGTTATCCCTTATCAAACAATCATTGTTATGAGTCCATTGACATATTCAATGTGGTTTCTACCTCACGGTATCAAATTCTATGAAAAATTTGTAGTAATTCATCCTTTGGATAACCTCTCTAGAAAATTATCAATCTTAACTGTTGATGTGATATCCCATCACCCGATCATGATTCCTTAACTCCCAGAGACATTGTAGAATTGTTCAATTCCCACACTAATGTCTAAACAAAAATATTGACATAATTATATGATTATATTTCTAACCACACACACTATAAATTATTCTCTCTCCATATGAACTGATGGCCTTCCGATCTAACTCAATATCAGATAACACCAACACCATCCAAAGCCCAATGACAATTTCTGAACAACATCCAGCATCACATCTGAATGAGAATGAGGTTTTTATTAGGTATCCATATAAAATAGAATCATCTACCCAATGACATCGTGTTTTTATCTCAACTATTCACTGATTGTTCTCACTACATCTATTACCCTTAAGAAATTAAGTACATGGATCTATTACTGATATGATTCTCTCCACCACAGTATTATCACTATCATCATTCTACTAAACTAAAACCCTTGACCTCCATGACCCACACCCTATCTATTACCAAACATAATTACTTAATGTGTATGTCCCAGTCATAGTGAAGCACCAATATAAAAAACCCATAATAACCCATTCCTGGATCACTATAAAATCTATCCTTAATGAACACTGATATTATATCCATGACTAGGGTTCCCCCATTAACAACCAATGGTTTTCTCCCCAACATAAGGATTCCATTATATCACATCTCAAGTACAATACCCAAAAGATTAAAAAATCACATGTGTGTCACTCCTCTTGGATCACATTTACACCTCCCTAAAAACTCATGTCAAGGACCAAACCTAGATTATCCACAAAAGGATACTGTAATACGCCACCAAAAACACATATTACTATAAAGGGAAACCTCCCGTTATCACTAAAACATCATTCCCCGAATCACATGAGAAACTCACCGATCCCGTCAATTCTTGTCCCACACATGTATGCTTACTGATCCTCAATCCTAGTAGGAACTATATATAATATGCATGTGGTTTCCCTCGTGTATCGAGGCTTTGCAGTAAAAATCCATACTATCACTCACTATCACACTTCCTATGGAAAATTGAACCTCAAAAGAAACCCTCTCATAGGTTCTTACCCACTATATAACTTGATCACATACAAACCCAACTAGTTTATGCTCTCTTATATTCTAATCATACAACTCAACTAATTCTACCATGATTCATGTCCCATCCAACATAGGCTGATGCTTCGGAATCACTAATTATTCTCCTTTTACGGGTCAATCCCATCCAACCAAAATCATTCATGATGTTACATTCCCAATATCCATGAGGAATCTCTCTCATTCTAAGGCCTAATTTATTACCACCCACCACCTAGGCATTATTCTTAAAACTATGAAGTGTCTACCATTTCTTCCATTGTGCCACTCAAAATCACAACCTGGATCAATTATGTTAAACATCCAACCAGTCACTCCCCCTTACTCGATATCGGTAATTGAATCCCCTTGAGTGTTTCCTTTTTCAAGAACACAAATAAATTCATGTGCCTTTCCTCCACCCTCATAAGGGTGTACACGTCCTTAAAGAAACATGGGATTATCCCTAGATCACCTCTAGGAATACAATTCTCATGTTTACCCCAATGGGTTACTATACTTTCCTTGCACAAAGTGATAGTATAGACATCATTAGAGACTTTATCACTACACATTACACATGATCGACCTACATAAAAATGATCTTTTGTAAAAATTCAAGTAAAAGTGTTTAGAATTCAACCAATATGTTATATAGTAAAACACTATATAATTTGTTTTTGGCACTTCCAAAAATTGAACCATTTTCATCAGCAAGATCCAATCACACACAAGCACATGTATGTCATGTAAATCCTACATTTCATGAATAATACATGTATATGGTCCTCTTTCCAACATTCCAATAGCCAAATAAGAATAATAAAAATCTTTAGTAAACATATCATGTTAAATAAACATCTCCATTGTAATGGTTAAAACCAAAAATAAAAATCTCGTAGACCTGTGGACTAGGACAAACCACATGAAAAGGTGTTCATGGAATAATAGTATGAGGTCCATCATAAACTAAAACGTTTACAGATTCACTTAATAAAATACCTCAAATTTTAATACAAGAAAATATTCTTTAATAAAACTATGTAACTCCCCATTTAGGTTCCACTCTTTAGTGTCCAAGTCTGTGGTGCCACATGGCCTCAAGAATGATTCCATGTAATCCAGGGGAAGTTGACTAGAATTTATGGCCTAAATCAAGCATTGAAGAGACTATTAACTCAAATCATAGTATAATAATACTAATAACCAAATTAATTTTCACAACCAAGATCATAGTACATAAAAATAAATAAAATGAGTTATGCTATATAAAAATGGAAAGGGGTCATATAGGAATCCAACCCAACTAATGGACCACTAGGCTGATAAAAAAAACATAATACAAAATAGGTTCTATTACCATCCTCAATCCTCATATCATCTCAATCTCCAATACCATTTGAGATCCTAATACATTTCAAAACTTGTGCTTAATCTAAAATCAAACGTAATGTATTTGCATAAACCTGGGTTCTCCTGCATAATGTGAAAAATATAACTGAATATAGTATCTCAATGTTCCACTTATATACACCATCATATAAAGGTATATGCATGAGAAAAATAACAACTAAAATAAATATAATCATATAAGAACATTGGATGTCCTATACTAACGATGCAACCAATAGTTTTTGTGTATCGGGTTATCATGTTCTAACAAGGACACTTTGACACCCAACTATACTTCCTTTAGCCCAAGTAAGAATTAAGTCACCTCATGACCTATGATCCAACCCATACCTTAAGACTCAAGGTATAGTGTCACCAAGTCTTGACCAATACTAGAAGGTGCAAGGTATAGTCTTATATCATATTCCTATACTATCCCTTATCACTCAAGGGATATCATCTTCAATGTCTCATACACTAACTTATCACTCAAGGCAGGTCCCCATAATTTACCCCAACAACTACCTTATAACTCGAGGTGTAGTTCCATATAAAATTAATATATGGGACAAATTTTGCACTGAACTAGGTCATGACAACTTATTCTCATTGAAAATTAGTCCATTATCCTAACCACTACCTTATCACTGAGGGTAGGTTCTGATTTCACATCAAAACCTTGGTCAGTCATCTCACTCAAGGATACCCATGATAATTCCTTCTCAAATGAGGTTATAAAATTATCCATAAGATTTCTTTATCACTCAAGGTATGTTTAATATCACATCCCTCCTATTTATTTCTCACTCAAGGTAGTATTATCTCAACAATGTATCACTAAAGGTGAGTTTAGGACTTGGGATCCAGCATTAGCTATAACGAGATATATCACTTGTCACATGCACATGTTTATTACATGTAAGAAACAAAAAACAAGTAACACAAAGTATATGATAATCTCAGAATATCACCATTGTGTGATAGTCCCTTAAGACATAGCCTCTTGTCCTAAAACCCACATCAAAATCCCAAAAACCTAAAATTACCATCACCTCGCTATTATTTTATTTGAAAAATAAATTCTAGTCAATCCTATCGATATTCTTATATTTCATATCAAGGTTTACACTAGGATCCTTCAAAAAATTCTCATCCTTTTCTCACTAATACCGAGCCACACTCATTACCCCACGGTGACCTCAAATCCCATGTGATCTTGTTAAACCTAGCCTCCAAAGGGAGGTCCCATACTATTGTAATTCCACATAATAATCTAGTTTCTCTATCTATGAATCATAAATAGATACCTCACTCTAAGACTTATGGAATCCTCATGAAAATTAATTTAATAATATCAAAAACCCATAACTAGGTCCCATCATTTATTCCCTTATGATAGTTCTAAAAACCATCACCGATAGGAAACCCTTATTTTTACACGATGTTTAATCCTGAAGGACTCATCAGGGTCATGAAGCAAACCAACTCTCAATACTCCCCAAAAGAGATATTGTCCCCAAGAATGATATTTGTCATTGTCTAAAATTTTCCCACAAGGACAAAGCCTCTCATACCCTCCTAAATGAATCTAAGTTGACCATCCTCATCTATTAGCATCTAATACTAGCCTTGGGACTCATAACTACCTACATTTAAGTCAATCCAAGCCTTATCCCCATAGATACATGGACATCAAGCAATTTAAATTAATAAATATGCTAAGGAGAACTTATTACAACATGATGAGGCTTGATTCCATCCAACCTCTTCACTTTGGTCAATCTTGGTCCCTATTCATCTACTTGATCTCTCTAAATCATGTAGTCATGCACACTAATGCATAAAAAAGAATATAGTTTTTTATTCAAGAGACAACCTACATCAAAAATAGAGTTTTTATCCCCATGATTCTTCACTCATCCTTAACCAAGCCCATAACTACTATTCTATTTACCTAACAACTCCTGATCTCCTATATCAGACCATGGAGCTCAAATAATTAATTACAAAAATTTATAATTAATTATTTAAATTAAACCAATGATTCATATTCAATATAAAACTCATTGAGCATTTCTGCATCACTAAAACTACACAATACCTCATGTGTTCATCCTTGTAGTATCCCCTCTAGCCATTATATTGAAAAATCACATCCTCCCAACAAGATTCAACCATGATCCAAATTAATTGGAATTGAAACCATAGATAAATCATAAAAAAATAGTTACACTGGAAAGGAAACAAAATTGAATAAAACTAGTGGTATATACATACCTAAAACTCACTAAAAAATTACACAAAACCCACCCCACATCAAGGTAAGAATGGGAGGAAGAATAGGGGGGTATATGGATAAGGATTTATCCCTACTATCTACATTAATTAAAACCCTAGGGGAAGTTATTAAAATACCAACTTACAATAACTAAGAAAAACTTTCAAAGCATTGTGTTATAGTGTTACCATGAGGTCCTCAATGCGGTGCCACTATACCAAGGAATTGTCATGGTACACACCTCTTGGGTCATGGTTAAACTTCACTAAGAAGAGGGATTTACCCTCGTATGACCTTCATCATAAAATTTCCCCCCATGGACATGATGTGGCCCCTTGGGGCTGGGGTGACTTCCTCCTCTTTCCAGTGAGGCATTCCTTCCCCATGTGAGGCCCAAGCACTGAGGGTGATTCCTTCCCTATCATGGTATGGGGAAACAAAATCCTATCCAAGATTCTCCCCTTTATTTATGTAGTTAGGGTGTGGCTAATGGTTTGAGTAATGATATGAATTCTATAGCCAAAACTAAAAAATAGGAGGGGCCACACTGACCCCGAACTAACACACACCCAACATCCAAAAAACCTCATATGCCTCAATCCACATCGAAAAATATATTTTAATGATTTTCTAGCCATTTAAAGGTAACGGTGCATGTAGAAGAATCCATTGGATTACGGATTAAAAAAAAATCATCACTAGAGATACCTAACTACTTCAACTCTAATGATCTGGGCCATGTTATAGGTCTGATGATATAATGTAAGTTTAACTTAAACAAAATTAAAAACAAATGGTTGCCTCATTCAATTTGACATGTTCTCAACTGTAGCTTATTTAAAGCAACCAGTGCATGAGGGATATGAATTATAACCCCTCTATATCATCCAAACATCCATTAAAAAATATGTGCATACTCTATTCATCGAAATCTGAGTGCTAGCATGTAGCCTTGATGATTCCTTCAACATTTTGATGATCACCTCGATCTCGTGCCTTCGATCCCTAATTTCATTCATGGATTGATCTCTTGGATATATGATTTCTCTCTATAGGATATAGTAGTTGAGAGGGGCTCTCAATCTATTGGAATGAGTAGTCTAATAGAAATGGCCTCTTTGAAACTTATATAATGGATGTTAGAAATACCTGGATAGGGTTCCCCGACCCCCATATATTTACATCCACTAAATAAGAAATAATTAAATAGTTATGATGGAATGTGTCATAAATATTATTTACATTTTATCACCAACTTCTAATATATATTAAATATATTATCTGATAAATATGATTCAATAACTTGAATCGTAATTTCTTCTAATATTAAATGAACCTTGAATATTAAAATAATATGAATTCATATAATATTATTCCACATATTTACATAACACTTGTAAATAATTTTAATGAATAAATTGAAATAAATTATTCTTTAATTTACTAATAATGAATTTATTTAAATTTTAGTTATTATTAATACTTTAACAACACTCATACTATAGGGTAGGGGCCAATTGGTCCAATACAAATATTCACTAGAATAGGGAAGACTCTTGAATATGCTATTATGTGTGACCCTCTAGGCCCTTATCTCAGTAGCAGTGAATATTATTCATAGACCAAGAGTGTAGCATAGAAACACATCAATTCCCCTAAAAGGATAATGAATAGTCATAACAATGAAAATCATTCTAAAAACACATAATCTGTAATATAATCTATTTTTCTTAGGATGTCTCCTAAAAAAGAATATACAGCTTGTGTCATCATCCATTCATTTTTTATCAAACTAACTAGATTTACCTTCAACTACCATCATAATGGATTTAATGAAGGTAGTAATATCCTAGTCAACTAGGTACGATATTTCAATTCCTCAAATCAGAAGAAAAACAATATATTTTGACCATTTAACTAATGTCATACCACCCAAGATGCACCTAAAACAAGCTACCTCACCAAAACTTCAATGTCTTGGTTTTTTTCCTTTTATAAAAGTACATGGTCAAATGGAACACATTAATAATGATATCTAGTAAAGATACCAATACACATGTTATTATATAATAACAACTAATGAAACCTAAGATATATGATGTTCATATTAGATGGTATGTCTTCATGATCTCATCATCTAGAGATCCAAAAGTGCAAACTTCGTGAGATGAATTCTCAATGCTTATGAACCCCCAACACTTGATAGTTAGACATCAACTGTGTCCTGACAGTATGATGTAACTAGACCATATGACATATTTATTAATATTGATGTCAAATTATCTCAAGGTTCTCATTATATTCTAATATCTACTATAACCTTCTGATATGGCAATTAATATATGGAAATTACAATAAAAATAGTGGATGGAGAAGTATAAACACTATTCTAGTAAGTAAAACGCTTTTATATGTTAATGTTAATCAAAGTACATATATATGTTGGTTCTAGGGAACCCACTTTCAGCACCCTGAAATTATCAATATGTGTCTTGATTTTATAAAAATATCAAACTCCAAAACCCAAAATTAAAAGCTTCCACCAAAAAATGACTTGAAAATCTATGATTCATTACAAAATCCCCAATATAATTCTTCTCATCTTCATGAAATTGTAGTGGTCCTCTAAATATAACTACATACCAACCTCAATAATCAATTCACCACTAAAAAACAATGTTCTATCCCATAACATTGAACAAGATTCTATTATGTGACTCAAAACCATAAAAAATACTATTCATCAAGAACAGAGTTACCCACTCATTACCATCGCAAACACTAAGACAGTGATCTCCTACAGTTGTATATCTTTAGAGACCAAGGTTTTCTTAACTAGTTAATCTTCAAGATTATGGTTCTCCCCATTATAAGACTCACAAAGGCCAATTCAAAACCATGGTACTATCCACTATTGCAATCTCTTACTAGAAATGAACTTATAGTGGTCCATGTACTTGATCAGTGTGGTTTCTACCTCACCACATCCAATTATATATAAAAAACACATTTCAGTCCTCCTATGGAAAACCTCTCCTAAAAACAATCACTATCACTCACTCATGAATTATCTTATCACCAAATCATAATTATTTAACTCACAGAGGAATCATAGAATCACAAACCCCAATACCAAAGTCCAAACTCAACACTTAATATAATTACATAGTTTGATCACCATCCACCCACACTAGCCACATGCTCTCTCTATGATCACTAATGAACCTATGATCAAACTTAATCTTATATAACACCATCTTCATCCTATGATTAATTCCAACATCTAGACTCAATTCAACATTGCATTAAAATGTCAAATTTTGTGTTTATCAAGGAACTAGTTAAAATTTGATCTTATTCCCACTAGAATCCTGGTTTCATCATGTTTGTTCAATAATTTTTCTCACTGTATCTACAACCCTTCCTATATAAGGGGTATACCTTTATTATATATTCAATGTTTCCCACCATAATAGTATCACTATCATCTCCATACTAAACCAAAACAAAAAATCTCTATATCCTAAATCAAATGAATTATTGAATGTGGTGATTAAACAATATTACCCTACTCATAGGTGAACACCAATATGAAACACCCATTGTAACCCCTTCCTATCTCACTAAGAATGTTATCCATAACACTAAGAAAAAATTTAATCTTCAATAAAGTCCTCAAAATAAAATAGCTAATGGAATTCTCCCCACTATGTGGCTACCATTACACCACTACTAAAGTGAAATGCCTGACAAATTATAATATTTTATGTGTGTCACTCCACCTGATCCATTATCACCCCTCTATAAAAACCCACTTCAAAGAAAAAACAAAGCTAAACTATACCATGATAACCCGATCCACCATCAACATCACATATTACTTTAAAGGAACAAATCTCAACTTCACTAAAACCCTGAGCCTCCATGACTAAAATTTCTCCATGATCACATCATTTATATTCTCACACATGAATGATCATTGATCTTCAAGTCCAATAGGTTCCACACATAAATAGATCACAGTTTTCCTCACATGTCAAGGATTTACCCTTAAAATACATACTATCACTCATTATTTTATTCAAATGGAATATTGAACCTCCAATTAATCCTATTATAGGACCTTTCCAATTATCTAAGTCTCTCTCATACAAAACACATTGATGTATTCTTCCATGCATCCCAATCTCACAAGTTGGATCACACTCTTATGAGTCATGTCCCATTAAACTTAGGCTCAATAACCCAAACCATCAACCATAATTCTATAAAAGTTCAATATTGTAATAACCTAACATAGATTCCACTAAAATGGTACCCCATGCCAGTGCACCACATATATAGAGGAATGACTCCCCATACCCTAGTGGCTACCGACTAGTTGCAATGTCCCTTAAGGTTATCATTATCATTGTATGGAACACAATGTAAATAAAAAAATATATATACACATCTAGATAACCTCCAAAACAAAGGATACTTCTAATAAAATAAATACAACAATGAAGAAAATAATGAATGAATGTGTCATACATACTAACTAGATCCCTTGTGGGTGGATCACACACAATTAGTAAAAAAGAAAAAATAGAATTAAGGCTAACGGCCTAACCCAAAATATTCATAAGTCCTACCTAGTTTGATTATTCACTCTAACCAAGGATTACAAACAATATTTTTCAATGTCATACCTTATCATAAAATAGCACATAAAAAGAAGAATGGTGTCTTCTTGGGTACCCAAGTTCCATGGTGACCCAATCATGGTGTGAGTATAACTTAGTAGACCATCGCCAATGATTTCCCTAATTATAACTAATTATATAAACAAATTCACCCATAAGTAATACCTATAATAGGTTACCACCTATCAGTATAATTAATAAATTGGTAATACACCACCTTTGATCCTAGGCTTTGTGGTGACACATAAGGTCGGAATTATCCTCTTTGGCCAGCATAGGGTTATATATCTCATAACTCATATGGATCAAAGGTGCGTAACTATGGAAATCATAATAATGGAATTTAATGTGATCCTTCGAGGCTCCACTAGGAATTAGTTTCTTACCATGTCAATAAAGAGTCTAAGGAATTCATCCTTGAAATTCCTCTCAACGTCATCCAAGAGAATATAAGGAATCCCATGTTGTAATTATTTAAACAATATCTAAGGATCCTCTAATCCAAGTCATTCAAAGTATCAGTCATGATCATAATCTAGGTCTAAGCCCATGGAATTTCATCTGGTATAATCAATCCAAATATTGGGATCTCATATCCCAATATTCACAAGGGTACCATGAGGTAATCAATGACAATAATTAGTGGTATTCAATACACAATACATAATATAAATAAAATTTAGATCCACCCAAAATAATTTTTAGTGATTAATCTGTAGGGATTTCATGTTAGCTCGTAGAATTATTTAGCATTGGATTTACTTAAATCAAATGTGGCATCATTCCATGGAATTCAAGTGATCCCTCAAATGGAATCCATGATAAATCAAGAAATTATCACATTTTGTATCCAAGACTAAATCAAAGGGATGAAACTCAAATAATTCCATCCATAATGATCATTTATAAAAGGATAACCCAATTATAAAAACCTTGTTTACAAACTCATGCCATTATGTAATATCGCTAATCATTTCATAAGAGCCTTCTATTTTCCCCATGTTTTTCTTAAATAGGATTTCATTTCAAATATATAAAGTAAAAAATAAATACAGGTTTCATAATGGAACAATATTTAACCAACACCATAACTTTAAAACTCCATTCAAAGTTCACATTAATTCAACCATTTCAAATCTATTTTCTTAAAAATTTCATTTCATCAAAAACAAATTTTATTTAAAAAATTAATACGGTTACACTATTACCAATGTTATCCACTTGGAACCCCTCTCTCATGAGTCTCAAACATTTCAAGGGTATGAATTAAATCCAAGGATCAATTTAAAAAATTTAAATACAATAGTTCATTTCCTAGAAACCAGTGTGATCATCAAGGATATGAAACCAATATAGGTACAACCTAACTCCTCTAACACTTCCAATTATTTTTCCCAAAAGATGATAGCATCTTTCAATTCATATCGATGTTCAAACCACCCTAATGAGTACCTAACTCACCCCATAAATACTCAAAAATAATAATTAATACCAAATATAATTAATTTAAAACCCAATACCAACATTCATAAGTGAAGGAAAGAAAATTTAAATATCTTGTTATATCAAAACCAAGGAATTTTTTTTTAATTACCCAATTAATACCATTGATCACATACTAGTATTAATCCCTAACCAATTACACCCAAAAAACATCCCACAAAATTAATTTCTAAGAAAAAAATTATGAAATATTTTTTGTAACATATCTTCATTGAAAATACATGTGATAATGTGAAAAAATCATATTGAGATATCTTTTATGAGAGATGAGTGAAATACCAATGAGAATTAAGAATTTCCACCATGCTCTAGTTGGATCACCAACAAAAACCTAAATTAGAGAATTTGAAAATTATAGATGTGCAAAAAGGAGGAAGGGAGGTTGTTGAAGGGTGATACAAACCTAAAATCACTAAATTATCACCCTAAAACTAACTCTAAACCAATGTTTCTTGAAGGGTATAAAGGAGGTCAGTCTTCTGGGAGAGGGAATGTAACATCCCAGGTAAATAAAGAATGAAAAATTTTCATATTTATTAATATTTGTGAATTAAATATTAATTTTACTTTAAAGGGGTTTCTATGTTCGATAGCGTACCCGATACGCAACAACGAGTTTCTTTGAAATCTTACGTTGCACACTAGTAATATAATAATATTATTTTAAATGGTTGTTAACATGTAGCCATTGTATTGGAGGGAATGAATAGAAATAAATAAAATATGATTATATATGTTTTTTAATTTTTTTACATTTATCCAATAAAATATTCTGGCTTAAAATAAGAAAAGAATTCAATTTTAGGCATAGATACTCTAATATTCACTAAAAGGTCAATTTATCACCTTTTAATGGAAAACCCTATTTAAAAATATTTTTGGTCACTCTTATAAATTTTATTGGAAAAAATAAAATCTTTATTTAGAATCGGGACATCAAAATTTACATTGTGTATGTTTTTTTTTATTTTTCCGATAAAGTTCATTTTTAATGAATAAGTGAAAAAAGTTGTATTTTAATTCAAAACCTCTTTTTTAACTAATTTAGTTATATGATTAGATTATATTTTGAATTGGTTTTAAAGTTAAATTAGAATATATTTTTACCATTTAATCCAATAGTGGTCATTGTAATTAATTTCACATTGAAATTGGACTTAAACTAGTGTCGATCTTTTGATATATATTGTTTCATAAAAACAAGCTATTTGTTTTGACAATGGGAATTAATTATTAAATTAATTAATGAAACTTATATGTTTTTAATTTCTTAAAATATACTTCATTTTTGAATTCATAATATCAAATATAGCTTAGGGTGAATTTTTGGTATTTTTCTGAAAAACTTCAATTTTTGATGAATAGTGAAACCACTAAGTGGTAGTTAAAAAACTGATTTTTCATTTAAATGAAATTTTACCACCTCTGTGATTTTAATTTCAAAAATAAAACATACATGGTTGTCATTAGGATTTAAAATGTGGTTGAATGGGATTAATATAATTTTTTGGTAAATAGTAACTTTTATGTTTTATTAATCGTGATTAGAGGTAATTAGTGTAATTTAAGGTAAAAATAATGTTTTAATAATATGCAATTACCTTGACACATGGCCTACCCTTATTTGATGTGTCATGGCCGACCAAAAAAATCCATGGGTCAACTTTGGGACCCCATTGAGACACTTGGGTAAGAAAATAACATTAATAACTTTTTATTTAAAGTTAAAATAAAAATGTCACAAACATGTATTGTCTTACTAAAACAATTTTTACATGGGGTAATACAAGTCATATTTTTGAATATAAATATTAATTAGAAAGATAAAAAGATTTCCTACATAATTATAGTTTTTTTATAATTTTTAGACATTAAATAAATTTAATTATTTATGACACTATGATGATGCATCGAGTACCTCATTAATTAACTTTTTAAATAAAATGAAAAGATAATGTAAAATATATGACCTAAACTTGTAAAAAACATATTGGATGGCTGGATTTAGAACTATTATCACATTATCCTTGAAATATATAATTTTGGGACCTTTAAAATCCGAAACTCATTATATAATAAAGTAACATTTTATAACTTTCCAAGAGTGCCCCTCCTCCCTCTTATAAAAGGCCCCCAACTCAACCACCTTACCCACACCATTAAAGCCTTTGGATCGGCCAAGATCGGATAATTTTATCTCTACACATCCCTATCCTCATCCTAGAATCCTTACCTTAGGCAGAAATATCTTCAAGAAAGCCTTTTGGTTCAAACCAAAGGGAGTTACTCGATTTAAAGGTAATGTCTTCACTTGTGTTCTTTTGTTTTATTTTTCTTCTCCAACCCCATAAACTATTTTTATTACTTTATTTTGTAACAAAACCAGTATCTTGAATATTCTAGGATGTTTTTATGAGAAGTATTTTATTTACACTTACACACACCTCTATCTAATGGTTAAAGAACATACTGTTTCTGTGGTTGGTGAATTTCTGCCTCACGAAATGATGATTGTTCAAAATTCTTCTAAAACCTTTCATGGTGTCCATTAAGGTGTCACTCTATTTATATATGATATATATTATTTTTATGTTTTCCTTATGCTTATGTATTTTTCATTTATGGAATAACTTTATGGTTTCCATTATGGGTAAACACGATAATTTCATTTTAGGAAGTGCGGACTACCGCCCCCTCAAAGTGATTTGATTCGTTAATGCCATATGTGGGACATATAAAGGATGGAGTTAATGATATTATATATGATATTATACTGGAATTATAATATACCTTTATATCATTATGATTTCACTCCAATAAATATGAAATAGAAATGAACGTAGCGTTTATGCGTACGTACGGCTTACTGTCTCCATGAACGGTGCATTTCATTTCTTACCTCTAAATGTTATATACTATTATAAATACATGTATATGCTGGATATGTATGATATATATGATATCCAAATCATGAATATCATTCTGGATATAATGAACCTTTGACCACATGAACAACATGTAATTGTAAGAAGTCCATTTTTGACTTAAATACCAAATATCGACAAAACGAACATAATTAACTTAAATGATTACATAATGTTTATAACATGGAAATAAGTAATATAAAAGGAATAATAATCTTGAAAAAGGTTCTTAAGCAAGTATAAATTTACATTATTTTATTATTCAGGAGATTAAAGAGTAATCGAGTCACGTCAGACACGAGGTAAGGGACTTCGTCTCAATATCCTTTCATTGAGGGATATTTTGTTTTATACACAACTTTATTTTATACGGTTTATAAACCCCTTTGAATTTTACTTTTATTTAAAAGGAATATTTTTCTACGAAGCGTTTTACTAAATGAAAAAAGGAATGTTTCTTTTAACATACACGGTGACAACGACCTTTTCCGACGCCGCGAGTATTATTTGGTCTTTGGCTTCCTCAACAATCCGTAATGTTTTTAAAATGAAATGAATACCATATAATATTTAATGTATTTTGGTATTGAAAATGGTTTTTATGATGGATTTTTTATGTCAATATATTTAAGTGATATATTGTGATCGAAATGTGGAAAAGTTTTCTTTCCGTTATATTTGTTTTATGTCTTATGATTTTATAATGGTACTTGGACATTTAACGGGTCGTTACATGATAAACCATATGAAGAGTGGTGTCATGAATACCAGGATGGGTGGTTACGTTATAACCTCTAATGCATTGGCTTTGGAAGTTAGCTGTATGGCTATTGCATTTAGTGATATGTGTGGAAGTCGACTGTATGGTCATTCCATTTAAGTATGTTTATATCCCAAGTTACCTTTATATGTTATGTGTTATTTATATGGGTTTTATGGTAATATTTTGGTTACAAAAGGGTTAGTAATGAACTTGTATTTAGTAAAGAGTATTTACTACTTCTTAAAAGTGAAAAGTGTTTCTTTGATAAAGTATTCATGGTTTACTTGATGTTTTGAATAACTAACAGTTTTCCTTCTTGTGTATACCTTACTGAGCTTTTTATACTCATACCAAGTTTTTTTGAAATGTTTCTCACAGGACATAATGTGGAATAGGGTCAGGGATGGGATCAAGGAAAATTCATGCTCTATTAAACATGGAACTAGACATGATTTTTTTTCAACAGTTAATGTTTTGTAAAAAAAAGGAAACTATGTAGAAGTGTCTACTTTGTAATCTTTTGAGATGTAATAGTTATGATCTAATTCTCTAAAACTCTAAACTTGAAAAGATTCTTGATGTGAATTATTCATTTAATTCAATATTAAGTAAGGTTTTAGGTCGGGGCCTTATAGTTGGTATCAGAGGCCGGTTTAGACAACATTAGGAGTTAGAAAATTGTTAAATTTACAAATTAATTTATGGTATGATTGAAATTATATTTCATTTAATGATTGCCATGTTTCTTCGCCTAAGATATTTCTGTGTTCATAATGGTTTCCCGTAGAGGAAACAAGGAAGCTATGTTGGGAGGACATCAGGAGGAAGACAACCTTCCAAATGAGCAACCTGAGATGGTCGGAATTGGAACTGAATTTTTTTTTGCAGTGATGGCACAATTGACTCAAGCTATAAATGGTGGTGGTATCCATGCACGAGATCATCTAGATCAACTGCAGAGGAACATGTCAGTGGTGTAACATTTCATGAGGCAACATCCCCCATCATTTTGAGGATCATCTGGCCCTGTGCTAGCTGAAGGGTGGATTAAGGCACTCGAGAATATTTTTGATGTCATGGGGTGTTCAGAACATCAAAAGGTTAGTCTTGTTGTTTACCTTTTTGAAGGTGAAGCTGGTCAGTGGTGGTCGACGATGAAAAATATCAGGGATAGTGATGAGATTGATGATCTTCACTGGGACGAATTCAAAGGTATGTTTCTTGAGAAATATTTTCCTAAGGTGGATCGTCTTAGGATGGAAAAACAATTCCTAGAATTGAGGCAGGAGGATGACTCAGTGGCTGCTTATGAAGATAATTTCACTCGACTGGAAAGGTATGCTCCAAATTTCATACGAGATCTTGATAGTAAAATCAACCATTTTTACTTAGGGTTAAATCCAAAGTATCGAAGGTCTTTAGCTTCTCGTGATTTCAAAAGTTATGAAAAAATTTATCGATGTGCGGAGAATGTGGAAATGGAGTTTTCCAATGATCAAGTGTTCTTTGACAAACAACAGAATAAGAGGTCCAGTTGGCGGGAAAAGGGGAATAATTCATCAAAGAAGAAAGGAGGTAAGAAAACCAAATATCCATCCTGTGAGAAGTGTGGTAAAATGCATCTTGGAGAATGTTTATCCATGTCTGGAAAGTGCTTTCGGTGTGGTAAGTCTGGTCATATTGATCATAACTGTAAGGAAGATGATCAAGCCGGCAATGAAAAGATAGCGGTAAGATGTTTTAAGTGTAATGAAATGGGTCATTATGAATATGAGTGTCTAACGAAGAACTCAACTGGGGGAAAGCAGTGAAACTACAAGCAGAAAGGGGTGGTGAAATCCATTGCAACTACTTTAGCAGATGTTGGGCCATCGAATGAAGTAGTATCAGGTACACTATTTGTTTGTTCAGATTATGACAATGTGTTGTTTGATTCGGGGTCTACACATTCTTTCATTTCTGAGAAGTTTTCTAGTAAATTGGGAATTCCATCTCAAGATATGAATCCTGAACTTATGGTAAAAACACCCAGAGGGAACGTTGAGACAAAAATAAATTATAAGAACCTTCATATACTTGTGTGAGGAAAGAAGATACCTACAAACCTCATTGTTTTCCCTCTAGTAGAGTTTGATGTTATTTTGGGCATGGATTGGCTTTATTTTTATCATTATAAGATTGATTGCAGATATAAAGAGGTTTCTTTTTAGAAATATTTTTAGATTGTGTACAAGAATGAACCTTTGATTTTGATAACATATCAAGAAGTTGAGAAACTAGTAAAATATGGAAATGAATGTTATCTTTCACATATTGTTGAAAATAAAGGAACTATTCAGATTAATGATGTGCCAGTGGTAAATGAGTATCTTGATGTTTTTCCTGATGAGTTTCCTGGTATTATTCATGACCGGGAAGTTGAATTTACTATTGAATTAGTTCCTGATTCTAAGCCAATTTCAAAACCCCCTTATCGAATGGCTCAAGTTGAACTTTTAGAGTTAAAGAAGCAATTGCATGAGTTATTATATAAAGGTTTCATTTGACCTAGCACATCACCATGGGGTTCTCCAGTCCTGTTTGTTAAAACTAAAGATGGTTCAATTAGACTTTTCATTGATTATAGAGCCTTGAATAACATCACTGTTAAGAACAAGTATCCTTTGCCTCATATCGATGATTTGTTTGATCAGCTCCCGGGAGCTCATTATTTTTCAAAGATTTGACTAGAGGTCGGGGTACCATCAGTTGAAAGTAAAAGAATCAGATGTTCCGAAGACTGCGTTCTGTACTAGATATGGCCATTATGAATTTGTAGTTATGCCTTTTGGGTGAACTAATGCACCTTTTGTATTCATGGACCTTATGAATAGAATTTTCCATGAGTTCATGGATAAGTTTGTGGATGTTTTCATTGATAATATTTTGGTGTTTTATAAAAGTAAATAGGAGAATGAAAGTCATTTAAGGGTTATCATGAAAACCTTAAAAGAAAATAAACTGTATGGAAAATTCAGCAAGTGTGAGTTTTGGTTACAACAGATTTCTTTCCTTGGTCACATTGTTTAAAAAAAATGGCATAACTGTTGATCTAGCTAAAACAAAAGTTATTGAAGAATGTCCATGACCAACAAATGTAACCAAGATTCATGGTTTTCTTGGTTTGGAAGGTTACTACCGAAGTCTTGTTGAACATTTTTCACGGTTATCTATTCCAATGACTAAGCTTACTCGGAAAGGTTTTAAGTTTATCTGGACAAAAGAATGTGATGATTGTTTTCAGGAGTTGTAAAGAAGATTGGTGAACGCTCCAGTTTTGGAACTTCCTTCCAGGAATGGTGATTTTGTGGTCTAAAATGATGATTCGTTGAAGGGACTTGGTTGTGTCCTTATGCAGAATGATCAGGTAATTTATTATGCTTCACGTCGGTTGAAAACGCATGAGATAAATTACCCTACACATGATTTGGAATTAGTTGCTATTGATTTTGCTCTAAAAATTTGGTGGCATCATTTTTATGGAGTAAAGTTTGAAAAATATACTGATCAAAAAAGTTTAAAGTATATATTCACTAAGAAATAATTGAACATGAGATAGAGGAGATCGCTAGAATTAATCAAGGATTACGATTGTACAATTCATTACCATCCGGGAAAAGAAAATAAAGTGGCTGATGCTTTGAGTCAAAAAAGTAATGCTTCATTAACCATGATAAGTTTGGAATGAGATCCTTTGGTTTTTGATTTGATGAACTTTGGAATAGAAGCTGTTGGTGTAGGAAGTTCTTCTGTTTTGTTTCAGGTGTCAGTGAGATCATCTCTATCAGTAAGAATTAAGCAAGCGCAGAAGAAAGATAGTGGGTTGCAGAAAAAGGTAGAGATGGTTCAGAAGGGTAAGTTGCCTGATTTTAACATTGATAATGATCGTGTTTTGAGGTTTGGGAAGAGATTATGTGTGCCTTTTGATTCACAGTTGAATAATGAGTTGTTATGTGAGGCTCATAGTTCCCCGTTTTCAGTTCATCCTGGTATTACTAAGATGTACAGAGATCTGCAGGAGTATTACTAGTGGGATGGAATGAAAAGAGATATTTCTGATTTTACTGTGAAGTGTTTGACTTGTCAATAGGTTAAAGTAGAGCGGCAGTTACCGAAAGGGACACTTCAGCCTTTACCAGTGCCAGAGTGGAAATGGGAAAATATATCCATGGACTTTGTTGTGGGATTACAGAATATATCTCGAGGTAATAATGCAATCTGGGTTATTGTTGATCGATTGACTAAATATGCTCATTTCCCTCCTATTCAAGATACATTCTCTCTAGATCAACTTGCTCAGTTGTATGTTAAAGAGATAGTCAGGTTGCATGAAGTTCCCATCTCCATTGTATCTGATCATGACCCCAGGTTCACTTATAACTTTTGGAAATGCCTTCAGAAGTCATTGGGTACTGAATTAAATTTTAGTACCTATTTTCATCCGCAATAAGATTGGCAGTCAGAATGAACAATTCAGACCTTATAGGATATGCTACGCGCTTTCTCGATAGATTATCAGGGAATTTGGGACCAACATATTTCTTTGGTTGAATTTTCATATAATAACAGTTTTCATTCCAGTATATAGATGGCTCCGTTTGGAGCATTATATGGTAAACGGTGTCGAACTCCAACGTTTTGGGATGATGTAGGTGAAAGGAAGCTGATGGGACCAGAATTGGTAGAAGAGATGGCAGAAAAAGTTCAGTTGATTCAGAAACACATGAAAACATCTCAGAGAAGGTAGAAAAGTTATGCGGATAACCAGAAGAAGGATCTATCTTTCAAGGTAGGTGATCATGTTTTTCTAAAAGTTCCAACATGGAAAAGTGTGATGCGATTTGGTAAGAAAGGAAAGTTGAGTCCAAGGTTCATTGGACCATATGAAATTCTAGAGAGAGTTGGCTCAGTTTCTTACCGAGTGGCATTACCTCCGAGTTTATCTCAGGTACATAATGTTTTTCATGTTTCTATGTTGAGAAAGTATATGCCAGATCCATCTCATATTTTGAGCCCATAGGTAGTTCAGTTGGAAGAGAATCTCTCTTATGAAGAAAAACCAGTCTAGATTCTTGACCGTAGAGAGCAAGTGTTGTGGAATAAGGTAATTCACCAGGTAAAGGTTTTGTGGAAAAACCATATGGTTGAAGAGGCAACATGGGAATCTGAAAATGCTATGAGGGATAAATACCCCCACATATTTTGATAAGTTAATAAAATTGCGAGGACACAATTCCCAAAAGGGGGGGAAGGATGTAACATCCCAGGTAAATAAAGAATAAAAAAAATTTATATTTATTAATATTTTCGAATTAAATATTAATTTTACTTTAAAGGGGTTGCTATGTTCGATAGCGTACCTGATACGCAACAATGAGTTTCTTTGAAATCTTACATTGCACACTAGTAATGTAATAATATAATTTTAAATGGTAGTTAACACGTAGTCGTTTTATTGGAGGGAATGAATAGAAATAACTAAAATATGATTATATATGTTTTTTAAATGTTTTTACATTTATCCAATAAAATATTAAGGGTTAAAATAAGAAATGAATTCAATTTTAGGCATAGATACTCTAATGTTCACTAAAAGGTCGATTTATCACCTTTTGATGGCGAACCCTATTTAAAAATAGTTTTGGTCACTCTTATAAATTCTATTGGACCAAATAAAATCTTTCTTTAGAATCGGGACATCAAAATTTACTTTGTGTATGTTTTTGTTATTTTTCCGATAGAGTTCATTTTTAATGAATAAGTGAAAAATGTTGTATTTTAATTAAAAAACTCTTTTTAAACTAATTTATTTATATGATTAGACTATCTTTTTAATTGGTTTTAAAGTGAAATTAGAATATATTTTTACCATTAAATCCAATAGTGGTCATTGGAATTAATTTCGCTTTGAAATTGGACTTAAACTAGTGTCAATCTTTTGATATATATTGTTTCATAAAAACACGCTATTTGTTTTAAAAATGGGAATTAATTATTAAATTAATTAATGAAACTTATATTTTTTAAATTTTGTAAAATAGAAATCATTTTTTTAATTTGGAATATCAAATATAGCTTAGGGTGAATTTTTGGTATTTTTCTGAAAAACATCAATTTTGATGAATAGTGAAACCACTAAGTGGTAGTTAAAAAACTAATTTTTCGTTTAAATGAAATTTTATCACCTCTGTGATTTGAATTTCAAAAATCCAACATACATGTTTTACATTATGTTGTAAAATTTGGTTCAATGGGATTAAAATAATTTTTTTGGTGAATAGTAACTTTTATGTTTTATTAATAGCGATTAGAGGTAATTAGTGTAATTTAAGGTAAAAATAATGTTTTAATAATATGAAATTACTTTGAAACATTTCCTACCCTTATTGGATGTGTCATGGACGACCAAAAAAATACATGGATCAACTTGGGGACCCCATGGAGCCACTTGGGTAAGAAAAAGACATTAATAACTTTTTATTTAAAGTTAAAATAAAAATGTCACAAACATGTATTGTTTTACTAAAACAATTTTTACATGGGGTTATACAAGTAATATTTTTTACTATAAATATTCATTATAAATATAAAAATATTTCCAACATCATTATATTTGTTTTATAATTTTTAGACCTTAAATAAATTAAATTATTTATGACACCATGATAATGCAGTGATTACCTCATTAATTAACATTTTAAATAAAATGAAAAGATAATGTAAAATATAACACCTACACTTTTCAAAAACATTTTGGATGGGTGGATTTAGAACTATTATCACCTTATCCTCGAAATATATAATTTTGGGACCTTTAAAATCCGAAACTCGTTATATAATAAAGTTAAATTTTATAACTTTCCAAGAGTGCCCCTCCTCCCTCTTATAAAAGGCCCCCACCTCTACCACCTTACCCACACCTCTCAAGCCTTTGGATCGACCAAGATAAGCTCATTTTATCTCTCCACATCCCTCTACTCATCCTAGAATCCTTAACTTATGCATAAAGCTCTTCAAGAAACTCTTTTGGTTCAAACCAAAGGGAGTTACCCGATTTAAAGGTAATGTCTTCACTTGTGTTCTTTTGATTTATTTTGCTTCTCCAACCCATTAAACTCTGTTTATTCCTTTCTTTTGTAACAACACCAGTATTTTAAATATACTATGATATTTTTATGAGAATTATTTAATTTACACTTACACACACCTCTGTCTAATGGTTAAAGAACATACTATTTCTGTGGTTGGCGAATTTCTGCCTCACGAAACGATGATTGTTCAATATTCTTCTAACACCTTTCATGGTGGCCATTAAGATGTAACTCTATTTATATATGATATATATTATTTTTATGTTTTCCTTATTATTCTATATTTTTAATTTATGTCATACCTTTATGGTTTCCATTATGGGTAAACACGATAATTTCATTTTAGAAAGTGCGGACTACCACCCCCTCAAAGTGATTTGATTCATTAATGCCATATGTGGGACATATAAAGGATGAAGTTAATTATATTATATATTATATTATACTGGAATTATAATATACCTTTATATCATTATTAATTCACTCCATTAAATACGAAATTGAAATGAAAGTAGCGTTCATGCGTACGTACGGTTTACCGTCTCCATGAACGGTGCATTTCATTTCTTACCTCTAAATGTTATATACTATTATAAATACATGTATATGCTGGATATATATGAAATATATGATATAAAAATAATGAATATCATTATGGATATAATGAACTTTTGACCACATGAACAACATGTAATTGTAAGAAGTCAATTTTTGACTTAAGTACCAAATATCGACAAAACGAACATTATTAACTTAAATGATTAAATAATGTTTATAACATGGAAATAAGTTATATAAAAGGAATAATAAGCTTTAAAAAGGTTCTTAAGCAAGTATAAATTAACTTTAGTTTATTATTTAGGAGATTAAAGAGCAATCGAGTCACGTCGGACACGAGGTAAGGGACTTTATCTCAATCTCCTTTCATTGAGGCATATTTTGTTTTATACACAACTTTATTTTTTACGGTGTATAAACCCATTTGACTTTTACTTTTATTCAAAAGGAATATTTTTCTATGTATCATTTTACTAAACGAGAAAAAGTAATGTTTCTTTTAACGTACATGGTGACAACGACCTTTTCCACCGCTGAAAGTATTATTTGGTCTTTGGCTTCTTCAACAAGCCGTAATGTTTTTAAAATGAAATAAATACCATATACGCTTTTTTGTATTTTGGTATTGAAAATGGTTTTTATAATGGATCTGTTATGTCAATATATTTAAGTGATATATTGTAATCGAAATGTGGAAATGTTTTCTTTCCATTATATTTGTTTTATGTCTTATGATTTTATAATTGTACTTGGACATTTGATGGGTGGTTACGTGATAAACCATATGACGGGTGGTGCCGTGAATATCAAGACGGGTGGTTATTTTATAACCTCCAATGCATTGGGTATGGAATTCTGCCATATGGCTATTACATTTAGTGATATGTGTGTAATTCGACCGTATGGTCATTTCATTTAAGTATGTTTATGTCCAAAGTTACCTTTATATGTTATGTGTTATTTATATGGGTTTTGTGGTAATCTTTTGGTTACAAAAGGGTAAGTAATGAACTTGTATTCAGTGAAGAGTATTTACTACTTCTTAAAGGTGAAAAGTGTAGCTTGGATAAAGTATTTATGGTTTACTTGATGTTTTGAATAACTAACAGTTTTCCTTCTTGTGTATCCCTTACTGAGCTTTTTATTCTCATACCAAGTTTTTTTGAAATGTTTTCACAGGAAATAATGTGGAATAGGGTCAAGGATGGGATCAAGGAAAAGTCATGCTGTCTTAAACATGGAACTAGACATGACCCTTTTTTTCAAGATTTCATGTTTTGTAAAAAAAGGAAACTATGTAGAAGTGTCTACTTTGTAATATTTTGAGATGTAATAGTTATGATCTAATTCTCTAAAACTCTAAAACTGAAAAGATCCTCAATGTGAATTATTCATTTAATTCAATATTAATTAAGGTTTTAGGTCGGGGCCTTATATGGAATGCATAAGGGAGAAGAAAAAAGTTGATGGATTCCTAAAATATCAAACGGAAAAATGGAATTTTCTACTTTTTAAAGGGAACATAGTTTAGCCACACCATTTTCCAAACTATATTCTAACCACATCTCCAAAACTATCTCAAAAACACCCACCTCACATGATTAAGGGCATAGTTTGTAAATTCATGTTCCCACCATTAAAAATGGAATTTCAATTTACTACTTACCTTATAGGGATAATAGGGACCCTTTTATAGTTTAAAAAATCATGCTCTCATACAAATTGATTAGTACAGTTAGGTACATGGTTATTATAAATAATGAACTAACTATGAACCCAATTATGTTTTCCAAAAAATTAGAATTTATGATCCTTAAACCCTCATACACCCTTGATACCTCAAAAAACCCCTAGAAAACTTCATTAAAAACAAAAAATCAATTCTACAAGGGGTCCCAACCATTGGAATTTTTTTATGCCAATTAAATTTTTTACCCATAACCTATTTCAAAAGATCAAAATTTCAATGTAATTATGAATCTGTTATTGTAAACAATGCATTAAAAACCCCACCATAACACTTCTCAACCCTAATAATCCTTAGTGGGCATCCACCCATGTATCACATCTTATATCAGTCACAAATTGAAAGCTGATATCCTTGTTTCATTCCCAAATTCTTGATCCACATTCAAGAAACAACCTCTAACTCAAGTCACTCTACTTATAAAACCAAATCCAACACCTAAATTAAAATTTAGACACTAATACGGTTCTAACCCTAGATCATCTGTCACAAAACATGATTGTGTCGTTGCACAAACACTTAATAGGCCGATGGTTCTCCCCATCGTAAGATTCAACTTAGGACTACCAACTTCCAATGCTTGCCCCCCCCCCACTATTAGAAAAAACCCCATTACAACCTATAACCCACACTTTAAAAAAGTTTATAATTCATTTACAAACTCACTAATCCTTAGAATACATGATAATTCTAGTTTTTCATCAAAATTCATCCTCATTATTGATAACCAACTGAGGATGGACTCATAGTTACCAACTAAGCACAAGCCACCAACACATTGGCCTTTCTTTGAAGCCCTGATTTGATTCTTGAAACACACCACTTATATTCAATAAAATATATCAGATAGGGTTTACAACCCACCACATCATTTTAGTATGTGAATTAATGTCACCCCAACCTTGGTAGACTTATCACAAAATTCCCAACTTCCACTACTTCCATGTTATCAAAACAATCATTCATGATGCCATTAGACCAATAGGAAAACTATAATCACCCAAATTTTTTTATTAGAGTATATATCTAACACTCAATGATATTATACAATTATTTAATCAACTACAAGAAACTATTTTCATGTCATTCCACACACTGATGGATATCCAATCTAATCACCCTTAGATTACTTTAACACCACCCTGACTCTGAATACAACACCCAGACTAGATCTACTGTGGAATTTGATTATCGATTTTGAATACTAATTGGAATCCAATTAAACATATCATTTATTTAATATCGAACTACCAGGGCCACTACAACCACATCATTGTCCATTCCACACGTCCACAACCCTTCTAAGATATGTGTTCATAACCCAATGACCATTACATAACTACCAACCATTGGAGTATCACTGCCATTGCTCCACATGATCAACACCCAAATATCATGGACCATGTTATATTACCATCAAACTCAAAGAATATATTTCAACATATTTCTCTCACTATATTAAAAAAATGAAAAACCATTATCACCTATTCTTGGATTCTAAGAATGACACCCACAACATTTATGATATTTGGTCCATGATGGTGACTTCACCCTCTGAAAAATTATAGTCTAATTCCAACTATAAAACATGAGTTATACCACTCCAAGAGTGTAAAATCAAAGTTTACAATGTCAATATATGTATTTTGGACTTTTGATCCATGTTTGACACATCAATGGACACCCAACACCTCTATCTAGGTTCAGCCCTTTCTTATGTGCCACTTCACTCCCAAACCTCTACGATGTAAACTTTACTATAGGGACAACTCAAAATCCAAAAAAATGCTCCAGAACTCCACACCCACCAGAATATCATAAACACGTATTCACCTCTCTTCAAGAGGGTCACTTTTTCTAAAACCTTATACCACTTACCTATCCTTTACCAAGAATCTCTGAACCACATTCATCATGGAACTACCACCACTATACTACTTGAGATCCTATTGTACCTAAATAATCCTCCATGTAACATAGACGAGTTTTCCAATTATCTAAAAACCAAATAGGACCCACATATAACCCACACACATCACGTTTTCACTAAAAAACTATAGGTTCTTATTTCTAAGCTACCTCATTACACGACCCAAAAGGAATGATGAATCACTCATATGAACTTTCTATCACAACCTTATCAAAATGATAGGTCCATACTCTCATATTTATATTCACCAACCTAACTCAAGATCCCATGAGTCATGAATGACTAATTCTAGGATCTATATCCCACTCAAGAATCTGACTGTGCTTCCCAGTTTGTCAGTATCATCAGGAAAGAGGAATCCTTGACGCATCTATCAATCAGCCATGGCATTCCTCATGAGTCATGTGTAAGCACATGATAAATCGTCATCTTAGGAACTATTAAAGGATTAAAAACATCTAACCAAAGCACTGGATAACCCATATCATGATCACCCTAAAACACAAAACTCATCAACTTGAGACCATAAACATAGATTGTAATCCAATGATCACTAGATCCCACAACTATCCACTTAGTTTTGGCCTCACACAAGCTAATGATCATGTGTGGAAATCCTACCCTCATTCCTAAACTTGTAATGTATAACATTAACTTTAACAATTGATTAATCTAAACCCCACCCACCCAAATAAAAACAACTATTTACATCGGAATTATAAGACAAGACACATGTTTAAGTGTCTTACACCTTCCACAAGAGTAAAAAAACAAAAATGGTCGTAGAAACCTTGGTATAATGAAACCCCTCACATCCTCAAGTTCATAGTTCCAACTATAGGCACAACAAGTTTCATCCCACAATATTGCACATCCAAACCCATCAAGGTCTCACAACCCACATCCAAGGGTCTCACCAATGTAGCTCTCTCTCTCTATCCTAGCTACCCAAACAGAGGGTCCATACATAAACATAGGGGATACTCATCACCGTGATTCCTAAAATCCCTTTCATTTTGAATTTTACTTTATTTAAAATCTACATAATTTAAAACCTAGGATTCACATTTTAAAATCAATATATTACCTATAATTTTAAAATTCACAACATTATTAGGTATCACATTCCATGCTTTGGATAAATAGAATTACATTAAAAATATATGAGTGAAAGAACGTTATGATTTACTTATAGGAACTTTATTTATCACATTATATTTCAATTATACCTACTTATTAACCAGAAGTCACATGAGGAGCTGGTCAAGTAAAAAGTCACCACAGACTTAAATATAAACTATATAAATAATTGGTGAAACATTAAATACCAACCCTTATAAATTATTTAAAACCATATATAGATGTAAATTACCAGTAAGAATAAACCATGGGTAGTAATAGAACGCCCCATAGTTGGTGGTGGGGTGGTAAGGGTTTGGGTGGCGTGAGGGGTAGGTCGCGGGGCCAAGTCCTCGGGCCTGCGATTTACTGCAATTTTCTTCCTTGCTTTGTGTTTCATGGTGGTTGATGTAATTGAGTTATTATATGTAAAAATTATCTTTGGGTAGTAATAGAACACCAGAACATGTGAATCCAAGGTACCTATCAATCATTGGAAACATATAGATGACACCCAAATCCTATGCCCTGAGTGTGATACAGAAACACGATCACACCCACTTTTCATGTGATACAAGAGTATAAATCCCAAAAATCAATAAAATCACACCCATTTAAATCACTCAGGATGAAAATAATTCAACTATAAAAGTAAAAAAACTTCCCATCCATGGAAACATGATTTTTACCCCATACATGGGGCTATAGAACCTAGTCATGAGCTCATTACAATTCTATAATAGTAACCTAGTATCTTTTATACCTCATATAAATAGTAATAACAAAGAGAAATATATTTGATACCATTTTATAATTCCTTTACTCAGATTCTACTGAACCAGTGCCCTGAGTTTTTGTGTCACATGGCTTAGGAATGCCTCCCCATATGTGGAGGTGGTTGACTAGACCCAAGGGTTTGTGAGGTTACCATGGGGAGACTATTCTGTCATTATATGATTTTACAACATAGTATAAATAAAAAATATATATACATACAAATGATCACCACAACTAGAGAAATTTCCACACAAAAATTCAATATCGTAGGAAATATTGATTGATTGAGTCTCACAAACCAACTAGATCCCTCATTGGTGGATCAAACATATATAGTATAATAGAAAAAATAAAACTAGATCAACCAGCCGATATACCCCAAAATTGTATTGAGTAGTGACTAATACAATCATCTACTCCTACATAGTAATCCAAATAACTTGCATCAACATTGGGTCATACCCAAAACATGCACCGACAAACACGAATGGTGTATGCTCGGGTACTAAAGTTCCATAACAACCTGAGTAGGGGGGAGTATAACTTTGTAGTCCACCACTAATAATTTCCCTAAATGTAAACATTCTGATAAATAGGTGTGTGTAGAAGTTCTACAAACATTAGGTTACCAAATATAAGTATAATTAAACAATAGATAATACATATCCTCTGATATGGATCTATTTAGTTGTAACATCCAAGACTCAATAAACCTAGATCTATTAGTTATATTATATTATTCGTAAATAATATATTACTTATCACATGATCCAACAACTTAGTACTATTTGATGGCTATATATATACATAAAATTTGAAAACAAATGATACAACATCAAAATTTTGTGTGAACATTATTATCCATTCTATCATATCATTAAAAAATATACATAGTTGTCCTCTAGGTTTCCTGGGGAAAGGAAAATAGATAACGGTGAGCTTAGATTCTTAGAAAGGAGTAACATACTATGGAATCATTCATACAATAAACAGGGAATAAGGGATATGGTATGAAAAAATTAATAATAGGAATTCATAATCATTTTAAACTAAATTCATTATATATCCATGATAATATATAAATACATTTATAATAAATTCATTGATATAAAATTGATGGAATGCGTAATGTCAGACATTAGAACATGTTATAAAGGACATGTATCAAGACATTAACATGTTATGGGAATAGATATACACAAAAAACTAACATATTTTGTCTCATGATACGGGTCAATGCATCGAGGGGAAATTTAATTTTGAATTCCACATGTCAACTGATTAAGTCCAATGAATTCACCATAAGATTCAACATGAATTTTAATACTATTCCCAACGAAACCTCTAATTTAATAAATACATGTATATCTATATAATGATAAATGCCTAAATCAAATACTTCCCCATTCGATATAATAATGTTTTTTTCTAGGATAATATCCCATAATCAACATAAAATCCATTAGTATCATCAAGGGAACATGAAGCACCCTTATCAAATAAATAGAGTGGTGAGGATACGTTAAATGTGTTGGGTTGTCCATAGAAGAATAAAATTATGTTAAATAGTATTCACTGGCAGGGGACCAAGGAAATGGTAGAGAAAATACTTCATCATGGTTCATAAAGATCATGTGAATATTCTAATTCATATCCCCTGGGTGTTTCTGGATATGTGTGCATTATTAAGACTACTTGTCGTGCATCAGGGAAATGACTGACTAAATGAACAACCAAGTATTTTCATGTTGATTTCCTCTAGGTGAATCTATAACACAAATGTATATACATTTTAGTATTCAGATATGGATTTATTTTCTATGAAATTACACACACATTTAATTTAAAAAAACATATGATGATTTTTTCACCATAGAAAAGATTTAGTTTTATAATGGGTTTGGTAACTATTGAATCAAAAGGAATGTGATTGATGGACAACAATATAGACTTTTAAATACATGAAATTCTAATATTATTTTGTTAAAATTATTTCATGGTAATTTATGTACCATAAAAAATAAATAGGTGGTGAATATAACATGAGTCCCAAAGAATGAAAATTGAGATGTAAAAAATCCACATACGGCTCGGGTAGTATTAAAATAAAAACCATTTGGAAGATAGAGAATAAACCTGATATTAAAATTCAATTAATAAAAATCTATGATGATATAAATTCTCAACTAGTTACTATATACACCATATAATGTAAATTAGGTGTATAATAAAAAAGTTCTCTCAAATATAGGAATTTGAGAAGGAAGAATCATAATTACTTATCCCAACTTACATGAACATAATTTAACCTACTTTATCACAAAGATAGATACCTTAATAAATTAATTCAAAACCTTACTCATATCTTTTTTATCGTATTCAGAAATATTTATTCCCTATGTGAATTCTACCTATTTTTCACATCGAGTTTTTATTGTTTTGATCGTTTGTAATAGTTTCATAATAGTGGTGTATGTATTCATTATTATTAAAAATTTTATCATTAATAGGTTATTAAAGTTTCTATTTATTCATTTTTTTATAATTATTTATTATATTTCAAATTCCATTCATGATCTTTTAGTATTTATCCTTGAATATGAAATCGATAACAAGCTTGTTTCAATGATTCTTGTCGATCAAAGGGTGTTTTCAAAATTGGTGAATTAGATATTTATATTACATATATAGAATAAAAAAATTAATTATTTACAAATTTATGTTATATTATATCTTTAATTATGTTTCCACATTCATTAATGATAGAAATTTATATTATTCCTCAAGTAAGTGTCAAATCAACCTAAACATGAACATGCCCTAGTTTGATGAATGATTATGATGTTGTTTGGTTCTAATATCAATATATTAAAAGAATAATGAAATTATTTACTATTTATTGGTGTAATATATTATAATTATAAATTAATTTTAATAATAATACTTGTATATGAAAATATTATATAATTTGAATAAAATATTTTCCTCTTGTCACAATTTTTTTACACAATTGAATTAATGATGATAGTTGATTGATCATATTGTTAGTGGGTTATCCAATTTACCACAACAAAAACATAATGATATTATAAAAAAATTATTTCCACATTAAATTGATTACAGGAACCATCAATGATGGGTGGTGATAAAAAATGAATTTAGTTTCTTATGGTGGTGGTGGTCCTCATGTACACTTGAATACCGATTTATTTTTTCTCAATGGATGGGATAGATGAATAGAGAATTATAATAGAATTAATATAAAAAATTTAAATATAAAAATGATCCTAATTTAATTATATTTTTGTGTCTAGTATAAAAATTAATGAAAAAATATAATAATAAAATATATGTTCTTGATAATACTCACGTTAGGGACTTAAATTTTCTTTAGAATTATCCTTAGAAATTAATACCTTATGATAAATAATGGTGACTAGAATATTTTTAACATGGAATAGGGTTATAATAGGATTATATTTGAATATTTTCAAGAGATTTTTTTTCTGGATATGTGAGTCTTGAAGTGGCGGAGATGTTTCACATTTATAAGTGGGGAGAAGGGTAGCTTTGAAAATAACCCTTACATTTTCAATAATATATGGTAAATATTCAAGGGTTAATTGAAAAAATAGAAAAAATATATTCTTATAGTTAGTTTGGGTTTATCATGACCTCAACCAATTATTTATACAACATTGAGTGTTTATGTATTTTTTTTAAATTTTAACTTTTATCCTAATTTACTTTTACCTTGGTAATTAATTTCTAACATTAGTAATTATTTTTAATGGAAATTATTAAGATATGACCTTTTAAATAATTTTATACTTATGATTTTTAATTTTAAAATCATTTTCTAAAATAAAATTGATAAATGTATGAAAAGTTAATTTTAAAATAAAAACACATAATCACGTAAAAACAATTTTAAAAAAACAATTTTTTTAGATTTAAAATTTTTTATAAGATAATATTATCTTGGATATAATTTTAATGAAATAAATTTATTTGTTAAATATATAGAGGGTATTAGGATTTCATGCAAATCCAAAACTTATTATCCCTTCAAAATACTTCATTCAAAGAAATGTTTTAAAATTTTATTAAAGTGACATTTAAATTTTTTCTAAAAATGTTTTTCAGGAGTTTTATAAGTTCAGAGAGTTAATTTTTATTTGATGAATTTATAATTAAAGATAAAATGTTCAATTTTTAATTATAAAATTTAATTTTAGAAAAATTAATTGAATAAAGGATCTTTATACTGTGATATTCTAGGATATCTTCATAACACCTTGATATTTTATAATACTGTTTATTCAAATAAATTTAATTTCACTAATAGATTGTGATACATGAAACACACATTCTAAATGAACCATAATATAGTATAACATTATAAACTAGAAATTAAATTGTTGAAATGAATAAGAATAACCAAATTTAAAAAAAAATATTTACAAAGATTTAGATAAATTAAAATATATTGATAAATAGCTACTCAATTTCTAGTAAAGTCTTTATATGCTTTAAATATATATTTTTCCTTCAAAAATGGAATTTATTTATTTTTAATGTAAAATAATATAAAAAATGTGTTCCACTTTTATAAAATTTATATAAAAAATGACATTAATTTTTGAAATCATCATGTCATAATTATCTTAGTGTGAATTTTTTAACTTTTTTTTAAATATTGATTTTTTTCTGAGTAATAAAAAATAAAAATTTTTATTGAGAAGTATGATTTAGATTAAATAAATTTTAATGATAAATTTATTTTAAATTGGTTTTAAAATTAAAAACAGTTCATTTATATTATTTATAATCTATGTAAATTCATTTTAAATAATTTGATGATGGATTTTGGTATAAAAATGTTTATACTTCAGAAAATATTTTTTTTCTCAAAAACTATTTTTCGTTATGTTTTGTATATTTAATTTTAAATTAAATTCTGACACTCCATTTTATTTAGTCCTGAAAAATATATTCCTTATTTTGAATCAAGAGGATCAGATTTTTTAATGATTTTCCTTTTATTTTTGTGCATTATAAATAGTTACCTTGGTAAATATTGTCCACATCAGTAAGCGTAAAATAGGTAAAATATGGTAAAACTTTGGGAAAAGGATTTAAATTTTATATATAACTAGTATTTATCCTATCGGATGAGTGTATTTTTCTTATACTCAACTGAGTATTGATAATATAGAAACTTTCTTCTATTTTTCTTTAATTATGACCTTTATATTAATTTAAGAAAATAATAAATACAAAAACTCACTCCCTTGACTATAATATCTATAGATGTTTTACATAAGGATGAAAAATTACATTAGGTTATAAATTTTTATTTTAATTAAAAATTAATTTTTTATAATTAATTTTTTAAAAAAATAGTGATTATATAATTACCTTAAATGATTACACAATTCTGATACAATATTTATTCAATTAATATAAAATAAATAAATTATTTTATAAATACTAAAAGTAATATGATTTAGTTTAATTATTAAGTTATATAAATTTTATAGATACATATAAAATTTTAGATGATTTAAAGTTTTATATTTTAATTCCTTTGACATCATGTTTGTTTCAATTTCATAGTAAATGAAAGTTTCAAAATAATTCATTAATGATATTTTATAATAATAAATATTTTATTAAATGATTTAAAATCTGAAAAAACACTATATTCATACAAGTGAATAGGGAATGGTTTAAAATATTAAGATTTTTCCATTTTGGGTCACGTTTCATTTTATGGTAGCATTCTTGAACCTAGTAGAGTACTAGAAAATGTTGTCATGGTAATTATCAAAAAGTGTTAACAGGGTTTAATACATAAAGATAAGGGTTAAAACATAACCAGAACTATTAAAAATTATATCAGATGAGAGGATTTAGAATAATACATATATTATATTCAAATTATATATATTTTGATCCAGTTTTCCTAGAAAATTAATTTATATGTATTTAATAGTTTACGTAATTCCAAGAGTGCTCGTCCTCTCACTTATAATAGGGAACATCCTGGCCTTCATTATTCAAAATTTTTATCCTTATATCTCAACCTATACCTACCCTAATATCATCCTAGCTTACTTTAACACATATTACAGCTTTAATTATTTCCCAAATACCAACTCTTAAAGGATTAATGTGTTAGCCAAAAGTTGTTTCTCGAAAAATATGAACAACTCTTAACCGAGAATTTTCAAATTTATTTCTTATTCCACCTCTTATAAGTCTCTATAATATATTGTAAAATTATTAATTAAATATATTATATATAATAAATTTTTATTATTATTATGGAACAACCATTATACATCTTATTTCCATCCTAATAATTCTGAAAACATCACTCATGCGTATGTACGACATACCGTCTCTACGTAGCTATGTAATTCATTTATCATAAGCATATTTCATGGATGGTTATTATGATGGGTTTAATGTTTATATATTATATTTATGATATAATTATACTTTGGGAATTATAATAACATATCTTCATTCTTTCCTTACCATCATTTGTAAAATGATAACGTCGCTCATGCATACGTGTGGATTACCACCTACATAAAGCGATGTGATCATTTTTTCATTTTTGTTCTTCATGGATTATAATATGGATATATTTAACGAATATTTATAATATAAAAGATATGATAAGAATTATATAAATGATAATTATTATCTACCTTTATTTTGTTCCATCCATAGAAAAGTAAATACAATGTTCTTGCATATCTATGTCTTATCAACTCCATGAACAGTGTAATTCATTTTTTTATCTCTATAATTTATGGTTGAATATAAATATATATTATTTATATATCATTGTTAATATTTTATATATGATATAACTATGATCAATGTATAGGGGATAGAACTAACAAACCGATGTATGAATGAAAAATAAAGTAGTTATCAGCTGGAACAATGATTTAAATAAAGAGTAGTAATTACACGAGTGATAAAATATTTTAAGTGAATTATATATAGTATCATATATATATTTTTTGTTCTAGAATATCTGTGTAATAAATCTATATTTATTATATTGGAGGTTCAAATGTGTAGCATGCAAGTCAAAATTGAGGTAAGGGATTTCATCTCAACTTCCTTTCATTGGGGCATATTTTAATGTTATGAACCTATTTTATTTATATGGTGTATATACTACCCCTTTTATATTTTATATCATGAATTATTCATAATTCTTAAAATTCAATGTTACAATTTAAATTACATCATTCAAATGGATTTTAATTGAATGTCATCAAGTGGTAAGGTATTTTAGCTCCCTTTTATTTTTGTGATACAAATCCCATATTCACTACATGTTTTATTAATGTGGTGTATATATATATATCATGGATTAATTTTATGATGATCCTAATAAAATATATGCATATTTACATTTACATATATGGTCCTTCATTTCATGAGGTTTTTATTTGAATGTTACGAAATTGGTAATGAATTTTTGTTACAATCTCATAGTTTATCAAGATTGTTTATGATTATGTATATGATGATGGAATTTTATGAATTATTTCTCAATAATTAAATTAATTTTAATCCCCAATGGTAATTTCTATAGATTAATTATTTTAAATTCATTTTAATCTATTTATGTACTCAATACATTAAAAGAACATTTTTTATTAAATCCAACTTTATTTATTTCTTGGGTCGAAAATCATTTTTTCTTCCATGTCCATGTTTTCTGAAAATATTTTAAATAATAGTTTTATATTATACTATTATTGTTTAAATAAATTTTTACCCTCAGATTAATTTTTAAAAAACAGTTAAAAATTAATCATCTTTTCATTTTCTAAATGAGTTTCATTTTAATTTTTACCAAAAATGTGCAAGGATTCTTGGTTTTAACATACTTGAAATGAGTTAAATTTCCCACCATTGTGGAAGCTAAATTCTTTGAATCTTCCTTTACAAGTATTCATTTTTAATTTCAAAGAAATTTTTTTTCATAATATTTTGATAAATTTAATATTTTAAAGAATTGATATCAAAATTAAAAGGGTATTTTCCTCAAGAAAAATCATATGTGATATTTTAAAGAAATTTTCATCTATGATGACATCAATTGATGTTACTTAATATTAACTTAGTATATGATCCAATGGTTACCTCTTAATTACTTATCTATATTTTTTATTATTATAATGATGAGATATTTATTAAACCCATTTATTTTAATTCGTTATACCCTGATGAATTGTAGGAATATTTATAAAACTTATTTCCTTTTCACAGGTTACGATATATGATGAAAGATTTATGATCTTGTGGCACATATATGAATGGATCATGATTATATAGTACGTTATACTATAATTATATATCCCTATAATTAATTATGTAGAGATGAATATCTTATAAGATAATAGGAACTGGAATAGGGAGTGATCTAAGTTCAATAAAGGAATCTATCCACTATGATAGTCTTGGGAGTGAGAATTAGATGAGTATATGGTGGAATGGGGAGTGAAGTTAATCTACTATGATAGTATTAGATTTGATCCATAACTAAGGAAATTATTTTCAATAATTATGTGTATATATCAAACTTATGTATTATGATAATGTTACTCTCTCATGAATTAATTTCTTCGATTCCTTTATGATTCATGTTTTATGTACTATCATGTTTTATTCCATAATTCAAAATTATGATCTTCGATATACTGGGTATGGTATTAAAATGTTAATCTCATGTTATCATACCCTTATACTCATGTTATTCTAATGTGATCATTAATATATCGCTTGTTTACCCTTACTTAAAATCTAAGATCACACTTTCTTATATTTCCTACCCCCATGTTATGAATAAAATTTTGATGTAGGGTATTTTGAAGAAGGGTGTTAGTTGTGAATAACTAAGTGGGATATAATGTAGATATTTTATGAAATATTTTTTTATGTATCTAGTCTCCAAATATACTAAACATTTATGTTTTAGGCTTGGATCATAATGTCATGTGTTGAATATTTATCTAACTGGGTGTAATATTTATGTATGAACAATATGGGTCAATATAGTTGGTATTAGGTAATAGAATGGTTAATATTTAGATATTGTGGTTAGAAATATTTATTTAAAACCTTGTGGATAATTATAAGTATAGGATAAAATCCTAAAGTTTTCATTATAGATAGATTATATAGTTTTACTATAAATACAGACTTTATAGGATACTATAAGTGAACATATTCTTTGAAAAATTACATATAAGGGTAATAAGCCTAAAAAGAGTTGGTTAAGTATATCTCAGCTATCATTCCAGTGCATGGTGATTGTTCCCTTACAACACACGTAGTTTGACACTCTAAAGGGATATGCCTGGGTTAATTCAAAGTTTATTTATGAATCGTTATAAAGTATTTGAATAGATTATGATAATTAATGGGCTGGCATAAACATAATCTATCATATATTTGAAATATGATATCATGGTTTAAACATCAAATGAATAATTTTTATGAGTATATGATTGATGATTCTGATGGTAACAGAAATCTTTTTTTACCAAGGGATTGATGATATAATAATGATGTTGATCTAGTGACAGGTTTGATTAAATTTTAAATTATATTATTTGATATTAGTTATATGAAATTATTTATATCATGAGAAGTCTCTATTAATGTTAATTAATATCCTTAATTATTATATGCTGAATTAGTAGTGAAAATTTTAAATGCTATGATGATTACATCTCAAGCCTATAATTTTTATCGGATTGATGTTTTTGGGAATGTGCTTCCTAAAAATATCAATATTCATTTTAAATTTGATTTTGATTTTATCTTAAGCATGACAAGGATTTATTAAAATAAATATCATATCAATTTTCACGGAAGGAAGCACAAATTTGATATTCTAAACCACCCTATGATCGACTATCTTTGTGAAGATAAACAAAAACATCCAGTGGAAATTATATCCATTATATGGGACTTTATTCCTACTAAAAAGGGTGTTTATGTATAATGGTAGTGGAGAAACTCAGCATCAAGTATATTCCTATTATATGTGATTTTTTGGATTTTTTCCAGACGAGTTACCTAGTTTTAATATAAATCATGAATTTATGTTCTCAATAGAAATCATACATGGTTCTACACATATTTCAAATACTCTATATAGAATAGCCTTTATTGAGTTACAGTAATTGAAGAAGCAACTCTAACATAATCTTGACAAGGGATTCATTCAATCAAGTATGTCACCATGGCGTGCACCTATTAATTTTTTTAAGAATAAATATGGTTTAATGTATCTTTGCATTGATTATCAAGAACCTAATGATATCACTATCAAGAATAAATATCTTCTACCCTGTATTGATGATTTGTTTGATCAATTATGAGAAAATCAATATTTTTCAAAGATAGATCATTAATCTTGATACTACCATTTTATGGATAAAAGTGAATACAGACACAAGATAGCCTTCCATATTAGTTAAAGACACTATTAATGTATAGTGTTGTCATTAAGTATTAATAATTCCTTATCTATATTCATATATTTTATCAATGGAGTATTTATATATTAACCAGATTTTTCTGGTAGTCTTTATAGATGAAATTATTATATATTCCAATAGTAAGGAAGAGTATGAAGATCACTTAAGGATTTCACTAAAGACCCTATGAAAGGAAAATTTGTAAGAAAAATTAACCAAGTTTGAATTCTAAATATAGAAAGTTTCCTTTTTGTTCATATAATCACAAGCAAGGGTATATCGGTAGACCATAAAAAAAAGTTTTTGAGCATTGGCCAAGACCAACCACTATGATAAAGATACCTAGTTTTCTTGGTTTGGATAGATATTATAAGTTATTAATGGATAATTTACCATGGTTGTCTAATACATTAACCATATTAACTTGAATGGGTGTCAAGTTCTTTTGGATAGATGACTGTGATGAAAATTTCAAGTAACTAAAGAGAAGGTTAGTCAGTCTTCATATTTTTTACATTACTATGTAGTGGGAAAGGGTTGGTGATCTATAATGACGCATACAAATGGATTGGTATTCAACCTCATGTAAAATGATATAGGGATAACCTATACCTCATGGAGATAGATTTTTCATGGGAAAATTTACCCAATACATTATTTGAAGTTAGCTAGGGTATTTTTTTTCTTTTAAGATATGGATTCATTATCATTATGAATTAATATGTGATTTATATACCAATAATAAAATATTTATGTATATATTCACTCAGAAAGAGTTTAATATTTGGATGGAGTTGATTAAATATTATGATTTCTCAATACATTACCACCCTATGAAAGTGAACTGGGTGGTATATGTTCTGAGTTAAAAGGATCATGCTAGCTTCTTTATGATGAGGATCACAAAAGATCTAATATTTTTGGATTTTCACATGATGGATATGAAAATAATGATGTAAGAGGAGAAATATTATCTTCTATAAATGATTTTCCAACTATATATCCAAGTAATGATTGAAGAGGAATATAAAGAATTTGTAGAACTGTAAAAGAGAGTGAGAAATGTTCATGATTTGTACTTTGATTGTGATGGAATGATAAGGTCCAAGAACCATGTATGTGTCCCAAAAATACTAGACTTAAAGAAGGAAATATTGGATAAATCTCATAGTTCATCACTCTCTATTAATCTGGGAAGTATGAAGATATGTATATAGCTACAAGATAATTTTTTGTGGAACATCATGAAAAGATATATTGGAGAGTTTGTAACTCGATTCCTGGTATGTCAGTAAGTTAAGGCTGAGAAATATAAGTTTGAGAGGATGTTACAATCATTACTCTTTTCTGGATGAAAATGAAACTATATTAAAAGGGATTTCATAGTTAGACTCCCTAACACATTTAAAGGGAACAATATTATTTTTGTTGTAGTCAACCACATTAAAAAGTTAGTACAGTTTATTTCCATTAGATTATATTTTTATGAGGATCAAATTTCCATGTTATACATTATGAATGTGGTAAGATTTCATGGAGTACTGCATTCTCTAGTATTTCATCATGATCTTAGTCTTAACTAAAAGTTCTAAAGAAGTATTTAGTAGTCTATGGATATAATGATGAGATTTAGTGTTGTATATCATCCTCAGATATATGGTCAATTATAAATGACCATTAAAACTCTTTAAGTCACATTAATATCATACTTGGGATCAATACCTTCCTTTATCCAAGTTTCCTTACAAAAATAGCTTTCACTCAAGCATTATGATATCTCCTTATATATATTTTTATGGATAGAATTATAGAACACAAATTTTATAGGATTAAGTTTGAGAAACAATTCGATTGGGACCTGAGTTAGTTGAGAAAATGGTATGTAAGGTTAGATCCACTCAGCAACACGACAAGGAAGTCCATATTCCAAAAATGTTATACTAATAGTGATTGGTGAAACCTATAATTTAATGTTGATAAGAAATTACTCCTATGAATTTCCCCATAGAAGATGTTTCTAATATATTAAAAGAAGGTAACACATAAAAATAGGTATATTATCCCCGTAATTTTTTTTGATTGAGTAGGAATGGTAGCATATCGATTGGTACCTCCATCAAACCTCCCTCAAGTTCATGATCTGTTTTATGTATCTCTTCTGAGGAAGTACATAACAAATCATTCACATGTATAGAACTATGATATTACACAATCAGATCATGATCATTCATATGATGAAAAACTAGTAGAAATATTTTATCATAAAGAAAAAGTGTTATGGAACAAGATTACTCTCCTAGTTAATGATCTCTAGAGTAATCTGAAATTCCAAGAAGCCACTTTGGAACCTGAGGATGTGATGAAATAGATATATCATTTTTCTTTATATTGGGGTAACATAATTTAGAGGGTGAAATTAATTTTAGGCGGGATTGAATGTATCACCCAGATATTTTAGGATATATTTATCTTGAAATAAATTTAATTTATTTGATAGCTTGCGATACACACAACCTCATGTCTAAATGAATCATAATATAGTATACCATTATAACCAATCCGTTAAATTAGTGAAGTGAGTATGAATATCTATAGAATTTTTACATAATGATAAATGGTGGTTATGTTCAATTATAATTGTTTATTTGAAATATAAATTATTATTTATTATTATAATAATTTATTTTTAATTTTTATTGATTTAATAATTATCTTAAATTCTTACATAATACCGAAAATATATTTATTCAATTACTAGAAAAATAAGATAAATGATTGAAAAAATATTAAAAGTAATAGAATTTGGGTGAATTATTATTTAATTTTAAACTTTTATATATAAATATAAAATATTATGGATGTTTTAATGTTTAATATTCTATTTCTTTTGATGTTGTGTTTTTTTTCAAATTCAAAGTAAATGAATGTTCCGAAAATGACATTAATGATATTTTATAATAAAAAATATCTTATTAACTGATTTATAATTGATAAATAACTTATATTCAAACTAGTTGATGGGATATAGTTTAAAATATAAACCATTATCCATTTATGGGTCACTTATCCTTTTATGGGAATATTCTTGACCCATATATGGTATAAAAATTGATATTGTGTTAATTATCAAAAAAGGTTGATCTGGGTAAAAACTAAGAGATAAGGTTGAAAACACAAAAAAAACTTTTCCAAAATTAATTTGGATTAGAGTATTTATAATCATCCCAATCTTAAATTCTAATCATAAAAATTTGGGTTAATTTTTCCATGAAAATGAAATTATATTAATTTAATACTTTATTTAATTATAGGAGTGCCCCTCCCCTCACTTATAAAAGAGAATATCCTCTCTTTATTTATTTAATAATGTTTGATAAATTTATATCATCTATTACCGATCATAATATAATCTTATATTACTTAAAACATCCAAATATTTTATTCTTTATAAAATACCAACCCTTCGAGGATTAAGAAGTAAGCTAAAAGATGTTTCTCAATGAAAAGGTATAACTCATATATGAGCATTTTCAATTTTATTTATTCTTATACCACAAATAAATCCATGGTATCCATTATAATATTATTACCTTAGTATAAAAAATTTAATTAATTTAAATTATGTTTATGGAACAACAATTATCCAATTTCTTTCCATCATATGGAAAGAGAAAGTATCGCTAGTGCGTACGTACAACTTATCGTCTCCACATTGTGGTGTAATATGTTTTTATCAGCATCTTTAATTCATGGTTATTATGATGGTGTTGATTTTTATATATTATATTTATCATATACTTATTCTTATGGAATTATAATATCATATCTTTCTTCTTACCTTCCCATCTGTTGGAAAACATTAACGTCGATCATCCGTGCATAGAGACTACCACCACCATAAAGTGTTGTGATTCATTTTTCATTAATCCTTTTCATAGATAATAATAACGATATATTTAATGAATATATATGTTTGTGTGTGTGATATAATAATGATTCTTTTAATGATAAATATTATTTTTTATTCTTTCATTCTATCCATTGATAATTAAAAACAACATTCATGTGTACGTACGGTCTACCGTCCCCAAGAATGGAGCAATTCATTCATCTAACTATACATTTAATGTATGAATATTAATATATATATATATATATATATATAATGAATATATTTTATATTTATATCAAGATTAAAATTATATTGATCATGGAACCATGATTGATAAACAAGGACTGAAATTACCAGACTAAAATATGCATGAAAAAAAGTAGTTATCACCTAGAATAATGATTTAAATAAATAGTTGATAATACATGAGTGATAAAATATTATAAGTGAACAATTTATGGTATGATATATATAATTTTTTTTTCTAGAATATATTTATAAAAAAAATTATTTATTATATAGTAGGTTTGAATGAATATGAAGTAAGTCAAACATGATTTTAGTGATTTCGTCTAAATTTACATTCATTGGAAAATATTTTAATGTTATTAAAATATTTTATTTTATATTGTGTATATACTTCCCCTTTTAAATTTTATTTAATTAATCATTAATAATTCATGGAATTTATGTAACAATTCAAATTACTTTATTCCATGGGATTTTATTTGAATGTTACAAAATGGTACAAGATTTTTAGGTCACTTTTATTTCTGTGTGACACATGACATATTCACTACTTGTTTATTTTATTTGGTTTATATACTTCACATTAATGTTTTTTAGTTATATAATAATGATAATTATAGGGCATTACACATCCTTATATGTTTCTCTCTTCAATGAGTTTTTTAATGGAATATTACCAAAGCTATAAGAGATTTATATTACAATCTCATTATTTATCAAGATTCTTTATGATTAAGTTTATGATGGTTTAATTTGGAATCTTATCTCTCTATAATCCCATGATTTTTCTTATCCTATATTTATTTATATAGATTAATTTTTTTTCTTTTAATTTTCCGCTATTTGTGTACTCAAGTGACCGAAAGAATATTTTTAAGGAAATCCAATTTTTTTTCTCTCTTCAGTCAAAATCATTTTTCTTCCATTTTCGTGTTTTATAAAAATGTTTTCAAGAAGATTTTACTATTTTAATATGATTGTTTAAAGTAATTTTTAACCATTATTTAAATTTTAAAAAAATTAAAAGGATTTTTTTTAATTTTCCTAATGATGTACTTTTTACTTTTTATCAAAAATGTTAAAGTAATCATTATTTTAACATACATGGTGTGAAATACTTTTTACACCATCTTAACCACTCAATGTTTTGAATAATCCTTTACAATTTTCCATAGTTCCTTTAAATGAAAATTTTGTCCATAATTTGTCTTAACTTTTTGTATTTCAAATAAGTGATTTCGAAATTAAAAGTGTATTGTCTTTAAAAAATATACTAAATGATATTTTACTGGAATTTTCATCTAATATGACATAAATTTATGTTACTTATGATTTATATGGTATATGATCTAATGTTATCATCCAAATTATTTATTTTGATATTTTAGGATTACGATTACGATATGTTTAAAAACCCCATTGTTTTCTTTAGGTTTTCTACAGTGAATTACAGAAATGTTTATGAAACATTTTTCCTTTACATGGGTTATGATATGTGATGAATGATTTAAGATCTTTTAGAACACATGTAAATGGATATATATTATCTTATAGGTGGATCAATAATTATATATACCTCTAATTTATTGGGTAAATATGGATATCTCATGAGATAATAAGAACTTGACTGGGGAGTGAACCCAGTTCAGTAAGGGAGTATGTCCACTTTGATAGTATTGGGAGTGAACCATGACTAAGGATATGATAGAGTGATGATTCATCCCAATACACCATGATAGTATTTACTTGACTAAGAAAATTATTATTTTTTATTATTATGTGTATTCTAAAAAATTATGTATTATGCTGATGTTATGGTCTCATATCTCGTGTTCTTTGATTCCTCTATGATTCATACCTTGTGAACTACCAATATTTATTTTATGATTCTAGATTATGATCTATGATATGTCTTTTATGGTTTCCAAATGTTTATCCCATGTTTTAATACCCATATTCTCATGTTATTCTTAAGTGATCATTGATATATTTCTTTTTTACCATTATTGAGAATACGATATCACCCTTTCTTATGTTTCCTTTCCCCAAGTTATGATGAAATTTATTTAGTATTCTATATCTATAAAGTGTGATATCTATTAAGGAAAAAGTTGGTGATGATACTGATCATTTATGAACAAGTTTGTTATGTTTATAGTCTCTAAATACACTATATATTTTTATTTATGATGATGATTTTAATTTTATGTATTTAATATTAATCTAATAAGTTATAATATTTATATATAAAAATTATAGGTATTTTTAGTGGTGTTAACCTTCTATAATAGGGTCTTGGGTATTACATTCTCCCTTTCATCCTTGACATTTAGTTAAATGTCACCTATTTAACAAATGTGGATATTATTTCATCATAGATTCTTCAGGATCCTTGGATTCCTCTTCTAGTTTTTTATTTCTCCACAGTAATTTCACCAATCTAGTTATTTGACTCCACATCACTTGTTATCGATTGTCAATAATCATGAATATATCATTATTATAATAAAATTATAGGTGTGATTATATTCTCCCATATTTGAGAATATGTGTTGCAACTATCATTTATTTAATCAGTAATAAAACATAGAATATGTCATTTTCCTTTTAAAGGTTTGGATGAATATCCAATTGGTTATCTATGTCTCAAATTCTTTCCATTATTTCAAAATTCCTAAACTATCTCAAGATTATCTCCCCATTTTTACCAAATCTTATAACTCCCTTCCACTGTGAAACCTTCAATAATACATGATCCCCAAATTGAAATTACAATTCATTTCATCAATATCATCATAGCTCTTTTTTAAGTTCTGGGTCACTTTAGTATGATTCTAAATAGTTTATATTTTAATTGTTTTCTCCTCTACATGATCTAGACCAAATATATTTCTTTCTCTAACTACGTCTCAACAGGTTGGAGTATAAATCTGATTTTCATAAAATGTTTCATATTCTTCCATCTAGATGCTTGAATAGAAGATATTATTATATTCAAATTATACTAAAGGTATATTTTATCCCACATTCCTTTTAAGTCAATATAACATGATATCTAAAGTATATATAGTCCTACTATATTTCCCTTCAGTTTCGTGACAATAGGCTTTACTTAAGTACATCATAATATTGAGATCCCTTTGAATTATTTTCCTAAATCTTGTTGTAAATTTAGGGTCATGATTATATACAATTGAAATATATTCCCTGTTATTCCTTTGATTTAAAAAATATAGAGTCTAGCAAGGTTCTCTAGGGGTAGATCTTCTCTCATTGATAATAAATTAGTAAAGTTAGTAATACTATCAAAGGTGTACCATATATCATCATTCTTCCTTGAATTCTTTATTAGTCTAGTGACAAAGTGGAATTTAACATTGTCCCACTTCCATATAGGTATATGAAATGGTTTCATGACTCTCTTAGGATTTTTTCTTTCAACCTTCTCCCACTGGCATACTAGGCATTAGGACACCTAGTTTTCAATCCCTTGATTCACTCCATCCCATCCAAAATGTTATATTAAATCCATAAACATCTTTTTAAAACTATTATGTATATAGAAATATGAGTTATGTGCTTCATCAAGAAATTTCATTTTCAAATATGGTTCAGATGTAACACATATCCTCTTCTGAAACATCAACACTCTCCATCTATAGATGAAATCAATCAATTTCTCATAATTTACTACTTCAATATTTCTTTGTAATATCACATAATCAAACTAGGAATTATCTATATTTTATAGTAAGGGTGGTTTGTCAATTTCTTGAAAAAGGAATGATGGATCACCTTACCTATAAAATATCATATTCATCTTTTCTAGACCTGTATATAAAGGATTATTATTGATATTCATCATAGTCAGGACTCCATGGGTTATCCTTCTCAATACAACAACCACCTCGTTTCATTCCCACTGTGTTATTGTATTGATAAATAATATTCATTGATTAGTTGCAACCATATTATTTGCCTCAATTTGAGATCCTTTTGAGAGAATATATACTTCAAACTCTTTTGGTATATATATATATATATTTAATTTTTACAATAAAGGTGGTTACTCCATATTTTAAAAGTAAATATTATGGATGATAACTCAATTTCATGAGTTGGATAGTCTTGTTCATGGATTTTCAACCACCATAATTCATATTCAATAACTCTATTATTATGTATAAGGACACAACCAATTACTTTCTTTGATGCATCACTATATATTAAAAATAATTCCTTACCTGATGGTAAATTTAGTATTGGTGCATTAGTCAATCACAAATTCATCTATTCCTAAATTTACACACATCCCTTGAACATGAAAACTAAACAAATTTACAATAACCTAGTTAACAGGTTGACCAACCAAGATAAATCATTAAAAAACCACCTATAGAAACCTACTAAACCCAAGAAAATTTACATCTAGGCTATGTATTTCAATATGGTCCATTATTTTACTACATTTTAATTTTAAATTTCAATAGATATTACACAATTAGATATAATATGTCCAAGAAAATATAGTTCATTAATCCATGATTCACACTTACTATATATTCCATACAATTCATTTTTTGGTTCTCTATACTTATTTGCAGATGGCTCTCATTCTCTTCATATATTTTAGAGTATATTAATATATCATCAATGAATACCACCATAATTTTATCAAGATATTCCTTGAATATTATATTGATCATATCTATAAATATGGAAGTTGATTGCTGAATCCAAAAGGCATTTCCACAAACTCATAACTTCCATACCTTATTCAAAATGTTGTCTTAGTTATGTCATCCTTCTTCACCATTATCTGATGATAACCAAATATAAGATCATTATTTGAAAATTATTGAGATCCTTTTTGTTTATCAAATATGTTATTAATGAATTTAAAAGGATACTTATTCATTATAGTAATGTAATCGATCTCTATATAATCGATGCACAACCTCATAGACTCATCCTTCTTTTTCATAAATAAAATAACGGATCCCCGTGGTGGAAAACCGGTGCATATAAATCCCTTATCCTACAAATCCTAAAAATTATTCTTAAACTCTACTAAATACAATTCTTTCATTATATCAAGATTTTTATATATATTCATTTCATCTAGAATGAGTTCGATGAATAACTCAACTTTATGCTCTGGTGGATGACCAAGTAGTTCTTTCTGAAAAAATAAATGAATTTTTGTACCACATGTACATGATATATTCTTATAATATCTTCCTTATCCATAGATCATGATTAATATTCCTATATTCTAAAAAATTCATTAAGGATAGATACTGGGGTAGGATCCATGCATTATTTAGATGAGGATGTTTCTCCTCTTAAGACAAGAGATTGCACCTTACCATCATGAATAATAATATCCTTCTCTTGGAAATAATTTTATACATTATACACTTAAATCCAATCATATGTTTAAAAATAGGGTACTCCCATGAATTTTTATTAGAACTACTTGACACATATTTTTTGCAAAAATATTCACATTCAGTGCCTTAATTGATAACCTTCTTACTAGGATTCTAGGGAAATATATAATTTTTTTGTAAACAAGTAAGATATAAATGAGTTAAAATATATAGAAATAAATAATACATTATTACAATTGAGTTAACAATAAATGTACTTTCCACCACATCATTAAGAACTTTTACATTAGTTGTGGTAATGACATAAGCTTGGCCTTTCTCCCTTGTCCTTTTTTTGAGATAAATTCCCGTGATGTTTGGGTAATTTTTTCACATAATATACATTCTTAATATTGTTAAATCATTGAACATAAAAAGATTTAACCTTTCCCTTTTATTAATGATCTTTATGGTCTTTTTTCTCTATGCTTGTAACAAACTCACGATCCCTTCCTACAATCTTTAAGGTGTTTTTTTACACTTTTATCATGGGTGGTAAATCCCATAATTTCATTCTTATCTATTTCCATACTTCTCTTCATTTTATGCTCAGTAAACCTATTATACTCCAGATTACCCGTGAATACATACATCCCAAATGACTTATTTTCTTTCTTAATAACAATTGAGACTATATCACCAGATGATAAAAAAGGTTAGGGAGACCAATTCCTTTTGAAGAATTGTCTTTAACCCACTAAAGGAGATATAAATATTTCATTTATATTAACATACATATTCTAAAACATATATAGCTAAACTTTTAATGTTAGCCTTATAATCAGTAAACTTTTCCTCTTTTTTTATAATAATGAGTAACTACCATTCCATTTCTACTCTATGTTCACGAAGAATGTATTTTACATAGAACACCACCATAAAATTTCTTCATTCCATGTGTTTTATATTATCTTCCTCTTCAACTTTTGAATTAGTGACCACCATTGGTATGTATATCCCTTCATACAATAGACTACCTTGATGAATTTTTCCTTTTTATAACTTCACAAAGTGAGAAATATTTTCTCCAGGGACTTGATCATTTGTTCAACTACCAATGTATTAATAGTTCTACTAAATGTTAGTTGTTATTTCAACATGAAGTGATCAAACATAGTGACACATTTTTTGGATCAGTAGGTTTCTCTAAATGAGTGAACTTATTTTCAATAACCTAGGAGCATAGTTCTAATATGGTTATGAATAGATAAGACTCAACTATAGCTTCATTAACTTTTTCAAGAGAAATATCCATGCATTGACTATGAGTGTAGATACATTTACCATTATTATAGTTATTCTCCATATTTATATAATGGAATAAACATATTTAACTCATGATATTGGATTGTAAAATAAAATTCCTATTATGTTTTCTAGAGATTCCCCTAGAAATATGGAAGTAATTTCATAGTACTTAGGTAAACTTACTTTATTCCTCTAAATTTATCCTTTGAGGTTTCTACTAAGCTTACTCGGATACCAAATGTAACATTTTAGTCTCTAAAAACCTACATATGGTATTTATATTAACTTATTGGTATATACTGTAAGACTTCGTATAGTATCCATTAGCTTAGTAGTCTTGGAAGAATAGATACATACAAACATAACATTTGAAAACATAAGATAAATTATGAAACAATGCAAGAACGTGATTATCCCTTTTATCATACACTTGAATAATATACATAGTTCACCTATCGGTTTCCTGGGGGAAGGAAAACAAATAAATGCGAGATCTAATACTATGGAAGGAATAACATGCAATAGAATATTTCATATCATATACATGGAATAAGTGATATGGTATGAATAAATTGACAACAATAAACTACATTAAACTGAAACTGATGGAATGTTTATCTATGATAATGATTTAAAACATGGATAAAAATAATCATTCATCTCAACTGATTGAATGAATAATGTCATACCTCAAAACTTTATATTAAGGCTTTGTGCCAAGACACTATCATATTTATGGAAACAGTTATACACCAAAACCCAAATAGTTTTTTTTTCTCATGAGACATATCCAGGAATCATGGGGATTTAAAATTTTGTACCCCACCCATCACATAATTATGTCTGAGGCATTCTCTATAAGAGTTAACAAGAATTTTCATACTATTCCTAAAGGAACCTCTTGCGGAATAATAATAGGGTTATCTATATAATAAGAAATATGGAAATCAAATATTTCACCATTCTATAGAATTATTTGGATTTCAATGATCAAATACCTTAATCAACTTCAAAGTTGTAGGGTATCATAAAAGGAATATGACATACCCTTATTAAATAAATATAGTGGTAAAGGTACTTTCAATGTGAATGGTTATGAATGGAATATGTTAATTGAGATTAATAGTATGCATTGGTAGGAGATCGGGGAAATTATATGAAAAATCATTAATCCTAGTTTATAAAGATAATACAAATATTCCAAATCATATACCCAATGAGTGTCTTTCCAGGTGTGCAGTCTTAGTCTCACTTGGCATGCATCAAGTTGATGATTGAGTCTATGATCAACCAACACTTTTGGGGTGATTATACCTAGGTGTATTTATTCCACATCCATATCCACATTCCACTATCCATACAAGGATCTATTTTTTACGAAACAATATTCGCTTTTACTTTACCAAAATATATAATTATTTTCCCACCATGTAAAATATTGATTTTTATAATGGTTTCAATAAATCTTTAATATAAATAATATCTGGGAGGTATAATAATATATACTTATAAATATATTAAAATATATTTGTAATATGGTAAAATTAGTCCATGTAAATGTATTTTCTGTACAAATAGAAATAGATGGTGAATATAACATGTGTCCCAAAGAATGAAAATCGAGACAGAAAAACCCCACATATGGATTGTATAGAATTACAATCAACACCCCTTGAAATATATGGAATGAAATTAATCTTAAAATACCATGAGTAAATATATTTCATGATATAACATCTCAAATAGGTAGTATATTAACCATATAATGGAAATTAGGTGCATAATACAAAACATGTCTTAAAGAGAGTAATTTTATAGGGAAAAACCCATACCATTTCATGAATTCAATGAATTTAATATAACATCATGTGTCACCAACATAAATATCTTAATCACTTAATTAAAAACATTAATCATATCTATTTTCATTTATATTCTTTATAAATATTCATCCTCTATGTTAATTCTACCAATTTTTAAAATCAGGTGTTTATAGTTTTTATCATTTGTACTAATATCATAATAGTGATAGCCATATTAATTTTTATTAAAAATTAAATCATTAATATTCTATTTTAGTTACTGTTATGGATGTTTAATAATTATTTATGATTTTTCAGATTCCCTTAATGAGTGTTTTAGTCTTTATCCTGGAAGATGAAAATTATAACAAACGTGTTTTGATGATTATTGTTGACTGAAGGGTTTTTTATTAACTAAATAATTGAATATTTTTATACCCTCTTTAGAATAAAAAAAATGATTCATTATTTAAACTTTATATTAATTATACTAGTTATTTTTTTCACATCATCATTCATAATAAAAATTCATGGTATTAATCAAGTGGGTAGTTAAACTGACCTAAACATAAACATAACCTAATTTACTAAATATTTATAAGGTGTTTTTGTTGAAATATAATTATATCATAAGAATAATGATATTTTTATGTGTATATTATTAAGATATATAAGAATTATAATGTATTTATAATAAGAATTAATGCATAAGAAAATATTGTTTAATTAGAATAAAATATTTTCCTCTCTTTATATTTATTTTAAACCATTGAATTAAGGGTGATGGTATATTTATCATATCATTAATAAGTTCTACAATTTTTTATAACATAACCTTAATAATATTCCAAAACCAATTTTTTTTTATAAAATCAATTTTAGTAACCATCAGTGATGGGTGGTGATGAAAAATGAATTTCATTGCTCGTGGTGGTGGTAGTTTTCATTTGTACATGAATGATGTTTTCATTTTTCTTAGAGAATGGGATAGATTAATAGAATATAATAATAAAATTAATATAGAAGCATTATAGTATATAAATTATACTAATATAAATATATAATTTTTATTGTAAATTATAAATAAGTTGATTAATGGTAAAATCTAATCAGTTGATAAAACTCATCTCGGGGGGGAGGGGCTTGAATTTTCATTAGAATTATCATTGGAAATGAGTCCTTATGCTAACTAATGGTGAAAAAAATATTTTATCCTATAATAGGGTTCTATGAGGAGGAATTTTTTAGAGTTTAGAGTGGAAATTATAAGAATAGGTGAGTCTTTAAGTGGTTTATATGTCACCTATTTATAAATTATAAAAAGATTAGTTTTGATAGTAAACTTACATTTTCAAAACTTTAAGGCTAATATTAAAGGTTTGATAGAAAAAAAATAGAAAATAGATAGGGATAGTGAGTTTTGGTCGAAACTAACCACAACCACTCATTTTTTAGACAAATTTGACTCTTTTAGGGATTTAGTTTTAACTTTAAACTTTTACCATAATTTACTTTTACCTTGTTAATTAATTACTAAAATTATTAATTAATTTTAATAAAAAATATTATGATAAATATTTTTACCTAATTTGAAACTTACAATTTATAATTTTAAAATTATTTTATAAAATAAATATTCTAATCATATAAAAATATAACTTTTAAATAAATACAATTAATCTCATCAAAATATTTTTTAGAAAAATATTATTTTTAAGATATAAATTTAAATTTAAGATAAAATTATCCTAAATACTATTTTTAAAGAAATTAATTTATTTATAATAAAAAAATAATGTCTATTACAATTTCAAGTAAATCCAAAACTAAATATCCCTTAAAAATAATTAATTCAAATAAAAGATGGAAAAAAGATTTTTTATTAAAGTAACAAGTTAATTAGTTCTAAAAATATTTTTCAGATGATTTATAAGTTAAAATAATATTTTTAAGGGAATTGTTTTTTCTTAAACTCATATTATATTAATTAAAATGTTTTATAGTATTCTAGGACATTTTAAAAAATTATAAGTCATATAATTAAAAATTTCATGAAAACCGTATTTATCAACTAAAACAAACCTTTTCAAAAAAAGATCCAATATTTATACTAAGAAAATTTTGATTTCTGGAATTCAAAAATGAAGTTAAAATTATTAATTTAAAAATCTAGAAATTAACTTTTAAATAATTCCTTGCATAAAGTATATTTAGAGTTTTGTAGTCTAGGATGTGGTGTTTACCTGTTATAGTTGGGTCTCAAGTATTATAGTGGTGACACCTTAGGTTAAACCTACTAGCTTCGGCCAAAACCGATGTATCTCTAGTGAGTGTGATGGATCTCATAATTCATGAAGTTTCTAGAGTTCATAACCAAGGAAACCACGACCATGAAATATAAGAGAATCCTTAGGCTCTCCATTGTGTATTCCTCTACTTCCATGTCAATCCAAAGTTTGAGGAAGTGTAACACCCCAAGTTTATAAGAATATAATTATTTTGAATAAATTGATTTAAATTATTGTCTTTTGATACAAGAAACGTCAAGTTAATCTTATGCTACAAGAAACACTGGGTTATCTTGCATTGCACAAGTTACCATGTTTTAACAAAACCATGATACATTATTAATATTTTTAAAATAATAATATTATAACCTACCCATTCTTCATAAAAGTATTAATATTTATAAACAAATTTTAAGAATTAATTATAATTGTTTTATAAAAAATATACATATTCATAAAAAGTACTTATGTTTCGGTAAAGCCTTTATATGTTTCAAAAATACTATTTTCCCCAAAACAATTCTTTTTATTTTGTTTGGTAAAAATTAATAAAATTAATTTTTCACACTTTTAGAAAATTAATATGGTAAAATGAAATTAATTTTTTAAATCATCATATCAAAATAATATTAGGGTTAATATATGGTATTTTCTAGAAAAGTTTCATTTTTTATGAATATTGAAAAATACTAAATTTTAATTGAAAATTTTCTTTTCTTTTAATTTATTTAAAATTATTAAATTCTACTATAAATTAATTATAAAGTTACAGATTTTCAATTATACATCCATTAATAAAATTTAGGATATTATAAACAATTTCATGGTAAATGTTTATATAAACGCTTTGTAAACTTTCGGACAATTTCTCTTTGAACTGTCACAAACCAGCCAAGGTACCCTAGTAACCCGATAACCGAGCCAGCCCTAACATAGCCCGATGGGCATTCCCGATCCCCATGGGTTGGAGACTAGCACCTGGAATCACACAACATGCAAGTGAGAAAGATTTTTTCACCAACAAAGCGGAAGAAAAGAAACAAGACAGTATGCATAACAAAAAGAAACTCCACTGGGAGTAATGTACCAGAATACAAAGAGGAATAAAAATCCCAAAGTATTACAAACCAAGTACTATAAAAAGGAAAATATCCCCAAGGTCCCTAAGGACACAACTCACCAAGACCAAATATCAACTGCTGGATCCACCTCCAAGAGATCCCTTCCCTTTTCTCGAACCTAGAAGAAGAAAGTCTACAAACACCTGAAGGAAAAAGTAGGGTGTGAGCCTAAGCCCAGTAGGATACCACAAAAGATTATGTAACAGATTCAAAATATAGATTATCCAAATAAAATCTTTCAATTTTTAAATAAACAGGTTTGGAAATTCAAAGTCATATTTATACAAAACATGATATACATTTTCAAATGATGGAAATAAATATTTTAAGCAATGATTTTACAAATGATGGAATATTTCTAAAACAATGGCTTAAGTAAAAAATTTATATAAAACAGTTTATATAAATTCATTAGGCATTTAAAGCAGTTCAAAATCATTGGCATAAATTTATATCTCAAATATAAATATACAAGAGAGCAACATGGTCATCTGCCAAAAGGTACAATAGTATTAACCAGTTATAGGATTCCACACTCTCTATGTGAACTCAGCAAAATGTGTATACACATGTCCCTATGACACTGTCTAAAAGCAACTCGTCACCAAGATTTCGGGGATGTGACCCGTCGTAAGTATGTTTTAGAACGTTGTCGTAGCGTAGAATGTCTCCAAATAACTCACTAACTACCTAAGTCTTGCATGCACTCTTACATGATGGGTGAACTATTTTAAGAATTCTTAAAAATAAGATCAATCCCATTATTTCATTTCAAAATTTCCAATTTCTTTCCATTTAAAACTGAAGATGTTTTATTCAAAAACATTCCTTTTTTACAAGATAAAACCACAAGGTTTCTATCAAATAATTGTAAGCCATTTTCACCAGTTTAAAATCCATTCAAAACCAATTCCATCATTACGCAAATTTTTTTCCACAATTAAATTCAACAATTTAATTGAAATCATTTCCATAAAATCCAAAATTGAAATTAAACCATTTAAATTATCCAATTTTCATAAACACACCCAATTCAATGGAATTGGGTTTTTCCAAATTTCCATTCCAAAAACATTTCAAATATCTCGATTCACTAGAATCGAGTTTTTATCAGTTTAATTGAAATCAAATCTGAGAAATTGAATTTAAATCACTAATTGAAATAAATCAAGAAAATACAATTATAATCAATTTAGCAAGTCGGGATGGAACCACCTACTTCAAAGGTTTTGAAGAAAACCACAACGGTCAAAGAACGCTCAAGAAAACCAGGTTGCTTCTTCAAGAACCCACCTTAGATCTCTTCTCCTAGAAAGATCAAGACCAAATCTCATCATATTTTTCATCTACACACTTAGATCTACCCATAACGGGCATATATCTAAGAAACTGAGAAAATAGGAGAAGTAGATCTAAGTAGATCTAAGAAACCGATCAAGAACGATGAATAACGATCACATACCTCAATAATCTGGCTTCGATTCACCAAGAGAAGTCTTTGGATCACCTCTGGAATGCTGGGAGAACTTTATCTGACCTTAGGAGAAGAAAAAACCTGATTAAGGGCCGCTTAGGAGGAAAAAAAGGCACCTATAGGAAAAAACGAGTGATATCCAGTATTATAGGATCTCATTAAAGTGGTCGCGTGATTTTCCTACACGGTTAGAAAACTATGCACTAACCATGCATTAGCCACTCCATCAGAAGACACTCCATGCATGGTTTGTCTACACGGTTAGAAAAACTATGTGCTGCCCATGTGGAAGCTACTACCTCCAAGACCAACTACGCACGGTTTGGCCGCACGGTTTAGACAACTCGTGCGCCGCCCATGCGACTACCCCTTTTCTTCAAAACATCATTTAAAGTTCTCATGACTCTCCCATTCGTCACCCTTTAAAACCATTAAAAGCATAAATAAAGGCTTACATACCAGAATCCAGGGGTACTACAAATCGTGTGCAAACCGTGCACAACCCACTGTCCTTTAGTTTTCCTTAAAAGTTCACCCAGATGCACCCCAAGTCACTAATCCAAAACAGTGGTATATAGAATCATTGAAAGTACCTAAAAACGTAACATGATGTTACAACCTCCCCACCATAAGATCTTTCTGTCCCCATAAATCCTATGAAGAAACCTCCACGTCGAAAAGATGAGGCCACTACTATCTCATTAGTGCCTCCCTTTCCCACATCTCATGATAATAAAAACCATGCTGACATAGTACACGAACTAGAGGTATCATTCTACCACAAAGTACCTTGGTCTCAGAATCAAAAACCCTGACTGGTCATTCAGTCACAGATAAATCTAGTTCAATATCAAGATCACTCCAGCTCAAAACATGAGATGGATCAGAGAGATAATTTTGCAGCTGCGATACATGGAACACATTATGTATCGATGTTAGTTGTGGTCGTAGACCTAGATGGTAAGAAACTTTACCTACATGACCAACTACCTCGAAAGCTCCCACAAAATGAGGAGCAAGCTTCCCTTTCCTCCCAATCCACCGATGAACTAATCAGGGTGATACTTTCAAGAACACCTGGTCACCAACTAAGAACTCTAAAGGTCTATGGCAACGATCAGTATAAGACTTGTACCGACTCTGTGCTGTCAACATTCTCTGACGAATCAACTTGATCTTAGCTATCATCTCTTGGACCAAACTCGATCATACCAAGGAACTTTCACCAATCTCTGACCAACATAAAGAAGATTTACAAGGACGGCCATACAATACCTCAAAAGGAGCCATTTTGATTGCAGACTGATAACTGTTGTTATAAGAAAACTCAACTAGGCCTAGATGATCATCCCAAAACCCACCAAAGTCGAGAACACATGCGCGGAGCATATTCTCAAGGATCTGAATAGCTTTCTCTGTCTATACATCTGACTGTGGATGGTAGGCCATGCTCAAACAGACCTGAGATCCCAGTGCCTCCTGAAGGCCTCTCCAAAAGCAAGAAGTAAACCGGGGATCCCTATTAGAGACTATAGAAGACGAAACTCCATGAAAACGAACAATTTATTTCACATAGATATTTCCCAACTCCTCAACTTTGGTTGTATCTCGAATAGGTATAAAGTGAGCCGACTTGGTCAACCTGTTGATCACAACCCATATCGCGTTATTCTTCCTCTAGGTTTGAGGAAACCCAACCACAAAGTCCATAGAGATTTCATCCCACTTCCATATAGGGACTAGAAGTGGTTGAAGCAAACCTGAAGGTTTCTGGTGATTGGATTTCACCTGTTGGCATGTATAGCAACGAGATACAAACTCACCAATGTCTCATCTCATACCTGGCAACCAGAACTATTTCCGAATGTCATAGAACATCTTCGTGGTTCCTTGGTGCACATACCACTAAGAGTTCTGGAAATCCCCCATCACATCCTTCCTTGCCGATAACGGAACAATGTAACAGTTTCCATAACCCAGAACACCCTCTTTTGGAGAATGACCAGTGGGTGTTGGTCTCCCCGCTATAAAGAGAGTCCCTAATGCTATGGAATTCATCATCTGGTTGTTTTTCCTGAACAATTAACTCGAGAAGAGAATATTTCAACTGGAAACTAGCTAAAGAAACATCATTCCCCTTCCACTGAACTCCAATATGAAACTGAGCAAAAAGAGCCATCAAACTCCACTCTTCTAAAGATTATTTCATAGCTTGTGATGGAAGTTTCCTACTTAACGCATCTGCAACTACATTCCATTTCCCTAGGGTATAGGAAATGTCATATTTGAAAGATTTCAGGTACTCTACCCAACACCTTTGGTGGAGATTCAAATATTTTTTTAGAGAAGATATAACTCAAGATCTTGTGGTATGAATACATAGTAAACCTTTATCCATAAAGGTAATGTCTCTAACACTTAAGTGCATGCATTACAGCTGCAAGTTCAAGGCCATGGGTAGGATAGTTCTTCTCATGAGTCTTAAAATGATGAGATCCATAGGCAACAACTTGATTACCTTGCATAAGGACACATCCCAAACCTGAACCCAATGCATCACAGAAGACCACATAACTTATCCCAGCCTCAGGAAGAGTTAACACCAGCACAGTAATAAAACGATGCTTTATCTCAAAAAAATAACTTCTACATTTATCATTCCAGGAAAAATTCACTCCCTTTCGAGTCAGAGCAGTCATTGGAGAAGCTAACTTTGAGAAGTCTTTAACAAATCAGCGATAATATCTTTCTAAGCCCAAGATTCTCCGAATCTTGAAAACATTTTATGGTTGTTCCCAAGTCATAAAAGCCTTCACCTTCTCAGGATCAATTGATATTCATTGTTCTGACACGACATGTCCCAATAATTTCACTTCCCAAATCCAGAAATCGCACTTTGAAATCTTGGCATAAAGTCGGTGATTCCTTAGAAGGCTCAGAACTGTTCTCAGATGATGCACATGATCCTCCTCAGACTTGGAGTTGAAAAAAATTTCATCCAAAAACACTACCAAAAAAGTATCTAGATACTCACGAAAAACCTTGTTCATCAATGCCATGAAAATTGCAGGAGCATTTGTTAGGACAAAGGGCATAACAATGTACTTATAATGGCCATACCTACTCTGAAAAGTGGTCTTATGAATGTCAGGTTATTTTATCCTCAACTGATGGTAACCAGATCAAAGATCAATTTTTGAAAACCACTTTTCCCCTTTAAATTGATCAAACAAATCATCAATTCCTGGTAACAGATATTTGTTCTTTATCGTAACTCGGTTGAGCTTCTGATAATCAACACATAAGCGAATAGAACCACCAGCCTTCTTGGTGAAGAGAACTGGTGCTTCCCAAGCTGACACACTCGGGAGTATAAAACCTTTCTCAAGAAGATCATATAACTGAGACTTTGGTTCCTTTAGTTCTGCTGGATCCATTCGATAAGAGGTAATAGAAACCGATTGAGTACCAAGCATTAAGTCAATAGAAAAATAAACTTACCTTACTGGTGGAAAACCAGATAAGTCAGAAAGATACACGTCGGGAAACTCAGCGATGAGTGGAGGAAGATCCCCACACATTGAATATCTCTCTAGATCAAAAGAAAACACTGATATAACTTTCCCCAACTCTGGATAAGAGGGTCCAGCTCTTCTTGACCTTGGGTCCCATTCTCCTTGAAAAACAAGAGGCACACCACTGGGTGTAGTAAGGTAGACCTGTCGAAGATAACAATCGATCTGGGATTTATTGGCAATGAGCCAATCCATCCCAAATATGATGTCAAAATATTTCATGTCGAGAACCAAAAAACTCCAAGCATGATCAACATTTGATACAGAGAAGACACAAATAGGACTACAGAGACCCTTCTCTATCATTGTACCAAGGGGTGTAGTAATACCCATTGCCCAAGATAAAAGCTCTATAGGTAGATTAATAAGATTAACAATACGGGTTGAAGTAAAAGATTGAGGTGAACCAGTATCAGAAAGAGCGGTCAATAAAGACGAAGAAATAGTAATGGTACCTCTCACAGTTGCAGGACCTGTATCAGCTACCTCTGGTGACTCTTCCATTGAGTGAAGAAGCTTCGTTCCGGATGCCTGCAGCCGGAACCCTTTTGTACTTGAAGCATTTTATTTCCCCGCAGTTTTCATAGGTGCTGATGATTCTGTTCCACTACGTGGAGTAGATAAGTGATGGAAGGATCTCTGTAAGTTCCCTAAATATATGCAGGAGCTATAGTTCTTCGGTGCCTCAGTGCAAACCCTCTTAGAATGTTCTGTCTTTCCACACTAATAGCAAGTCAATGAAGCCCCTCCTGGTGCTACTAGAGGTATGGAATGACTCTATTGTTGAGAACTACCATGATAAACGTCGCACTTCCGTTTTCCTTTAAAAGAACCAACACCGCCACTAGGAGGGAAAGGAACTTCCTTCAACCCTGACTTTCCTACCAGGTCCATCTCAACCATCATCACCCTATCTAACACATCAGTGTAAGTGGGTAGCTTCAGTAGGAAAACCTGAGAACGGATATCTGATCGGAGTCCCAACTCTAATCGTCAAGCCTTCATCTTCTCATTAGATACAATATCAGGAGAAAACTCTACCATCTCAGAAAAGAGATTTGAGTACTCAGTCATGGTTTTTTGGCCTGCTCAAGCTTGAAAAACTCCACAGTGTTGGCCAACACCATTGATTATGGATAGAACTAGTTAGTGAAAAGAACCATAATTTCTTTCCACTCCAAACCCTCATGTTTCCCAGTCGTCACCATCATGTCCCACCGTCTCCTACTTGGTCCCTCCAGCACGAAGGTGGAACACTTCACCTTGATCACATCAGGTGTCTTCAAGAACCCAAACAGACATTCAATCTTACTCAACCATTTCTCATCATGTTGAGGGTCAGCGGAGCCTTGGAAAACCGGTGGATTCTGGAATAGGAACTCTTGAGAACGACTTTGGATAATATCACTATGAGGATATATAGCCGGAGCCTGAATAGGAACTGGAGGTGGTGCCTGTCCTACAGCTTGGACAGGGCGAACAATCACCTCAACCAGACTCGGATCCACAATAGGACTCGCTTGCTGAGATTCAGCTGTAGCCTCTTTTTGGATCTGATTCCCATGTCTTCTCAGAGGCATGATGCTACATAACATAAAGAGACATTATATTAACAATAAAACTGAGTAACAAGGAAAACTATTCTTAATATAAGGGATAAAAATATTTGGATTCTACTCTATCCAAATAAAAACAGGGAAAATACAAGAACTAATCCACAAGTCATATTTTCCAAACCAACCCTTGCGACTTCATGTTCATTGTGGTGAGAGCTGGCCAGGCACTATATCACAACTACCTCCTAAGTCCCGACAAGAATACTCAAATTCATACTGTCATCAAGCCAAGATTCTTAACCTGCCTTTGATACCACTTTGTCACAAACCAGCCCGGTTACCCGGGCTGGTTCGTGACATAAACCCTATATTTTTCATCATGTTTTGGGGATTAATTTTAAATTAAAATTTTCCACTTATGTTAATTAAATTTAGAAAAATGGTTTCCATAATTGGAATTAGAACAATTTATATTTTTTCATAAGTTCAACATAAGTTTTTTAAAAAATTAATAGTAAATGAAGTAAAAACATTAATTATTGTGGTTAAGGTAAAAATGGTAATACCGGGGGGTTAAAATAAAAAGATAAAGTTAAAATGAAAAATATTTTCATGACTTTTATTTTACATGTATTATTTTTTGAATATTTTATAGATTATTTTCAACACAAGGTGATAAGATGGTGTGTGATTCTGAGACCCATTGTGCCCAAAATAAATGTTTGAAATATATTAAATATAGTAATATAAAACACATGCAGTTTTCCTAAAAATTATAATAAATACCAAACGGGGGCCAGGTTCTTGATTCTGAGTGAACTGTTTAGTTTATAAGGTTGGTTTTACCTTTGGTGTCAGATAACCTTTGTCAGAATGGGGCGTTTGTGAAAAAAGTCATCATGGGTGTTAAATAGATAGAATAAATTAAATGAAATAATTTATTTTTTTATTTATATAGAAACCTAGATTATCCATTAACTGTACTATTTTGGCCAAATTTTAGGGTTATCCACATAACCCTACAATTTTGTGAGATCTGTTGTAGGAGGATCTATTAATTAATAAAAATTGAATCGAATATTGACAATCGGTGTGCAACAAAATCTAAGAATCTCACCAACGACAATGATTAAACTTCGTTCTTCATCAGAAGTTTATTCGAATCAATTAAAGATGTTTTTATGTTTCGATTGATTCCCCATTACTAATTCCCTTGACAAACACAAATCAATCGACTAACATATTGATTCGTGGATTGGTCATGTTGCAGGATGGGTTTATTAGCAGGATTTTCTTATGAGATTTGTTTATTTATTATGGTTCTTCATTTTTTGTTCTAATGGAAATGGTTCAAGTCCTTCCAATCACATATGAGGATAATTATTATCTTTCATTTTTCATAGTTGTCTCCCATTATTATTTGTCCATTAATCATGGGGGGGGGGGGGTTCTCTGTGGTTCAACACAAATATCAAGGAATCAAACACTGCTCACCCATTTCATGGCACAATGATTCGATATCACAGATCTATACTTGGTATGGAATCGAGATGATGTGATAAAGGAAGTGATTATAAAATTGAATCTGAATGTATATCTCTAGGTTCGAGTGGTTCATGTGGCAGTGATAAGGAAGGAGGATGATCAATTCCCATGAAAATCAGGTGACTAGAATCTGATGAATAGTGATGTCGAGGCTTGTTTGGAGTAGATCCATGCTTCTCGACATGATTCATGGTAGATCTTGGGCCTAGAGGAGAAAAAATCAATATGGAGGAGAACCCTATAGGATATGTGATATCCCATGGTACGTAGCATGTGTTCTTGAGGAACACTCCATGTGGGACCCCTGTGTGGCAGATAGGGTTTTTGAAGTGAAATTAAATATAAAACGGTGTGTGAATTTATCACATGATGTGTTCCTTAATATAGAATCTCAGTGTAAAAATAGGAGGATACATAGACACATCCAAGAGTAATCGATCATAGACACGCCACATACTCCCACAAAGACATGGCCAAGAGTACAACATGACAGAAACATTGTGTACTCCCAAATAGACATGGCCATGCCAGGTATACACAAGAAGATCCATGCACATGGACATAAGAAAAATTACATGGTAACGGACATTCCATGTACTTTTACACATACATAAACTTGGGTCGTTTACATGGGAATAACCCGATGTGGAAGGGACACATTGTGTACTATCAGTACTCGCAGTGTACTTCTTCAGAAAAGGTTTAGATCCCTTTTCCTCTTTAGATAGGAAACTTTTCATTAGGGTGCATTACCTATATCCATTACCTAAGGGTTAGTATGGAATTGAATTCCTACACATAGTATAATGATCCCTTTTTCATGAATTCTTTCATAGAGACGTTGGAATCCTTTATTGAGACCTGGAGTGAGATCTTATATCATCTTATTTCCCTAGGAGGAGTTATTGGTATCATCATGACCAACACTGCACGGTCATTGATACTCTACATAGTGTAGTACCCAAGATTTATTTTTTGGTATTCTCCATGTCCTTGGGTGTGATCCTCATCTTTGTATCATTATCTTTATACTTCTAATGATAACTTCATTTGATGAGATTTGATTAGAAAGACCTCTTGAACATACATCACCCGTTTTTTCTGAATCGTGGAGTGTGTTGTCACAAATTATAATTACATGGAACCTTGGAGAATAATCCCAAGGCTAACATTATGGTTCTAAAATTAATTTTCTATTGTGATTCTTTTTTATTATATATTTATATTCTTTTAATATGGGTTGCAGAAATATACCTATGTATATATGACTATTATTCTTTTTGTTATATGCTTAGTCCTTTCAAGGTGTCAAACTAGGTATTTTTATACTCACCCTTTCATGGGATTTTCCCACATGTGTTGTGTATTGTGAATATGATTGACATTTTGATGGATTCATAGAGGTACTAGGACTAGGAAGTGCTTAGTTATCTATAGATACCATGGTGTGTTCTTATGGTTACCTTGATATCATTCCCCATCTTTAGTTTTAGGTTGGACTTGTTTTCAGACTCTTTGTGGTGGGATTTGTATTTGTCCCTATTTACTTTATAGCACTTGATTTCATAAAATGGTTATAGGATATAGATGTATTCATGAATGTTTTATGAGTTTTATATATTTCATCATTGTATGGTCTTACAGATGTGTTCATGTGTATAGGTACTTTAGGATAAAGCCTCCAATGTTGGTTATATTCCTACTCAGAGCTACCCACCAACCCATGTCCTATTGGAGGCTTGCTTGGGGAGTTGCAGAATGGGCCCCATTAGAATGGGTCACGGCAGATTGGTATCAGAGTATTTTGTTATACCTTAAGACTTAAGTCTATGATATTGTTTTTGGGAAAAAATGTTGAGTGTTTTGAGTTCAGCTTTCAGACCAAGGACTCTAGTGTTTGTGTGCCATCCAATGTATCTATACACCAGGATGTTGATCACCTAACTTTTAACATGGTATGTGAGAACACTAGTTTCAAGGAAAAAAGTGTCATAAGAATCATATAAGAATGGGTTGTGGTTTACATTTCCTTCTTGAGTCATCTCTCCAGATATACTCATTGACCATGGTATATTTGGTTTATCTCAATATTCCTCTACGATGTATTCCAGTTAGGATTGAGCATCAAGATCAGGAGGAAAATACCCTCAGTGATATGGAACCAAAATAGAGACTCTTTCTAGATGTTTCAACTTTAGGTGGTGCACTAGTTATACCACCACATGTAGGGAAGCATATGGTTCCCATAGTACCAACAGATGAAGATCAGAGACTAAGTTCACTTTAAGAGTTTCAGTGACAGCAACCCCCTGGGTTCGAAGGCGAGCCATACCCATAGGTCAATGAGGTCTGGATTGTGATGGTGAAGTGATTTTTCTATCTTTTCAAGACACTGAAACTTCTGATGGACGTTCTTTCATTAAGGCTTCTTTATGGATCTACAGGAAGATTTTGGAGTTTAGTGACCCACAAATATGATGAGGTGACTCTAGTATGGTTTGAGTTTGAGCATATTTTCATACATTATTTTTCTCTATCTATATTAAGGGTTTTTGTATTTTGTATCTTCTATACCTTCATAAAGGTAGTACAATAGTGAATAAGTATTCATTTAGGTCCACCAACCTCTCTAGGTAATTGATGAATATGGTTTGGGGTAAGTTCTTTTATGTTTGGTTCGTCGAGCGAGGAATTTGTATAGAAATATTATCCATAATTATAACTCTATGAATTCCTACAAATTTTGGGGTACTAGAGTGATTTTTAGTGGTTGAGAGTTTCTTGGATGAGAATATGCATACAGTGGTTGCTGAAAGTGGTCACACTGGAGTAGAGACATCAGCAGCATGGAGCCAATATCTATCTTAGAGACCAGGACATGCATTGAATTTTAAGAGGAGGTATCAAGATGGAGGTTCTATGTTTTAGGGATAAAAAGATGTCTCCAGTCATCCCAGGGAGAGGTAGTGATTCTCATTTGATGGTAAGGGACATATCACGAGGGATTTTTCAGCCCACTATATAGATGAAAGGGAGAAATTGGATGGGAAAACAAGGTATAGAAAGTGGAAAGAGTAGATAGTTCCATAGGTAGGTGGACATGGAAGAGGAGCTAGGAAATCAGCTAGAGGTGGTAGACTCTTTAACTTGTAACCACCACCACCCTCAGGAGGTCTATGCTAGGACCAGTGAGCTTTAGGATAGGGGTGAGGGAAGCTGAAGGTGGTTGAGGCTTATAAAATAGAGGCTCTAGGAATATTCAAGGTATGATATGTGACTTTTATACATTATCAGTAGTGTTGATATATATAAGTTCTAATCATTCATTTATTTCCACATATCTAGTTCAGGATGTAGAAATTTCAGTTGAACCCTTAGCTCAACCCTTGATCTAGGAGACTCTTACTATAGATGACTCAATGATCACAAAATTATGCTGAAATTGTGACCTAACCATTAAAGATGGTAGTTTCTATTGCAATATCTTTTTATAATCATTGAGGCCATTTGAATTCTTCTTTGGTATAGATTGGTTGTTTAAAGTTCATGCCCAGAAAGACCATTATAGGCAGAGGACATTGTGTGTCCGTAGATATGGGACTATGTTTTCCAATTTGGGTGAAAAGGAGACCCAGGTAGTGCATTATGGCTACATTATTAGTATGGTGTATATGATTACTCATCATATTGATAGCATATCCCATGGTGAAATAGATGTTATGAGTTTTTAGTTCCCTACAGTGGTGGCAGGGTATGAGGATGTCTTTCTTGAGGAGTTTATGATCTTACCTCACCCCCTAGTTATATAATTCTTCATTGATCTACACCCTGGAATGACCCTGAAATCTATTCCATCATATTAGATGGATCTCATAGAGATTCACAAGATAAGGGTGTTGTTAGAGGACTTTCAGAAGAAGGTATTTACTATACCCTGTGATTCAACCTAGGAAACCCCAGTTTTGTTTTCCAAAAAGGTTGTGTATGGATTAACATCACCTAAACTAGGTTACCATACAGAATAAGTATCCACAACCAAGTATTTAGGACCTCTTTGATCATTTGATTGGGGTGTGATGGTTATTGAATATTGACCTCAGATCAGGTATCACTAGTTGCAAGTATGGGACAAAGATATACTCAAGACGGGATTCAGATGCTTCTATTATCACTATGAGTACTTTTTTATTCCCTTTGGTGTGATGAAAACCCCATAAGTGTTCATTAGACTCATATACTAGATCTTACTGGTTTTTGTATACCAATTATTGGTAGTCTTCATCGATGATATATTTGTGTACTTAGCATCCAAGTAGGAGCATGTGAGAAACATGAGAATGGTTCTAGACGTACCTTGAGATAACCATCTTTATACAAAGCTATAAAAGTTTCAGTTTTGGATTTAGGAGGTCCTATTTCTGGGACATGTTATCTTAGAAGATGGTATGGCAGTGGACTTGATGAAGGTTATGGTAGTTTTATCTTGGGATCCGCCCAAGAGCGTAATGGAGGTATAGAGCTTCCTTGGGTTGGTAGAATACTATCAGAGATTCATACTAGATTTATCTAGGATACTAGCTCCCTTGATTTATTTGGCCGAAAAATGGAATCCTATCATGTGGATAGAGATGTTCTTGTAGGATTTCTCTGAGTTGAGGCAGAGATTGACGAGTCCCCCCAACCTGATATTTTCAGAGGAGCGTGTCTAGTACGTATTGTTCTGTGATGAATTGAGAACTAGGATTAGTAGTGTTATGATGTAGATTTAAGAGTTTCTTAAATATGGTTCACATCAATTGAGGCCACCTAAGTATAACTAATGACCTAGGATCTTGAGTTAGTGGTGTCAGTCTTTGCACTAAAGATGTAGTGACACTATCTAATGAGCGAGTGGTTTATCGCCTATTCTAACCAAAAGAGTCACAAGTATATCGTATCTTATAAGGATATTAACTTGATATAGTGATGACGGCTAAAGTTACTCTAGGATTATGACTTCAAGATTTTCTATACTCTAGGGAAGAGGAACTTAGTGGAAAATTCTCTCAGTAGGAGATCTTGTTCACAGTTCCTGAACATGGTGTTTGAGCCATTTTCCTCATTGAAATTATCCATTGTGGATGGATATAGAGTATCTTACCTATAACATTTGTTTGTTACCCCTCCACTATTATAGTGTTTCAGGGAGACACAACTTAGGTATGCTGACTGTGAGACCCAATGTACTCATATATCCATTTTACATGCTCCTGATGGATTTTCTAAACATTAGATGCATTTCATTCTTTTCAGAGGAAGGATGATGGTACTAATGAATTTAGGTGAGTTATTTATAATATAGTTTCATAAATCTATTTTTTAAGTACATCCATGTGTGGAAAATATGTACAAGAACCTCCAATTTTAGTTTTGGTGTCCAGGGATGAAGAATGGAGTTGCAGATTTTTTATCTTAATACCTTAATTGTTGGAGAGTAAAGACTGAGCACTAAGTTCCAGTGGATTTATTTCAACCCCTTGATGTGAAAGAGTAGAGGTGGGATGGGATATACATGTAATTAATTATAAGGTTTCCATGTACATTCAAGGGACACGATTCCATCTATGTTATCATAGACTGACTCAGCAAGTTAGCCCAATTTCTAGCTATCTGAGATAAGATTTCAGTAGAGAGCTTGGGACACCTCTGTATTCAAGTGTTAGTCCAAATCCATGGAATTCCCCCAAAGATCATTTCAGAACATGATGATCGCTTCACATCATAATTTTTGAAGTGATTTCATGAGAATTTTGGGATAAATCTATGTTTGAGCATGGATTTTCACCCCATACTAATATCCAGACCATTCATGTTCTAAAGGACATGTTACGATCTTGTATGTTATACTTTGGTAGTAGTTGTGAGTATCCCTTACCATTGGTGTAGTTTACATACAACAACAACTACCATTCAACCATTAGTATTTCACTATTTGAGGCCTTGTATGAGAGACCCTTTATATCACCCCTTTGCAGAACTAAACCTGGAGATTCAACACTTGTGGGCCCTGAATTGGTATGAGACACTACATAGAAGGTGGAAATCATCTAGGAGAAAATGAGGAACTACACAGAGACATAATAATTCCTATATGAATATATAATAGAGGCATTTGGGGTTTTAGAAGGAAGACCATGCGTTCTTATAGGTTTCACATTGACGAGGATTACAAATATTTTTCCTTGGGGGAAAGCTACCTCTAAGATTTATTGTTCGTTTCTAGATACTGTGTAGATTTGGTGAGGTGGTGTACCGCTTAGATATACCTTCGCAGTTAGACCAGATACATGATACCTTCCATGTGTCACAGTTCAGGATGTATGTGCATGATCTATCACACATTATTGACTAGGGAGAGATTTTCATCGAGCATGGAGCTACCTTTGTTGAGTACTTAGTATAGATCAAGTATAAAAAGGAGTTGATACATCATGGGAGATTTATTCCATTAGTGCATGTCTAGTGGTATCATAGTAGTACTAAGGATAGCACTTGGGATCATCATTTCATAAGCATGCTCATTACCCACACCTATTTGTGTATATTGTTTTTGGATTTTCATGATGTAAATCCCCATATTTGGGAGAATATAGTGACTCATATTTTCCATGTATTGCTTTGGGGTAATGTATGGATTATTTTTGAGAACAAGAACCAAGGAGTTGTGTGATTATGAGGCCCAATGTTCCCAGAATAAATGTTTGAAATATATTAAATATAATAATATCATTTGTGCATGTATTTCGGGAAAAGGTAAAATATCTCAAAAATAGGGGCTTGGACCTATAATATGAGGGTATAATTGTGTTCAGAATGCATTTCTTACCTTAGGAATGACATAACCCTTTTTGGAAAATAGAATTTATGAAAAAATCATTACAGACATTAGATTTTTAAAATAAATTAGATTAATAAATTTAATTTTTTTTTCATTGACACAATGACCTAGTTTCTCTATTAAATAAATCTTTATGGATAATTTGTTGGGTTATCCACATAACCCTATAAAATTGAAATAGTTTTAGAGATCTATTGGAGGATGATACTTTATTTAATAATAACATTATAGAAAATCAATAGCTATTGTGAAACAAAATCAGATGATCTCACCAATGAAAATGAAACAAATTCATTCAGCAATATATATCAATTATAATTGATTAGGATGTTGATTTATTTTGACTTCATCCCCATTATTAATTACTATGAAAAACATGAATCAATCAACCAATGGATTGATCCACTAATATGTCATATTGTGGGATGAGTTAATCTATAGGGATATCTTGGGAGATTTTTTTATTTATTATGGTTATTTTTCATCGTTATTGCAGAAATGGTTCGAGGCCAATCAAATAGGGTATAGGTTTATTTCTCTCTTGTGTGTTTCTTGATTTTCTCCCATCATTATGTGATCATTCATCACTAGGGTTTCATTTTCCCAGTGGTTCAACCGAAATAAAAAGTAATCGAATGTTGCACACCTATTTCTTGGAACAATGATTTGATATCACATATATAGACTCAGTATGGTGTGGGGATCATGCTATGATGACAACAATGAGTGAATCGAATCAGATTGGAGTTCTCCAAGTTCGATAGGTGGATGTGATAGTGGCATGGAAGGAGGATGAATGATTCTCATGTGAATCAGGTGACTATAATCCAATGAGTGATGAAGACAAGGATCGACTAGGGTATATTTATGCTTCCAAAAGTGGTTCCTGATGGATATGGGGCCTAGAGGAGTGTACGACAATATGGAGGAGAATCATGTGGGATATTTAAAATATCAAGGTACAAGGATTTTATTTCAGAGTAATACACTATGTAGAACCAATATGAGGTGTCTAGGTTTTTCGTAGTGGAATTAATTATCACATGTGTGGTGACTCCATCACATGGCATGTTCCTTGACCTAGAAGCTCGGTGTTCACCTTAGAGGGTACATAAACATGATAGTAGTACATGGTCATGGAAATTCCATGTAATCCCATGTGAAAACGTCCACAAGTACATTGTCATGGAAATTTGGTTTACTCCCACACATAAATGTCCTGACCAGGTGTACATGAAAAAAGTTGTGTACTTGGACACGGGAAGAAGTACACGGGCATAGACATGTCATGTACTTTGACATGGACACAGACACGATTCATTAACATAGGTAGAATATAGTTTCCAAGGGACACACCATATACTTATTTAGAAATGTCTTAGATCCCTTTTCCTCTTCAAATAGGGAATGTTTCATTAGGTTTTGTTCCCCATATCCCTTCCCTAAGGCTTAGTATAGAATCATGTCCTAAACATAGGATAGTGATCCCTTCAGCAGGACTTATTGGATAGAGTTGTTAGAATCATTCAATGATGATTTGAGTGAGATAACCTATTATATTATTACCCTAGGATGAGTTCTCGGTATCTTCATTACCTACACTACATGGGAACCAATCATTTACTTAGTGGGTTATTTTATATTGAGTTGTTGGTATACCCCATAGCCTTGGGTGTGATTATGAACTATGTGTCATTCTATTCAGACTTTTAGAATTTAATTTCTATTATGAGAACCAATCAGTACAACCTCTGAAATGGATTTCATTGGTGTTATATAACTTGTGGAGTGTGTTCTCCCAAAAGAGTGTTATGTATAACATTCGATCGGAATCCCCAATCTATCATTATGGTTTTGAATTTACTTTGATATTGTGTGCCTTTGTTGAGTATATCTAGATATTCTTGTTATATGTACTGCAAAAATATAACAAAGTAGATATAATTATTATTCTTTTTGTTATATGTGTAGTGTTTTTGGGTTTTTCGACTGGGTATTGTTATACTCACCCCTTCACGGGCTTTGCCTGCATGTTTTGTGTCTTATGAATATGATCGAATGTTTGATGGACTTATAGAGGGACTATGACCAGGTAGTTCTTTGTGATCCAAACACACTGAGGCGTTTTTCTAATGTTATATTCATATCATTTCCCATATATATATTTATTTTGGACTTGTTTTTAGACTCTTTATGTTGGGATTGTATTTATCTCTATTTACATTCCATCACTTGATGTCATAATCTTGTTATAGGATTTAGATGTATGAATACATGGTTTATTGTTTTTTTAAAATTTTATCATTTTATGGTCTTGGATATGTTTTTTTTGGTATAGGTATTCTATACTAAGTCCTCCCATGTTAGTGACATTTCTACTGATCTCTAGTCACAAGGACCTTGCCTATTGGAGGTGGGCTTGGGTTGTCCTAGCACATGCATCAATGGGATGGGTCATGAAAAATTCACCTATGTAAAACTATTTTATAGAAATATTTCATCCATCACACATCAAATTATTTATAATGACCCATTTTGGACCTCTATTACATATAAAAAATGTGGGAGCACTCAATTATTTAAAAAAAACCAAGTGTATCCTCTCCCCTAGTTATAAAAGGTCACCCCCTATTATCTCTTCTACACACCTTCAACCCATTTTTGTTTGGTCAAATCCTACCCAAATCACTTCCAATATTCCCTACACTGATTCTATATGCCTCATTTTTTACTGAAATATATCATAGGAAATATTTTATCTTAATCCTAAAGAGAATACCCGAATGAGAGGTAATGTTAATCAACAACTGTTTTTTGTTTTATTTCTTCCTCCACCCCTTAAAATATTATTATACTATAATTATATTGTAGCCTTAGTATCTTATATAAAATCATATTCTTTATTTTATGTTCATCACATACAACCATCTCCACTTCCATCGAATGGGTTACAAAATCATCGTTCGTGTGTACGACAGACTACAACCATACGAACAGTTTGTTTTTGACTCTTTCGCCAGGGTGTGCACATCCGTCTATGGAGGATGCACAACTATTGCCCTGCATTACCACTTTCCAAAGGTGGGCGGCATCTGTTCCTTCTTCAGGGAAATTTTCTCCTTGATCGAAACCGGATGATGGGATGTCGGTTCTTCCTTCCTTGGATTCCTCCTCGGAACTCATCACATAGTCTGGGTCTCCCTTATATATTTAAGATGTTGTTCATGGAACTCTTCCTAGCACCATATCTTCATGGACACCAATTAATTACACTACTTATATCAGGACATTCCAAGGGGTCGGGTCAGGGCAGCAACCTTCAGTCAGGGGAGTTGTCACGTTGGGCATCACCGTTGTGTCTGGGCGCTCAAACACTGGAACGTCTGTCTTTTGTTCCTTATTATAGGGCTTCTCTAGGGTGTGTAAACTCTAGGAATCCCACATCTAATTCAGGGAATCATATTCCATGGGCTTGCATCTGAGGTTTTCCTCGGGTTCCCATGCTTAACATAAGGTATGTTGCAAGTTTAACATCCAACGATGATGGATCAGACTGATCAGAACACTGACTAGAGTGGATTATATGGGTGAAACCCCTGGAGGGAACACTGATATTGGGGCCAACGTGTTCTTGGATTTCTGATTATTTTTTAGGGTAATGGTGAATGAAGTGGCATGATCCCACCAAGATGTGGCGGCCCAAGTAACAATCAGGATGGATGATGGAAGGTCCAATGAAGTGGATGGAACCATCATGAGGATGCTGATGGTTTTGGGCTTGAGCCTCGAATTGGATTCCTATGTATCCATGTGGCAGGGAATCAAAGTCCACATAGTTCATCAGACGACGGTTTACCACTGATTGTAGTCTTTTTAATATCTTACCACTGGATGGGGTGTCAACGACTTATCACTGAATGGGGTCGCAACAGCTTACCGCTGGATAGTGGTGTCAATGACTTATCTTTGAATGGGGTTAACAATGGATTCCCGCTGAATGGGGTCACAATGGCTTACCGCTATATGGTGGGGTCAATGAATTACCATTTAATGGGGTCACAACGGTTTACCGCTGGATAGGGTCCACAGTTTAATGTCATGCAGGATGGGAGTGAACCGATGTGAAAAGGGTCAGAACTGCTAGGTGTTGGGCTTGAACCTCATGGAGGCTTCCTGCGTACCTTACGTTAAAAAGGATCAAAGTCCATGTAGTTCTGGATATGGGGGCATTTGAGGCTTATTATCTAAGGTTTCCCAAGGTGTTGGTGAACCTATGTGATGGGGGTCAGAGAAACCAATGGGTGGTGGGCTTGAACCTCAAGGAGGCGTCCTACAAACCTTACCATGGAAAGGATCAAAGACCTCGTAGTTCATGTATGGGTGTGGGGATTTAACTATAGGTAGCCCAAGGTATTGGTGAACCGACGTGAAGGGGTTTGGAATGACCAATGGGTGGTGGGATTTGAACCACAGGGAGGCTTCCTATGTACCTTTCCTTGTCAAGGATCAAATACCTCTTAGTTCAGGTTGGATTTTTGGGCATACACTCTAGGATGCCCATGGTGTTGGTGAACCGACGTGAAGGGTCTCAGAGAGACCAACGGGTGGTGGGCTTGAACCTCGGGGAGGCTTCCTACATACCTCACCTTGGTCAGGATCAAACACCTCGTAGTTCAGGTTGGAATTTAGGGCTTACACTCTAGGTTGCCCAAGGTATTGGTGGACCGACGTGAAGGGGGTCGGAGTGACCAATGGGTGGTGGGCTTGAACCTCAGGGAGGATTTCTACGTACCTTGCCTTGGCAAGGATCAAAGACCTCGTAGTTTTGGTGGGTGTGGGACATACACTCTAGGCTTCCCAAGGTGTTGGTGAACCGACGTGAAGGGGTTCAGAGCGACCAATGGGTGGTGGGATTGAACCTTAGGGGGGCTTCCTACATACCATGCCATGGAAAGGATCAAAGACCTCATAGTTTAGGTTGGAGTTTGGGGGTTACACTCTAGGATTCCCAAGGTTTTGGTGAACTGACGTGAAGGGGGTTGGAGTGACCAATGGGTGGTGGGCTAGAACCTCGGGGAGGGTTCCTACGTACCTTGCATTGGAATGGATCAAATACCTCGTAGTTCAGGTGGGTGTGGGGCTTACACTCTAGGTTGCCCAAGGTGTTGGTGAACTAACGTGAAGGGGGTCGGAACGACCAATGGGTGGTGGGGTTGAACCTCAGGGAGGCTTCCTACGTACCTTACCTTGGAAAGGATGAAAGACCTCATAGTTCAGGTTGGGGTTTGGGGTTTATACTCTAGGATACCCAAGGTGTTGGTGAACCGTCATGAAGGGGGTCAGAGAGACCAATGGGTGGTGGGATTGAACCTCGGGGAGGCTTCCTACATACCTCACCTTGGCAAGGATCAAAGAACTCGTAGTTTGGGATGGAGTTTGGGGATTACACTCTAGGTTTCCCATGGTGTTTGTCATGGTCAGTGCATGATCTAAGACCACATGAGTCATGCTCGGTGTGAGAAACAAGAGATAACAAAGACCTGATGATCATGTCGCTAAAGTTTCATCGATGAGAAGTGGAGTGGGGATTACACATAGTTAGTGGCTCAAAGAGGAAATAGGGGATTATGCAATGTTAGCGGCCCAAGGTGACAAAGATTTTGGCTTACTCTAGGATGGAGGCCTGAATGGTGACAAAGCCCAGTGGGAGAGGGACTTGGCACCCAGGAAGAGAGGAGGAGCAAAGATGCTACCTCCTGCAAGGAAGGCTATGGGCTTACACCAGAGTGGTTTCCCTTTCCCAACGGACAGATGTCGCTCCGATAAAGAGGATCTCATTCCATGTGAGGAATGATCTCACTCCCATGGAGACCAGTGGGTGTGCAAAATGTCCAAGGCGGGGGAACCTCGCGTCTGAATCATGGGGAATGGTTATAGTTTAACGTTATGTGCTGAGGACGAGGGTGCTTGGTATTCTAACGTCCTGCAGCTTGGAGGAGGTGGGTTCACTCCGCACCCCTAGGACATACATGACTGGTACCTCCTGCCCCTTGGGGAAGGGAAGGCATTAGCAACGCCGTCGCTAGGGGGTGTTAGGGAGCGAACCATTGGGGGTCCACATTAGCATAGATATGAGAAGAAGAAATAGTCATTAGTGTGCCTATGCGAAGAAGCATGAGGTGAAGCAATGCAACGAGTAGTATCGTCCAAGGGACTTTGAAATTACTTCGCACAAAACTAGAGGGTCGTACAAGAAAAGAGTATATGGAAAAGGTGTTTTGGGCGCGGGAGGCACCCAAAAATGATACCTGGAAACAAGGAGTGAAGTTTGCTCATAAAAGGGATTGTGGCGCAAAAAAATGGTGGGGTGGCACGCAATTGAGAGGTGTGCACAAAAAAGGCCGGGCTGGGCGCAATTGGCTGGGTACGAGAAATCATCCGGGACGGCAAGAAATCAGCCGGTGGGTGGAAAAAACTGCGGGGATGACGCGCAATTGGGCTTCATGCGCGAAAAGGTCGGGTCGGCGCGCAATTGCACGATGTGCGTGAAAAAGGCCGAGCTGGCGCGCAATGTAGGGTGCGCAATTTGGAAATAATTTCATGCAGGAGAGAGGATTACGTGCAATTGGAAGGAATTGCATGCGGGGGATGAGAGTCAATGGGATTTGGACGAGGATTAAGCTCGAGTGGTCTTGCACAAAAGTGGACCCCCGGGTGACCTGGCGCAAAAATTTAAGTACTTGAGAGCCATCTTTTGCGCGTGGGAGAGGTGAATTTTCTTCTGGAGGCGCTCGGGGTTGCAGATCCGCACGAAAAACAGGCCTGCGTGAAATATTGCGCGCCGGCATCGGAAGTGGGAAATTTCAACCACGCGGGGAGGTGGCACGTAAATTTCTACACCCGTGAGAAAAGCTCTTGTGAATCCCATAGTTTTTCACACGAGGCAGATTTTTTTCACGCACCGTGGAATTTTTTTCGTGCGGCCTCTCCGGGCCCCCAGGAATGGATCCCCGGTTCAAAATATGGCTTCTCTTTTTCGCTCCCAAAACTTATTCATCCCTTGATAATTTTTCAACGTCTATAAATTCCCCCCCTCAAAATCGTATTGGCGAGGGGCCACGACGGTTAGATTCCGAGTGAAACGCTGAAATGCAGGACCCCATGGGGCCTGCGCATGCTCAAAACTGATGCGGCGCGAAAAACCGATACGGAGCACGAAATCCACATTTCGTGCACATGTGGAAACCCATATACAGGCCTATAAAATCCTCTTGGGTCCCTCATTCCATACGGATTTTCTTGCGCGATAATCCAGAAGCTCTCGTGCGCAAAAAAAATTCCTCCGCCCTGCGCGAAAAACGCTTCGGTTGCGCGTAATTTATCGAGGTCAGCCACCATTTTGTGCACAAACCTGGGATTTTTTGCGCCAACTACCAATATTATGCGCTAGAATCTGTTTTTTCATGCCAGCCTCTGGTTTTTCCTACCAGCCTCTGATTTTTCGCGCCAACTTCTTAATACTTTTCCGGTAGAAGATTTCCGCCAATCGGGCTGACGTTGAAGGAGAAGCTGCATTCGATGCTCGAAGGTCTAAGATGGTCACCAACCCTAAGTTTTATGGTGCCCGAAGGATCATATCCAGCAACCATACTCTTTTCAACATGTTGATCCCATCCTAGAAGGAGTATGCACTATCTTCCAACCTACCGATATGGGACTTTAGTATCTTGGAGGAGGTACCCGTGCCAAGATTTGAAGTCGACACACCGTAGTCATGGGCGACCTGCAAGGATAACCTTCCTCTATATAATATCACTTAAAATGGACATACTACTAGAGAAACCATACATATGGACGTTTATGTCCTGAATCCAATGACTAGGACCATTTCGGGGAGTGGCCCTATCGCGGAGAATTCTATGGCCCTTTACGCAAGAACCTTCCGTCAAAGTGTTACTGATGAGACTAAAGGTTGGCTATGGGATTGGGACCTGCAGTCTGGATTTAATTTCACGAGTGAATGGGATTGGGCGTATTGGGTTCACCAGACATGTGACCAGTTTGGGGCCGAACTGCAGCACATCGGTTTGTTCGAGGCGGTGTGGACGCCGCAGTTCCATTTCTATCACCAGCATGAGCTCGGGCCAGAGCTGTTTACTCGATGGTCCCCCAATACAAATACATTTCATCTTAACCATGGAGAAGTTGTAATCAGCCTCTAGGAAATTCATTGCATTGGGGGTATCCATTTGTATGGGCACCAGTGCGATGAATTCCTCCCGATGAAGAACATCTGGGGAGACTGATCATGAACTCCTATGCTGACATGGCACCTCTTGGAGCTGGCTAAGGAGAGGTTGGGAGTCAAGGATTTTTTAAGGACATCACTAACAAGAAATGGTTTATCTTGTTCCTACAATGGGATATGGATGTCAATATGTCGGGGAAAGGGAGACGGTGTCCGACCATAGCACAGAGGAGAAAAAGTGGATCGTACTGGAGGATCCCAGAGGCGGGTGAATATCAATCATGGGGATTCAGCATAAATGAGAGTTAGGACCTGAACGTTTGGTATTCTGGATTTCATGCCACATTCCTGAGTGGGTGTCTCTTGCCGGTGAGGGACACAATGATGGGAGTTCGTCCAGTGACCCTGGTGATGGCTGGCATCATGGCCGCTAATAAAAGATTAAATCTGGGAGTCTTTATGTTGGTTTGTCTGTATGCCATTTTGGGATGCATTTCAAGAGGGGGGTCACCGAAGAGAATATTTGGTCCCTTCCAGTTATTTTATTTCTAGGTCGGCGCTCATTGCGGTGGCTATACCTTTCCAAATTCCATTCTTCCTCCAGGTAATGGCCTGCAATCTTCCTTGCTGAACATCTTCGGGGTCATGTCATTGACGCTCAATGAAGAGGGAGTAAGGATCAGAATCGGAAATCATGCCAAATTCACTTTCAGCCCATTCCCCACCCCGATTGGATGAATGATAGATGAAGGTAAAGGATCAATGGAGAAAAGGGAATACTTCCAGAGCATCATAGGTGGGGAGCTTGTGGCCCAGATTGATGGGAAGATCTTTTGTGAGCCCTACGTGCCATCAAGGTTTTCCAGGCAGTTCAGATGCCTTCAGTGGATGCTGAAGAAGGTGTATACAGGTGTCCAGGTAGAGAGTCACCCCTGCATTCTTCTCCAAATGTGGCTGATGTTCACAGCCCAGGTCTCTGGCGATGTCATTACCTTTCCTCCCACCAGAGTTGACACTGGCCGCTCAACAGAATATGTTGAACATTGGGAAATAACGTACCCCAAGGGACTATTGTGGAAGAGAGTTCGACAACTCAATGTATACAGTGTAGAACCTGGGTGGCGAGAGAGAAGACAGGGTGTTGTTGGGGGGGAAAGGTCGAAAGCATTTCGGGCAATTGGGACTGAATAAACTGGGACTTTAGTAGTGGGGATGTTGCGCGGCGTGGCCATGACCTCATCGCCTAGGGGGAGAGGGGCTTACAGAGCAGTCAGGGAGCTTCCCAGGAATCATATAAGGTATCTGCTTCAACCTTCCAATGACACAATCTTCCCAGCTCTCTGGTATTCCAGGATGACCCTGCGACCGTCGATGGGTACTGAAGCTCTTTGGAAAAAGATAGTGCAAGATAGAATCCAGCTGCAAGAGGTCGGACTCATTCGGATTGTCGACAGGGTGAAATTTCATCGTCGGTATGAGTATCTGAAGGCCATGGAAGTGTATGCACGCCAACGGGGTCGTCATGGGGAGCCATCTTTCTTGGTGAAAGTAATGGTTGGCCAGAAGCATGATCTATCAAATATGATGTTAGAGGATGAGGATAGTGGTGATGATCCGGAGGGAGATGAGATGTAAGAGGAGGAAGAAGGAGAAGGTGAAGGAGGGGGCGAAGAAGAAGAGGAGCCTAAAGGTGGAGGGTCTCAGGGGGTGTCCCACCAAGGGAGTCTCCGAGAGAGTGGCGAGATCATTGGATCTGATGTAGATATAACTGAGATACTCGAGAGGTATGTCTCATCCCTTATCTATCCTTTCCACCCATCATTTTTTTGTAGCCCTCAATCAGATCTCCTTATCATGTTCATGGGAATATTTTCACCGACCAAGAGTCTCCATCCGAATGGGAGGAGGAGGCACCAATAGAACAAGGTGGGGAGCTGACACCCATAATTAAGCTGACGAGCGTTGAGGGATCCCCAAAAATGATAGCTCCTATAGCGGCTAGAACACTGGAGGCTAATTCTTTGGGATCTTGTAAGTTCATTACTTCAATGCCAGTTAATTACCGTCGGAGAGCTCAGTTGATCAGGGTGTTCATTGTTTGTGCAGTAATCACAGCCTTGGAGGCTCATCGGGCTACCGAACCCGAGTCATCCACGATTGATTCAACTGAAAATGTGTCGTCCCATTCAGGGCACACTTCTCAAACCGTGTCGGCCTCGATGCTTGGTGAGAAAAGGGTTGTGGATATCAGCGGTACCAATGTTGGGGTTGGTCCGGAAGTTGAAAAAGAAACTATCGGGACCAGGGCTAGAGAGGAAGGTCGCCCAGGCATTGAAGAACCTAACCCCTTGGGAGAAACACTCAAAGTGGACCCTACTGCTAGCATGTTGGCTACTTTCCCTGACTATCAGCCCACATATCCCATGGAGATTAATGATTCTAACTCAGAGGTGGATGATGAGAGCTGGATGACACGACGCAAAGGGTGGAAGTGTATCAAGAGCATTCTCGGTTATCCCCAAAAAGAATGGCTAAAATGGATGGGATCACTCCAAACCCATCTGCACTTTCTCTGTGATGGAGGGGTGGATGCTCATCATATCAATTCGAAAATCCGTGACTACATGGCCAACAAACTGCATGAGAGAATCTGACGCTCTGACATTGACCAGTGTCAGAAAGAGTCGGGGATTTCCCAAGAATCCTTGAAGTAGAACAAGATGCCCAACGCCTTGAGGAACAGATGAAAGAAAAGGAGGTATTCATTGACAACTGTTCCGAGCTTGTGGAGAAATTGAGGGCCCAGCTAGTGGATTCCCAAGAGAAGATAGTGGAAGCGGGTCACCAAATGACGGATCTTCAAAATGAACAGGCGCAAGCACAGGCTAGGTAAAGTACACTATACTCTATGGTCACTGATGAAGAGAGGGTCCTCAGGGGGAATGAAGCAATCCTGGAGGCCACAAGCCAAAAGGTAGCAGTGATGGAACGATCTATCCAAGATGTTGATCCTTAAGGACTCTGTTTTGGTCGAACTCATAAACTCATTTATCCTTACTACTTCTTGTTCTGAATAGAATGTATGGATAGGTGTATGGATAGATTCATTTACTTGTTCATTTGGTTTAACGCATTCAACTACAATCTGGAAATAAATAACAATCCATTCCTAAGCTCATGTGGGTCTCACCTGATGTGAGAAACAAGGGATGTTTGTACTATTACTTTGTTTGAATGTAGGAGTGTTAACCAAGCATTGGGAACCTGAGGTTTTAATGAACAATTTAGATTCCCGGAAAGAGAAGAGGGAGACCAGACTGGAGAATAAATCTCTCAGAAAAATTGAATTATGGCTTTCCTGATGTGTTCTTGTGCACAAACAAAGTAACTCCATGGGAACTGGAATAAATACGAACAGGGGGGTATGGAAGGTGTGAATCATGATACCCAGGATTCGTAACACTGTGGTGATGGCATGAAAATTAAGAATGACTTATGACCGCATTTGAAACACAGTATCCTTATTGCGTTAGCTTGAAATGGGGATAACAAATGAGGGCTGACCGCTAACCCTATTCGAAACATGGGTCCCGACTCGAAATGCCAACCATTAGTCTTCCAGAACGTTAGCCCAGGACATTAGGAGATCCATAAGTCATGCATCCATACTGTTAGGGGGTTCCTCTAGACATGAAAGAGGGAGAGGATCTGAATAAAGGGCACGAAAAGCATGGAGAGTGGAGTGATGGGTTGTTCGACTGGAGTCCAACACTAAAAATTACACCTCTGTGGTAGAAACGCATTAGGTGGGTACATCGGTCTGATCAGGGATCAAAAATTCTTCTAAACAGGACCTCCTTGATGAGGAAAGCGTCTCCTCCCAACGATGTCATGGGGCATCCCAAACTTGTTCAGGGTAAAGCTACAATTTTGTGGTTCCCCAAAGGAGCTCATGTCAAGGGATCAAAAAGGAGGGGGAACGAGAATTATGATTCCTGGGGATGGACCCGGAGATAGGATGATTGGACATTCCTACGTATCCCATGAGGATGGGAATCAAGCCGTACGTAGTTCTGGGATAGATCTTAGTTTAAGGTCTTAGTGCTCGGACCATGGATGGTAGGAAATGCGGGAGACACATGGTGGGGTAATTATGAAACCTGACGTGAATGGGAACTGGGGGTTCCAACCACCACGTGTTCCCGGTGAAGGTTTTAGGTCGAGGGACTGGAAATGAGAGTTAAGTTGGGCCCGAGACTAAGTGTACATGAGTTCCTATGTACCCCATGAGGATGAGGATCAAGCCACACATAGTTCTTACGATGGAATGGTGGGATACCCATGCCAAGTATAATAAGGTTGTGTGTGTCTAGCCCATACAAAAAAATAAGTAGTATTTGATAGATCTTGTTTGTCCATTAGGATTAATGAGTGTTTTTTTAAGCGATGGACATAGGATGGAGGGTCTGGGTATCACCACATAAATCAATCCATATGTAGGCGTTGACAAATGGCATGGTGTATAACTGATACCAAACATGACGTTCCCTTGGGTGGGGACATCACAATGTAGTGACGTTTTTTCATCGTGCGGCCAAGACAATATTGTCTCTATTTAGGGTCATGTGACGGGACCGACCATTCATTTTAATGTCTCGTGGCACAGGCACAGTAGAGACGTGGCTGAAGGTGGAATGTGCATAGTGTAATAAAGCATACCCAACGTGAATGAGGACGTAATCCCATACCACAACGTGCATGATTCTGAGAAAGAAACCTCGGGCCAAGGAGCCAAAAAGAGGTAAGAGGGTATAAAGTAGGAGACACTAGCTCTCAACTAAGCTGGACCCAAAGTCGAGATGCCCAGGTGTTCCTACGTTTCCCATGAGGATTGGAATCAAGCTACATGTAGTTCTTGAAGGTGCATTTTAATGTTATTCAAGTCAAAATATAGTTTATTGTCATGCAGTACAATAAGTAGGAGGTTCTATCTCCTAAGAGGGGGCATATGTGGCGTGGCTATTGAAAACCTGATGTGAACGAGGGATGAAGCCCATACACGCCCCACCATGTAGCCCGATATGGGTGGGGGCCTAAAATGAAGAGTAGAAAAGATAAATTAGAGGAACTGAGATGGGCCCAAAGACAAGATGTCTAGGCATTCCTACATATCCCATAAGCATGGGAATCAAGCTATACGTAGTTCTCACAAAGGGGAATATGAAAAGATCTTAGTTTAAGGTCCTAGAAATTAGACCATGGTGAAGCAGTACTATCCCAAGTAAAGGAGGGCCTTAACCCAATCCCTAAGCCTACATGAGTCAAACTCGGTGTAGGAAACAAGGGTGGATAATGTATTTGCAATATGTAAAATAAATGAAAATGGGAAATCGTTGGAGCCCCAAATTAGTGCCTTATCGCGGCTTTTTCCCCCTAACGTGTGGATGTGCACTGGGAAATAGTACTAAGAGTTTCGAAGTTCTACTTGGATATGATGAGGTGGAGAAGGATCTGAATCATGTAACAGACATTTTGGGCTTAATGGGGTTGGAGTGATGATGGAGGATGATTGTTGACCATGTTCTAAACACAACATCCATATCATGTTAGCCTGAAATGGGGACAAACAAATGAGCATCGACCACTGACCATATTCGCAATGTGGGACTTGTATCGATTCGTTGTCTGAAACCTTTGAGGACATTGGCCTATAATGGTAGGAGTACCCTTAGGCCTAGAATTTATGCTATTTAGGGGTCCCTTTGGGTGTGAAAGGTGATGGAATACCTTATGAAGGGGAACACGAATCCTGAGAAATGGGTGAAAGCATTTCCTAGTAGAATCCGACATTTCAGATGCTAAACTAGAGTACCCTTGGACACATTAGTGAATCACTGAAGTGGACCAAGGGGATCATATTGAGAGCAGCCAATTTAAAAAGATGAATATATCACAAGGGGGTGGAAAAATCTCAGGGGGAGGAGGTAAATGGAATGTTTTTTAAAAAACCTGCCGTGAGTGAGGAGATAATCCCATACCACACCATATATTCCTCCCTCTGGGGGAATACAGGACAAGGGGTCAAGATGAGAGGAAGATGTCTAAGAGAAGGGGCTGGACCCGAAGTCTAGATGTTCGGGCAGTCTTATGTATCCCATGAGGATGGGAATCAAGCCATACATAGTTCTTTAAGGGAGTAATGTGCAGTTTATCGTCATGCAGTAAGGACGCAAATGGGTGAGATACCCCACATATAGGAGGTGTACGGTGCAGTGAGTAATGTAACGTGAATGGGGACATAATACCAAACCACACCATACAACCCTAAGTGAGAACCTAGGATGGCGGCCCAAAAAGGCCATGGGGCCTGAGGCTGGGCCTCAAATGGAAAGTCCAAGCCAGTTTGTAGTTTAACATCTTGCGATGAGGACGAGTATGGATAAGGTATCTCATATGGGGATGTGTACGACACGGTGATTAACCTGACGTGAATGAGGAAATAATCCCATACCACACCGTACAATCCCTTAAGAGTTAAGACTTGGGCGGGGGCCCGAGATTGGACACGCAAAGCGTGATAAGGCATGTGCTTGTGGTATGGACGATATGCGATAGGAGGGATGTCTTAAGGGGATATGTGTGGCATGGAGAAATAGCACAACGTGAATGAGGACATAAGTCCTCTCCACACCCCACAACCCTAAATGAGAATGCGGGCTAGGGGCCGGAGAAGGACAAGGGGCCGGAAAAGGCCAAGGGGCCTGAGGCTGGGTGTCCCGGCCAATGGTAGCCATATGATCTCTTGTGCGGCTACCACCTCATCACATCTCCTAAACCCTCATGGGCAGTTCTCTGTGTGGGAAAAAAGGAGTCGAACTTGGATCTCCCTATCATATAGGGGTCTAATAGCTAGTATTTCCCAAAGGGAGTTCGTTTCTTGGAGATACAATGAGGCAGAATGAACCACTACACTCAATTTTTGGGACATCTTGGGGTGGCTCTAACGACAAAGGATAGTTGTTGATCATGTTCGAAACACAGCGTCCCTATAGTGACCTAAACTGGGAACAACAAATGAGCATCGACTACTGATCATATTCGCAACATGAGACTTGTATTAGCTTGTTACTCAACATCCTCAAGGGCATTGGCCCGAAGTGGTAGGAGAGCCCTTAGGCCTAGCATCCATGCCATTCAGGGGCCCTTCTAAATAGGAAAGATGATGGAGTCCCAATAAAAGGAGTGGGTGAATCATAGTTGTACCCATCTATGAGAGAGGTGAACACCTCCACGGAGTGGGACATATGGAGGGATCGAGATGAGATCGACGTTAATTGGGGAAAAAGTCTACACCACACCATATGTCTTAACCCGAGGGAAGATTCTTGCATTTGGGCTGGGCTAATAGACGAAATGTCTAGGAGTTACTATGTATCCCATGAGAATGGGAATCAAGCCGTACGTAGTTCTTTAAGGCCATGCAATTTAGCGTCGTACGGTGAGGACATGGGAGGATAGAAGAACGAGGAGTGGGGACATGGTGTGATCATCGCAATCTTGAAGTGAGTGGGGCTAAGGAATCTTGCACCACACCATGGTCCTCCAAGAGAAATACACCCAGAGGGAATAGTCGGAGAGAATATTTTGGGGGCTGGATTCAAGATGAGGTGCCTGAGTGTTCCTAAATATCCCCTAAGGATGGAAATCAAGCCATACGTAGTTCTTAAGATGCATTTTAACGTCATTTAGGATGATGCCCAGTTTAAATTCATGTGAGACCGTACACTTTAAAGTCTTGCAGGGCCATCCTGTAGTTTAGGGTCGTGATGGACCATACAGTTTAAGGTCATGTAGGACTAGCATGCAGTTTAGGGTCATGCGGGACCATACAGTTTAAGGTCGTGTAAGACCAGCATGCAATTTAGGGCCATGTGTGACCGTATAGTTTAAGGTTATGTAGGACCATCAGTCTCAGGAAAATTATTTCTTGAGTAACTTGGCATTGTTGGGAGGAGTGATACGCTCTCCATCCATGGTCACCATGGAGTATGCACCATTGGGGTAAACCTTGTGAATTATGTATGGTCTTTCCCATTTGGGCTCTAACTTGGGTTGTTTCCTTCCAGGGATCATTAGTGTGTGGAGGGCCAATACCATGTCACCTTGCAAGAAAGATCAGAGACGAACTCTCTTGTTGAACGCCCTAGAAATCTTGTTCTGGTGTCTTTCCAGATTGTGCAGGGCATGAAGCCTATTTTCATCAAGTGATTCCAATTCAGCCAGATAAATTCTAGCTACTTTATCTGGATCCTGCTGGTCATAGACTACTATGTGTAACGAAGGTAGCTGGATCTCTATGGGAAGTATATCCTTATCTCCGTACACCAGGGATTATGGGGTCACCTAGGTGTAATTATGAGTCGTCGTCCGATATGCCCAGAGGTTGTTGGGGAGCTTATCCGGCCAACTCTTTTTGTTATGACCAACCATTTTCTACAAAATGTTAGAGAGGTTTTTGTTGAATGCCTTGACTTTTCCATTTTCCTACAAGTGATATCAAGAAGTATGGTTCGAATGGATGTTGTACTTGGCATACAATTTCTTCAGCTCGGCTGCTCGGAAGTTGGTGTCGTTATCGGTGTGGATGGTGTGAGGGACTCCAAACCGGTAAATGATATTGGATCTCACGAAGTCAATGATAGAACAGGCCTTGACCTCCTCGAGCAGAACTGCCTCTACCCATTTGGAAAAGAAATCCGTAGCAGTCAGGATGAACCTGTACTGGCGGGCTGTCGCTGGTGGATATGGTCCTACGACATCGATCCCCCACACCACAAATGTCCAAGAGTACTTGGTGGAGTGGAGAGGTTCTGGTGGCCGAGGAATAAAGTTAGCATGAATTTGGCACGCGTGACACCGTTTGGAGAAATCAAGGCAATCATTGATCATGTTGGACCAAAAGTACCCTAGTCTCTGGATCAGATGAGATAGATTCGGCCCAGCCTGGTGGGCGCTAAACGAACTGACATGAACCTCCTGCATGACCTGAGAAATCTCTACTCCTTGGATGAAATGGAGGATAACAATATCAAACCCGCACTTTTATAGGATCTACTCAATACTAGGACAACTATGGAGGGTAAAATACATCGCACAACTTCAGATTCTCTCGTGGTCGACTCGATCTATCAAGAGGTAACCATTTTGGAGATCCTAGGAAAAGGGGGCTCTCCAGTCGGGGGTCACTTCAACCACTGCATCTGAGGAACTGGGGTATCCTGACGTGGAGGGTCCGACGGTAAGATGGATTACCCGTAGGTCGTCATAATCATCTAGAGTGATGGGAGAAATGACTCTCCGATGTGCCACATGAATAATCAGGTTATCCTACTCAGGTTCTATGTAACACCCCAAGATTTCATAGTGTGTTATTTCTTCAAAATAATTCAATAACTGGCACTGAACGCAACACCGGGTTCAAGCACACCATGACTTACCAAACAAGCCGTTCAAAAGAGGTTATGAATAGTATTAACTAAATTTTAAACTTTAAATAATCCTTATAATTTTAGAATCCATATTATCAGTTTCTTAGACATAATGTAAGAACAAATTCATTTTCAGTATTGCACTTTTACCAACTTTTAATAGTGAACCCTTTTTAAATACAATATATTAAACTTTTTTACTAAATGGAGATATCAAAAACTTAAAATGTAACACCCCAAGCTTCTACGGTACGCTTCTCTTTGAATAATGTGATAGCGTGTGTTGTACGCCACACCGTGTTCTAACACACCACAACCAATCAAACTAGCTGTTATGAATAGTAATACCTACTTTTTGAAATTATATATATTTTATATTTCAAAATAGACTTCATTTTTGGATTTGGAATATCGAATTTATCCTAGGGTGAAATTTTTTATCTTTTTGGATAACACTTATATTTTGATGAATAGTGAAAATTACTAAATTTTAATTAAAAACAACTTTTTTAATCGAAATAATTTATATTGACAAATTATGAATTTTATTTGTTTTAAAGTATATTTAGAATATATTTTTACCATTTAATATAATTTTTGTCATTGTACATAATTTTACAATTAAACCGAACATAAAGAAGTGTCAATCTTTTGATAGTTATCATCTCTTAAAAACAAGCTTTTTGTTTTAACAACGGGGATTAATTTTAAATTAATTTCTGCCAATTCTGTGTTTTGAATTTGGAAAAATGGATTCCATATTTGGAATCAGGATGTTCAAATTTTGTAAACAGGTAACTTTTATTTTTAGACATTTTGAATAATTACTGTGGTAAATATTTTATTTACCATGGTTAAGGGTAAATCCGGTAAATAAGGGTTAAAAACTAATATTATAATAGTACTAAATTACCCTAAAACGTGTCCTAGACTTATTGGTTGATACATGTTCGAACATAGTCATCTTTGGGTCGATTTTGGGACCCCATGGTGCCACTTGTAAGTGATAGGGACACTTAATTTTAATTAAGTTAAAATAAGTACAAAAATGACATAAGCATATATCTTTTAGAAATTTTTTTTTACATAGGGTTATATATGTTGGATTTTAGACTATAAATATTCATTAGAAAGATAAAAATATTTCCTACATAATGATATTTTATTTATAATTTTTATAGATTAAATAATGTAATTTATTTATGACACAATGATGATGCAGTAATTACCATAATAGTGATCATTTAAAATAATTGATATTATAAATACCCAAATAAATATAATTTGAGACTTTTAATGAATTAAACTAATTTTTTAGGATAATATGACATATTATGATTGATTTAATTAACTTTGGTCGAAGTAATCATTCTGTTATGAGTTTCAAAAAAATCAACTATTGAATAGTGTCAAAATTGACATAAAAGAGTTTTTAAAACAAATATTATATTATTAATTGATATTAAATTCCTAAAAATATAAGGGTCGTCCAAGAGACTTATATCATGATAGTTTCATCATTAATGGACCACTTGGGGGTCTCTTGGATGTATATGGTAAGTTTATTAACCATATAATATAAAAATACAAAGAGACATTGTAAAAGTGAAACTAATTAACTTAGAGTTAATACTTAAAGATAAGGTTAATATAAGTTCCCAAACCTGTCTAAATTCTATTGGTTGAGTTGTTTTCAACCCATACCCACCTTAACATTTATATAATCAACTTTGGAGCCATTAGAAACCGAATATGAATTTATTATAAATTAATATTTCTAGGTTTTCCAAAGGTGCCCCTCACCCCTCTTATAAAAGGGCACTCCTCCTCATTTCTTCACACCTTCAAAGCCTTTTGGTTTGGCCAAAATCTTCCCAAATACTCTCCCAACTTCCCTCACTACAACCTAGAGGCCTTAGTTTGATCAGAAAGCCAACCTAGGGAGCCCTTTTGATCAAATCAAAAGGAAGAACCCGAAGCAGAGGAGGTTAACCTACCCCAACCAAGGAAAAGTACAAGGTAAGGGTTATTTCACAATCTCTTCATTATCCGAGGTTGTTTATATGTAATAATCTACTAGGATCTCTTTATCATCCACATCCATGTTTCTTAAAAATGTATTTCAAAACATTTTTACAATTTGAAAGAATATGGGTTAAAGTCATTTATACCATTGTTTGACTTTTTATAAGAGTTTTATAAAGGAATCTTTCTGTCATTTTCCAAACAAGGTTCTTTTAACCTTTTCGACAGAATTAAGGTAAGAATGTTTTTTTAACTTATACGGCAGGTGCGGTTATTTTCCACCGTTATAAAATCATCGAAGCTTCCCTTACAAGCTTATAAGAATATTTTCAAAGAAAATGTTTAATTTCATAAATATAAGACTCTTAAATGATTTCAAAATGAATATTTTATGAATTTCGGAAAGGTAATCTTTATCAAAATATGAATTTTAAATGTTTTAAAGATTTATCTTTCTAAATATTTTTAATTAATGTCCATGTCTTAAAAATGGTTTTTAAGGATTTATTTATATGGACATGAATGTTTTTTAAATGTTAATTCCTTTCAAAAGTTTCGAAGTGGTATGGGACACTTTGATTCAAAAATCTCTTTTAAATTACTTCCTTAATAAATGTGTGACTTTTAAATGATTTCAAAAAAAGAGATATTTCTCTCAAATAGTTTTGATTTCATCTATGTCAACATCCTTTGATGGATTTTAAGTTTATTTGAAGTTGATTTATTATGAAACAAAACTTCTATATTGTATTGAAGGTTTTGTGATATGTTTGACTGTGGATGTGTTATACCATTCATGGTTTATGGATGAATTATTTACATTTCGTATGCTAGTTTCAATATGAATGTTTATGTTATGTTTAAACCTTTTCATATGGGAATGTATTGGACTTAATATGTGACGGGTGGAGCCCGCTATAGCTCCTCGATGCATCGGTAGGTCTCATGAGACAAACTAGTGTCTTGGAACAAGGCCTTGGCAAAATATTATTTGTAGTCTTGGCACGAGGCCTTGTCTATGTGGTTATGATAGTATGGAATTATGCATTCCATCATTATGAAAGTGGTTATTGATATTGCATGTGATTATTTGATTAGTAGAATATCCATGTGAATAAGTAAATGGCATTATTTCATTTTACTTTTTCCATAATATGTTGAAGTTCAAGTTTAAAAGGATTTTGTTTTAGTTATACATTGCCTTAAATGTTTATGATTATTTTTGAATGTTTCCGCTATATTGTTATCCTTACTGGGCATTTGAGCTCACCCCTTTTCTATGTTTTATTTTTCCCAGGATGTGAAGAAGTAAGTTATGAATGACCTGCAGGGATTTTATGAGGGGATAATAGTGTGGATTATGGAGACAATATGTTGTTGTATTTTTTTTCACTTTATGATGTAATGTAAAACTTTATGAATATATCTAGTGTTTCCAAGGCTACTAAACCAATCGGTCTTTCGAGATTTGATCTTTCTTGTGATCATGCCAATGTTATGTAATAATGCACCGACTCTGGGTAACTGGGGTCGGGACGTTCCAGTTGGTATCAGAGGAAGTTTAGTACAAACCTTGGAAGCTAGATTTAGATAAACTCTTATTAGAGCACGTAGACCTATGATGAACTTTGAGGATTAGTATAGAAGAACTTCCTAGAATTTTGGTATTGTAGAGATTTTGTGAGTTTTCCGAGCAATACATCCCTGTCTGGATACGAGCAGGTAGAGGCGGCTCTGGCATAGATGTACCTAGGGGTAAAACCCAAAAACACCGCTTTGAGCTAGACTCGAACAGGAACTGGTGCACGACAACAGGCCTTGCTACACTCTTGGTTACGACACTCCCGGGGGATATGCTTAGGATAATTCTCATTTTCTTTACAAACCATTATGAAGGGTTTATTTGTATATACTTCCTCAAAGGAGACATTTTTATAATTATGGATTATATCCATAAACTATTTAATTTATGTTATGTGTTTTACAAGTTTGGGATTAGGTATTGTTATTCATAAACTAATCTAATGTATTCCATTGTTTAGAAATGACGCCCAGTAGAAGGAATGAGAACTCTAGCAATGCACATGATACAAAGAGAAATAAGGATCATATATTTCATGGTCTTAAGCCATAATTTATAAGAGAAATAGTCTCGCATGTATTATCATCATATGAAGAAATAATATCATGTGTTGATAAGATAAGTAAAGATTTTACTGAGTCCTATGGATTTGAAGGGAAGCAAGAGAAGAAAAGGATGTAAGAGAGAAAGATGGATAAAGGTAATAGAGAAAAGAAGAATTTTCCCATATGTGATAACTGTGGAAAGAAACACCCTGGAACTTGCCTGAAAGGAATGGGAGTTTGTTATAAGTGTGGAGGAAAAGGGCACAAAGTACGTGACTGCAGGGGTAAGAAAATGGTTTCAAATGTTCAATGCTTCATTTTCAAGGATTTTGGACACTACGTGAACCTATGTCCTAGTCATCAGACTATGCCGCAAATGATGCTATTGGATAATAATCAAGTTATAATACTACCACAGATGAAGAGGAATGATTAGAGTTCTTATGTTGCTTATGTCATTTGAGTGTTGTATCAACAATGTACTTATTATAATAATTATGGATTATATAAGGATTTTACTGTAGTACTATTTCATTAAGGACTTGAGATTGTGTGGAACAAAGAAAAGTGACTCAATAGCAGGTTAAATTTTTGGAAAATATATGGTTGAGAGAAAGATAAACCATAATATGGTTCTGATACCGAGGTAGTGATTTTAGAATAATACATGATTGATTTGGATAAATTATATTGGATATTCTTGACTACCTTGAAGCTGATTAATGATTTTTATATTCCATCATTATTGGGGTTTAAAACATTTTTGGATTGATGAAGTATATCCATCATTCTATATGGAATAAGGGAGCATGAATGTAATCAATAAGGATTATGGTAATTCAGGATGTTTCAGTGTTTTAAAAGAATACATGATGAAGGTATTAATATGCTATTACGGGGTAAAAAGGATCTACATTATGTTTACCTTCCTTATAAATGTTGGACTGTGAGTTTGGATAGAAGTATTTTGGATAAATTCTAGTTTGAGATTAATTTTGGATTGCCATAAAAGGCCAACCCGAAGGTCGGGCACCAACCCGTCGCGACCGGCAAGGCCGCAAGACTTGAACCCACAACCTAAGGGAGACAAGGGTGTATCACCTACCACTGGCCCACGAGATGTCATGGATTAAATAATGTAGTTTTTTTAAAAAAGATCTGGTAGATGAATCATAAATACAATTATTTTGGAACCCTGTACGAATAGTATAAATAGATTTTTTTTTACATTCTATTATCTTTTAGAGTGAAAGATGAGTTTGTGGTAGAAATTTATTAATGGATAAAACTCTAATTATAAAGTAAGTATATCTCCTTATGATCTTAACCAATCTCATAAATAAATTCCTCAACATTAAGAAAAAGAACTTTGAACAAAAATGTTGTCCTATACGGTACCTTAAATCATCACTAATTTCTGGCTTTGGGATTGTTGGCCTTTTCATAGCCATGTTCTCTACCACTCTCCATCAGATAATTGATGATTAGATTTCTCTTCCATATCCATATTTTCCGACATGGAACCCTAGTATGTGTTATTTTCGGTAATCTTCATACTTTCCACTCTTTATTTTAAATAGAGGCCTCATTAATTCATTTTTTGATATGGGATTTCAACTAAGTTATTTTGAAACGTCAAAAATGTGTTATCCTAATACCCTATGATTTGTTGAACCAATGGTATTTAAAATCATCATATATTGATGAATTTAAGGACCTCAATTTTACACTTGTTTGTGATTGATGACCTCAATCACTACCTATAAATATTTACATTTTTCCTCCAATTATATGTATTTAATTTCCACCAATGTTCTCTTAATCGAGATCATAATTTGGTGGTGACCCTTTCATTTCTCTTTTCCTCATATTAAGACTAAATTTTAGTAACCCAATTTCTGATGTGGGTTTTCCCACAAATATATTTTCTATTTTCAACCTTTTATTTTTGAAGAACAATTTCAAATTGCGATGACGCAATTTATTGAAGGAGGGGAGAATGTAACACCCCAAGATTTCATAGTGTGTTATTTCTTCAAAATAATTCAATAACTGGCACTGCACGCAACACCGGGTTCAAGCGCACCATGACTTACCAAAAAAGCCGTTCAAAAGGGGTTATGAATAGTATTAACTAAATTTTAAACATTAAATAATCCTTATAATTTTAGAATCCATATTATCAGTTTCTTAGACATAATGTAAGAACAAATTCATTTTCAGTATTTCACTTTTACCAACTTTTAATAGTGAACCCTTTTTAAATACAATAAATTAAACTTTTTGACTAAATGGAGATATCAAAAATTTAAAATGTAACACCCCAAGCTTCTATGGTACGCTTCTCTTTGAATAATGTGATAGTGTGTGTTGTACGCAACACCGAGTTCTAACACACCACAACCAATCAAACTAGCCGTTATGAATAGTAATACCTACTTTTTGAAATTATATATATTTTATATTTCAAAATAGACTTCATTTTTGGATTTGGAATATCGAATTTATCCTAGGGTGAAATTTTGGAACTTTTCGGATAACACTTATATTTTGATGAATAGTGAAAATTACTAAATTTTAATTAAAAACAACTTTTTTAATCGAAATAATTTATATTGATAAATTATGAATTTTATTTGTTTTAAAGTATATTTAGAATATATTTTTACCATTTAATATAATGTTGGTCATTGTACATAATTTTACAATTAAACGAAACATAAACAAGTGTCAATCTTTTGATAGTTATTATCTCTTAAAAACACGCTTTTTGTTTTAACAACGGCAAATAATTTTAAATTAATTTCTGCCACTTCTGTGTTTTGAATTTGGAAAAATGGATTCTATATTTGGAATAAGCATGTTAAAAATGTGTAAATAGGTAACTTTTATTTTTAGACATTTTGAATAATTACTGCGGTAAATATTTTATTTACCATGGTTAAGGGTAAATCCGGTAAATAAGGGTCAAAAAATACTATTATAATAATACTAAATTACCCTAAAACGTGTCCTAGACTTATTGGTTGATACATGTTCGACCATAGGCATCTTTGGGTCGATTTTGGGACCCCATGGAGCCACTTGTAGGTGATAGGGACACTTAATTTTAATTAAGTTAAAATAAGTACAAAAATGACATAAGCATATATCTTTTAGAAAAACAATTTTTATATAGGGTTATATATGTTGGATTTTCGACTATAAAAATTCATTAGAAAGGAAAAAACATTTCCTACATAATAATATTTTATTTATAATTTTTAGAGATTAAAAAATTTAATTTATTTATGACACAATGATGATGCAGTAATTACCATAATAGTGAAAATTTAAAATAATTGATATTATAAATACCCAAATAAATATAATTTGAGACTTTTAATGAATTAAACTAATTTTCTAGGATAATATGACATATTAGGATTGATTTAATTAACTTTGGTTGAAGTAATCATTCTTTTATGAGTTTCAAAAAAAATCAACTATTGAATAGTGTCAAAATTGACATAAAAGAGTTTTTAAAACAAATATTATATTATTAATTGATATTAAATTCCTAAAAATCTAAGGGTCTTCAAAGAGACTTATATCATGATATTTTTATCATTAATGTACCACATGGGGGTCTCTTGGATGTATATGGTAAGTTTATTAACCATATAATATAAAAATACAAAGAGACATTGTAAAAGTGAAACTAATTAACTTAGAGTTAATACTTAAAGATAAGGTTAATATAAGTTCCCAAACCTGTATAAATTCTATTGGTTGAGTTGTTTTCGACCCATCCCTACCTTAACATTTATATAATCAAATTTGGAGCCATTAGAAACCGAATATTAATTTATTATAAATTAATATTTCTAGCTTTTCCAAAGGTGCCCCTCACCCCTCTTATAAAAGGGCACTCCTCCTCATTTTTTCACACCTTCAATGCCTTTTGGTTCGGCCAGACTCTGTCCAAATACTCTCCCAACTTCCCTCACTACAACCTAGAGGCCTTAGTTTGATCATAAATCCAACCTAAGGAGCCCTTTTGTTCAAATCAAAAGGAAGAACCCGAAGAAGAGGAGGTTAACCTACCCCAACCAAGGAAAAGTACAAGGTAAGGGTTATTTCACAATCTCTTCATTATCCGAGGTTGTTTATACGTAATAATCTACTGGGATCTCTTTATCATCTACATCTATGTTTCTTAAAAATTTATTTCAAAACATTTTTACAATTTAAAAGAATATGGGTTAAAGTCATTTATACCCTTGTTTGACTTTTTATAAGAGTTTTATAAAGGAATCTTTCCGTCGTTTTCCAAACAAGGTGCTTTTAAACTTTTCGATAGAATTAAGGTAAGAATGTTTTTTTTAACTTATACGGCGGGTGCGGTTATCTTCCGCCATTATAAAATCGTCGAAGCTTCCCTTACAAGCTTATAAGAATATTTTTAAAGAACATGTTTTATTTCATAAATATAAGACTCTTAAATGATTTCAAAATTAATATTTTAAGAATTTCGGAAAGGTACACTTTATCAAAATCAGAATTTTAAATGTTTTAAAGATTTATCTTTCTAAATATTTTTAATTAATTTCCATGTCTTTAAAATGGTTTTTAAGGATTTATTTATATGGACATGAATGTTTTTAAAATGTTAATTCCTTTCAAAAGTTTCGAAGTGGTATGGGACACTTTGATTCAAAAATCTCTTTTAAATTACTTCCTTAATAAATGTGTGACTTTTAAATGATTTCAAAAAAAGAGATATTTCTCTCAAATAGTTTTTATTTCATCTATGTCAACATCCTTTGATGGATTTTAAGTTTATTTGAAGTTGATTTATTATGAAACAAAACTTCTATATTGTATTGAAGGTTTTGTGATATGTTTGACTGTGGATGTGTTATACCATTCATGGTTTATGGATGAATTATTTACATTTCGTATGCTAGTTTCAATACGAATGTTTATGTTATGTTTAAACCTTTTCATATGGGAATGCATTGGACTTAATATGTGACGGGTGGAGCCAGATATAGCTCCTCGATGCATCAGTAGGTCTCATGAGACAAACTAGTGTCTTGGCACAAGGCCTTGGCAAAATCTTATTTGTATTCTTGGCACGAGGCCTTGGATATGTGGTTATGATAGTCTGTAATTATGCATTCTATCATTATGAAAGTGGTTATTGATATTTCATGTGATTATTCGATTAGTAGAATATCCATGTGAATAAGTAAATGTCATTATTTCATTTTAATTTTGCCATACTATGTTGAAGTTCAAGTTTAAAAGGCTTTTGTTTTAGTTATACATTGCCTTAAATGTTTATGATTATTTTTGAATGTTTCCGCTATATTGTTATACTTACTGGGCATTTGAGCTCACCCCTTTTCTATGTTTTATTTTTCCCAGGATGTGAAGAAGTAAGTTATGAATGACCTGCAGGGATTTTATGAGGGGATAATAGTGTGGATTATGGAGACAATATGTTGTTGTAGTAGTTTTTCACTTCATGATGTAATGTAAAACTTTATGAATATATCTAGTGTTTACAAGGCTACTAAACCAATCGGTCTTTCGAGATTTGATATTTTTTGTGATCATGCCAATGTTATGTAATAATGCACCGACTCTGGGTAACTGGGGTCGGGGCGTTACATTCTGCAAGTGATGTAGTTAGGCCAGCCAAGGCACCATCTTGACCATTATGAGATCGAGGGACATGAGTAACTTCCATCCGAGAAGGGAACTGGGCCATTATCTGTAGAGTTTATTCTAATAATGGTACGAGATCTGGATTTCTGAACACATAGTCACTGTTGATTTGATTGATGACTAGTTCGAAATCCCCTTTCACGTGCAAATGGGGAACATCGATCTTAAGGGCCAGCTCGAGGCCAGTGATAAGAGCCTTATACTTCGCTTCATTTTTGGTGCATCCTTTTAACAATAGGAATGATCATGGTAGAACGTCTTGCATAGGGGTAATAAAGATAATACCCAAGACTACTCTACTGATTTTGGGGTCATTGAGCCTCCTACTGGTGGGACTCTGGGAGGCACCATCGAAGTGCATTTTCCAACACAGGGTGGCCTGATCTACCAAGAGGATTGCCTCGTCCGGAAAATCTAGGCCTAGGGACTGGTCCGCAGGGGTTGGATGGGCATTAAGAAAATCTGCCAATGCTTTTCCCTTGATAACCTTCTGAGGCATGAACCTAATGTCAAACTACTGGAGGATTACCGCCCACCGTGATAGTCAACCTTTCAGCATGGGAAGGCTCAGGATATACTTCAGTGGGTCTACCCGAGACACTAGTTGTACCTTGTGGTTCTACAAGTAGTGTCACAAATTCTACATGGAAAATACCAGCGCAAGTCTGCTCTTTTTGATGGGGGAGTATATGGTCTCTGTATCGATGAGCATATGACTGAGGTAGTAGAGGCTATTCTATGTCCCTTCATTGTTCTTCTGGATGAGAAGGGTGCCGAGAGATCATTCTAGGGCAGCCACATAAAGGACCAGTGGATTTCTAGAGATGGGTGGCATCATAACTGGAGGATGGAGTAGATACTTCTTGATTTCCTCGAACGTGGTCTGGCACTCTTTGTCCCCTTCGTAGGCGGAGCCTTTCATCATGAGCTGATAAAAGGTCTTACACTTTCCGGCCAGATTCGCAATGAATCAGTGTACATTGGCTAAGTGGCCTTAGAAACCTCGAAAGATCCTGAATATTGCTTAGGGGAGGAATCTAGAATATTACCTTGATCTTATTTGGGTAGATATCGATTCCCCTATGTCTGACAATGAAGCCAATAAATTTTCCGGAGGTGACTCCGAAAGCACACTTCAACGGGTTCATCTTCAGGTGGTGAGAACGGTGGAAGCTGAACACTTTCTCATGACCCTTGAGATGGTCTCAGCACTAGAGGGATTTTACCACCAGATCATTCACATAGCATTCCACCAATGTCTCGAGGATTAGCTTGAATATGGGATGCATGTCCCGCTAATAGGTGGCACCTGCATTCTTTAAGCCGAAGGGCATGACCTGGTAACAAAACGTACCTTGCAGTGCCCTGAAATCTATGGACTCCTCATCCTTCAGGGCCATTCGGATCTAATTTTATCTGGAGTAACCATCCATAAATTAGAGGTCTTGGAACCCATTCATAGCATCGATCAACAATTCCGTCACCGGAAGGGGAAAATCATCCTCCAGACAGTGTCATTTGAGATCACAGAAGTCGATGAAAACTCTGATCTGTCCGTTCTTCTTCCTGACTGGCACAATGTTGGCCAACATTTTGGTTTATGAGACCTCATTAATGAAGTTGGTCCTGATGAGTTTGTCAACTTCGACCTCGACCATGGCACCATGAGAAGGGTGCATCTTTCTGGGAGGCTTCTTGAACCGATAATGATTTTCCAAAAGACTGAGGCGGTGGAAGGATACCTAAGGATCTAGTCTTGGAATCTGATCATAACTCTAGGAAAACACATCATGGTGCTGTTAAGGAAGTCCATGTACTTTTGTTTCTCCTCGGGGGGCATCGCGGCACTGATCAATGTGGGTCTTGGATCTGCCTCACTACTAAGGTTCACCTATACGAGTTCGTCGACCATGGTGGAGATACCCTCTTCTAAGGCATGGGTAGCATCCTCTAAATCCTCTTCTTCACTTGTGGAGGAGGGATCTACAGTGGGAGAAGCTTCCTCTAGGTCTACAGCTCCCGAAGAGAGGCGAGTACCAGCCTGGGTGGCAGTGGAAAGCATATCGGGAGGTTCACGTGCTGCCGAAACCATAACAATGAAGGATATCAGCCTGATCCCATCTGGTATTCGGCCCAAGGGTCCATGCTTAATGATATAAAAGAAATAGTGATGTTTTGGCTTGAGCTCTTTAATTCTAGCCTAGAAATATAGGCAAGTCTGACGTACTGTTGTTTCCATGGGGCAGACATCTAGATACCTTATGAGGGTAGGAGGTTCCAGGATCACCTGGGCCTGATTTGTGTAGGAGTACAAGGTGATTTTATTCTATCTCTTGGAATTGTTAATATGCATCTCCCATGTACCAGAGACAACAAAACATTATCCCATTTCGGGGGTCGTGGCCTCCAATAGATGGATCGAGAAAATGTAGGCGTCATCCAGACCTTCCCAAGGGTCAGTTTCAACCGTGATGGGTTCGACCTCCCTGGCCTAAATATTCTTTTCCTTGATATTGTAATAGTTGGAATCTAGGTAGCATGATTTACAAGAGGAAAAAGTATATGCATCACCTTGGAGTATTCCTACTCGACCATTGAGGGAGTACTTTAGTCATTGGTGATACAACGAGGGAATCACCGCTTGCAGGTGGAGCTATGGTCTGCCCATCAATGCATTGTACGTGGTGTCCTGGGAGACAACCATAAACTTGGTACTATAAAATAGGCCACTGAACTGGGTCTTCAAATATATCTTACTGACTGGGGTATGCTATGTCCTATCATATCCTTGGATCTTCAGGTCAGAGGGAGTCAATTCATCGTCGGATAACCCTAGCTTTTGTAATGTCCGTGTCGAGATAAGGTTAATCATGAAGCCGGTGTCAACAAGACAGTGGAGGACTTTCATGCCATTAAATTAGCCAGTGATGTACAGTGAGAAGATGTGCCCATGTATGGGAGTGCCTTCATCTTCTCTAGAGAATGAAATGATGGCCTAAAATTCGGCGTTCTCGACTGCTTCAGCATGAAAATCTTCTACAACTGCTGCCTCCGTATCAAACTGGAGGGGGCTTCTTAAAGACTTAGAGAGGGCCTCATGCATATCTGATGACAGGATAAGGGCTTTGAGGATGGAATGCCTCACTAGGATACTGGAAAGGTGCTTTAGAGAATCATACATCCACTCCAGGCACGAACTTCTACTTGCAGGAGGCCGCTCTGTGACAGGAGGTAAGGTGGGCCTTGCCGGCTGGACCGACGACTAACTGGGGATGGAAATATCCTGTTTCTAATTAGTAAAAGCCCGCGGAGTAGCTACCGTATGAGGGTCTGATGACTGAGACCGGCCTATGGCGGGGCGAGGTTGGACGCAGCATGGTCTAAGCGGCTCTGCCTGATCCAGTAGCACAAATGGAGGTGGAGGTGGGCCCGAAGACACCAGATGAAGAGGTTGTGCATGTTGAGTTCGGATCTGGGCCTGCTATCTAGTCTCAGTGGAATGCACAGCTTGGCTAGAGGTTCCAACTGATGTGCCTCAATGACCCATGTAGTCGCGGCTCCACCGACGCTGGCGTCAGCTGGGGACATTGGGCAGGTTCCCCTCATGCTCCCAGTTGTCATGGGTCATATAGGGGTTTACCAGCTCCATGGTGTTAATTGAAGAATACCATTGAATATTAGTTTAAGAGTCATCCATCACTGGTTGGATTCTGGGAGGAATACCCATCTCCAGATGCATGAATTTTCTGAGAGTGTGGGATGACTATGGCATTGGCGGGGTGTGTTTCTTTCCCTTATGCCACTAATGCTTGATCTTTTGGGAAGAGGTTGGTTGAGATGACGATGCAGAAGTAGCGGCTGTAGATTTTTAAGGATCTGACTGATTCAGTTGTGCATGAATGATACCATGGGAACGAGCAACCATTTTGCGACCCATCCAACCATCATACTTCTAGGACTCATAGTTAGAAGCCTGCTGCCACTCACCTTCACTGTCGCTGTTGCTATCTGGCCTTACGACGACACGTGCCACTTGTGCGGGGGTCGGGCCCAATCGTAAAATGTTGTTATCGACCTTTTCTTGTAGATAGTCTTTGAACACATAGTACTACTTGAGGGTGTGCCCCATGATCTAGTGATAAGGGCAATAGTTGGGTCGATCAGTGAGGTTCTATTTCTCTGGCCTTCTGCACTCAGGAAAATGCAAAATCCTCTGTTCCAAGGCACTTCGGAAGTAGTCGGGGACCTGATTCTCGTTGAATGAGTATGTCTGGTTTCTTCTATCCATAAGGGGAGCCTTAGGGTCTAGCCCTAACGAGGAGCTAGAGGAGCCTGTTGAGGAGGCAGAGCCTGATTCTCCCACCTAGGTGGTGGTAGTGTATTTCACGGGGGCACATGCCAATTCTGAGGAAGCTGCCGCTGGGCCGGAGGCTGCGCCTATGGTGGCGGGCCTCTACAAGGTTGCAGAGGTAGCTCCACTAATAATAACTCCAGCTGTCTGGGGGACTCTATTTGGGCCACCACGGCAGGATCGGCTCAGACAGTCCTCCTTGCAGGAATTATAAGAGGCAATGGGCGTGCCTAGATGGCCTATTTCAGAGCTTCTTCCAGGCACTGGGCCTTATCAGAGAAGTCTCGGAATCCTCCGGGGTAGTTCTGGGTTATCAGAGAGGGAAACGGCTCCATCTTAACATTTCCTACACACATCGTCAGTAATTTCTCCCGAGTCAGTGGAATGTCAAGGGAATATGTAATCCCTTTCCACCGGGCGATGAAGTCCGTGAAATGATCATCAGGCCTTTGTTTTCACTTGAAGAGGTTAGTGACGCCCTTTTTCCACATGGTGGAGTTGAAATGGTAGAGTAATTTCCTGCGAAGGTCCTCTCAGCTGGTTACAGATCCGACGGGAAGCTGGTTGTACTAGACGAATGCAGGACACTCCAATGTCTGAACAAAGTAGTGGATCTTGGAAGCCTCCTGCTACACTGGAGTCCCTAACATGGGCCCACACCTTGAGTTGTAGTGATCCAAGTGCTGCAGCGGGTCCCCTGTCCCATTAAAGGGGGATAAGGTGGGATTACCGAAACCCGGAGGTGCCAGCATATCATCCAACCATGTCGGATATGGCTTGCCATCAGGTGGGATTTCTACTTATCATGTTTCCAATGCCTAAAGGCAGGCAATGAGTGTCTCCATTGGATCATCTGGGAGGGGGTCCCTGCCTTGATGTGGATCCCTAACCACAAGTGCGTTGGCTGATTCTTCAACATGGTAAGCAGGCCCAGCGACTCGTGGAGCGGCTGGCGGCACGACCCTTGGGGCGGCCGAGGGAGCTCGAGATGGTTCCCTTGGATTTTCACACTGTTCGGGAGGGTTTGGAAAGATATATCGTTCCCTCTTTCCATAAGTTCCGGCCTCAACCCTATTCATGGGGGCAGGATGGTCAGGGTCGCCTAGAGGAAGCTCGCTGAGGGGAAGTTGTTCTTGCCCCTGCTTCCCTAGCCTAGGATCATCGTAGTTCGGCCGTCGCTCTGCAGCTCATTCATCCAAGAGGTTATCGACCAAATTCTTCTTCTCAGAAAGTTTTTGGCATAATGTGGCCTTCTCTAGGTCTTCCTCCATCTTCTTCACTAAGCCGGATGGGTTAGAGTGCTTGGCAGCTCTGACGTGGCCTTTACCCTTACCAGAATTACAGTTGAGTAATAATGCCTCGATGGGCGCAGGGAGACCTATTAGGTTCCTCTACTGGAAAGTAATCCTCCCTGATGGATCTAATAGTGGTGGAACGCCCTCGGGGGGTAGTTCCCCATCAAGAAGCTCCAACTCATCCTCCTCATCCACTATGTCATTCATGTTGACCGTGACCCTTCTTGGGGGCATGTACTCAATATCGACTTGTAATTTGGGCTGTCGTCGGATAGGACTGAAGAGGAGGGAAGCATACTGCCCCCAGCCAGAGACTTGTGCATGGGGGGATGCCTCCTTGATGATCTCATGGAGTATCTTGAAACTCTGAATGCATTGTTGTTGGAGGGCCTTACGGCGACTTGGTGAATCAGGGAACTGGGCCACAGGGAGTGCAACCAGATCGACTAGACGACATTTCTCGCCAATGTCTTCAAAAAGTGCTTGGCTCCTGTGATAAACCACTCACTGATGCTGAATGTGAAAGTGCATTGCCCAGAGGTTTTTGCAGAAACATTCAATCTCCTTTGGGGTGAGGGATTCCGGTGTGCGAAAATTCGGTGTTGCCATGGGCCAGAACATCTCAGGGAAGTGGTCTACTTAGAGGATGTTACATAAGCTCCACATCTTGGATTCAGGTTATGGCCCTTGATTTTCACATTTTTCAACTGGGGGTGGCTGAGGAACTTGCAGCGGTACTGAGGTAGACCGCTGGGATGGAAGGTTGGCTGGTGGAGAGTACGGCGAGCGGGCTGACTGGCCGCCGAATCTCGGGTTGTCCTCCGAAGAGTGTAGCGAACTGGCTACTACGTCACGGTAAGATGGGATGATAGACACCGTTCTTGGATTAGGGGCTAGGGCCACTGGCGATAATTTGTATTTCTGCTCGCCTACCATTGGTCCCCCAGAATAGTTCTTTGTGATCTCTTGTCAAGGTAGAGAGCGCTTCTGGTGACGACGGTGGTGATTGCATGACTGTGACCTGTGGGGTTTCTAGATTTTTATCATCCTCGATATACCTATGGATGGAGGCGATAATCCGATGGAAATCACATTCCAGGAGTACTAGGATGATGTGCCTTGTTCCTGCCCCAGCCCTTGACTCGGATGAGCAAGAGGAGGGTTCCTGGGATGAGTCTTACTCTGCTTCAGAGTTTGAGAAGTGGACTAGTTTAATCTCTATCCAGACCTTCCAATAATTCTTCTTATGGTGGCGATGGCCTGCCTTCCTGCCCCTAGGTGGCTTCTTGGGACAAGATTTATTTCTGACACGGGGTCCTTCGGCTGCACTAGTGCTGAGGCGGAGAGGGTTTCCACCAGAGTAAGCCGGGGTGCGAGGATCACCGGGACAGATGTCAAAGGGGACATTGGGAGGACCTCCATGGATAGTGAGGAAGTGGGAAATACATCATCTAGAACTAGTATGATCATAGGGAGGACCTCCATGCTTGTTTCCCGTGGTGACCTCAGTATGAGGAGGGTCCTTGTACCGGTCTAGATGAACACGGGTGGGACCTCCGTGTTGGGTGCTAGTGAGGTGAGGCTGGCCTTCACCCCTCAGGTTTCCGAGGCGAGGAGGACCTTCACCAGCTACAAATAGGACACGAGGAGGATCCCTGCATTGAAGGGAGACCAGATGTGCAATGTACCTACACTAGTGGTTGGGGGAAGGAGGAATGACTCCATACCCAATGTAATGTTCACGGGAGACACTTCTATACCAGGTGTCACTGCCGTGGGGAAGACCCCTCATTTGATTTGAGGGTGGCACGGGGAGGACCTCCATGCTGATCCTCGAAGCGGGGAAGGCACGTGCTCTCCGTGTTAGTGGAATGGGGAGGACCTCCGTACTGGGTGACATCGCTACGGGTTAGTTCGTGGCGGCCATTGCTTCTGCCAACGACCAGGAGTGTCAACCCAGCCTGCCCATGGGGTGGTTGGGGCCTCGATCTTGGTCGGGCATATAATTTCTCCTGCTTAGTGTATATAGGGAACTGACGGTATGTGTCGGCAGTGTCTCATTCCATAGTATTCATCGAAAAATGACGCCCCTTGGAGAGCGTCCTTAGCTTTCACCTAACGCTAGCGTTGGGTTGGACGAAAAAGATATGGTGGTGCAGGTGCGTGGCTTACCTTCTTCTCATCCAACAACACTAGGTAGCAGCATTGACGCGGCTAGGTGGGAGCCCTCACTAGGAGTCCCTAGAATGGGAATCTGACTGGGCTGGGCTGGACGTCACCTACCTCGTTAGCGTAAGGCAGGGAGTCGTCAAAGCATTCTGGGGATAGGATCCTGAAATAGTTTTATGTCTCCATGGGGAGCAGCGACTCCCTGTGTGGCCCTCGGGGGGAGGCATTGGTGACAAGGCATAGAGGCCTCCAGATCTAGGCGGTCCATATTCCAAGTCGGGATTATTCCCTCCTCCTCATAACAGCGCATGAGGTCATTGATTACCCATCCTTGGATAACCTCATATGGGGAGATGGGGCATGGATTCCCCACAATAATGGGTGTATAGGTCGTCATGGAAGCGGTGGAACCATGTGGGACTACTGCATTCGCACTACCCCATCCCCTGCGTCGATGTGAAAGAGGTGATCGCGTTCCATGTGCAGTAACATGATTCCTGAAAGCAGGGAGATTAACTCATCAGTGCTGAAAGAAAAAGGAATCAACGACCAAAGCCCCAGCACCATTCCGTATCCCATGACCAGTAAGAGGGGTCCATGATGACAACATCACATAATAGGATTTCCAACGTTCTACTTCCCCAACATCGGGTGAGTTTCACGCCAGACCCGCTATTTGCATGGCAGGACCCGACTTTGGATAACTGGATGTTGTGACACATCAATCCATTGATGCCTCGAGCACTAATAATCTCTATATTGAGGAGAAGAAGTTCACGTCTGGTTCACCATTTCTGTTTCTGACGCTTTCATCTGGGCATGCACATCCATCTGCGACAGACGTGTAGCTGTTGTCCCGCATTCCTGCTTTCCAAAGGCAGGTGGAATCCGTTCCTTATTTAGGGACATTTTATCCTTGATCTAAATGGGATGATGGGATGTTGGTTCTTTATTCCTTGGATTCCTCCTCGTAAATTTTCACCTAGTCTGGGTCTCCATTATAGATTTAAGACGTTGTTTGTGAAACTCTTCCTAGTTCCATATCTTCATAGACACTAGTTAATTACACTACTTCTATCGGGACATTCCAAGGGGTCCGGTCAGGGCAGCAACCTTCAGTCAGGGGAGTTGTCATGTTGGGAATCACTGGCATGTCTGGGCCCTGGAACACTGGCGTGTCTGTCTTATGTCTCTTATTATAGGGCTTGTCGAGGGCACAAAAGTCTGAGGCATCCCACATCAAATGCGGGGAATCATATGCCATGGGAAAAATATGACGTTTTCCTCAACTTCCTATGTTTAACATAGGGTATGCCACAAGTTTAACGTCCAACAGAGACAGATCAGACTTATCAGAACACTGACTAGAGTGGATCAGATGGGTGAAACCCCTGGAGGGAACCCCGATGTTGGGGCCAACGTGTGGTTGGCTTCCCAATTGTTGTTGAGGGTAATGGGGAATGAAGGGGCATGATCCCACTGGGATGTGGAGGCCCGGGTAAGAATTAGGATGGATGATGGAAGGTCTAATAAAGTGGATGGAACTGTCATGAAAATGACGATTGTTTTGGGCTTGATCCTCTAAGAGGCTTCCTACTTATCCCCGTGACAGGGAATCAAAGTCCACGTAGTTCATCAGATGATGACTTACCACTGATTTTGGTCTTTTTAACGGCTTACCGCTGGATGGGGTGTCAAATATTTATCACTGAATGGGGTAGCAACAGCTTACCGTTGGATGGTGGTTTCAACAGCTTACCATTGAATGGGGTTTATAATGGATTACCGATGAACGGGGTCACAATGGCTTACCGCACGATGGTGGTGTCAACGGCTTACCGTTGACTGGGGTCAAAACGGCTTACCATTGGATGGGGTCCACAATTTAGTGTCATTTAAGACAGGGGTGAACCGACGTGAAAGTGGTCAAAACTGCTGGGTGTTGGGCTTGAACCTCATATAGGCTTCTTACGTACCTTACCTTAGTAAGGATCAAAGTCCACATAGTTCAGGATATGGGGGCATTTGGGGATTATGATCTGACGCAGACCAAGCTGTTGGTGAATCGATGTGAAGGGGGCTGGAGCAACCAATGGGTGGTGGGCTTGAACCTCAGGGAGGCTTCCTACGTACCTTTCATTGGTGAGGATCAAAGACCTCATAGTTCAGGTATGGGTGTAGGGATTACACTCTAGGCTTCCCAAGGTATTGGTGAACAAACGTGAAGGGGGTCAGAACGACCAATGGGTGGTGGGATTGAACCTCAGGGAGGATCCTTACATACCTTGCCTTGGCAAAGATCAAAGACCTCATAGTTCAAGTTGGAGTTTGGGGCTTACACTGTTGGATTCCCAATGTGTTGGTGAATTGATGTGAAGGGGGTCAGAGAAACCAATGGGTGGTGGGATTGATCCTCGGGAAGGCTTCCTACATACCTCGCCTTGGTAAGGATCAAAGACCTTGTAGTTCAGGTTGGAGTTTGGGGTTTACACTCTAGGCTTACCAAGGTATTGGTGAACCGATGTGAAGGGGGTCAGAGCGACCAATGGGTGGTGGGCTTGAACCTCAGGGATGCTTCCTACGCACCTTGACTTGGAAAGGATAAAAGACCTCATAGTTCAGGTGGGTGTGGGGCTTACACTCTAGGCTACCCAAGGTGTTGGTGAACCGATGTGAAGGGGTCGGAAAAACCAATGGGTGGTGGGATTGAACCTCAGGAAGGCTTCCTATGTACCTTGCCTTGGCAAGGATCAAAGACCATATAGTTCAGGTTGGAGTTTGGGGCTTACAATATAGGTTGCCCAAGGTGTTGGTGAACTGACGTGAAGGGGGTCGGAGTGACCAATGGGTGGTGGGATTGAAATTTGTGGAGGCTTCCTACGTATGTTGCCTTGGCAAGGATCAAAGACCTCATAGTTCAGGTGGGTTTGGGTCTTACACTCTAGGTTGCCCAAGGTGTTGGTGAACCGACGTGAAGGGGGTTGGAACAACCAATGGGTGGTGGGCTTGGACATCAGGGAGGCTTCCTACGTACCTTGCCTTGGTAAGGATCAAAGACCTTATAGTTCAGGTTGGATTTTGGGGCTTACACTGAAGGATGCCCAAGGTGTTGGTGAATCAACGTCAAGGGGGTCGAGGTGACCAATGGGTGGTGGGATTGAACCTTGGGGAGGCTTCCTACGTACATCACCTTAGAAAGGATCAAAGACCTTGTAGTTCAGGATGGAGTTTGGGGCTTACACTCTAGGCTTCCCAAGGTGTTTTTCATGGTTGGTTCTTACTCTAATCCCATGTGAGTCATGCTCGGTGTGAGAAACAAGAGATAGCAAAGACCTAACGATCACATTGCAAAAGGTGCATCCATGGGAAGTGGATTGGGGCTTATGTGTAGTTAGCATCCCAAAGAGGAAACAGGGGCTTACACATGGTTAGTGGCCCAAAGTGATAGAGATTGGGGATTACTCTCAGATGGAGGCCAGAATGGTGACAAAGCCCAATGGGAGAGGGACTTGGCACCCAAGAAGAGAGGAGGAGTAGAGATGCTACCTCTTACAAGGAAGGCTAGGGGCTTACACCAGATTGGTTGTCCTTTCCCCACGGAAAGACGTCGCTCTGATAAAGAGGGTCTCATTCCATGTGAGGAATGATCTCACTTCCGTGGAGACCAGTGGGTATGCAGAATGTCCAAGGTGGGGGAACCCTGTGTCTGATGTGTGAGGCGTGGTCATAGTTTAAGGTCATGTGTTGAGGACGAGGGTGCTTGGCAGTTAAACATCCTATAGCTCAGACGAGGTAGGTTCACTCTACACCCCTAGAAGTTACATGACTGGTACCTCCTGCCCCTTGGGGAAGGGAAGGAATCAGTAATGTCATGTCTAGGGGTGTCATTTATAGAACCATTGGGGGGGGTCCACGTTAGCATGGCTATGTGGAGAAGCAATAGCCATTAGCGTGCCTATGTGAAGAAGCATGAGGCGAAGCAACGCAATGGGCAGTATCATCCAAGGGACTTTGAAATTACATCGCACGAACCTAGAGGGTCATATGAGAAAAGAGTATATGGAGAAGGTGTTTTGGGCATGGGAGGTGCTTGAAAATGATGCACAGAAACAAGGAGGTATGTTTGCGTACAAAAGGGGCAGTGGTGCGAAAAAAACGGCGGGGTGGCATGCAATTGAGTGGCGTGCGCAAAAAAGGCTAGGCTGGGCGGAATTGGACGGGTGGGTGAAATCGGCTAGGGTAGTTCGAAATCGGCCGGTGGGCGCAAAAAATGGCATGGCTGACATGCAATTGGTCTTCGTTCGCAAAAAGGTCGGGTCGGCCTACAATTTCACGACATGCGTGAAAAATACCACACCGACATGCAATGTAGGGCGTGCAATTTGGAAGGAATTGCGTGCAGAAGAGAGGATTGCATGCAATTGGAAGGAATTGTGTGTAGGGGATGGGATTTTATGGGATTTGGATGAGTATTAATCCCGAGTGGTCTCATGCAAAAGCGGACCCCCGGGCGACCTGGCGTGAAAAATTAAGTACCTAAGAGTCATCTTTTGCGTGCGTGAGAGGTGAATTTCGCACCGGAGAGATGGTTCAGATTCTTCAGCATGGAAGTTGAAGGGGTGATCTTTTATTTATAGGATTTCGGGGTCTCAGATCCATGTGGAAAATCGGAATGTGCGAAATATTGCGTGCTGACATTGACAGCACGAAATTTCAACCGCACGAGGCAATGGCGCGTAAATTTCCACGCCCGCACACAAAGCTCTCACGAATCCCGTAGTTTTTCGCGCGAGACATATTTTTTTCATGAACTGTAGAATTTTTTTCACGTGGTCCCTCTCGGCCTCCCAAAATGGATCGCCGGTTCCAAATATGGCTTCGCTTTGTCACGCCCAAACCTTCTTCAGCCCTTGAGCGTTTTTCGGCATCTACACAGTTGTCATTCATTTTTTCATTTTATACCTCTAAAATTTGGTTGTAATGATGAATTTATTATTTATATATGATATATATTATTGTATTATGATTTTTTAATTATGATATCACATATACCTTCATACTCTCCATTTTTTTGGAATACGATAACATCACTCGTGTGTACGATGAACTATCACCTCACAATGTAATTTGATTCATTAATACTTTACATATAATTTATTAATGGTGGGTTCAATTAAAATATGTGATATATATGACATAAACATGATTTTGGAATGATAATATATATCATTTAATTTTCTTTATTTAAATCTGATATGAAAATGAAAACAGTACTCATGCATAAGTACGACCTCCGTCTCCATGAACGATGTATTTCATTTTCTATCACTACATTTTATAGATTACTATAAATAAATATAAAATAAATAAATAATATTTTTATAACATGGTTAAAATACTTGAGGTGATGGAACCATAATCAAATTTAGAGGAAAAAAATAACAAATCAATACATATATGAAAATAAAAGTCGTTATTACCTAAAACATGATTTTATTATGGAATTTTTAATAAATGGGTAATAAAAGTTCCTAAGAAAATAATATATAGTGTGATATATATATAAATATGGTTCTTTAATTTATCAATAATAAACTTATATTTATTATATAGTATGTTTGAATGAGAATGATGGGATTTAAGACCTAAGACAAGGGATTTTTGTCTCAATTTTCTTTCTTTGAGGTGTATGTTATGTTATGAACTTATATTAATTCATAAGGTGTATATAAAACCCCTTTGACATGTAATATCATTAATATATTTCATATAACAATATTTTAAGGTCCATTTTATTTTATTCCTTCATGGGGATTACGATTTAAATTTACCAAAGTCGTGATGATTTTATGTTACAATTTCATTATTTATCAGGATTGTTTAGGATTATGTTTATGATGATAAAATTATGTTATATATTCCTCAATAAACTCATTAATTTTATTCTACTATGGTTACTCATTATATTTTCAAGTAATATTACAATTTTTCTACTCTTTGGTACTTAAAATAATTGATAAAAAATGTAAGAAAATTTGACTTTATTTCTCTATTCAATCAGAAATCCATTTTATTCTATAACCATGTTTTATAAATGTGTTTTAAAATTGTTTTATTATTATACTATGAATTTTAAAATAATTTCTTTCCCATTTTTGAATTTTTAAAAAATATTTCTGAAACTAATCATCATGTCTCTTTCAAAAAAAATATTTGAATTTTACAAAAAAAAAATGAAAGGAATATTTATTTTAATGTATATATATGGAAAAAAATATCTTATCATCTTGAACATCACTTTATTTGATGATTAATTCATAATTTTCAAGTTTATTTTCAAATATAATTATTTTAAAAAAAATAGGTTTAAAAAAAATCAAAGCGAAAAGTATATTTTCTAAATTAAATGTTTTAAATGATCGATCAAAACCACTTTCCATCTAAGATGACATACGTTTATGTTGCATATTCCTTACTAGGGATATGATCTAAGGATACCATAATTATTCTTTCTCTGAATGGTTTATTTTTATGATGGGATGATGTTTATAAAACCCATTTCTCTTCCACGGGTTATAACATAAGTAAATTATTATGAAAACCCCTTCTTTTCCCATGGGTTGTGATATGATGAAATGATACATTTATTATAAAACCTTTATCTTTTATATGGGTTATTATATGCTAAATTTTTTATAAAACCCATTTCATTTCATGGATTATGGTATGATGTGTGTTTTATGATCTTATGGAACACATAAATATGGTTTTTACTATGATAAAGTTGGGACCTATATCTCCCTCCAATTAATTGGTAAAAGATCGATATATCATGAGATAAAAAGAGATAGAATGACAATTGAACAAGGTTCAGTAAGTAACTTTTTTCCACTATGATGGTCTTAGGAGTGAACCTTGACTAATATAATGGTTTGGGGAGTAGACCCATTTCAATATTACAACCTATATATTGATCCATGAATAATATGGAAATAATTTTCTATGCTTATGTGTATGCCACAAATCTATTTCCTATGCTAATTTTATACTCTCATGGGTCATTTCCTTTGATTATATTATGATTTATGTCTTATTAACTTCGATTATTTATTCCATGATTCAATATTTTGATCTTTGGTTTGTAGCGTATGATTTTCAAATGTTATTCTCATGTCCTCGTACCCTTATGCTTTTGTTAGGCTTGTTTATATCCCTTGTTTACCCTTACTAAGTATCTGAGCTCACCATTTCTTATTTTTTCTTTCCCCAGCTTATGAAGAATGGTATTTTTTATGATATTTCTAATAAGGATGTGAGTTATGAATAACATAGTGGGGAAAATGTATCTTACTTATGGACCAATTATTATGTTTCTTTGTTTCCAATGTCACTAAACTTTTACGGTCCATGGGGGTTTGTTTTCTTAATGTAATAAATATTCATAAAAAATGATCTAATATCTATGTATGATAAGCATGGGTTACAATAGTTTTTATTATACGATAGGTTTAGTTATCCTTTGAAAACTAGGATTAGAAACCCTTAGTGAGATCCTTAAGGATATGTCTAAGGATAATTTTAAGTATGAGACATAGTATAAGAAAATGTCATGTAATTTTGGTTAAGGATGGGATGAGTGGTTTCCAATAAATTACATCCCTGTCTGTATACTACAAATTCATGTGGATATAGCACAGATGTACCTACTAGTAATAACTCTAGAAACACCATATTGATCTATAAGTTATCAGAAATAGGTTCATGACAATAGGCCTTGCTACACACCTTGTTTAACACTACTGGGGGATATGCTTTGGAAATTAAAAACTCTTTATGAACCATCATGAAGGTTTTAAATAGATGATGACTATAAATGACCTAGATTAAACCTAAGGTTTCATATATTAAATAAGGTTTCATTATTTATACATCTTGTAAGTGAGTTTTCATAATTATGTGGTTCTCCATCATGATTAGTGTTTCTTATACTATGATTTTTAGTTTTAGTCCATGGTTGGAATTTAAAGGAACCATGTTAATATTGGGTGAAATGGACAATTCAATGATTGTTCTCCTAATAATCCAAACGTTCTGAGAGATAGAATGAAAAAAAAAATTATTGTTATTCTCATACAACTTTATCAAGCTATGAATCATGATGTAATTCCAAATGAAAAAATTGGGAAAACACTCTGTTGAGTCCCTAATGAGATAATGTCCACCTTCTTTCAATGCGTCTTTTGATCCACTGTTTTATGAAAAATTGATCAGTACCACTAAATATATATTTTTCATTATCTAATGTTTGGAACATGAAAAACTCATTTTAGTTATCTACCATTTGTAAGTGTAAGTAGATCAATGGTAGACTCTTATCAAGAACATAACACAACATGTTGAAATTGACTCCATGGTTTGGGATGAATTCAAGAACTTATTTTTTTAATAATTAATTTCCATATATTATTCATATTGAGATGGAGAAGGAGTTACTTGAGTTAAATCTAAAGGATAATTAATCTTTTGGTACCTAAGAGGAAAATTTTACAAGTCATTCAAGGTACGCTTCTAGTATAATCATCCAACCTAAAAGTAAGGTTGAATGATTCATAAGTGTCTTAAAACCAAGTCTTCATTGGGAGTTATACATAAGAAACCATAGTAACAATGAAGATATTTATCAATGTTTATCAAGGTGGAAATTGTGGTCATAGTTATGTCTCAATCTCATGGTTTTAACAATTAATGTAAGATGGAGTTCAATGGAAAATCTAAAAAACCTGGAGAGAAGAAAATGAGATTTTCTTTATGCTCAAAGTCTTGGGATAATCATGGAGGAAATTTTCTTAAGGGGTTAATTAAATGTTTTTTGTGTAGAAGGTAAGTTCATCGGGTAATTGATCGTTGAAGTGATTATAATAAATTAGTTAATGATTAAAATAGAGAGAAATATTCATAGAATGAAACACCAATACTCTAGTGCTTCAAATTCATGAAGTATGGGAACTATACTAACAAGTTCCCAAATCCAAAGGTTAATGATGATGATCGGTGTCAAAAACTTCTTAATCTGAGAGACAAATGGAAATGTATTGTGATCAGTGATTTTGATGAGGGGTGTGAAAATGACATGGTGAAAGGTACAATTATCATCCACTCTATAACTGCTAATAGATTATTTAACTATGGATCTACCCATTATTTTATATCTAAAAAATTATCTAAGGGTATAAATATTCCTCCCAAACAATTAGTTGTAGAACTAGCAGTGAAAATCCCTAATGGTATGATGATCACATCTAAATTTTATGATTCATCTCCGATTGATGGTTTTGGGAATGTGTTTCCTAAAAATATTGTCATTTTTCCTCTTATATAATTTGATTCCATCATAGTAATGGATTAGTTTTCTTAGCATAAATCCCACATTAATTTTCAAGTAAGGGAAGTCATGTTTGATATTAAAAAGAAACCTATGATTATATATTAGTGTGACGATAAGTAAAATTTTTTGATGGATATGAAAAACAATGTATGGATCTTAGTTCCTTTTTAGATGGTGTTTTTATATCAGATGGTTGGGAAGAAACTTGAAATCAATGATATGCCTATTATGTGTGTATTTTTTTAATTTATTTCCAAAAATAATTTCCTAGTCTTCTAAAAAAATTGATGTTGAGTTCTCAATATAACTCAAAATTTTTTATATAAAAATTTCAAAGACTCCCTACAGAATAGCTCTGATTGAGTTGTAGGAATTAAAGATGATACTCTAGGAGAACCTTGATAATGGATTATTCATCCAATTGTTTCACATTGGGGAAAAATATTATTTTTTGTCAAAAATTAATATGGATAAATGCAAATCTATTTTAATTATCAGGAGTTGAACAAGATCAAAATTAAGAACTACTATCCAATTCCCTATGTTGATGACATATTTGATCAGCTTCAGGAAACTCAGTACTTTTCCTAGATTGACCTTCATTCTAGATATCGTCAATTAATGTTTGAGAATGTGTATATTCACAAGAATTAATTACATACAATTTATGGACATTATGAATATATAGTCATGTATTTTGGTCTTACTAACTCCTCTGTTATCTTCAGAGATTTAATTAATAGAGTCTTTAGATATTACCTTTATTAGTTTGTGGTAGTATTTATAAATGATATTATTATCTATTCAAAGAGAAGGGAATATCACAAATACCACTGGTGAATTGTACTAAAGATCCTATGTTAGGAGAAACTATATGAAAATTTTATTAAATTGGGAATTTTGGCCAAAAAACATCTCATATTTTGGGGTATATAATATCAAAATATGGTATATTGGTAGATCAATCAAAAAACGAGGCTATTGAATGTTATCCCGGACTAACCATGGTGACTGATATTCACAGTTATCTTATTTTAGCTAGATATTATAGATAGTTTTTGGATAATTTATCATAACTATCTAATCTTATAACAAAGTTAACTTGGAAGGTATCTAAGTTCCTCTGGAAAGTTGAATGTGAGGAAAATTTAAAGGAACTGATGAGAAGGTTAGTCAGCTCACCTCTGATCAGATTTTGATGTAGTGGATAAGGGTTTCCAATATATTGTGATGCATCCAAGAAGGTATTTTAATGTGTTATTGTGTATAATGGTATGGTTATTGATTATGCCTCATGAAAATTGATGATTCATGAGTAAAATTATGAAACACCATATTTAGATTTAGTCATAGTAATTTTTTCATTAAAGATATAGAGACATTATCTTTATGAAGAAAGGTGTGATATATATATTAATTAAAAAAATTTAAAGTGTATATTCACCCATAAATAGTTTAATATGTGCTAAAGAATATGGTTAGAGTAGATTAAAGATTATAACTGCTCAATTCATTTCCATCCTAGGAAAAAACAAGGTGGTTGATGCTTTGAGTCGAAAAGTTTATGAAAGCTTATCCATGATGAGGATTACAAAGGATAAAATATTTATGGATTTGTGAAGGATGGATCTAGAAGTCCTAAAGGAAGAGGAAAATCTTATATTTCTCAATTGAATTTTCAAATATATATCAATGTGAATATTAAATAGGAATAGAAAGAATACATTGTGTTGTAAAGGAACATTAGAAATGTTTCTAAGTTTAATAATGATCATGATGGAATTATAAGGTTCATGAACTGTGTATGTGTTCTGTCCACACTAGACTTGAAGAAGGATTTGTTAGAGGAATCTCATGTTTATTCATTCTTCATTCATCATGGAGGTATGAATATGTATAGAGATTTGAAATAATACTTCTGGTGGGGTGTCATATAGAGAGATATCACAGAGTTTGTATCTCGGTTCATGGTATGTTAGTAGATTAAGGATGAAAGAAAAAAGTCTAAGGGGATGTTACATCCATTACCAAAATAGAAATGAGAAAAAATAACCTCATATTTTGTTATTAGAATCCCCAAAATGTCTAATGTCCATAATTCTATATGGGTTGTAGTTGACTAACATACTACTTGATCACACCTCCTAACTATCAGAGAATAATTCTCTCTAGATCATATTTCTTGTATATACATTAAGTAATTGGAAAGGTTTCATGGAGTACCACATTACATTGTATCTTTTTGGGGTCTGAGGTTTACCTCAATGTTCTAGATAAGTCTTCAGAAAGATATTGATATAGAGTTTATTTTCATCACTATATATCATCCTAAGAAATATGGTCAATCTGAAAGAACAATTAAAACACTATAGGATATGTGTAGATCTAGTTATTTTTATTTTAATGTTTGTTTGGATCAACACCATCCTCTAGTTGAGTTTTCTTACAACAATATCTTTCAATCAAACATTAAGTAGGCTCTTTATGAAGCCCTCAATGGAAAGGAATGTAGAGATCCAATGTGCTTGAAAGAAGTTGGAGAAAAAAAATCTATTGGGACCTGAGAAAGTAGTAAAATTGGAATACAAGGTTAGATACATTTAGCAACACATAAAGGCTGCTCAAAGTGGGTAGAAAGGTTATTCTGATAATTTCCAGTATGATCTAGAATTTTTAGTTGGTAACCAATTGTTTTTAATAATTTCTTAATAAAAGAAGGTTATGTGATTTGGGAAGAAATAGAAACTAATCTATAGGTATATTAGTCCTTTTTAAATTTTGGGTCATATCAAGACCATAAACTACCACTTAGAACTCCCACCAAACCTCTCTCAAGTATATGATGTATTCCATTTATCTATCTTGACTAGGTACATAACTAACCCTTCACATTTACTGAACTCCAAATTAATACCATTAGAGAAAGGTATTTCTTATGATGAACAACCAGTGGAGATTCTAGATCACACAGATAAATTTATATGAAACAAGACCACTAACCGGGTTAAAGTTTGGTGGTGAAACCAGCAGTTTGAGGAACTTATGTAGGAACTTGATGTTATAATGAGGTAGAATTATCTACATTTCTTTGTATCTGAGAGACAAATTTCGAGTGTGAAATTAATTTTATAGGGGTAGACTATAACACCCACGTTTTTTATGATTTTTTTGAATAAATTAAATTTTATTGATATCTTTTTCTATATGGAACACCAAGTTTACTATGTGCTACACTAAACATTAGTTGAGTTTTTATTGCACATGATACTGAGTTTTAACAAAACCGTGATATATAATTAAGATTTTTAAAACATGAAAAGTATAACCTAGAGGTATGAATAGTAAAAACTAATTATAAACATTAATTATAATTTACATATATGAAAAACATATTGATAAAATGTACTTCATTTTTTGTAAAGTCTTTATATCTTTCCAAAATACTATTTTCTAAAAGATAATGTTTTTTTTATTTATTTCTGTAAACATTAATAAAATTATATTTTCACAATTTTTTAATAATTATTTCAAAAAATTATATTCATTTTTTAAAATAGGATTTAAAATTTATCTTTGGGTGAATTTTTGGGTTTTTTCTTAAAAGTTTCATTTTTAAATGAATAATAAAAAGTACAAAATTTTAATTGAAATTTGCATTTTAGTTTAATTTATTTATAAGGTTAAATTATATTTAAAATTGAGTTTAATGTTACAACAGTTAAATTATAAATTAATTAATCCAATTTATCTTATTTTAATTAATTTCATATTGAATTTTGATATCAAAACTTTGTAAATTCTGAACATTTCCTCTTTAAAAAACTGCTTTCTCATCGCATGTGCGGGATTAATTTTAAATAATTTTTTTCAATTATGTGAATGGAATTTGTAAAAATGGATTACATATTTTTAATCATAATAATTAATATTTTATAATATGTTCAATTTAATTTTTAAATAAAATGAACAATGAATGCAGTAAAAATTAATTAGTACAGTTATGGTAAAAATGGTTCTACTGGTTGTTAAACTAAAGAGATAAGGGTAAAGATAACCTATGTAATTTTCTAAAAACTATTTAATGGAAATATTTAAACCATTAAACTTATAATTTTCTATAATTTCACATTTTTTACCCTTATGAAAAATGAAATATGTGGAAGCACTCAATTATTTTCTAAAATACCATGTATATCCTCTCCCCAACTTATAAAAGGTCACCCCCAATACCCTCTTATTAGAACCCTAAAATAATTTTTATTAAGAAAATAAATTCCCAAATCACTTAAAAAATTCCCAAAACTTATCCTAGAAGTTGTATTTTATAGATAAATCCATCCTATTACAAATTTTAGTGCAAACCAAAGGAGGATACCCGAAGAAGTGGTAACTTTCATCAATAAGCATTTTTTTTATTTATTTCCTTATCCAATGAAATTATTACTATACCATGATTATATAACAACCATAGTATATTTCATATACTAATATGTTTTTATGTAAAGGTAATTATCTACAACCATCTCCACTTCCATCAAATCAGTTTCAAAATTATCATTTGTGTTTATGGCATACTACCGCCTTGTGAGTTGATGTCATTATTTTTTTCACTAACACCTCTAAAGGATGGTTTTAATGATTAATTATTATTTATATATGGTATTTATGATTTAATTATGACTATGGAATTATTTTATCACACTTATATTCATACTCTTCATTTTTGGGAATATGATAACATCGCTCATGTGTGTGGCAGACTATTGCCTCGTAAAGAAATGTGATTCATTCATGATTTACATGGAATTTATTAAGGTTGAGATTAATAAAAATATGAAATATATATGACATAACCATTATTCTTTAATGATAATATATATCATTTTATTTTCTTTCTCTCAATCTGATAAGAAAATGGAAACAATGTTCATGTGTGTGTACGACCTACTGTCCCCAAGAAATATGTATTTCATTTTCTATCACTAAATGTTATAGATTACTATAAATAAATATATAATGAGTAAATATTATTTTTATATTTTGGTTAAAATTATTTATATGATTTAACCCTAATCAATGTAAGAGGACCAAAAATAAAAAATAAAGAAATATAAGAAAAATAAAGCAGTTAATGCCTGAAATGTGACTTCGACATGTAATTTTTAATAAACATGTAATAAAAGTTCATAATAAAATAATATATGGTATTATATATATGAATATGGTTCTGAAATATATTTATAATAAACTTATATTTATTATTTAGGTGGTTTTAATGAGTAGGATGAAATTCAAGTCTTAATGTAAGGGATTTTTGTCTCAATTTCCCTTTTTTGAGACATACGTTATGTTATGAACCAATATTCTATAATGGGGTGTATATAAATCCACTTTTACATGTAATATCACAAATTTATTTATCCTTGTGATATTTTGATTTCCATTTTATTTTATTATTTCATGGGTATTATGACTCAAAGTTCCCAAAGTGGCAATGATTTTATGTTACAATCACATTGTTTAATGGGATTATTTATTATTATATTTCCAATGATAAAAACTTTTAATATATCTCTAACTAAACTCATGAATTTTATTATTATATAGGTATTCATAATATTTTCAAGTAATAGTACCATTTTTACACTCATTGGTACTTAAAATACTTGTGAAAATGTTTTTAAGAAAATCTGAATTTAATTATCTCTTTAGCTATAAATTTGTTTTATACCAAAACCATGTTTTATATAAATGTTAAAAAAAGGTTTTATTATTTTTATATTATATTTAAAATAAATTTATACCCATTATTTACTTTTAAAAAAAATAAATGAATCATCATGTCATTTTCCAAAAACAATTCGTCTTGCTTTTACTGAAAATGTGAAAGGAATATTTTTTTAATGTGTACATCATGGAAAAAAACATACCATCATCATGAACATCATTTTTTTTAATATTAATTTATAAATTCTCAATGTTATTTTAATATAAAATTATTTTCAAAATTTTTATGTTTTTAAAAAAAAAATTAAAGTGGAATGAATATTTTCTTTAATAAATGTTTTAAATGATCGATCAAAATCATTTTCCCTCTAAGATGACATCTGTTGATGTTAACTATGACTTATTGGAGATGTGATCCAAGGATAGAATTATTATTCTTTCTATTAATGGTTTTTTTTTATGATTTCATTATTTTTATAAAACTCATTTCTCTTTCATGGGTTGTACTATATGGAAGTGCTTATAAAACCAACTTATTTTTACATGGGTTATGATATTATGAAATGATTATGAAACCCATTTCATTTAATGGGTTATGATATGATTCATATTTTATGATATTGTGGAACACATAAAAACAGTTTTCATTATGATGCGGATGATACCTATATCTCCCTCCAATGAATTGGGTAAAGATTTATATCTATTGAGATAGACTGTACAAGAATAAGGAGGAAACTCAATTTAGTATGGTACTTTATCCAATATGATGGTATTGGTATTTAACCTTTAATACCCTGATGGTTTGGTTAGTGAATCCATACCAATATGATAACCTTGGTAGTAATTCTTGAATTGTATGGAAATGGTTTTCTATGATTATATGTATTCCAAAAATCCATGTCTTATGCCAATGTTATGATATCATGCCTCATATTCTTTGATGATCTTATGATTCATGTCTTATAAACTGATAATATTTATTTCCATATTCAATATTATGTTCCTTGATATACAGGGTATGGTTTTCAAATATTATTCTCATGCCCTCATACCCTTATGCTTATGTATCTCCCTTGTTTACCCTTACTGAGCATTTGAGCTCACCATTTCTTATGTTTACTTTACCCGGGTTATGAAAAAAGGTATTATATATGATATCTATACAAAATAATCTATTTATAAATAATTTATTTGGAGATGATATAGATCACTTATGGACTAGTACTATTGTTTTGAAGTATCAAAAGGCAGTAAACTATTACGATTGTCATGACTCGACTCAATGAAGATTGAACCGTAACTACCCCAAGCCTACCTTTTTAGGCCTCAAGATAATGACAATCAATAAATAGAATAAATAATATGGGAGTCCTTTTCTCAATGAACCTGCATGCACACACCCAACCGTCTCCATGTATAAATGTTGAGGAATGAATATAGAAGGTAGTAACATCTACAGTAACAACCATGAATGAAACAACTTCTAGGGAATAAAAGCGTAAGAAAATGTATTCTGAAGATAAAAAGGAATAAAATATAAATCCAACCAAAATTATATACCAACCAAACAAAAAGTATAAAATTAAATCATGAAAGATCCTAGCTCAATATCTTCTAGCCCTGACCACCATATGTGATCTAATTCACCCAGGTATCTATATACACCTATATAATCGTCGCTAACCTATTTTTCATCTACATAAGACACAAAGTGTTATAAAAAGGCTTATATAGGGTTGATTATATATATAACCAGCAAGATTCCCCTAAATCTAAATAGAGAGAATTAAGATACAGTATAGAATTAAACAACTCAGCCCATAGTAACAAAGAAACAAAAAAACCAATCAATAGGGATACATGGTCATAAAATAAAGCCATGAAATAGAGAAAGGGGATATCCATCTCACAAACCATTCTATAAAAATATTCTTCCATCATTTACAGAAGCCCGTTAATGATTCCCAGTATCCTGTGTGTCTGTCAAAAAAAAATCCTTATAGATCCACACCTCAACATTGTGCCAAATAGTCAAGGGGACACAATATATAATTAGATGACCCATGCCTTAATATGGCAGGACAGTTCCACTTAGTAGAAAGAAAGAGGAAATATTTTATATCCAAATAGGATGGTTGCACTCTATAGATACATAGTGGAACCATTCCCTATCCCAATTATAGGGTTTGAATCTATATGTATAATACTTGTTCCCTTACACAGTAAGAGGGTTCCACTCTATAAATGGATATATATATATATATATATATATATATATATATATAACTCATGCCCAAGTCCATCTGAGGGGTTCCACTCTAAATATAGAGATAGGACCCATGCCCTGGTATTTCAGGGGGTTCCTCTCTATGGGTACTGGACCCATACCTTATCCCAACAAGAGGGTTCTACTCTAAATATGGATAGAGGACCCCCACCCTAGTCTGTCAGGGTGTTCCACTCTATGGGAAGAGGTCTCATGCCATGTCCTAGTGGGATGGTTCCACTATGAAGAAGTATAGAGTACCCATACCCCAGTCTATCAGGGTGTTCTACTCTATAGGTAGAGGGGCCATTACCTAACACGACATGAGGGTTCCACTCTAAATATGGATATAGGACCCCTTCCCTAGTCTATCCGGAGGATTACACTCTATGGGTAGTGGACATATTCTATATCCCATCAAAAGGGTTCCACTCTGGGGATCATGTCCAGTCACTACTATTGTTGAGTGCCGCTTAAATAAAAATCACTCTTAGAACATCTAGAATCAAATCTCATAATACACTAAGATGTCCTCCATCACATTATATTTGACAAAACACTCAATATAGGCTACTCATGGGCCAAAATCTAAATCCAAATGAAGAAGATATGAGTGGTAGAAGATTATTCAAAGGTAAGCACACAAAATATAAGGGACCCACATGGTGTGTGGTGCCACTCTGTTTCTTGGTCCTGTACTCTCTTTTATAATGCTCACTGACCATGTATCCATACACAGCTTGCCTTAACCACCCAGGAAAAAGATGTGTTCTCTTAGACATGTTCATGTCCTTTGGGTCATGTCCATGTACATTGGTCGTGTTTCTGTTCATGCCTGTGTCCATGAACCCCCATAGTACACACTGGGTTTCTATCACTAAGTCACATGGCAGGTTGGAGTCTCACACAGTATGTGATATTTAACTCACTTGAAAACCCTATCCACCATAGCTGGGTCACAACACGGTGTGTGTTCATTAGGCTTTCATTATTGTAGCAATATTTTTCATAGAAACTAAGATCTACACCATGTGTCTTAGATCTAGATACTTTACCACAAATCCCTAAATTTTACTTTCTGAAAATGGTTTAAACCTCCTCCAAACATAGATTTTATCCCTCTGGTGGCTTGAAATTAGAGTTATGGTTCACCCAAAAAAAGTTGTGGGCGTCTCCCATCACTTGAAACGTATCCCTCCACATCACTAAATCCATGAACCATGGTGGAATCACCCAAATCTCACAATCTATCTGAAATTATCCCTGATTTTTCTATCCATTCATCAAATATGAATCAGGTGTGAACATGAGGGTCTAATCTTGCTCGATCCTTCCCTACAATGTCAATCTACGGTCCCTATAGGCCAATGGTGAAGAAAGAAAAGAAAAATGGGGGAAAAGAAAAAAACAAAGGATAACTAATCATTTTGAAAGTATTATTTTCCAATGAATCATATCAGGGATAACCAGGGTGAGAAATCATGGAACAATAGGTTAAATTGAATAAACAATGGAATCTGATATATGGATGCTTACAAAGGCTCAAAACAAATTAATATTAAAGAAATAGAATTTATTTTACACACTATTTTAATAATAAGGGTCTAAATACACAAATAAAGAGTCCTACCTTGATTCATGTTTATTGTTGGTGAATAATTTTGCTACCAATGAAAGATGAAGTTCTGTTTCATTTTCTCCACCTCAATCCACCTTGATCCGAGTATCAATTTGATCTCTCATTCTTGATTCGCCAATGATTTCTTATCTAACCTCATCTAAATGGTCCCAAGATTATGTGGATAACCTTAGTGATCCATCATAATTATGAATTTATAGATAGAATTAGGTTTTAGGTCATTTAATGAATTAATGAATTAATTAATGAATTAATTAATTCACTGGACATACCCGCTAATTGACATTTTAACCAAACGCCATAATCTGACCAACTATAGGTTGCGCCTAAGGTAAAACCACTAATTCAAAATCAAATGTGGAATTATATTATCTATCTAAGAGGTTTTTTATGAGATATACTATTATTTCTAAAAAAATATCCCTGCATGATAGAAAATATATTTAATATTTTATTAAAATTGATTTTGATCACATAGGGCCTTAGAATCGTGTGTTGTCTTAGCACCTAGCTCCAAAAATATTTATAGATATATTTTAATGTATTAAAAGGAAAAAAAAGGATCTCTAAAATATTCCATATGTTATGATTTTCATCCTTGAAAAGAAATAACTAAACAAAAATATTGGGAAACTGAGCCTGCGTCTCTACCTCTAACTCCCAGGAGATCTCCTCCATGGTTTTGTGATGCGAGAACACACAAACAAATAGGATGGTCCATCCATGCATGATCCTCTCTATAAAATCCTTGATCACCACTAGGTGGTTTGTAAAGGTGGATCCATCCTTTATGTCTAGATCTTCCTATTCAATAACGTTCATGGGATCATGAACATATCTCCTTAGTTGTGAAACATGGAAGACATCATGAACTCACTCCAACTGTGGGGGAAAGGTGAGGTGGTAGGAAACCTTTCCAACCCTATAAAAGATCTCGAATATCCCAATGAACCTTAGGGATAACATTCCTCCTTGGATGAATTTATGTAATCCTCGTCGTTGGGAGAATCTAAAAAAACATGTTATCCCTATTCAAACTACAAGGGCCTATGATGTCGATATGCATAACATTTATACTTACTCTGAGCTGCCCTCACACACTCATGGATAACCCGGACCTTCTCTATTGTATGTAGTAGCATTAACAGCCCAATAAGAGATTCCTTACTGATCTCAGTACAATATTAGGGTCACCTATAGGGTCTCCTATACAAGTCCATAAAAGGTTCCATGATGATGGTGGAGTTATATTTATTATTATAACCAAACTCCACAAAGGGAAAGTGAACCTCCTAGCTCCATTCGATGTCTAAAATGAAATCCCTCATCATATCCTCTATGACCTTGATAGTTCACTTTTCCTTCCCATCTAGATTGGGGTGAAAGGCTATACTCATCCTCATATAGGTCCTGAATAGCTCTTGAAGGCCTCACCATAACCACTAAATAAACCTCACCTCACGTTCAGAGACAATCATCAAGGGAAACCCATGAATTTGAATGATCTTTTTTACATATAACTTTCCCAAACTCTGCACCAAACTCTTCTCCCTAATATAATTGAAGTGTTCCAACTTTGTAATTTGGTCAACTACCACCCATGTAGCATCATGGTCTCTCACCATCCACATAATCCTTGTCAAAAATTACATTGATATTTCATCTCATTTCTACTTTGGGATATCAAGAGGATACAAAAAACCTAACAAAACCTGGTTCTCAACCTTGAGCTTCTAACATGTGAGGCATGGAGAGATGAACTTTTCCACACTTTGCCTTATGCCATCCCACCAAAACTACCATTGAAGGTCTCTATAAATCATCCCTACATTGGAATGTAATGCCAAACGAGATGTTTTAAACTCTCTCATCACCTCATCCTGCATCATGATTGTGACCGACCTCCATCCCTGAAAAAGGATTATGTGATTTCATTCTTTAAAAAATCCATTTTGTGAATCTATTGATGATATCCATTCACATAAGACCCCACAGTTTGATGTCTCTCAAATGGGCCTCCCTCACACATTGGAGAAGTAGAAGATTCGACACCATTGACTAAAGAAAAGTTTCACCCTCCTCCCCAACTATGGTTGGTTGTAAGGAAGACAACTTCTCTGACTCCTCTTACACCAGACAAACCTGGGTCTTCTTGCTAAGGTAATATTCCACCATGTTTCCCTTACAAAGACTATAAACTATCTCAAAGTCTCAATCATATAGGAACTTTAACACATGCCTCTATCTTAGCTTTAGGTCTCTCTACATAAATACATACTAGAAACTCTGATTTTCTAAATAACCAACAATGCACTCTCCCCAAAGATAGTGCCCCCACATCCTCATAGAGAAGACAAACACTTCTAACTCTAGTTCATGGGTTGCATATTCTTGTTCATGATGTCTCAAATACATACCTCTTAATCAACACGTAGTTGATCCCAACTCTAGAGTCAACTCAATATACTGCATACTTCATTCCCTCCTCAAGTAGTCTCAAAACGAGAACACTCATTAGCCTTAGACTTAACTCCTCAAAGTCTATCTAGCACTGCACATTCTTAGTAAATAGCTTTCCTTTCTGCATCATGGTGGTAAAAGGGGATTCAATCCTGTAGAAGTCTTCCACAAGACTCTAGTAGTACCCTACTAATCCCAGAACACTATTCTCCTTTAACACGCTCTTGGGTGTCTCCCAAGAAATAACTGCATTGAACTTCATTGGGGCTATAAGTAATCCATGCTCATAAATGACATACCCTATAAAGTGAACCTTATGGAACCAGAACTAGAACTGCTAGTGCTTACCATAAAGATAGTTATCTTGAAGCAATTCTAGGAGCATCTAAAAGTTCTATGCATGATTATCCTCATACACATAGTATATATGTATGTTTTTAATAAAGAAAACAACAAATTAGCCAATGTATGTCTGGAAGATCTGGTTCATCAAATCCATAAACATATTCTGGGAATCTTTCACACTGAAAGGAATCACCAGAAACTCTTAGTGTCCATAGAAACTTCAGAATATCACGTTTGGAATATCCGCCTCATGAATTCTCAAATGGAAGTAGTCCTAACTAATATCGATCTTTGAGAATCATTTCATACCTCCAAACTGATCAAATATTATTTCAATCCTCAATAAGGGGTCCTTATTCTTTACCATTCCATGGTTCAGGCAATGATTATCTATACAAATCCACAATCTCATGTATTCCTTTTTCATGAACAACACTAACATTGCCCAGGGGAAACACTGGTTCTGATAAATCCCTTCTCTAAAATATCCTCCAACTACACCCTCATCTCCCAGAGCTTAGTACGGTTAATTATAAATGCCACATAAGATATAAGTGTAGTCTTGTGATGCAAGTCGATGAAAATATTCATCTCCCACCATGAAGCTATTTCAAATATTTCCTTGTAAAATTCATCCATAAAATCATACATGACTGAAGGAATCAATTTGCTAGAAGGGTCTGTTGCACCAAGGGATACACTCTCCAACTGATGGGTGATAGCTGATGGGTTTAAAGCTCCATCTTGAGAAACTCACATGTCCTTCCATGAGGTTTCTCTTAACCAAAAAGGGTAATCTTGTCTTATAAGTTTGAAGTAACCTGACTCATATATGGTGATAGTCAATCTAGTCATGGAATATAGAAAACAATTCTATATCCAAGATGTTGTTATAAGGACTCATTGTGATGACCAAAATGTCCCATGAGAAACTCTCTTCACCATGGGATATCTTGTACTACTAGATGATGAAGGATATTGAAGAAGTTCTCCCTGTAGAAACCTCAAGGAAAATCTACTAGGATAAAATCTCAATTGAGAGCTTCATATCTTGAACCATGAGTAAATAGATGAAGTAATGACTTGCACTTGTGTATACTAGTACCGATGTATGAGTAAAATAAATATAGATGATACCTCTAATAATATCATGATCAATCAAGTCATATGTCTCTATAGACTATAGTTTCCCATATTCCAGGTCATTATCTCCTTAAGCCTTACTTGGGTTTCCCAATGGAGGTGGTGGATGGCACTCATAATGCTGTCCACCACACATAGATCCTCCTCCTATAGCCCCAACTTCTCCTCTACTAGATCTGTCTCCCTAAGGGCAGAACTACATAAATCTAGGATATCCATGATCATGGTGCTGACTCTTCCATTATGTTCCATCCAATATATGTCTTCACTCCTTAGTACATAAAGTCAGTAAATCATGTTCCATGTGACCTCTCGCATCATGAATATAACCTCCCCTCTCTAGAATTCCTTAGTAATTTACACATTCCTTATTCCACATGATCATGATTATGTGTCTATTCAGGATAATATCTCTTATAATGAGATCATACCGACCAACACCTGCTAGATACTGCATATGACTCAGCCCCATGATGCCCATTGCTAACCCCATCCACATGGAATCCCTCAGATAAAAATATCTTCATCACCAGTGTCTACTTCGATACTCTAGAATGCATGGGAATGCATGGGTTACCACACTGGCATGGATGTATCTATGGATAACCCTATTAAACATTCATGCCTAGAAGTATCCATCTAGAATCTTGTCGAGGGAGTATCGTATAAGGTCAAGAAACCTCACGACATACTCTGAAATTGCCATCCCTCTCTGATCAAACTCTAGAAGCTCTTGAATATGAACTGAGTGCAAGAATAAGGGGTATTACTCATTAAGAAATAGCTTATGGAATTCATACCATGAGAGTTCCAACTCGTCATGCATATACATGACTAAGATCCACTAACTCCCAAATTCTTTGTGGAAAAGGTAGAATTATAGTACAACCATATAGTTGGTTGGAATCCACACAAGTCTTAAATTAGGGATCACCCACTCAAGAAAATCCCCCACTGTGTTGGGTTCTATATCACCATGAAACCTCACCAGCCTCTATTACTGGAACTCACGAAGTGCAATAATCATGTGTGCATCCTAAGATTTCTCTAATGGTACTATTAACTAATTTATAGGTAAGGGGATGATACATATCCTCTTACTAGATTTATTATGTATGATGGAATCGAAACTAAGGCCTTATAACTCATCATATCTTCATTTCAATCCTGAATCAGTAACATTGATGGTTTTCTTCACGGAGGAATCCAAAAATTTTAATCAAGATGTACCATGTTCAGACGCGTATATATATATGGGGAGATAACTCATGAAGTACAATCAAAATACTCAATATTATATGACTCGTGTATAGTTTATCCCTGAAAACAAATGTCTCGGTGTGCTGGGTCAACGAGTAGGTAGTTAGAGTCTTGGTGAATGGATATTTTGGTCATCACACCAACATTTAGTTCCCTAGAAGGAAAGCCACACTTAGAATACTTTGACATAATTTCCCTAAGTCCCAACCAAATACTCATAATATAAAAACTAAAAAACTATCCCTATAAATGTATTGTTATCATACCAATCTGTCATGACCCAACCAAATGGGTATCAATCTATAACTACCCCAATCCCTTCTTCATAGTCCAAGAGCTAGTGAAAAGCACTGAAAGGGATAACTAATAAGGGAGGTCTTTTCCTAATGTACATGTACGCACACACCCAACTGTATCCATGTGAAAATGTAGTGGAATAAATATAGAATACAATAAAATATAGAGTATCAACCATGAATGTAACCACCTATAGGGAATACGAGATCCCAATAGTGTGTTCTAAAGAGAAATTGTGGAAAACACACACCCAACCAGAAAAAAAATGAAATATAAATGTTCAGAGAGTCTGGATATAGATCTACAATCCAAAAATACCATATGAAATCTAATGCACCAAGGTGTACCTATGATCTTATATAATAACTACCAACAAATCTATCATCTTCATAATATATGACACATTTGGGGAAGTCCCATTCAAGGGTGACTATATACATACCCAACATGACACCTTGAAAGCTAAAGGGGATGTAGTAAGAGACATGATAAATGTAAATATATCAACCCATACCAAGAGAGAAACTAAAAAACCAATCAACATGGATATATATTCAGAAAAAATAAAGAAGATAGAGGAAGGGGGTTTATATCCTGAATCCCATCCTAGGACAAAGAGTCTTCCATCAGTTACAGATGTCCATCAATGGTGGTCAACATCTCAAGTGTCCATCTAAAAAATAACACATGTGAAGCCACACCTCACCATTTTTCTTCATAGTTAAGGGGATACAATATCTAATTAGATTAACCATACCCTGATATGATAGGAGGGTTCCACTTAGTAGATAGATAGAGGGCCCTTTATTTTTTCCAACATGATTGTTCCACTTTGTAGGTAAATATAGGACCCATGACTTATCCCAATAGGATGGTTACACTATATAAGTAGAGGACCCATGCTCCAATATAGCTGGAGGGTTTCACTCTGTAAATGGATACGTAGTGGACCGTTGCCCCAGATTGTCAGGGTGGGGTCCACTCTAAAGATGCACATAGGACCCAATCTTTATTCTGTTAGGGGGGATCCACACTATGGGTAGAGGATCCATGTCCTATCCTATTGAGAGGATTCTATTTTGAATATGGATAAAGGACCCACACCCTAGTCCATTTGGGGGATCCAGTCTATGGGTAGATGACCCATGCCATGTCCTAGCAGGAGGGTTCCACTCTGAAGATGGATAGAGGACTCATGCCCTAATCTGATAGGGGGTTCCACTCTATGGGTATAAGACCCATTACCCAACACAGTAGGAAGTTTACATTATAAATATAGATAAAGGACTCACACCATAGTTTATTTTGGGGTTCCAATATATGGGTGGAATACCCATGCTTTATCCTTGAAGGAGGGTTCTACTCTGAGGATCCTTTCCATTTGTTATTGTCGTCTATCATCTCCAAAAGAAGCGTCAAGATCCTAAAATTTTTCATCATATCTCATAAGACACTAAAATTTCCTCTGTCACATTATATGCATAAAATACCCAGTATAGGCTATTCACAGACTAAAATATATGTCCAAATAAAGGATATAAGAGAGGTAGAATATTCTTCAAAAGGAAGTACATGGCATGTAAGGGACCCACATGATAGGTGGTCCCACACTACTATCAGGCCATGTCCTCTATAGTACAGGGCTTTCATTCCATGTATCCTTACATTGCATGTAAGGTGTCTACACATCATGTCTCGTCCACCCGGGATGATTGGTGTTCTCCTAGTTGTGCATGTGTCCTTTAGATCATGTCCATTTACAATTTCCATTTGTCTGGTCATGCACATGTCCATGTACTCCCAAAGTGCACACTGAGTATCCAACACCAAATCACATAGTGTTTCATATTTAACTCACCCAAAAACCCTAGCCACTATATTGGGTCACTACATGGTGTGTGTTCATCAGAATACATGTTGTGTAGTTAGTTTTTACACAGAAAGTGAAATCTACTCCTTGTATCTCAGATCTAGCTTCTCTACCATAAATCCCTCTATTTAACCACTGGAAAATGGTGTTAACTTTCTCCAGTCATCAATTATGGCCTTCCATTGGTTGGAAATCAAATATTTCATTCACCCGCATAATGTTTCAGGAATCTCCTGTCGCTCATCATGTCTCCTGATAGCTCACTAGATCCTTGATCCATAGTGGAATCACCCATATCCTAAAATATATCCAAAAACATTCCAGATTTTCCAATACATTCATTTCACATTAATCTAGGGCTACAATCATGCTAAATCCATTTTATTAATGTAAAATGGTGGTCCACGTAGGTAAATAGAGAATAATGTGAATACCGATAGAGGAAAATGGAAAGAATAAAGATTTAATAATTTTTTTCCAACTGTTCTCGACTAAACAATTATATTGAGGATATCTGGGGTGCTAAATCATTGAATATTGAGGTAAATCTAATAAATAATTTATTCTGATATGTGGGTGCATAAAAAGGATCTAAAAAACATAGAAAAACGAAATATATTTGATTCTGCTCAATATTTCAATCATAAGGGAATAAATCATCAAATGATGAGTCCTATATTGATTTGGATTGATCATTGGTGAAGAATATTTTATCCAACAAAAGAGGAAAATATATTTTATTTATTGTGCCTCAGTCCACCTCAATCTGAGTGTCGATTCAATCACCCGATCTTAATTCACCAACAATGGGTGGTGAAACCTTCTCTCAATGGTCCCAGGGTTATGTGGTTAACCCTAGTGATCCATAATAATGATAAATTTTTAGGTGGAAATTTTTTAGGTCATTTAATGAATTAATTAATTAATCCACTAAGCACACCCACCAATGACCGCTTTATCCAAACACCCCACACCGAAAAATTGTAGGTCATTCCAAGGGTAAACCTCATACTCTAGATTCAACTATGGCCCGAGATTTTTGATCTAAGACTCTTTTTAGTATATATCCTATTATTTCTAAAAACCCATGTGTGGGTTGTATAAAATATATTTAATTTTTTTATAAAATTAATTTTGGGAACATCGATCCTTAGAACCAAGAAATGTCTCAGCTCTAGGATCTGAAATTATTTCTAGATATATTTAGAATTATTAAAAGTAAAAAATAGGGTCTTCAAAATGGTCCCCATGCATTTTTTGTGTAAATTAATGAATATTCATAAAAAAATGTGGTCATATCTATGTATAATTAGCCTTGGTAACTATAGGAAGTCATACATGATGTTTCTCTCAATGTTATCTTGGAGAATCCAAATATTATAACCTTGTAATTCTATTAACTAAATCCAGGGATCCTCCAATCCAAGGAATTTTATGTATCAGGTTCAATCAAAATCTAGGTCCACACCCATGGAATTCTATCTCATATAATCAAGCTGAGTCCTTGGAGATCATCATATGGAATTCAGAAGGGTACCCCAAATGAATTAATGATATTAATATATGGAATTCAATACATAATACATCACCTAAATATAAGGGAGAGCTGGCCTAAGGCATTCTAAATGATGAATCAATGAGGAATAGAAGGTAGGTCATGAAATTACTTAGTATTGGAAAACCTTGAATCTAATTAGGCATCCTCTCATGGAATTCAAGTGAGTATCCTGAAAAAATCTATGATCACTGAATCCATTCAACCCATTTCATAACGAGTGATGAATTAAGGGATGAAACCCATAGAATTCCACCCATAACAAGTATTTACCTAAGGATAATACAATTACTAAAACTTTATTTAACAACCCATGCCACTACACAATCTCAATAGTACGTTCATAGGAGACTTATATTTTCCCCATTTTTTGGTTAAATAGGATTTTATTCAAAATATGTAAAGGAAAACTCCATGTAGTTTTATTAATTTTTCCATATATAACAAAGACCACCTATTCAGAACCCCATTGAATGGTCAAATTCATGCCACCATTTCAAATTTAATTTCAAATATATTTCCCCAAAAAATCCATTTCACTAAAAAAACCATTTATTTATCCAATTACCAAGGTCACACTATTACAAAAGTGTTCTACTTGGAACCAAATTATCATATGGATCAAACATTTCAATGATTCTAATTAAATATAAGGTTCAATTTAAAACATTTAACTAGATCCAAAGGTCATTACCCAATAAATATTGTGACTATCAACCCAAGTATTTATAAAATAAAAAAATACTATGAGAAAATATAAGGAACACATACCACATCTGACACTCCAATTATTTTTACTAGAAGTATATAATAGCTACCAAGGTTATTCGAGTCTCATATCTCCCACCAAGTACCTAACTTATGCCATGAAAATTAAAAAATACTAATTATAACCAAATTTAAATAATTAAAAACCCAATCCCAAATGTAATAAGTGATATTAAACCAACGTAAACCTATCTCAATGTTGGAACCATGTCCAAACACATGAAAAATTTCCATGGTGTACCCCCAAGAACATATTTGTCTAAATCCCTAACAACTATTTCCCAAACAATTACCCATAAAATTAAATTTAAGTAAAAAACCTTATAAAATTTATTGTCTATCATACCATCATGGAAAATACATGTGACCATGTGCAGACAACATCTCAGGATCTTCTCCATGATGGTTGAGGGAAATTCCCATGAAAATTAGGCATTTTCTACCATGACTTGGTGGAGTAGACAATAAAACATAAACAAAAAAACTCAGAAATTAGAGAGTATTATAAGGGAGGTCTTTAGAGGGTGATATTAACATCAAATCATAGAAGGATCACCCCAAAACTTACCTCAAACCAAGTTGTTTTTAAGGGATGAAGGGATCTTGGTCAGATGGGAGAGGTGACGCATGAGGAGAAGTAAAAAATGGATTAAGACTTAAAATATTATATTGTAAATGGTTTTTTGTAACTTTTTAAAGGGTTAATGTTTGAGCCACATGTTTTTCTAGACCTTTCACCAACCATGCATCCAAAATAATCTCAACACCTCCCCAACCTATACTTTTAGGTGCACAATTTGGAAAACTATACCCCAACCATGAAAAATGGAACTAGAATTTACATCATACTTTTTAAATTTAGCAGGGTCCCTTCACATGGAATAGAAAATTGTTCTCATGTACACAGAGAGAAACATAGTTTTGTCGCATGGTAAGAATAAACTATGTTAAAACCATTCACCATGTTTTGTTTCCCCAAAACTTGAAATTATGAGCCTCAAACCCTTGGGCCCTATCAAGACCTTTGAACCCCATAGATAAATTCATTCCAAACCCAAATCAGGTCCTTTGAGGGGTTCCAACACTCATGATTTCATTTTTATTTCTAATTCAAATTATGGATTGTCCACTATTTAAATAGATCAAATTTGTATTGAATTACTAATGCTCAAATGGACATGAAGGATTAAAAATATCATCCAACCAAAAGAATCCATGATGCTTCCTTCCAAATAAGTATAAGAATCTCACTCATGAAACGGACCACTGTATAACTACCTACAACAAATGTATCAATCCCAAAACCATGAATTTTCTATCATAGATTTCATTATACTACTTCAAAGCAATTCAAGAATCAACATGGTCAGGAATCCAACCAGCCTTTCCCCTCAACTGACCTTGATACCCAAATCACCCTGAGTGATTTGGATCTTAAGAATCCAAGGAACTCCACATGCCTTTTCTCAACCCTCACATGAGTGTCCAAATCCACAAAAAAACCTATTTATATCCTCATATAACCTCGAGTCATAAACTTATTATATTATCCCACCAAGGTTCACTATACATCCCTTGTACAAAGGGGCTCTATAACCATTATCAGAGAACATCTTGCTAGAAAATCCAAATGGTATGCCATTATAAAACCACTTGTGAGTGAAAATTGAAGTCCATATGATTATAATTTCAACAAAGAGTTATGTAACAATACATTGTATAAATTATTTTTGGAAATTTAAACAATTTAACCATTATCATAAGTAAAAAACCAATGAAACACTAAAAAACTTATGTAATGTGAATCCAATGTGCCAAGAATGATGCATATACAAGTCCTCTTGCCAACAATCCAAGATCCAGTCTTGCATAATAACAATATATAGTAAACAAATCATATGGAATAAACTTCTCAACCAAAAAGGAAAAAAACCAAAAGCAGTATTCCCACAAACCTAGTTACCAAGCCTTGCTACAAGAAAAGGTGTTCATAATGCACTAGTAATAGTTATATCGTTAGATCTATCTCATTATTATTACTTATTTATCATACCCCACATAATAAGATATGGAAATATTATCTGATACCACTTTGAAACACCCCATCCTAAGACCACTCTTCAATCTCTAGACCCATGAAACAACATAGCCTCAATTTCTCCTCGCCATACCCCAGAGGATATTAACTAGCAGCAAGATCCTAATTTATATATTGGAGAGACTATTCCTTTGAATCAGAGTAGAAAAAATGGAAACAACCAAAAAAATATACACTAAAAACATTACAGTATACCAAAAATCAATAAACAATAATCATGTTATATCAAAATGAAAAGTGATTATCCAGGTATCCATCCCAATTGATCTCTAAATGGTATAATCACAAATAAAAAATAAACAAAATTCATAACAAGAAAAATTTAAATCCTCGAGATTCACCTATACAAATCACTAATACTCATCAAGATTCTCCATCCCAATTCACTGCAAAATATATGATCAACCTGAAATCATAAAAAAATTCTGCATGTGTGCCAGGGTTCATGTGCAGTGATAAATATATCTCAATAGGTTCTCACCAATTTACTGTAATATATGACATCATATATGTGTATATGAATGAGGAAAATAATAATATAAAAACATGTTCACACAAGTGGGTTGGATGTCATGTTCTTACTAGTTCATTGTGACTCCATGACATTGGGACACCATGTTCTAACTAGGCCATTGTGAAACCTAACCAAACCTTATTTAAAAAAGTTGGATTCTAGTCAACTTATTCCATACCGTCCAACCCATACCCAAAGACTTAGGTTTGGTCATCACTAAGTCCTAACCACTACCCTAAGGTGCATGATAGGGTCTTGTGTCTATGTTTTATACCATCCCTTACCAATCAAGGAAGGTCATTTGAAAAGTTCTAGACACTACCTTATCCCTCAAGTTGGTCCCCATCATTTCCCCAACCAAAACCTTATCACTAAAGGTATGTTCTTATGACACTTTAATTACTAGACCTACCTTTTCACCCATGGAGGTTCATGCCACTATCTTCTCACTCAAGATGAGGCCATTATCTTTACTACTACCTTTTCACTCAATTATGGGTCTAATATCACATTACCACCTAATATAGTCTTCTTAATCAAGACTACCCATGAAAATACCTTCTCACTAAAGGCAAGTCCACCACTAAGACCACTACATAATCACACAAGGTGGTTATGATATCACATCTAAACAATTATCTTCTCACTTAAAGTAGGGTTTTGTTAACACATTATCACTTAGTGTAAGTCCATACATCATAATCGATAATTTTCCATGTTGACATCCAAATCCTATCATTACAGCATGATCATCACATGCATGTAACTACAAACAAGGAACATAACCTATCCCATAAGTTTTTCATCTCATCACAGGGTTCTAGTCCCTTGAGACTTAGCCCCTCCTCCTAAAAAATATGTTCCAATGTACATCTAGGATTAGATTCATATCACCATAAGACTGTTCTATACATATATTTAATAAATTAGGGTCCTCCCAATATTCTCATCTCACCCATCAAGGCATTTACTAGGTTGCACTAGACCCATTTCGGTCTCTGGTCACTGAAACCATGCTATAGTACTCATAAAATGGTTACCTCATAGTCTATGGAATCTTACTGATGATATACTCTAAATACATGTCTCATCCTCTTCTATTTTTTCATTACATTTGAGTTACATTACCCCAGAACCATCCCAAGATACCTCACTCAAAGCCTCCTAGAATCCTCAATCTAACTCATTCAATAATCCCCATGAACCATACCTTGGTATCATCATCCATCTACCATATGTGATCCCTCAAACCCATAATCTATAGTAAATTCATATCTTTCACACCATGTCTAGTCATACAATACTCATCTCACCCATGGCACACACCAACCCTCAATCCATCGTCATGAGAGTACTCATCTCCAAGAATGACATGTACAACTATATCACCTATCCCCACTATGTTGAATACTCACAAGCCCTCCCAAATAGATCTAAGAGGTCCAAACTCAACTACTCAATACTCATCCCAGCATTGGGACTCATCTCAGGCCTCTTTTAAACTCAACCAAAACCTTCACCCCTAGAAACAAGATCATTGGGAGATCCCCATTTACCTACATTTTAGGAAAAATTATTATAACTCAAGGAGGCTCAATGCCAACCTCTCTCTTTACCTTAGGAACTTTAGTTCTTTAATTTTATACCCATTATCAACATTTACGAATAAAAAATAACATGGTATTGTATTAAAGGGAGCACCTAGCTGTAATACAATGTTACCATCATCTCAATTATCCACTCATCCTCATCCAAGATCGGCGTTCCTCATCCAAACTCACACCAAATGCTGAGGTCCAATCCCATACCAAAAATACCAAATAATTAATTTAAAAAAGTAATAATTATTTATTTAAATTAAACCAATGAGGAATGTTTTATAATAAAATCATTGAACATCACCACATCACAAAAACTATATGAAACCTTCGACATTAATCCTTTCTGGATCCCCTATAACCATGAAAATAAAAAAAACATCATCACGACTTAATTATATAATGATACAATGGAATAGACATCAAAATACTAGCTGAATTATCCTAAAATCAGAGGTAATGAAATTTAAACAAAAATAGAGGAAACCATAGTGATATACGTAACTAAAACTCATCACAAAATACAACAAAACTTTCCCTGAATCAAGGGTAATCATGAAAACCCATATATTTCATACAATTTAATTCATTATTTATTTAATAAAGATAAATGTAATATAACTCTAGATGATCATGAGGCCAAGTGTATTTTGGTAATTGGGTAAAATTATAACAAATTGAAACATAAATAAAAACAAATAAACTAAAACTCTATAGCATTCCCTTAAATTTCCTTGATTTTCTAAAAATACACGGGATAACTTAAGGATATAGAAAAAAGGGGGTGATCTATAAAGCCTGGTAAGGGAATAATAAATGAATAACACAGTGATTTTAATGCATGTGATTCAATATGAATATCAAGGTAACATAATTGGGGTGTGAATAATAAACCTGAATATCAAATCATGATTATAGATGATAACATAAAGGCAACATTGGAATGTGGAAACAATACAAAACATTACATCATAAGAATATATTAAGGATAAACACCAAAAAATAATAACATAGTGTGCTTAGGATAACTGCATGTAATCCATTCATGGAATCACATGACATAAAATATTATCTAATTCATTAGAGGGCTGTATAATTATGATTCCACCCATCACATTCATATCATGTACATGAATAAGTGTTCCATATATATCATACAACATAAGAACTTATTTCATTAATTTTAATCCCAAAATTAAGGTGTATGGATTAAATATATGTAATTCCACATTCAATAGATTATAGGTACAACTAGGTGAATACCCTAGAGTGGAAATGTGTATGGTTCTTTAATACACAAATGTTTTGAAGGAAAAATCGCATGCTAATTTTGGAAGCATAATGGGGGTATAAAAATACTTATAGAAGGGGTAAATGAGAGTGAAAGGATGTATCTAATTGCATGGAACTCATAATTATAGTAAATAGATGTGTTAAAAACACATTACAGTATCAAACATTTGAAATAAAAAGTTTCTTGGTGAAAGGGAAGCACTTCAAATAAAAAGGAATTGGAGAGTCACTTACCTTGAGAGGGTTCTTCTAAAGGATTTTAAAGAGCTTCTTAAGATCTTGGTAACACCTTAAGATGGATCTAGAGAGGTAAGGGAAGACTAAATTTGTGATAAAAGGGTTTTTATAGAATATTAATTTGATTTTGGGTGGTTTTTTATAGAAAAATAGAGAATAATTCATTATTAATTTACAAACATAGGTTTTGGACTCTATATGATAAATTAATCTAAACCACAAAAAAACCATGGTTTTTGCACATGGTTTCATCCAAATAGGAGTTTATTTCATTATTATATAATATTTATAACCAAAATCCATAAAATAATACCCTTGGTGATGTGGAAAGAAGTCATGGTTATAATGAATTGATCTTCAAACCATAAAATATGATATAGGTTTTTGGAGGATTCATTAAGGATCTATAAAATTTATAAAATAATTTCAAAAAGACATTATTTTATAGGGTAAACATAATTTTTATCTTGTACACTCTTTATAGTATTTATTACATCACTTTTGGGTTGTTATAATGTCATAATACATGTTGTATAATTATATCATGTTTAATTTTTATCCAAAAATTCAATTGTTTCAAAAAATTAACTGTTCGATAATTTCAACATAATGATTTAAAAAATAATGTCCATTATATGAAAATAATTCTATAAATATGATACTTTTCACTTTTAAATATAGAATCACCATTTATTACAAGATACTGGTTTTTTTATAATAACAGTTTTTTACCCTTATAAAAATAACAACTGACTTTGTAAAACTATATTAACATTTATATTTAATAAATATTATTTAATAATAATATTTTATAAAAATATATTTTATTTAAAAAAAATTATTGAATTCATCAAAAAGAGTGTCTTGGTTGAAACTATTTATTTCCCAAAAAACAATTTCTATTTCATTATATCAAAATCTAATTTTTATCAAACATATTATTCAATAACTATAAAGTAGTTTAGATAAATATCATAATTATTTTGTTAAAAATAAAAAAATATAAATTCATACAATTTGGGTCTAGATACATAACCATTTATTTCACTAGTGAATTCCCTAAGAGTAAGGTGTGTGATGGTGATATTTTCTTAGAGTGGTTCTAAATACATGGTTTAGGTCATGATCACAATGAGCTTGAAATTATTCAAAAAATAGTTCCTCTCAAGATTTAGTTATTGAATATGGGATTTTTCTTGGTTAAGGTAAAATCTGATTGATGTTATCTCCCTTAGAAACTCTGATAATGGGCTTCATAGGGTAGTATCTTACTTGTAGAGAAAATTGTGTTCTTTGTATGTGTAAATTGGATTTATCATAACCCTATTCATATAATAATCCTATAATTAATGTATAATTACTATACTATCAATGGTTATGATTCTTAATAGTATTTTCAAACATATATATTATATAACTTATAATGATCCAAAAAACCGAAGTAGTGCATGTGTTTTTTTTATAATTTCATTTCTTAATAAATAATTTACTCATTTAAACGAATATTTTGTTTATAAATGCTCAAGTTGTTACATTATTCACCCATTTAGAAATTTATATATCAAAATATCATTCATAAACAAAAATTCATTTGGTTAGTTATGTTTAATCACCTCTTCTGGTTCCAATGATTATTCCTAAAACTTGTGGTTTTATCATAAAACATTGAACATGAGAGTTTTGGTGTTTCATTTAATCGTGTCTTTATGATATGAGAGCATAAATATATGCTCCTAATATTAAAAAACATTCTCTAAGGGTAAAAAATTTAGATTCAATACATGTGAGGGGTTTGGTATGTACTTCCTCATGATAGATTGTTTCAATGAGAAATAGATAGCCACTAGGTGCATTTGGTTTGGTCTATAGTTGATTGTGAGTGAGGGGGAGTTAAAATCTGTTGCATAATCCTTTATGTTGGGTTAACATTTTTTTCATAATGTAAAATCCCAATAGTTCCCACATCCATAACTATTTATAGACTTACTTTCCAAATCTAGGTGTTCAGTTGGAGTTTCATACCCAACAATACTTAGGAACTCACATTGGTAGAGAAGATGGGAGGTCAGGCTCATCATAATATTTTTGAGGGAATTTTTTCCTACTTCAAGACTCTATTATAGATTTATGATATGTTTATGAATATCTTCATAATATCAATATGGTACTGGTTACCCTAAAAAAATTACCTTGGGTAAACCCCTTTTATGTGTAGAAGAAGGGGATCTCGTTAGTGAATCCATATGTATACACCCAAGGTTCTTCATATATTTCCAAATAATGAATAGATTCTTATATGTTGAAGCCACATACCTAGGAACTTCTAAATTTACAATCATGTAGGTATGTGGTTAATATTTTTAGGAGGGTAATGATCCATTATGATTCATCCTATATATCTTGTTTATTAAAAGAATAAAAACCCACTAAGTTTATTAAAATCATAAGTTTAACATCATACATAAAGGTCATATGTGTGGGAACATAGGAACTGAATATTTGAGATCGAGTCTCAAGGGTACATCATATGATTTCTATTTATAGTAGGAACTAGAGTTATCATAGTTCATTCATGCCCTTGGGACTATCCCCAAGGTAGATTCCATCATACGGGATAGTTTTTATCTTTCCACTCATCAAGGATTACATACTAAGATTACCCTAGATGGTGGAGATTCATGATATGAAAGATATGTCCATTGCAACTCCCTAAGCCCATGTGAGATATGATCAGTGTGAGGAATAAAGGATAACAAGTAATCAGTATCACTTCATGTGGATGTGGGACTTATGTACTAGGAAAACCCTTGGGATGTTTAATATAGAATACGGGCCTTAGGAAGGAAAACTACGTATCCTTTTTATAATTGGAATCAAATTCATCAAACTTTAATTGTCTTCATAGTCCATTGATGGATGAGGTAGAAATATTACCCCATGGGAATGGTTAGATCTTGATGGTTAAAATGTCAAAGACATAAGGGGACTTATACCGAAGTGGGTTCCCATTAGAGTTCGGGTTAAGGTCTTAATGAGACACCCTATGTATCCTAGTCATGAAAGGAATCAGATTTCTCATAGTTCAATTAGTTAGGGATTAAATACTGATGTTACCCTTATATACATGACATATAATATTATTTCGTTGGTTGGGGATTATATATTGTGGTTTACCATATCCTGATAGAGACTTTTCATTGGAATGATATGATCATTATAACTTCCTAATCCAATATGAGTTATGCTTGGTGTGAGAAATAAGAAATGTGAAATGATTAGTATCATTACTTGTGTATGTGGGAATTATGTGCTGGTATGGACCTTTAGATGCTTAATATAGATCTCGAGCATTAGGAATTTATATTAAATATCCTGGTTATAGTATGAATCAATTTCATCATAGTTCAATTTTTTGGGGATTATAAGCTAAAATTTCCCTTTTGACATGACATGCTTTCCTCCCTAACATACATTGATTGTCAGCTCAACAAGCCTTGATGATCTACTTGACATGTTGGATGATGTATGCCTGATAAGTTAAAATACAATTTTATGATCTAGTTTACTTGTTCAAGGGATGTTGCATAACATGGATGGAATGTCTGAAGGTTGTCGCATGATCAAGGATGACTTATCAGGAGGAAATCGCAAGTCCTTGTGTACTAATACTAGAATAAATCACATGATCCTAGATGGAATACATATAGGGAATTTCATGGACCCACTGACTTTCCCTAATGTCAACATGAAATATGGATGACATATTGGGAGGGCGTCGTGAGTGTTAAAGTGACATGTCTGGTGGGTGATGCATGATCCAGGCTGACATGACTGGAGGGTTCCATGAAATCCAATTGATATGTTTGGAGGACATCATGAGTTCTAAATGGAATATCTAGAAGAAATCATGAGAGCCAGTTGATATACATTGGGGCTATCATGAGACTCATATAACAATATTGGTTATTCCATATGAGTTGGGAGACATGTCTGAAGAACACTGCAAGGTCTGGATGGTGATATTTGAGGGTTTCATGGGACTTTAGGTGGCATGCCCGAGGGGTTCCATGTGACTTTCTCTTGACATGTCCAGTGGACTTCACATGATCCAAATATTATACCAATGGAAAGTCACATGACATGGGCGACATGTCCTCATGTAGTCTCATACTTGAGTGGTTCATGTTAAGCACATGAGGATTAGTGTATGTGTTCTTTTCATAAGTCCTTCATATTTTAATCTTTTTTCTAGACTTTTACTTCATATTTTGTAGATATTTTCAGAGTTATATTTTTTTAATTCTCAAATGTTTCATAAAATATGTGGGATTTACTTGGTGTAACCCTCCAAAAGTCCTTAATGTGATCTATGAGTGATCATGTGATGTTATTGTGCATGTTTCATGGTATCTCTAGTTGTTCCTCGAACCTTAACTAATGGGACTCTTTTTTGGACGTTAGATTAGCCACTCCAAGAAATCCTCCCTGGTGCTTTAGTGCACTAGTGCAAGGTTCTAATAATTCTTCTATCTCTCTCTATGTGTGTGTGTTTGTGTGTGTGTTTGTGTGTGTGTGTTTAGATGCTGGGTTGGTGGATTTGTAGGCCTCTCCACCCGAGTTATTCTCCTATTTGCAAGGAGTGCATCACAAGAATCCAGGAAAGAGTTAGTAGAGGGATTTGGCACCATTAATCTTCATAAGGTCTTATCATAGGTCATTCTGGTGGGGGGGGGGGTCACCTGATTTTTAGAGACCATGATATCATCCCGTCAATGCCTATTTTATTTAATTACAACTAATTAAAGTGTTCTTGATGAATCATGTGAAAATTCCCAGAGTCTTTAATATTTTTTGGTTTACATGTCCAAGTACATTGGTGAGACCATGATTCATATTTAAAGGCTTTCAAATGATATGAGAAGACATGTCTTGTAATTTTTACCAGGCTAGGATGGATTTTTAGGGGGACTTTGTGAGATCAAATTATATTTTCAAGGGGTCTTGAGATACTGAACTGGTGCATCACATGAGTTTTATAACCACAATATGTTCCTATATTCTCAACTTTTTATTTCCTTTTTTTATTTTACAAAGTTTAGAAATCGTGCAAGGTTGTATGGATGTTTTCAAGGAAAATCATTCTCCCCATTGATGATGTTTCGCATCAGTTTTATAACTATAATAGGCTCTCTCATTTTGGATATTTTTCTAATATTTTCAATGGAGATGGTTCATCAGGAGTCTACTAGTTGACCAACTTTGTGACCTGGGGTATCTTATCTAGCTGTCATCATGGGTTTAGAAATTATCCAGGATACCTTTTCAAAAGTATAAGGACTAGTCGAAGGGACTTTGTGAGGAATTCGACAAGCTATGTTTTTTGGGTGACTATCTATATAACATTATATTATTCATGTGATCGTTTGTCTCCAGCGAGTTCCCATGATATGCATGATTATGGAAAACTTATTCTTACTTTGTTTTACAGGGAAAATAATACTCATATCAAGGTATTTCTTCCTTATTGAATTTTTTGATGCTCATTTGTTGTGATTCAATAAATCCCTCGTGGATCAGTGTATGATGGGATAAGGACTTGGTTCTGAGGCAAGTAAATTCCAACCTAATTCTTTGGAACTATCACTAATTAGTTTCTTTATCGATGCTTGGTCTATCATGAAATGTTTATTATTCTTCTAGATTCCCTATAAATAGAGGGGTAGGGAGGGATTCATTCACAGGATACTCATTTCACCAACATTTTCTTGCCTTTCATTCATCACATAACTTCATCATTTGACCTTCCCAAAAGAACCCATAATGATTCATCCTTGTGATACTTGTTTTCATGAACTACTACACAAGGCATCCTTTTCTTAGGTGCCCACTCGAATCAACCACAAACTAAATTTTGAAAATTGTTTAATATTTGTTCTTGGGGATGCTCTATTTTCTTGAGGGATTCACATGAGTTTATAGATTGCTCTCATGATTCTTTTATTATCATGTGGCTTGCCTGACCATTCCAAGGGTATGAGATCCTAAGCCTTTTGAGGATTCAGGTGGTTTTGAAATGCCTTGTGGGTTCATGTGACCTGCGATATCTTCAAGAGTTAGGAGGTTTGTGAGACTTTTATACAACTTAAGAATCCCTTTGGTTCATGAGATTCCCATGAAGGATATTTTAATTTTATTTCATTCTTTGGAAAATATTTTATTTTTTCTATCTAACATATTCCATTTACTTTTTTTCAGATGGATTCCATCTCTCACCAAATTTCTTCTCCTGTAGTTAATCAAAGGGCCATGATGATTACAAACTGTAATGTTGACCCTCGATACCATGTGAATTATGAAAACAATATTATAAAATAGATTCTTCCTTAAAGTTTCAAAATTATCATTTATCACCCCAACTTTATCTATACAAGTTCATCTTGCTAATGATTTTTTTTATTCCTTATTCGTACTTCAATCTTTAGTCTTTATGGGAACTATCACCTCTTAACTGTATTCAGACTACAATTATAGAGGATGGAAGACTGGTTATATCTCGATCCTAGGGGTTGTCTTATATATTTTAAAACTCTCCCTTTGTTATATATGACTATTATTTCACTCATCATAACATCACATAGATAAACTAGACTATATTCATCTCTTCTATGAAAAAATTTAGAAATGGCTGGAGCTCAAAATGGGACCTCCATCCTGGAGGTAAATTTTCAAATGAAGGGGCATGGATATTTTGGTGTCAAGAGAAGTTTCTTAAAGTTCAATGACCAATTATATAAGGTACATATTAATGATTTAGTATAGATTTCCCAATTTATTATCTATCGTTAGCCTTATATTATTTAAGAACTGGTCAGTTGTTGGTGCCATGTCACCAAATCATTTCATCTATCCCATGGCGAGGTGGTAATCCACCTATGGGATATATACTAACTAGGGGGGATCCCCCCCTCTTTTAGAGATGTATGATGAGTTCCATCCTGCCTTAGATGTATTGGATGACTCTTTGCAGAATCTCATCTTATAAAGGGATGTGATCATCATTATGATGGAAAATATAAGAAAAAATATGAATATGTGCTCTCTTATCTCTTTAAAAACAGGATAAACATTTATCTTTGTCTCATTGGGGTTAGGATAACTGCTATATTCCAACATCAATTCCATTCCCAACAAGTCTATGATAGTTTTGACTCGTATTGGGCCATTTTGGTAGTCATGGATCATACTTCATGGGGATATCATGTGAATCTAGAGAACTCTATGAGCCTTAGGATAGAATGATTTATAGTCATGTTTCAGAATGGGTGTCTTTTCCTAGATGGGGCCATGCATTAAATTGAATGCCTTTACAAACTATTAGGCCATATTCAACCAGGAAACACCTTATATACGGTTAGGGTACCTTTTCTATTTTTATTTGGTTGGATAGGGTAGAATTTCTATTTCTACGAATACTGCTACACCACCATGATCCATGGTGTCTTATCTTATCCCAAGTTATTGAACATATCTAGGGTTGTGGCTATGTCACTATGCTCTAGTGAGGTTATAGATGTATTGATTCAATTTGATATCTTTGATTTAACCCCTTATCCTACACCAACTAGGTCGATTGTTGATAATGTAGGGGATTATTCTGTGAATGGTTATATATGATCTCCCTTCGATATGGGGTTCTTACAGCTAGGATGGATGGGTGATCGTCTACAAGCCATATACATTATAACACCCCAAGTTTTATGAACCTTTTATTTTATTCTATTTACCCAAATAAATTAATTTTCATTTATTTCCTTCATTTAACTAATTCAAACATTACTTACACATGGCACCAACTTGGCTTGTGCTACACATAACACTGACTTGGCATACATTACACCCAACACCGAGTTTCTACGAAAGATAATTTTTTCTAATTGTTTAAACGATATAGTTATAAACTAGCCATTAAACATATTAATATTAATATTAATGAATACTTTTAAAATATTGTTTATGATGGTTTTTTATAAATAAAAATTATTGATAATTAAAAATATACTTTTTGGTAAAGTCTTTATATGTTTAAAAATATTATTTTCTCAAATAAACAACTTTTCATGTCCTTCTATGAAAAGTAATAAAATTAATTTTTTACACATTCGGAAATTTAATTTCATAAAAGAAAATTTAATTTATAATTCCAAAATTATCTTAGGGTGAGTTTTATGATTTTCTAAAAAACATCATTTTTGGATGAATAGTCAAAAATACTGAATTTTAATTCAAAACTTCTTTTTCATCTAATTTATTTATAAAGGTAAATTATATTTAAATATGGTTTTAAAGTATAATTATATAAATTATAAATAAATTAATAAAATTTATTTCATTTGAACCAATTTCACATTGAAATTGGATATAAAAACATATCAAATGTTTGGTCATTTTTACTTTAAAAACTTACAGTGTTATCCCGTCTATGAGAATAATTTTAAATTAATTTATGACACTTTGGTATATAGAATTTAAAAAAAAATTATTCCTTGTTTTTAATCAGAATAATTTATAATTTCTAATAATATCAACTTATGTTTTTAGCAAAAATATCAGGGAATATAGTTAAAATTTATTAAAACGATTAAGGTAAAATTAAGCTTAACAGGGGACTAAGCCTTAAACTTAGGGACCAAATAATCTAGAACATTCTCCAAAAAAAATTAATGGCCATATTTTTATCCTATCATCCATTTAATTGAATCCTTATAATTATTGGAGCCACTTGACATGGGGAAAACATGGGTTGAATTCTCTTTTCAAAAATTTATAAGAATGCCACTCCTCCACCACTATAAAAAGGCACTCACCCCTCCCACATCCTCCCACCTCTCAAGAAATTTGTAATAGAAATAAATCAAATAAAATATCCTCCAAAAAACTCTAAATCCATCCCTGAATTCTCCCTTTTGGAATAAGTCTATCTAGGGAAGCCATTTGGTGCAAAACAAAAGGAGTTGCCCAAATAAGAGGTAACCTCCTTCCACGAGATCATTTCTTTTATTTTATTTCTCCACCACCTAAAATATTATTATTACATTATTATATGATAAAAAAAGTATGATAAATATTATTATATGTTGTTATATTATGTTTTCTACCTAAAATTAGACACACTTACATCTAATAGTTAATGAACTTATCGTTCTTATGTACGGCGAACCACCACCTCACGAAACGATGTTGTTCATTTTTCTTTTAACACCTTTAATGGTTGAGAATTATGACTTAATATATATTTATATATGATTTATATGATATTTATTATGACTTTATTCTTTTTAAATTATTTTATAACACATTTATTTACACTTTCTGTCTTTTTTAAATATGATAACATCATTTGTCAGCATGTGGACTACTGCCTCCTCAAAGCAATATGATTCTTTCAAAATATGCATGGAATGTATTAAGTATGGGTTTCGTGAAATTATATGATATATATTATATAATAATTATACTTTAATAATGATATATATGAATATATATACATATATTTCATTTACATTCTTCATTTCAATACGACAATAAAACAGAAATAGCATTCATGCTTACGTATGGTCTACTGTCTCCATGAACAATGTATTTCATTTCATACATATAAATTCTAGATATTATTTTAATACAAATATAATGAATATAAATTATATTTATATCATTTTTCAAATTTTTTAAATCATCATATAAGTATAAATACCAAAGATATAACAAATTATGACACATGCGAAGAACAAAGTGGTTATTACCCGAAGCGTAACCTTAACATGAAATTGTTAATAAGTGGGTAATATAAATTCATAATAAAATAATATATTTTATTATATATAATAATATGGTTCTTTAATAAATTGTTAGTAAACTTACATTTACTATACAGTAATCATGTACAAGTACGACAAGATTCAATACATAAGGTAAGGTAATTTCATCTCACATTCCATATTTGTGTGATACATTCCATGTTGATCACTTTTTTATTTTGTGTGGTGTATATACAGACCATAAATTTATTCTATGATTATTATTATTAAATTTATTAGTATTTAAAAATCTTTTATATGATCTTTCTTTCATTGGGTTTATGTTACAAAATTTTCCAAATCGGTAAGATAGTTTTGTCTCAATTTTCCTTCTTTGAGACACATGTTTTGTTATGAACCAACATTATTTTAGGAGGTGTATATACTTAAATTTTAATCATGAATATAATTATATTAAAGATATTATAAGTTTCATGTAATTTCATTTTCTTAAATGGATGATATTATCCCAAGTTACCATGTGGTAAGAGTTTATTGAAACAATCTGATCAAATATCGATATTGTTTATGATTATACTTCTATTGATGAAATATTATGATTCATATCCCAAAAAAAACTCAAGATTTTTTTATCATATATTTATTAAATATATATCCATACTCTTGTAACATTTTCCACTCTTTCTTATGTAAGATAATTAATAAAATGTTTTTAAGAAAAATATGGCTGTATTTATATCTTCAGTAAGAAATTTGTTTTATTTCAAAACCCATGTTTTCTAAAAAAATAAAAAAATAAAAAGATATTTGAAGATAATTTTCATGGAAATTTTATTTTAAATTTATTTATAGTTTTAAAATATTCCTTTTTAATTTTTCAAAATTATTTTCCAAGAGAAAATATTTTCAAAAATATCTTATGTTTTAAAACTAGTTTTTCAATGCAGAAAGAATATTTTCCTCAAAAATGTTTTTAGAATATATTTAAAAACTATTCCCCATATAAGGTGACATCTATTGATGTTACCCTTGAATTTATAGGGAAATGATTCAATGTGTCTGTTAAAATTATTTATCCTAATTGTTTATGTTTTGATGTCATGATGTTTATGAAACCCATTTCATTTTCATGGGTTATAGTTTGATGAATCTAATTAATCTTCCAATGGTTTTATACTTATGAAACCCACTTATTTTCATGGGTTATGATTTGATGAAATGGTTATAAAACATGTGTTTTTTCACATTTTAAGATATGATTACAGGTTTATGAAACCCATTTCCTTTTATGGGTTATGATATGATTAGTTGTGATCTTCTTGGAACATGTATTTATGATTTCATTATGAGATGGGTGGGACCTATATATCCCTTCAATGAATTTGGTAAATTTTTATATCTCTTTAGATGGACTAAGATTGTCTTGGGAATGAACCTTGCCTACTAAGATGGCCATGGAAGTGAACCATGACTACCAAGATGGTATGGAGAGTTAAATCATACTAATAATATGGTCGTGTGAGTGAACCATGAATACTATCATGGTATGAGGAGTGATCCCATAATAATAAGATGTCCCTGGAAGAAATTTCTTGAATACTATGGAAATAATTTTATATGCATATGTTTCTTCCACAATTCCATGTGTTATTCTTATGTTATGCTTTCATGGATTATTTTATTTAATTCATTACGATTAATGACTTATAAAATTTAAATCTTTATTCCCTGATTCTTATTTATGATCTACAATATATAGGTATGATCTTATATTTTCATGATCTTGTTCTCATACCCTTATTCTCATCATTATGTTTACATATATCCCTTGTTTACCCTTACTGGGCATCTTAGGTCACCACTTTTTATGTTTCATTTCCCCTAGTTTGTGAATAAATGTATTTTGTTTGATGTGTCTAAGAAGGCTGATAGTAAATAATAACCTATTGGGAGATAATGTAGATAACTTTTTTACCATTTTTTATGTTTCCAGGTTTCCAAAGGCACTAGACTAGTACAATATTTCATCATTTGTTTTTATAATGTATTACGTTTTATACAAAAATGAATGTAATGTTAATGTATGAAAAGTGAGGGTCAATATAGTTAGTGTCAGAGAAAAATATTATTTCACCTTTGGATACAAGGATAAGGAAACATTAGTGAGAACCCAAAAAACATGCCTAGTGATATGTCTAAGGATAAGGAAATGTATAGGAAATTGTCTTAGAATTTTGGTAAAGGATATAGTTAGTGGTTTCCAAGAAATAAAACCATGTCTGGATACTATAAGTGGATGTGGCTCTTGAACAGATGTACCTAGGGGTAACAGGTCTGACAAGGTTTGTCAAGCCTGACTCAGTGTAACCTGGTACACAATAATGGGTCTCGTTGCACACTAGGTTTGAAAATCTCAAGGGATGTGCTTGGGAATTCAAAAGCACTTCTAGAACCATAATGAAGGATTTAAATATAATTTGGATATTAATAACCTTGGATAAACATAAGGCTTCATAGACTAAAGGGGTTTTCATAATTTATACATCCTATAAGTTGTTTTTCATGATTATGTGGTACCCCACTATGACAATTGTTTCTTGCTCTATGCTATTTTCTTTTAGTCAATGGATGGAACCCAAAGAAACTGCATTAATGGTGATTGAAATGGATAATGTAATGACTTATCACATGAGAAACCAAATTCTATGGGATATGGAATGAAAAACATCATTTATATGCTCACATATCTTTCCCAATCAATGAATCATGCTATAATTCCAAATGAGAAAATGAGGGAACAACATTCTGTCGATTCCTTCATGAGGAAGCATCCACCTTTTTCCATAGGGTCTCCTAATACACTTTTTGCTGAATAGTGGATTGATACCACTAAAAATATATTTTCCATCCTTCAGTGTTCATATCATGATAAATTTATTCTATATGTTTATCGTTTAGAAGGTGAAGCGGACCAGTGGTCGAATATAATCAAGAATATGAGGAAGAAAAAAGAAATTGAATATATGGATTCGGATGAGTTTAAGAAATTATTTTTTAAATAACTAATATCCTTGGATTATTCATATAAATACGAAGAAACAGTTCCTTGAGTTGAATCAAAGGTATGATGAATATATTTGTACCTATGTGGCTAATTTCACAAGTATCATGAGGTAAACTTCAAGAATTATCATCCAACCTGAAAGTAATGATGATAAATTCTTAAATGGATTAAATATAGGTATCATAAGGGTGTTGTACATAAGAGACATTATTAGCTGTGAAGATATTCTTCCTTGTGAAATTAAGGTTGAAATGGAGGTTGGAGTCAAGTATCAATCTCATGGTTTTGACAAGAAAAGGAAGATGGATTTTAATGGACAATCTGAAAACTGTGAAGAGAATAAGATGATATTTCATATATTCCCTAAGTGTGGGAAAAAGAATAGATGAAATTGTCTTAAGGGGTATAATAAATGTTTTAAGTGTAGAAGGTAAGTCCATTGGGAATTTTATTTCCGAAGTGATGGGAAGAAGTTAGCTAATGGTGTGAATGGAGAAAAAGATGCACAGAATGAACCTCCCATGATTCAATGCTAAAAGTGTAAAGAGAATGGAAATTATGCTAACCAATGAACAAATGAAATGTTTGGTGATGATGATCAATTTTAGCATCCACTTAAGCCAAGATAAAATGGTAAATCTCATGCAATCTCAATTTCTAATGAGGGGTGTGATAACGATGTGGTGAAAGGTACACATACCATCAACTCTATAACTTCTCAAGTATTATATTATTCTATATCTACCCACACTTTCATATCCAAATAATTTCATAAGGATGTTATGATTCCCCCAAAATTATTATATTTTTAATTATCAATTAAATCTATTAATGGTACAATGATTTCATCCTAAGTCTATGATTCCTCTTCAATTGACATTTATATGAATGTGCATCCTAAAAATATTGGAATTAGTCCTTTAGTTTAATTTGATGTCATATTAGGAATGGATTAGATTTATTTTTAAAAATACCACATCAATTGTTGAGTAAGGGAAGTTAAATTTGATATTTAAAAACCTCCTATGATCATTCATCAATGTGATAATAAGTATTAACATCATGTTGAGATTACATATAGTGTTTGGTCTTAATTCCCTTTTAAAAGGTTTTTTTATCTCATATGGTTGAGGAAAAAATGACATCAATTATATACCTATTGTTTTGGAATTTATTGATGTATTTCTGAAAGAGTTGTATATACTTACACCAAAATGGGATGTTTAGTTCTCAATAGAACTCACACATCATTCCATGACAATTTCAAATACTCCTTATATAATGTCTTGGATTGTGTTGTAGTAATTGAAGAAGAAACTCAGAGAAAACATGATAAGGGATTCATTCAGAAAAGTGTTTCACCTTGGGATGCACCTATTATTTTTGTAAAAAATAAATATGGATCAGTGTGACTCTGGATTTATTATTGGTAGTTGAACAAGATCAAAATCCGGAAAAAGTGTCATATTCCCTGTATTGATGAGTTTTTTATCAACTTTGTGGAGCTCAATAATTTTCCAAGATTGACCTTTTTTGGATATCATCAATTAAGGATCAAGAATGATAATATACCCAATAATTCATTCCATACAAGGTATGGACACTATGAATACATATTGATTCATTTCGGTCTTACGAATTCCCCTATTATCTTCATGAATTTGATGAATATAGTCTTTAGAAATTACCTCAATCAGTTTGTGGTAGTCTTTATATATGATATTATTATCTATTTAAAGATAACTGAAGAGTATGAATACCCTTTAATAATTTTACTAAAGACCCTAAGGAATGAGATTCTATATGAAAATTTTACCAAGTGTGAATTTTGGCTTCAAAATGATTCATTTTTGGGTCACATAGTCTTAATATATGGTATAATAGAAGATCCATCAAATATGGAGGCTATTGAATGATGTCCTAGAATAACCATAGTGACTAAGATTTGTAGTTTTATTGGTTTAATTGGATATTATCAATGGTTTGTGAAAAATTCCTCATGACTATCTAATACCCTAACCAAGTTAACTAAAAAGTGTCTCAAGGTCCTCTACAAAGATGAATGTGAGGAAGATTTCAAGGAATTAAAGAGAATGTTGGACAACATGCATGTGATTACATTTTCCTATAGTGGAGAAGGGTTTTTAATATTTAGTTATTCATCCAAGAAGGGATTGGGATGTGTTATTATATAGAATAACATAGTTATAGCCTATTTGTCACGATAGTTTAAGATTGATGAGAAAAATTTCCCAACTCATGATTTGGAGTTCGTAGTGGTAATTTTTTCATTAAATATATGGAGGCATTATATTTATGGAGAAAGGTGTGATATATATATCAAAAGTATGAAATATATATTCACATAGAAGGAGTTGATCAGTTTCTATAGAAGATGGTTAGAGTTGATAAAGGACTATTACTTCTCAATACATTACCACCCTAGGAAAGAAAACAAGGTGGTTGATGATTTGAGTCGAAAGTATCACGCTAGATTATACATGATGAGGACTAAAAGAGATATAATATTTTTATATTTAAAAAAGATAGAGATGAAAATCCATAAGGAAGGGGAAGAATTTTATCTTTCTCCAATTAATGTTCAATACTCTATCCAAATGAAGATTAAGGAGGAGTAAAAGGAAGATGTGGAGCTGAAAAAGAAGGTTAGAAATGTTCATGATTTTAACCTTGATCCATATGTAATGATAAAGTTAATGAACCAACTTTTTGATTCATCCATATTGGATTTGAAGAGGGAGATATTATAGGAATCTCATAGTTATTCATTCTCTATTCATCCTAGAAGTATGAAGATGTATAGATATTTTAATGAATACTTCTAGTGGGATGGAATGAAGAGATATATCATCGAGTTTTTATGATGGTTCTTTGTATTATAACAAGTTAAGGGTGAATGAAAAAGTCTAAAGGGTTGTTTCATCAATTACTTATACTAGAATGGAAATGGGAGAACATAACTATGGAATTTTTTATCGAAATTCCCAAAACCTCTAAGGGATTTAATTCTATATGGGTGGTGGTCAATTTCCTTTACTATGTCAGCACACTTCGTTACTATTAGTAAAGAATTATATCTAGATTATCTTTCCATGATATACATTAAGGATGTAGTAAGGTTTCATGGAGTAACACATTCTATTGTATCAGATCAGGATTTGAGGTTTACCTAAAAAATTTGATGAAGTATTCAGCAAGAACTTGATTTCAAAATTTCATTTCAACACTGCTTATTGTCATCAAATAGATGGTCAAACTAAAATAAAAATTCAAACCCTAGAGGATATGTTGAGATCTTATTATTTGGATTTAAAAGGTGGCTGAGATCAACACCTTCCACTTGTTGAGTTTTCTTACAACAATATCTTTCACTGAAGCATTCAAATGGATACTTATGAATCCCTCTATGGGAATAAATGTAGAGCTCCAATGTGCTAGAATTAAGCTAAATAAAGAAATATATTGGGACCTGAGTTAATAGAAGAAATGGTCGAGAATGTTGGAACCATTCCGTGTCATATCAAGGTAGCTCAAAGTTGGAAGAAAATTTATACTGATAACTGATGGAATGATCTAGAATTTGAGGTTTGTGAGAAGGTTTTCTACGAATCTCTCCCTGGAAGAAGTTTATGATATTTAGTAATAAATTAAAACTAATCCTTAGGTATATCAATCCATTTGAAATTATTGATCATATCAGGATGATATCCTATCAATTAGAAAATCCTCCAAATCTTTATCAAGTACATTATGTGTTCCATGTATCTCTCCTGAGGAAGTGTATACCTGATCCTTCACATGTACTAAACTCAAAGGTTATACCAATTGAATATGATCTTTCTTATGAGGAATAACCAGTTAAAATTAAAAATCATACAGAGAAAGTTCTACAAAAGAAGACCACTCCCCTAGTAAAAATACTTGTGGAGAAATCACCAGTTAGATAAAACTATATGAGAACTTGAGGTTATGATGAATCAAAATTACCCTCGTTTTTTGTACTAGAATGATGAATTTTGAGGATGAAATTCCTTTTATGGGGGGTAGAATGTAACTCCCCAAGTTCTATGAAACTTTTTTTTATTCTATAAAATAAATTAATTTTAATTAATGTATTTCATTGAACTAATTCAATCATTCCTTACACATGACACTAAATTATAAGGTGCTACATGTATAATCGAATAGACATATGTTACACACAACACCGAGTTTTTACAAAACATCATTTTATTGTAATAATTATTTAAACAAGATAGTTAAAACCTAGTCATTAAAATTAGTAATATGAATATTAATAACTAATTTTAAAATATTATCTATAATTTTATTATATAAATAATACTTATTGGTAATGAAAAATATAAATTTTTAATGTCTTTATTTGTTTAAAAATACTAATTTCTCAAATGAACTACTTTTCATATCCTTGTATGAAAAAAATTAACTTAATTTTATACCAATTTAGAAATTTAATTTGATAAGATAAACTTAATTTTTGAATTTATAATGTGGAAATTATCTTATGGTGAAGTTTTGGTATTTTTCTGAGAAAGTTCATTTTTTAGATGAATAGTGAAAAATACTGAATTTTAATTCAAAACTGCTATTTCATATAATTTACTAATATAGTTAGATTATATTTTAATTTTTTTTTAATGTATAATAAGATAAAATGTAACTTAATTACTCTAATTTAGTTCATTGAAACAAATTTCACATTGAAATGGGGTATAAAAATTTAGCAAACTTTTGATCATTTTTACTTTAAAACCCTGAAGTGTTGTCCCGTCTGCAGGAATAATTTTAAATTAATTTCTACCAATTATATTTTTGTATTTTTTAAAAATTTAGTCTATATTTTTAATTAGTATAATTTATAATGTTTAATAATCTCAACTTATTTTTTGACCAGAAATATTAGTGATTAGAGTTAAAATTAATTACAATGATTAAGGTAAAATTAATCTTAACAAGGGACTGAGCGTTAAAGTTATGGGCCAAATTACCTATACACTTGTCCAAAATAAATTTTCTGGCCATATTTAGACACTATCCTACATTTATCTAGTTTTTATAATTATTGGAGCCACATTACAAGGGAAAACATGGGTAGAATTCTCTTTTTAAAAAATTTCAAGAATGCCCCTCCTCCTCCACTATAAAAAGGAACTCACCCATATCACTTACTCACACCACTAAAGCAATTCAAATCAGACAAAATATGATCAAATATAATTCTAGAAACCATACCTTCCTTCTTTCACCCTCCATTTGGTAGAAATCTATCAAGGAATCTCTTTGGTGCAAACCAAAAAGAGTTACCAAAATAAGTGGTAAGAACCTTCCTCAAACTCCTTTACTTTATTTTATTTCTATAGAACCTAAACTCTTCTTATTCCATGTTTATATGATTTAAATATTATCCTAAATATACTGATATATTTTATATTAATTTTTTAACCTACACTTACACACACTTCCATCTAATGGGTAAAGAACTTACCATTCTTGTGTACGTCAAACTGCCACCTCACGAAATGATGTTGTTCATTTTTACTTTACCACCTTTAATAGTTGGTAATTTATATGGACATGATATTTATATGTTATATTTATTATTTTTTAATTCTTATTTATGTATTTTATAACAAATACCTTTATATTTTCCATCTTTTGTAAATATGATAACATCATTTGTGGATATGTGGACTATTGCCTCCTCAAAACGATGTGATTCGTTCACACTCTACATGGAATGTATTAATGATGATTTAAGTGAACTTATATGATATATATGATAAAATAATTATACTATAATAATAATATATATTCATATATTTACATATATTTCAACTAATTTCTTATGTTCAATACGACAATAAAATGGAAACAACATTCATGTGTACGTACGACCTACCATTTCCATGAATGGTGTATTCCATTTTATACTTCTATATTTGATAGATTATTATAATACACATATAATGAATATAAATGATATTTATATCATTTTTTACATTCTATGAATCATGATATAATAATATGGACCAAATATATAACAAATTAAGACACATGCAAAGAACAAAGTGGATATTACCCGAAGCGTAACTTTAATATAGAATTGTTAATAATAAGGTAATATATAGTCATAAGAAAATTATATATGGTATTATATATAGGAATATGGTTCTTGAAAATATTTATCACAAACTTAAATTTATTATACATGAATCTTGTATGAGTACGATGAGATTCAAGACATAAGGTAAGGGAATTTCATCTCACATTTTATATCTGTGAGATACATGCCATGTTCACCACTCTTTTATTTTGTGTGGTGTATATAATGACCATGAATGTATTATAAGATTATTATTATTAAATTTATAGATATTTACATATCAATTATATTATCTTTATTTCATGGGATTTATTTTTCAAAATTTACCAAATCAGTAAGACAGTTTTGTCTCAATTTTCCTTCTTTGAGTCACATGTTTTGTTATGCACCTATATTATCTTTTGAGGTGTATATAAGTAAAGTTTAAATTATATGTCATTAATATTATTATTTTAATTATATTTTAAGCTTCAGGTCATTCCATTTTCTTACCTGTAGATAATGATCCCAAGTTACCATGAGGTAAGAGTTTTTAAAAAAAATCCCATCGTTTATCGGGATTATTTATGATTATGATTCCAGGGATGAAATATTGTGATCTATATCACGAGAACACTCATGAGTTTTATTATCCTCTATTTTTTCTCTCTTCGTCTAGAACTCTATTTTGTTTAAAAAACCATGTTTTAAAAAATGTTTTTAAATGATCTTTGTTGATAAATTTCCTAAAAAATGGATTTTAAAAATATTTATGGATTTCAAAGCTTCCTTTATAAGTTTTCAAAATGATTTTCTCAGTAAAAATCTTTTCAAAAATGTCTTATGTTTTAAAATGTTTTTTTCAATGTGAAAAGGATATTTTCCTCAAAAAATTTATTTAGAAGATATTTCAAAATTATTTCCCATCTTAGATGACATATATTGGTGTACTCATGCTTTTCTAGGAAAATTACTCATTTTTTTGTTCACATTCTTTCTTTGGATGTTTTATTTTTTTATGGAATGATATTTATGAAACCCATCTCTCTATCATGGGTTATAGGTTTATGAAACCCATTCCTCTCCCATGGGTTTCATTCTTATGAAACCTACTTATTTTCATGGATTATGATTTGATTAAATGATTATAAAACTTATTTTTCCACACATTAACATATGATTACATGCTCATGACACCCAATTCATTTAATGGGTTATGATATGATTTTTTATGATTTTGTGTAACACATATGTATGATTTAATTATGATATGGTTGGACCTATATCTCCCTCCAATGCATTAATTAAATAAATATATCTCATCATTTAGACTAAGATGGTCATGGGAGTGAACCTTAACTACTATGATGGCCATGGGAGTGAGCCATGACTACCAAGATGGTATGTGGAGTGAACTCATACTACTAAGATGGTTATGTGAGTGAACCATGGCTACTAATATGGTATAGTGAGTGATCCCATACAACTAAAATGGCCTTGACAATGATGCCTTTAATAATATGAAAATAATTTTATATGATTAGGTGTTTGTCACAATTTCATGTCTTATTACTATGTTTTTCTTTCATGAAATATGTTCTTTATTTTCTTATGATTCATGTCTTATAAACTGCCAATATTATTTCCATGAATCATATTTATGATCTTTGATATGTAGTGTATGATATTTTATTTCCATGATCCTCTTATCAAACCCTTGTGTTCATGATTATGTTTACATATCTTCTTTGTTTACCCTTAATGATAACATTATATCACCACTTTTTATGTTTAATTTATCCCGGTTATTAAGATATGTATTATGTTTGATATGTCTAAGAGGGGTTCTAGTCAAGAAGAACATTGTGGGAGATAATGTAGCTCACTTCTGTAGCAATGTTTATGTTTCAATGTTTCTAGAGGAACTATACTAGTATGGTCTTTGGGTTTTTGTGTAATGTAATAAGTTTTCCACAAAATTAATTTAATGTTAATTTATGAAAATTGAGGGTCTCTATATACACCTTATCAGTTTTCTATTCAGTTTAGATACACCCAAAGGGTCTCCCCTATTTCTTTGGCGGGTGTGAAAGAGAGTGACACCTTGGGATCATTCATTAGTTTTAGATGATTTTATTTAATGAATAAATTGATGTTGATATCATTATTTTTTTTTGATTCTCCCACCTTTCTAAATCAAGATTTTGTATAGGTTGCGATATAAGCATATCCAGGTGATGTGCTAAGTTTATTGGTTCTTTATTTAGATAATCCAGTTTCCTCACCAACCCCTCTATCTGTGGAAATGAAGGAGTTGATTAAGTACTTGGGAGAGACTTATAGGAAACTATATAATCTTTTTAACAACCATACTTATAATGGTATTTTTTTTTTCAAAGAAATCAACCCTCCGACCTAAGGTGATGTCTCTATTGAAGGGAGGATATATGGAACCTCCTCTACTACTTCCTTCCCAGCTCAACCACATGTTCTTCCTTTAGGTTCACCCATCCTATCAGTCATAAATGATCAAACAAGACATAGGATAATCTGTTAATACATTCACACCTTGATTACTAAGAATCCTTTGGAAACATTTCATGACTAAGGATAAATCTATCATTAGTTATTTAACAACTTGGTGGAGGGTTGTTTTGATCGAAAACCACAGTATGAAATCATAAAGAAAATTATCCTAACACATAAAAATTTGGCCACAAATTAGAGGGTCTTTCAAGATCTTTCTACTGAGGCTCCCCTTTCTAGATTTATGAAGGAGGCGTTAGAGGAACTAGAGAAGAGCTCCCAGTTTATATCAAAATTACAAGCCCAAATGGATGCATGGACCCTAAAAATATGCATAAATGAGAAAATCATAGATCTCCTAAGGTGTAATATTTCAATGACATTATCCTTATTAAAAAATACTTGAAACATTATTTAGGATCATACTACATTATTTTAGACTCTCTGTCCTAGGGAAGAAGCATAATAGGCGGGATGAACAACACTTCAGTGTTAAATTGACACTTCTTACCATACTCTTTCTGACTTGGCCAACTAGGACCATAAAATCTTATTATAGTTCAAACTTTGATATTCACTCTATTTTTGTAGGATGTTCTTATAGATACTATGAAATGTTGAGATTCCACCTCCTGTATACTATAAGTGAATATATCTACTAAACTTTATTTTTTGTAGTTTTTTTTCATTCATGATGTGAATGACTTTTCATTTATTCGATATTATATTAATTGCCAATGGTACCCATAATTTTTCATAATATCCAGTAAAAAAGAATTAATATATTTGAATATTTAAATTTTAATAGATTCTTCTAGAGAATTGATCATGAATAACCACCATCATGGGGTTCATTATTGATGCATTTACTCTAGTTATCTTGATATTACCTGTTTTGTAAAAGGTTGATTTGGGTAGCATATATGTACCAAAGGGAAAGATTTATATCTTTTTATAAATTCAAAAGTATTAGAGATAATAGATGGATTTTTTAAAATTCTATATAGTGGACCTTGTGATATTTTCCATTCTTATATACTAAATCAATTATGTGTTGCAGTTTTAGGGTCTTTTAGCTCATACCTTATATCACTGTAGTTTAGGGTATTTTAACTCAGAACTTCTATCACTTAAGTTTAATGTATTTTAACTTGGAACTTATATCACTTTATTTTAGGGTATTTTATCTTGGGCCTTATATTTTTGTAGTTTAAGGTCTTTTTACTCGGACCTTCAGTCACTATAGTTTAGAGTCTTTTAGCTGGGACCTTAGTATGCCATGAAGTTTAATGTCTTACTTCCATGAATTTATTCATGATCATGGAATATAGTGAAAACATTTCATAAATATCCCAAAACACACTAGGTTATTTAGTTCTACCCTACTGTTTCTGAGACCCATGAGGATTAGAGATCATTTCCTGCAAGGAGGAGGTGCCTCTAGTTGGTAGGTCAAAGCCCTTATGCATTGATAGAATTGTCAAAAATAGGTGTATCTACACTTTTCCAAGGTTCATGAAAGATTTATGGGGGTAATATAGGTTAAGGATGAAATAATAAAGATACTAGGCCCACCTCGATAATTGAAATATGGATGAAATAATTCATAACCTAAAAGTTTGAGCTCCTGAAAATGGAATAGGGTATGCATGCCGGGGATGACTCGTAACACCCTGAGGTGATAAGTTCTTAAAGATTCTTTCTAGGGATCATGAGGATTGATGATCTTTTATTTAAAGGAGTAAAGGACTTTATTTGGTAGTTCAAATTCCTTATGTGTTGATTTCATGGTCAATAAAAGATGATCTCCACTCCTTTCCAAGGGACATGAAAGGTTTGTGAACACTAAGACATTGAGAAGATGAGGTTTGGTATGGGAGGAAAGCTATCTTGGAATGTTTCTATCACCCTAGGGTAGTTAAAGTATTAATTTTGAGGCTCAATCACTATGCCATGTGGTTTCAAATCATGAGGTATGGGCCACCAAGGTTCTATAATGGAGTGTCGCATTCTAATTTTGAGAAAGGGTATAAAACACAGTGACATAATATTGAGGTTGTATAATCCTCTTAGATAGTTTGGTGTCAATATTATAAATCATGGTCCAAAGTTATTGGGTTAGGATGATGATACAGGACAATCATACTGGGGATAGACCATATCACACTAAGGTTATGAGCTCCACTGCGATGATTTTAGGGCTCACAATGACTGGAAATCCCTTTTTGAAGAGTGACTCATTTAGTTGATGATAATAGGTGCATATTCTAGATCCATAGACATACATTCATATTAAAAAAAGGTCCCATAAAGATGGGTATCCTTTTACAAGCACCGGGGATGTTTTATGGTGATCCAAGGCACTAAAATCATGAATTGTGATTTGGGGAAAGTGTAATATCTAATAGGGTTCAAGAACCCTAAAATTTGTGTCACTACCGAGAGAACATATTCTCACAGTGAGGAGATGTGATAGATCTTTACTATAACTTTTGACTGAACCAGGGGTCCAAAAATCATAGATTGGATTTTACTGAGGGGGGGGGCTACAGTGTAGTCCCTATAAGATTTATTCCTAATTAATTGGTGCCCTACCATTTTTTTACTAAACTCTAGTGATGAAGAGTTTAACGAGTGAAGACTTGAATTTTCTTAGGCCTCCATTTATGTTCTTTCAACCTGACAAGTTTTATATCTTTTTCTCTATAAGTTTACGGTCTTATGATTTGGACCATTATATTCTAGAGTTTAAGGTCGTTTATCCTTGACCATAATGTTGGTAGTTTAAGGTCAGGATGCAAATGGACCCAATGTGGGGGATGATACACAAGGTCTTAATTAAGATACACAGTGTCAAGAGTACTCCAACATTCTTTTGAACGGTAGATGAAAATATTGTTAATCATGGGTTGAGGTTTTTAGGTCATGAGTAATGAAATGGGAAAATTATATTTTTAATGTTACAGAACACACTGGGGTGCATATCTTTTCCATGGTGATGTCAATGATCATAAGGATTGTAAATCCCTTTTATAGATAGATACATGTGGATGATCACAATATGCCCATATGAAGGATCCATATACATGCATGCATAGTAAAAAAATGCTCCCTTCAATCCAGGTATCATTTTCCAAGGGAAATTAAAGGATTTTGGTAACCGAAGGTGCTTGAGACATGATGTATGATTTATGGATTGAGGTTCTTAAAGGATGGTGGAAGCGCCTCATACTCTGGTTTTATGGGGTGAGGCTCTTGTGGTCCTTTGGTAAGGGATGAAAAATAAGTGATTTTATCTATATTTTAGCATCATTTAATGGGGATGTAATTGCTTACATGCTATTTAACATCATGTTTTAGGGACATTTTTTATGCATTTTAATCATCATGTAGTAAGGATGTTTGTCGTGCATTTTATCATCATGTGGTAAGGAAGTTAGAACTCATGTGTAAAATTGTACATGATATATTTCATTCACAAGAAAGAAGTATACAGACTTGAATCATATGTAAGAAAAATGATCTTGTATGACTCGACACCTATGTATTTTTGGGTGCATTTTTTCTTTGTCAATTGTTGTAGCTAGACCCCAGGATTTTAGATTTTAGCATCACAACATATTCTATGATGGTAGGAATCAAGCCACACTTGGTTCTTAAATGGGAAACACTCTACATAGATTTATCCCATATGTAAAGGTTGACATTGTTTTTTCTTGATTTTTGTAGTTGTAACTAGTATTGTGGATCCATGTGTTACTATGTATCCTATAATGACAAGAATCAAGACACACATAATTCTTGAGGAACCATGCAGTTTAACGTTATGTGGAAAGGTTGTTGGATTATCGGTGTAAAAATAGGTATGGTGGATTATACCAAGTATATAAATTTGTGTGCCACAATATATCTTATGGTAATAGGAATCAAGCCATAAATAGTTATTAAGGAAGGAAATTCATGCGAATGTTTGTCCTATAGGTGGAGAGGATAGCTTCTTATATTTATTGCAACTAGACCCAAAATTGATGATCCATGCATCACTACGTATCTTGTGATGTCAGGGATCAATTAACACATAGTTATTGTGGACTAAGGTGTGGTAGGATACCAACCACGTACAATAGCGGTCCTCTTGGGAGAGGTACATAGGGATGTGCAGTAATATATCATTAAAAGGACATCAACTGTGAAGTTTAACATCATGTGGTGATGATTCATGGTACACCTTTTAAGGTCTTGTATTCAGGACCTTGATAACCCTATCATGATTTGTTATTCCTTGTTCATGCGTGGAATCCCTTTCTAAAATTCCAAATCTCATATGAACTATACTCGATGTGAGAAATAACGAATGGAATGGGCCCCTCACACCATATAGATGTGATTAAGGATAGTACAAGGGAATTTTGTGTCTTGTGGTAACTAGACCACGATATAGGAATGAGGTTTCCCTACATATCTCATTGAAATTAGAATCAAGAAATATGTAGTTCTAGAAACCCATATAGTTTAATTTCATGTTGAAAGGACAACAACCATGTAGTTTAAAGTCTTGCATTAAGTAAGTGGGTTACTCGATGTGAAAGGGAAGTTAAACTATGGATCTATGTAGTTTTATGTAATGTGGTAAATATATTTTTTGTGTGGTTTAATGTAATGTCTCGGATTTTCCGTTTATTATTTTAAATATTATATGGAATTATTTCGAGATCGGGCACGAAGACGGCACATCATTCCGAGGTCCAGTGAGCTCGGAATGGTGGTATGAACTTTTTTTAAGTTAAGTGAGTCGGGACTTGTGCACGGTTGTGGCGGTTTCCAAACAGATGCCCGGATTAAAAATCTGAGCGCACCGTTGCGTCTGGGACGATGACTCTACCTAAGAATGAGTCTAACCTCAACAGGCGTGGTTTGAGGTAAAAAGTTAATTTTTGGACGTTTTAAGTAAAATAAAATAAAATAAATTAAGAAGTTTATTTTATTTCATTTAAGGAAACATCCGCTGCAGCGCGACAACGGCGCAGCTGTTTCCAAAAATCAATGGTTCATCTTAATAACTTCGAAATGGCTAGTCAACGTCATTAATACTGCCACGTAATTAAATGCCAACATGTTTCCCCTTTTTATGGGTTAACCAATTATTGATCGTTGGCAACGTAGAGAGAGGAACCTCTGCAGAATCCGCGGCGCGTTGGAGTGAATTCTCGGTGACGAATGACGACGGATCGAAACCAAGGATCGTTGTGCCGACGTTGAAGTATCTTGACAACAATGGCAGTGCGACGCCTTCGTCAACAATCAATCCTTTCTAAAGTTAGGGGTTTTTTATTTCAATTTCTTTCCCTGTTTCTGACTTTAAACAACGAACGTGGATCAACCATGAACAAGTTGATCCGTGGATTCGTACGTTCTTGCGGGAGGGATTTGTCTTTGGGAAGATTATGGGGAATTGATCCATGCTTTATTTTTTTTGTTGATTCTTGCTCCGTTTAAGCCTATTAACGAGAACAGATCAACGCTGTGATGAACGACGGAGGAGGTTTGTTCCTCAATCTATTTATTTGGATTTCTTCCCCATTCTTTCCTTGCATGTTCTTCGCGTTCCTTGAGGGGAGACGAACAACGGATCGTTGTGCATCTGTTTCGTGACACAAAAATCCCAAATCGAGGGTTTGGCACCGCAGCGACCTTGTAGAGGTGCGACGACGATGGCGGATGACGAATCAGACCGGATCGGAAAGGGGCGTTCTTCGAGCGTTCTTCGCTCGAGAATATCAAATCAGGTTTTCGGAGCTTATCGGAGGCCCGAAAACAATGGAAGCGGCTTTGTAGTGTCAGGGAGACCAAAACCTGGAAGTTTTGCAATGATCGGATGACCGGATTGATTATCGGAGCACCACGGGAGGCGCACCGATGAAGGGCACCGTTTCTGGAAATTTCCAGAATACATGGCGTGTACTTCCGAAGAACACGCCGTGTAGTACTGGCAGAGGCGGCTTGGGTTTCAGGGTCAGATACGAATGACACGGTGTGTGACCCCGGTCAAATGGCGTGTTGGACTTTCCCTGAAGCTCGGCGTGTACATTGGGTAGTACACGGGCACGGGATGAGCTACACGGCTTCAGGAGACACGGCGTGTACAGCGCGACAGAAGCGGCTACGCGGAGCTCGGCGTGTATTTCAGGGATGCGCGAACACGGGATAGAGTACACGACCGTGTACTCCATCACACGGCCAGTCGAGGCCAATAACGTGGGTCACCCCGCATGCAGATTACATGGGTTGGAGTACACAGGTTGATGGTCGTGTACGGGCACATGGCCATAGTACACAGAGCCAACCCCATTTACCCAGACATGGAGTGTACACCGTAATACATGTCGTGTACTTAGTTTTTCCTACACGACCAGCCTCATGACATGGGCCGTTGTACACGGGCAGTACCCATGGTCAGACAACACGGCGTGTATCCTTTCTGCACGCCGTGTACTTCTTGGAAAACGTCTTGGTCCTTTCATTCACCGTGCCTCAGAAATATTTTTCGTTTGGGTTAGTTCCCCTTCTTCTTGTTCCTCTAAAGTTCAGGCATCATTCCCTCATGCAAGAATATGATCCCTTCAGCAGGACCTTCTGTGATAGAGTCAGACATCCATCTGAGAGGCCCAGATCGAGATCCTCTATCCATTCCTGACCCTAGGTAGAGTCAGGAATCGATGTGACCAACCTTATCGGGTGTTCATCCTCCACCTAGATGGTGTATCACCTAACTGGTGAATCCGGATGAGTCGCGGTATCCGCCATGGCCCCGGCAGTGATCCTCATCTATGTATTGAGATCTTTCCCACTCAAGAGTGTGTCTCCCGTAATGAGTGCACCTATCTATCGTAACATTTTCACTCAAGATTATGTCTCCCGTAATGAGTGTAGATATCTCTCGTTATGGTTCCTGATGAATAACACTTCTCAGATGGACTTCATCAGAGCTATATGACTCGTGGAGTGTGTTCTCTCGGAATGAGTGTATCACGAAATCTTTGAATAGAATCCCTAATGGGGGTATGCGGTTGTGTGACTTGTCTCTAGACCACGGGTCTGGGTTTTGAGTATATCTAGTTTGTTCTATATGTTCTGTAAACATATAATTTGGATAGCTGAATGTACCTTTACTTTGTGTGTTTCTTTTTGGTTTTCGGGGTCCTCTACTGAGTATTGTTATACTCACCCCTGCACGGGCTTTTCCCATACGTCTGGTGTCCTGTATAGACGAGCAGCCTTTTGACAGAGTCCAGGGTGGACCAGGATAGGACCGAGCTTTCTGAGTTCCCTACAGGCCGAGGCATTCCTACAGCTATGAGCGGCAGTCCCAGAACCTTTTGTGCTTACAGGTTGGACTTTGCAGTTTTCAGACTCTTGTTTTTGGTGGGCTTGTATTCTGGCCCAGTTTAATTTTACAGTACTCTACCTTTCATCATACTCTGTTGGTTGGGTTATGTTATATGCATACATTCTTTTGTTCCTTAGCGTTTTACATTTCAGCATTCGTGGGCTTGGAGATGTGTGCGTGTGTACAGGTACTTAGGAAATGCCTCCCATATTAGTGATATGCCTACTCGGTGCTAGTCACCAGCCCCTGGCCTATTGGAGGTGGGCTTGGGGAGTCATGATGCGGACCCAACTGGGACTGGTCATGATAGAGTGGTATTAGAGGTGGTCGGTTCTACCTTAGGACCAAGAGTTTGTGTGTTTGGTTTGGGGCAATAGTGTTGAGTGTTTTGGGTTCAGCTTTCAGGCCAGAGACCCCAGTGTTGGTGTGGCGGCTGACGTATCCATACACCAGGACTCTGATAACCTTCTTTTCGACTTGGTACATGAAAACACTGGTTTCGGGGAAATAAAAAGGTACATGCATCATATAGGAATGGGTTGTGTTTTCCATGTCCTTTATGTCAGCTATCCAGATATACTCATTGACCATAGTACATCTTGTTTGTTTACAGGATGCCTCCACGATGCATACCCACTAGGGTTTAGCAGCACGATCACGAGGATGACCCCCTCAGTGACGAGGCTTCGATACAGGGACCAGCTCCCCAGGCATTTCCACCAGGTGGTGCACCTACTATACCACCACTAGTGGTGCAGCCAGTGGTACCCGCGGTACCGGCCGGCGAGGAGCGCAGGCTTAGTGTGCTCCAGGAGATTCAGAGACAGAGCAGAGTTTTCCGACCCTCAGGTGGCTGAGGACTGGCTTGAGGTGGTGACCAGAGTTTTCCGTCTAGTGAGGACACCAACAGACCAGATGGTGATCCGAAGAGCGAGCCTTCTTCAGGGTTCGGCGGGACGATGGTGGAGTCTGACCACGCAGACTCACGAAGAGGAGACTCTTTCATGGACGGAGTTTTAGCGACTCTTCAGGGAGGAGTTCTCTCCAGTTATGCTGAGAGATTTGCGCATCTAGGAGCTTCTCCATCTCCAGCAGGGCGATATGACAGTGGCTGACTATTCATTGAGGTTCACCAACCTCGCCAGGTACTCGATGGATATGGTCAGGGATCAGTACTTCAGAGCTCAGAACTTTGAGCGAGGACTGCGAAGAGACATCCAAGCTAGTGTCGTGCCCCTATTCATATCAACTTATGCTGGAGTGCTCGAGTGGTCCATGGTGATCGAGAGCTTCTTGGCAGAGCAGAGACAACCGCTGGCAGTCAGCAGCAGGCAGACAGGTGCGGAGACCCCGACAGCAGGGAGCCGACATCAGGCACGGGGATCTGGACATGGGAAATGTCATAGGAGGGCCCAGGATAGGGGATCGACATTCCAGGGATCTTAGGCTGGATCCAGTCAGCCTAGGGAGAAGCTATTCTATGCATGCGATGGTATGGGACATCTCGCTATAGATTTCCCGACCCGTCGAGCTGCTGACAGGGAACCGGTGGATGAACCACTGAGGCAGAGGCAAATAATGGGACAGGCAGACCCGCCAGGTGGCGGACGTGGCAGAGGAGCAGGGAGAGCTGCAGGTGGTGGAAGACACTTCGACTTACTTCCACCACCACCCCCAGGAGGTCCACACCAGACTCAAGGAGCTGGGGGACAGGGATGGGGACAGCTGCATGCAGTCAAGGCATACAACCCAGGGGCTCTAGGGATGATTCAAGGTACGATCTGTGTCTTTTCTACCTTAGCTTCTATACTCATAGACACATGTTCCAATCATTCCCTTATAGCCACATGTCTTGTAAAAAACCTTGAGATTCTGGTAGAACTGTTGACTCGATCCTTACGCGTGGAGACACCTATGGGAGGAGACTCGACGATCACGCACCTTTGCAGATAGTGTGATCTTACCCTTGGAGGTGAGAGTTTTGGTTGGAACCTCTTGGCGGTATCTTCGAGGCCTTATGACGTCATTCTCGGTATGGATTGGTTATCTTCGGTCCATGCCTAGATTGACTGTTTTAGGCGAAGAGTGCGGTGCGTCCACCGTGATGGAACGAGGTTTTCCTTTGTCGGAGAAAGGGAATCCCAGGTAGCATAGAATGAGATCATGCATAGGAGGGTTCATCCAATCGCTCATGAGTTGGATAGCCTTGCCCTCAGAGTATTGGATGTTGTGAGCTCCCAATTCCCAGCAGTGGTGGCGGAGTATGAGGACATTTTTCCCGAAGATGCTCCAAGATTACCTCCCCGCCGGAAAATTGACTTCTGCATTGACTTACACCCCGAGATGACACTGATTTCCTCATCGGCTTATCAAATGGCTCCCGCAGAGCTTCACGAGCTGAGGGTGAAGTTGGAGGATTTTCAGAGCAAGGGTTTTGTAAGAAACAGTGTCTCACCCTGGGCGGCCCGAGTCTTGTTTGCCAAGAAGGCAGATGGGAGCCTGAGGTTGTGCGTGGATTACCGGCGCCTGAACCAGGTGATGGTGAAGAACAAATATCCACTTCCAATGATCGATGACCTCTTCGATCAGCTATGAGGGGAACAGTGGTTCTTGAAGGTTGACCTTCGATCAGGATATCACCAGCTATAAGTGCGGGACGAGGATATACCGAAGACGGCTTTTAGATGCCTCTACGGTCATTATGAGTACTTGTTGATTCCTTTCGGCGTGACAAATTCCCCTGCTATGTTCATGGGACTAATGAACCAATTCTTCCAGCCGTACTTGGACCAGTTCTTAGTGGTCTCCATCGACGACATCCTTGTGTACTCAGCATCAGAGGAGGAGCACTCAAGACACCAGCAGATGTTTCTGTACGTACTTCGGGAGCACCAACTTTATGGGAAGCTCTCAAAGTGTCAATTATGGATTCAGGAAGTCCACTTTCTGGGACATGTCATCTCAGTAGATGGAGTAGTTGTGGACCCAGCCAAGGTGGAGGCTGTGTTAGCATGAGATCCACCTCGTAGCGTGACGGAGGTGCGGAGCTTCCTTGGGTTGGTAGGATATTACCAGAGATTCATTCCTGACTTCTCCCGGATATCAGCCAGGATGAAATCCTTGACCAGGAAGGGGAAACCCTTCTTGTGGACAGAAAAGTGATAGCAGGCTTTCAAGAAGTTGAGACAGAGTTTGACGAGCGCCCTAGTCTTGAGATTTCCGGAGGAGGGTGTTAGGTACATAGTTTTCTGCGACGCATCAGGGACCGGGCTTGGTTGTGTCCTGATGCAGTGGCATGCAGTGATTTCTTATGGTTCGCGCCAGCTTAGTCCACATGAGCAGAACTATGCGACCCATGATCTCGAGTTGACAGCGGTAGTCTTTGCATTGAAGATGTGGAGACACTACCTTATGGGCGAGCGGTTTATTGTCTACTCTGACCAAAAGTGCCTCAAGTACATCTTCTCACAGAAGGATCTGAATTTGAGGCAGAGTCATTGGATAGAGTTCCTCCAGGAATATGATTTTGAGATCATCTATACTCTTGGGAAGGGGAATAAGGTGGTGGATGCTCTTAGCATAAGGTCGACCTTACAGTTGTTGAGTGAGGCGACAGAGCAGTTAGTCGCGTTACAGTTATCCTTCGTGGATGGAGAGGATACAGCTCACCTACAGTCGATGCTTGTCACCCCCCCCACTCTTACAGTGAGTTAGGGAGGAACATCTTGGGGATGTAAACTGTGTGGCTTTACATGCTCAGTTATCCACATGACATGATCTTGATGGATATTCACAAGGTGAGGAGCACATACTTCTTTTCAAAGTACGCACTGTTGTACCAGTGGCATCGCAGGAGGGGGTCCTGAGGGAGTTTCATACATCCCCTTTTGTGGTACATCCTGAAGTGGAAAAGATGTACAAGGACCTCCGATGGTAGTTTTGGTGTTCAGGCATCAAGAAGGCAGTAGCAGAGTTTGTTTCTCGATGCCTCACATGCCAGAAGGTAAAGGCTGAGCACCAGGTTCTAGCGGGATTAACTCACCCCCCGGAAGTTCCAGAGTGGAAGTGGGATGGAATATCGATGGACTTCGTGACCGGATTACCATAAACATCCAAGCGGCATGATTCTATCTGGGTGATCGTTGACTGACTCACCAAGTCGGCCCACTTCCTATCTATCAGGAAGCAGAGTTCCATAGAGATATTGGGACGCCTCTACGTGCAAGAGATAGTTCAGATTCATGGATTCCCCTTGACTATAGTCACAGACTGAGATGCACGCTTCACATCTCGGTTGTGGAAGGGATTTCAGGAGGCTTTTGGGACTCAGCTACGCTTGAGCACAACATTTCATCCCCAGACGGATGGTCAGACGGAGAGGGCCATTCAGGTTCTGGAGGATATGTTACGAGCCTGTATCTTGGACTTTGGTCATAGTTGGGAGGACCACCTACCACTGGTGGATTTTACGTAAAACAATAGCTACCACTCCATCATTGGTATGACACCGTTCGAGGCCTTGTATAGGATACCCTACCTGTCACCGCTTTGCTAGACTGACCCTGGAGAGTCAGCACTCATGGGTCCAAAGTTAGTGTGAGCTACCACAGAGAAGGTGCAGATCATTCGAGAGAGGATGAAGACTGCACAGAGCCGACAGAAGTCTTATATTGACAGGCGACGGAGACCTCTGGAGTTCAAAGAGGGAGACCACGTCTTTCTTCAGGTCTCACCTCGACGAGGGTTGCCGAGATTTGGCCAAGGAGGCAAGCTATCTCTGAGGTTCATCGGAGCATTCCAGATTCTGTGCAGAGTTGGCGAGGTGTCGTACTGCCTAGCTCGACCTCCACAGTTACATCAGGGTACATGATGTCTTCCACGTGTCGCAGCTGAGGATGTACGTGCATGACCCATCGCACGTCATCGACTGGGGTGAGCTGGACATCGAGGATGGAGTGACCTTTTCTTAGTACCTGGTGGAGATCTGGAATCGGTAGGAGAGGATCCTTCGGGGGTGATCGATTCCCTTGGTGCGCGTCCGGTGGCAACACAGGAATCTTCAGGAGAGCACGTGGGAGCGGGAGGCCCAGATCCGTTCCCAGTACCCTCAACTTTTTTAGTAGCCTTTGTTTTGGCTTTTCAGGGATGTAAAGTCCCAAGGTGGGGATAATGTAATGTTTCGGATTTTCCGTTTATTATTTTAAATATTATATGGAATTATTTAGAGATCAGGCACGAAGACGGCACATCATTCCGAGGTATAGTGAGCCCAGAATTGTGGTTTGAACTTTTTTTAAGTTAAGTGAGTCGACACTTGTGTGCGGTTGTGGAATTTTCCAAATAGATGCCCGGATTAAAAATCTGAGCACACCATTGCGTCTGGGACGATGACTCTACCTAAGAATGAGGCTAACCTCGACTGGCATGGGTCAAGGGAAAAAGTTAATTTTCGTACGTTTTAAGTAAAATAAAATAAAATAAATTAATAAGTTTATTTTATTTTGTTTAAGGAAACATCCGCTGCAGGGCGGCAACGGCGCAGCTATTTCCTAAAATTAATGGTGCATCTTAATGACTTCAAAATGGCAAGTCAACGTCATTAATTCTACCGTGTAATTAAATTCCAACATGTTTCCCCTTTTTATGGGTTAACCAATTGTTTATCATTGGCAACGTAAAGAGAGGAACCTCTGTAGAATCCATGGCGCGTTGGAGTGAATTCTTGGTGACGAATGACGACGGATCGAAACCAAGGATCGTTGTGCCGACGTTGAAAGATCTCTATGACAACGTCAATGCGACGCCTTCATAAATGATTGATCCTTTCGAAAGTTAGGGGTTTGTCATTTCAATTTCTTTCCCCGTTTCTGACTTTAAACGACAAACGCAGATCAACCATGAACAAGTTGATCTGCGAACTCATACATTCTTGTGGGAGGGATTTTTCTTTGGGAAGATTATGGGTAATTGATCCATGCTTTATGTTGTTGTTGATTCTTGCTCCGTTTAAGCCTATTAACGGGAGCGGATCAACGCCGTGACGAATGACGGCAGAGGTTTGTTCCTCAATCTATTTATTTGTATTTCTTCCCTTTCTTTCCTCACGTGTTCTTCACGTTCCTCACGGGGCGATGAACAATGGATCATTTTGCATCCGTTCCGTGACACAATGATCCAAAATCGAGGGTTCGGCACCGCAGCGACCTTGTAGAGGTGCGATGATGATGGAGGACGGCGAATCAGACCGGATCAGAAAGGGGCGTTCTTCGAGCGTTCTTCGCTCTGGAATATCAGATCATGATTTCAGAGCCGATCGGAGGCCTGAAAATGACGGAAGTGGCTTCGTGGTGTCGGGGCGACCAAAACCTAGAAGTTCTGGAGCGATCGGGCGGTTGGATCGATGATCGGAGCACCATGGGAGGCGCGCCGATGAAGGTCGTTGTTTCTGGAAATTTCTAGAATACACGGTGTGTATTTTTGAAGAACACACCGTGTAGTACTGGCGGTGGTGGCTAGGGTTTCGGGGTCAGAGAGGAATGACACGGTGTGTGACCCCAGTCACACGGCGTGTTGGACTTTCCCCGAAGCTCGGCATATACTTTGGGTAGTACACAGGCACGGGATGAGCTACACGGCTTCAGGCGACACAGCGCGACAGAAGCGGCTACGCGGATCTCGGCGTGTATTTCAGAGATGCGCGGACACGGGATAGAGTACACGACCGTGTACTCCATCACACAACCAGGCGAGGCCAGTAACGCGGGTCACCCCATGTGCAGATTACACAGGTTGGAGTACACGGGTTGATGGCCGTGTACGGGCACATGGCCAGAGTACACGAAGCCAACCCCAATTACCCAGATACGGCATGTACACCATACTACATGCTGTGTACTTAATTTTTCCTACATGGCCAGCCTCACGACACGGGCCGTTGTACACGGGCAGTACCCGGGGTTAGACAACACGACGTGTATCCTTTCTACACCCTGTGTACTTCTTGGAAAATGGCTTGGTCCTTTCGTTCACCGTGCCTTGGAAATATTTTTCTTTTGGTTTAGTTCCCATTTTTCTTGATCCCCTGAAGGTTAGTCATCATTCCCTCACACAAGAATATTATCCCTTCAGTAGGACTTTCTGTGATAGAGTCAGGCATCCATCCAAGAGGCCCTGATCGAGATCCTCTATCCATTCTTAACCCTAGGTAGAGTCAGGCATCGATGTGACCAACCTTACCCGGCGTTGATCCTCTACCTAGCTGGTGTATCACCTAACTGGTGAATCCGGATGAGTCGCGGTATCTTCCATGGCCCTAGCAGTGATCCTCATCTGTGTATCGAGATCTTTCCCACTCAGGAGTGTGTCTCCTGTAATGATTGCACCTATCTACTGTAACCTTTTCACTCAGGAGTGTGTCTCCCATAATGAGTGTAGCTATCTCTTGTGACGGTTCCCGATGAACAGCACTTCTCGGACGGACGTCATCAGAGCTATATGAATCGTGGAGTGTGTTCTCCCGGAACGAGTGCATCACAGAATCTTCGAACAGAATCCCTAACGGGGGTATGTAGTTGTGTGACTTGTCTCTAAACCACGGGTCTGGGTTTTGAGTATATCTGGTTTGTTCTATATGTTATGAAGACATATACTGTGCATAGATGACTATACCTTTACTTTGTGTATTGCTTTGTGGTTTTTAGGGTCCTCTACTGAGTATTGTTATACTCACCCCTGCACGGGCTTTACCCGCACGTCTGGTGTATTGCGGAGACGAGCAGCCTTTTGACAGAGTCCAGGGCGGACCAGGATAGGAGCAAGCTTTTTGATTTCCCTACAGGCTGAGGCATTCCTACGGCTACGAGCGACAGTCTCAATACCTTTTGTGCTTACCGGTTAGACTTTTCAGTTTTCAGACTCTTGTTTTTGGTGGTCTTGTATTCTAGAGAAGTTTACTTTTATAGTACTCTACCTTTCGTCATACTCTTTTGGTTGGGTTTAGTTTTATGCATGCATTCTTTTGTTCCTTAGCGTTTTACATTTCAGCATTCGTGGGCTTGGAGATGTGTGTGTGTGTACAGGTACTTACGCAATGCCTCCCATGTTAATGATATGCCTACTTAGTGCTAGTCACCAGCCCCTGTCCTATTGGAGGCGGGCTTGGGGAGTCACGGCGCGGGCCCTACTGGGATGGGTCGTGACATTTAATGTCATATGTTAAGGATGAGGATCATCCAACATGAAAGAAAAATAATATTGTGACTGGGCCCAAGACTAGAGGTTCGAGAATCACTACGTATCATGTGATGGAAGTAATCAAGCCTCATGCCATTCATAGTTGAATATATTTTATATGTGGAGCTAACTATGACATGGGGATGGGATAATTTCATCCTTCTTTAACATAGGTATAGCTCATGTGCAGTGAGTCATTAGTGATATAGTGTATCCTGTGAAATTTAACATCATGCGGTGAGGAAGATCATTTATAGTTTAATGTCATGCAACCAGAATGAGGGATATTGTGTAGTTTAAAACCTTGGTTCCTAGATGAGTTTTTTACTATTTAACATCATGTGATTAGGAAATAAGATTCTATGTAGTTTAAAATTATGTTTATAGTATGAGATATGTCTTGAATTTTAACATCATTCTACTAGGACAAATTTCATATAGTTTAACATCATGTGATTAAACAAAATGGTGTGTTGTTTAAATTCATAAAAATAAGATGATGGATTCTATATAGTTTAACATCTCGTAATGAGGATGTGTTCCGTATAGTGTAACATCATGTTATTAGGAAGTAAGATGCTATTCATTTTAACGTCTTGATACCAGGACAAGAGATGTTGTGCATTTTAAAGTCTTACTACTAAGACTAATTCTATAAAATTTAACATCATATTATTAGGACAAAATTTTGTAGTCTAAAGTCATAAAACTAGGAAAATTATCTATTTTTAACAGTTAAGGAAAGTATTTTTTGATAAACCTCTCATTGGTGGGGAGTATAACACACTCCCCATCCATTATGGACAATGAGTAATCTTCGTTGTGATAGACCTTATGTATGATTTAAGGACCTTTATATTTGGGTTCCAGATTTAGAGTCTTATTTCCTGGTATCATTGGGGTATTTAGAGCCAACACCAGTTCTCTTTGGAGGAATTAATGGAGGAAAACCTTCATATTAAAGTCTTGTGTAATCCGATTATCATGAAATTCAATATTGTAAAATGAATATAACTTGTTCTCATCAAAATGCTCCAACTCATCCATCAAATTTTTCTATTTCTTTTCATCTAATAGATTTTAACATATGTATTTTCAGAGAAAAATATTTTTAATTATAGAGGTAACAATTCCATGATTCCAAGCACCAATGATAATGGTGTTACTTTTGTAGAAATATGCATGGTGGTACGGTAGGCCCATAAAATATGGAGTTTCCTGTCCAGCAAGGACATCTAATCCTTATTCAACATCTTCTGGATTATATTTGATATAGTCTTATTAAAGGCCTATATATTTCCATTTTTCTATTAGTTATATCAAGATGTGTGATTGGACTTAATGTTTTACTCCTGATATAGTTTCTTCAACTCCATAGAACATATTTCGGTTCCATTTTTTGTCAGTATTGTGTGAGGGACTCTGAACTTGGTGATGATATGGGACTTTATTAACTTGATTATATTCTTCTTCATTACTTCCTTGAGGGGTATTTCCTCAAACCATTTTGAAAAAAAGTTCAGTAGTAGTAAGGATTTAATTGAACTGCATAGATGTGTCTAAGGGATATGGCCTCACAACATCCATCCCCCATATGAGAAATAGACAAGAATTTTTGGTTGTATGTAAAAATATTTGAGGTTTATGGATGAAGTTTTCATGGATCTGGCATTAATGAAATTTGTTCATGACTTCTACATAATCCTATATCATTTTTTTTCTAATAATAACCCAGCGTCTTGATTTTGTGGTAGAGCCTAGTTATAAACTAATGAGTTCCGCATAAACCTATATGGGCTTCCTCCATAATGGAATGAATCTCTCTTTTTTCTATTTATTAGAGAAGGATTCCATCAAATACTTTCTTGTAGATGTGTTTTTTCTTATTTGGGTCATCCCACATGGAAACGTTTGTTACACTATGTTGAACATGTTTCCTTTCAACTTAGTCTTTCAGAAGCATCCAGTTTCATAGATAACTAATTATGGGATCCATCCATGCAGGGGTGTATATCTATTCATCTTATACTAGGGAAGTTTTGACCTGATTTATTTCGTCCATATCGTAGGTGATGATCGATGATACCATTTTTCATTGTGCAATATAGGATATTGTTTCCTCCTAATCATGGTAGGAAAAGACTGTAGCTTAATTAGTCAATGCATCGTTGTGAGAATTCTCTGATCGGGGAACATGATGCAATATGGGATGAAAAAGGAGCACTTCCATCAGTCCCCTAACATAGCTAGTGAGTGGTCCATTTCTTTATTTTTGATGGGTTATTTTTCATTGATCTTCTTTATCACTAGTTCTGAATCCCCTTTGACATTTAGGTAGTCTATTTACTATTATAGGAATAGTTCTAATCCAACGATATAGTCTTGGTATTCAAACTCATTATTCATTAATCCCTTAGATAGTGATAAAGAGTATGGTAAAACTTATTTTCTGGATAGAAAAATACAATCCATAAGCCAAACGAATTGAGCTTTGGGTTTTACATCCTTTTTCCTATAGGACTTTGGGAGTTTCCATCACAACACATCTCCCATGTCGGGGGAGTGTTATGATCATTGAAGAACCCCTCATCTGGGAGCTCGATGTACACCAATTTATTCTTCATAGTGGGATGTACCTAGAGGAAATCATCCATGGATTTATTTTTCACCACCTTTTATGACACAAATTTGATGTCATGTTGTTTTATAATGACCTCCCATCGGGCTAGATACCCATTTAGCATAGGGCAACCAAGTATGTACATTAGTGGATCAATATGAGAGAATAGATGGAATTTGTGTTGCTGGAAGTAATGACTCTTCTTTTTCACTACAATGATAAGTTCAAGGTACATCTTCTCAACATCAGAGGATTGGGTCTTAGTACCTAGCATTTTTGTATGAAGTATTAGAGACTATTCTCAATCCCTGTGTCATTTTTTATGTTATGAGGGAATCCAATGAGCATTACATGGTGGAAACATGCAAGATGGGTGGCATCACTTCCACCAGAGTCATCAGAATTGGTGGGGGAAGAAAGTACTGATTAATACTTTCAAAGGATTCTTGGAATCCCCCATCCCATTGGTAGGATATTACCTTATTCATTATCCTTTTTTAGGTGAGATCTTTTCTATCCAAGTTTTATATGAATCACTGAATGTAGGAAATTTTCCCTTGGAGTACCCTCAGTTCTTTGATATTTCTTGGGGGTGTCATTTCTAAAAGGTAGTAGTCTTCTCTTGGTCAACCTCGATGTCATGGTGGCATACCACAAATCCAAATATCTTCTCTAATGTTACCTTGAATGTGTATTTCAATGAATTTATCATAAAAATGTGTTGTCATGGATTATCTAAAATTATTTAAAGGTCCTTGAAGTGATCACATAATTGTTAGGATTTTACCACCAGGTCATCGATATAACATTTGGTTATTCTACCCAATAACTTTTTAAAGATATGATTAATGTAATGTTGATATGTAACACCAAAATTAATTAACCCAATTCATATGACTTGATAGAATAATATTCTCTCAGGTTCTCTAAAGGCAGTGTCTTCCTCATCTTTAGGGACCATCTTTATTTGATTGTACCTTGAGTACCCATCCATAAAAGAATGGGCTTTAAATCTATTAGGTGTATCGATCAAGAGTTATGTGATTGTAAATGGGAATTATTCATTCAGAAAATATCAATTGAGGTCTATAAAATGTATGTAGAACCTATTTTAGCGATTCATTTTCTAAACAATGATGATGTTGGAAAAGCATCTTGGGTATTTCAATTCCCAGACAAAGTTGTATTTGATCAATTTGTCAACTTCTTCCTATACAATGGTGTCATGAGAAGGGTGAATCCTCTTGGATTCTTACATGAAGCCTCAATGATCATCAGGCCATTCAGGATGGTGCTTATCCATATCTTAATTTAGTTTGGTCATTTCTATATAGTTACAAGGTAAAATATATTGGTATGTATTTAGAAATGTGATGTACATATCTTTCTCTTTGAGGGGAATGGTGGCACTAATCAATTTAGGTTGTGGGTATTCTTCTATTCCAATATTTTCATTCTTGGATTGTTGATAGTGATGGAGACACTATCCTCGAATACAGGAGGGGATTTCTTGAGGTTATCATCCTTTTCTTCTAACTCTGATTCAGTGGATATATTTTCATATGAGGTTGGTAATCTGAGGGCTTCCCTGTTACATTCAGGGTGCAAGATTCCATGATAAGATACATTATAATCACATGTATCCATAGTCATTATATAGTGATTCTAGAGTTGATTTTATATTACATTGTCACTGGGGACATAAGGGTCGTGGACCTCTGGGACCATGTCTATTACATCAACCATATTTATGGGGAGAACGTCATCATTGTTGAGAATAATCCAATGATTTTTAGGTTCGGTCCTCAAACCATTAGGGGAAGAAACCAGTATACCATCATCCACCATTGGTTTTTTCCTCCCCTTTTATAGAACCTTAATTAAGAATATGTAGCTTTACAAGTCTCAATGGGGGATGTATTACCATGTATCATGACAATGTTTCCATCGATGGAGTATTTATAACATTTATGTAATGTGACTTGTGGATATAGAGCCAGTGCCTTCTAAGAAAGACATTATATTTGGTGTCCTACTAGATAACCATAAACTCTGCATCAGATGTGAGATCCACAAACTGATCTCAGAGTTAGATCTTCCTAAGATGTATTTTCTCATGGTTATTATACCATTGAATGGTCACATTTGTGGTAGATAGGTCCCCTTCTCTATATCCCAAAAAATGTAGGGTTCGAATCGAGATGGTAATAATCCTAGAGCCATTTTCAATTAGATATCTTTGGATTTCGACATTACTGAGTCTTCCCGAAACATATAGGGGACTTATGTGTCCCTATATGACCTCTCCCTAATCATACTCCATGATTAATATGGTGACATGGCATTCTTCTTACATGGACTCCATTCTACAGAGCCTGGATATAGAAAATTCATTCTTGAATTACTATGGAATTTGGAGGGATTTAATGAGTGCCTCTCTGGGTTTTTTTGAAATATAGAGTGCATCCATAATTGAGATCTCAGATGGGATAACCTCCATGGGTTTTAGAATCTCATAATTTTGTTCTAGAGGTCAGAACTTTCTAAGGTAGGGTTACTCTTTAACACATGGATCACAAGTCAAAAAATTTGTGGTGGATGGGCCTGGTGCTTGTGTAGAGGTCTTGGGAACATCTTACTCCAGTGTTGTGGGTCATGTTAGCCTTCCCCATTTTCTGGGATGATTGGATAATCTCACCCATGGAAAGAATTCATGTAAGACAAATAGGAATGGGAAACTGCTGGAGGGTTCTTGGATGCCTCTATGCCTATTTTGGGCATGTTGGAGTGCTTTATCATTGGTCTCAGCTGTATATATGTCCTTTTTGGGGATGTGACCAAAATATTAGTTCTGACCATTTCTATGATATCCATTTTATCCTCAGTTCCTATGTATAAGGTCTCTCATTCCCTAGTTAAGTTTTAGAAAAATATATTCTAATACATATTAATCATCTAAGAAGGCATCTTCCAAGTGTATCATGTTGAAAGAGACAAAGATGATCTCTTTATCTAATGAGGGTTATATTTTGTGGGGCAGTTACCGTGCTTTGGATGTTTCCAGGAATAAATATTTAATAGTCGGAGATTGTTTTGCAGGAGAATAAGACACATTTTCTTCTGTTTGTTCCTACATTAAGTGGTTGCACCCACTTTGGTACTCATATTCGATGTTACCTACATGGGTGGTGGAGATATTGTGGGTCTGTGTAGCTATGTTCTTAGGGTGTCATGAGCTTGGTCAACTATTTTTCGAGTGAACTAGTAATATAACATCTTCCCACACCTAGATGCAACTTTCTGTCAATCACCTTCTTCTTCTTAATGATAAATTTATATGTAGGCCATCTGTTTTAAGGTGTTATCTAACACCACATATTCAGAATCGACCAGGCCTTGAAGGATGTATTTGAAGTTGAAGTAGTCCAAGATATTATAACCCAAACATCTATGGAAAGTGAAATATTCAGGATAGTTAGTGAGCTTGACCTCATCAGACTTCCTGGGATATGGTAGCTTGAGTAGGTTATTGCCCATGTATATCAATAAATAATCCGGTACTTGTTAATTTTGGAAGGAGTATTCTTTATTCATCCTTTCCTCAAATCATAAGAAACCTTGATTTCTATATACTTCCAACCAAGGGTGGTTTTGTGATATTTATCGCTCGAAAGGAGGTGTTGGGTGGTTCGATACCTTCCTAGGTTCATAAATGGGAAATTCTACTGGCTTGAGAGTGGGATATATAGCTTCTTCTTTGCCTAGCATTTTCCCTATGTTGTGGAAATGAGTTGATATTTTGATCGTTTTCACTCAATGGCATATTCCAAACATTGGTCCATTTTTTTGAACTCGCATAACCCACCTAGATACATTATTAGAATCATAGGTGTCTACAATTCATCCTAAATATTTTTTTCATAGAGTTCCAGAAGTTGTTTCTAAGAGAGAGGGATGCTGAGTGAATAAGTTAAACCATTCCATTTAGATATAATGTTATACATTCTCTATTTTTTACATTTTTTCAGTTCATCAAGTCGATGATTTTCATTTTCCTTAGTTTGGAGCTAAAATAATAAACGAATTGATGACCAAGGTCTTGCCATCTTACAATGGATCCTGCTAGAAGACTTATGTACCAAACAAGGGTTGGACCTATTAGATTCTGTCCAAAACACCTCAGCTTAGTTGTCTCTTACTGATGTTGAGGGACCAACAACAGGCCTCATTGGATAATAAGTGTGTGAGATACTATTCAGGGTCTCCTTTGGCATCAAATGAATAGAAGTTATTATTAATAAAATTTTCTAGGGGCAGAGTATCATCCACCCACTTGGGATATAGCTTCCACTCAAGTTGTATAGGTACATTTCTCTTTTCTGTGGATTTTATTCGAGTGTATAGGGACTCGCTTTGGGGTTAGTACTGTCTGATCTAGATCCCATCTATATAGAGTAGGTGGTGCTTTCTATGGTGGACCTACCATCATCTCCCACTAATTCTTGATTCCTGCTAAGACTAAATGATCACCTTGGATAGGGTGAGTCTGTTTCCATTATTGATTGAATTTATGGACATTTTTTACATTCTCATTTATGTAAACTAGATTACTTGGCCTAGATCTAGTCTAACACTCAGATACTGCTCTTAATAGAATATTTACTCTCTTTAAATGTATGGGGTGAATATTTGCCTTAGCCTGAATCCAATACACAATGAGAATATTTCCCCTGAGTATCTCTTCATTGTATTGTTTTAGAGTTTGTATCTCACTCTCATATTATGAAAATTGTTCCTCCATAAAAGTAACTTCAACTATTCTAGGAAGTGATTGGGATATAGAAACACCATTTCCTTTTTCTATGGAAGTGTTCCTCTAGAGAACGGGAAACTCGATATTCAGAGGTACCATATTTTGGAGTCTTCATTGGTTCCGAGTGCGTGTAACCTCAACTCTTGAAACAAAATTACATTCCTCTCAGGGTATGTTTTCTATGGTGTGTCACTCTATATTTCCATCTTGAACCACCATATATATTGTGTTGATAGGGATGACATTAATAGTGAAATATAGAGAAATTGTGTTTTTTCCATTACTTTTTATGTGACAAGATCATTTTGTACTGCCTTCATCAGGGTCATTATTAAAACCCATAGACATGTTGGGTCATTTCATATTGTGACCCCAAAGTAGTCTAATCACCTTCATTGTATTCTCCTCCTAACTCAGCCAATGATTATTATCCTTGAGGGAGTTTCCAGTCATGATTTTCAAACATGCCCTGAATAGAAGAGGTTTTCTAGGAGGAATAGATGGGATTCCAACCATATATATACCTCCCAACCTAGAGAAGACCAATTATATCTATGGTAATAATGATAATGATGAAAAATACACCATCACTATAGGATGGGGGTTATTCAAGGTTGTAATCAACATTAATTGATCATGTTGTAATGTATCCAATGATTTCAGTCAGGGATTTGATCATTCCAGAGATGGACATTGAGATGTAAATTCCCCTATCCCAGTGGGATATGGTTGATTTGGAATCACCATTGATTTCCCCAGGACCCTCTCTTTGGATGATGAATATAGTGATAGTGAATAATATATAAATGCCCTCATCCTAATGTGTTATGGTTTGTTTGTAGAAGATGGTGATATATATTGAATCCTCTTGGGAATTGATGATCTAAAATTTAGAGGTGGTGGGAGATATTCCCCAAGCCTGGTGATCAGGTTTTGTTCTTGGTCGGCTACTATGGTAGGTAGTACTGCATCATATTTGATGCAGCACAGCCATGCTCATGTAGAGGCTGGAATAGATGGTTTCCCATGATGGGAATCATTCTATACAGGAAGTTTCCTGGTTGATCGCAACTTCAACATCCTGGTCTAAAATGATTTGTCATTGCTTCTAGGTGACCAATTCAAAGGATTTCTGGCTATCCACTCACTTAGTTCATGATTTTTAGGCATCATTGAAGTAGGGGAATTATGTTGTAGTGACTAACTGGATCATGTGTTACTCGATCCTCTGATATTTCCAGAGTCTCTTACATCGTAGGACACCACATATGAAGTTTACATTGTAATGGGGACATAGTGAAGTGTAATTCTCAATATTTCACCCATCCTTAGATATGAACTTTGTGTGATGCTCTATAAATCAATCTACATATGGTTGTTGCAACGTGGATAAAAACAATGTGTTGTCGTTTGTCATGTTCTTACACTCCTAGGTTTCAATCCATGGAAAAGGCAGCCATATCTAGCTGACAATGGAGTGAATTTGTGAGATGAAGGTGATACTTGTATCCTAGATAGGGGATATGTATAGCCTTCAATCCCTGATGAGTAACCACATATTTTTTCATAGTTAAGGCATTCACTTATTTTATACATATTATAGGACCTCATAGTCAAAAGTAGTGAGGGGCCAGAACATAATGGGGAGCTTTCTTCCATCTTACTCTCTCCATATTTCATTGAATACCTCCTATTCATCAAACTTACACACCTCCATCTGATCAGATCATAGTAGATGATTCTTGAGGACACATTCTGATTAGAGTGGAGTGCTATTGGACTTTTATGGGAAACTATATGTAGTTGACCCCAATGTTTCAAGAACCTATCTATATGAAGGCATCTGAGTTTTGAACACCAATCTATATGTAGGTGTCTGGGAAATGGGAGGATTCCTTTTACATGGGATATATCACCATGGGGAGTTTGACCACAGTGGATGTTAGGAGTAGAACCTTTGTGATCCATCTCCACACTAACATGATGATGAATATCACAGTAATGATCTTATTATGTTTTAATTTAAGAGTTAAAAGGTCCTTGGGGTGTGGGTAATGTCTCTCGTACAACCTCAAGGACACTTATAATGAATAGATTAGGGATATGAGCCTCATCTTACATCATGGATAGAATATGTAGAACTGCCTTTTGAAATTGTGTAGGGATATGAGCTTGTTGTATGAGGGTTTTCAGACCTTTTTTATAACTGTAACACCCCAATCTTCCATGATATGCTTCTCTTTGAATAATACAATAGCGTGTGTTATACGCAACTTCGAGTTCTAACACACCACAACCAATCAAACTAGCCGTTATGAATAGTAATACCGACTTTTTAAAATTATATACATTTTATATTTCAAAATGGAATTCATTTTTTGATTTGGAATATCGGAATTAGGTTAGGGTGAATTTTTTTTACTTTTCTGATAACTTTCATATTTTGATGAATAGTGAAAATTACTAAATTTTAATTAAAAACAACTTTTTTAATCAAAATAATTAATAGTGATAAATTATGCATTTAAATGGTTTGGAAGTATAATTAGATTATATTTTTATCATTTAATATAATTTAGGTCATTATAAGTAATTTCACATTTAAATTTGACATAAACAAGTGTCAATCTTTTGATAGTTATTATTTCATAAAAACATGCTTTTTGTTTTGACAATGGGAATTAATTTTAAATTAATTTATGCCACTTATGTGTTTTGAACTTATAAAAATTGATTCCATATTTTTAATAATGAGGTAAAAATTGTGTAAATAGATTACTTTTATTTTTATACATTTGGAATAATTACTTCGGTTAATAATTTTTTACCATTGTTAAAGGGTGAATCCAGTAAATAAGGGTAAAAAATAATATTATAATAATATTAAATTACCCTAAAACGTTTCCTAAACCTATTGGTTGATACATGTCCGACCATGTACATCTTTGGGTCGATTTTGGGACCCCATGTAGCCACTTGTAAGTGATAATGACACTTTATATTAATTAAGTTAAAGTAAATACGAAAATGACATAAGCATATATCTTTTAGAAAAACTGTTTTTACATAGGGTTATATATGTTATATTTTCGACTATAAATATTAATTAGAAAGATAAAAATATTTCCTACATAATAAGATATTATTTATAATTTTTAGACATTGAATAATTAAATTTATTTATGACACAATAATGATGCAGTATTTTCCTAATTAATGAAAGAATCACATAATTGGTATTATAAATGATAAAATAAATATAATTTGAAAATTTTGATGGCATACACAAATTTTATTGGTTAATATGACAAGTAAGGATTACTTAAATAAATTTTTTTCAAATTAGTAAAGTTTTTAATACTTTAAAAAAAATTATTAAATAGAGTCAAAATTGACATAAACGAGTTTTTAAAACAAATATTATATTATTAATTGATATTCTATTCCTAAAAATCTAAGGTTCGGCCAAAGGACTTATATAATGGTATTTTTATCATTAATGGACCACTTGGGGGGTATATTGGAAGTTTATAGTAATTTTATTATCCATATAATATAAAAATACAAAGAGACATGGTAAATGTAAAACTAATTAACTAAGAGTTAAAACTAAAAGATAAGGTTAATAAAGTGACACAAACCTGTCTAAAACTTATTGGTTGAGTTGTTTTAGACCCATAACCACCTATACTCGAAATAAATAAGTTTATATCCATTATAAACCGAATATTAATATATTATAAAATAATATTTCTAGCTTTTCCTAAGGTGCCCCTCACCCCTCTTATAAAAGGGTACCCCCCCTTCTCTCAAATTCATACCATCAAAGCCTTTTGGTTCAGAAAAACCTTTCCCAAATATCCTCTATACTTACCTAAATTCATTCTAGAGGCCTTCATTTAGTCATAAATACAACTTAAGTATCCATTTTGATCAAATCAAATGGAAGAACCCGAAGAAGAGGTAAAAATCTCACAACCTCTTTCAAGTTCCTTTCTTCTTCCACTTCCTTTTTCTTTGTTGTTTACATTGTAAAATAATAACTCCAGTATCTTCTATATACTGTGATTTTATTATAAATATGGTACAACCAAATTCATTATTCTATCCATCTCTTGAATGACATGTCACCATACGTGCGTACGTACGGCTTACAGTCTTCACGTCGTGGTGTAATTGTTATTCAATACATTATTATTTGGATGGGTATAATAATGATGTTTAATTCATTTAAATAATAAATATAACATGATAATTATTCTATATATATGATACACCATCCAATTATATATTATTTTAATATCAAAAGAATGATATTGTTGCTCGTGTGTATGTACGGACTACTGTCTCCACGAACGTGATGATATTCATTCCCCATCGTATCCATTCAAGACTAATTTTGATTTGATGATTAAAAATAATGTTTAAGGAATTGATATATTTCTGGATATGAATAATATAAAACCCATGGATAAAAAACATGGCTTATATAACAAAACATATAAAAGAAAATGAGTAAGTGAACATCCGAAATGACGATAATACTAAAATATTATTAACAAAGCAATATTAAAAGATCATATATGATATCATATTTATGTATATGATTCCTTTATAATTTAATAACAATTATTTAACTATTATACACAAGTTTAACCTACCCTCGACCAAGGAAAAGTACACTGTAAGGGTTTATTTCACAATATCTTCATTATTCGTGGTTGTTTATACGTAATTATCTACTGAGACCTCTTTATCATCCACATACATGTTTCTTAAAAATGTATTTCAAATCATTTTTTCTATTTTACAGACTATGGGTTAATGTCATTTATACCCTTTATTGACTTTTTATAAGATTATTATAAATTAATCTTTCTATCATTCTCCATACAAGGTCTTTTTTAACCTTTTCGACAAAATTAAGGTAAGAATGTTTTTTTAACTTATACGGAGGGTGCGGCTATTTTCCACCATTATAAAATTGTTGAATATTCCATTAAAATCTTATAAGAATATTTTCAAAGTAAATGTTTTATTTTATAATTACGTGACTTTTAAATGATTTAATAAAAAGTGATAATTCTCTTAAATTGTTTTGATTTCATCTATGTCATCATCCTTTGATGGATTTTAAGCTTATTTGAAGTTGATTTATTATGATACAAAACTTCCATATAGTATTGAAGGTTTTGTGATATTTTTGACTATGGATATGTTATTTTTATACCATTCATGGTTTATGGATAAATTTTTGACATTTCGTCTGCTAGTTTCAACAAGAATGTTTATGTTATGTTTAATCCTTTTCATATGAGGAATGCATTGGACTTAGTAAGTGATGGGTGGAGCCCACTATAGCTCCTCGATGCATCGGTAGGTCTCATGAGACAAACTACTATCTTGGAACATGGCCTTGACAAAAACTTAATTGTAGTCTTGGCACAAGGCCTTGACTATGTGGTTATGATATTCTGGCATTATGCATTCCATTATTATAAAAGTGGTTATTGATATTGCATGTGATTATTTGACTAGTAGAATATCCATGTGAATAAGTAAACTACATTATTTCATTTTATCTTTGCCATATTATGCCGAAGTTCAAGTTTAAAAGGATTTTTTTAGTTATACATTACCTCAAATGTTTATGTTTATTTATGAAAGTTTCCACTATATTTTTTTCCTTACTGAGCATCTAAGCTCACCCCTTTCAATGTTTTATTTTTCCCAGGATGTGAAGAAGTATTTTATGAATGACCTGTAGGGATTGTATGAGGGGATATAAAGACAAGATGTTGTTGTAGTTTTTTTCACTTTATGATGTAATGTAAGACTTATGAATATATCTAGTGTTTCCATGGATACTAAACTAATCAGTCTTTCGAGACTTGAACTTTTGTGATCATGCCAATATTAGGTAATAATGCACCGACTCTGGGTGACTGGGTTCTGGGAATTATAGTTGGTATCAGAGAAAGCTTAGTACAAACCTTGGAAGATAGATTTAGATAAACTCTGATTAGATCACATATCCCTAAGATAGACTTTGAGGATTCGTATAGAAGAACTTCCTAGAATTTTGGTATTGTAGAGATTTTGTGAGTTTTCTGAGTAATACATCCATGTTTGGATACGAGCAGATAGAGGTGGCTCTGGAACAGATTTACCTTGGGGTAAAACCTAGAAACAACGCTTTGAGCTAGACTCGAACGGGAGAGGGTGCATGACAACGGGCCTTGCTGCACTCTTTGTTACGACACTCCCGGGGGATATGCTTAGGATAATTCTCATTTCCTTTACAAACCATTATGAAGGTTTTATGAGTATATACTTCCTCAAAGAAAACATTTTTATGTTTATGGATTATATCCATAAATTGTTCGATTTTTGTTAAGTGTTTTACAAGTTTGGACTTATGTATTGAGATTCATAAACTAATCTAGTGTATGACATTGTATAGAAATGGCTCCCAGCAGAAGGAATGTGAATTCCAGTAATACTTATGATCCAAAGAGTAAGAAGGATCATATCTTTTATGGTATTAAGCCAACATTTAGAAGGGAAATACTCTCCCATGTATCCTCAACATATGAGGAAATAGTATCATGTGTTAATAAGATAAGTAAAGAATTATCTGAGTCATATGTCTTTGCAGGGAATCAAGAGAAGAAAAGGATGGAAGAGAGAAATATAGATAAAGGGAAGAGGGAAAAGAATAATTTTCCCATATTTGATAACTGTGGGAAGAAACACCTTGGAACTTTGCTGAAGGGAATGAGAGTTTTTTATAAGTGTGGAGAAAAAGGACACCAAGTACGTGACTGTAAGGGTAAGAAAAAGGATTCAAATGTACAATGATTCATCTGCAAGGATTTGGGACACTACGCAAACCAATGTAAAATTCATCATAGTATTCCCCAAATGATTCTATTGGATAAACAATCAAGTTATGATACTACCACCGATGAGTAGGAATGATTAGAGTTATTATGTTGTTATTAAAGAATTATGTCATTTGAGTGTTGTATCAACGGTGTACTGGTTATAATAATTATGAAGTATATAAGGATTGTATTATAGTAATATTTTATTAAGGACTTGAGATTGTGTGGAACCAAGAAAAGTGACTCAATAGTAGGTTAAATTTTTTGGAAAATATATGGTTTAGATAAAGATAAACCATAATATGGTTCTGATACTGAGGTAGTGATTTTGGAACAATACATGTTTGATTTGGATAAGTTATATTAGATATTCTTGAATACCTTGAAACTTATTAATTATTTGTGTATTCCTTCATTGTTGGAGTTTACAACATTTTTTGATGGAAGAAGTATGTCCAGTATTATATAAGGAATAAAGGAGCATGAATGTAATCAATAAGGTTTTGTGGTAATTTAGGATGTTACCATGTTTTAAAATAATACATGATGAAGGTGTTCACACGTTATTACATGGAAAAAAGGATCTTCATTGTGTTTAACTTCCTTATAAATTTTGGACTGTGAGTTTGGATATAAGTATTTTGGATAAGTCTAAAGTTTGGAATGGATTAAGTTTGAAAGGTTATTTTTTGATTTTTATAAAATGACAACACGCAGATCGTGTGACAACCCGTCACGTCGGACAAAGCTGTGGGAATCGAACCCACAACCATAGTGTGATTGGGATTTATCACCTACCACTGGACTATGTGAAGTTTATATATGGTAAAATGTAGTTTCTTTTTTTACAGGGTCTGATATGTGAATTATAAATTCATTATATTTGGAACCCTATACGATTAGGATAAATAGAGTATTTTTGAGTTGTACTAAGTTTTGGAGTGAAAGATGAGTTTGTGGTAGAAATTTATTAATGGATAAAACTCTAATTATAAAGTAAGTATATCTCCTTATGATCTTAGACAATATCATAAATGAATTCCTCAACATTAATAAAATTAACTTAGAACAAAAAGGTTGTCCTAGATGGTACCTTAGATCATCACAAATTTATGGCTTCGTGATTGTTGGACTTTTCATAGCCATGTTCTCTACCAATATCCATCAGATATTAATGGTTATATTTCTCTTCCATATCCATGTTTTCCTAAATGGAACCCAACTATGTGTTATTTTCGGTAACCTTCATACTTACCACTCTTTATTTTAAATAGAGGACTCATTAATCCATTTTTCGATGTGGGATTTCAACTAAGATATTTTGAAATTTCAACCCCAGGTTTCCAATACCGAGCATAAATTGCGAGGATGCAATTTATTGAAGGAGGGGAGAATGTAACACCCCAATATTCCATGATACGCTTCTCTTTTAATAATACAATAGCGTGTGTTATACGCAACTTCGAGTTCTAACACACCACAACCAATCAAACTAGCCGTTATGAATAGTAATACCCAATTTTTGAAATTTTATACATTTTATCTTTCAAAATGAATTTAATTTTTGGATTCGGAATATCTAAATTAGCTTAGGGTGAATTTTTGTTACTTTTCTGATAACTTTCATATTTTGATGAATAGTGAAAATTACTAAATTTTAATTAAAAACAACTTTTTTAATAGAAATAATTAATAGTGATAAATTATGCATTTTAATGGTTTGGAAATATAATTATATTATATTTTTATCATTTAATAAAATTTAGTTCATTATAAATAATTTCACATTTAAATTTGACATAAACAAGTGTCAATCTTTTGATAGTTATTATTTTATAAAAACACGCTTTTTGTTTTGACAATGGGAATTAATTTTAAATTAATTTATGCCACTTCTATGTTTTGAATTTAGAAAAATTGATTCAATATTTGGAATCAGAAGGTCCAAATTGTGTAAATAGGTAACTTTTATTTTTAGACATTTTGAATAATTACTTCGGTAAATATTTTTTTACCATGGTTAAAGGGTAAATCTAGTAAATAAGGGTAAAAAAATAATATTATAATAATATTAAATTACCCTAAAACGTGTCCTAACCCTATTGGTTGATACATTTCCAACCATGGGCATATTTGGGTCGATTCTGGGACCCCATGGAGCCACTTGTAAGTGATAATGACACTTTATATTAATTAAGTTAAAGTAAATACAAAAATGACAGAAGCATATATCTTTTAGAAAAATAATTTTTACAAAGGGTTATATATGTTATATTTTTTACTATAAATATTCATTATAAAGATAAAATGATTTCCTACATAATGGGATTTTATTTATAATTTTTAGCCATTTAATAATTAAATTTATCTATTACACAATAATGATGCAACATTTTTCTTTATTAATAAAATAATCTAATAATTGGTATTATAAATGTTAAAATAAATATAACTTGAAATTTTTGAGGACATAAAAAAAATTATTGGTTAATATGACATTTTGGCATTAATTAAATTAATTTTTTTCGAATTAATAAAGTTTTGAAGACTTTAAAAAAATTCAATTATTAAATAGTTTAAAAATTGACATAAATGAGTTATTAAAACAAATATTATATTATTAATTGATATTCTATTCCTAAAAATTTATGGTTCAACCAAAGGACTTATATAATGATATTTGTATCATTAATAGACCACTTGGGGGGTCTCTTGGAAGTTTATAGTAAGTTTATTAACCATATAATATAAAAATACAAAGAGACATGGTAAATGTCAAACTAATTAACTAAGAGTTAAAACTAAAAGATAAGGTTAATAAAGTGACCCAAACCTATCTAAAACCTATTGGTTGAGTTTGATTTTTACCCATACCCACCTTATACTCGAAATAAATTATTTTGGATCTATTAGAAACTAAATATTAATATATTATAAAAAAAATATTTCTAGCTTTTCCTAAGGTGCCCCTCACCCCTCTTATAAAAGGGCACTCCCCCTTCTCTCAAATTCATACCTTCAAATCCATTTGGTTCGGCCAAACCCTGACCAAATATCCTATCAAACTCCCTCACTTCATCCTATAGACCTTCCTTTAGTCATAAATCCATCTTAAAGAGCCCTTTTGATCAAATCAAAAGGAAGAACCCGAAGAAGAGGTAAAAATCTCATCACCTCTTTCAAGTTCCTTTATTATTCCACTTCCTTTTTCTTTGTTGTTTCCATTCTAAAATAATAACTCCAGTATCTTATATATAATGTGATGTTATTATAAATATGGTAAAACCAAATTCATTATTCTATCCATCCCTTGAATGACATGTCACCATACATGCGTACGTACGGCTTACCGTCTCCACGTCGTGGTGTAATTGTTATTCAATACATTATTATTTGGATGGGTATAATAATTATGTTTAAATCATGTAAATAATAAATATAACATGATAATGACCCTGTATATATTATAAAACATCCAATTATATATTATATTAATATCAAAAGAATGATATTGTCACTCGTGCATATGTACGGACTACCGTCTCCACGAACGCTATGAGATTCATTCCCCATTGTATCCATTCAAGACTAATTTTTATTTTATGATTAAAAATAATGTTTAAGGACTTGATATAATTTTGGATATGAATAATATACAACCCATGGATAACAAACATGGATTATGTAACAAAACATATAAAATAAAACGAGTAAGTGAACACCCAAAACGACGATAATACTAAAATATTATTAACAAAGAAATATTAAAAGATCATATATGATAACATATTTTTGTATATGATTCCTGTATAATTTAATAACAATGATTTAACTATTATACAGGAGGTTAAACTACCCTTGACCAAGGAAAAGTACAAGGTAAGGGTTTATTTCACAATCTCTTCATTATCTGATGTTGTTTATACGTAATTATCTATTGGGACCTCTTTATCATCCACATCCATGTTTCTTAAAAATGTATTTCAAATAATTTTTACTATTTTTCAGACTATGGGTTAATGTCATTTATACCCTTGTTTGACTTTTTATAAGATTATTATAAAGTAATCTTTCCATTGTTTTCCAAACAATGTCATTTTTAACCTTTTCGACAAAATTAAGGTAAGAATGTTTTTTTAACTTATACGGCAGGTGTGGCTATTTTCCGCCATTATAAAATCGTCCAAGCTTCTCTTAAAAGCTTATAAAAATATTTTAAATTTAAATGTTTAATTTTATAATTATGTGACTTTTAAATGATTTTAAAAAAAGCTATAATTCTCTCAAATAGTTTTGATTTCATCTATGTCAACATCCTTTGATGGATTTTAATATTATTTGAAGTTGATTTATTATGATACAAAACTTCCATATAGTATTGAAGGTTTTGTGATATGTTTTACTATGGATGTGTTATTTTTATACCATTCATGGTTTATGGATAAATTGTTGACATTTCGTATGCTAGTTTCAATATGAATGTTTATGTCATGTTTAAACCTTTTCGTATGAGGAATGCATTGGACTTAGTAAGTGACAGGTGGAGCCCGCTATAACTCCTCGATGCATCGGTAGGTCTCATGAGACAAACTAGTGTCTTGGAACAAGGCCTGGAAAAAAACTTATTTGTAGTCTTGGCACAATTCCTTGACTATGTGGTTATGATAGTTTGGAATTATGCATTCCATTATTATAAAAGTGGTTATTGATATTGCATGTGATTATTCGAATAGTAGAATATCCATGTGAATAAGTAAACAGAATTATTACATTTTATCTTTTCCATATTATGCTGAAGTTCAAGTTTAAAAGGATTTTGTTTTAGTTATACATTTCCTTAAATGTTTATGTTTATTTATGAAAGTTTCTGCTATATTGTTATCCTTACTGAGCATCTAAGCTCACCCCTTTCAGTGTTTTATTTTTCACAGGATGTGAAGAAGTATTTTATGAATGACCTATAGGGATAGTATGAGGGGATATGAAGACAAGATGTTGTTGTAGTTTTTTTCACTTCACGATGTAATGTAAGACTTATGAATATATTTAGTGTTTCCAATGCTACAAAACTAATCTTTCGTTAGAGACTTGATCTTTTGTGATCATGCCAATATTAGGTAATAATGCACCGACTTTGGGAAATTGGGGTTGGCGCGTTACAATAACTACCTGGTGCTATAGGATTTTTTTCCCAATTTTGAGAGGCTACTAGAATATTCCAATAAGATTCCTCATTATTGACATGAATGTAAACCCATTATAAGGAATGTTTCATTCTCACTTGATGATACTTAGTCAGAATGGGAGTATTATCCTGATCCTAGGCATTTATAATATTTCATTGGTCTTTTTTTACAAGAATATGAGCCTATCCTGAGGCATGTTCCACTCTCATTTAGTGATCCCTAATTGGAATAGGAATATGAGTTTAGTCCTATTATGAATTCCCCACCAAAATATGTTGACGGACCTCCAAAATTGGATAAGGGATATTAGAATCCTATTTTATTGCCTTATAAGGATTCTGGTGGAGTCGTTCATTGGTGGAAGTAGGAATATGTGCTTGTATTTAATGATCTGCTAGAATATTCTAGGCAGATTCACTGATAAAAATATGGTAATGTCCCAAGGCATGTTTCATTATCACATTTTTATCCCCAGTTATAGCAGGTCTATGTGCCCAATCCTGGGACTTTGGAGTATGTATCTAGTCTTCTTCAATAAAAATATAAGCATGTCCCGAGGAATGTGCCCCTCTCACTTGATGATCCCATCCAAAATGGGGATATGAGCCTAATCCTATGCCTTTGTAATATACTATTATACTTTTTCGAAATTCATGTTCCCCTATCCAGAGGCATGTGTTTCTCTCACCAGGTGAGCATCGATTGGAATAGGAATATGAGGCCGGTCCGATGCATTTTACTTTACTGGGATATACCAATAATCCTCCAAGATGAGAGAAAGAGTATACACTTGCTCCGAAGAAACCACTTGTTAATAATGATTATAGTGGTGAGATTCCCTAGATTTTGGGATTGGAATATGTTCCTATACCTGTATTTTTACCATTGCCAAAATATACCAGTAGAGTTCTTCAACCGTTTTTAAGATGTAATGGGATTTTAGAAAAGTGTATACAGGGATATTAGCCAACACATTTTCCATCTCCACTATGTATTGGTAGATGTATTTGATTAAAGTGGGGATATGAGCCTACTTATTTCCTCCTTGTTCCACTGGAATATTCCAATGGACTTTATGCACAGGGGTAGAGATATGTACCTCCCCCATGCCTGATGTAGGAATATTCCTGTAGACAAGTTCTAAATGATCAAGGATATGAGGCTGCTCACTAGTTACTTCCAAAATATGCCAATAGACATCATCAAAAGAAGTGGGGATATTATACCACTCACCATTATCCATAACCTTCCTTAAACGATGTGTATTCCTTGTTTTCTGTACATGGTATCAAATGTGGCAGTGTGTCAGGAGGTACCCTTAGCAGGTGACAAATGGGTATTGGTGGGATGGTTCTAGAAACAACAGTTGACAGGATCCCTCCTTGGGGGGACCTAAACTAGAAGGGATCCATATTTGAATACCTAGTCCACCTTCATCAGATACTAAAGGTGGTGATTGTTACACTCTGAGGATAAGCTCCTGAAGCTATTTTTCATGGAAATGAGGGCCACTGGCTTAGCAGCAACATTCCTTATATGATGAAGACTCATAAAATTTAGTACTTGGAGACCCTTAGGGGTATATTTGAGGTTTTGTATTTTAACACATCGATGGTACTCCCATACCATCATGTCTTCCACCCAACATTTAATATTTCAAGAAGGTGAGATCATTTTGTGACCCGTGGGGGTTGAATCCACAACTAACTAGCTGTAATGGTCATTGGATGAAGAAATTATCTCAGATCGGGATGTTTTAGATTAGAGAAGTATCTACAGCCATCCAAAAAACAAGTAACAATGTTATTGATTATTGAAATATTTTAGGCATGATGCATGCTCAATAATATATTCATGGTTTACACAATTTTCTTATTATTCTAGATCTGTACATTCTACTCATGTGGACTTGCCAAAGTGATAATTTTCATGCTTCATGGGAACCTCATTTTTAGAGGATCACCTATAATATTTTTTTCAGGCTTATCATCTTTTTTATATGCCAAAAAGTGGCATGACACATGGAAAGATAACCATCATATTTTTCATGGGTTTTATTTCAAAATCATTACTTGCATAAGATATGCAAAAAAATGGCATGGAACTTGATTAATTGATAATTTTGTTTTTTGAGATATTTATTTCAGGTTCACCATTTTTTATTTTCATTTAGTGTGCAAAAAAATGGTCCTATGGATAATAACCCAACTATTTTTTTATTTTAGATATTTAGGTTTGGTTCACCATTTATTGTTTCAATAAGAAAGTGACCACTACTTGGTTCATTTGGTTTGGCTTAATAATTGATATTGAGTGAGGGGGAGTTAAAATGTGTTGCCCAATCACTTACTTCGGGTTACGATTTTTCTTCTTAATGAAAAATCCAAATGATTCCAACATCCATAATTGGGTACAAACCTGATTTCCAATGGTAGGTTTCTAGTTGGGGTTTCAGACTGAACAATGCTTAGAAACTCACATTGGTCGAGAGGATGGGAGATCAGTCTTATCACACCATTTTTCGGGGGAATTATTTCCTACTATGGGACTCTCTTATAGATTTAAGATATGTTCACAAATTTCATCAAAATCATGATATGGGACTGTGTACCCTAACAAAATTACCGTGGGTTAACCCCTTTTATATGCAGAAGAAGGGGATCTTGTTAAAGAATCCATCGATATGTACCTGAGGTTCTTCATTTGTTTCCTAGTAATGAATAGTTTCTTATATGTTGTACCCACATTACTAGGAACTTTATTTTTTTTCATGTAGGTAGGTAGTTAATATTATGATGAGGGGATTGATCTATTATGTGGCATTATACGTGTCTCTTTTATTACGAGAATCAAAAAACACATAGTTCATTAAACCTATGTAGTTTAATTTCATGTGGAAAGGACATATGTGTAGGCACTTAGGCACCAAATATTTGATATTAAGTCTCAAGGAGACATCATACGTGTCCTGGTAACACTAGGAATCAGATTTATCATAGTATTTTTATAACCTTGGGACTAGCCCCAATGTAGATGCCCTCATATGGGAGATATTTGTATCATGTCACTCATCGGGGATTACATACTAAGATTTCCCTAGAAGGTGGGGAATCATGATGTAAATTATATAACCATTTCAACTACTGAATCCCATGTGATCTATTCTCAGTGTGATAAATAAGGGATAACAAGTACTCAGTCTCATTTTATATTAATGTGGGACTTATGTACTAGTACAACCCTTGGGATGTTTAATATAGAAATTGGGACTTATGAAGGGGTCCTATTATCCTAGTTATAAAATGAATCAGATTCATTATAGTTCAATCATATTTTAATTTTGTAGATGGGTGAGGTAGAATGATCAGCCCATGGGAATGATTGGGTATCGATGGTTGAAATTTCAGAGACATTAGGATACTTGTACCAAAGTGGGTTTCCATTTGAGTTTAGAGTCGGAACTTAATAAGGTCTTATTTATCCTTCTCATGGTAGGAATTAGAGTACTCATAGTTCAAATAGTCAGGGCTTACCCACTAACATTTCCATTATATATAGGACATATCATATTAGGCCTCTAATCGGGGATTACACATCCATCTTTCCCTTATCCTAATAGAGACATATCATGTGGATGATATGATCATTGTGATTTCCTAAGCCCATGTTAGTTATGATCAGTGTGATAAACAAGGAATGGAAAATGATCATACTCAATGTTGTGGATGTCAGACTTATTTGTGACTTCCCTTTGGATGCTTAATATAGAGCTCGAGGCTTAATAATGAGTCCTATGTATCTTGGTTGTATTAGGAATCTGAGTCATCATAGTTCCATTGGTTGGGGCTTACACATTGAGGTTTCCCCTTTTACCTAGGCTTATTTCCTTCTTGAAATGAATTTATTATCTAATCGACATGGCTTGATTGTCTACTTGACATGCTGAAGGATGTCTTCCTGAAATGTTCAAATACAATCACATGATCTAGTTTACTTATTTAAGGTACATTACATAACTTGGATGGCATGTCTAAATATCATCGTATGAAAAAGTATTACATGTCAATAGGATATTTCAAGACCCGTCCAACTAATCCTGCAATCCATCACATGATCTTGGCTACCACGCTTAGAGGGCATCGCATGATCTTGCATAATTTCTCTGATTTCATCACAAAATTTGGATGGCATGATGAGAGGGAATCGTGAGAGTTAATGCAACATGTCTAGATGGTGATGCTTGATTCAGACTAACATGTCTAGAGGGCACCACAAAATCCAACTAACATATCCAAAGGACATCGTGAGTTCTCACTGGAATGTCCAGATGACGTTGCAAGATATATTTGATATACACTGGTGTTATCATGAGACTTAGATGACATATAACAGTTCTATCATATGAGTTGGGTGACAAGTTTGAAGGACAACATAATTTATGGATAGTGATACCATAGGGTTTTGAAATACTTTGGGTGACATGCCTGAGGGGTTCCATGTGACTTTATCTTGACATGTCCAAGGTACATTGAATGATCCAAAAAGTATAACAATGGAATGTTTCATGACCTATTAATCATGTCTCGGTATTTTCACATGACCTGGGTGGTTCATGTGAAGCACATGGGGATCATAGTATGTGTTCATTTCATAATTAACCTTTCTTTTAATCTTTGTTTCGTCATTTTATTTCAAATTCATTAGATTTGTTCAATGTTAGATGGTTTTGAGTATCATTTTTTTCATAAAATATATTTTATTTCATTCATATAACCTTCCAAAATCCCTTCATGTGATCTATGAGTGATCATGTTTGGTTCTTATACATGTTCCAAGGTTTCTCCGGTTGTTCCCCTAAATTTACGTGATAAGAATATTTTTTGATTGTGAGATCATCCACTCTAAGAAATATTCTCTGGTTCTTGGGTGTGCTGGTATGAGGTCACAAGGATTCATCTATCTATTTTTGTGTCTTTTGATACTGGGGAGGTGGATTTATATGCCTCGCCCCTCTGATTATTCTCCACTTAGAGCGGTGCATATCACATGAATCTTGGATCGAGTTAATGGAGGCCTTTGGCGTCACTCCATTTTAGGAGGACTTATTGTAGGTAATTCTAGGGTGAATCACCTAATTTTTAGAGATAATGAGACCATATCATCTAGTACTAATTTATTGGATTATTACCAATAATGGAGTCTTTCTAAATTTTGCATATATGTTGAGGGTCTTTTATATTTTCAGGATGACATGTACAAGTACATTTGAGGGATCAGGATACCTAATGAAAGGATTTCGCATGATCTGATATGACATGTCTAGTACTTTTTATGAGACAAGGATGTCTTGTCAGGGTGCCTTTACGAGATCAAACCAGCTTGTCAAGGGGCCTAACAAGAGCGTGTCGGTGTGTTGCATGAGTTTTATGACTACAAGAGGCTACCTCATTGTACACTTCTTATTTCCTTTGTTTTAAATTTTTTTTTGTTCTTTCAATTTTATATTAATGTTACCAAGGACAATAATTATCCATGTCAGTGATGTGTTGCATGAGTTTTAAGACCGAAAGATGATCCCACCTTTTGAATATTTTCCTTCTATTTTTCAAGGATTTTTTGATAGATTTTCAGGCATCTGCTGGTTGACAAGTTGTGTGACCTAGGGGAGCTTATCTGGATACCGTTGTGTGATCAATGATTATCCTATATACCTTTAGAAAGGTAGAATTACTTTTCAAAGGAATTTTTTTGGGTCTTCCATAGGCTATGCACTGCACGTGACCATCTGTGTGACCTTCTACTGATCATGCAATAATGTTTCTCCGAGGTTTTCATGTGATTCAAGTGATCATGGACACCCTTCTATTCCTTTTCTTTGTCGGTAAAATAATACCCATATTCAGTTATATATTCCTTTTTAAATTTTCCAATGCTCATTTAGCGGGAATCAACAAGGATACATGGAACACCTCATGTACTTGAGATAGTTAGGTGGGAGTTCTAGTTGATAGGCCACCACTCTGATGTAATCAAAAATATTTAAGGTGATGATGTATCATGGAAAAATATTTCCCTTATTCCAAAACCTCATGAGTTTCTTCTATAGTGATATATTAAGGAAAACTTTATATCTGACCATAATATCCATTACTCATTGAATATTGTTTGCATACATTTTATATCAACGTTTTGAGGATTTCATATTATTCTAAATGGTTTGAACCTTCTTTTTCATCTCTTGGATAAAATTACATCCCATCAACTTCCACTCTGCTAACATATTCCCATCATATTAGAGTGTTACACCTATTCCCATATAGTGCCTCATAAGGCTCCATTCGAATGGTAAAATGGAAAATGTTGTTATATGATAACTCCACTATGGGAATGTATTGATCCCAACATCCTTGGAAATCCCTTGAATAAGATCTCAAAAAATTATCTAGAGTTTTAATGGTTCTTTGAAACTGAAAATTCTATCTTAGGGTGATAAGTAGTGATGAATCTTAATTTTGTATCAACAAATTTCTGAAGGCTTCACCAAAACCTTGATGTAAACCTTGAATCTTGACCATATATAATAGAGATTGGAACTCTATGTATTCTTACTACTTCCCTTATATATATCTTAGCGATTTGGTCAGGGTAGAAACATTATTTGATAAAAATAAAATATACTGACTTGTTAAGATGATCAAATACTACCCATATGGTGTTATTTTATTTGGGGGTATTAAGGAGTCCTATGAAAAAATATATGGTTATGTTTTCCCATTTCCATACTAGAATCCTAAATGGTTTCATCATAACTTTATACATCAACCATTTAGCCTTGACTTTTTGGAATATCAAGAACTTAATACAAATTATATAATATCCCTCTTCATGTTATCCCATCAATAAATTTTTCTTCAAATATCTATACATATTACAAATTTAAGGATTAATAGAGAAGGATAAGAAATTCACATCCTCTAGAATATCCCTATTTAGTTCTATTTTTTATGGGACACATATCCATGTTCAAATCCTTATAACTCTATCTTTATAAAAGTTTAACTCAGTAATATTCACTACCTTTTTCTATAGAACATCATCATCCTTATAAGTTTATTTGATCATCTCAAGAATATATAGTTGATAATTCATTTGAGAATGGTGGTCTGAAGATCCTTTTATTATTCTTATGTCCATCCACTGTATGTCCAAGAATATTGGATCCCTTATAATTCTCATCATTGATAGGGTTGCATAATCCTTTCTACTTAGAGTATCTTCCAATTTGTTCACATTACCATAATGGTAATGTTTTAAACAATCATAATCCTTGATCATATCTAACCACCTTTTTTGGTACATATCAAGCTCCTTTTTTGTGAATATATATTTAAGGGTTTTATGATTTTTTTTTATATGTCACAATTATCCTCATAGAGATAATGTCTCAAAATATTTATCATTAAGATTACTGGATACAATTCTAGATCATTTTTTGGGTAGTTCTACTCATAGATATTTAATTGGATGGAGTCATAATATATCACTTTTTGATCATGCATGAGTACACAACCCAATACCTTTTTGGGAACATCACTGTAGATCAAAAATCCTTCCCCACTAGTGGGTAATTAGAGCACAGGTGTAGTGATTAGCCTCATGTTTATCTCTTTAATACTTTATTTGAATTCATCATTTCAAACAAACTTCACCCCCTTTCATGTTATCTTGGTTAGTGGGATTGAAAATCATGAGAAGTTTCTCACAAGTCGATGATGGTACCTAGCTGATCTAAGAAAAATATGGATTTCCACCATGGAGGTTGGCCAAGTCCATCCTTAAATGGCCTATATTTTTAAAGGATTCACACATATCCCTTTTCTAGTGATAAAATTCCTCAGTAATGTTACTTTTTCTATAAAAAAATTTCATTTACTATACTTTTCATACATTTTTCTTTCCATAAGGACTTCAGTATGAAATCCAAATTCTCTTAATACTCCTCCTTTATTTTAGAGTTGATAAGAATATCAACTATAAATACAACCAAAAAATTGTCAGGGTAATCCTAAAAAACACTATCCATTAAGTCCATGAATATTTCTAGAGAACTAGTGAGACCTAATGGAATTATTATGAACTTATAGTGCCCATACGGTGTATGAAAATAAGCCTTGGGGATATCCTCTTCCTTAACATTTACATGATAGTAACTCAACTGAAGATCCACCTTAGAGAATTACTAGTCTCCACATACCTACTTGAACAAGTACTAAATCCATGGTAGATAATACTTTTTCTTTGTCAAGATTTTTTTGAGCACATGATAATCAAGAAAAATGTGCATTGGCCCATCCTTCTTTCTTAATGTAGAGGACCGGTGCACCCTACAGTGAAGCACTTAGGTGTATAAATTGTTTATCTATATTATCTTGTAGTTTCTTCTTTAGCTCCTCAAGTTAAAAATAGCCATTATATATGGAGTTTTGGATATTAGAAAATATCTAGGTATGATTTTGATCAATAACTCAACCTCACATCTAGGAGGTAGACTTGAAATTCTTTTGGAAACACATAGAAAAATTCCATTACAATGGTAATGTTATCAAGGATGATATTTTCCTTAGTCTCAATCATTTTTGCTTAGTATGAATGCTGATAAGGCAATAATATTCAGTCTTGAGATGATGATACCAAAGGAGACTCATCCTCCACCTTTCACTTATATAAAATCAAAGGGAGATTTTTGATACTCAGGGTGATTTACTTCTCTCATAAATTTATGTTGGCACTATACAAGGAAAACTAATCCATTTATAGAATATCATTTAATTTTTCTTAAGGTATTTTCACAAGGTTTCTAGGAATTTCATCACTTAAATTTTTATGGGGTGAGTTATATAATTAGGATTCAATAATTTCCCCATTTATCATTTTCATTGATAACTCTACTTCCATTTTTTCAATGGTGTTTGAATAGTTCTACTAAAATTATGTGATATAAAGGAATGTGTTGAAACTAAATCAAATAGTTATTTATCTATCCATGAAATAATAACTATCATACCAATTTCCACTTCATTTTTAGGATCTACCTTAGCAGTTGTGATGTAATAATCTCTCCCTTTCTCTCTAGACATTAGAGGTTATTGTTTTTGGTTTCCATAAAAAACCCTTAACATAGTGCATTGATTTTAATATTTTATTTTTTCCATACAGTTGAAAAATTATAAAATAGGATAAAGGTTTACTAGAGAGTTCTTTTCTTACATCACATTGGTAGGTTTCTCCCATTCGTAATCATTAACTAGGTTCCCTTCCTTCCCAAACCTATAACATTTCCTTGTCCCCTTTAAGAAATTTCATGGATGCTTCTTCCCACACTTTTGATAAGTGTGTTATTGGACTTTGTTTCCCCTATAACACATTTCCATCACACCACCAGAATTAAAATCCATTCTTCACTTCTTATCTTCAAAACCATGATACCCTTGATATTCATTGATATTTATTTTGACTTTAAGGGAACATTATAAAATTTCCTCATATATGTCAAAGTCCTAAATCTTCAATTATTTTCATAGACATGGATTTATCCTAAAAAATATATGGTCAACATTACATTCAGGATAAATAAAAAGGCCAAAGGCATATCATCAAAGTCTTGTGAAGTTTGTCCCATACACCTATATGGACTCATTGTCCTTTTTCTTTAGGGAAAGGAAATCCCTCTCCATCTTAAATCAAAGAGTGTGTGGAAAATATTTATAAAAAAAATTCCATAATTCTTTCAACTCCATCTTTTTGATCTCTTTGTCATAATTTTTATTTTTTTAATCAATTTCCACCATTGATAAACCTATCTCTCCACATGATAAACATCCAATATGGAATTCTCTTTCTTAGATCATTTAAGGACATATAATATCTTTTCAATATAGTTGATCCATTATTTCATGATTAAAGGTAAATAATATCCACAAAAATTTAGATTCCTTTGTCACATAAAGGTATCAATTGAAACTTTATCCTTTATTAGGGGATAGTATTTTTTCCCCTGATTCAATGTTCTATTAAAAACTTTAATTGATTGAGAAATTATTTCCCTTAATTTCTAGACTCATTATCCCATAAGGTTGGGAATCTCATTGGGTCGGTCAATATATTTCTCATCACAATAGTTGTTTACTAGGTTCCCCCTATTTCTATCCATTGACTAAAATGAATTGAAAATTAAGGATTATAATTTTTAAACTGTTAAAAACATAAATATAAACCATAATCATTAAATTGATAACTCATAAATAACATATATTCATTAACCTATTAATTTCTAGGATTCAATCTAAGTTAGCAATGATATATTTACTAACATAAAGACTTATGAGAATTTGTATCCCCGTAATAATGGTTTATAATGAGATTATAAATTTACTAAACTGTATCCCTCAGGGGGTTTCAAACTAGGTCTACAATAATGCCTCTTTCTCAATCACCATGTAATGATCAAGTCTAGCTCAATGTGCCCTTTTCAGGGTTATTACCCCTAGGCACAACAGTTCCAGAACCACATCCACTTATAGTATCCATATAGGTATGTATTTTCTTAGAAACCAATTAATCTATACTTTACCAAAATTTAGGGATAATTTCATATTTTCAGCCTTATCCCTAGGCATTTCACTATATTTTTCTAATCATAGTACTCAAAAATAACAAAACATTGATATAATACCAACTATGACAACCCATATCTTTCATATACTTTAATTTGTGATTTATTTCACAAAGATACACTTCATACAACCATAGACGATCATGATTTCTAGTGTATTTTGGTAATTAGGTACATAGCCTAACAACATGAAACAAAATTATAGATTCATAAACTAAAATTCCATAACATTCCATTAAATTTCCTTATTCTTCTAAAACTGCATGGGATAACCTGAGCATGTACATATGAAATGAGTAGTATATAAATCCGAGTAAGAGAATAATCAAATAATAATAGAATGAAATACATGTGAGTAAATAGTAATATGTAGGTAACATTAGAGGGGTGATAATTAAAAACATAAATAGAAAATTGTGATAAAATATGATAAAATAAAGGAAACATGGGAATGTTGCAACAACATAAAACTTGACATCATAATAGTATGTCCAGAATAACCACCAATAAATCATAACATAGTGTGCTTAGGATAACTGCTCATGCACTATACATGGAATCTCATTAGATGAAATCATTACCCAATTCATTAGAGGGATATAAAATTTTGGGGCCACCCATCACATTCATATCATATACATGTATAAGTGTGACACATAGATCGTACAAAATAAGGATGTCTTTAATCACTTTTAATCCCATGATTAAGAAGGGTGGGTTATATACATGGAATTTCTAAATAAATGAAGGACACATACAACTAGAAGAATACCCTTTTCTAGAAATGGGGATGGGTATTCACTACAAAAATGTTTGGTGTAACGTCCCGGTTCTAGGTGCCACTCAACGGGTGCCCTGAACCCGGTTCGCCACGTGACCTCAAGCACATTTCCCCAAACACCAGAGGCTGCCGACTTACAGCGAGGGCCCAGGTCTGATAGTGGGGAAACTATTCCCTCGTTTGTCAAAGTGTAGCACAGCGGAATAAAAAAACATACAACACAACGTAAGCAGTAAAAAATGCACATTTAAAATAAACAACTACAGTAAAAACAACCAACGGTCATATATATATAAAGATGATGCAACATGCCTCAAGTTCTAAGAAAACGGCCAGAACATGTTATAAACAGTACAATACGATACAGAGTACATCAAAACAAAACAAAACAGCTGGTAGCATCACGAGCCTAAGCTCGGTCTCATGCTCCCCTACTCCTCAACAGCAATCAAGTACCTGTATAGGGACCCTTTCACTTATCCACACCTGCAGAAACGTAATCTGTTTGGGCCAAAAAACATGACCTAAATAGGGTGTGAGAAATAATCTCAGTAGGCACCCACCAAAGGCCCGTACTCAACTGTGTGAAACACATGCAACAACAGTGTGCAAAAGTAAATGAAATAAACTAAATAGTACTCAAAAGTAAATAACTTACCGGTTATATTGCCATTTTAATATTCAATTTATCCATTTAATATAAGAAAACACCACAATGAATTTCTAATTAAATGGTCAGTGTCCTCAGACACGCAAACCCATACCCTCAGGTAATCAGAAACATAACCCGTAGGTAATTTCCCATAGGCATAACAGATATTTCCCTCAAGCGTACCAAGTGTCGCCCTCAGGCGCAAAGTCTATTGCCCACAGACACGGAAGAAGTTTCCCTCAGGCCGAAATAACTACTACCCTCAGGCTAAATAAAACACTGCCCTCAGGCTAAACAAGTAATCGGGTCATGTCCAACATATAAAAAATCATTTCACATACAATTCCTCTCAAGGAAAAAGTAATACGCAAAATAAACATGGAATACCCTCAGGTATCCTGGCCAAATGGCTAAACAGAGGAACACACCCTCGGGGTGGTCCTAGATCCAAGCAATGATCCCAAACAACAAGTTATTATCACATTTAATTACCTATAAAATTCTAGGTTTTTAAATCAGCCAAGGCCTCATCCACACGACACCCCAACATGGGTTCATACTACAAAAATACACACAAACGCACAATAGTTGTAAATTAAACACCAAGCCACCTACCTTAAATTCCCCTGATCAGTATACTCGAACGACGTTCCACGAATCGTCCTAGAACGACGTAGATCCGAGGTGAAAGAAAACTCTCTTAAACGCAAATAACTTCCCTCAGAGGAAGAATTGGCAAGAACTACGCAAAGAGGTGGGAGGGCCTACCCGTGCGGTTCCAAAGAGATCGACAAAGGTGAAATCGGATTCCCGGTCCATGATCGATGGATCCTCAAAGATTCTCTCGTCCCCTCCCGAGCTCTCGTCCGGTTCTAAGCCTTCCCTGTGAACAGGGTTGGATACTGCCCATTTTAAGAAAAAAAAACAAAGTACACGGCATGTAATTTTGAGTACATGGTGTGTACTTCCTTCATTTAACTATTCCTCTGGCGGCACTTCCAAACTGTTTACCCGTCGACATGAGTACACAGAGTGTATCCCCAACTACATGGAGTGGACTGTCGCCCAGTTGGTGGCTGCTTCCACCGCCTTACTGTTTCGCCTGCTGACAGACTACACAACGTGTAAATGACCACTACACAGTGTGTAGTTGGTTTTTACACCCTTTGTCACCGACATGGCTACACACCCCGTGTACTCATATCACACGGCCAAAAGTACATGACATGTGGAAAATTACACGGCGTGTACTTCCAAAATTTGGGATTTTTCCTCATTTTCTTATTTTCTCAAAAACACTTAAGGGAAAGAGAAAAGGAGAAACCCGTACCTCAAAAATAAGAACCAAGTTCTTACAAACTTCCCCCCTTAAATCAATTCATCCTAGAATTTCCCTTCCAAGGGTGGTGAAGATAAATCTCAGAATAGCTCTGTCCACTGAGCACGTACGTCGGTCTCCCGCTCCCAGGTTCTGTCCTGCACTCGGCCATGCTGCCATAGCACCCGTACGAGAGGAACTGACCAGCCTTAGAGAACCTTCGTTCTCCTATCAATGATATGAATCAGATTCTCCTCAAAGGACGCATCAACCTGAAGCTCAAACTCCTCGGGCTGAAAGACGTGAGACGTGTCTGAATGATAGCGGTGAAACTGAGATACATGGAAGATTTCGTACATGGCCCGGTACCTATGTGGTAACTGTAACCAGTAGGCAATCGGCCCGACTCTCTCTAGAATCTCAAATAGCCCCACATACCTCGGTGAAAGTTTACCCTGTCTCCTGATCTGCCTGTGTCCTAGCCTCGGCGAAACACACAAGAAGACCTGATCCACGACCACGAACTCCGGAGGTCATTTGTGGCGATCAGCATAAGATTTCTGATGAGACTGAGTGGTATCCATCCGCTTCTTAATCAACTGGACATTCTCAGAAGTCTTCAACATGAGACATGGTCCCAGTAAAGCTACCTCACTTGTCTCTAACCAGCACAAAGGTGATCGGCATGGCCAACCATATAAAGCCTCGTATGGTGTCATCTCAATAGTTGCCTGAAAACTGTTATTATAGGAAAACTCGACTAGGGGTATATGCTTCTCCCAAGAGCCCCCAAAGTCTAGGACGCATACACGTAGCATGTCCTCAAGAACCTGTATCGTACGCTCTGACTGGCCTGAACATCCCATTCTCCCTTGTATAGAAACTCTCTTCCCTTTGGTGGCGTGAAACTCACCCTGCGACGATAGCAGTCTGCAAAGGCTCGAAAGGGAAACAACCAGTCCATCCCAAGAATGATGTCATAAGTTGTCATCTCTAAGACATAGAGGTTCTAATGGAAGTGACACCCTCCAACCTCAAGGGGCACTCCTTGCACTGACGCACACATTTTATTCTCATTCCCAACGGAGTGTCTAGCATCATAGCAACAGAAGAATAAGAAACACAGAGCCCAAGGATCTCCACAATGGGCACAGATATAAAGCTATGTGCAGCACCTGTATCAAAAAGTACTAAAGATAAGACAGAAGCTACTAGAATAGCACCTATGAATGTAGAAGGTCTGAGATCCTGCTCCTGCTGGGTCTGTTGCACTGCATATGCCTGCCTCGTGCCGCGACCCTATGACACAGCCTAGCTACCCTGAGTTGTCCCGCCCTGCTGCCTCTAAGATCCTAGTGTCTGGCTACCACGTCCATGACCACCACCCCTGCCTGCTCGCCCTGACGTATTCTAGTTCCCTGACTGGTAAGAATCCACTGGTCCTAATCCCGCATGAAGAATCTACACAGAACCCCTCTCACTAGCCCCTAGTGGAAACTCCCTGCAAAAGCGCTGCAGATGACCCATCTTGCCGCAAGCTCGGAACTCCACTGGTTCTCATGGACACTGCGGTCTCTTATGCCCCTCTTTACCACCCTGGTAGCACCTGACTTGGCCACCTGAAACATATTTCTGGCTGGTACTGCCACCCTGAGAGAATTCCATCTGTCTCTTCCTCTTGCCAGTAGAAATAGTGCTAGAAACTGGTGAGGAACAGCCCTGGCCCACACCACTAGCTTCCCGCAGGTTCCTCTCTGTAATCAGCACCTGGTTCACAAAATCATGTACTGAAGGAAACCTGAAAACATTCACCAGCACTCAGATGTCATAAAAAATACCATCCTCAAAGTTTCTGTCTCTTAAAGTCTCATCACCCACCAGAATAGGTGAAAAACGCTGAAGCTCGGTGAAACGAGAAGAATAATCCATCACCGACATAGCGCCCTACTGAAGATTCATGAACTCTCAAGCTCTATCTACCCTCAGCATCTCTGGAAAGAAGAAGACATAAAAGACTACCTAAAAATATTCCCACGCCATGTCCCTGTGATGCTTTGACTGGGTGGTAACATCCCACCACCTCTTGATGGAATCACGCAGCATATACATCGCAAGATTGACCCTCCACCCTGGAGGCGTCTTAAGATGATCGAAGATAGTCTGCATATACCCCAACCAAGACTCCACAGCCTGTGGTCCGCTATCCCCTGAGAACGTAGGAGGATTCTTCTACTAGAAGATACGAGTCAGCTCATCCATAGATGTGGCAGCCTGCGGTGCTCCCTAAAAGGTCTGCATGAACCGCATAAAGCCTTCACGGAACTGCGCCTTCGCGCCTGTGTCTGGTATAACTACTAGCGCCGCATTTGGATCTGCTGGAGGATCCACTGGTAGCCTATGGCCCACCATTTCTGGAGTATAATCTTCGCCTCTCTCTTGGCGAACAACACATGGTCGTCTCGGTGGCATGACTCTATAAGGTCAAATGCACATCTTATATCAAGATTATCAAAGACTGAAAACGAAGGGACCAAAAGGGGAACAGGAGGAAGAAGGCATTTCAAGATTTGAAAAAAAACTACACGGTGTGTATCTTGACTACACAGCGTGTACCTGACTTCTCTTCCCCTACCCAGGTCCTTCTACGCGGCTAAGCCACATAGCTTCCGTTGAACAAGACTACACGGTGTGTATATAATCCACATAGAGTGTATGGTGTAAATTTCCAATTGCCCGTGTCATTTGTGACACGACCGACTAATCGTCTTGATACTACACGACGTGTTACACCCACACACGGCATGTACACCACCCCATTTCCCAAGCCACACGACTAACACCACACAGTCTGTCCTCGGACAAGACTACACGGTGTGTCCTAGAGGTACACGGTGTGTACTATACGAGCTTTGTCGACCCGTGTTGTTAGTTACACGGCCAGTACACATGACTCACACTACATGGCGTGTTCTATATACATAAGGCATGTATTTGAAAGGATTACACCGATCCGTGTTTGTTAGTTACACGGACGGGTCCCCAGGTCACACTACACGATGTGTTCTTCATTGACACAGCGTGTTCAAGGAAAGATTACACCGGCCCATGTTTGTTAGTTACACGGCCAGGTCTCCGGGTTAACACTACACGGCGTGTATAGAAGCTACACGGCATGTTTTCCCCAATATCTTCCCCTCCCTGTGTCGCTGCCCACTCAGTTTGTGACACGGGAAGAGACTACACAGCGTGTACTCAGGGTACACGACGTGTACTCAAAATTTTTTCTTTTCTTCCCAAACAGAAGGACATACATGGAGTTTTTAAGGTACTACACGGCGTGTATACTGGTTTTCCAGACAGTATTCCTCATAAACGTCCCCGGAACCCATAAAATACCTAAAAAAACACCTAAGTGTCAAATGTCGACCCATGAGGGCCCATACTCCCCACGAATCAAAGTTTGACATCTTATCTGTGTTATAACAAAATAAACAGCTAATGATCCACCAAATTCTAGTCAATGAGGGCCCATACTCCCCAAATACCAAAGTTTGGTGTCCATTCTATCAACCGGCTCATATAAAAATACCCTATCACATAGCAGGTATTCATCAAGTAGTTATCACGACAACATGCTTTTCTAGCACAACAGTTATCACAACAACATGCGATTTCTAATGCACCTACATGGCATGGAAACTATGCATGGCATGTGATTTCTAGCATGTGCATAAATAATGCATGAGATGGCATACCCTCATCTCATCAGGTTGCAATTAAATAGAACCCATGGATAAAATATAAACAGCACAATCACAAGTGCGTCACCCAACGGTGAAATCAAATTAACTGTAAAATTTACAAAATCAGAAAAATTGAAAAAATATGAGGTAAACTAGCTTTTCCCTATACATGGGTTAGCTACGCCCGAGCACAACTTATTACCAAATACCATTCTTGTCATATCCCTGACTATGGATCCAAATAGTAAGTCAAAGAAAATAAACATGGCCCTCTGATACCACTTTGTAACGTCCCGGTTCCAGGTGCCACTCAACGGGTGCCCCGAACCCAGTTTGCCACGTGACCTCAAACGCATTTCCCCAAAATCCAGAGGCTGCCGACTAGTAGTGAGGGCCCAGGTCTGATAGTGGGGAAACTATTCCCTCATTTGTCAAAGTGTAGCACAGCGGAATAAAATAAAAAACATACAACACAGCGGATGCAGTAAATCATGCACATTTAAAATAAACAACTGCAGTAAAAACAACCAACAATAATATATATATAAAGATGATGCAACATGCCTCAAGTTCTAAGAAAACAGCTAGAACATGTTACAAGCTGTACAATACGATACCGAGTACAACAAAACAAAACAAAACAGACAGTAGCATCGCGAGCCTAAGCCTGGTCCCATGCTCCCCTACTCCTCAGCAGCAATCAAGTACCTGTATAATCACCCTTTCCCTTATCCACACCCGCAGAAACGTAATCTGTTTGGGCTGAAAAGCATGACCCAAATAGGGTGTGAGAAATAATCTCAATAGGCACCCACCAAAGGCCCGTGCTCAACTATGTGTAAACATGCAACAACAGTGTGAAAAATTAAATTCAATAAACTACGCAGTACTCAAAAGTAACTAACTTACCAGTTATATTTCCATTTTAGTATTCAATTTATCCATTTAATATAAGAAAACACCACAGTGAATTTCTAAGTAAACAGTCAGTGTCCTTAGACACGCAAAACCATATCCTCAGGTAATCGGAAACGTAACCCGCGAGTAATTGCCCATAGGCATAACAGATATTTCCCTCAGGTGTACCAAGTGTCGCCCTCAGGCATAGAGTCTATTGCCTACAGGCACGGAAGAAGTTTCCCTCAGTCCGAAATAACTACTACCGTCAGGCTAAAGGAAACACTTCCCTTAGGATAAACAAGTAACCGGGTCATGTCCAACATATAAACAAGAATTTCACATAAAATTACTCTCAAGGAAAAAGTAATACAAAAAATAAACATGGAATACCCTCGGGTATCCTGGCCAAACGACTAAAAATAGGAACACACCCTTAGGGTGGTCCTGGATCCAAGAACTGATCCCAAACAACAAGTTATTATCACATTTAATTACTTATACAATTCTAGGAATTTAAATCAACCAAGGCCTCAGGCACATGACACCCCAACATGGATTCGTTGCACAAAAATACACACAAACGCACAATAGTTGGAAATTCAACACCAAGCCGCCTACATTAAACTCCCCTGATCAGTATACTCGAACGACGTTCCATGAATCGTCCTAGAACAAGGTAGATCTAAGGTGAAAGAAAACTCGCTTAAATGAAAATAACTTCCCTTAGAGGAATAATTGGAAAGAACTATGCAAGGAGGTGGGAGGGCTTACCCGTGCGGTTCCAACGAGATCGATGAAGGTGAAATCAGATTCCCAGTCTGCGATCGACGGATCCTCGAAGATTTGGTCGTCCCCTCCTGAGATCATGTCTGGTTCTAAGCCTTCCCTATAAACAAGGTTGGCTAATTCCCATTTTAAGCGAAAAAAAAGTACACTACGTGTACTTTTTGAGTACACGGTGTGTACTTCATTTAACTATTCCTCTGGCGAAACCGCCAAACTGTTCACCCATCGACATGAGTACATGACGTGTATCCCCAACTACATAGCGTGTACTGTCGCCTAGCTGGTGGCTGCTTCCACTGCCTTATTGTTTCTCCTACCGACTAACAACATGGCTTGTAAAGGACCACTACACGGTGTGTAATCAGTTTTTACACCCTTCGTCACCGACACGGCTACACACCCTGTGTACTCATCCCACATGGACAAAAGTACACGACGTGTGGAAAAGTACACGGTGTGTACTTCCAAAATTTGGGATTTTCCCCCATTTCCTTATTTTCTCAAAAACACTTAAGGGAAAGAGAAAAGGAGAAACTCATACCTCAAAAATAAGAACTGGGTTCTTACATTTGGCATGAAAAATAATATGATATTTTTGGTAGCATAACGGGTGTATATAAAGGTTTATGAAAGGGGTAAATCTAAGTGAGGGGGGGTCTCTAACTACATGTAAATAATAAGGATAGTAAAGTTAAATGTAAAAACCCATAAACATATATAAAATTGGGAATAAAATGGTTCTTAGTACAATAAAATTCCTTGAAATAAAAAGAAAGAGACATTCCCCTATATTGAGAGGGTGATTCTAAAAGATTGGGAAAAGATTACTAAGAGCATGGGAATACCTTGGGAGGAATCTAGATAGGAAATGGTATAGTAAACTCATTCTCTAAATGTTTTTTGTAAATATTAATTGGAGGTTTTGTGGGTTTTTATAGAAAAATAGGGGAGAATTCTTTATTAATTTCTAAACATAGGTTTTGGACTCTATATGATAAATTAATCCAAACCAAAAACCATCCCATGGTTTTTTCCATGTTTTGTAACAAAAATGAGTTAATTTAGTAATTTTATGTGGATAATATTATAAATACTTAATATAATATCATTATTAATGTGAAATTGATTCATGTTTATAAATAATTAATTTTAAAACCTTAATATATAATATAGGTTTTGTAGGATTTGTTAAGGTTTTATAAAATTAATCAAATAAAATTGAAAACACATAATTTAAAAAGGTTCGATGTAATTTTGGTTGTGAATACTCTTTATAGAATTTATTGCATCACTTTTGGGATTTTATAATGTCATTATACATATTCTATAATTATACCATGTTGAATATTTTTCTAAAAATTGAGTGACTCAGAAAATTTTGAAAAGTTAATCATTGGATAATTTTGAAGTGATGATTTAATTAATCATATATATTGTATCAAAATAATTCTATAATAATAGAATTTATAATATTAAATCAATAATCACCATTTATTAAAAATAATGGGTTTTTTATAATAAAAAATTTCTAACCAACAAATATTTATATTTTACATCATTAAATTATATTGTTATTTATATTTTATATATATTATTTAATAATAATATTTTATTAAAATATAATTTATTTCAAAATATTATTGATTTCTTCAAAATGTGTGTCTTGATCAAAACTATATGTTTCCCAAAAAAATACAATTTTTGTTTCCTCGTATCAAAATCTAATTTTTATCAAACTTATTATTTAATAATTATAAATAATAAAGATAAATATAATCGTTATTTTATTAAAAATAAAAAAATAAAGAACATACTGTTATGGTCAAGATACATAGCCCTTTATTACATCAATAAATTACCCAAGGGTAAGGTGTGTGATGGTTATATTTTCATAGCGTTGTTCAGCAAACATTATTTGGGTTATAATCTGAATGAGCATAAAATTATCTCATAAATGGTTTCTCTCATGTTTTAGTTGTTGAATATCATCTTTGGATTGGTCAAGGTAAATTCTTAATGATGTTATATCCCTCTGAATCTCTGATAAATGGGATTTATACAGTATGATCCTACCGGTCGAATCCATCGCTTCCTTTGTTTGTGCTAAATGGACTTATCATAACCCTATATATATATATATATATTAATTATATCATAATTTTATAATGGATATACTATAAATGGTTATAATACTTAATTTTAATTTAAATATGATAATATTTAATTCATAACGGTCCAAAATAACTAAATTAGTGCATGCGTTTTCTATTATTTCATTTCTTAATAAGTAATTTACTCGTTTAAAAAAATATTTCATTTTTAAAGATTAGGGTCTTTATAGGGATGAATGTGATGAAGAAGAGTGGGAAGAGTAGAAAAAATATACCTCCCTTGCATCCATGTGATCTAAAACCCGAGGAGGTGATTGTTAAATTATCAATATACCCATTCTAAAAAAATACCCCTCATATTTTTTCACAGTGTAACCGTGAGGGTCCCATCATGACCACTCCATGCCAAGGCCACAACATAGCATATTCCTTGTGGTTCACGATATATCCTACTTAGGTATAGGTCTTGACACCCAACCTACCTTCATTGCAACATGAACCCTAAATGCTATAGAGTGACCACATTAAGGAAGGAGGTCATCCTCCAACCAATAACCCATCATAGTGTGTCCACTAGGGGTCGCAGCATGTTTCACCTCACTCTGGTAATTCCCAAGTGTTTTTAGGTCAGATATAGGTAAAATTGATAGAGGGGTGAATTTCTAGTTATAAAATTAATGGAAAAATAATATAATTATTAAAACTTCATTATGATTCAATTAATTGATTAAAACCTTGTGAATATACAAATAAAGGAATAAAATTTTCAAATAATAACAAAATAATTAAATATAATAATAAAATTGGAAGAATACAAAAAAAATCAAGAATAAATCGGTTAAGTGTGTTATTTGTTGGATTAAATTATTTGAATAAATAAATGATTTAAAGTGATAAAAAATTAAAAAATTGGAATATAAATGAGAAAATATATTTGTTAAATAAGTTCTTCAATAGTACCCAAAGGTACACCTATGTCTACCACCTCAATTTATTGTGTATTTAATGTATTATTCCCCTGGATTTAATGGTATCATAGTTACCAAGACTATCCATTTGTTTTTTAGTTATGGGTGGAAACTATATATAGTTGAAAGTATAACTTTAATGATAATTCTAGAAATAAAAAAATAATGGTCCATTACATTTTTATAGAAAATGTAATGAAAACCAATTTCTCTTAATTTAATTATTGTAAGCATCGAAATATAGAAGAAATAATAAGATCATTTATTTTTAGGATGAAATATCGTTGATTCTTTTTCTAAATTCTCCCAAATACTATAACAATAACTATGGGTGAATTATAGTAATAAAAGAGAGTGATTTGGATATTTCAATTGATTTTACACTCTATATAGAGTAAGAATATTTAGATATGAGAGCACTTTGAGAGTTATTTTGTGATTGATTCATGTTGGATTTGGAGAATTATTTTTAAGGTGTATTTCTAAGGCCACTGAGGTCTTTATTTATAGATTTAAACTCCTTCAGTAATTTTTTAGAATCATTAGAAGTATTTAAGTTAAAAAAATCCATGTTTAGGGTATTTTGAATAGTATTTAAAAAATTTAGAATCAAAACTTCTTATGCCCTGGAAAGGGTCACTATGTTGTGGATGGGATATATGTAGTGTAAAATTAAACACATATGGCCTGGAGCTAGCTGATTTTATAGGAAATGAACTTTTAATTTTCAATGGACTATGAAAATAATTTTCTAAATCTCACAATGGTATTTGACTAGACTCAGTTGCAACATAGTCATGTGAGCTTCATCGTAATCCTTAAATCCTAACTAATAGTAAATCGGACCTCACGTAAAATTATCACCACCATCACACTTCCCAAAAAGTGTAACCCATGAGTTATAAAGTGTGCTTAATGGTTTCTCCAATCTTAATTAATGGTATATTGGTTCTTCAAAGACCAATGTAAGGGAAAGATGATACATGCATAAAGGTCATTTTATGGTGTGGTGCTATGTATTGTGGTATAATATTTTTTTGTAAGGTTCAAGCACTAAATAAAGGTTCCACTGAAATCCCTCATGTTTTGTGAGGGTGTAGTTGTGTAATTTCCATCCTAATTTCATTCCCCACTGTGTTGTGGTTCTTAAATCTATTCCATAGAACTTTTTTAGGGATTACTCATCAAAGAGATTTATCCTGATGACATCAAAAATCTAGTTTCACACCAATTAAGATAAAATATTAAAATAGTTTAAGATTTTTTGTTATCATTAAAAAAAAATAATGGTGATAAACACAGAAATACCCCACTTTTTGATGATCACAAATACTTGAATAATAATAAAATTAAACAAGAGTAAAAAAATAAAAATTATACCTATAATAATAATTTAAAAAACACTCCTCCCAAATCCATAAAATTCTCCCTTTGAGATAAAAACTAAAAAAATTCCCCCTTTGATATGGGATTGGATGAGAAAACCACTACCCCTTTGGAATTATGAAAAAGGAGTTATGCATGGGGTAGAGAAAAGAGCTATAAAAATTTAATATACATTTATCATAATTAATGATATTTGGACAGAGAAAAATATGTTTTTAAATAAAGTTTTAAAATTTTAAAATAATTATTTTTAAATAACAATAATAATAATAATTTTATGAAAAAAAATAAAAGATAAAAATTTTAAATGATTTTTTCTTAAATAAAAATATCTTTTTAAATAACAAAACAAGATTTCAAATTTTGGAAATTTATTTTTAAAATTAAAATGTATCTTCTTTGATCATTTTAGTGTCAGAAAGATTATCTCTCCCTCAATTAATTTATTAGAATATTTTAAGGGATTTATTTCCAATAAAAAACTATAATAAATAAATAAATATTTTGAAAAATATATATATATTAATTATTAAATATTCGTAAAATAAGTATTACCAAACCATAGAAAATTATTTTGGTGTGTCAAACTAGGTGTGTAGTAAGTCCAAATCACTTTTCCCCAAATAAAGAAAGGGTTAACAAGACAAATAAACTCTTTTCAGCATAAATCCCTAGGATAATATATTCCAAAACCACATCCACTTGTTTTCTTCCAAACAATATTGTTTTGCTTCAAATATCATACTCACTACACTTTCCAAAATTATTTTTTTTTGGAAAATAACTAGTAATTTAAAATCCATTTTAAAAAATTGATTTCTTTCAAAAAAATATTTTTCATTATCTCCAATTAATTAATAGATAATTATCACAAGATAATAACACCTAATTCACCTTTTATAAAGTCAAAAAAATCAATAGGAAGGTGTTTAGTGAAAAAGTGTTCAATTTGAAGTTTTTTGTAAGAAAATTCAAGAACAATATCATATTTTTCAAATTTATCTCATAGAAAATAGTGCCTGAATTCAATGTTCATAGTGTGAGGATGTTGTATAAGATATTTAGAAATATTTATTTCACTAGTTTTTTCACACTTGATAGGGATAGATGAATATTTTATCCCAAAGTTCAATATAATATGTTTCATCTTTATAACTAGGGAACAAAAACTCCTAGTGGTTGTGTATTTTTATTTATCTTTAGAAAGAGAAATAGAGTTTTTATTCTTAATACTCTAAGAGATAAAGGATTTTTCTAGTATATGACATGTACCACTAGTAATTTTTCTATCTAGTTAGAATCCTCCAAAAGAATCAATGGAAAAACAAAAAAAAATATATAAACAGATCTTTCCTTATGATAAAATAATCCACAATTTTTAGTTCCATTAAAATAACATAAAATTATTTTGAGAGTTTTAAATTAGATTCCATTTTCCTACATTGAAAATGAACTTAAACTAATACAGTGAACATGATGTATAGATGGGTCGTAATAAAGAAAATTATACTTCCAATCATACTCTGATAAATCTTCTTGTTAACTAATTAACTAGTTGATTGATTGACCGATTTCTCCCAAAAAAACTCATTTAAAACTATTTATTAATTAAAATATGAAATTTATTATAAATACTATCTTTATTTGATAAAAAATAACATCATAAATTTAAATTTTAAGGCATAATAAATCATTTGAAATAGTTTTTATAAAAAATGGTGGAATCATATTTTCTCATTTGAAAATCGTTTGATAAAAAACATTTAGTAAATATCACATAACAATCCAAATGGGCTTGATTTAAAATTTATATATCATTGGTTAGCTTGAAATGTAATTTGTAAATTAATTATTTTCATGATTGGGTGGTTGGTCTAAAAAATTAGAAATAAAACCATTTGAAAAAAAAACTTTTGACATATATTTGAAGAAAAATTAAATTAAGAAGAGTAGATAATTCCAACAAAATTATAAGGGATTCAAGTTAAAAAAATAAGTGAAATGATTTCACCATAATCAATCCCTTCTTATTAATTATATCCTTTAGTAATAACTAAAAACTTGTTTCAGATAAAATTCCCTTATTTGTCAAATTTGTTTTTAAAAAACCCACTTGCTAAAAATAATGAGAATATAGTTGGGAAATTCAATAAGAATCCAAACATATTTCATTTGAAATTGGTTCAACTCCATTTTTATGGAAATCATCCAATTTTCATCATTAATATAATCATCAAATGAGTGTGGTTTAAGGTGTGAGATAAAAGATTGATGTTGAACCTTATTTAACACCAACCTTCTCATACGAGTTCCAAAATATAATTCACATAAGAAATTATCAATAGGATGGTCATTGGATTGAGTCCAAGGCTTGGGTAAGGGACCGGATGAAGTTTCTATAGAATCTTTAGTTATTTAAGAATATTGAGGTTTGGGAAGGGCTAAACTAGGTTGGTCAACATCATCATCACTTCTTGGATGTAATTCAAGAAGATTCACATATAATTTCATGTGAATAGACTCTTCTAGGGTCTTGGTCCTTTTATTGATGATTCAAAAGGCTTTACATGAGTTTGAGTACCCAAAGGATATTCATTAATTTTATTTAAGGTCAAACTTTCTTAAATTATCCTTAATATTAAGGATAAAGAATTTAAAACCAAATAATATAATCAAATTAATTTTTTAATTTTTCATTTCCCAAGTTCATAAGGGATTTTTCATAAGATTAGTATTACTAGGACACAGTTAAGGATAAATCAAGTGGTTTTAATCAACTCATACTAAAATAATTAAGGAAGTTAAAACTCATTAAGGAGATCCCTATAAATTTCTTGGAGAGTCTAATTTCATCTTTTGATAACCCCATTTAATTGAGGTGTTCTTGGAAAGGAAAAGGAGGGATTATAACCTTGAGAGGAAAAAAACTCATAGAAGTATTTGTTATCAAATTATAGACCATGGTAAATTCTAATGGAAAATAGTTTATAGCCTTTTTCATTTTCAACTTTCTTTGTAATATTAATAAAGTCATTATAAACCATATTATTACGAGCTAAGAATAAAACTAATGAAAATATAGTAAATTCATTGATAATTACAAAGGTGTAATGTTTACCTATGATATTAGAAACTTGAGTTAGTCTAGAAAGATCATGTTAGACTAGTTATATGCATTTAGAAGAGGAAACATGGTTTTTATATTTTGATGAATACTTGCATTTCTTTCCAAGATGGCAAGGTTCACAAACTAAGTTATCTTTAAAAGAAAATTTCAGTAAATCTCATACTATTCACTTACAATTGAGTTTAACAAGATAATGAATATTAAAATGGATAGAAATTTATACCAAATTCAACAATCATTATATTTTTCACTGAAGTGCTTAACATTTTTACTTTCTAGTGATTTTAAATCAGTAATATACAAATTTTGAAAATTGGGTGTAGTAAATAAAAGTTTTCCTTTGGAATTAAAAAAAATATAAAAACAGTTTTAAAACTAATTTTTAAAATTAATTTTAAAACCAATATTATAGAAACCTCAATTTTTATACACTAACATTACATAAATTTTTCTAAAAACTTAATACATTATAAAACTAGAGGCCCAAATACTGTACTAGTCTAGTGCCTTTGGAAACATGGAAGCATAAACACTTGTATATTAATGAATGACATCATCTCCCATTAGGTTATTCTTGACTTGCACCCTTATTAGAAACATAAAACATAATATATATCTTCATAACCTAGGGAAAGGAAATATAAAAAGGGGTGATATCAGATTCTTGGTAAGGGTAAATAAGGGATATTATTAGGCATAATCATGATCATATTGGAATGAGAAGATTATCATGAAAATTGAATATCATACCCAACATATCAAATATCATAAACGTGAATCATGGAATAAATCTTCTAAGTTCATAAGACATGAATAATAAGGAAATAAATAACATAAGACATGAAATAATCACATAGGAATAAAATGTGGAATTGTTGCAAACACATAAGAATATAATATGATTTCTATAGTTTCCAATGCATTACTTCCGAGACTATCTTGATTGTATGGGTTCACTACCCATATCATCTGGGTAGTCATGGTCTAATCCCAAGGTCATCGTAGTAGCATGAGTTCACTCCTCATACCATCTTGGTAGTCATGGTTCACTCTCATGTCAAACTTATTAGTCAAGATTCATTCCCAAGACCATCTTACTCTATATCATGAGATATAAATCTTTACCCAATGCATTGGAGGGAGATAAAGGTCTCTCCCTTATCATAGTGAAATCATACATAAATATTCCATAATATCATAAATAATCATATCATAACCCATGAAATGAAATTGGTATTATAAACATGTAATCATATCATAACCTATGAAAAAAGATACAAGTTTTATAATCATTTCATCAAAATCATAACCTATGAAAGAGAAATGGATTTCATAGACATATAACCCATGAAAGAGAAATGGTTTTCATAAATACCATGAAATTAATCATAACCATTCATAGAAATAATATGAATGTAAAATTTATATCATTTCCTAGAAAGTAATGAGTAACATCAACTGATATCATCTTAAATGAAAAATAATTTTGAGATACCTTTCAAAAAATATTTCTTAAGTAAAACATCCTTTCTTCATTGAAAAAGAATTTTTAATGAGTAAAACCATTTAAAAATAATTTTATTAGAAAATAACATGAAAAAATATAAATAATACTTGAAATCATTTTGAAAAAAAATTCTTGAAAACTTATGGAATAATCTTAAAAATATTTTAAAAACATTTTTCTTTGAAAGCACTTTGAAAACATTCAGAGAAATATTGAAAACAATTTGTAAAAAAATTAATTGAAAATAATTTAGAATCTTATAAATAAATTAATAAAAAGTTTTGAAATTAAATCATTGTAAATTATTTGAAAATTTATAGTAAAATATTGAAAATATTTCAAAAACCATTTTATTGAAAATAATTTGAAAACAAATAAAGAAATCATGAAAAAGTTTTATAAAACATTTATTTGAAAACAAACATTTAAAACTTATAAAGAAATCTTGAAAACTTTTTGAAAACTTTTTTACTTTAAAACTTATAAAATAATATTGAAAACTTTTTTGAAAACTGTTTTCCTTGAAAAATTATAAAATAAATTTGTAAACCTTTTGAAAACCCATTTTCCTGGAAAACATATAAAAGAAATTTGAAATATTTTTGAAAAACCCCATTTTTTATTGAAAACATATAAAGTATGCTTCAAATAATATTAAAAAAATTTATTTGAAAAAAAATTAATGTTTATAAAAAATTCTAGAAAACATTTTGAAAATCTATTTAGAAAACATTATTTTGAAAGAACATATATTTTTGTCTAAAGAGTGGGTAAAGTCAGGCTCTCTTAAAGACACTATATTAAAAATATTATGCACTGAAGAGTGGGAAAACGATACAAATACATGAATATATTATTAATAACTGGAGGATAAAAAAATTCATGAGTGTTTTGAGATATTTATCAAAATATTTCATCAAAGGAAACATAAACATAAACAATGTTGAAAAGCAATGATATTGTTTCAATAAACTCTTCCAACTTGGTAACTTGGGATCATTTTCTAAATTTAATAACATGAAATTAAATTAAGATTAAAATATCATGAAAATAATTATATTTATGATATAACATGTAAAATTGAATTATATACACCTCAAAATGAATTTAAGTGCTTAATAAAACATGAGTATCAAAGAAAGAAAATTGAAACAAACATATTTTATCAATTTGGGAACTTTTGAAAATTAAACACCATGAAATAAAGATCATAGAATGGATATTTAAATACCCATAAATTTAAGTGTAGCAATCATTGAATACATCCATGGTCAGTATACACACCACACAAAATGAATGGGTGGTGAATAAAGCATGTATCTCACAGAAATAAAAATTGAGAAGAAATCATCTTACCTTGTGTCTTTAATATCAATGTAATCGTTCAAAAAACCTATATAATAAATATAAATTTATTATACATATATCATATAACCATATTCTTATATCTAATACCATATATGGTTTATTGTGACTTTATATTACCAGCTTGTTAACAATTCCATATTAAGGTTATACTTCAGATAATATTCATTTTGTTTTTCACATGTGTCTTAATTTGTTAAATATTTGGTCTTTATAAATATATCATGATTTAAAGAATGTAAAACATGATATAAATATCATTTACAGTAATTATATGTGTGTTATAATAATCTATATAATACATAAGTGGGAAATGTAATACACCATTCATGGAGAGGGTAAGCCGCATATAAACATGAAATTTGTTTCCGTTTTTACTGGCATATTGAAAGAAATATGGTAAATGACAAATGATTATATATATATATGTATAATTATTAATTTAGAAATATTAAATCATATATTTCATATAATTCTATTAAAACCATCATCAATGTATTTCATGTTGTGGGTGAATGAATCACACGCTTTGAGGGGGCGATAGTCCACACTTCCTCAGACAAAATTTTCATATTTACGCCAATGGTAATGTTTAAAGATATGTGTTTTAAACTGAATAAATAAGATTAAAAAAAAATAAATATAATATATAACATATAAAAATAGATTTTACATCATTATATCCACTGTGATAGGCAATAATGAAGAATGAACAATCATTATTTTGTGAGGCGGTAGTTCACCGTACACATAAACAGTATGATCATTACCCATTAGATGGAGGTGTGTGTAATTTTATGTATAAAAATTAGCATAAAAACATCATATTATATTTAATATAATGGTTTTTATTAATTCATGGAATAAAGAGACTGGAGGGGTGGATAAAAAAATAAAAAGAAACGAGATGGATAGAAGTCGTTGCCTCTTAATCGGGCAAATCCTTTTGGTTTTCACCAAAGGTATTCCATGGAATGATTTATGAACAAAGGGATGACTCAAAGAGTATGGAAAGGTTTTTGGTAGGATATTGTATCATATATTATCCGAACCTAAGTGGTTTTAGAGGTTTAAAGAATGTGTAGTGTGATTTTTTTATATTGGAGGGGGAGTGTCACTCTTGTAAAAACCAAAAGGTATTCAATAATGGAAGGGGTCACTTACCTAATGTGCCTATAAAATGGAAAAATAATGTATTAATGTGAAATTATGGTCTAAAAAACTATACCATACAAAAATATTTTCATTTTAATAATTTGGTTCCTTAACTTCTAATATTCCCCAGTAATATTATTTTGGTTTTTATTAAAGCATTTAGTTTTCAACCTAAGTAGTTTAACAATTAATATTAAAATAATTTGATATTTATAATAAAATATAGATAAAATTAATTATAAATATGATACCTAATTTAAAAAATAAAAATATCATGTGGCTTGGAAATTACTTTTTAAAACAAGCGCATGAGACGCGCAAAACACTACTTAAACCCAGACCGTGCTAATAATGTTTTTACAATATATGGGTCAATATGTTAATTATAAAATATAAATTGTTACATTAATATAAAATATTTAATATTTTTTAACCCTTAAAAATTAATTAGCATAATATTGTATTTTTATAGATATTAAATAATTTAATAAAATATCATTTATTATAAAATAACAATAATGTCAATTTTGACATCATTTATTTAATTATAATTTTAAAATATTAAAATAATATTGAAATTAAAATAAATTAATTTTTACGATTTTTAAAATGATATCTTAATCTTAAAAAATAATTAAATACAATAATTAAACCAATTCACTTCACTTTTAACATTTATAGTATCATTTATTTTAGTTAATTATTAACCACATAATCACTATGTTTGAATTTTATAAGCATTTTAAGTAACTAAATAATTTCTAAAAAATATTTATAAATTATTTTGATAATATTAACCCATTTATATTTCAAATGGATATGTATAACTAAAAATATGATGTTTTTTACCTATCTCAATGTTTTATAAATGTTAAAGGTAAGGAAAGTTCTCTTTTTGTGTTTTCCCTTAATTAACCTTTTATGCCAGGCACTTCCATTTAATAATATCCCAATAGCCCATTAAATTCAAAAAAAGAGTTTATATGGTCTAATTATTTGAATGCAATGGATTTTGGACAATTTTCCATGTCATTTGGGTAGTTATGATTAAGGTTTAGTCATTAATTAAGTTTAATCTTACCTTAATCACTGTGATTAATTTTAATCACTTTAAACTAATATTTTGGGTAAAAAATTAGTTGATATTATTAGACTACAAATATTATACTAATTAAAACTATTTATGTATGTTTTTTAAAATTCTAATCATAGAATTGAAAAAATTAGATTAAATGCTAATCCCACTAACATGGTGAGAAATAAGGTTTTTAAAGTAAAAAACATTCAAAAGTTCAATAAGGGATTATATCTAATTTCAATATAAAATGATTTCAATGACCTAAGTTAGATTAATTTATTTATAATTGATATATTGTGACTTTAAAATCCAATTTAAATTATAATTTAACACAAATTATTACTTAAATGAAACGGATGTTTTTAACTAGATTGTAGTTATTTTTACTATTCACTAAAAAATAAAGTTTCTCGAAAAAATACCAAAAAATCACTCTAATATAATTTGGAAATTATTTATTCAAAAATAAAGTTTATTTTATCAAATTATATTTTATGAGTTTCTAAAATTAATTTTATTATTATTCACAAAAGAACATAAAAAAGAAGTTTCTTTAAGAAAATCTTATTTTTAACCATATAAAGGCTTTACCAAAAATTATATATTTTATTAGAAATATGTTTTAATTATGTGATAGAATTATAAATAATATATAAAAAATAGTTTCTACTATTCATTTTACTAAGTTTAATATCTAGGTTACAATTATCGTATTTAAATAATTATAACAACAAAATGATGTTTCGTAGTAACTCAATATTGAGTATAATACACACCAAGTCATTGTTGTGTGTAGCACAAACTATTCAAATCTATGCAAAAGGAATATTTTAATTATTCAAATGAATAAAATAAATTAAAATTAATTCATTTGAAAAAAAAATTCCATAAAAACTAAGGGTGTTACATTCTACCCCCCCCCCCCCCTCATAATGAATTTCACCCTCGAAATTTGTTTCAGTTATCAAATGTTTAATAGTTTTAAGTTACTTTAAAAAAACCCAAACCATAAAAATGAACAATAAAAATTCCTTAAAAAAATAAAATTGTAAACATAAAATTTTCCTACAGTAACACATAACTAGGTTTCCATGTTAGAGAACATAGGTGGAAAGTGAAAACATGGACATGGAAGAGAAATATAACTATCATGATTAAGAAGAGAGTGATAGATAACTTGGTTAGGAGAATGTTAACAATCACAAATCCATAAATATGCAATTATATAAGGGACCATTTGATTCATCATAAATAAAGGTACTATGAAATCATTTTTGGATTGAAGATCCTTTTTCCTAAAGTTAATGAATTTTTAAGAAAAGATATACTTGTATGATTTCAAGACAATATCACCCTTTGTTGATCATTGATACACTTCACTTCTTTATCTAAAAATGATGGTGATTTTTTCATTCCTGAAGTACTAATGAATCTCAGGATCAATGATATGCCATCCCATTTTTCATCAGTTGTCATCAATATAAGGTATTTTGAACATGCTAGACAACATGCATAAATCCTCATATTTAAAGATAACACTATAATATGACTGATTTCATTTATAGTTTAACTTAAATTTTACATAAATGGTTAACCTTATAACCCTTTTGAAAAATGAGAATTAAAATATTTGGAAATAATTTCATGAAATAATCTTAACATTGATCCCCCATGTATCACAAAGTACCAATTGGTTGTCACATTCCAAACATGCGAATACCCTCATCGTATATTCCCTTAAAACATAGTAAAAAAATAAATTACCATAAATCCTTTGGGAAAACATGAATTATTATTTATTAAAATGATTATTGGATACATTATTTAAATTTAAGAAGTTTTAAACCTTATCCTTGATGACATATACCACTTTGTTAATAATCAGTTATAAGGTAATCTATACCGTCCAATTTACTTATTCATATACAACGTATCTTTATCCAAAGATCATTATCTCAAAATCATATATTAATTAAGTTCTAACTTACCTTAATAAAAATATCACCTTTTCATTAAAAACCATTAAATATATTCTTTTAATTATTTAACGAAACTTTATACATAATATACTTATATATTTCATGATTCACATAACATAGTCTTTGATTTCCAAAAAATAAATACTTCATTCATCCAAGTTTATTCTTAAACCATTACTCTCACTTCATCAACTTATTCCTTAATACTTATTTTTTATAATATGAAATAGTAATCATGTCTTAATCTTCCTCAACCTCAATATAATCATGCTTCTTATTTTTAATGTAAACAATACTAGAAGAACATTACATGCCATTCACATATCATTTTAAGTCTCTTTATCTTCAGAAGTATAACCAATACTCTTACCACCTTCTTGGTTCTCTTTATGATATTCCCACTTGGGAAATTGATTATCATAATTCCCATTATTTCCACATATGAAACATTCAATGTTAACCATGTTATTTCTAATTTTATCCATTTACTAAAACCAGAAAGCATCGGGTGAGAAACATATATCATAGAAGAAAACCACATAATCATCAAAAATTACTTATATGATGTCTAAATCATGATTCCTTCCTTAATCTATGAAACTATAGGTTTATACTATGTTATTCAAAGAAATATTCACTAGTGGAAAAAAAAATTAACACGTCATCATTTTTCACGTCGGTTCTATGTAAATGACATGAAAAGTTGTGAAAATTGATTTATCACGTCAGTTATATAATAACCAATGTGATAAATTGATGAGAATCTATTTTTTACGTCAGTTATTTTATAACTGATATAAAAAATACTAAGATTAGCTTTATCACATCCGTTATTTTATAACCAACTTAAAATATCGAATCTGGGCACTTTATCACGTTGATTATAAAATAACTGGCATGATAAAGAAAATATCGACAATTTATCATGTTGATTATAAAAATAACCAATGTGATAAAGCTCCATTTATAACGTCGGTTATACAATAACCGACGTGATAAATTATTTTCAACATCAGTTATTAAATAAATGACATTATAAACATAAAAAAAGATTTATTACGTCAGTTATTAAATAACTGAGGTGATAAAAATTTTAAATGATTTATCACACCCCGTATTCAGTAATTCTATTTTATTTGATCGAGCGACCTTTGACTCGTCTCTCTCGCGTGGAAAACCTATAAAGGATTCTTCAAAGTCATTCTCTCTAGCCTTGTTTTTTCAACATAATTCACCATCTTTCTTATCATCATATCTGTTAGGTCGACTCACAACACTCAAGTAAGCCTCACATGGCTCGATTTCAGTTCTTATTTTTCGTGATGCCCTAAACTAATTTTTTGAGATGTTATTTTTCTATGTTTTTTCTTGCTATGATGGTAAGTTTCATAGTGTTCATTTATACCATGATAAATTCTATTCTTGTAAAATAAACCTATGGAAGTGATATTTTGAAAGTTTACGATTTTTGTGTGTTCTATCATGTGTGTGTGAGCGTACAGGGGTGGAGGGGTTGTCCAAGTGGGTGGAGGTGTCTAGGGGGTGGGGGTGTCCAGGGGGTGGGGGTGTCTAGGGGGTGTTGAAGGGGGTGGGGTGGTGTCCAGGGGGTTTGGGGGCTATCCAAGGGGGTTGGGGTGTCCAAGGGGTGGGGGAGTGGTGTATAGGGGGTTAGGGGACTATCCAAGGGGGTAGGGGGTGTCCAGGGGTGTGGGGGTGGCGTCTAGGGGGTGAGTGGGCTGTCCAAGGGGGTAGGGGTGTCCAGGGGGTGGGGTGTCCAGGGGGTGGGGGTTCCCAGGGGGTGGGGGTGTCCAGGGGGTGGGGGATGTCCAGAGGGGTGGGGGTTTATTTAGTGGTGGGGGTTATCCAGAGCGGTGGGGGCTGTCCAGGGGGTGGGGGTTGTCCAGAGGGTTGGGGGCTATCTAGGGGGTGAGGGGATGTCCAAAGGTGTGCGGTGTTGTCCAAGTGGTTGGTGGTGTCTAGGGGGTGTACAAGGGGGTGGGGGTGGTGTCTAGGGGGTGAGTGGGCTTTACAATGGGGTAGGGGTGTCCAGGGGGTGGGGTGGTATCGAGGGGGGGGTGAGGGGGGTGTCTAGGGGGTGGAGGTGTTCAAGCAGGTAGGGGCAGGAGTGGTTTCTAGGGGGGTGGGGGTGTCCAAGGGGGTGGGGGTAATGTCAAGGGGGTGAGGGGTATTTCTAAGGGGGCGGGGTGTCCAGTGGTTGGGGTGGTGTCTAGGGGGTGAGGGGGTTGTCCAGGGGGGTAAGGGGGTTGTCCAGAGGGGTGGGGGTGTCCAAAGGTTGGGTTTGTCCATTAGGGGACTATCTAAGAGGGTGGTGGTGTCCAAGGGGTGTCTAAGGGGGTAGGGGTGGTGTCCAGGGGGTGAGGTTGCTTCCCAAGGGGGTGGGGCTATCCAGAGTGGTTGCGGGGGGGGGGGGGGGGGGCTGTACAGGGGGTGGGGGATGTCCAAGTGGGTGGTGATGTCCAGGGGGTGTCCAAGGGGATGGGGGTGGTGTCTAGGGGGTGAGCGGGATTCCAAGGGGTTGGGGTGTCCAAGGGGTGGGGGTGGTGTCCATGGGGGTGATGGGGCTGTCTAGGGGGGTGGGGTGTCCAGCGGGGTGTGGGGTGTCTAGGGGGTGTCCAATGGGGAAGGGGGTGGGGGTGGAGTCCGGGGGTGAGGGTGATTTCCAAGGGGGTAGGGGTGTCTAGGGGGTGGGTTGGTGTCCAGGGGTGAGGGGGGTATCCAGGGGTGGGGGTGTCTCGAGGGGTAGGGGTGGGGGTGGTGTCCAGGGGGTGGGGTGTCCAGAGGGGGTGGGAGTTCAATTTAGGGGTGGGGGGCTATCCAGGGGGTGGTGGTGGCTAGGGGGTGTCCAAGGGGGTGGGGTGGTGTTTAATGGGGTAGGGGGTTGGACAGCCCCTCACCCCCTGGACACCACTCCCCCACCCCTAGACATCCCCCCCATGGACACCTCCACCCTACCCCTGGACACTCCCCCACCCCCTGGACACCCCCCTACCCCCTTGGTCACCCTGGATAGTCCCCGACCCCCGTGGATTGCCCCTACCCCCTTGGACAGCCGCCACCACCCCCCTGGATAGCCCCTACCCCCTTGGAAACCCCCTTGGAATATATATATCCCAACAGTTTCATTGAAACCATTGAAATATTTTAACTTTAGGTAGTCTATACCAACAGTTCCTGTAGAATCGTTGGTATAGGTCTATTGCAATGACCATCATTCCAACAGCCTGTGAAATCCTTATGGTATTCAATCCCAATGGTTTCAAATTTTTAGTATTTGTGTAATTTTTAGTAGTGAATGTATACATAATTTAATATTTATACTTCATATTTCTTTTTTACGGAAGGGTGAATTTGGTATCCAGTTGCACCAGAATGTATTATTTGTGTACCTTAAGAAGAAAGGATCCAAGATGAAGTTACAATTGTTATATCAAACTATATTTTATTTTTAAAATCATTTTCATGCAAGTTTTTTTAAATACTTACCACATGAAAACCCCCACCCCCATGAACACCCCCCTGGACAGGCCCCCATCCCCTGGACACCCCCTACCCCCTTGGACACCCTGGATAGCCCCTACCCCCGTGGAAAACCCCTACCCCCTTAGAATTCCCCCACCACCCCCTAGACAACCCCCTACCCCCTTGGACACCCCCTTGGTATATATATATCCCAACAGTTTCATTGAAACCATTGGAATATTTTAACTTCAGGTAGTCTATACCAACGTACAGTTCCTATAGAATCGTTGGTATATGGATATTACAACGACCGTCATGCCAACGGTGTGTGAAACCATTGGGTTATTCTATCCCAATGGTTTCAAGGTCCATCCCAATTGTTTCAAATCATTTAGATATGTGTAATTTTCATTAGTGAATGTATACATATTTTAATATTTATACTTCATATTTCTTTTTTACGGAAGGGTGAATTTGGAATCCAGTTGCACCAAGATGTATTCTTTGTGTACCTTAAGAAGAAAGGATCCGGGATGAATGTAAAACTATTATATATACCTATATTATATTTTTAAAATCATTTTCATGAATTTTATTTTCAAATATGCATATATTTGTTTTATATTTCAAAATTGTTTTACATTCAAATTATGATGTTTTTCATATAAATATATATTTGTCTTATCTTAACAAGATGTATTATTTTGATATTTGTTATAGGTAATAATGAGTTGAAGTTGGATTATGGAACATCGAATGAGTAATGAATATGAGGAAGGTGTTGATGCCTTTTTGTAATTTTCTAAACAAAATGTTCCAAGCAGTGAAATTTTTTTCTATCCATGCCTGAAATGTTAGAATATGAAGAAGTTGAAAAGTAAAGAGATCAAAGATCATCTGATTTTTCATGGTTTTTATCTGAGTTACAACCCTATAATTTGGAATGGTGAAACTGGATAGAATTTTAGATCTACTAACGATGATGATTTTCAAGATGGTTACTCTGATAGAATTGAACAAATGAACTGTGATATTGCAGAAGAACAAATTGAGATAGAACTGATAGTTGTGTGTCTATATGGTGATGATGAAAAACCATTGTATCCTGATTATATGGATTTTACGGTTTTTCTGGTGGTGTTATGATTGATTAACCCGAATTCTAAACATGGATGGAGTGACATAAGTTTTACATAGCTACTACAATTGTTGAAATACATTATTTTAAAAGACAACGATCTTCCAGATTCACATTATAAGGCCAAGAAAATATTATGCCTGATGGGATTGGGATACAAGAAAATAAATGCCTCTCTGAATGACTATATGATATATAGGAAGGAATATGAATTTCTGTCAGAGTGTCTTAAATTTGGAACATCATGGTATAATTTGAAATAAAAATCACAGGTTGATGTAGAGATTACAAAGATCCATTCCAAGGTATTTTGGTGTCTTCCTATAATTCATCATTTGAAATGTTTATTTTCTAATTCACAAGATGTAAAAAGGTTAATATGCCATGATGATGAGCGGATATGTGATGGAAAAATACATATTTCAGATGATTGTCCACAATGGAATAAAATTTATGAGCAATATAATATATTTGGAAATGAAATTAGAAATCTCATATTAGGGTTATGCATAGAGGGAATGAATATATACTGAACCCTCAGTAGAACACATAGTTCATGGCCTATTTTATTGGTAATTTTCAACCTCTTTCTTGAAGTTTGTATGAAGCACAAATATTTCATGTTGAGTATAATGATCTCTGGTCTAAAGCAACCTGGAAATGATATTGATGTTTTCTTATCTCCATTGATTGATGATTTGAAACTTTTATGGGAGGATAGTATTAGGGTGTATTATTATTATAAAATGGAATATTTTAAACTGCATGCAGTGCTTATGTTAACTATAAATGACTTCCCATCATATGGAAATTTGTCTGGATATAGTGTTAAGGGGCATAAATCATGTCCAATTTTTGAACAACAGATTTCATATTGTCAGTTGCATCATGGGAGGAAAACAATATACATGGGTCATCAAAAGTTTTTACCTATGGATCACTCTTATAGAAGACTAAAAATGGCATTCAATGGATCACTGGAATTTTATATTACTCCAAAACCTTTATCCCCTTATGTGTATTTTTAGAGGGTGGAAAACCTTGATGTGACATTGGGAAAGACACAGAAATCTGGTAATGATAGACATATTTGGAAGAAAAGGTAAATATTTTTTGAGCTACCATATTGGAGATATCATGAGGTGAAACATAATATTGATGTCATGCACGTGGAGAAGAATATATGTGATAGTTTTATTGGAACATTGTTTCATATTAAAGGAAAAACCAAATATGGGTTAAATTCAAGATTAGACTTACTATCAATGAGAATACGTTTGGAGTTAACTACCACTCCTAAGGGAAGATGAACATTTCTTCCCCCAGCTTTTCATACATTATCCATGTGGGAAAAAATTAGCTTTTTTCAATGTCTTCATGATATAAAAGTGCCTTAAGGTTATATTTCAAATGTAAAAAAAATTCTCTTTGAAGGATTTGAAGTTTATAGGTATAAAATTTCATGATTGTCACATCGTGATGAAACAACTTCTACCAGATGCATTGCATAGAATATTTCCCATCCGTGTCAGAAATAATATAATGAATTTGTGTTATTTTTTCAATTCAATTTGTAATAAGGTGATTGATGTGAATGCTTTGAACATTTTGGAGAAAGATAAAATTTCTATACTTTTTCAATTGGAAATGTATTTACCTCTATCTTTTTTTGATATAATGGTGCATTTAATGATTCATGTGGTTCGAGAAATAAATCTTTGTGGACCAGTATATCTTCATTGGATGTATCCTTTTGAAAGGTATATGAAAATATTGAAGGGGTATGTTAAGAATCCATATCGACTTGAAGCCTTCATTATTGAAAAGTATATTTCTGAGGAGGTTGTGGAGTTTTGTTACTTGCTACATGGTTGCGGCAGATCACATAGGTTTGCCTCCATCTTTCCATGAATGAGTTAATAATTAGGGAAAGGGGATTTGTTGCTTGAAATTCAAATCATTGTCTGCTGAACAAATGAAGAAGTTAGAATTACACATCTTGAATAAAATTGTTGATGATCAACCATATATCACATTGCATATTAATGAGTTTAAATAATGTCATCCAAAGAAAAAATAAATGTGGTTTTTTAATGAGCATAAAAAACATTTTTTGTCATGGTTTAAAAAGACCTTTCTTGGTAGATCAGATGTATCAGAGAAATTAATACGGTTAGTGGGTGGTCCATGTTTAAATGTGATAACATGGTCTGGTTATGACATTAGTGGATATACATTTCATAAAAAAGCGCAGGACAAAAAAAGTGCAGTTCATAATAGTGGTGTATTGGTGTTTGCAGAATCAATGCATTTTTTTTAGTTCTAAAGATAAAACCCCAATTTCTACATCAACTGCATATTATGGAGTCATTAAAGAAATATGGGAGGTTTATTAATTTAAAATTAAAGTTATTATTTTTAAATTCAAATGGTTTATTGGGAGACAATTTTGGTAAGATATTTCACTATTTTTCATATTATTTAAATGTTTCTAGTATAATATGTTTTACCTCTTCTTTATCAGATGACATTTGACATTCCTGACATTGGAGGAGTCAGGAAGAAATGCTTATCTATGGCTGCTAGGAGATGGAGGGATTTCAAATCAACCCTCTCAACTGATTTCATTATTGGTCATAGGAGTCATGAAAATCCATGTCATATATATCCTTTCATAAATGAAGATACCTGAATACATTTTGTGGAAATTAGAATAAAAGATTCATTTTTGGTAAGGGAAATGTAAAATTTTATAATCATTCTTATATAAATGATCCTATTAATGTTTTTTTAATGATTTATTATTATTAATTTATAGGAAACAAGAACATATCATCAAGATATCCAATCTAAAAATTTATTCCCTCATAGTTTATCTCAGGGAGGGAATACATTATTGGAAAAACAAATGATGGCAGAAAAATTACAAAAACTAAGAGCTGAGTCTTCATGCTCTGAAGAGGTTTCCCCTCTATCCCCTCTTTTTTAGCGCTGATAAAATGGGTCTTTATTAGCGTTTTTTGGAGCGCTGATAAAGGGGACCCCCCCCCTATCTTCACCGGCATTAATAGCACTTTTTCTAGTGCTGTTAATGGCCATTTTTAGCGCTGATAAAATCCATATTTATAGTAGTGGGATTCTGGTATGGGGGGAGGGTTTCCAGGGGTGTGGGGGGTGTCCAGTGGAGTGGAGGGTTTCCAGGGGTATGGGAGGGATGTCTAGTGGGGTGGGGTGTCCAAGGTGTCCATGGGGGTGGGAGGGTGTCCGGGAGGGTGGGAGGGCTGTCCAGGGGAGTGGGGGATGTCCAGAATAGTGGGGGGTTGTCCAAAGGGTTTCCATGGGTGTGGGGGGTGTCCATTGGGTGGGGGGGTTGATTTCCAGGGGTGTGGGAGGGTTATCATGTGGGGTGGGGTGTCTAGGGTGTCCACGGGGTGGGAGGGTTCCCAAAAGGGTGTGAGGGATATCTAGGGGATTGTGGGTCTATCCAGGAGGGTGGGGGCTGTCCAGCGGGTGTCCAGGGGTGTGGGGTGTCTAGGGGGTGGGGGTTCCTTGGGGTGTGGGAGGGTTTTCCCGTGGGGTGGGGTTGTTTGGGGTGTCCATGGAGGTGGTAGGGTGTCCAGGAGGGTGGGAGGCCTGTCCAGGGGGGTGGGGGTTTTAGGGGTGTCGGAGGGATGTACAGTGGGGTGGGGGTGTCCAGGGTGTCCATGGGGGTGGGAGGGTGTCAATGAGGGTGGAAGGTCTGTCCAAGGGAGTGGGAGGCTGTCCAGGAGGGTGGGGGATGTCTAGGGGGTGTCCAGGGGTGTGTGGGGTGTCTCAGGGGTGGTGGGGGGTCGAGGGGTGTGGGAGGGTTGTCCAGTGGGGTGGGGTGTTCAAGGTTTCTATGGGGGAGGGGCTATCCAGGAGGGTGGGCAGGCTTTCCAGAGGGCTGGGGGTTGTCTAGGAGGGTTGGGGGCTGTCCAGGGGTGTGGGGGTGTCCAGTAGGGTGGGGGTATCTAGGGGTGAGGGAGGGTTGTCCAGTTGGGTGGGTGTGTCCAGGGTGTCTATGGGGATGGGAGGGTGTCTAGGAGGGTGGGAGCTCTATCTAGGGGAGTGGGGGATATCCATAAGGGTGGGGGTTGTCCAGGGGTGTCTAGGGGTGTGGGGGTGTCCAGGGGGTGGGAGATTCTAGGGGGTGTGGGTAGGTTGTCCAGTGGGGTGGGGGTGTCTGGGGTGTCCATGGGGGTGGGAGGGTGTCCAGGATGGTGGGAGGGTTGTCTAGGAGGTGGGGGATGTCCAGGAGGGTGGGGGATGTCTAGGAGGGTGGGGGTTGTCTAGGGGTGTGGGGGAGCCCAGTGGGGTGGGGGTTTCTAGGGGTGTTGGAGGCTTGTCCAGTGAGGTGGGGTGTCTAGGGTGTCTATGGGGGTGGGGGTGTCTAGGAGGGTGGGCGGGCTGTCCTGGGGGTGGGGCTGTCTATGAGTGTTGGGGGGGGATCTTTTTGGGGTGTCTAGTGGTGTGGGGGGTGTTCAGTGGGGTTGGGGGTTTCCATGGCTGTGGGAGGGATGTCTAGTTGGGTGGGGGTGTCCAGGGTGTCCAGGAGGGTTATAGGGTTGTCCAGGGGAGTGGAGGATGGTCCCGGAGGTGGGGGGGGCAGTCCAGGGGGTGTCTAAAGGTGTGTTGGTGTGTTTATGGGGTGGGGTTTTTAAGGGTTTCCAGGGGGTGGGAGGGTGTCCAAGAGGGTGGGAGGGATTTCTAGGGGAGCTTTGGGTTGTCCAGGAGGGTGGGTGGATGTTTAGAGGATGTCCAGGGGTTTGGGGGTGTTCATGGGGTGGGGGTTTCTAGGGGTGTGGGAGGGTTGTCCAATGGGTTTGGGGTGGGAGGGTGTCTTGGAGGGTGATAGGGCTTTCCAAGGGAGGTGGGGGTTGTCCAGGAGGGTGGGGGATGTCAAGGGGGTGTCCAGGGGTGTGGGGTGTTCAGTGGGGTGGGGTGGGGGTGTTCAGGGGTGTGGGAGGGATGTCCAATGGGGTGGGGGTTTCCAGGGTGTCCATGGGGGTGGGAGGGTGTCTAGGATGGTGGAAGGGATGTCCAGGGGAGTGGGTGGCTATCCAGGGGAGTGGGTGGCTGTCCAGGGGGTCTCTAAGGGTGTAGGGGGTGTCTGGGGTGTCCATGGGGGTGGGGGTTTCTAGGAGGGTGTGCGGGCTGTCCCGGGGGTGGGGGTTGTCTAGGAGGGTTGGGGGATATCCAAGGGGTGTCTAGGGGTGTGGGGGTGTCCAGTGGGGTGGGGGTTTCAAGGGTGTGGGAGGGTTATCCAGTTGGGTGGGGGTGTCCAGCGTGTCCATGGGGGTGGGAGGGTGTCTAGGAGGGTGGTAGGGCTGTCCAGGGGAGTGTGGGATGTCCAAGATGGTAGGGGGGTTGTCCAGGGTGTGTCTAGGGTGTGGGGGTGTCTAGGGGTGGCGGTTTACAAGGGTGTAAGAGGGATGTCCGGTGGGGTGGGGGTGTATGGGGTGTCCATGGGTGTGGGAGGGTGTCTAGGAGGGTGGGAGGGTTTTCCAGGGGGTGGGGCTATCCAGGAGAGTGGGGGCTATCCAGGAGGGTGGGGGATGTCCAGGGGTGTGGGGGGTGTCTAGTGGGGTGGGGGTTTCCAGGGGTGTGGGAGGGTTGTCCAGTGGGGTGGGGGTGTCTAGGGTGTCCATGGGGGTGGGGGTGTCCAGGAGGGTGGTCGGGCTGTCCAGGGGGTGGGGGCTATCTAGGAGGGTTGGGGGCTATCTATGGGATGTCCAGGGGTTTAAGGGTGTCCAGTGGGGTGAGGGGTTTTCAGGGGTCTGGGAGGGTTGTCCGGTTTGGTGGGGGTGTCAATGGTGTCCATGGGGGTGGGAGGGTGTCTAGGGGGTGGGAGGGCTGTCCGGGGGAGTGGGGGATGTCCAGGATGGTGGGTGGGTGGGGTGGGTTTTCCATGGGGTGTCTAGGGGTGGGGGGGTCCATGGGTGGGGGTTTCTAGGGGTGTGGGAGGGTTGTCCAGTGGGGTGGGGGTGTCCAGGGTTTCTATGGGGGTGGGAGGGTGTACAGGAGGGTGGGAGTATTGTCTAGGGGGTGGGGGTTGTCCAAGAGGGTGGGGGGTGTCTAGGGGTGCGGGGGTGTCCAGTGGGGTGGGGGGTTTCTAGGGATGTGGGAGGGATGTGCAGTGGGGTGGGGGGGGGGGGGGGGGTTGGTCTAGTTTTGGTCTGTTTTTGTTCTTTTTTTTCAGTTTTAGGTCTTATTTGGTAGGGCATAGTTGTGGTAGAACAATTTTGTTTAAAAAAATTTGTTTTTACGTCGGTTATTTTATAACCGAAGTAAAAAAATGCATGTTAATGGGTTTTAACAACAGTTATTTGAAAACTGACGTAACAAATGCATGGGAATGGGTTTTTACATTGGTTATTTTATAACCGATGTAATAAATGGAATGAAATAGTTTTTTTACATCATTTATTTTATAACTGACACAATATATATGTTTTCACATCAGTTATTATTTAACCGATGTGAAAAATGCTTGTAAGACTGGTTTATAATATTAGTTATAAAAATAACCAATGTGATAAACTCTTCAGAGGCACAGTTTATTACATTGGTTATTATATAACTCAAGTGAAAGAGTATATACCACTTCAGTTTTATAAAAACTGACTTAATAAATCACAACTCTGAAGCGTTTTCCACGTCAGTTTATGATGAATTGATGTGAAAAACGATTCGTATTTTTGGTTTTTACATCGGTTTTAAAATAACCACCGTAAAAAAAATGTTTATAACATCTCATGTAATAACGTTGGCCAAAATTCGATGTAAAAAAATACAAAATAGCTTCCATAAAAAACAATTTCTACACTAGTGATTATATTTAAATCTTTAATTATGGTTCGTGAAGAGTTTTTAAATTCCCAAAGCATATCCCCCAGGAGTGTCAAATCATGTGTGTAGAAAGGCCCATTATCATATACCAGATTACCCTGAGTCAGGCCTGAAGCATCTTTTCGAAGTTATTACCCCTAGGTTTATCTGTGCCAAAGACACATCCACTTGTAGTATCCAAAAATTTATGTATTTCTTATAAACCACTCACTTTATCTTTCACCAAAACTCCAAGACATTTTCCTATACTATTCCTTATCCTTTGACTTATCCTTAGACATGTCTTTAGGGTTCTTACTAAGGTATTATCATCCTAGCATAAAAATTTTAACTAAATCTTTTCTCTAATACCAACTATAGTGACCCTCTATTTTCATACATTAACATTACATGACTTTTTTGGAAAACATAAAACATTATACCAGCAGATTCCCAAATACCGTACTTGTATAGTGCCTTTAGAAACATGGAAACATAAACACTAGTACATAAATGAGCTATATCATCTCTCACTAGGTTCTTCTTCACTATCACCCTTCTTATACACATAAAAAATAATATATATCATCCTAACATGGGGTAATAAAACATAAAAAGGGGTGACCTCCAATGCTCAGTAAAGGTAAACAAGGGTGATGCGTAAGCATAATCATGAGCTTAAGGGTATTAGAACATGAACATGAAAATAAAAGATCATACCATGCATATCGACAATCATAAACATTAATGAATTCATAAATCTTGGTAGTTCATAAGATATGAATCATAATGAAATAAATAACATCATCCATGAATGAATAACATAGGATAAAATGTGGAATTTTGGCAGACACATAAGCTTATAATATGATTTCCATAGTATCCAAGGCATTACTACCAAGACCATCTTAGTAGTATGGGTTCACTCCCCCATACTATCTTGGTAGTCATGGTTCACTCCCATGGACATATTAGTAGCATGAGTTCACTCCTAATATCATCTTTGTAGTCATGGTTCACTCTCATGGCCATCTTAGTTGTCAAGTTTCATTCCCAGTACCATCTTAGTCTATCTCATGTGATATAAATCTTTACTCGATAGTGAAATCATACATACATTTTCCAAAAGATCATAAATAATCATATCATGACCCATGAAATAAGATGGTTATTATAAACATGTAATCATATAATAACCTATGGAGAAAGATATAGGTTTAATGATCATTTCATCAAAATCATAACCCGTGAAATAAAAACAGATTTGATAAACATACCACCAATGAATGAGAAATAGGTTTCATAATGACCATGACATTAAGAATATCCATTCAGAGAAATAATATGAATGGATTATTTAGATTATTTTCTAGAAATGAATTAGTAACATCAACATATTTCTTATTAGATGAAAAATAATTTTGAAATGTCTTTCAGAAAAAAGTTTTTAAGGAAAATATCATTTATTCTCTGAAAAATTATTTCTAATTAATAAAACTATTTAAAAATAATTTTCATAAAAAATAACTTTAACAATTATAAATAATACTTGAAATCATTTTGAAAATATTTTCCTTGAAAACATATAGAGTAAGCTTCAAAACATTTTAAAAACATTTTTCTCTGAAAACACTTTGAAAACATTAAAAGAAAGCTTGAAAACATTTTGAAAACCATTTCATTGAAAATAATTTGAATACTTATAAATAAATATTGAAAACATTTTTAACACTATTCCATTTAAAATACTCTTAAAACATATAAATAAATCTTGAAAATGTTTTGAAAACCATTTTATTCAAAATAATTTAAAAACATATAAAGAAATCTTGGAGACAAATTTCAAAACAATTTCTTTGAAAATAACTTTGAAAACTTAAATAGAAATATTGAAAATGTTTTGAACCCCATTTTACATTAAAACTTATGAGATAATCTTGAAAAAAAATTTGAAAACCATTTTCTTACCAAACTTATAAAATAAGTTTAAATACATTTTAAAAAACGGTTTTCTTTGAAAACTTATAAAATAAGTTTTAAAACCTTTTCAAAAAAACATTGTTTTCCTTGAAAAATTATAAAATAAACTTCATAAAATTTAAAAAAATATTTAAAAACACTTTTTAAATTTTATAAATAATTCTTGAAAATGTTTTGAAATCCTTTTTAGAAATCATTTTTTTAATGAACACAGATTCCGACTTAAGAGAGGGTAAAGTCGTGCATTCTTAAAAACACTTTCTTAAGTATCTTATGTACCAAAGAGTGTAAAAATCGTCAAAATACATTAATATATTGTGAATGAACATAGGATAAGAAAATTAATGAGTTTTCTTGAGAAATGGATCATAATATTTCATTAAAGTAAGCATAAACATAAGCAATCTTGAAAATCGATGAGATTGTTTCAATAGACTCTTATAACTTGGTAACTTGGGATGATATTATGCATGTAAGAAAAGTATATTACATGAAGCTTAAAATATAATAAAAATAATTATATTCCTGATATAACATGTAAAGTGGAAGTATATACACCTCGAAAATAATTTAGGTGCATGACAAAACATGAGCCTCAAAGAAGGAAAATTGAGACAAAACTATTTTACCGATTTGGTAAATTTTCAAACATAAACCCCATGAAATAAGGATCATGGAATGGATATGTAAATACATAAAAAAATTAAGTATAATAATCATTGAATACATCTATGGACATTATACACACCACACAAAAGTAATGGGTGGTGAATAATGCATGTATCTCATGAAAATAAAAAGTGAGATGAAATCCCCTTACCCTATGTCTTGACACTCATCATACTCATTCAGACCTCTAGTATAATAAATATAAATTTATTATACATATATTAAAGAACCATATTATTATATATAATACCATATATGGTTTTATTATGACTTTATATTACCTTCTTGTTAATAATTCCATGTTAAGGTTACGATTCAGGTAATATTAGATTTGTTTTTTACATGTGTCTTAATTTGATATATATTTGGTATATATTATTATATCATGATTTCTAGAAATTAAACATGATATAAATATTATTTATATCAATTATATGTGTATTATAATAATTTATTGAATATAGAAGTATGAAATTGAAAACATCATTCAAGGAGACGGTAAGTCGTACGTACGCATGAACGTTGTTTCAGTTTTTATTATCATATTTAAATAAATAAGGTAAATAAAATATTTTTATATATATTTATATATATATATATATCATTATTCTGGTATAATTATTATATAAAATATATCATATAATTTCACTAAACCAATCCTTAATACATTCCATGTAGTGTGTGAACAAATCACATCGCTTGGAGGGGGTGGTAGTACACACTTCCTCAAATGAAATTATCATATTTAAAACAAGGGTAAAGTATAAAAATATGTGTTTTAAAAGGATTAAAAAAGATTAGAACAAAATAAATATGATATATAACATATTTAATTATATTTTCCATCATAATTTCCACCATGAGAGGAGGTAAGGAAAACTGAACAATAATCATTTTGGGAGACGGTGGTTCTCCATACACATAAACAGTATGTTCATTACCCATTGGATGGAGGTTTGTGTAAGTGTATAAAAACCATGAGAATAAAAAAATCCTAGTATATGTAATATACTAGTGTTTTCATTCAATAATTTAATAAAGAGAGTGGAGGGGGTGGAGAAATAAAATAAAAGAAAGGAGCAAGAGATAAGTTGTTACCTCTTAATCTGGTAAAACCTTTTGGTTTTCACCGAAGGGATTCTATGGAAGGATTTTTTTCCAAAGGGAGGCCTCAAGGAGGAATGAAAGGATTTTTTTAGGATATTTTATCCTATATTTTCCAAACATAATTGGTTTGATAGGTGTGAAGAAAAGTTATAGTGCATGCCTTTTTATAGTGGAGGGGGAGTGGCACACTTTTAAATATCGAATGGTATTCAATAATGGGAGGTCTCCTTTAACAAATGCACCTCTAAAATAGAAAAATTATTGATTAATTTAAATTTATGGTCGAACCAAATCTACACAACATAAAAATATTTTCATTTTAATAATTTGGATCCTTAACTTGTAAGATTCCCCAATTTTATTATTTTAGTTTTTATTAAAGCATCTAGTTTTATAACCTAAATAATTTAACCAATAATATTAAAATAAAGTGATATTTATTATAAAATAAATATATCAAAATAGTTATAAATATTATACCTAATATAATAAATAAAAAACTCATGTTTTTTGGAAATTAATTTTTAAAACAAACGCATGTGACGCGCAAAACACTACTTAAACTCATACTGTGCGAACAATGTTTTTATAATCTATGGGAAAATATGTTAATTATAAAAGATAAATTGGTCCATTAATAGAGAATATTTAATATTTTTTAACCTTTAAAAATCACTTCTAATAATATAGTATTTTTATTAATTTTAAATCATTTAATGAAATATCATTTATTATGAAATAACAATAATGTCAATTTTGACATCATTTATATAATTTTCATTTTAAAATATCAAAGTAATATTATAATTAAAATAAATTATGTTTAAATATGTTTAAAATTATATATTAATCTTAAAAAATAATTAAATAAAATAATTCAATCAATTCACTTCACTTTTAACAATTATATTATCATTTATTTTAGTTAATTATTAAATAAATAATCACTATGATGGTGTTTCGTAATCATTTTAAGTAAATAAATCATGCCTAAAAAATATTGATAAATTATTATGATAAAAATAACCCATTATATTTAAAAATTATATGTATAATAGAAAATATTATGTTTTTTACATATCTCAAAGTTTTATAAATGTTAAAGGTAAGGAAAGTTCCTTTTTTATCTTTTTTCCTTACTTAACCTTTTATATAGGGAAATTCCATTTAATAATATCCCAATAACACATAAAATTTGAACTAAGTGGTTATATGGTAGAATAATTATCATCCAATGGATTTTGGACAAGTTTTCAAGTCATGTTGGTCTTTATGATTAAAGTTTAGTCCTTAGTTATGCATAATCTTACCTTAATCGCTGTGAATAATTTTAATCACTTTCACTAATATTTTTGGCCAAAAATTAAGTTTATTATATTAGAATAAAAATATTATACTGATTACAACCATTTATATACATTTTTTAAAATTCAAATCACATAAGTAGGAAAATTAAGTTTAACGATAATCCTGCAGACATGGGAGAAATCGTGTTTTTAATATAAAGACATTCAAAAGTTCAATAAGTGGTTATATCTAAGTTCAATATAAAAATAATTAAAATGAACTAAATTAGAATAATGTATGTATAATTGATCTATTATGAATTTAAAATAAAATTTAAAATAAAATTTAACAATAATCATTATTTAAGCAAAAAGGTTGTTTTTAACTAAATTACAATAATTTTTACCATTCACTCAAAAAAAAATTTTCTCGAAAAAATTGAAAAAAATAACCCTAAAATAATATTGACATTATGAATTAAAAAATTACTTTTTTTTATCAAATTCAATTTCTATGAGTGTCTAAATTAATTTTATTATTGTTCACAAATCTATATAAAAAATAGTTTCTTTAAGAAAATATTATTTTTAAACATATAAAGACTTTACCAAAAATTATATATTTCATTAGAAATATATTTTACTTATATAAAAACATGATAAATAATATATGAAAATTATTTGTTACTATTCATATTACAAATTTTAATGTCTAGGTTATAATTATCTCATTTAAAAAATTATAACAATAAAATTATGTTTCATTGTAACTCAGTGTTGCATGTAACACATGCCAAGTCAACATCGTGTGGAGGGAAAAAAAAGTAGTCTCCCAGTGAAGGTAATATTTTACTTATTCCAATGAATTACATCAATGAAAATTAATTCACTCTAAAAAAAGGTCCATAAAAACTGGGGGTGTTACAAATATCACATGATTGAATAATAGTTAGTAAATTGTGCTTAAATACATTAAAAAACAAAATATTTTTAATAATAGTAGAGTTGAAGAAACCGATAATGTCTGTACTAGTAATGTTTCATTTTGAATCATCTCCAAATGAAATATTTCCTCTATAAAAATATTCCAAATTATTGAATTTATAAGGATCATAAAATATATTCCTTTATCATCTACTATCCATATATCATGTAGCTTCTCATTTTTCACTCTTTTTCTAAAAAATATTAAGAAACTATATATTTTGGTACCCACAGTTTGGGTTTGGCAATGTTAGATAGTAAACATTGAGATGTAGAAACACATTTGGGTCCACTAAGATTAGATTAAAAGGATTTTGGAACCCAAATATTTATATAATGGGAATTTATTTTCAAAAAATTATAATAAAGGATAATTACTTTTGGTCTAGAATAACTATAATTTATAAAATTACATTCATAAACTATATGAGCATGTTTCATAAAATAATTACAACATTTATTTGGAGAAATCCACTTTATAATGGAAGTATTTTTAAAATAACTAGGAAAATTATATTATTTTTAAAAATGAAAAGTGTATTTCTTTTTAATAGGTCTTTGATAACCCAAAATATTATTTAAATTTTCTTCTCCTTAGGTAAAATGAAAAATATTATTTTTAAGAACTTTAATTTGAAATTCCAAATTGTCAAAATTTAGGTGATTTTTTAATTTTAAAATAAAATCTTGTTTTTCTTTTTAAATTTCATCTTTTTTAAGAAAAAGAAATATTTTGTTTTATTTTTAATATCTTTTTATTTACAAATAAGATCACAAAAACCATTTTGATGTTCATTTTTAGTATTGATAAGATATGTATAGGTTAAAAAAGTGGTAGAAGAAGTAGAAGAGTAAGAAGAGGATTGAAAAGGAGAGTAAGAAATTTTTGAACTAACCATAATTCTTTCATTAAAATTTTTCATGAGAAATTAGGGACTTTCATCAATATATTTAGACATTGAAATTTAGTCTTATCAATAACTCCATGTTGATACCTTTAGATTATTTTGTCTGTTCTACTTGTATTTTGACTTTTTCTTATTCAATGGAATTTTTGGTTTGAAGTGGCCCTTATTTTCGAAGCTAAAACAAGTTACCTTGTATTTTTTATTTGTATTTTTAATTTTTTGAGTAGGTATATTTTTTTCTTTCACTTATCCATCATCTTTGTAAATTTGGTAATGTCAGATTTACACCTGAATGATTAATCATTATTTTATTTGAAATAAATTTTTTATTTAGTTGTGTTGACCTCTTTATCTTTCTGTTCAGCTTTTGTCCTCATGGTTATCTCATAATTGGTGAGATAAATTATCAGTTCCTCACATGGAATGTTCTTAACATCTTTATCTTCTTGGATCATGGTGACCTTTAGAGCTCAAATTCATAGTAAAAAACAAAGGATTTTCTTGACCATTGTTTTTATATAAAGAGTGTCACCAAGAGATTTTAGGCCACTATAAATATCATAAAATCTAGTGAGCATAGTAGTGATTGATTCATCAGTATGCATAGATAAACTCTCAAAGTGTTTCATATACATGTCAAGACTAATATCCTTGGCTATATTTATACCTTTATGTGTAACTTCTAGTAATTTCTATATTTCATGTGTAGTTTCACCCTAAGAAACTTAATTAAACTCATTAACATCTAAACTTCACTTTAATGAATTTTTATATTTATCATCTAATTCTAAAGTAATAATATTATTAGGGGTCCATTTATATCCTTTATTATATTAAATATTATATCCATGAATAAAAATATTAAAAATATATATATCAAACAGATCGAAGAAAATTAAATATTCTAGATTTCTAATAAGCATAATTATTACAATAAAAAAACAGAGCATGTCCCAATGATTATCTTTCAATACCACCTTGAGTGTGTGAAAAAAACCCCATTTATATGTATATATTTATTTTAAAACCTGATTAAATATTTTTAAGATAAAAACATTGAATGAAATTGAAAAAAAGAAATTAAACAAATCAAAACTCATCTGATACCAAATATAGGTCCGAGTAAGTGGGGGTGAATTTCTCTTTAAAATATTAAAACAAAACAATCCAAATTTAAAAACATACCTATAAAATAATGAAGAGATTAAAACCTTTTGAATATAAAAAAAATAATCAAAGTTTTAAATCACAATAAAATAATTAAATATAATAATAAAATTGGAAGAATAAAATAAATTGTGATTTTTAGAATATATCAATTCTACAAGTTATTTAATGGAGTGAAAAATTTTAATAAATAAAAAATTGTAAGTGATAAAAAATTAAAAATATATAAAGTAAATAAGATAAGATATTTGGTAATGGAGTTTTGAAATAGTACCAAAAGATGACACTATGTCTACCCCATCAATCGCTTTAGGATTTAATGTATTAATCCCTTGGATTTAATGGTATCTAAGTTACCAAAAATATCTATTTTTTAGGTTATAGTAAGAAATCATATATAGTAGAAACTTTCTTCTTAACTTTAAAGCTAGAAACCAAAAAAAATAGTCCCTTTCATCTTTAAGGAAATGGAAATAAAAAGATGGTCCCTTACTTTAATGGTAGTAAGAACAAAAATATAAAATAGATAGGAAGAGAGGAGATTAATTAGAATCTATTTTTTGTACCTTTGTCTCAATTACACCAAATAATATAATGAACACTAATGGAGAATGATAATAATAAAAGAGAGTGATTTGGATATTACAAATTATTTTTTTCCTCTAGAAGGAGAAATAAGATTTATAAATGAGAGAATTTTGAGAGATATTTAGTGATTGATTCGTGTTGGCATTAGGGAATGATTGTCTAGTTATATTTTCATAGACACTAAGTTCCCTATTTATAGGCTTCAACTCCTCCAGTAATGTTTTGGAATCCATCAATAGTCTTTAAGAAAAATATTTTTAAGTTAAGTGTATTTTAACCAATGTTTAGAGCACTTAAAATCATAGATTATTGTTTCAAGTAAAGGATCATAATGCCATGGCGGAGATATTTGAAGTGTGAACATAAACACTTTCAATGTAAAGTTAGGTTAGTTTATAGAAACTAAACTTTAACTAAGTTGTGGACATTGAAAATTGTGTTGTAAATATCACAGTAGAATTTGACCCAAATAGGTTATGGTTTAGTCCAACTGCATTCATCATAACCCTTAGATCACTGTAATATAAGGTTCAATTATACCTCACATAATGTTAATACCACTAACTCACTTCCAGCATAAGGGTAACCCACATAAGGGAAACATGTGAGTTCTAAAGTTCATGTAAATGTCATTCCCAACTTGTGTAAGGGTGTACTAGTTCTTATGATACCTGTGTAAAGGTAAACTAATACATATATAAAGGTCATTTGGCTATATTATGTTATATGTTTCACTATAATTCTTATTTTTCATAATGTTCATGCACTACATAAATTTTCCACTAAAATCCTTAAGTTTGTGTGAGGGTGGAGTTATTAAAGGTTCATACTGATTTCATTACACTTTGTGGAAGGGTTCTTAAAGATGTGTTGTAGAAATTATTCTAGGAGTACTCTTCAAATAGATCTATTGTGATGACATCAAGAATCTGGATGCAAATCACTTAGAAAATATTAAAACACTTTAAGAGTGTATATGATCTTTCGAATCAAAGAATGGTGAGAAGCACAACATCACCAAGGGTGATACCTCTCCTCTCATAGTTTTGTGCCTCATTCTCATAGCCATGATACACCCCTTATTGCAGGTTATCATTTGATGGATAAGTGGTTGAGTTATTGTAGAGACCCGAAGCTTGATGTACATGGACATTACATTACATTTGAGGAATACTTAGTACATAACAAAAACACACACTAAAGGATCGTAATAGTTTAGTGACTTTGGAAACTCGGAACGTAATCTTCTAATCGTGGTGAAATTTCTTCAATATCTCCCATAAAGGTCATCCCTTTTTTTACCTAAAACCTTTCTTTATATCCTGGGGAAAAGAAAACATAAAAGGGTGAGCTAAAATGCTCAGTAAGGGTAAACAAAAGAAATATCAATCACATCATATATATAAGAACATAGCTTTTGGAAATCTTAACCTGCAAAAAAGCTCATAATATCATAACATGGGATAAATCATAGAAGTGAAATGTAATCCCAATAATAATAACTTAAAACATGAAACTTTGTGGCATACACACATAATCATAGAGAATCATTTCTTGTTAGTCAAGACTCAATGCCAAGACTATCTTAGTGGACAAAGTCCCTTTCTGAATCGAGTAACCCTCGTTTCAGTCCTGTTTCACTGAACCGGTATAACCTACCATTTCAGCCATGTCTATCTCATGAGATATAAAATCTTTACCCAATGCATTGGAGGGAGATATAGGTCCCACCCATCTTATAATGAATCCTTTCTTATGTGTGCCACATAATCATAAACCATACATCATAGCATAACCCATGTAATATAAATGGGAATCTTAAACATCATGACTTCATAAAACAATTCATATAAGATAAAGGAATTCATAAAAATATTTCCATCACAACATAATCAAATCCATGTAATAATATGGATAAAAACAGGACCCTTTATTATCTTAGATGGAAAATAAGTTTGACAAAACACTTGAAATGAATTCTTGAGGAAAATATCCTTTCTTCTTCAAAATCAATTTCTTTTCACAAAACGTCATGAAATTTTAAAAGAAAGAGATTTTATAGTCATGAAATATTTTGAAGGAAGCTTCATGAAAATAAGGCTTTATAAAACCGTAAAAATCCATTCATGCCGTATAAGTTCAAAAAAACATTCTTCTTGTACTTTTGTCGGAAAAGTCAAAAAGTACCTCGTACGAAAAACGACAAAAGATTCCTTTCATATATTTTACTAAAAACTAACCGAAGGGTAAAATTGGATTTAAACAATTGTAGGTGGATGGAAATAATATTAAATATTGAGGAAACATGGATGTGGATGATAAAATACACCCCAGTAAATACCAAAGTATAAACAATCTCGGATAAAAATGAGATTGTGATATTTCCCTTACCTTAGGTCCAATTTGCTTCGTATGTGTCCGAACCTCCTCTTCTTTGAAGTGCCTCTTTGAGACCTCCTCTTAGGGCACTAGAATTGGTCTTTGAGGAAGACCAGAACCTCTAGGATGTTTCTAGGGAAGTTGAGAAGAGATTTTGGCAGGGGTTGGCCGAGCTTGAGTGCTCAAATTGGTGTGAGGAGGAGGGGAAGGAGGTGTCCTTTTATAGGGGAGGAGAGGGGCACCTTAGGAATATCTCAAAATATTATTTTATATTAAAGTTAAAATCGGTTTATAATGGTTCCAAAGGGTCTTATTTCGAAGCTAAAGTTGGGATGGGTCGAAATCCTATCAACCAATAGAATTTAGAAAAGTTTAGGGTATTATTTTAACCTTATCAATTAGATTTAACTCTAAGTTAAATAATTTAACTTTTACCATGTCTTTTTGTTTTCTTTCACTATATGGTTAATAAACTTACTATAACATGACAAACGAACCCCAAATTGTTTATTATTAATATATATATCCTTATCTAAGTCATTTGGCCGAACCTTAGATTTTTAGGAATAAAATAACAATTAATAATATAATATTTGATTTAAAAACTATTTTGTGTCAATTTTGACACTATTTGATATATGATTTTTGTGAAAGTCATAACAGAATTATATGTTCGAACCAAGTTGATTAAATCAACATTAATATATCATAGTAACCTAGAAAATTAGTGTAATTCATAAAAAGTCTTAAATTACATTTATTTTGGTATTTATATTATCAATTATGTCAATATTTCATTAATAAGATAATTACTGCATCATCATTGTGTCATAAATAAATTAAATTATTTGATGTCTAAAAATTACAAATAAAATACCATCATGTAGGAAATCTTTTTAGCTTTCTAATGAATATTTAAAATCGAATTTATCTTATGTATAACCCCATATTAAAAATGATTTACTTATTAAACTTTAAATTTAACTATTTTAACCCTTCTTTAAATAAATTAATAATAAATGTCCTAATCTAATCCAAGTGGGCCTAAATGGTCATATTTTATTCCTAAGTTTGTTTTTGGTCGAATTACACTTGTCCAGTAGAATTAGGACATGTGTTAGGGTAATATTAATATCATATTTACCCTTAGTTACCCTATTTACTATTAACCGTGGTAAAAAAAGTAAAAAGTTACTATTCACCAAAAAATTATTTTCATCTCATTGAACCACATTTTAGTCCTTGATATTAACCGTGTCTCTCGGATTTTCGAAATTCCATTCACAGAAGCGGTAAAATTAAGTTTTATGCAAAATTCAGTTTTTAACCTACCACTTAGTAGTTTCACTATTCATCAAAAATTGATGTTTTTCAGAACAATGCCAAAATTTCATCCCAAGCTATATTTCATATTCCGAATTCAAAAATGAAGTCTATTTTACCAAATTCATAACATAAAAGTTGCATTAATTAATTTTATAATTAAATCCCGCTGTTAAAACAAATAGCGTGTTTTTAAGAAACAATATCTATCAAAAGATTGACACTTGTTTATGTCTAGTTTAAATGTGAAATTACATCCAATGACCAACATTGTATTAAATTGTAAAAATATATTCTAAATATACTTTAAAACCACTCAAATTAATGATTTATCACTATTAATTATTTCGATTAAAAAAGTTGTTTTTAATTATAATTTAGTAATTTTCACTATTCATCAGAATATGAAAGTTATCCGAAAAGTACCAAAATTTCACCTTAGGCTAAATTCGATACTCTGAATCCAAAAATGAAGTCCATTTTGAGAGTTAAAATATCTAAAATTTAAAAAGTGGTTATTACTATTCATAATGGCTAGTTTTAATAATATTTTAATAGCATATCATTGTTTCGTGAAACTCAGGATTACGTACCACACACACTATCGAGGAAGGTTGCGATTGCGTGTAATGCAAGGCAAGTCAAGGATGCGTGTTGTGCAAGATCCTTTTGGTGTAGCTTATAACACAAGACATTAGTAAAATAAAAAGAATATTTTTTCATAAAATCTCGGGCTGTTACATTCTACCCCCCTTAAAATGAATTTCGCCCTCGAAATTCGTCGGGGTTATAAATGGTTTACTATTTGAAAGTTTCTTTAATAGAAACCCACATCGTAAAAGGGAATACCAAAACTTGGCTTTTAAAAACTAAAGTATGAAATGTAACGATTACCCAAATAAACTAATCACTGGGTTTCCACATAGGTGAAAATATGGATATGGAAGAGAAATCTAACCATCATGTTCTAATGGAGAGTGGTAGAGAACATGGCTATGGAAAAGCCAGTAATCACAAATCCATAAATTTGTGACGATCTAAGGTACCATCTGATTCATCAGGTATAAGATCACCAGGACAACATTTTTGGTTTTCAAGATCATTTCCCTAAAGTTGAAAATTTGAATTAGAATAAATACTTACTTTATTTTGATACAATATCACTGTTGTTTGTGCCTTGAACAATTTCCACTTCATATCTTAAATAAATGAAGTTGAATTTGTTATTCGTGAAGTGTTAGCAGATCATGTGATAGAATGACGGGTCATTCCATCTGTCTCAAACAAAAGGTAAGCAAAAGTTATTAAATATACATAAGTCATTCTATAGTGAGATTAATCATATATAGTTCCTAAAATGGACTTATACTTCATATATCATACTGCTTAATATAATAAAACCAGTTTCTACTAAACAGGGACTTCCTGTAGGTCAGTGGTAGGCGATAAAGGCCAGTCGCACTTCGGTTGTGGGTTCGATTCCTACAGCCTTGTCCGAAGCGATGGGCTGTCGCCCGTCCTGCAGGTTGTCTTTTTTCTAAAACTACGTTACTATAACATCCCATCAATAATATCGAAAATCTTCTATCCTTAAACAATACTAACTTATGTCCAACATAATCCAGTCTAATCTTTAGGCTTATACATAATACTGCAGTCCACTCTCATAATATAGTGACAACGATTACCAGAGATTTAATACTGTCGTTGATCCCCACATATCATAAGATATGTCTTATTGGTCACATTCCAAACATTCAAAGTCCTTAATCGTGTATTCTCTTGAATACCTTAGTGAAAACATGAGTGCAGTTAAAAGTTAATACTTTCCAAATACCAAAATCCTCAAAATTCTATATACTCAAACCATGATATCACTTAGTCCTTATATCAATCATGATCTCATGAATACTATCAAACATTTAATTTTCTCCTTATCCCTTCATTATGCGCATATCATCTACATTCCAAAAATATCTGAATAACCTTTCATGGATACTGGTAACATTAATCATACACTTTCAAAACACAAGGAAAGACAACAGTGTAACAATCCATAGATGTCTCTTTATTCCAAAATTTCACATGATAAACATGTAATCATTCCACTACATTCTCAAACCATTGACCGAGCTTCAAAAATTCTTTCATCTCACATATCATTTGTAGTCTCTTCATCATCATCCACATAAATACTACCCATATGACCATACTGATTCTCTTCATGAGTCTTTCCCTTAGGGCATTTGTTTTCATAATGCCCATACATTCCACATTTAAAACACTTAACCATTTTTGATGTCGTAGCAATACCATTATCCTCATCCATGGTGTTAACCAACCCTTTTCCTTTTCACTTACTTGCTTTGTGTCCTTCTTTTCCACACCCAAAGCATCTTCCAGTTCCCTTGAAACATTCTCCTTGATGCCTCTTCCCACATGATTTACATAGGGGAAATTGAACTTTCTTTCCTCTATGATCATCATGGAACTCCATCTTTCTCTTATTAGTCGAGTCAGGAAACTTACCAAATTTTACTTTATTGATCATGTTGTGAGATTGCTGATTCGGCATAATAATGATGTTTGGACATCCAAATCCCATTTCATTTGGTTGCTCATGAAGAATACCATTCCATTGTCCATCATATCCTCCATTATTGTGAATCATCTTGTTTCCAGCCATTTTCTAAAACCCAAACAGAATAGTGTTAGATGCAAAAATTGTAATAAAGGGGGAGTAACTTAAATATCTATCATCTTTGGTTTAATCTAATATCGTTACCATAGTTCTAGAACTATATCCTATACGTATACTTATCCTTAGGGGCATCCCTAGACATACCTTAGAAATATCTCTAGGGATCTCACTAACGTTTTTGCATCCTAGTTTCCAAAGGTTGACTAAACCTTTCCTCTGATACCAACTGTAGAGACCCGAAGCTTGACGTACATGGACATTACATTACATTTGCGGAATACTTAGTACATAACAAAAACACACACTAAAGGATCGTAATAGTTTAGTGTCTTTGGAAACTCGGAACGTAATCTTCTAATCATGGTGAAATTTCTTCAATATCTCCCATAAAGGTCATCCCTTTTTTTACCTAAAACCTTTCTCTATATCCTGGGGAAAAGAAAACATAAAAGGGTGAGCTCAAATGCTCAGTAAGGGTAAACAAAAGAAATATCAATCACATCATATATATAAGAACATAGCTTTTGGAAATCTTAACCTGCAAAAAATCTCATAATATCATAACATGGGATAAATCATAGAAGTGAAATGTAATCCCAATAATAATAACTTAAAACATGAAACTTTGTGGCATACACACATAATCATAAGGAATCATTTCTTGTTAGTCAAGACTCAATGCCAAGACTATCTTAGTGGACAAAGTCCCTTTCTGAATCGAGTAACCCTCGTTTCAGTCCTGTTTCACTGAACCGGTATAACCTACCATTTCAGCCATGTCTATCTCATGAGATATAAAATCTTTACCCAATGCATTGGAGGGAGATATAGGTCTCACCCATCTTATAATGAATCCTTTCTTATGTGTGCCACATAATCATAAACCATACATCATAGCATAACCCATGTAATATAAATGGGAATCTTAAACATCATGACTTCATAAAACAATTCATATAAGATAAAGGAATTCATAAAAATATTTCCATCACAACATAATCAAATCCATGTAATAATATGGATAAAAACAGGACCCTTTATTATCTTAGATGGAAAATAAGTTTGACAAAACACTTGAAATGAATTCTTGAGGAAAATATCCTTTCTTCTTCAAAATCAATTTCTTTTCACAAAACGTCATGAAATTTTAAAAGAAAGAGATTTTATAGTCATGAAATATTTTGAAGGAAGCTTCATGAAAATAAGGCTTTATAAAACCGTAAAAATCCATTCATGCCATATAAGTTCAAAAAAACATTCTTCTTGTACTTTTGTCGGAAAAGTCAAAAAGTACCTCGTACGAAAAACGACAAAAGATTCCTTTCATATATTTTACTAAAAACTAACCGAAGGGTAAAATTGGATTTAAACAATTGTAGGTGGATGGAAATAATATTAAATATTGAGGAAACATGGATGTGGATGATAAAATACACCCCAGTAAATACCAAAGTATAAACAATCTCAGATAAAAATGAGATTGTGATATTTCCCTTACCTTAGGTCCAATTTGCTTTGTATGTGTCCGAACCTCCTCTTCTTTGAAGTGCCTCTTTGAGACCTCCTCTTAGGGCACTAGAATTGGTCTTTGAGGAAGACCAGAACCTCTAGGATGTTTCTAGGGAAGTTGAGAAGAGATTTTGGCAGGGGTTGGCCGAGCTTGAGTGCTCAAATTGGTGTGAGGAGGAGGGGAAGGAGGTGTCCTTTTATAGGGGAGGAGAGGGGCACCTTAGGAATATCTCAAAATATTATTTTATATTAAAGTTAAAATCGGTTTATAATGGTTCCAAAGGGTCTTATTTCGAAGCTAAAGTGGGGATGGGTCGAAATCCTATCAACCAATAGAATTTAGACAAGTTTAGGGTATTATTTTAACCTTATCAATTAGATTTAACTCTAAGTTAAATAATTTAACTTTTACCATGTCTTTTTGTTTTCTTTCACTATATGGTTAATAAACTTACTATAACATGACAAACGAACCCCAAATTGTTTATTATTAATATATATATCCTTATATAAGTCATTTGGCCGAACCTTAGATTTTTAGGAATAAAATAACAATTAATAATATAATATTTGATTTAAAAACTATTTTGTGTCAATTTTGACACTATTTGATATATGATTTTTGTGAAAGTCATAACAGAATTATATGTTCGAACCAAGTTGATTAAATCAACATTAATATATCATAGTAACCTAGAAAATTAGTGGAATTCATAAAAAGTCTTAAATTACATTTATTTTGGTATTTATATTATCAATTATGTCAATATTTCATTAATAAGATAATTACTGCATCATCATTGTGTCATAAATAAATTAAATTATTTGATGTCTAAAAATTACAAATAAAATACCATCATGTAGGAAATCTTTTTATCTTTCTAATGAATATTTAAAATCGAATTTATCTTATGTATAACCCCATATTAAAAATGATTTACTTATTAAACTTTAAATTTAACTATTTTAACCCTTCTTTAAATAAATTAATAATAAATGTCCTAATCTAATCCAAGTGGGCCTAAATGGCCATATTTTATTCCTAAGTTTGTTTTTGGTCGAATTACACTTGTCCAATAGAATTAGGACATGTGTTAGGGTAATATTAATATCATATTTACCCTTAGTTACCCTATTTACTATTAACCGTGGTAAAAAAAGTAAAAAGTTACTATTCACCAAAAAATTATTTTCATCTCATTGAACCACATTTTAGTCCTTGATATTAACCGTGTCTCTCAGAGTTTCGAAATTCCATTCACAGAAGCGGTAAAATTAAGTTTTATGCAAAATTCAGTTTTTAACCTACCACTTAGTAGTTTCACTATTCATCAAAAATTGATGTTTTTCAGAACAATGCCAAAATTTCATCCCAAGCTATATTTCATATTCCGAATTCAAAAATGAAGTCTATTTTACCAAATTCATAACATAAAAGTTGCATTAATTAATTTTATAATTAAATCCCGCTGTTAAAACAAATAGCGTGTTTTTAAGAAACAATATCTATCAAAAGATTGACACTTGTTTATGTCTAGTTTAAATGTGAAATTACATCCAATGACCAAAATTGTATTAAATTGTAAAAATATATTCTAAATATACTTTAAAACCACTCAAATTAATGATTTATCACTATTAATTATTTCGATTAAAAAAGTTGTTTTTAATTATAATTTTGTAATTTTCACTATTCATCAGAATATGAAAGTTATCCGAAAAGTACCAAAATTTCACCTTAGGCTAAATTCGATACTCCGAATCCAAAAATGAAGTCCATTTTGAGAGTTAAAATATCTAAAATTTAAAAAGTTGTTATTACTATTCATAACGGGTAGTTTTAATAATATTTTAATAGCATATCATTGTTTCGTGAAACTCAGGATTACGTACCACACACACTATCGAGGAAGGTTTCGATTGCGTGTAATGCAAGGCAAGTCAAGGATGCATGTTGTGCAAGATCCTTTTGGTGTAGCGTATAACACAAGACATTAGTAAAATAAAAAGAATATTTTTTCATAAAATCTCGGGCTGTTACAGTTATGATTGGTTTTCTACATCCAAAACCATAAAAGGGGCAGGGTTACCTCAACCCCACTCTAACACTCGCCTCATAACTCAAAACACCACCCAACCCCTAATCCACATCTAAAGAATATCCTATATATATTCCAATCCTTGGATTCTCAATATTATTTCCAATTATAAAAAAATCCCAGACAATAGAAACCAAAATTCAATTTTCCTATAAAAACAACTACCTAAAAATCCATGGATAATTATAAGTATCATATTGATTATTCTTGTATTCTCACCCCTATATGTGTGTGTGTGCATGTGTGTTTTAGGTCTCAAGGTTAGATTTGGTGATCAATCTTGTGGTGGTCTTTTAAGAGTTACTGGTGTTTTTCTCTATTTTTATAGGTGTTACTCAAGGTATTAATTATTTTGGTCAAGAATTTCATGACATTACATGTATTTGAATTGGTATATTTATTATTATGGATTTTATTGGTGAATTATTTAACATTTACCTAGAATTTTTATCTTAATGACTCCCATATGTGCATGTTCTATAACCTCAATGATAATATTAAATCTTCGGCTTATTGGATGTCACACAAGAACTTTTAAGATAATATTATTTTATTATTTTATCAGATTTTGAAAATTTCTACCGAGCTGCGACCAAGCCTGTTTTAAATTTTTGTATTTTGTTGATGAACGAATGCTTTTCCCTTGACAGCATCTGGTGCATGGGCATGGCAAGTTCAAAGCCGCGCGGCTTTGCTCAGGTCACCGTGCGGCATGCCTCTTGTACAAGGCGAATAGATAAAATGCGTTTTCATGAGTTGGATCAATATTATACTAATGTCGATTAATGTTATTATTAGTATGGTTAATAGATATAATTATTAACAAGTTCATTATAATTTTCTTCTAATTATTATTATTAATAATATTATGGTTTAGTTTATAATAATTATTATGAAGTTATTATTATTATTATTATTGGGGTTTATTAAAATCTTTATTAAGGTTATTATTATTGTTAATTATTAAAGTTTTATTTGTTTTATTTTATTTTATTTATTTTTATTTATTTCTTATCTTATTTATTTATTCTCTATTATTCTTTTCTTTTCTTGTTTTTTTCTTTCCTCCCTGCTTTCCTGTGTGTCGCGCACAGCCCCCTCCCTCTTTTCTTATCGCGTTACCCCCCCCCCACTTGAAACCCTATTCATTCGGCGGCCCCCTCCCTCTCACTCTCCCACTCGCAGCCGTCCCCATCTCCCGCTCCTCCCGCTCACGGCCGTCCCCCCCCCATCCCTCTCCTTCATGCTCGCCGAGACCCGCACCCCCCGCTGTCCCGGCCTCCGTCTGTCATCCCCTCCCCTAGTTGTGTGACCCAGCCATCGTCGGACTTCCAGACAGCCGCGACCTCACCCTCGCCGCGGTCGTATCCCCTTGGTCCAGCCGCTCTTCTCGCATCCCAGCACCCCACTCGCGCCGCCGTCATGCTCCCCGACCAGCCCCTTAGCATCGTATGCCCTCCCTCTGGGCCAGCACCATGGAGCCAGCTTGCGTGGCCCGCACCCCACTCCTCTGTTTGACAACCAGCCTCCTAACCTGCGCACTGCGACCGCCGCTGACATTTCGTCCTCCCGACGAGCAGCTCCAGCAAACTGTCATCGCACCCTGTCTCCTCCCTGGTTGAATCTCCTTCCTCTTTTTTTTCTCTTTCCTTATTCTTGGGTGTTCTTGGTGGTTCTTCGGGTATGGGTTCATTTAGGAGTTATTTTTAACTCTTGGTTTGGTTCAATTTCTTGTTAGGGTCCTTTTTAGTTCGCATGTGGTGCGAATTGTGTGCAGTTGGAGATTCGCACAAGTTTCAGGGGTTTCTCCTTCGGAGGTAGGTGGTTCCACGCCCTGACATCTCTTAGATAAATTAATTTGGTTGTTTATTTAATTCAATATGTTCTATGATTTAATTTTGTGATGCGATCTATGTATATAATGGTTTGGCATGCTTTTTTGATGAAATAGAATTTCCAAAATAGTGTGGTTTTGTTGTTTATATGTTTTTTAGGTTGTATAAATGATTGGTCGTACTAAATTGGTTGTGCGAAATGCGTTTTAAAAATTATTTGACATGCATGTGTTATAAAAATTTCACTTTCTTTAGAAATGATCATGTTTTTCATTTCGAACTTATTGGGGGTAAATCCTTAAATTGTTTAATCAATTGTTTATATGGTGCAAATGAGGTTTTAGAATAGTCTAGTGTGAAATTGATTTTTAAATTGTCTTTGCACATAAAAATATATGTTGTTTTGAATGATTTTCTTTTGGTGGAAACCCTTGGCGTGTTATTTTGAAATTTTTTGTAGATCGTTTAAGTGTTTAAATTGTTTTATTAAATTTATGTGTAGTGTGTTAGACCTCGCTACGATGGTTTCAAGTTGCGGGTTTCAGGAACGCCTACACATACGTGCATAGGGTAAGGCATATATATATATATGCCCTCTTTGTGCATATTTCCTCATGGCGCGTGGAATTTGTGCAATTCAGCTAGGGGTGTATATATACATATGTATAAATGCATGTGTGTGTGTGCGCCAAGTGTCGGTTCGAGTGTCCATTGACAGATAGCGACAAGTTTGAGGTAGGTACCCTATGCCTAAGCTTTTAATTTGAAAGTCATAATTTCTTGACTGTTTTAAGAATATGTTTCACACTATGCTATATATATATATACATGCTATGGAATCTGATTGCGGTTGCTAGAAACTATTATGCCTTGTATTGGTAAATTGAAATGTTTTTCAAAGCCGTTGGTCTTAAGTGAATTTTCTTGATAAATGGATTTTTTAAGTGGTTTTGAATTGGTAAGAGGTATTTCCAATGGTTTTTGGCCTTTTGGACGACTGATTGAAAAAGGGTGTTCCTTTTTTTGTAGTTAAGCATGTTTGGCATTTTAATAAAGTTTTATGAAAAAGAAAAAAAACCTCTATTGAGGCCCGTTTGACACTTTGAGATTTGAATTGTGAAAATAGAAAACCCCTTTTGAGTCATTCCCCTTAATTTGAGAATAAAATGTGACACAAGTGCTTATGAGCGGTTTGTGATATATGTGCCTAGTGTAAAGGCTTGTGCGTGATTGTGTGATGTAAAGAGGGGGGAATGCACTTAAGTAGGGAGTGCGGTGGTGAAAGTTTGAATGAATTTTGGATAAAGAAAGTGTAATGTACTTGTTTGATTGTTTGATAAAGAAAACTCACCACCATTTGAAATAGAGAACAATGGGAAAACCCGGGTATCTAGGTGGGTGACCAGGACTAGTACGCTAGATGACACGACAGGGGTTCGTCCCGGTTTGTCTAGCAGGATTGACGCGACAACACTAACTAAACATATGAATTTTCTGAGGGTCGTGGCCTTCTAAGCCACGTTTTCTGAGGGTCGTGGTCTTCTAAGCCACGCTTCACTGAGGTACGAGGTCTTTAGGTTCCCACTTGTTTTAGCTGCCTATAGGGATTACCCATGGTTCTCATTTTTGTTATGCTGCTAATGATGTAACTTTCTTTTCAGCTGTTTCATACTCGATGCCTTGTTTGTGAAAACCATATTTTAATCCAAACTGGTTTCTTTTCATTTTGAAATGTTAATGCATGCTTGAAACCTATTTTGAAAATGTAGTGGGAGTAAAAAGGCTTTTCCTGAAAATGCAAACTTGTTACTTGAATTTGAAAGGGAGAAACACTATTTTATTATATCTTATTTCCAAACTGGCATTGTGGATTTCTTAATAAAGGTGGAGGCATAGGAAGTGGTTGTTTTTGGCTTTCCTATTGAGCATCTCGGTGCTCACGCCTACTTTACTTTTCAGTTGCAGGTTTCAGCCTTGGATCGCTTTTGGAAGTGAGTGGTTGTCGTGCCGTGGTGATCCACGGGGTCACCTGAGGTATGTCGCGTTTCTTTATTTATTCCTTTTTCTGCTACCACGTCGTTCAGTTTGTTTTCCTTTATTTATATGCTTGTTCAGTTTATGTTTGCTTATCTTTTTCATGGGCCAAACCGTTCCCAACTGGTTTGTTTTGATGCCCGGCACTAGTTGCCAGCCCGTGGGGATCGGGAACGCCCTTCGGGCCATGTCGCGGACCGGGTCGGGTGTCGGGTCGGATGACGATCCGGCCTGGTTCGTGACAAAATGGAATCAAAGGTGCCCTTGTTATTTGGGGTGTCGATTAGCTTGGTGATTAGGTGTGTTGTGACTCGAGAGGTAGGCGCAGGAAGGACGTCATGAACCCTTGCCCGTCCCGAGACTCGAGTTGCCAGGGGTAGTTCGGGATTTGAATTTTTCTTCTTTGGATTGGTAGGTGTGGGTGAGGGATGATCAAGGGAGTGAGTCAGTGTTACGCGGCGGACTTGCATGGAGTAGCAACCCATGTACAACCCGAGTGCACGGTTCAAGATACTTCCTGTGGTGGATGCCGCTCGGAGCATGGTCTGCTAAGCCATGTTACCGGGTTGGCATAGCCACTAGTCCCTTATTTTTGGAAAGTTTGATGTGATTTATGTTTGACCTTCATTTTGGTGGATGTGAGTAGATCTCAAAAATGAAAATGGATTTTTGTGAACGTGGATTCAAATGGGAATGTGGTGTTAGAGTGGAAAAGTGGTTTTGAAATGTAAATTGTTTTCTTTTAACAAATGTGTGGTTTCAAAAGGGAAAATGGGAGGTGTTTTGGAGGTTGTTTTGGAATCTCAGTAACACTTTTTGGAATGTGAAATGGAAATTGTTTTGGAAATTGGAAATTTATTGCTTTGATGATAAGTTACTTTTTCAAATCGGTTGGAAATTTGTGCTTTATGCTGAATGATATGTTTTGAAAATGAGAAGTGTCTTGGATTGACCCTTGGTATCCCTATGAGTGATCACATACATTGAGGTTCGCACGTGGTAAGTGGGGAAGTTGGTGATGTGGGTGGATGGGTGCTTGAGCTAGCACATGGATAGGTATGTGTGAGACTTCATGGGATATCAATGGTGGATATCTAAGTTGTTTTGTTTGCTGAAAAATGGTTTTCAAAAGGGGTTTTTCAAACGTTTAGAAAAGTGAGCGAGGAATTGTTTAGCGTTCTCTTTTCATGTTAAGTATTCTTTTTCGTGGGTTCTTGGTTTTGACATATTGAATTGTGGTTGAAATAGTGATTTGAGTTTGAGCTTTCGTTTGGGATTGAGGTGTGGAATTTTGATTCATGATGGGTTTTGATTTGGATTTGTGCTTCTTGTTTTTGAGTATGCTACCCAGAAAAGTCCCAGAAGTTCCTAGTGAGCCTCTTCTGGTTGTTGGTTCTACCTAGACCCTTAGCGGGGCGGTGGAATTGAATTCTCTTCATTCATTGTCTAACTTCTGTGGCAATCGTGATTTGTTGAAGGTAGCGAACTAGATTGGTGAAGTCGTTGGTGTTTTCAGGTTATTGGGAACTCCTAAAGCTAAGAGAGTCTGTGTTGGTTCAAGTCTGTTTGAAGGTGAAACTTGGGATTGGTGGAAGAGATAATCCCAACGTCGTTGAATGATGGTATGTTTGGGAAGGTGTTTAGGACCACTCTCATTAGTTGGTTTATATTTGTGGAAGCAAAAGTGATGGAAGTAACAAGGCTCGTGAGTGTCCAGCAATGCCAATGAATAGTGAAGGCCTACGTTGGGCATCTCAAGAAGTTGGTTCCTTTTTTTTCAAGGATAATGTCGCAGAATCAGTTAATGTTTCTCTTGTGTGGGGTCTTCGTCCAGGGTTCCAGGATCATTTCTTTCTAGTGTTCGGGATGGTTCCCCATCGGGTGACGAGAGCGAATCAGAGGAACCCATCTCAGACAAGGTTTCTTTTCAATTCCATCTTCTTTTAGTCGGGTCACTATCTTGTTCGCTTCTTGTGTGGCCGGTTTGGGTAATTTAAGTCGCATCATCGTCATCCATTGAAGACTTGCTGTCGGTGTGGCTGTTTGGTGAACTTAGAGAGGTTCTGCTAGTGGCTTCGTCAGGAGGAGTCTCGATAGAAGGATGCCATCTCCTGACTGCGGGGAAACAGATGCTTCAAGACATCAGAACTCCAGCCACAGGTCTTGGAGTGAATCCTTTCACGCAGTCAGGAATCGTTGGGTGTGGGTCACATTGGTATAACTTTTGTCTCCAGTGCTAAAATAGGGACGGTTTAAATTTCTCAGTTCAAGCTTCCTCGTCTTTGAAGGTTCTGTTTTTCTGTAAGAGGCGCAAAGGTCTCTTTTTCTCGTTGCGGTCTTTGTTCTTTGAATACCCCACTGTGGTTGTAAAAAGGCATGGTGATCTTGTTTTCTTGTAATTCCAGTAGCTGTGCCTCCTCAAGTGTGACCCGTTTTGTTTTAATGCATGCTTGTTTTGGAGATTCTCATCTCTTGTAGAAATGATGAGTCATGGTTAGGTTCGTTATTTGGTAGAATTATTCCTTGGATTTCTCTTGTCACAGTGGTCTCTGGTTTGGGTCGGAAGATCTCATATCGGTTTATACTGGTTGGTTAAAGCTAGTCGGTTCTTAAATGGTGGGGAGACTCACTATGAATCTTTTCGTGCCTTTTTTGAGGTTTGGTCTGTGTGGAGGTTCCCTCTTGGATCAAGTTATAAGTTCCAGAGTTGGGTCATGCTAAGAGCCTCAATGTCGGTTGTGCTAGTCGGGTTCTTGTGGTGGGGAGAACCCTCCTCTTTTCCTGATGATTCTTTTCTTTTTAGTTCCCCTCAGAGTTGGTCGAGTGTGACTGATAGAGTGAAAAGTCACGCCGAGTTGTGATTTTGTTGGCCACATTTAGTTTCAAACTAGAGTTTGATTCCTCGTTCGACTGGGTGACTTTCTGGGGGCAGAAAGTTTTTGTGGTGGGGAGAATTGTCTCACCCGAACTTTTAAGATAATATTATTGTATTATTTTATCAGATTTTGAAAATTTCTACCGAGCTGCGACCAAGCCTGTTTGAAATTTTTTGTATTTTGTTGATGAACGAATGCTTTGCCCTTGACAGCATCCGGTGCATGGGCATGGCAATTTCAAAGCCGCGCGGATTTGCTCGGGTCACCGTGCGGCATGCCTCTTGTACAAGGCGAATAGATAAAATGCGTTTTCATGAGTTGGATCAATATTATACTAATGTCAATTAATGTTATTATTAGTATGGTTAATAGATATAATTATTAACAAGTTCATTATAATTTTCTTCTAATTATTATTATTAATAATATTATGGTTTAGTTTATAATAATTATTATGAAGTTATTATTATTATTATTATTGGGGTTTATTAAAATCTTTATTAAGGTTATTATTATTGTTAATTATTAAAGTTTTATTTGTTTTATTTTATTTTATTTATTTTTATTTATTTCTTATCTTATTTATTTATTCTCTATTATTCTTTTCTTTTCTTGTTTTTTTTTCTTTCCTCCCTGCTTTCCTGTGTGTCGCGCACAGCCCCCTCCCTCTTTTCTTCTCGCGTTACCCCCCCCCCCACTTGAAACCCTATTCATCCAGCGGCCCCCTCCCTCTCACTCTCCCACTCGCAGCCGGCCCCATCTCCCGCTCCTCCCGCTCACGGCCGACCCCCCCCCCCCCTCATCCCTCTCCTTCGCGCTCGCCGAGACCCGCACCCCCCCCCCCCCCCCCGCCGTCCCGGCCTCCGTCCGTCATCCCCTCCCCTGGTTGTGCGACCCAGCCACCGTCGGACCTCCAGACAGCCGTGACCTCACCCTCTCCGCGGTCGGATCCCCTTGGTCCAGCCGCTCTTCTCGCATCCCAGCACCCCACTCACGCCGCCGTCATGCTCCCCGACCAGCCCCTTAGCATCGCATGCCCTCCCTCTGGGCCAGCACCATGGAGCCAGCTTGCGTGGCCCGCACCCCACTCCTCTGTTTGACAACCAGCCTCCTAACCTGCGCACTGCGACCGCCGCTGACATTTCGTCCTCCCGACGAGCAGCTCCAGCAAACTGTCATCGCACCCTGTCTCCTCCCCGGTTGAATCTCCTTCCTCTTTTTTTCTCTTTCCTTATTCTTGGGTGTTCTTGGTGGTTCTTCGGGTATGGGTTCATTTAGGAGTTATTTTTAACTCTTGGTTTGGTTCAATTTCTTGTTAGGGTCCTTTTTAGTTCGCATGTGGTGCGAATTGTGTGCAGTTGGAGATTCGCACAAGTTTCAGGGGTTTCTCCTTCGGAGGTAGGTGGTTCCACGCCCTGACATCTCTTAGATAAATTAATTTGGTTGTTTATTTAATTCAATATGTTCTATGATTTAATTGTGTGATGCGATCTATGTATATAATGGTTTGGCATGCTTGTTTGATGAAATAGAATTTCCAAAATAGTGTGGTTTTGTTGTTTATATGTTTTTTTAGGTTGTATAAATGATTGGTCGTACTAAATTGGTTGTGCGAAATGCGTTTTAAAAATTATTTGACATGCATGTGTTATAAAAATTTCACTTTCTTTAGAAATGATCATGTTTTTCATTTCGAACTTATTGGGGGTAAATCCTTAAATTGTTTAATCAATTGTTTATATGGTGCAAATTAGGTTTTAGAATAGTCTAGTGTGAAATTGATTTTTAAATTGTCTTTGCACATAAAAATATGTGTTGTTTTGAATGATTTTCTTTTGGTGGAAACCCTTGGCGTGTTATTTTGAAATGTTTTTTAGATCGTTTAAGTGTTTAAATTGTTTTATTAAATTTATGTGTAGTGTGTTAGACCTCGCTACGATGGTTTCAAGTTGCAGGTGTCAGGAACGCCTACACGTACGTGCATAGGGTAAGGCATATATATATATATGCCCTCTTTGTGCATATTTCCTCATGGCGCGTGGAATTTGTGCAATGCAGCTAGGGGTGTATATATACATATGTATAAATGCATGTGTGTGTGTGCGCCATGTGTCGGTTCGAGTGGCCATTGACAGATAGCGACAAGTTTGAGGTAGGTCCCCTATGCCTAAGCTTTTAATTTGAAATTCATAATTGCTTGACTGTTTTAAGAATATGTTTCACACTATGCTATATATATATACATGCTATGGAATCTGATTGAGGTTGCTAGAAACTATTATGCCTTGTATTGGTAAATTGAAATGTTTTTCAAAGCCGTTGGTCTTAAGTGACTTTTCTTGATAAATGGATTTCTTAAGTGGTTTTGAATTGGTAAGAGGTATTTCCAATGGTTTTTGGCCTTTTGGCCGACTAATTGAAAAAGGGTGTTCCTTTTTTTTGTAGTTAAGCATGTTTGGCATTTTAATAAAGTTTTATGAAAAAGAAAAAAAAAACCTCTATTGAGGCCCGTTTGACACTTTGAGATTTGAATTGTGAAAATAGAAAACCCCTTTTGAGTCATTCCCCTTAATTTGAAAATAAAATGTGATGCAAGTGCTTATGAGCGGTTTGTGATATATGTGCCTAGTGTAAAGGCTTGTGCGTGATTGTGTGATGTAAAGAGGGGGGAATTCACTTAAGTAGGGAGTGCGGTGGTGAAAGGTTGAATGAATTTTGGATAAAGAAAGTGTAATGTACTTGTTTGATTGTTTGATAAAGAAAACTCACCACCATTTGAAATAGAGCACAATGGGAAAACCCGGGTATCTAGGTGGGTGACCAGGACTAGTACGCTAGATGACACGGTAGGGGTTCGTCCCGGTTTGTCTAACAGGATTGACGCGACAACACTAACTAAACATATGAATTTTCTGAGGGTCGTGGCCTTCTAAGACACGTTTTCTGAGGGTCGTGGTCTTCTAAGCCACGCTTCACTGAGGTACGAGGTCTTTAGGTTCCCACTTGTTTTAGATGCCTATAGGGATTACCCATGGTGCTCATTTTTGTCATGCTGCTAATGATGTAACTTTCTTTTCAGTTGTTTCATACTCGATGCCTTGTTTGTGAAAACCATATTTTAATCCAAACTGGTTTCTTTTCATTTTGAAATGTTAATGCATGCTTGAAACCTATTTTGAAAATGTAGTGGGAGTAAAAAAAAATTCCTGAAAATGCAAACTCGTTACTTGAATTTGAAAGGGAGAAACACTATTTTATTATATCTTATTTCCAAACTGGAATTATGGATTTCATAATAAAGGCAGAGGCATAGGACGTGGTTGTTTTTGGCTTTCCTACTGAGCATCTCGGTGCTCACGCCTACTTTACTTTTCAGTTGCAGGTTTCAGCCTTGGATCACTTTTGGAAGTGAGTGGTTGTCATACCGTGGTGATCCACGGGGTCACCTGAGGTATGTCGCGTTTCTTTATTTATTCCTTTTTCTGCTGCCATGTCATTCAGTTTGTTTTCCTTTATTTATATTCTTGTTCAGTTTATGTTTTCTTATCTTTTTCATGGGCCAAACCGTTCCCAACTGGTTTGTTTTGATGCCCGGCACTAGTTGCCAGCCCGTGGGGATCGGGAACACCCTTCGGGCCATGTCGCGGGCCGGGTCGGGTGTCAGGTCGGATGACGATCCGGCCTGGTTCGTGACATTGTAGGTGATCTTTGAGGTTAATCTTATCTCTACTGATGACCTGGAATGTCTACTAGTGGGGGAAGTTCCTAAAAGAGAGTGTGGGGGATCTTTTTATTATTTTCATTTTCCATTAATTTTATCGTTTTCTTGATGATATTTTTTGAACAATGTAGACCATGGTGAAGTTTCTAACTTGGATACTCCATTGTTGAGTGATTTAAAATATCTAAAAATTATTTTTTTACTTTGTAATTTAGCTGGTTATCAATGTTTTACCATAACAATAACTAGTCAAAATATATATGATGAATGAAAATGGGGTTAAATAAGGTCCATTGGCTTATCTACTAAGAAAGAATAAACTATACTTCATGTAATTATTACAAAGAGAAAATATTACACACCATATCTAATATTGTGAAATCCTTGATTCACCCAATGTTTTTTATATCCAAGGTGTATAGAGATCACAGTTTCATACATATATCACTATAATTCTTCACATATTACAAGTAAAAAGTGGTGGAATGATTCACTACTTATCCCCAATAATCATAGTATGTATAATTACCTATAAATAACTATACATTTCAATAAAGATAAAATAATGATAAAACACATTGACTAAGAATAGGTGATCCAATCGGCTAGGTCAATATTTACAAATCTTCTTATTCATTTCATGATAACTTTATCGAGTCCCTTTATTATTATATGTATCCACTTTTTTATATACTCTAACCCATATTTCAATAACATTATCGAAGACTTATTATTACAAATCACTCTACATGTTCAACAGATATTCATGAACCACCTAGGATTATTTTATAATATCCAATTATTTCATACTCCACTAAAAATTTCATTGACATTCAATAGATAATAACCTTTTTTATAAGAACATGAACCTAATATATCTCACTTTCATGAATTTATCCCAACTATCCCATGATCTCATGATTATCTATCAATAGATTAGATAGTAATTGAATAAATTTAATCATACAATCTTCACATGTTTAAAGGTTTTTTCAATTAGAATATCCAAACATTGTCATTGATGTTTATCAAGAAGGAAAAAAAATTCCAAACATGTATAATGAACCAAAAAGTATAGAATAATTGTTTATATAACTCTATATCTCACAAATAATGATATACTTTAATTGTAATTCATCATAGAACTAGGAACTGTGTTATAACCACACTATTATCAATGAAATTACCTCAATAAGGATTTCAAATAAACTATGGATTGTGTTATCTCTATTTCACCTACTATAGAAATATTTTACAAGATTTTTCAGTTTATAATATTCAATTTTCACCACTTATGACTATAAAGATACCTATAATAAGATTAAACCATAGGGTGTAAATATTTTACATAGAGTGATAAGTTCTATAATTTTTTGGAAAAAAGATATGTACATGATACATCCTCCAATTTCTTTGTGTCATTTATGTGACTCAGAAACCACTAGAGTTACCTTATATCATTATGTGATATATAAAACTTCCCCAAAGTCTCATTCTAGGATGCCTCATGTTGCAATAAGTGGTAAGACTGATGACTTATTAACTAAAATCATAGTCTCAAAACATGCATTGAAATATGATTCAATCATTATCTATGATAGAATGTTTCTTCCTAAGAAGGATAACATAGGCCAAAAATAATAATATAAAAATGTGTATAGAAACTTTTTCTTTGCAATACACTTTCTATAGAAAACATTAGGCCTAAATCAGTTCTTACAACTGAAACATGAACAATGATATTCCTAAATTACCTCACACAATCACAATGTGATAAATGATATACCTATATCACTTTATGTGGTATAATTGAAAAATATACACTATAGCATGAACTGTGATGTGGTGAGAGTCGCCAAGACATGTTTTATGTCTTCTCATGGTTCATGATATAATATTTTTGTTTTTATATAGAATTATATGGGATATCAGTCAAGTGACACTCTTATAAAGGTTATCATACTCATTTAGATTATTAAAACATAGTGATATGATGTGTAGAAATATCCTTGATTGTTAATGGTGTTTAAAATTACACATTAATGAGGAAGCTGTTATAATAAATTTTTATAGTGGAAATCCAAAGGTTTTCTCCATTTCATGAAGTATGAGATGTTAGAATTCCAATATGATCATTTATTTTATTATGGGTTTCTATTAAATGGTTTTTAAGGATATCATGCAAGGAAATTCGTGATTATTTAAGAATCCAAAACTTTATCGATTCATTTCTCTTTATTTTTCATCAAGGAGGGGTTTTTAGCATAAATTTTTAGATAAGGAGTAATAATGAAGTATTTAGTGATTATAGTGGTTGGTGGATACCTTTAAAATCTTGAACTTATTTTATTTTTCTTTTATGGTAACTCAATAAAACTCATTTTTAGTAGAGTTCAAGGCATAAATAGTGATGTATTATTCTTTTATTTTTTACTTTATATTTTTATTTCTTATCCTAGTTGATCTTATATGAGGATTTTATGCTTTATTATATTATTTTTATGCATTAAAATGTCCAAAAATAAACCTTTAGTGATATTGGATCCATATCTAGTTAAAAATCTATAAGTTGTATGTCGAAAATTAAAAAATAATGTTGGAATTATTCCAAAACCCCAACTATGGTTATCAAACTATTCCATGGTTTATAAAACTTCACTAAAAATGGTGTGATTTATGAAAAATGTAATGGTTAATGTAATTTTTCATATAAAATGGGATATTTTCAAGAAAAATTTCATAGTTTTTCTTATCATAAAAATAGTATAATTTTTTACATTATTACAACATGGTTTATTGAACAAAATTTTTTGGTTTACATAAATATAATTTCCACCATGATGAAAGACCATGTCATGGAAGATGTTTGTTCTAATATAAAATATTGTGGTTCGAGGAATGGTCTTTGAGAAATTCAAGATCCAAAAATGTCTTGTGGTTCGAGGAATGGTCATTTATTTATTTATTTTATATCATTTACACATTTTCTCTAAGCCTTATATTCCTTTTATCCTAACCAGTGAATCCAACATGATTATTTGTAATTTTTCACTATGTGGTAGATGAAGTAGATTCATTGTAAGCCTAGTATAAGTGACATGTTCTTAAGGTATGTGTTTAACTCTATTTAAAATTCTACCATGATAATGAGTGGAAAAATTAAATTATGGTAAATTGAAAATGGAATTCATTTTAATAATAAATTTAAAATTTAAAATGAATGAATGAAGATATGTGAATATTTCAAAGGAGAAAAGTAAAATACTTGATAAATTATTTTTCTTTGAAAAATAAGGCATTAATGAATTTTCTTGTGTGATGATCGAACGTTTAACATTCATTTTAATCAATTTATTTTATTAACATTGAATTTAAATAATGGTAAGGTGAACATCCTTTGTAGTATGTTGACATTCCATCCTTGAGGAAAAGTCTGAATTCAAGTGTTGGGGTATTTGATATATGTATTTCATGTATATATTTTAGGGTGTTTTAATTAATTGATTTTTGTAATATAATTGATATTTTTTCCAATATTTTGAATTTTTAAATTTTTTCTGATTTGTGTAAAGTTAAAACCAATATTTTTGGAAAGGAACAAAAATAGATGATTATTATAAGCTGACGACACTTCGTGCTAGGACGTAAAGAAGAACAGCACAACATTGGAAAAATTAATCTATAATGGATATGGATAAAGTTTATGAATCGAAACAAAATCATGTTTATAATGTAAAAATAAGTATCCCTATGACATTGAATTCCTATGGGACACTCTCAGTGTAGAAATTTAAGAAAAAAATAAAAAAAAAGATCTTCTGGCACTTGAAATATGAGATTCATGACATGAATGCATTAAAGACATAAAATTTATAGGATGTAAACTGAATATGGGACATGAAGTGGCTACAAATAATCATGATGAGGGTCCAAACATTTCACAATGTGAAACAAACTTTTACATAGTGAAATTTTATATGTAGGATCAGTAAATAAAGATTCTTATGAGTTTTTTAAGGATAACTCAACCCATTACTACACAAGAAAACATTTAATACCTAGAGAGACCCATGACTCCATTATGGTCCATATTAATGATGACCTAAGTGAAACTTGATCCCCTGGGAGTTCTATAAATGTGGTTCTAAGATACTCCTTATAGGAAGGATTCTGTAGACCAATGTCTAGGGAGATAAGTTGTGTTGTTATAGGTCATATCTATTATTCTTATATGGGTTATATTTTTTATTTTATTTTATTTATTTCCTTACTCCTTACTCTCTAATAACTAGGATTAGGGGGTAAATACACCCTTATATTAGGGTTATATACCCAAATGATGAAGGTTTAATTGGATCTATTTCTTATTATTATTCTTGTATTTGGTTTTATATAGTTTTATTATCATATTCCAATCCATTTAATTTATTTTTATCATAACCATTATTAATTTAATCTGAAAGAACATTTAAAATTTCACAATTGGTTACCCTAAATTTAGGCATGACTATTGTCACATTCAGGGAAACCGGGTTTAAATATGGTATCGAGACAAGCTCAATTTGGCAATACCCTAATTATCTAAAAATATGAAATGGGGAATCTTTGTACTGGGGAGGGGATAATAATACAATTGGATCCACCTCATCTCTACTCTGATGCCAAACATGTATTAATAAATTTATATTTTAGAAAAAAAATCACCTAAACCTTGAAACTATAAAACCCTAGAATGCCTTAAAATCTGATTTCCTGACAAAAAAATTACTACTCTTTTCTTCTTTATTTAGATTTCCTAAAACAATTCCCAAAACTAAAGTCTATTTCTTATTCTTTATTAAATTTAAATAAGTAAATTATTTTAAAAGATAAATTAACTAATTTCACCATCACTATGGGTTTGACCTCAAACTTACCTAATACTTTATTTAAATTAATTAAGTAGAATAATTTGAGTCTTTATGACTTCTGTATTTTTATTAGACTCATATAAAAGTATTTATGGCCTTAGGGCGTGTCATGTGCTAACTTCATAATTCATCAGACTACAACCCAAATAGCATTATGGTCCTTATAAGTTTTTGGGAGTCTAATGATAAAATCCATGGTAATGTTTTTTCTATTTCTATTCTATTATGGGTACTATTTATAACATCCCTTATACTTATGTATAAAAGCCATAGATTATTGATATAATAATCACTAAGATACATACTCAACAATATCTATCTTTATTCCATCCCACTGGAAATAATCTTTCAGATCTCTATACATCTTCTCACATCCATGATGACTAGATAATGAAGAACTATCAGCATCATCCAAAAAATCCTTATTCAAATATATTATATATAGAACACATACATGGTTCATAAACCTTATCATTCTATAACAAGTAATATAAAACTTAGGAACATTTCTCACCTTCTTATGTAGTTCCACATATTCCCTCTATACATCATTAATTCTCATGTGGATAGATGGTTTCATACTCAATTAAGGAAGATAATGTTTTCCTTATTTCTTAATTATTTTTAGATCCATTCTTTACAAATCCATAAATATTGGATCTTTGGTAATCCTCATCATAGACAAGCTAGCATGATCCTTTTGACTCAAATCATTGTCCACCTTGTTCTCTTTCCTATGGTGGTAATGTATTGATAAATTGTAATCTTTAATCAAATACAACCATTTTCTCTAGTTTATATTACTCTCTTTTGATTGAATATATACCTTAAACATTTATGATCAGTTTATATATCACATATTTCTCCATAATGATAATGCCTCCAAATATTTAATTAAAAAATTACCGTAGCTAACTCTAAATCACGATTTGGGTAATTTTACTTGTAAACCTTCAATTTAATTGAGGCATAAGTTATAACCATTTCATTATGTATGAGAAAACATCACAATCCCTTATTCAAATGAATCACTATGGATTACCAACCCTTCTCCATTTTAGTTTAATGTAAGAAAAGGTGCACTAACTAACCTTCTATTTTGTTCCTTGAAATTTTCTTCACATTCATTTTTTCAAAGGAACTTGGATCCTTTCCAAGTTAACATTGTGTGTAGATTAGATATTCGTGATAAATTCTCCAAAAATAATAGATAATATCCATACAAACCAATAAAACTATAGATCTCAGTCACAGTGATTGGTCAAGGCCAATATTCAATAACTTTGATCTTTGATGGATCCATAGGTATACCATATCTTGAGATTATATTACCAGGAAAAAAACCTTTTGTATCCAAAATTCACACTTGGTAAATTTTTAATACAAATTATACTTCCTTAGGTTCTTTGATAAAATAATAAATTTATCTTTATTATCTAACATTTAGTTTGAATATATATGAATATCATTTATAAAAACTACCATATATTCGTTAAGGTTGTCTATAAAAATTTATTCATTAAATCCATGAAGATACCAGTAAAATTAGTAAGAAAAAATGGAATCACTATAAATTCGTAGTGTTTATAAATTTCATGGAATGTTTTCTTGGCTACAATATCATTCTTGTGACTCAATCGATGATATCCAGAATGAAGATCAACATTGGAATGGTATTGATCTTTATAAGTTTAATGAAACAAGTCATCAATACAGGGTAGTGGACAATTTTTATTGATTTTTATCTTGTTCAGTTCTTGATAATCAATGTAGAGATGCATTTTTCCATATTTCTTCTTAAAAAAGAACTGATGCATCTGAAGGTGATTCACTTGGCTGGATAAATCCATTTTCAAGATTCTCTTAGAGTTTTTTCTTTAATTCCTAAAACTAAATTAGGTCTATTTTATATAGAGACTTTGAAATATGTGTAGCACCAGTTATGAGTTCTATTAATAACTCCACTTCATGATTTGGTGGAATATTATGCATCTATTCTAGAAAAACATTTACAAACTCTTGAAAAATAGGCATGTCTCTGATGTTGGGTTTCTCCCCAACCATCTAAGATAGATTTCCCTTTTGAGTATGAATTAAGATCCATATAAAGGATTAAATTTCAATTATATGTTCATATTTATCATCACACTAATATAAGATTATAGGTTGCTTTATAATATAAAATGTGGCTTACCTTACTAGAAAATTGATGTGGTATTTTTATAGATAAAGTTAATATATGCCTAAGATGACATAAAATTCAACCAGAGGGAAAATAATAAGATTTTCTGGAAGAACATTCCTACAACCTTCAACTGAAGAATAATCACAAACTATAGATGTGATCATCATACCATTAGGTATTTTCACTATTAATTAAACATTTAATTATTGAGTATATGAATTTTCATTCCTTGAGACATTACCTAGTATTCAGTAATTCATATAACTAATCTAAAATAGGGTACTTGAAAATTTGATCAAACCTTTTACCACCTCAACTTCATCATTCTATCTTTCATCCCTTAGTAAAACCAAAATGGTTAGTATGACCATATGAAAATTTTGATTATGGTGAGAAATCATGAAAAATAATTCACAACATGTATTAACCTTGACAACTTCTTTTTAATATATGAAACCTTAGGTTTAACCTAGGTTATCCATGATCATTACCAAAACATTATCATGTTATCCTATACTTATATTTATCTCAGGGTTTTCACTATATTTTTTTAGCCCTAGTTTCCAATGGTTATTTAAACCTTTCTTTCATACCAAACTATAGTGACCCATAATTTTTATACATAGATATCACATCTTAATAAATGGATATTCATTATATAATATAACAATATATGCCAAAATCATATAGGTCTAGTGACTTTATAAACTTTTATACATAATAAACTAGTTTATAAGTTATCTACAACATCTCCCAGTTAGTTCTTCATAACTAGAACCAATCTTAGACATATCATACTTAATATATTTCTCCATAGCCTAGGTAAAGGAAACATAGTAAAGGGTGATCTCATATGCTTAGTAAGGGTAAAAAAGGAGATATCATTGATCACTTAAACATAACATGAGAATAAGGGTATGATAACATAATAATAACATTTGAAAACCACACCTTGTATATCATATATATGATATTGAGTCTCAGCATAAATCTTGTAATTTCATAAGTCATGAATCATAAAGTAAACAAAGAACAAGATCCCTGAGAGTATAACATAGGTATAATACACGAGTTTATAGAATACACATAATAATTGAAAATAATTTCCTTTATAGTATAATATCACTTTAAATACTATCATAGTGGATTGGATTCACTCCCCAAACCATCATAGTATTCAAGGTTCACTTTAAAGACTATCATAGTTGATAGAGTCCCTTCAAAACTGGTTTCTCTCCCCATTTCAGTCCTATTTATCTCATGATATATCCATCTTTATGCAATTAATTATAGAGATATATAATTCAAGTCCCACCCATAATATAATGGAAATAATATATATGTATTCCACAAGATAATAAAACATTCATCGTATCATAACCTATGAAAAGAAAACAGGTTTCATAAACATTTCATCATGTTATAACCCATGGAAAAGAAACTGGTTTCATAACCATTACATCAATTCATCATAAATTAACCTATGGAAAGGGAAAAGGTTTTATAAAAAATCGTTTAATAATAATAATAATAAACTATCCATAGAAATTATAAGGATGGTATCATTGGATTATATCCACATTAAAGGTTTGGAAACATCAAAGTATGACATATTATATGGAAAATTATTTTAAAAGATCACTTGAAACATTTATTGTGTAATATATAGTTTCCACATTGAAATAAATTATTTTAAAAATAAAAATTTCCCAAATATTAAATAAAAAATTTTATTTTTAAAGAATCTTGGAAATTTTTAAAGGAATCTTCAAATACTTTAGGGTTCATGATGGTAGAAAATTATGTTCATACCATGTACATTAAAACAAGGATTCCTTTCACATTTTTGGTGAAAAGTAAAAAGTAACTCATTTAGAAAATGACAAGAAGATTATTTTTAAACCATTTTGTAAAAATTAAAAAATATATAAAAATGACTTTAAAAAAACAAATATAAACATTAATTAACAATTCTTTATTAAAATCATTATTTCATATGATAACTGCATCATTTTTCATATATGTTTTTGTTCAGAAGTTTTGGTCCTTATACTTTTATTATGGTTAGATAATATAAAAAAATATCATCATGATATAAATATAATATTCATACATTATATACATATTTATATTCATCTATAAAAGTTAGAGATAGAAAAATTAATTACACCGTTCATAGAGACGGTAGGTCATGTGTATACATGAACGTTGTTTCCATTTTTTCGATGGACAGAAAGAAAGAAAGGTATATAATAATAAAATTTTAAATAATATTTTCTATATCATATATATTCATAAAATATCTCTATATTACTATCCATGTAAAAATGAAAAATATATCACATCGCTTAGTGGAGGTGGTAGTCCACATATACGCATGAACAAAGTCATTTTTTCCAATAGATTGGAAGGTAAGAAGGTATAAGTGATATAATAATTAAATAAGTATACTTATTTAATAAATATAATATATATACAATAAATCCATCATTATATCCAACCATGAGAGGCGGTGATGGAAAATTAATTACATCAGTTCATGAGGTGGTAGTCCTCTGTACACATGATCGACGGTTTCATTTCCCATTTGATTGAAGAGGGGATAGGTATAGGTTATTATATTAACATAATAACATATCATTATATGTAAGATACTATTGTTTTTATTTCACCATGATTTAATAATATTTTAAGTAGGTATAATAATAAATAAAATGAAAACACGTGGTTAATAACTATACCTATTCTTCTGAGAACCTATTTAGGTTTATATCAAAGCCTTCCTAGACTAGTTTTCTATTCAAAAAAATGAATATAGGTCATGTGGATGGATTTAAGGAATGTATTTAGAAAATTATTTTCTGAAAAAAATGGATCTATAAGTGTGGAGTGGAGAGGAGAGTGGGTTTCCTTTTATAAGTGGGGGGAACACACTTGGAAATTTCCAAAAAGAATACAAAATGATAAATTCATTCAAAAAGAAAATGCTTCAAAATGTCCATAGATTAAATTTTGGGATATTATAAGGTATAAATATTTCCATAAATTGTATTCATTCATGATTAATTGTAAAAAAAATTACCTTTTTTTGTTTAACCCCCCCCCCCCCACGTAAACTCGTTTTAACCTGAGTCGTAGTAATTGATTTGGCTTCTTTTACTATTCATTATGAACAAAAATTATATTTACCATTTTAACTCATATTAATTATTTTTATTATAAAATTGGAATCAATTTTACCAAATTCAATTCACATAATTGGATGAATTTAATTTAAAATAAAACCAGCAAGCACAATCTAAATGCAGTTTTATAATGAAAATGTTTTTTAAAGTATAAAATGTTTTTTATATCAAGATTCAAAATAAAATTGATTTAAATGACCTAAATTTTATGAATAATAATATAAATGAAAAAAATTTACTTTAATACTATTTTAAAACAAAATTTAACTTTTTAAATTCTGTAAACAATAAGTTATTTTTCACTAAAAATCAATACTTTTCACATTTCATCCAAAAAATAATATTTTTAGAATATTAAAAAAACACTTTGAGATATTTTTTATATTTAGATATAAAAAATGAATTTATTTTTTTCAGATAAATTTATTAAAATTTGAAAAAAAAATTAGAAAAAGTATACAGGACACGACAGAACTGCTTTTTAGAAGAAAATTGTTTTTATGCATAAAATAAGACTTATAATTATATCATGCCTAGAATAAATATTAGATGAATGATAAATAATTTTATTGAATATTTAATATATAAATTTCCTTAAAATAATTCACCAATAGTAGCTAATTTAATTTATTAATATAAAAAACATTGCACACATAAAACTTTTTTTTAGAAAAACATTTCTTTTTCTTTCAAATGATTTTTATTTTCATTTTTAATAAATTGATAACCAATGAATTTATTTTATACATTTTTAAACCATAAAATTTTCATAATTTCGTTATTACTATTTATACCCTCTAATTTAATAGCTAGTTTATAATGGTATATTATATTACAGTTCATTTTGACTTGGGGTCACGTGTATTGCAAGCTATCAATGAAATTAAATTTATTTTAAAATATATATTTCATAAAATCTTAGGGTGTTATAAGAGATATCTTAATATTGTAGCCAATGATTCGTGAACTCCTCCTCCTCCAATGATAGTATCTATTGATAAGGATATTATTAAAAGCATTTTACATTGGGATATTTAGGATGTTTTAGAGAGTTTCAATAAAACTAATAATTTGTTGCAAATGGATATGAATTTTCATGGTGAAAATAGTTTGATTTGGTCAAGTAAGAGATAGATAAGGATTTAAAGATCAATTAAACTATAAATAATAACATTAAATATTATCTAATTTGAATCCTCGCCACGTATTATCTAAATACTATGTTTAGATCTTTGGATAAAGATCTTTGGATGCCTCCTTTAACTCGAGAATTTAAGTCCATATTGGAAATGTTGTTGGGGATGGAACCTTTATTGGATTACATTATGACTAATGAGGATGTATTCCTACAAATTATGGAGCATGCGTCCAGGTTTTTTATTGATATCACTCAGCTTTTTAATCCTTATATGTACATTGATAACAATGATATTTTAGCATCTCCATATCTTCCTCTACCCAGTGTCTTCACTTCTACCAGTACAAAACCTATAGATATTTTTTTCTCATTCACCCTCAGTATCTCCACTATATTAGACATATATCTCATGGAATTAATATTTCAAGGGATTCTTCCTTCCCTCGAACAACACCAACACCTTTTCTCGATCCTTCTATAGAAAAAAGAAATTCACAACTTGATCCTTCTACCATTCAAGACCCTATAGCCTCAAATTCTAATTAAAAAATCTGATTGTTTTTATGTATTATTTTTAAAAAATTCAATATCTCTCTTAAAATTATATTATTTTATTTTATTTAATCCTTGCAGTACTGTTATTATGTTTTATTACTCTATCATTTAATCTTTTTGATAATCCCAAAAAGGGGTGTAATTGTATGACAAAATGATTTATTAGTGTATTTTATTTCCTTGTTTATTACATAATTTGTGGTCATCTAAAAGGGGGGATTTTTTATCTATCAAAAAATATTTATTTTAATGATCTAAAATAATATTTAATTTTTTTCTAATTAACTTTATGTTTTCTAAATAATTGTAAAAAAATTACTATGTGTCAATGTGATTGTAAATCCTTGAATCGAACACATGAAGAATTTTATTTGACCACATGAAGAAATCATAAAATTTGAAAAATATAAAAAAATATGGAAGTAATTACATATAAAAATGGATTGACTATATGATAGATTGATCAACTATGGTGAAAAATTTGTTAAAATCCTCAAACATCCATAAGAGAAAATGGAGTGACCGTATGTTTTATCAAATCAACCATATTAGTAAAATAGAAAAGTAATAGATTGACCTCATTTTATGACTGATTGACCATGAGGTGAAACCAATAAACTGCATGGAAGAGTTAGAAATTTGGTATATTGAAGCAATCTCACATTCAAGTGAAGAAGATATACATTAAAGTGAATAACCAACATGTGAAAATGATCAATCGCATGATCAATTTGATCAATTGTTCTTAGTGAGTAACTCTGATGTGAGTCATGGATTACCATGGCATATAAAGTTGGTTACAATTATATAGATGAGGCACTGGGTAGATTACCTAGATATATAATGTTACTTACCTTTACACAATAGAGGCATATGAGGAAAGTTTACCCTTCCATAGTAGTATGTTTAACTTCATATAAGGATACTTCGATATACTTGAAAAAGGAGTATCTTCCTAAGTATTGAATCAATCGTGATGTGTCAAGATGACATGGTAGAATTTAATTTATGATTTCTATTTGTGATTATATTTAATTAATATACTCTAATGGTTAATTTTATGGAATTAAATACAAATTCATTGCATTTAATACTTCTAGATTTCATACTAAATATGAGGATCTACTAATGATAATTCTTCAATGGATATTTAGAATAAGTTTTTATCGATTTAAATTAATAAAAATTTCAAGTAGAAACTTAGAGGACATATGTGTTATTACTTTGATTCAAAATCAATGACACTCTGTTTTCTATTATCTATATCTAATAAGTCTGAGAGAAGACATCGGATCAATCCATATTCTCTTTGAACCAAAGGAATGCATTTTGAAGGAGAATAAAACCTCACTGATATACTAAAACTTGATCAATGTAAAATATAAATCAAACCTAACTTCTCTCTCTATTTTATTTTACTTTCAATTTTTCTTAGTTTATTTGAATAATTTTTAGCACACACTCCTATATCACATTGAATATTACTCTGATACTATTTCTTTGACTGTCTTCACCTTTTTATTCTCATTAACAATTGTATGAGAGTCTTGGTGATAACATTGAAAAACTTGTGCTTTATTGTATTCTATATACCCAGTCTAGGTTTTGGATCTTTTTATTTTTATAATAAATTTTCTTGGTTGTGGGTTACTATTAAGTACATACAACTACGTTTCATCTTGGAACTAAACCTCTTGTTTTTCAAAAATTATATTGTGTGTTAATTTAATTTTCTTACACTATATAAAATGGATTTCCTTATAAAACTATTTTATAAAATATATTTTATAATTGGTTTATATAAATTGTGTTTTAAAAATTAATTTAATAATTAACTTTTATTAGTGATATATATACAGTGTTTGGTGTGAGTAAAATTGTTTCAAAAATTAAAGTTATTTTAAATTGTTTTAACTGAGTTCTAATCTTAACTTTGAGAAAACTTTTGAAGATACCATATTATATATATCTACTATATTATTTTTCTAGGTTTTTTCTTAATTAGGGTATTTTTTAAGATTATTTTAAATAGAAATTTTTATTATATTCTTAGTTCACCCCCTTTTTAGTACTCCACTATAACTAATAAGTTCTTTTGGTATTTTCTTATGTGGTGAAGCACTTACTATTTGATGTATCATTCATGCATTATATATAGTTCATTTGTTTATATATATATATATATATATATATTCTAGTGTTGTTAGTTACTTTTTTCAACGAAGGAATATGTTTGTTTCAAGTTGAATAAATTTAATGGCCCCCATATTGTGTGATATGATTACTCAGTGCTAGTAACTAGCCCCTATAATTTTAAAGGGGTCTTGGGGTGGCACACCTAGCTTACTGTCTATCCTGGGTGGGTCCTGATGGGTTTAGTCTTATCAAAGTGGTATAGAACTGGTTATGTTCTAGAGATAGGGTTTGGAGGTAGTACTCATGTGTATAATGGTTTGGAAATTTAGGGAAATAATGTTAATGGGGTATTGATTTTGGATATTAAACCAAGGAGGTAAATGTAGGTGTAGTGACCAATATATCCTTTCACTAGTAGTATGAAAACCTTTTAGTCTACCTGAAGTCTAAGACATTGATTATAGGGTATAATAAATTTTGTATATATATCATATAGTGTTCAGTTATGGTCTTTAATGTCCTTTTTATTTCATATCATCTAGATATTCTCTAATAATTTTGGGTTTATCCTTTCAAATAAAGGGTGTTTCACATTGATAACATCCTTATGCATAGAGGTAGGCCTTGGAAAAACTTATTCCTATATTTAGTCCTCTTTTAATTGGTTAGTGAGTGATATGGAATTATTTCTGAGGTTCTACTAAGACATATCATTGGACTTAAATTTGTGTTACATTCCCTCACCTTAAGCTTAGTAAAAATATTCTAATAGAGTTAATGGTAGTTCCCTTTGATATTAAAGATACTACCCAAATATGGATATATTTTGTGTGTTCCAATGATAAAGACCTTATGGGAAAGTGAGGTGAACCCAATCTCAGGTGATAGAGTATTTAAAGGAGGTTAAATATCACATTTATATTTTTTTACGAGTCTCACTAACCATATGAATAGTATTTCATTAATATACCTACATGGTATAGTGATTCATTAATGTATCATGTTTTTCTATACTCATGATGTGATTTTTCTATCATGATGGGAGTTTTATCCCTTATTCAGAGTGGAGTTTTAGCTAATGATGTTGGGAAACTCCCCCCCCCCCTGCATGTATGGTAATATGACCATGTTTGAGTATGTATCGAGACCATGGACCCTGATAGGTGTTCCTTGGATATGTTTTTTAGTGAATTTTTTGAGCTCATTTGTTTGTCCAGGGACTCTTTAAGAAGATTAATTGGGTTGTGGTTGTGTTTTTATGAAAAACCAACTATTATAGATACTCTCAGGTGAGTATTAGAATATTGAGAGTTTTTTGTAGGGAATAATCCTATCATTGGAGGTAGGATAGTGTTTCACCAAAATATTTTTATATTCATTCCATGAACGGGTCTCCATATGGTTGATATCAGTTAGATCAAAGACATTCCTGTTTTAGACTTAATTTCATATTGTGGATCTATTTGGTGAAGATCCAATGGTGTAATAGTATTTATATATAGATGATGCATTGATACACTCCCATGATCACTACATTTAGTTATTTCCTATCATTCACTAGGTACTGGGTGTCAGAGCTACAGGATGATGCATGCAAAGGATAACTATGGTCAGGCATAAATGGATACAGTTCAAAGTATGATTTTTTTTTCTCACTTCATAGTCCCTAGTACTATATGAAACAAGTATAAGTTATTATTTATTTACTATATGGTCAAGATTTGGATATTCTAGTGAAACTTCTAGCTATATCCCTATCATCTAAAGAGTTTCCACTGATGGGGACTTCCTTTCACTCCCCCTAGTAAAATGAGTTAGTCTTTAGTGGAGAAATAGATATTTCAATATATTCCTTCATGATAGAGATGATATCTAGTTGTACCTACCTCGATGTGGATTAGATAAAAATTATAATACTACGTAGTGATACATAGTTAAGAAAGTGAGGTAAGGTCCACCCCTAGTAGTGATTGAGATCCCCTCAGGTGTGATGAGTGGATCCCACACTTAATAATTAATAGTTAACTACCTATCAAATATTAATCATGGATTTATGTGTTATAAATTGATATTAATTTACTTATTGTGATTTTGGAGGGATTAATGAAATCTTCTGAAGGGAGACTCGTGGTTTTCCCTTGATAGGATACTGATTTATGCATCTATTTTAATTCCAGATATAGAATTGTATTGTTGCTGAGTGAAATGATGGACCAAATATTTTTCATCATCATTCCATAGAGGAGCATATTAGATGTTTGAATAATTTTTATAGCCTAACCATGAGAGTTATATCACTGTATTAAACTCTCTCAGTGTGAGATCTGTATATATGGAGTAGCATTAATCTTTGTTAAATTAATGTCAGGGTGGTTGATGTGATCTTAGTGGTATAGTAATGGCATAGAGGATGACACTTATAGTAGATGACTTTATGTTTAGATTATGGTGTATACACAATAATTCTATATTTGTATAATTTGTTCGTTATATTGATAGGGGTATTTCTCACCATTGATCAATAGTGGTGGCCCCACACACTTCCCTTGTGTGAGAGAGGCTTGCAGTGGTGATGTTGATATTATGGTTTTGTGTGACCAAATGTTATCAAGTGATGTACTTGAAGGGTATCCATGAAGGTGGTGTTCATATCATCCACGCCCATAGGATGATGGTGGTTTTCTAAAAATTTATATATTAAATATCATGATGAGAATATTGAGTGGGATCCACCCCCTACCCCACCCTAATAGGGAACAACCCCTAGTGTATTATATATTGTGAATACTTTATGTGAATATAAGTGGAGATAACTCAAGTACATGGAATTCAATAGACCTAATCCTATATAATGTATGTACCATTAGTTTCCCTATTACCAGTGCCTCAGTATGCTAAATCAACTAGCAGACATTCAGATTCCTAGTGTATGGACACATCGACCTCTACACCACTATTAGCTTCCCATGCCTAAGATCCAAACTCAAGATACATAAACATTATTTCCATATGTTCTCAAACCAATCCTCACAAAATTCTTAACTCCAAACATCATCCCTAAGAAAATAAACCTTTGATACCACTCTACCACAACCTAAACCACCAGGGTCCCACCGAGACCAATAGTAAGTTAGGACTGACACCCCAAGATTACCTTTAATAGGATAATGACTGGATACAAGTTTCAAATAGGTATATCACTAAAATGGGAGGACTTATCCTAATGTACCCATACACATGCACACAACCATCTCTATGAAAATATATAGAGATATAATAAATCAAAACCTATAGGGTACAAAAAATGAATTCAATGACCTATAAGGAAACATAAAAGAGAAAAAGTTAAATATCCAAGAATGAAAAGTGGTAAAAATACATGCCCAAAAAAGGATACTAAAATAGGTACCATGCTAGAAATAATATAAAAATGGAAAATATAGGGGATATCCCAACTTAATATCCCAATTTATAGCCACCAAACATGGTCATCACCTCCATGTACTATTATGTTCCACCGATACTAGATCCACCAAGGTCACCACCTATCTATATGTCCTCTGTATAAGACATAATAAATTTTTTAAAATCAAATGCATCGGTGAGTATATACATACTTAGTAGGATTACCTAAAAAATAGAGGAATAAAATAATCATCTCAATCCTTAAGTCAAAGAGGGAATATAAACCCAACATTAGATATGTTAATAATAAAATCCTAGTTGAAAAGATAGGAATCACAAACTCTAAATCCATATATGGATGATGATTCTTCCTGTAGCTACAAAGGTCCCGTATCTGATACTAATCACCCCATACAACCTCATAAGGATATAAATGGAGGGATATATCTTTGATACTACATACCATAGATGAGGTAACACTAACACTATTTGAGGACTTTCTCCCCACTGAAGCTTGATGATAGGGGAGAATCACTCCATAGATAGAATACTTGAGCCCATTATATTTTCTAAAAGTACCAAATATACCTGTATATAGGATTTGGGGGACCCATAACCCTATTGATTTGAGGGAATACTTACCCTATCATCACTCCAATTATCAAACTTGATCACTGTCATCGGCTAAGTATTTCCTGAAGAATCTCTCCACTTATATCACCTCATGTCATATCCCGGATGCCTAAGAAAAGGCCACCATCACATTATATATGGAATTATACTTATAATTCACTACTCAAGAGCCCAAATCCAAATCCTGAAGAAGGATAATCGCAAGGTACAAGATTATATGGAATTTACATTGCATGTACATCATGGGAACAAGACATGTGGAGTTGCCCGAGGACCTGGGCCGGTTCCTTCCTGGACATGGATCATCTAGCCTTGATCCATAGTACGACATTCCCCAAAGAGGACACAGCATGCCTGATCACCCAAGATATCATTCATGTTCTCCCAACAAATGGATTGGTCATCCAAGTAGTATCTCTTGGCATGCGGGCCCATCCACATGGAATGTGATATTTAACTCGATCCAAAAACATAGTCACCACATCAAACTTAGAAACATAGCATGTGTTCCTCTGGAATACATGACATGTAGTTGGGATTTTTTAAAAAATACATGTACTCCTCATGATGATTAATTTTATCATCCATTACTTCTGAAAGTCACACCATAGCTACCCCAAAACCACTATAAATAACGTAAAATGCCTCTAAAAAATAATTCTCAGCCTCCCGTGACTAAAAAACATATTTCTCATCCCTTAAGAAAGTCCCTTTGGGCCTCCCATTTCCAAATGGGTTCTTGATCCATAGAAACATAATCTGTGGTCCATAGTTTCACCTCTATCCATCCACAAATTATCAATACAATGGTTGTTCATGCATCCATCCTGTTTATGGGGGTTTGATTGTGCCCAAACCATACTAGTAATATCAAATAAATTACCCCATAAATCTTCAATATTCCTATCTTTCATAGAGAATCATAGTGGATTGGATGGACTACATAGAGTATTATAGGATGATCAAAATTTTGGTGTCACACATCTTTAGGGAGTGTAATGTAATTGTTGATTTACTTGCTAATATGGGAGTTGGATCTGGGTAATTTAACTTGTATTTAGAGATGCTAGAGTTTATTGAGAGTAGACATTGTTTTGAAATTTTAAAATCTCCCTATTATCATTTTTTATAAATTATGGTCTGTATAGTTTTTATCTAAGGAAAAATATTATTGTTATTAAATGGGTCAAAATCTAAAAAACATATTTGTTAGATTCTCCCCACCTTCAAAGATTTTCACCCTGAAAAGTACAATTTACACAAAAAGGTGAGGGTATTGAACCTACATCTGAATCTCACACTCCAAAAAACTCTTCTGGATTTTCCCATACTACTAAATAACTCGAATAGTAGAATGGTTTGCTTATGAACGATCCTCTCATATAGATTAATAATCATCTCTGGGTACTTTGATAAGGTTGATCCATCCATAATGTATAGCACGCCCCATTCAATAATGGCTAGCAGCTCATTTATGTGTCTCCTTATGTGTGACACATGGAAGTCATCATGCACTCAATATGACTACATGGGTAAGTGAAAGTGGTGAGAAACCATGCCCAACCTAGGTAGAATCTGTAATAGCATGATGAATATTATATATAGCTTGCTACAAAGATCAAATCTCTATAATCCTCATTGTGGGGAGACTCTCATGAAGACATGGTTTCCTTAATCAAACTATCCTGGCCTTTTATGTCAATATGTATAATATTTCTACCAACTCTAAGCTATAGTCATATTCTCATAGATCCCTAGAACCTTCTCTATCATCATCTGCACCTATTTTGTCCCATCAATAGATGTCTCACCAATATCAAACTAGTATAAGGGTGACATGTAGGGTCTCTCATATAGTGACTCAAATGGTTCCATGTTGATGGTTTAGTGATGGATATTATTATAGGGGAACTCTACTAATGGTAATTGTTCCTCCTAGATATGGCTGAAATCCAACATGTCATCTCTCAATATATCTTCAAAGGCCTAGGTGGTTCTCTCTATCTGGCCATCTTTCTGGGGATGAATTATTGTCCTCATCCATAATTGGATCTTGAATGCCTCCTAAAAACCCATCCAAAACTATGAAATGAATAAACCATATAATTCAAATATGACCTTCATGGGTACCCCATGAATATGGATGGTCTCTTTCAAATACAAACACCCCAAACTCTCAACTGAGAACTTCTCCCAAAATTAAAGAAAGTGTTCCAAATTGGTAATACAATAAACAATCACCAAGAGAGTGTCATGAAATTTCATTTTTCATAGAATCCCCTTTAAAAAATCTATCTATATTCTATCCCATTTTCATTTTTGGAAATCAAGAGGTTAATTTAGACATGTAGAAATATGATGTTCAACCTTTACATACTAACATGTGAGGCATAAATAAACATACTTGGAAAATCTTCACCTCATGTTATCCCACCAAAACTGCAACCATAGGTATTTTTACATATTTACCACTCATATATTTACTTCTAATAATGTGTTATGAAACACCCTTATTTCCACATCATGCAATGAGATTGGAACCATCATTTATCCCTGGAAAATGATATTGTTCTCTCCACCTTTATAGAATACTTTTGGTGCATCTTTATAGGATATATAGTCACAAATAAATTCAAAATAAACATTACCCAACTGAGCCTCTATCAAATCTATAAGAAGTAGTAGAGTCACCACGATTGACTATAAATAATTTTTTCCTCTCTCCTTCCCAAAGGTCAGCTAAAAATAATCCATATTCATTGATTCCTCCTCCACCAAGCGAGAATGAGATTTATAACATAATAAATTTTATACCATGTTTCCATTCCCTGAAATATAGACTATCTCATTATTATAGTCCTATAGAAACTCTATCCAACTCCTCTATATCAGTTTGAGGTCGACCTAGGTAAATATTTACCTGAGACTCTGATTTTCTGAAGAAAAAAAACAAAATGTTTTCCTAGAAGATAATTTCTTCGCATCATCAAGGAAAATACTACCACTAAAAATTATAAGTCATAGGTCATGTATTTTTTCTCATGGTGAATCAACTTCCTCAACCCATAATCAATAATTTCCCACATCTACATCAACACGCATATTAGCCCAGATCTAGATGAATCACAAAACACCACGTAATTGATACCCTCCTATGGTAGTCTCAACACAATAGCATTGGTCAACCTCTAGAGGAGTTCCTGTAAGGCTCTCTAATACTACTTGATCCACGAAAATGAATTCCATTTCCACATAAAGGTAGTAAAATGGGATACAATACTAGAAAATTATGCCACAAACCAATAATAGTGTCTTTCCAAACTAATGAAATGTCACACCATTGACATGATCTTAGGTTTCTCCCAATTAAGCATGACATCAGTCTTTACTGGGTCCACTACTTCTCCATTCTTAGAGATGAAATTCCCTAGAATGTTAACCTTATGAATCCAAAATTGTAACTTCAAAAACTTTATTTATAATTGGTTCTCCAAAATTAAGACTAGAACAATCCTAAAATTCTCTATATTCTCATACTTATATATAGAGTATATAAGAATTTCATAAATAAATTCAACAATGAAATGGTCCTAGAATGGCAGAAATATCTTATTCGTGAGTTCCATAAACACAACAAGGGCATTGACCACACCAAAAGGCATCACCAAGAACTCATAATTCCCATAGAGACATCAAAATTCCATCTTCATAATATCATCCCCATGAACCCTGAACTGATGGTAAATGTACCTGATATCAATAATAGATAACCATATTGCACCTTTCAACTAGTTTAAGAGTTCGTTGATCCTTATCAAAGGGTACTTGTTCTTGGTCATCACCTTATTTAGGTGATGGTAATAAATTCATAGCCTAAAACTTGTGTTTAAATTTTTTATGAACAACACTAGAGCCACCCAGGGTGACACATAGAATCTGATAAATCCCTTCTCATGAAGGTTTTCTAACTGAACCCTTAGCTCATAGAGCTCGTTAGGGGAAATCTGATATGCCATAGAAGATATCAGTGTGGGATCAAGGTGAAAGTCAATGTAGAATTCAATATATCACCTCATAGGTAGTTTTAGAACATATTTGGGAAATACATCCATATGATCATCTATTTTCATTGGAATTCAGATATCTGAAGCACCCACTACATTAAGATCCAAACTCTATAACTTATGGGTGATAGGTTTTAATTTTCTACTAATGATCATCGCAAGTCCTACCAAAAATTCCTTCTCACCATTAAAGGATAATATCATCTCATTATCCCATAGGAATATAAATTTTATACAGTGATAGTCTATCTAGTCATAAACTTTTGATGATCATTCCATACCTAAGATGATGTCATAAGGTTTTATCACAACAACCAATAGGTCCCATGAGAAACTCTCTCCAATAAGAATCAACTTGTACTTCCAGATAGTGTGAAAAATAGATTAATCACTCTATATTAGAACCTATAACCACATATGATAGTATAAAGACTCTACAATAATCTCTAGCTCTTACAAAAGGGATATGGAAATTAAATAATGACTCATGCTCATGTCTATAAGTGCTGGTGTGGGCCACGTAGTGATGATGCTGATGGGAGTAGGTCATAGTGTTGTCCTCTACCTACAATTCATCCTCATAGGGATCTTCCTACCCATATGTTTACACGACCCCATAAGGGATTCCCTAAACATCCCTAGAAGATACCTAATCATGATTTTTCCTCTTCCATAGAGGTTTGTACAATGTTTTCCAACAATATACATCACATCATTCAAGAAATAAAGATCCATGTAACCACACCCATCCCAAGCATAACATCATCTATATCCTGACTGACTGGACCCCATGTGTGATCCTTATTCTTTATATCCTTATCTATAGGTCCGGGCATGAGTATGCCTCCTATTATAATACCATGATGGTTTTGGCCTACTATTTACTACAGAAAACTCAACTCCATGATGTCTTCTTTCTACTCCATCTTCTTTATATCCCTCTACTAGAAACCTCTCTATCACCAAGGCCGACTCCAGTACTCCAATATAAGTGAGATTGCACAAATAGACCACACTAGAATGGGTGTACCTATGGAGTCCCTACTAAAAATTTCATTCCTTGAAGTATCCATCTAACAAAATATTGAGAGAGTACCATGTAAGGTCAATAAATTTCGATGTGTACTCAATAATAGTTATATCACCACACTCTATCTCAAAAAACACCTTGATCTGTACATGGTGCAAAATTTTGGGATAATAATCATCACAAAACAAGAATAAAAATATTTTCCAAGTGTGTATTTCCTTATCTAGGGCCTAAGTGATTAGTCCCTACCAACTCTCTAGTTTTCCATGAAGAATACTAGTTGTGAGGGCAACCATTTGATTGCTCAGGGTTTGTTAAATCCAAAAAAACTCAGACCACTGACTTGATTCAATCCTTTTCCACTTGAGAGTCTTTATTTCCATAAAACATGAGTGGTATCTATTCTAAAAACTCCCATAATTTTTTAAGCCTATATGAATTAGTATACTTACCCACTAACATTATATGTTTCTCAACATGTTGATGATCATTCATCTGAACCACTGGAGGTGGTTCTATGCATTTATCATTAGCTGGAAGCACTTATTTTTTCTTTCCTATAGGTAAAACCTCAAGAATAAGTCTATTTACTGATGCCTCATCCCTCAATTAGTCATCTTCATGACTCTTTCTGGGAATCCTAGCTAGCAGTCATCATAGAGGCACCCAAAAATTAACAAGATGTACCATGATTAGATGAGTACATTTGGAGAACTAACTCAATATGGACATGAAAGCTAGTATAATCAGTACTATATGATATATTTACCATTATTTTCCATGTAACTGGTGTCTCAATATTCTGATTAAACCTGAAGGTATTCAGAGTCCTAGTGTATAGATACATTAGTCATCACACCACTATTGGGTTATCTGGCCTAAGAATCAAATTATAGATACTTCATCATCATTAACTTAAGTTCACAAACAAATCATCATTCCATATCTAACTCCAAAAACCATCCCTATGACAAACTAAATTTGATACTAATATTTAGTAACACAACCCACTAGGACACCACTTGGGCTTTCAGTAAGCTGAGAGTGATTCCCTAAACCAAGTTCAACTAGGAAAGGGGATAGTGGTAAGTGCCAAGTAGAAATATTACTAAAATGAGAGGTATTAGCCTAATATGCATGTACACATTCACACACCTAGCTCCATGAAACAATGAAATGATATAATAAATTGAAAACTATAGGTCATAAATAAAATACATGAAATGACCTCTAGGAAAACATCAATGTGCAATAGATAAATATTTGAGTATGTAAATGGAAAAATAAATTCCCAGACAAGAAGAAAAAAATTAAGTCCCAACATATAAAAAATATAAAAAAGGGAAATGCATAGGATATTTGGATAAAGATACCATAGTCTAACCACTAAACAAGGGAAATGCATTAATGTACTACTAGGCTTCATAGATACCAATTCCATCAAGGTCAATGCCAATTTCCTATTTTATACATAAGATGTGATGTGTGTGGGAACAGACCATGTAGGGGTGAGTATAAACATACTCAGTAGGAATGTATGAAAACCAAGAGGGAAGAAGAAGAAAAAAATAATCAGCTCAACCCATAAGTTAAATAGGGAATAAAACCCAACATCAGATATATTCATAATAAAACCACATTTGAAAAGAGATGAATCTCAAAATCTATAACCGACTAAGGATGATAAGTCTTCATAAAGCTCCAAATGTCTCATCTTAAATATTAATCACCTCATATAACCTCATAAAGATATAAATAGATGGAACACTTCTCACTCGCACACACCAAGGAAGATTGAGCACTGACTCCAATAAAGGGACCACTACCCATTAGATATCGATGAAGGGGGAGTACCACTCTGCAGATAGAGGACTCATGACATTGGTAGTGTGAGGGAGTACTAAATCTACCTATATATAGGATATGGGGGACCCATTCCCTACTGATTCAAGAGAGTACCGACATCAAAATCACTCTGATGTGTAAGCTTGATCTCTATAATCGAATAAGAATCAATAGAAGAAGCATCCCACTAGTAAAACCATGAATTGTATCTATGATGTCTATGAAAAGGACACCATTGCATTATATATGGAATTATACTCAGAATGAGATAATCACAAGCCCAAATATAACTCTTGAATAAGGAGATAGGAATGTTAAGAGGTTATGGTTAAAGTGCACTGCATGTGTATTGGGAACATAGTGTGTAGCAGCGGTGACGGTTTTGACTCGGTGTGGGATCCATTGCTGGACGGCGGTGTCCCTTCTTGGAGGAGGTTCGGCGGTTGGCTCGAATCAGTTCTTCTGACGACAACGATGACATTTTGGTGTCTCTTCCTCTCGGCAGAGCTTTGGCTATCAACTCAGTGGTTCTCCTTCCAGAGGCATCGAGGGTTGGGGTAGCCCGTTCTTGTTTCGAGTGGTTGGATCGTCTTGCGCGCACAGGTGATGGAGAGGGTTGGGCTCTCGGTTGTCTGCCGTGACTAGGGTTCTTTTCCCTCTTCCTCTTGGCTAGTTTCTTGGATGTCTGATTTTCTGGAAGGATTAGGGTTTGCTTCTAGAATTTATGGCACAGCTTAGGGTCAGATCTGCAGCGCTCCGAAGGGTGGAGGTCTCCGGTCTCTATGAGTTCTTACAAGCTTTTAATTTTTCTAAGTTGTGGATTTGTTATCTGGTTGGATTTGGTTGGGTTGTCCTACTTCAATGTTGATGGTCTTTCATTCTTTTCATCATGTGGCTTGTGTCGGAACCTGGTGAGGGTTCATCTGCTGTTCAGATCGGAACATATCAATTCCCAGAGAGGTGTTTCTGTTTCAGGAAGACCTCGATCCCTTCATTGGTGGCGGTCCCTTGGCGTAGGGTTGGGCCTTACAGTCGTGGTGACGATGGTTGAACTCGCACTCTTTGGATTGTCTCCTGGGCTTCTGTGGCAGCGGTGGAGGGGTGGAGGATCACGAGGTTGGTTCAGGATGATTTAATTTTGATGGTTTTTTGGTTCTATCTTCTCGGAATGGTAAAACGTTTTATGAGGTATTTTGGTACGGTGATGCACCCGGACGTGACCATGTGGATTTGGCCCCAAAGGAGGTTTCAGAGCAAGCTACTCATCATTACAGAGCTTTATTGATTTGGATGTTTGAGAGGGTATGGTGTGTGCCATAGGATCGGTCCTATGCTTTAACATAGGACACTTGCTAGCCGTTTAGTTTTGCACCGATGGAGAGTTTTTTCACGATTAATTTCTGGGGAGGGGTTCCTCTATATTGTCCGTTTGGTTTGTCTCGCTAGACCTTCGGGTCGTGTTATCTATTTTAAGTCGATGATGTATGTTAGGGTTTCTCCACTTCCTCCCTTAAAATGGGGGTCACTTTCAATAATAATAAAAATTTTAATGCCTTTGGGCCATTGGATGGAAGTACCCAAGGACCAAGGCATGTTTCTTCCTAAACATGGCTTGGTTGGACATATTCCTCCACACGACATGCATGATCACCTGAGGTCCCTACGATGTTCTATTGGAACCCTAATCAACCACCCGGGTATTATTACATGGTGTATGGGCCCATCTACATGTCATTTGATATTTAACTCAAGATGAAACCTCATTCACCATGTAAAATTAGGAAACACAGTGTGTTTTACTCTAAAATACATGGAGTGTAGTCTGGATTTTACTAGAATCTGTATCTTCCCCATGAATCATTTTTATGTACATCATTACCATTAGAAAATCAAGCCATAGCCTCACCCAAACTATTAGAAACAAGGGTAAATTACCTCAAATATTTATTCTCATTTAATGGTGGCCAGAAGTATGATTTCCCACCACCTGAGAAAGTCCCTTCATGCCTCCTATGTAATGACCCGATATTTTGTATTATTTAAAATATATACTATGTTATATAACTTGTTTCACACACTACAACCAATATATTAAAATCACAACATATTAATAAGAAATTATTAATAAAGATATAATAAATACTAATATGGTAAACCAATGATAGTTATTACCAATAGAAGGTAAATAATTAATATGAGTTAATATTGAAAATGTTGTTTTCAATAAAAAAAAGTTCCTTTATATTTCATATTTTCTTATAACAGTATAAATTTAAAAAAATTAGAATTTAAATTTGATAAATTAAAATTCATTTTTTATTTTTTCATAATAAAATTATTTTGGGATTTATCTTTTAGTTTTTTCTAAAATAATCCACTTTTAAGGAAATAATGAAAAATACTGATTTTTATGATACCATAACTTTTACATGAGTTGAAAGTTTTTAAAATATTTTTGATATATAAAATATATATTTATAAAAAAATAATTAATTTAAAATTACTATCTACATTTATAAAACTTGTGAATATCATTTTAGAAAATCAAGTAATATCTTATGAAAACAATTTTTCATTTGTTTTTTTAATTAAATATATACATGGGGAAATTAGGTTTTAGATTTATTTTAATGTAAAATAACTCTTCTTTTAAAAATTATAATATTCTTAATATCTTTAGAATCAGTAACATTGATAATTTTTTCCTATACATAAACATTATGATAAAAATACACTTTTCTTAAAAATGTGTTTTTAAGAATTACATGCGCTAATGTTAAGATTAATTTCTCCCCACATAGAAATTTTATTTGATAAAATGATTATTATATTTGAGAGATTAATTTTAATATTATTTAATATTCCCAATTTAATTTTTAGGTATAAATTTAGGTTTTTAGGATCAATGCTAACTACCGCGATAATGGTGAAACAATTATTATAAAAAAATTTATTTTATTAATATCAAGGAATTTATATTGAATAAATTAAATTTATATCATTTAAATAATTAATATAATATGATGTATAAACGCATAAATATATATATTAACACTCATTTAATTGGTTATCAATACTAAATATGATTAAGAATCCATAATGGTAAAAATGTCTTTTTTCTACTAAAATAATTTTTCTGCACACTATCTGTTTCAATTTAAAAGTTAATTTTATAATATTTAGAAATTGGATTATATTAAATTGATGTTTAATTTGGTTATATAACACGAAAATTTGGTAATATATATTATGATATATGTTTAATAAAACATAAAATCACTTAGTTAAAAAATAGTTACCTAGTTTAAAAGTAAAATAGAATAATGTAAAAACTTATTGGTAAAACTATATAACATGTCTAAAAATGTAATGAAACACTTGGTTGAGCCTTTCATAATCTTACCATAACATAAACTACATTATTTTTGAAACATTAGAGAAATTTAACTTTGAATAGTGTCATAGTATTATTTAAATATGAAGGTTGTTTCCAAAAGAACATGTTCCCTCTCTTATTAAAGGGGATCACTTATACCATTTCAAAGATACACCACCAATTCTAATTACTCCTTGAAATATTACATTTTTATATACCTATAACCCTCTCCCTATAAATAATCCCATGTTCACTCATATTTATCCTAATACATTAAATATCATGGGAAATTCTAAAGAAAAATCATGTCTCGTGTGAGGTTAGAATGTGATCAACTAAAGAAGGAATCAAGGTAAGTTTTTTCATCTTAAAATTCTATATTTGAGACATGTTTATGTTATACACCATGTTTTAATTTTAATTGTGTAAATACTTAAATTTTTAATATTATCATCCTGATTATATTATTTTTCATGATATTAAATGTTATATGCAATGTTCTACCTCTCATGGGGATTTGATTCAAAAGTTACAAAGGTTATAAGGGTTTTTTGTCTCAACTTCACTTCATTAAGACATGTATTAATTTTATACACTAATTAATTATTTATATGGTTTAAATGTTATCTAATAATTTATTTTGGAATACTTCATTATTTAGTTCATGTGATTTATATAACCATAGGATTTTTAATCTTGTAATGACTTTTGATTCAGAAATTACTAAAGTCGTAAGGGATTTGGTAACTTAAACTCCTTTCATTGACTTATAAAATTTATTTTTGAATTTATTTTTTCCATTAATTTTTATTTTAAATGATGATATATTTTTTTCTAAGAAAAAATAGATTTTAATAAACCTTCATGTATTGTTTTATTTTTATTGTTTTTAATAAAATAAATATTTCTTTTGAAAAAAGGCTCATAACTATGACTTTTACATAGATGATTTAAAAGTTATTTCATGAAACATATTTTTTTATTTGGTTTTAATTATACTCTATAAATTAAAAATGATCTATATCTATTGGAGTTATGGTTTAGGTTTTACCCTATATTTTCTGTTATTATGTGATTATTTTGGGTGATTATTTTTTCAATATCAAAGGATCCAAATCATGATGTTGTTTTATATAATTTTTAATTTTTATTAAACCCATTTTATTTCTAAGGTATATTTAAGAAAATTGAATTATTTCTATTTGGATGTTTAATAAACTCACTATTTTTTGTGGGTTCTTTAAGATATGATGATTATTGATTTTAAGTAGTATAGAAATTTATGGATGATAATGGGTGGGATATTATACCACACTCAAATGCATTGGTTTAATTTTATATCTCATGAGATAGTTAGTCATGTAAATGATGATTTTGTTCAAAAAATCATGGTAATTATGGGTTTTCTCACATTTTTAGGCATGGAGATAATGAGTTTTTCCACATAATCATGGGAATAATGAGTTTTCTCACACAGGTTTTCCTATACTTAAAGTTTTACTACAATTCCAAGTTGTTCTTAAAGTTATTTTAAATTTTCAAGATACATTTCATTTTCTTTAAATTCTATGTTTTCTAGATTATATATTATTTTTAGAAGTATTCTACACTTTTTTGTCATGATGTCATGTTATATGACCATTAAGATATGTTTTGAGCTAGTTTAAATCATTTATGATTCCTCAATGATCGTTTTATGATCTTATGTTGCTATAAAAAATATTTATTGATAATCAATGGTATCATGATATTTTATTATTATATTTCAGTATCCATCATGTTATCCTTCATATTATAATAATTTTTTCCTTTACTGAGTTTCTGATATCACCCTTTTCTTATTATTCTAATATCCACATTATTAAGATGATTTTATCATGTGATATACCTAGAAAAGGATATATAGGAGCATTATTATAGAGAAATGTTTGAAGGTGTACTAAAATAAGATCCTTAAGAGGATAATTTCTAATAAATTAAACCTTTTAGTCCTTGGTTTATGGAACTTTTTGTACGATGTGTTATTTAAATCATGAGTTTAATTTAATATTTTTGTCAGTTTTAGCTAAGGTATCAATAGTTGGTATCAGAAGAGGGTTTAGTTTTTTATATTAGTTTAGATATTAGTTTAGTTATTTTGGGATATTGTTTTAGTTACCAATGGTATTAGTGTTATAAAACCTTAGTAAAAATCTTATAGTTATGTCTAACTATAGGATGATATCTTGGAATATTGGTAAATTATTGAGTAGATGGTTTTTCCAAGAAATACATCCATTTATAGATACCAAAGGTGAATACAATATCTAGAACAAATTAACCTAGGAGAAATAAACCCAAAAAGGGAGTGTTATGAATTAACTCAATTTTCATTTCATGTGCGACGAAGAGGCCTAACTACACACCTTGTTTGACACTCACAGAGTATATTCTTTGGTTGATAATATTATCTTTAGTAATCTCTGTGGAGGATTTATTTCCTAGTTACTTTGATGGATTATATTGAGAATTATAATATAACCCAACTTAAATTAATCTAGAATAGACTAATTTTGATATAGGTTGAACTAAAGGAATAATCAGAAAACATGAAAGTATAAAAGAACAAGAGTTTTAAAGGTTGAATTATTTTTTTATGATTATGATAATATCCCAGTATTGTTAATGTTTTTTCACTCAATTCAACTCTTTTGGTTTTAGTAATGGATGGAACTATAAGTAACCATAGGTATGAGGGACAATGCAAAGATTACCTTAATAAAAAAACCCATCAAAATGGGATCTGGAATAAAAAACCTTGTGATTATTCCAAACCAACTAGAATATAATATGGTTAAATTTTTAATCATAGTCAAAGTACCAAACAAACCAAATAAGAGAAAGATGGAGTCTCCTGAAAGATCATGTTATGAAGATAATAAAGGATAAAAATGTTCAATTTTATATATCTAAAAAATATGGAAAGAAGTGCCAAGGGAATTTCCATGAGGGAACTGGAAGATTATTTACTTGTGGTAAAGGAGGATATCTATCATTAAACTATTTAGGGAAAATGAATAGTTTAGTTAACAAGAGGAAATAAGTTAGAAATAATTCAGGGGAACCACTAACAATTCATTGTCTTATGTGTAGACAACTCGAGCATCATCCAATTAAATTAAATATTCAAAGGATTATTGAGGATGGTAAGAATCCAAAACCTCTAAGACTTATGGAGAAAGGAAGAACATATACAATGACTATCGATGAAAATGATAGTGGTAAATAGGTTTCACTTACCCTACACCCAAAATTTTTGGATTTATTCCAGTTCTATCAAACCTATTATATCTAGTGTTCTTTCTAAGAACATAAAGTCACCACACTTAGTGATTTTTATTTTAAGGAAAACATTTAGTGGTATTATTATTATTATTTTGGAAATAAATTTTTTGAAAATTATAATATCCTCCTCTAAAAAATGACTCAGTTTTTAAATACAATGGTTATCTTAACTTTTTCATCGCATTAATTTCTAGAATAGATAAAAACATATTCTAAATCAATTTTTACCATCTATTAGTGAAATCACAACTATGAATTATCTAATAGGAAAAATTAATCCTTCACATGGGCCTTAATACCTAGCTACGGAATACATTTCCCTGAAATGTTTAGTAAAAATAAGTGTTTTATAGTCTTCCTTATGATATTGAAGATCGTATCTAATTAGAGATAACATCTTGAGGCATTTTAATATTTTTTCCACCTTTATATATTCCTATAAGTAAATGATAATTAAATTGTGAGGAAACAATTTATTTAATGGGGTATAATGTAATGACCTGAGATTTTGGATCCTTTAAAATGAATAATATGTTTTATAGCATGTGTCACACGCTACACCAAATATAAAAAACCACAAAATATTAATAATAAATTATTAATAAATCTATAATAAACACTAATATGGAAAATCATTAATATTTATTACTATAAAAATGTAAATAATTATTATTAGTTTATATTGAAAAGGTTGTATTAAATAAAATTAATTTTATTTATATTATATATTTAGTTTAAAAAGATAAATTTAAAAAATTTAAAATTTAAATTTGATAAATTAAAATTCATTTTTTAATTCCTCGCAAAATATTATCTTAGGACATATTTTTGAGATTTTTTAATGTAATATATTTTTAAGTGAATATTGAAAAATAATGATTTTTCTAATAATGTCACTTTTATATGAATTGAAAATTATTAAGATATTTTCATATAAAAAATATTTATTTATGAAATAAAATTAATCATTTAAAATTAATATTTCAATTTATAAAACACATGAATATAATTTTATAAAATCAAATAATATTTTATGAAAAGATTCATGTGTTTCTCTAATTAAATTTAGTCATGGGTAAATTAGGTTTTGGATTTATTTTAATTTCACTTAACTCTTATTTATAAAATTAAAATATTTTTAATTTCATTAGAATCAATAACATTGAAAATTTTTTCTTATGAAAAAACTTTATGCTTAAAAATACACTTCTTAAAAATGAGTTTTAAGAGTTACATGCGCTAAGGTTAAGATTAATTTCCATACACATATAAAGTTAATTTGATAAAATGATTATTATATTTGAGATGTTAATTTTCATATCTTTTTATATTACCAATTTAATTTCTATTTAAAAAATTTAGACAGTTATAATTAATTCTAAATATCATGATAATGGTGAAACATTTATTTTAAAATTATTGTTCTATTAATATCATGGAATTTATATCGAATCAATTAAATTTATGTCCTTTAAATAATGAATGCAATATTTTTGTATAAAAAAATAAATAAATATACTAACACTCATTTAATTCATAATAAATACTAAATAATATTAAGAATCCATAATGGTAAAAAATCTATTTTTCTATGAAAAGGGGTTTTTACACATTATCTATTTTAATTTAAAATTTAATTTAATAATATTTTGAAATTAAATTAGACTAAATAGATGCTAAAAAAATTTCAAGAAAACAAAAAAAAATTATATAGGTTATGTTATATGTTTAATAAAACATAAAATCGCTTAGTTAAAAACTAGTTACCCAGTTTAAAAGTAAAAGAGTAAAATGTAAATACTTAATGATAAAAACCCTATAACATGATTAAAAAAATTATAGAAAAATATGGTTGAGAATTTATTGACACAAAAATATCCCACACTCTATTATTCCAAAACATTTCATCCATTTACCATGTAATAGTTTCATGGTATTATTATAATATAAACATTGTTTCTAAAAATGCCTTTTTCCTCTCTTATAAAAGTGGATCACTTTCAAACTTTCAAAGATACACCTCCCATTCAAATTAATACTTGAAAATCTATAATTTTTCTCTTCCTATAACCCTATCCAACTAAAATGATCCTATAGTTACTCATAGTTATCCTAATACCATCAATTTAAAGGGTACTTCTAAGAAAAATAAAGTCTCCAATGAGGTTAGAGTGTGATCAACTAAGTAAGGAAATGAGGTAAGACTTTTTGCCTCAAACTTATATCATTGAGACATGTTTATGTTATACACCAAATTTTCATTTCAATGTTATAAATACTTCCCCTTTTTCATATTTTTATCATTATTATATTGTTTTCCATTATATTAAATGGTATATTTAAAGTTATACCTCTCATGGGGTTTTGATTAAAAATTTGCAAAGATTTTAACAGTTTTTTATCTCTAGTTCACTTCATTGAGATGTGTTTTAATTTTACGCACCAATTTATTATTTCAACAGATTATATATTATCTAATTATGTATTTTTGAATACCTCATGATTTAATTAATGGGATCTACTTAACCATGTGATTTTCAAGATTTCAATGACTTTTGATTTAGAAATTACTATATTCATAAGGGACTTGGTAACCCAAGATCCTTTCCATGAGTTATACCATTTCTTATAAAATTTAATTTTTCCAAGACCTTCCATTTTAAATAATTATCACTTTTTATTTCTAGATAAAATGAGTTTTTAATCCTCTTTTATATATTGTTTTCTCTTTAATTTTTTTTACAAAACAAAGGAAACTTTTTGAAAAGAGACTCATAACTATTAATTTTTCATAGATGATTTGAAAATTCTTTCAATAAAGATATTTTTTTATTTAGTTTTTTTATACTCTCTATATTAAAAATTATTTATCTCCATTGGATTTATATTTAAAGTTTAACCATATATTTTCTATAATTATGTGATTATTTTGGGTGATTAATTTTTGAGTATAAAATGATTGAAATCATGATTTTATTTTATTCCATTTAGAAGTTTTATGAAAAACATTTTATTTCCAAAGTTTCTTTAAGAAAATTGAATGTTTTCCATTTGGATATTTAAGAAAACCATTTTTTATGGGTTCTTTAAGATATGATGACAATTGATTTTAAGTGGAGTGCATTAATATGTATGATAATGGGTGGGGTCATATATCACCCTCTAATTCATTGGTTTATATTTATATCTCATGTGATATTCAGGCATGTAAATGATGAGTTTGTTCGCAAAGTCATGGGAGTGATGGTTTTTCTCACATTTTTAGGTGTGCACATAATGAGTTTTTTCACATAAGCATAGTAATAATTAGTTTTTTTCACATGGTTTTTCCTATTATTTTTGTTGTTACGCAATTATAAGTTATTCATCAAGTTTTTCAAAAGTTTTATGATACATTTTATTTCCATAAAAAGCCATGTTTTTAAGATTATTCTTTATTTTTAAAATTATTCCTCAATTTTATGTCATGATCTCATGTTATATGACCATTGAGATATGTTTTTAGATAGTTTATATATTATATGCATCCTTAATTATATTTTTATGATAGTTATATTACTATAACATGTTCTATGATTATCAACAATGGTCTTATGAACTTCTATTATGATATTTATGTCTCCCTCGTGTTCTTCTTCATGTTATGATATTTTTTTCCTTACTAAGAATTTGATATCACCCCTTTATTACATTTTCAGTCTCCTTGTTATGAAGATGATTATATCATGTGATATATCTAGAAAAGGTTCTATAGGAGCATAATTATAGATAAATTTTCACATGTTTAATAAAATAAGATGTTTAAAAATCTAATTTTGGAGACACTAAACCTTTCAATTATTAGTTTATATTACTTTTTATAGATGTATTATTTAAATCATGATTTTAATGTAATATTTATCTCATGTTTATATCGGGTCACTAAATCTCATAGCCAAGATGGGTCTCGTTATATGGTATTATAATCTATTATCTTTATTTTCACCTTGATACATCTGAAAACCATCAAACCAAAGCTCATTCACACATCTATCATGATTCTAGGGGTTTGATCGCACTCAAACCAATCCAAAAATGTATAATTTTTTACCCCATGGTATAACGATAAATTATATGAAGAATGAAGGTGGTATAGGCACAATAAAAAAAAGCGAGATTACCATTGTCCATTGTGAACCTAACCAACGATCATAATCATGAAAACCATAAATGATAAAATAAAACTTGTGCAATGAAGAATAAAATTTAGGGCATTACAATTTGGGGTCATAAAATAAGGAATCCATAGTAAATAAATCAAATCCATTATAGAATTCAATAACATACAAATAATCTATAAATTAATGATATCTTCCTTTAGTATGGATCTATTGTTGGTGAAGAACACATCCTCTAGAATTGTCATCAAAGATTCTTCAAAGTTTATCATTCATCCCATGAATTTCTTCGATTATTCATCATCGATCCATGATCTTGAGTTCATCAATTGCAATGGTAGATCTCCTCTTCCTCTCTAATATACTAGGGTTATATGGATAACCCTAGATATTTTCCATAACCATATATTTATAGATGGGAGATATGGGTTAAAACATTTAATACATTAAATAAATTAATATTTTAATTTATTTAATACACTCACTAACGACTACACTTCAATAAAATGTCTGACATTGAATAAACTTATTTCATGCCTAGAGTAAACCTTGCATCCCAAAAACAATCGAGGTATTATATTTCCCATATGATATCTTGATAAATGGTAAAAAACAATTATTAATAAATATTGTGTGTGCATGATATAATATAAATAATTTTTTTTAATATATTAATTTTGGGGTCCTAAGATACCCAAAATATCATGAAAATTCCAATAAAAAAACTATAAAATTATAAATAAATATTCAAAGGGTCACACTCTAAAAACCATAGTCGTTACAATAATTTTTCCATGAAATCAAGTATCGCATGGAATTTTTCTTAGTTCAAGAATTTTTTGGGCCTTCATTTAATGTATATGAATATTTTCTTTTATTCGTCACATCATTCTTGTAACTAGGGATGAAAATGTATACCCATTTAGTGGGTATTAATCCCCATCCAACCTAATTTAATTTGGTTTAAGAAGTCTTAAAAAAATTAACTATATTTTAGTAGTAAAACCATTTTCTGATTTAGATTTGGGTAGGAATAAGGTACATGTGATAGGGTAGACTAAACATAAATCCATTTATTTAAATTATTATTACATTTTTATCATAAAATTTAAAATTCAAATACATTTTAATCTACCTATACACCCCAATTTCAATCACTAAAAATTATCCCTCATCCCTAAAAACCCCATCATACTCACTCTTCCCTTGTAATTGATTTTTCTGTAACAACACACTTCTAACGTCTGAAGGAACCATGTACATGGTGAAATCATGAAACAATTAAATTTAAAAAAAAATAGATCAAATATATCCTGAAACAACATGTTTGGTATAGTAGTACGCAATTCTCAACATAGATTGCATTCAAATAATTTTAATTATTAAGAAAAAAATTGAAACAATGCATAGTTTTATAGGAATACCACAACATGTTGTGCTTATTTACAGTGTTTCATATATCAAAGGATCCACCAATTACTCCTCTAGATCACCCACGCATGAACTAAATCTAATGCTACATCAATATTAGAATATATTTTACTATCCTGAGATATCTAAGAACCTTGAGAAAAAAACATGATCACTGGAGGAACATGAACTTTATCAAAGAATGTGGGATCAATCATATCTTTTTTTCTCTCTCATTTATATCTCTAAACCTTGATAGAATATTTATAAGGGTTTAAATTCATGAAAAAGGTCTGATATGATATTCTTGACTCTAAAATGATCATAAATATTTAGGTTTATGTTTTTAATAAATTTCATTTTTACCTCCAAAGAAACTTAAACTATATTTTTGACCCATCATGACATATATGACTTATTTAAATCATCATAAATTTCACAAAAATTTCATCACTAAAACATATCACTATAAAATATCTTTTGAAAAAATATAAACTACTAGATTAGATGATTCCTCCCAAATATGTTAAACGAACCTTAATTAATTAATATTTTTTTGACGACTATGTTATTATATTCACTTATTTTAATTTTAATAATTTATGAATACCTTGATAAATTAATTCAATTATGAAAATTAAATAACAAATAATTGAATTTATTTATTTTTTTACTCGTGATCATTCACACTCAAACATTTATCAGCTCATGTACATGGGGCCTACTATATCCTAAAATTTAATTCATATAAATTAGTAGAAGTTGTGGATTCACATTATGTGTGACCCTCTAGTTATTTATCTCAATAGTAATGATTCCTAATCATAAACCAATATAGGTTTCTAGAAAAAAATCATGGTCCTTAAAGATATAAAAAATAAGACATATCTATAACAACCACATATGAACACTTACTATGTAATATAATTTCCTTGCCTTGTGATATCTTATAAAGAAGGATGCATAAATGGTGTCATCATACATTAATGATTTTTTTATTTTTATTTTAATTAATTTTATGTAATTTTATTCATATTTCATTCCATGGATGTATTCAATGAATTACCATCCTAATCAGATAGATATAGATATTTTCTTCCAATACTCAGAAGCAATAAATCATGTGTTTGGTCATTCAATCAATGTCATGCCACTAATGTATCACCCAACATAAGATCCCTCACCAAAAACATAAAAATTTATGGTTTTCATCAAGAATAAAAGTATTTCATTGAATGATACACATTGATAATGATCTCATGTTGAGAGATCAATACACATTCTTTTAGATAGGAACATCCAATGATACCCAAAACATGTGATGTTATTATTTATGGGTAAGTCCTCATGATCCCTAATCTATAGATCACTATGTGTGAACTTTGTGAGAATAAGTCTCAGTTATTATAATCCTATGTCACCTGATAGTCATAAATCATCCATTTCCCATCAATATAATGTATCTAAACCTTATGACATGTTTTTAAAATTATTTTCATAGTATCTTAAGGTTTTCATAGCTAGAAACTACTATAACCTTTGGATATGATATTTTATATAAGTAATTTACCATGTAAATAGTGTACATTGGAGTAATAACACTACTATGGAAAGATCAAATCATGTATTGTAATTGAAAAGTACTGCTCAAGTTGGTTCTAGGGAACCCACTCTCACAATACTCACACTTTCACAAGAGCCAACTTTATAACCATAAACTTGTAAGCTCTCATATAATATCCATGATTCCATTGAGGCATTAATCTAGTCATTAAGACTAGAACATATGAATTTTTGGCTAATATTCTTACGATGACATCATCTTTTTTAAAGAGATTATTTTTCTAAGTATATAATTTGTTCAATATCATTAGTTGGGATCCTTGATTCCAATACCACTATTGTAATATTATAACAATATTGATTATTGTGAGAGTACACCACTTTCTTGGTATAATCTATATGATCTTGAATAAATTTGGGCTTTTATACTACTTATTTATCTATAATAGAGGTCGTAATATACTCAAATTATGTAGATTTAGATACCAACAGATATAATGAGATTCTCTTTATCATTTACTTATATTAATTGTAATACTGTAGCAATTTAAACTATTTTGAGTATATATTTAATATCCCCATTGATAACCATCTCTCATTACTCTATATATTCAATGAAAATATCTCTTATTCTTTCACAAGTAATATTGTATAGTTATAGATAGAACCTAATAGAACTTTCTTGGATTTTTTTTATATTTTCTTATCATGATTTTTATATTATTAATATCATATTTAGTGCATAAAATTTTATATATTATAAATCCCATCATAAAAGAATATGGTTTTATAATTATCTTCTCAATCATCCAATGTCTTAAACACGTTATGTTAGAGGGATTTATGTCATTTTACATTGGAAGAAAAAATTATTAAATTATTCCAACTTTTATTTTTAAATACCTTTTCAATTTATATATTTTTATTTGGTCCAAGAAATCCATACATAAATCTCATTAGATCTTACTCCCTATAACTTGGTTCCCTACTTAAAGTCATTATTAGATATATATTTTCAACTAACTCTTAACTAACTAGGTGAAAAATATATTTTTTCCATATATTATTATCACATATTACTCGAAAAATCATGGTAATACCACTAAAATTTTATAGACAAATGATAAAATAATCATACCATGATTTATTGATTTCTTTTAATTCATAAATAAATACTATAATTTTTTATAATTTATTTGGTAATTTTGATGTCATAGGCCAACCAATTTATATTTAATAGATATTTTCTAAAGTTTATAGTTTTTAAAACAATCACCAAATATAAAATCATATTAATGTACTATAACATGTAGAATTCAAATGGATTTTAGCATCTCCTTTAGTAAAAACGTTTCTATATGGTCAATTTTTAGACTTGTCTTAACTATTTATCAATGAATCTCACTTAATAGGTATTCTCTTTACCATACATTTCTTTATTTTTATTAAATACTCATTTCAAAATATCATGATTTACATTATATAGAGATGATACCAAAATACAAACTTGATTTTAGTACATGGAATCCATTTCTAAAATCATATCCACTTTCCCTTTTTTAGTTTTTTTTCATTTACTTATTCCTTTTAGGATAAAGATTTATTATTATCAATGAGTAATATATCACCTAACTTGGTGATTATAAAACCATCTATTTTATTTTATAATTTTTATACTCAATATGCATCTCTATGAGTTTCTTTTCCATAGACTCTTGTAGAACTTTATTTTTTTCAACCTATTATCAATATTAGGCCTTAACTTTATCAAATTCTGTATTTATACCACTATATAAAATAGATATGTTATATCACTCATATAAATATAGTATTTCACTTTACTATCACATTTTTATCATAGGGATTTAGATAATATCCTTTGTAACTTAATTATAACTTACATAAATACATTGTGTATCTTAATGCAAGTTTGTTGCTAGAATTGGCCTAAATAGACAATTTTCATATGAACACAAAAATATTTAGAATAATGGATTTATTTTATATCATAACTCATATGAAATTAATTTTTTTATTTTAGTTGGCATACATTAAAGTCTTAATACCACTATTTTCAAAGCATGTCCCAAAAAAATGGAAGACTTGTCAGATTTACCATGCTCATCATCGATCTCACCATGACTAAAAAGGTGTAATTCCTCCTTTTATGTGTATAAAGAAATTTTATTTTAAGAATAATATTCACACTAATATTAATGATAAATTAATTCTTGGTTAATAGAGTCTCTGACACATCATCTCAAATCATCTTTTATATTCTTACCAAACTCATTCTCTACGTCATTTTTATATTCTTTATGTCTCTTAAAGGAATCTCATGAAGTAAGATAATTTATATCTATTTTATACTTGAAATAGTTCATGTGAAACCATATAAACTAATTTTAAAATCTTTTAATATATCTCATATTTAATTCCAAAAATTTTATTGGTTATTATAACTTATAATAATGCATTTTAGATACCTAAGAGCTTAATTGTAAAGATTATAAAAACTCATCACATTATATATTTTACATTTTATTATAGTATTATTTATAAATTATTATAATTAATAAAATAGGTGTTATTTATGTGTTATATTTATATTCACCATTGATTATCGGAATCATATATCTCTGGTTCATGTATAATTAAACTACTATTCAAGAGTGGTATATGAAAACAAAATTTATTTCTAAACATGAAATAAAATTTTTTTATGTCTCAACTCAAAACTGAGATAATTTATTTTGTAATACATAATACACAGTGATATTTTTCAAATATGAGAAAATTTCCATTAGGCAACATTATCTATGATCTAATCTATCGAATGCTAGATTCAAGCTCCATCAGCAATCTAGACGATATACTTCAACTCTTGTAATATTTATAAACATCATTGGTTCCTATACTAGATAAAAATGTGTGTGCTAAAAAATTTATACAATACCCATAAATTAAAATAGAAATATTACATGTAATGATGAATATACCTAAATTATATTAATTTTCTTACTTCTTCTACAATGTATTGTAATTCCTCTTTTAGCAGCCTTTCATTCCCCATGAAAAGAAAATAACCACTTGTTCATGATCCCCCTATTTATCTTTAGTTTCTTGAAAGGAAGTTATAATGGTGTCTTTGGTGTTTTACTTTTCATTTCCCTTTTAAACCTTTAATTTATTTTTATTTTTTATAAGTATTGAAGAATCATATCTATTTATATCTTTATCAACTTGAAAAACATTACCCAAAATATATTAAATAGATTTATCTATACTATGTGCTTTATAATTCTCAAAGAAACTAGAGTAAATAGGTGATAAAGATACATGTACGGGATGTATTAACTTATATCCTAACTTTTTAAGTCTATAAATTTACTCTATCATATTAATTACAAGAGGGACATCCTAGATTTTATCTCCAATATTATATTTAAATAGTATATTAATAATCTCATTTATTTCTTGATTCACTTTCCCCTCAAAAACATCATGGGGATGTGAAAACATGATGTAACCATCTATGTACTCATATTTATTTCACATCTTACTAGACATTGGTGAAAAAATAATGATGTAAAAAATTCATCATCCATGAGTCTTCTTTAATCCTCCTCTTCACCTGTACTTTTTTCCTAGTTAGGTCATTAAGTAATGGGGACTCTGACACATAAATTTCCTTTCATTTCATAGTATTATGTGAAAGTTATTATACCACTCTTGGAAATTTATGTAGGTGAGGACATGTTTTCTTCTAATAATTATCATAGTGATTATATGGTATTACTTTCCATTTTCTCTAAAAAGAAACATATCATATTAATACATTTATCTTGATTAATGGTTATTTATAAATTATTGATTTATTAATCTTAAATATCATCTACTATTTCATTCAAATCCTAATAGCCCTTAATTATTAGTTTCATAATTTTCAATCACTTGAATATTATAATGGTAAAGGATACATAAAAACTTTATTCATAGTCCAAGATATGTCTACGCCTCTATTTAGAAATAATTAAGGTGGGATTTTGGCTATCCAAAAGCATTAACTCATTGATCCTTGATCTGTTGAGTGGAGTCACATCTTTAATTAATCCTTAAATTTTATTTTCTCAACACCTACCTATAAAATTGAACCAAGATAGATATATATACTTTATTGATACAAATTTTAGTTAAATCAATCTATAACTCTAATTATAAATCCCCAATGAAAGTAATCACCCTCAATTATGGTAGGGGTACCCCTGAACAATGGTTTTATTCACCTTTATGTGATTAAATTCATTAGTCACCTAATATTTCTTTGATAGATTTTTGATACTTTTATTTACTTTTTGGATGAAATATGATTATATTCATCATGTTTGTTACTATGTGATCTCTTTCCAAATTTTAACTATACACAAATAGAAACAATTCATCACATATTTATTTATTTTATTTATGCATGATTAGTAACTATCTTATGTGATTTTTTATCATCTAAACATTCAAAAAATAATTGACCATACCTACTAAAATAAATAAATAACAAAATGATCGTGATATTTGTACTAAAATTTAATCTATTGAGTGGGTGATGGATCAACTGAGACCCTAATGTAATTCTTTGAGTCATATAACAACTAAAATTGTAGTTCCCATATTACTCCCATGTATTTTCTTATATTTGGATCTATGTATGTTATCAGCTCGAACCATACCATCATTATTAACTTCATATTAATACATGTAAATAAGCTCATGGGTGAGGGGAACTTTAGATATGAAATGACATTTAATTACATAAAATGTTGACATGTAGACCCTTATACATATTTAAGAGGGAGAAATGATTCATAGATCATCAAATAATAAATTTAATTAATTGTTTTTTATATTTTTCTCATAAATTTAATAATTAAATTAAATAAATAAATATACAAACATACACGAGTTCAATTTCATCACATGATCAATCCATATACATAAACCTATACAAAATTAATTAAATAATCTAAAATTATAATCTATATATATTTTAATGTATTAAAGTAGCATTAAAATATTTTAGATTTTTAAATAATATGTCTTGATACTTTTAAAGTAATTTTAATAAATTACATATATATTTTAAATTTATTTATAATTTTTCAGGTCTTATTAGAACTCAAACCTGCCCTTGGAAGTTTAAATTGGATCAAGTGGGTTGGTCAGCTAGGCAGGGCGAGCAATGCCTAAATCATCCCAGTTTGGGGAAATAGAGGGTGAAGGCACCCCTTGTAGGGAACTACTTTAGCATAGTATCTAGCTGAGTAATGAGGGTGGAACTTCATTTTAAAAAATATATATTAATTTGGCCAATTCATCATGTTGGTCAAGGATTTGGCGCACAAATAATGACTCTGGTGGAAAAAGAATGATATGTGGCCAGTTTTTTCACATGCATCATTTTTTTTAAATGTTTTCTCTTAGAACCCCCACCCCATCAATGCCTTCTATGCATACACTAACCTTATTCTCTTCCTCATGGAATACTTTTTGATCTTCAAGATGGTAATTCATGGCCATTAAAACTCAAATTCACATGGAATATCTTGCTCTAAGACCATATAATTTCACTCTACTCTAATTATAGAATATTTAATTAAAACTTCAACATAAAACTTTTCTTGAATGATCTAATATCAATTTAAGTAACCAAGTACGTGAAAAAAACACAAGAAAAATAAATTTAAAAAATTTAGACTAAATCTTTTAAAAAACATATTTGGAATAATAGCACATGATTCAAACCATGTATTATTTGTAATTAATTTTATGTATGAATAGTTAAATAAAAATGATACCTCATTCAATTTTAAGACCTTTGTGAGTTTTGTTCACTTTTGGTGTATCATAGCTTGAAGTTTACAACTGAAGAGAACTCTAAATCATTCAAACATGAAATAGAGCATCTATTTCATTAATATTGTACTCTTGTATGATAAAACAAGAAATATAAATACCTTATGAATAACACATGATCTACAAAAGAATAAAAATTCAATCCAAGAAGGATGGATGGATATGATCTTGTTCTTATCTCTCATTTCTCTATTTAAAGCATGATAGAAGACTTAAGAGGTTTAAAATACTTGAAAAGGAGGTTATTTAATATTCATGTCTCTAAAATGATCTTAAATAGGTAGGTTTAAGTTTAAAAAACATTTCTTTAAGGGATTTAATAAACTTAAACCATATTTTTAAACTTTCGTGACATATAAGACTTATTTAACTCACCATAATTTCATGATCATTTGATCACTCACACATAACAATCTAAAATGTCACATCATGAAATTTGAACCACTAACTCAAATCATTCCTCCTAAATACATTTAATGAACCATGTATAATTAATATTCATTAAAAAACTATTTTATTGTATTCACATATCTTTTCCTAAATAACTAATGAATACCTTAAGGATTAAAAAAATATCATTATTCTAAATTTTAATAACATGTAATTGAATTTATTTATTTATTTATTTACTTATAATCATTCACACTCAAACGTTTATCAGCCCATGGACATGGGTTACTATTCATCGTAAACTCTAATTTATTCGGATTAGTGGAACTTATGGGTACACTTTATATATTTCCCTTTCGGCCCTTATCTTAATATTAGTGAGACATACTCATAGACCAAGAATAGTATCTATCAACACATCATGTCTACTAAAGAGATAAAAAATAATTCATATCTATAACAACCTTTTATAAACACTTACTATGTAATGTAATCTCTTTGCCTCATGATATCTTATAAAATAGGATGCATGTTTGGTATCATCAACATTTAATTCCTTATTTGTCTTTATTTTAATTTATTAAATGGAATTTACTTTTCCTTACATTTTTATGTATTTAATCAGGCAACTACCATCTAAGTCAAATAGATCGAAATATTTTCTACTAATAATCAAAATCTACAAATCCTACCTTTAACCATTCAATCAATTCCATACCACAAATGATTCACCCAGTAAAAAATAACTCAGTAAAAATATAAAATTTCATATTTTTTATCATGCATCAAAGAACATGATTGAATGATACAAACTTTTAGTGGTCATAATTCAAGATACCAATACACATGTTCATATATAGGAACATCCAATGACACCCAAAACATGTGGTGTTCCTATTGGAAACCCAGTCATTGTGGTCTCCAATCTAAAGATCACCAAGTGTGAACTTTATAAAAATAAGCCTTAATACTTATTATCATATGACATTTGGTAGTTATAAATCATTGGTCACCCATCAATATGATTTATCTAGACCATATATAATATTTTTAATATTACTTTTATATTATCTCTAGGTTCTCATTATAGATGGGAACTACAATAACCTGTTGATATGACATGTTATATAAGAAGTTATCATATAAATAGTGTATGAAAAAGTAATAACATGATCATGGTAAGAAAAAATTCATTTATAACTCAAACTATATACATGAATTGGTAATAAAAAATTACTATTCAAGTTTAGTATCTCACAAAAACTCTAATCCCCTTTCTGGATCCCGATCTTGACCCCCAAACTACTTTCTTGTGAATTCCACTCTCCTTCCATGATTAGAGTTTTATTTTCCCCAAAAATAAGGAATAATAACCCACCACTAACCATAGAATACTCTTATTATGGGATCCTATTAATCATCATATTAGTTTCTAGATAAATTGTTGTGTATCCTAAGGAAACTACTCTTGTGCATTTCTACATCTTGAAAATGTCTTACCCTTAGTAATGTAGTGATATCAATTTCTATTTCTTCTTTATCACCTACTCTTGGAGCCTCATTACTGAGCCTCATTGATGGTCCATACATTTATATAGGTCCTTCCACCATGTTACATGTGTATAATTCATCTTATGTTTCTCATGGTGCACCACTAAATAGTTTCATAAATACCAAATATATTATCATTATTTAGTTAAAGTAGCCTTGATGATCTAGATCTGGTTTTGTAATAGTTTCATCAATTGTTAAGGGAGGGTTATTCCATTTTTATACTTTGGATTCTTTCATTTATTTTTCCCTTTTAAAACATAATTCTAATTGTTCCTTTATTTATTCCCTATGATCGGTGTATTTTAAATTTTTTATGTTCCTATGTTATTATGATGAGGCATGTGTTATGATGATTTGGTTATAAAATTCTTAACCAGGTTCAGGTTTGAGTTTTGGTAACTAAATTTTTATGATTACCAGCCCATTTCCATTCTTATTTATATTTATATAATTATAGTGTGATAAAAGTAAAAAAAAATATTTTTTCTAATACATTAATCTTACCCAATTTATTAATGTTAAGGCACACATGTTTTCAATACCCTTTAGTTATAGGTTGAGTATGATACTTATGCTTCTATATATCATTGAAATTTAATATGTTTATCTTAGAATTTGGTGAAATCAAACATCCTATATAAATAGTTTCATCTCATTATCTAAAACAAAACTTTCTTTACCGTTCCTTTTTATCAACACTATAGGCCCTGATATAGTATTAACAATCAATTTTATTGATGTTATATCAAAAAAAATTATATATATTTAAGTATTATGGGTTTCATGTCACTATCTAGTTATAAAATATCCCCAACATGATTCTATTTTCACAATCCATTTTAAAGCTTCAAAATAAAATAATAACATTAATAAATATAATAATAATATTTTCAAAAATCTTAAATGTTGAAAAATAAAAAACCCAAACATTAACTTTATTAGATGTGAAAAAAAATATCATAAAACATAATAAAAAACGTGAAATATATTCTTATTGAACTTCATATATCATCTTGTTTAAATTAATATCGAAATTACTAGCCTCTAGGTATTTGAAATCATCATTTGAGGGTTTTTGGTTCTCAATGAGGTCTACCTCATTTTTCTTCCATTTATAGTCCATTTCAATGAAATTTATTTACCTTTTATTTGAATTAAGAAATGACTTATACTGATTATAGAGGTTCTCTATGATTCAAAATATTTAATAGAAGTATCCCTTATAACCAGATCTATAGGAAGAATGTTCTATTTTTCAAGGAGTGCTTAAACTAATATTCCTTTTATTTTAATAGTTATTTTTACAGTTCACATGGTTGTGATCATTTATTTAGTCATTCCTTCCACCATTTCAACCATAATAATCACATCCTCCAACTCACTCTTATCCACTATAAAATCTATCTACTCTTCTTTTGGGGTTGTATCATTCTCATTAACTCGGTCATAACCTTTATACCCATGTACATCATATTTATTATCTAAGTTCTAAAAGGGGTCCTTTGACATATTGAAAATACCATAAATACTTTTCTCTAAGACTCACATATAGAAATAAAATATCACTGGGTGAGCTTAAAACATCTAGATAAGTATATCGATGAAGAAGGTATTAATATAAGGATTCTTGAAAAAACTATGTAATCCAACCAGACCAAGCTTTCATGGGATGTTATAGTGGGGGTCTCTCTATAGAAAAGTTACATGAGAAGAAAGTATAAATTTTTCCAAATAAAATTCAAAGTGTTCCAAACTACCCATATCCATTATGGATAAGATTATAGGGAACCATCCATATTCTTCTAAAACACTCTAATTGGTTGATACAACATGGAGATATATTTTGGGGGAATGAAAAATGAGCTGGGAGTACTCTCTTCTTCATACACTTCCCAACACCCAACATTACATTCAACATAGCCAAAAACTTTCCCAAATTAATTTTTTTGTTATTTCCCCTAACTATCAATAATTTTTCAATAAAATTATACTATTTAATAAATATGATAGATATTTATTCACTATTCCCATCTTAGGGATATTTAACACAAAAGAAAACATCAGGCTCTTGTATGTTTCAAATAGAGTGGATTCATGGAAAAAATGTGTTGGGACTTGGCCATTCCAAAAAGGCTCAAAATTTCTTATTTGGTGATATAATCGCTCTTAATTCCCTATGGAAAAATAGGTTCAATAAAAAGGAGTCCATTTGGAATTTAAATTCCATTTTTATTCTAGACCTTAATTAGAAACGACCAAGCATCTATTCCTTAATAGCAAGTGCGCCACCTTTTTCTTGAATCTCTTGGGAGGAAACCTAGTTATTTATATAAAATTTAGTTAATTTTATATTTTCATGTATTCTTGGTATATATTTGAATCAATTAATGTATATCTCAAAATAGGGAATAAATTGGAGTTAGTAGTCAACTTTTGGTCCATCTGGGAAGTTCGGAATGCCTACAGATTCAATGACAGGACCTATAATCTCTAACATATGATGAAAAGGGTTATAGAAAAGATCTTTTATATATCAACTAAAATTAATGGTTACATTAAGTGGGGAATATTTTTCATATTTCATAATCCCTCACAAGGCACCAACATTACTTATAGACACTGGATAGCATAGATAACACCCTCCCCCAGTCTAAAACTAAATTCGGGTGGATCCTGCTCTAATAGTATTATGAGAGGTAAAGGAATAATTCATGACTGATCTAGTTCAATAGTGTTAGAATATAGATCCATCTATAGTGAATAAAATATTCGTATCATGGAATCCAAAGTACTACTAAGAATACTTTATATTTATAATCAAAAGGTAATCTCTTTATCTCGATGGTTGAGTTGGATTCTTATTTGATTTTAAAATACATGAATAGCTGCTAGCCTTCTCACTGGTCTATTACCTATATTATCTGATAATGTAGAAATATATTTCCTCACAAATTAAGGATCCAACATACTTGGCATAAGGGAAACAAAGCAGCAGATATCTTATCTATTATTAGAGATGAGTCCTACTTTCTCATTATCTTTTCCTCTTTTGTATCTCTTCTTTGTAATGGTATATGATGTACTTGGAAAACACCATTTTATGTTTCCTTGACTTCTATATGTTTTCTCTATTACTTTCCTTGATAAAAATTTATTTTTCAATCAATATTCAGGAAATTATTGAGTTGAAAAAGTAAGAAATGAATAATTATTTTTAATCAAAATATCCCTGTTATTTTCAACCCCAATTAATGATGATACAATATTATATTAATTTTTATATCCTCAAAAATGATAATGTTATTGTAGGATTATATGATATGTATAAAAAGGGGTATGGATATTTTCAATAATATTCACTTCCATAACCACATTATTGTAAAACATTGATTTGTATAAAATTTGATATGTAGTAGAGTAGTATTTACTAACACTTTTATTATCATAAGATCATTAAACATTCCATTAATCATGAGTAACAAGATTCTAAACAACTTTTTAATTATAATTTTTTCCCTTCAAACACTTAAAAATCTTGTTATGATCTATTTCTATGAGATATTAAAATTTTAACCCCTTATCTAGATTCCTTCTAAGAATGATATTTTTTTCTTTATTTGGAGGAGACTGTGAATTATTTTCATTAATAATTTAAATGATATCCATGTATTCTAGATGCATTTTCCATCCATGATCCAATTATTTCTAATAATTTAGAGACAAATGAATTTGAGTTTAGAAAGATTCAATATGATAATAACTCTGATAAGAAAATAAACATTTATTATTATTCTATAGTAGTAAAAATTAAAATCACATAGTCGATACAACTATAATAAAAAAAGAAATAAATATATAAATAGAACATAAATTTAAGTAAATTAAATAATTAAGTTAGAAAACCATTCATAAACATGAGAGAAATAAATATTACTTCATGAAAAACTTATAATATCCAAAATAGGTGAATCATTTTATAGAGAGAGTGAAAAATTGAGAGAAGTAGAAAGAGTAAAATTTGTAAAAAAAATTACATATTCATATTATGTCAATTGTTTAAAATTTTCTCATGCATATCGATCTATAAAATAAATAATTAAATAAACCCACTAACCAAATGATGTATATATAATATTAAATAAATAATAATAAATGTTTGATCAATTGAAAAACCAATAATTATTATTCAAAGAATTTGTGTTAACAACATATTGTGAAATTAAAAATTGGACATAATTTATTTTATGATAAAATATAGAATAGATAAAATAAAATATAAATTAAAAATAAGAGAGAAATATATAATAATGTAATCCTACATATTTTTTTTATATTTCTCTTATGTTTTTGGTTTTTTCTATTTCAGAAGAAGGGGCACATATGGTGAGTATCAATCCAACCATTAATAAAAAATCATAAAATTTGTTTTAAATTTTTTCCATAAAAAACACTCATTTTATTTAAAAAACAAAAAATAAATAATAATTTTTTTCCATAATTATATATGATAATTTTAATAAAATAGAAAAAAGATTAAAAACTCAATAAGACAAAAAAATGGTTTTAGTTTTTAAAAAATAAAACTAGGTTTGGTTTTTAAAAAATAAAAAAATATTTCATTACAAAAAATTAATAAAAAAAGAAATTTTTATGATTTTAATTTTATATAAAAATTATAATGAAATTGAAAAAAATAGAATAATTTTTTATTAACAATCTTAATAAATAACACAATTCAATTATTCTGAGTATTTAGTTAAAAATACATATTATATTTTAATTATAAAATAAAATTTAAAATTCAAGTCAAAAAAATATGTTTTTCAATCTAAAAGAAATAAAATATTAATTAGTTAGATTAACATCAATATTTAAACCCTAAAAACATTGATTTTAAAATTATCAAAATAATATAATGAATATTAATATTAATTTTATTTAAATGCATCAAATCAAAAAAATTACAACATTAGATGATTAAAATAATTGTTTTGTTATTGATTTTATATGAATATCATAATAAAAAAATTAATAAAATTTTAAAAAAAAAACTAAAAACAAACACCATATGTTTCAAGATTTAGTTTAATAAAATAAAAAAAACTAAAATATAAAACCTTATAAAATATATATATTCCAAAATTTTATATGAAACTTGAAATATAAATTCAAAAAATTTAATATTTTTTATTCAGCACATTATTGGTTGGTGTATGACACTCAAGAGTGGGGTGAATTGAGTTCCAATAAAAATTTCTATTAAAAAGTTTATTTAAAAGATTCCCCCAATTTAAAATAAAACAGGCCAGTTAATCAAGGTAATAAAATTATAATATTTTGACTATTTAAATAGTTTCTCAAAGTAAAGTTTAGTTTTCTGAAATATAAGTTAAAATAGAGAAAAACTAAATTGAAAGACACAACGGATAAAACAAGTGGTTCATTCTCAAGACAAGACCTAATCCACTCCACTTGGTGATCAACTGTCGCCAAGATATATATGTATAAAGATTTTATCCACACCCTGGATCAGAGTTAACAATAGTACATAGGACTGTCCAGGTCATAAGACCTATTCCACTATTCTATATGTGAAAACTAACAACTAAGTTACACAGGACCTCTTCCACAATTATACATGGGTGAAATAAAGTGTAGAAAGATATTTGAGTGAGGATATCTTATATCCTTCAGTTTAATGCAGGAGATAGTGTGTGTGTTTTAATACAGATACACACACTGCTTAAAAAGTAATGAAAATAGTGCACAACAGAGAAAAGATAATGAGAAAGGATTAGCAATGCTTTGAGTGTTTTTCTATGCATCTCTGATCTTGTAGGATATAGAAACTATGATTTCTGAGTCCTCTTGTGAAAACAGAGTATCATGGGTCTCGTGTTCTGGTTTCCAGTTTGATGAGACGTTTATTGTACCTCTTTCTCTTCATAGATTTGCTACTATGAGGATGTTTGAGGTTCTGATCTACGGTAGTTCAGTCACCAGAAATCGATAGTTATTTTTGTTTTCTTTAGTGTATGTATTTTATGCTCTTTTTGTTACATGTAATCCACTGCTCGACTCTATATTTCAGCTCATGAACCACCACGTATTTTATCTTTGAAATGTCTTTGTTATGGCCGATAGGGATCATGATCTCCACACATCATACCTCATACTGTTTGCTGACAGGACTGAAAAAGATAATTTATTGTATTAGTGTCATTAAATAACTCAAATATAACTGCTAGAATCAACTTTTAAATTTAATTGAAAAAATACAAAAAACAAAAAAAGAAAAAGAAAAACGGTGTCACGGTTTGTCTTGAAACGGCGTCACTTGAAAAGGTGTCATATCTTTTATCAATTTTAGAACTGATAGCATGGTGTGATCGTAGCAGGTTCACGATAGCAGATCCTTTGTGAAATTTTTAATCGGTAGCATGGTTATGGGAGCAAGGGTTACGATAGTAAGTGTTACGGTAGAAAGTGTTACGGTAGCAAGTCCTTTACTAAATAAGGAACTGGTGGAACGGTGTCAGGGTTACAGCATTTGGGTTACATTGTATGTGTTACAGTGTCTGTGTTATAGTGTCTGTGTTATGGTGTCAGGGTTACGGTGTCTGGGTTATGGTGTCAGGGTTACGATTTCTGGGTTACGGTGTCAGGGACATAGCCAATTTTTCACACCAATGGTGAGACAGTGATCATAGAAACGATGTCTCATTCTTAGGCAAATATCTGTAAATTTTTTCAAGACGTAATACTCACATAATGGATTAGACATAAGAATTAGTATAATAAAACATAATAGAACAAGATAAATCATAGTTTACAAGGTCCATACATGATTTGTAAGATGTTAAACATGATTTTTGAGCATTAAAACATGAGGATTCCAACAATATCCCCCTTTTTAATGATCACAAATCATAGAATTTTTAATCCATATATTTTAATAATGAAAAGATATTGATCATATATGTGATAATCTATATAAAAATTTTTCTTCTACCAAGAATATTATTTATGTGATAAGCTGTATAAAAATTGTTCTTCTCCCAAAAATATTATTTTTCCATAAATTCATTTTCTTATTTCTCCCCTTTTGGGATTATCAAAAAAGATAATAAGAAAAATAAAATAAACACTGAATGAAGGTAATTAAGAAAATAAACAATAATAGTGCACATTGTATTGGATAGAAAGGTAGAGTTCATTGCATGCATGAGGCAAAATAAAATACATCCCTATCAAAATGAATCCTTCACTTCTCTTCGGCACCATCAGTCTTCTCTTTTCCCTTGGTAGAGATATCAATGGGAGCATATGTAGAGGTTGGAGAAGCAATAGGTCCAACTGTGAGAGAATGAAGAGGCACTCCTTCAAAAAAGATAGGGAAATATATGGTCTAGTGTATTATATAGGTAATGATTTCTCAATAATGATAGGTCTGATCTGGCTCAGAGCCTAAGATACAGGCATTGAAGTAGGAGCAAAGGTAGTGGATGAGGAAGGAGTAGTAGAAGGAATGAGACTCGGATGGAAGGGGGTAGCTGTAGGATCCATGATTACAATGCTTTGAATAAAGAGATAATTTTTCAATAATCTAATAAAATAATTGATGAATTCACCTCTATATTGCATAGCCTTTTCAAAATTATATTTATTATTAATAAAATCTTCCAAATTAGGTGTGAACTCTTTCATTTTAGGCACTTATTCCATAAAAGATTGAGTTACAGGGGGCATTGTGAGATTTTATGAAAGGTACTTGAAATGGCTAGTCAGTTGATGCTTTGTATATATCCTCTTAAAGTAGAAATTAGCCTTTTTAGTAATTTCATCATAAGTCGTAGAGGCTTCCTTTGAATACAGTCAAACCATGTCATGGACATGCTCACTATTTTGTACAATCTTGGAGAGGTTTTTCGAAATAGACTAACATTTTAAAAACTAAATCTATTCTTGAATCAATTTTCTGAGTACCGTACTGTCTGATTGTTGAGATGGTTGACTAGGTTTAGTAGGGTAAGAAGAATCTGAGATGACTATAAAGAGTGAATGAAGGCTCTTGATAATTGTGTCTAATGTGTTCTTAAAATCACCAGTCAACTCATCAATTGAGGATACCAATCCTTGAACTTAATTTTCCAACTTGTCATTGTTTTCAACTATCCTCTCAACAACAATAACCAAATTATGTTGGATTAGAGTCACAACTATTTTAGCGATTTTTTCAGAATCTTCTGTGTTGAAATGATCAACAGGGGGTTCAACAGTTTGAAATTACTTCTACATTTCCTTAATCACATATTTTAAAGATTCCACTTTCTCACTAAATTAATAATTTTCAATCCTAACTTCTTATATTTCATGCAGCATCCTTGGTTGGGTCTGCCATATAAGTTTATCCAAAATCATTCCATCATCCTTTTCACTTAGAAGAGTTTCAAGAGTAGGTTGAGATTTCAAAATATTTTCAAATACAGCCATCATACTTTCATAAAATACTTTTAAATCATCATGGCTTACAAATATAGGAGATTCTTGTGCAACCTCAGGTGCAGAAATTGAAACAACCTCTGGTTCCTTAGCAGGTATGACTTCTATTGTAGAAATGGGTTTAAATTGAAAATTTGTTGTGAGATCAATTCCTCTCACTGAAGCCAACTGAGAATCATAGACATAAAAGTATCTGGGAAATTTATACAAGGTGTCCTCAGGGATTATCTCAATAGGAACATGCACTTGAGTAATTTCCAAAATGGGATTTTTCTCCACCTTAATAGGTGCTTCTCTGTTGGGACTAAGAGACACAATATCTTCACCTAATTCCATCTCTTCCATTCTGGAAGGTCCATCCACTTCTTTAGATAACTAAAAATCTTGCTCCATCCTTTCCTTGGTAGAAATAATAACTTCTAGCTCCAATAATTCTTCTAAATGTTCCTCAGGAACAGTATGTTCCTCTAATACAGTATCTTGTATGTCTTCAGTAACAAATTCTTCAGCAACTTTAGAAACTTCATCAACATCATCAACTCCAAAAACTTCAAAAACTCTTGGGACAGGTAGGCTACTGTCTTCTTATTCTAAGACAATTCCTTCCTTAGGTGTAATGATGGCATCCTTAGTCTCCTCATCTTAGTATTTAACTAATTCATCTTGTTCCAAAACAGGGTCAGATATGTTCTTAGGTTTTGAAGGATTCTCAATTGGATTAAACTTCTCATACAATATTTCATTTTCTTCCACCCAAGACTTTTTTCAATGATTCCAGCTAATTTTTATCTTTTTGATTTTATCCTTAGAGATAAAAAAACTCATAATCCTAAATAACTTTTTTATTTGGTCCAACAATATTCCTGGATAACAACATTGAAGAAATAAATCTTGAATAAAATAGAGAGGTTGATTTTGAAGTGGTCTTGATTATATCACTAATGTGCAGAATTATGTACTTACATAAGTTGATTTTGTAGCCATTTTTTATAAGATTTATCAAAAATAAATATTTATACTTTAGGGTTTCAAAATCTACCTTCCTTAGAAAAATCAAATGTTTAATGAACTTGAATAGTATCCTTGTTTCTCCATCTAATTCTACTGCAATCGACCTTCTTCTCTTATCATTTTTATTAGTCTTCCCAACACCACTTCTAGGTTAACAACATCACTAGGAGGAGGAGTTCCTCACTAATGATCCTCATAAATTTATTCATGTATTATTTCAAGATAGGAAGCCCATAGCCTTGATGAAAAGGTACACCTTTGTCCATTTATCCAACTTCTAACAATGAAATCATCTATCGAGTCACAGGAGAACTGAATATACTGATAAAATTGGTATACAAGATTTGGATAGATGGGTCTCTTCTATTTAGTGAACCATTTCAACTATCCTTGCTCATCCAAAACTTTCAAAATCATTGACTTACTTGTTAGAAGTTACTTCGGAAAAACTTCTTTCTCTTTCACTACTGATCGATCAGTAAGGTATGGATTCAGCGGTCCCTCATGCATTATTTTTTTATCCTTTTTCACATTATTCTGAGACCTTTGATTCTCAGGATTCGATGAATATGGAAGCTTCATTCTAGGAATCCAATGTAGGTTCAAGAAGAAGGACGATTTGAAGGAGATCAACAGGTTCTAGAGAAATAGAGTTTGATTTCGAGGGTAGATTACTCAAGTGAAGTAAGAAGTGAAGTGACTGGTTTTTTATCATTTAGGGATTTCAATCATCACAAAAAAAATGTTCTATAAAATCAATAAAATAATCAACCCAGCAATTAAAAAAATTAAAAATAGAAATTTGATTCATTACGATGAAACCAGAATAGGTAGTCACAGTGTCGTCAAAACGGTGTGACGGTGCGACCGTATCATGGAGACAGCAAGTGTAAGATAGTAATTTTGAGACCGTAAGAGTGAGACTGTAAATTGTGAGATAGTAACTGTATGATTATAAATGTGAGACCATAAACTATGAGACAGTAAACCTTTCACTTAATTCTTATCATCCATAATTCATGTATGATGTAATTTATCCTTTCGGAATTTAATGGTTTGGTGAATATACCAGCAAGATGATATTCAGTGCCAATGAATTCAAAATTGATATCACCTTTTTGATAATTATATCTCAAAAAGTGATGCCTTATATAAATATGTTCAGTCCTGGAATGTGAAATAGGATTCTTTGAAATGTAAATAGCACTTGTATTGTCACAATTTATAGGTACATGTATGATCTGTTCAGGGTGATGCGGTCGGTTGCTGGTGTCTGTGGAGGGTGAGGAATAGAATGAGGCACGAAGGAGGACACTTGTCAGATGAGGTGATCATCATGTGGATAAGGAATCTGTTAGTTGATCTGGTTAGGGTGATGCGGAACTAGAATGAAGCCCCTTCAATGAGCCGATTTTGCTCGGGTTATAGGGTTGTCACCCACACCGAGAGAGGGAACAATTGGGTTTGCTGGTGACCCCCGAAAAACGGCCTGAAGATCAACACTGACGGGTCTTGTGTTCTGGGAAATATACGTGGTGGTGGGGTGGTGTGTGACACTAGCGGGTCTGTTTTCATGGCGTTTACTGTCAGGCTTGTATAGGGCTCTTCGTTGACGGAAGAAGCCATGGAAATGATTAAAGGGCTGAGGTTATGTCGACGTAGGGGCTTGGTTATTACGGAGGTGGAAACAAACTCATTGATTGTTCACAACTCTTTAAAAGTTAGTGGAAATCCACCTTGTGAGATTTACTATATCATCAGGAAGTGTGAAAGCATCCTCATCGAAAATACTAAAGTTTCACACACGTGGAGGGAAGGGAACAAAGTAGCGGATCATCTGGAAGCACTGGATTTCACTAGCTCAGAGAATGTGTGGGTTCATACTAGGAACAGCCTGAAGCCCCAAGGAGTGAATTTTATTAGAGGGGATTCCCTTGGCCTCCATTATTTCAGGACCCCCTAGGAGTGGGTCGGCTTGTCTTGTTTCACCTTTTTGTCTGTTTTTTTTCTTCTTCTTCTGTCTCCCCATCTTTGAATAAAAAATTACTTTATGATGATATCCATATTCTAGTAATGTGTGTTTCATCCACAAAATTTGGGCACAAAAACTACCAGTATCTAAGTATTCTACTTCAGCAGTAGATAATGAAACAAAATTTTGTTTCTTACTACACCATGATACTACAAACTTTCTTAAAACGTGACATGTTTCAGTGGTGATTTTTCTATCTAACTTACAACCACCAAAATCAGAATTTGAATAGCTAACTAAGTCAAATGATTTTCCTTTGGGATAAAAAACCCTAAATTGGTTGTATGTTTAAGGTATTTGAAAATCATTTAACAGCATTTAAATGAGAATCTTTGGGATTTTCTTGAAAATGTGCACACATGAAAACACTAAACATAATATCAGGCCAACTAGAAGTTAAGTAGAGTAAATTTCCAATCATTCCTCTATAAGTGGTTTGATCAAAAGATTTACCATTTTCATCAAGATCCAAATTATAGGTAGTGCACATTGGATTATGCCTATTTTTAGTGCTATCAAATCCAAAATGTTTTAGAATATATTTAGTATATTTGATTTGATTTAAAATAATACCTTCCTTATTCTAAAAAATTTGAAATCCAAGAAAGAATTTTAGTTCACCCATTAAAATCATTTCAAATTAATTTTTCATCATATATGAAAAAATTAATACATAAATATTTTTTTGAAGATCCAAAAATAATATTGTCAAGATAGATTTGAACAAATAAGACATCTTTAGAAAATTGTTTTATAAAAATATTAGGATCAGATATACCTTTTGTAAAACCTTTAGAAATAATAAAACTACTTAATCTATCATACCAAGATCTTAGAGCTTTATTTAAACCATATAAAGCTTTTGTTAATTTAAAAACATTATTTTGGAAAGTGAGGGTTTGTAAAACCATGGGGTTGTTCACCAAAAATATCCTAAACTATATAACCATTTAGGAATGCACTCTTGACATCCATTTGATATAGTTTTAAATTTAGATGTGCTGCATATAAAAGAAAGATTCTAATGGCTTCAAGTCTAGCTACTAGTGAAAAGGTTTCTTGATAGTCAATTCCTTCTTCTTGATTATAACCTTGTGCAACCAATCTATATTTGTTTCTAAATATGTTACTAGCTTCATCTAATTTGTTCTTGAACACCCATTTAGTGCCTATGGTCAAGGTGTCTTTAGATCTATCCACAAGTTTCCAAACTTTATTCCTTTCAAATTGATTTATCACCTATTGCATGTCCATCACCCAAAATTCATCATTTATAGCATCATTGATGTTTTTAGGTTAAAGTTGTGACAAGAAATATTGATGTTCAACCTGATTTCTAAGAGAAGCTCTAGTATGTGTTCCTTTATCTAAATCTCTAACAACAACATCTAAAGGATGGTTCTTAAGGGTTCTAATAGCTCTAGAAAACGAAGGACTAGTAATTTCAGGTTCTTCAACAAGTTCGGGATCATTATTTCTTGAATATAGAGAATTTATAGAACTTGAAGTTTTAACATATTTATTCATAAGATGGTCAGAATGTTTTTCATTAATGTTCAGATTTTACATATCATCTTCAAGATTCTCAAGGGAGGTCTTAGGTTCATGTGGATCTATTTCATAAAATTTGACATGTATAGATTCTTCCACACATTTGGTTCTTTTGTTAAAGACTTTATAGGCTTTACTAGAGATTGAATATCCTAGAAAAATTACTTCATCACACTTGGAGGAAAACTTTTCCAGATTATCCTTAGTGTTAAGGATATAGACTTTGCAAAAAAACTTTGAAGTAATTAACCTTGGGTTTTATATTGTTACACAACTCATAAGGAGTTATTTTATGAATAGTTTTGATTTAAAATCTATTAAGAATATAGCATACTGTATTTACAGCTTCATCCCAAAAGTAAACAGGTAATTCATACTCACTAAGCATTGTTCTAATAATTTCTTGTAAAGTTCTATTTCTTCTTTCTACAACTCCATTTTTTTGAGGTGTCCTAGGGGAAGATAATTTATGACTATAGCCATTTTGTGAGAAAAAGGATTCAAACTCTTGGTTTTTAAACTCACTAACATGGTTACTTCTTAGATATGTTATCCTAAGTTCACTAAGATTTTCTACAGTCCTAGCATACTTTCTAAAATGAGAGAAATCTTCACTTCTGTGAGCCAGGAAGAAGGTACAAGTATACCTAGAGTAGTCATCTACAAGAACATAAACATAGTTCTTCCTATTTAAACTAGAAACTATAGATTGTCTAAAAAAATCTATATGAACCTACTAAAGAGGTTGAGAAGTTGAAACTTCTTTCTTTAGTTCAAAATATATTTTGTGTTGTTTACCCTTTTGACAGAGATTATAGACTTTGTTATTTGGAAACTCAAGTTTGGGTAGTTCCTTGACTAAACCTTTTCTAATAATATTTGTAAGGGAGTTTATATTGCAATGTCCTAGTATTTTATGCCAAATCCAAGACTCTTTTTGAAATACACTTAAGCATGAAACATTTTGAGAAAAAAGGAATCTAAGTTAACAGTATAAACATTTTCATTTCTAAAAGAAGAAAATATTAGTTTATTTTTAGAGTTAAAAACATTACAAGAATCATTTTAAAATTTAACATGAAATCCATAATCACTTAGCTATGATATAATAAGAATATTATATTTCAATCCTTCAACAAAAAGTACTTTATAAATTAAAACTAAGCTATATTTATCAATATGGTTTAATCCAATTGTTTTTCCTTTAGCATTGTCACCAAAAGAGATATGCCCACCATAAATATTTATTAAATTATTTAAGAATGAGTAATATAATGTCATTTTTCTTAAAAATAAACTATCCAAGTACCATAATCTTTTACCATAGCTCTTCAAACAGCTTTCATCAGATTTTTTTTCATAAAACACATATTGGCTTTGTCATAATTTTCATCATGTGAAGACTCTGATCCACTTGAGCTATCCTCATAAGAACTTCAAGTTGCCTTCATGTCCTTTTTATACTTTCTATATTTTTACTCATACCTCTTCTTATATTTTATATTAGGTTAATTATCCTTTACATGTCCCTTTATCTTACATTTACAATATACTATTTCATCAAATTTGTCACTTCTTTTCTAACCCGTCTTCCAGTTTCCCTTGTGATCATATCTTCCTTTGAAGTTAGGCTTTCTAAAAAATTTCTTTCTTTTATGAAACTTATTAAATCTTATAGCTAATTGATCTATTTCTTCATCACTGTTTGGTGATGATTTTTCACTACTAGAACTTTTTATAGGGGTTTGTAATTTCTCATTTTCCTTGTGTTTAGAGGTAGTAGTCTTCAATTCTGCATATTTACTTTTGGGATCATCCTCCTCTTATTTTTTGACTTTTAATTATTCTTCATACATCATCAAATTTCCTCTTAACTCCTTGAATGGTAGCTTACTAATATCATAAGATTCTCTAATTGAGACATAGGTCCCTCTCCATCTATCTGGTAAGCTTATGAGTATTCTCATAATTTTCTATTTGGTTGTAATATCTCTTCCCTGAGAGATCATTGTATTAAAATTTTCATTAAACCTGATATACATATCAGAAATAGTCTCATTAGGAATTATTTTTAAGTTTTCATATTTAATATTATATGTGTTAAGTCTCATTTCCTTAACACTAGAGGTTCCTTCATGTGAAACAGATAAAGTATCCCAAATTTCATGGGTTTTTTTACATGAAAAAATTATTTTAAACTCTTCATTTCCTAAAGAAAATTATAAGGCATTAATATATTTACAATTATTATTATAAGTATTCTTAGTTGGGTCATCCCAAGTGTCCCTATCAGTAGAAGGAATCGTATATTCATCTATAATTAAAGACCAAATCTCAAAACCTAAACTTTATAAGTACATTTTCATTTTAATTTTCCATTGTGAGTAATAAGTTCCATTAAATAATGGAGGTATTTTGGTAGCATGACCTTTCAATATATTATCCATGATAAAGAAATAGGCTTTTAAAGAAATGGAAATTTATAACTAAAAGAAATTTAAAGATCTTTAAAACACAACTACAATCACAGTTGAAAAATATTTTAAACAGATTTATAATTTAAAATTTTGAAAATAGGGATATTAAAAACTCCTCTAATACCAAATTTTGGTTGAAGTAGAACACTCAAGAGGGGGTTGAATTGAGTTACCATAAAAAAATTTGTTAAAAATTTTATTTAGAAGATTCCACCAATTTAAAATAAAATAGACCAGTTAATCAAGGTAATAAAATTACAACAGTTTGACTATTCAAATAGTTTCTTAAAAGATTAATTAATTCTCAGTTATAACAATATGATATACTGATACAAATTTTTAATCTAATATAATAAGTAAAAATAGTTATAACTACTATCTAATAATAACTATCAAAGTGAAGTTTAGTTTTCTAAAATATAAGTTAAAACCATGAAAAACTATATTGAAAGACATAGTGGATAAAATAAGTGGTTTAGTCTCAATTAGAGACCTAATCTACTCCAATTAGTGATCACATACCACCAAGAAATATATATATATATAAATCTTTGATCCACACCCTAGATCGAGGTTAACAATATTACACAGTACTATATAGGTCGCATGACCTCTTCCACTATTCTATGTGGGAAAACTAACAGCCAGGTCACATAGTACCTCTTACACATTTATATGTGGGTGAAACAAAGTTTTGAAAGATATTTGAGTGAGTATATCTTGTATCCTCTAGTTTAATACAGGAGATAGTGTGCGTTTTAATAAAGATACACACACTGCTCGAAAAGTAATAAAAACAGTACACAACAGAGAAAAGATAATGGGAAAGGATTAGAAATTCTCTGAGTATTGTTATATTAATCTCTAGACTTGTAGTATGTAGCAGATTTGAATTTAGAGTCCTCTTGTGAAAATAGAGTATCATGGGTCTCGTGTTCTGGATTCTAGTTCAATAAGATGTGTATTATAACTCTTGTTCTTCTTAGAGTTGATACTAAGAGTATGTTTAAGGTTCTGATCTACATCATTTCAGTTGCCAGGAATCGATATTTCTTCATGTGTTCTTCAGTGTATGTATTTTCTGCTCTTTTTGTTACATGTAATCCACTACTCGACTCTATATTTCAGCTCATGCACCACCACGTATTTTATCTTCGGGATGTCTTTTTTATGGACAACAGGGAGCATGATCTCCACACCTTGTACCTCATACTGCTTGCTAATAGGACTACAATAGATAATTTATTATATCAGTGTCATTAAATGACTCAAATATGACTATTATAATAAAATTTTAAATTAAATTGAAAAAGGACAGAAACGAAAAAATGGTTAAAGAACGGTGTCACAATTTGTCTTGAAATGGTGTCACCGGAAATGGTGTCATATCCTTTGTCAATTTTGGAACTGGTAGCATGGTGTGACAATAGCAGGTTCACAGTAGCATATCCTTTATGATGTTTGAAACTGGTAATATGGTCACGGTAGCAAGGGTTATGATAGCAAGTGTTATGGCAGCAAGTGTTATGATAGCAAGTCCTTTGCTAAATCAGGAACTGGTGGAACTGTGTCAGGGTTATGGTATATGGGTTACAGTGTCTAGGTTATAGTGTTTGGGTTATGGTGTTATTGTTATGGTGTTTGGGTTATGCTGTCAGGGTTACGGTGTCTCTGTTACGGGGTTAGGGGCTTATCTAATTTTTAACACCAATGGTGAGGCAGTGATCATAGAAGTGGTGTCTCATACTTAGGCAAATATCTGTAAATTTTTTCAAGAAGTAATAGTCAAAAAATGGATTAGACTTAATAATTATTACAATAAAACATAATATAACAAGATAAACCATACTTTACAAGGTCCATACATGATTTTTCATATGTTAAATTAAAACATGAGGAGTCAAACACACATAATATATATTTTTTATGACTTTATTAAAGAAAAATAATCAAAAAATTAATATAAAAAATAAACAGATTATGTTATGATACATAAAAAATATTTAAAACAAACAACATAATTTAAAATTAAACGATAGTTTCAAAATAATATTTATAAACATTTAAAATTTAATAAATTTATAACATGATTTATCAAGATAGAATAAAATTCTATACAATATAGATTTCATTTTTAAAAAAAATTAATTTTTAAACAAAAAATAATAATAGATTATGAAGAAGAATTACTAATCATAAATATTATGATATTAAAATTTGACAACATATGTTTTAAATTTCATATAAAATTTATAATAAGAATATATGAAAAATCATGTTTTTTATAAAATAAAAAACAAAAATGAATTCACATTAGATTTAATAATAGATTGAAACATTAATAAAAGAATTTATAAAGAGCATAAAATGGATCATTTTTGTGAGAATATTTTGATTATGACTCCAAAAGACATTGATTGTCTTGAAAGAATAATTATTATCTTATATCAGAAAATTAAAAAGATATTAAAGATATTTATAACTTATTAAAAGTTAATATAATTAAAGTTTTTAATTGACTATATTTCATATTTAATCATTAGGATAATTCTATGAGAGAGAGATATACATCCTCTCCCAATCCTATGACCCTAAATCCTATTGGAAATTAATTTTGTCTACCTCAAAATACATTCCTTAATATCAATTGATGGCTAATGAAACCATGGCCCAAAGTAACTTTGGTAATATTTATTATTCCATTAGTGAGTTTTTATTCTATTTAGAATAAAATTATATGGTTGAAATCTATATCTTTTTTTGGAGGGAATAAAATTTGATCATACCCATTGATGATATTCTGGATAAATTGATTCTTCATAGTCCTTCTATATGTGTTTTTAATAATAGTTATGCTAAAACTATTAATCATCAGTTTCTTTACTATTTTTTTCCCATTGAATTTGGATTTTATTTTTTAAGAATGTCTATTTTTATTTATTTTATTTTTTTACTTATCATTATTCCATAAGGTTTAATATTTTCTACCTTCAATGGTAAAGAAATTCTAATGGCCAAAACTAGAAAGTTTTTTCTACAATAATCATGATTATTATAAATTGTAGGCTTTAAAACACTCATAATAACCTCATTCATGAGAGAGGAACTCTAAACTATATTGTAGTGATTTATGATATCTTTTATTGTTTTCATTTTATCTCTTAATTAAAGTTTTTAATAATGTTGAGAAATCAGGCCTTCCTATCTAATAATTTTTTTAAAAATACATTGTTATATTTACATATATTCATTGTATCTCCAACATGGTTGGTTTATCAAGCTATTCACTAGACTGTCCCACCTAAAGGATTCATTAAAATTAATATTTATGCATATTATATCCATTCTCTTTTATGGATTTCTTCAATTGTTCAATATGATAAATGAAATTTGATTTTGTCTCCCATGGAAAAATTGTCTCTGTTTTGGCCTTACAAGATGAGGTCCATTCCTATCTCCATGAATTACAGTGTGTTAATAATAATATATCATGTTATAAAATCATTGAAATTGTATCTCTTTTTTTTCAATTCATTGCAAAAAAAATAGGATGACACCCGATCTTCTTTTCTATCTCATTTCTATCTTGGAAAAGATTTTGGATTTGGTTCATGATTTTTATACTTCAAGGAAGGTGAACACTAAGGAGAATTATTTGGAAAATAGGATTAGAACCATGATTATGGATACTACATAGAATAAATTTATCAAATGTGAATTCCTACACTTCACATTTTGGATATTCTTGACCGAACAACACCCAAAAATATATACAAACACCTGGAAGTACAAAGGAAAAATCTAGAACACAAGAGAGAATTTTTGCACTAAAGAATATGGTTTCACTTATTTTGGTATTTTCTTTACTTTATATACACACACAAAATAGAAAATGTATTTACAATGTAATTAAAAAATATGGTAGTCTTAATGATACCAAACCATGTTGAGCCATAAAGTGGTCAAACTGTATTAAATAATAATAAAATTAAAGAATGGAAATAATAGGGGAGAAAAATTAATAGTGAAATTAATCAACATATTAAAAAATTTCACCCAATTTCTATCACATTCACCAAATCTCAACTATGTCAATCTTTATGTGTAGGTCCTGGAACTTGGAACAATCAAGTGACTTCATGAGAATTTTTTTGAGATTCTCCTCAGTGTGATAGTTCTCAAGAATGATCTTTACTCCATTAATGAACTCCCCTATAAAATGGAATTAGATTTTTATGTTATTTCTTAGGTCATGGAAGATATGGTTCTTTCTCAATATAATGGTGGACTTGTTGTCCACTTTGATCCTTAGCGCCTTGAGGTTTGAGTGGAGAAATTATCCTAACATCTGAGCCAACTAGATACCATATAATGTTGCAGTCATTACATCAATGTACTTCTATTTTCATGAAGACAATTCCACCACCTTATACTTCTGTTATTTACATGTGATGTGATTATTTCCAAGGAATAAGAACACCCCATTGGTTCTATTTCAGTTTTCAATATCATTGGCCATGCCAATATCACTAAAGCCCGATAAGTTCAACTAATTGTTTACCTTCCTTGCATAGTGGACTCCATAGTTACATATCCAAGTGATGTAGTGAAATAGGTGCTTGACTATGTCCATTTCATGACCCAAACTAATGGGGATCAAGCCATAGATACCCCATTCCCACCTCCATAGGCCAGGGGGTGGTAATAATTATTGAAATGCCTAACTAATATGGTAGGCCTTTTCCTAAGTACTTGTACATAATAACACAACCATATCCATACAGAAGTGCAAAGGAATAATAATAAAATATTAAACATATATAGAATAAACCATTTATGTAAAACCACTATGAAATATAAGAGTACAATAGTATAATCTGAAGAGAAAAGGGGAAAATAAAAATTCGACCATAGAGATGTCCCGAACTATTTAAAACTGGAAATGTAAATGTTGAGAGATCCTAGTTCCATATCTCTAAGCCCCAATCACTGTATGCAGTCTAATGATCTAGGGTATCCCTATGGTCCTTTTTAATCACCACCAACATGTCTATGGTCTACATAAGATGCGACACATGTGGGAAAATCCCATTCATTGGTGAGTATATACATACCTAGTAGGACGCCATGAAAGATGAAGGGGGTAGTAAGAGACACGATATAAGTATAAATCTCAATCCATATAAAGATAGAAATGAAAACCAATCAACATGGATATCTACTCATAAAAGAAACCCAAATGAGAGAGAAATGGGATCTCCATCTCACAACCTAGCCTAGTAAAAGAGTCTTCCATCGGTTCTAGAGGTCCATCAACAATTCCTAGCACCTCATGCATCTGTACAGTAGAAGAATCCATGTCAATACACACCATTCCATATTTTTTTCATGGTTGAGGGGGAATAATCTCTAGGTAGAGGAACCATACCCTCGTAAAAATGGAAGGGTTCCACTCTAATGGTATAGGACTCATGCCCTGACTCTGTATGAGGGTTCCACTCTGATGGTAGAGGAACCATGCCCTAACTCTGTAGGAAGGTTCCACTCTAATGGTATAGGAACCATGCCTTGAATTTACCTGAGGGTTCCATTATAATGGTAGAGGAACCATTACCTGACTCCATAATAGGGTTCCACTTTGATAGTAGATAAATAAATAGATAAAATATGCCTTGATATAGTAGGAGGTTTCAACTATATGGGTAGAGGGCACATTCCCTATCCTAGTGGGAGGGTTCCACTATAAGGGTAGAGGTCCCATGCTAGCAGAAGAGTTCCACTCTAATGGGTAGAGGACCCATTCCCTATCCCAGCAAGAGGGTTCCACTCTAATGATCTCATCCAATCACTATTATTGTCAAGTTTCACCTAAAGAAGTTTCAAACTCATAACGTCTTTCATAATATCTCAAAATACACTAAGAATTCCAATATAACATTATACATGGAAAACACTTAGGATAGGATACTCATAGTACCAAATCCGAGTCCAAATGAAGGATATGCAAGAGGTAGAATTTTCTTCCAAAAGGGGGGCACACATCTTGTAAGGGGAGCCACACGGCATGTGGTCCCACCCTACTGACTGGCCATGTGTTTGCCATTAAATGCCTCACTGGACATGTACCCCTACACAACGTGTAAGGTAACTGCACGACATGTCTCATTCACCTAGGGCCAAGTTTTTTTCTCTTAGTCATGCCCATGTCACTCAAGTCGTGTTCATGTACACTGGTTGTGTGCCTAGTCATTCCTGTGTCCATGTACTCTCAGAGTACACATTGATTCACCAGCACTGGTTCACACTATGTGTGGGGATCCCACATGATTTATGATATTTAACTCACCCATAAACCCTAGTATCCATAGCTAGGGTCCTACAAACCATGTGTTCTTTAGACTATACATCATGTTGTCGAGTTTTTCACAGAATCTCATATCTACTCTAAATATCTCAGATCAAGCTTCTCCATGACAAATCCTACCATTGGACCACCTAGGATCTATGGAAACTTCCACCAATCATCATTTCCATCCCTCCAGTGTCCAAAAATTGTATCCCCAACCCTTACTCATGATGTCGTTGCCACCACAAATGCCTCATGTCATCGTTGTCTTGGATTCGAATCCAAGATCTAATAATCCATCTATGTTGCCCATAAACCATCCTAATATCATCATCCTAATCATTTCACATGAATCTTCCAAAAATATAGGGCTACAACCACACTTGATATCACCCATAAATGTTGAACTGTGGTCCTCATAGTCCAACTATGAAGAACGTGGAGAAGGATGGGAGAAAATAATATGAAACAAGGTTAAAAAAATCATTGACCAATTTTTATTGGAAAAAAATATATATCAAAGAAGATTGGGTGATAAAATCATGGAACAATGGGATAATTTGAATAAATAGATTAAATAACTAATTTAATTTGAAAAGGTCTCGTGTGAAGGTTTCAATTTAATGCAGGTCAAAGAAATAGAAATGACCATTCTCAATATTTTAATCATAAGGCTGGAATCTAAAAATGATGATTTCTACCATGATTCAAATCAATCATTGGTGAATAAATCTACTTCCAAAAAAGGAGTAAGATCTATTGTGCTCGTTACACCTCAATTCACCTTGATCTGGTTGTTGATCATCACACAATCTTAATCTTCCAATGAATAATGATGGATCCTCCTCTCAAAAATCCCAAGGTTATGCAGATAACCCTAGAAATCCTCCATAATAGATTATTTATAGTAGTAATTATGTTTAGTTCCTTTAATAAAATAAATTATTTACTTTATTTAAACTAACCTACCAATGAATTCTTTATCCAAACACCTCACACTGACTAAATTTAGGTCACTCCTAGGGTAAACTTCACATTCTGTATTCAAATGTGGTCTCATATTTTCAATAAGATACTACATTTATGAGATATATAATTTTTTCTAAAAACTATTCACAAAAATATAAAATATATTTAAAAATTTTATAAAATTTATTCCCCAAAAATTGGGCCTCGAAATCATGCACTGTCTCAGCATCTGGATCAAAAAATATTTCTAGAAATACTTAAAAATTTTACAGTGAAAAAATAGGGTCTCTATATTATTCCCTATTTCATGATTATCATCCTTGAAAAGAAAAACTAACCAAAAAGGTTGAGATACTAAGCCATCATTTGGACATCCACTCCCAGGAGCTCTCATGCATGCTCTCATGCTGCCACAACACACGAACCAAGGGAATGGTCTATCCACATAGGGTCCTCTCCTACCGATCCTCGATCTTCATCAGGTGATATATGAAAGTGGATTCATCCTCAATGTCCAGATCTCTCCATCCAATAACATGTGTGGGATCATGCACATATCTCCTCAACTACAACACATATAATACATCATGTACCCACTCCATCTATGTGGGTAGGGAAAGGTAGTAGGCAACCTCTCCAACCCTCTATAGGATCTCAAATGGACCTATGAACCTCGAGTATAACTTTTCTCCCTAGAAGAATCTCTTAAATCCTCTTCATGGGGAGACTCTCAGAAAAATGTGGTCTACCCTCTCAAACTCCAGGGGAATACGATGTTGATTTGTATAATATTTCTACCTTCTATGGGTTGTTCTCATCTACTCATGGATCACCTAGAGCTTCTCTATTTTCTTATGAACCATATCGGCCTTAATAAGAGACACCTCACTAATCTCAGTCTAGTATAAGGGTAACCTTTATGATATTCCATACAGGGGATAAAAAGGTTTAATGGTGATGTTACAATGGTAGCTATTATTATAATAAGACTCTACCATGGGAAAGTGATCCTACCAGATTCAGATGAAGTCTAACATGAAATCCATCGAGATATCCTCTAGAACCTAGATAGTACGCTCGATCTACCCATTTTTTGGGGGTGAAAGGATGTACTCATCCTCATATGGGTCCCAAATTCCTCTTGCATATCTCTCATAGACATTATGAATGTCATGCTTCACGATCATATATAATCATTGAGGGAACCTCATAAAGTTGAATGATCTCCCATATGTACAACTACCCAAACTCTCCACAAAACTCCTCTCCCTGATATAAAGTAAGTGCACTGACTTTGTAAGTCTGTCAACTATAACCCATATGGAATCATGGTCTCTCACTATCCACATAATCCCTATCACAAATTCTATGGATATGTCATCTCATTTACACTCTGGGATCTCAAGAGTCTGCAACAAACCTGTCAAAACCTGGTGCTCAGCCTTCACCTATTGACATGTGAGGCACCAAAAGACAAATGCATCAACATTTTTCCTCATGTCAGCCCCCAAAAACTAACACTAAAGGTCTCTATGAATCTTACCCACACTATAATGTACAACCAAAGTAGATTTAGGAAACTATATCATCAAATCCACCCACATCATGACTATGACCACCATCCATCCCTAGAAATTGATGACATGATTTCCTCCTTTAGAAAATATATCTGGTGAATCTCATGAAGATATTTGGTCATGTAAGACCTCATAGTCAATGTATCCCAACTGGGACTCTCTTGCATGATAGAGGAGTGGAGGATTCAACACCATTGACTAAAGAAAATTTTCACCCTCCTCCTCAACTAGGGTTATCTTCAAGGAAGGAAACTACTAAAATGCCTCCTGCACCAAATGAGTTTGGGACTTCTTGCTAAGGGAATATTCCACCAAATTTCCCTTCCCATGAGTATCAAGTATACCAAAGTAATAGTCCTATAGGAACTCCAACCAGTGACTCTATATTAGGTTAAATTATCTCTTCATGAAGACATACCAGAGACTCTAATAGTCTAAGTAAACAACAAATAACTCTCCTATAAGATAGTGCATCTACATCCTTAGATAAAATACTACCACTACTAGCTATAGGTCAAGAGTCACTTAGTTTTTCTCATGGGGTATCAACTACCTTGACCCTTGTGTGATAACTATCTACCTCTTTATGAACATGTAGCTAATCCTATCTCTAAAGACATCAAAATATACTATGTAATCAACACTCATATCTAAATCAATCTCTAAACCCATTTCTTTTCATGGGTTATGATATGATGTATGTTTTTTTATCTTGTTGAGCATATAAATATAGTTTTAATTATGATATGGGTGGGTAATATATCTCTCTCTAATGCATTGGGTAGTGGTTTACATCTCATGAGACATAAAGGACCAGAATAAGGAGTAAACTTTGTTCAGTAAGGGACTTTTTCCACTATGATGGTATTGGTAGTGAACCTTGACTATTATGATGTTTTGGGGATTGAACCCATTCCAATATTATAGTCTTGGTAGTGATCTTTGACTAATATAGAAATTATTTTCAATGCTTATGTGTATTCAAAAAATCTATGTCTAATTCCAATGTAATGCTCACATAGATCATATCCTTTGATTATATTATAATTTATGTCTTATTAACTGATGATATTTATTATATGATTCAATATTATGATCTTTGATATGTAGATTATGGTTTTAAACTATTTTTCTCATGTCCTCATACACTTATTCTCATGTTATACTTATGTATCTCCCTTATATACCCTTACTAAGCACCTAGTCTCACCATTTCATATGATTACTTTCCCCAGGTTATGAAGAAAGGTATTATTTATGATATTTATAAGAAGGGTGTTAGTTATGAAGAATATAGTGGGAGACGGCATGGCTCTCTTATGGACCAGTTTTTATATTTCCATTTTTTCAAAGGAAATAAACTATTATGATCTTCAGGCATGTGTTTGTGTATTGTAATGAATATTCATAAAAAATGATGTAATATTTATGTATGATAATAATGAGACACTATAAAATGACTAATAATAAGTTTTATTCAAAAATTATAGATAGATGCATCAATTATTCATTGTGATATAGAGAAAATTTTCCCTCCATCATTTTTTACATGTACGTTACATCTGACTTTTATCTTCCCATAGAAGTTCTTTTTGGTTGTCCTATTTCGAGTCACTGGATGTATAGGATATAAAGAATGATGTCTAAATTGAAATATTATGTGAGAAATAAATATAATCTTGAATTCTATATTGTGAAAGGATATTTAGAATAATAATTCATGGATTTCTATTCATCATACTTGGATAATGTCACTATAAGGTCTAATCAACTAATGAGAATTGAAGATCAACAATATGATCCCATTGAGCTTGTATTTCCTTCACTAAACAAAACAGGGGATATCTAGATCATACTAATTATGTAATTTGAGTAGGGAATAGTGATAAATGGTTCATTGTACAATATTATTCAATTATGGTGTGATAGATGATTACATCAAGTAAGTAAACTAATAAATATTCATTTTTTCATTGTGTGATTTTTTATAATGTCTAAAATTTTAAAGATTTTATATTTGTAGAATATATTTAGAATTTATAAAAAGGATTAATTATTATTTATCTATTAAGAGGAAGGAACAATTTAACAATAAATAATTTACTTCTTAGTTAATTGAAAATGTAATATATTTCTTTTTTTCATAACTTAATTATAGGTATCTATTTAATATTTTATGTTAGCATCTTTCAGGTTCTAATTTTACCATTGAATTTTGTATCAAATGAAATAAGGTCATTTTCATTTGGTCTAAACAATGTGGTATATGATTTTAATTAAATGGTTTTCAATGGATTTAAATTTTTTATAAATAGTTGTTTAACCAAAATGGAAATATATAATGATGGTTTCCTAATAAGAATAATAACATAATGTTATGGAAGTGCATCAGACAAGAAACCTTAATCATAAAATATATCATATTATGGGGTTGTTGAAAAAATAATTTTATTAGATTACTATGAACATGGTCATGTCACAATGATTAAATAAAAGTAGTTTGATTAAATTACATGGAAAGGTATTCATATAGACTAATATTTATTTAGAGTGATGGACATGAATCATCAGCTTCATACTGATGACCCCTATATTTTTTGAAAAGGTTGGGGTCAAAATCTCATTTTTATTATTAAATCAATGAAAATACATCATTTGTCTGGGTAGAGGGAGACCCATTACATATCCTGAAGGCCCATGGGCATGAAAGCCCATTTTTTGACCCAAAGGGACCTCCTATGAATAGTACTGCTATAGTACACGGGCTGCTATAGTGATGTTTTGGATAAAGCTATCGATGTTTATTCAAATTTTTCATTTGATGACATATATGATTCAATTTATAAAACATAATGTGAACTAGAAATTATAACAAAGTACACATAGTGTTGACACATTTTTAAGTATTTACTTGATATTATTGCAATATTGTATGTATTATTTTAACTTTTATACATAGTATCAAATTAATTTTTTTAATTACATTTTGAAAATTTCAAATAAATTTTTATTATGGTAATCAAATATGAAAATATAATAAAATTATAATTTTTATTTTGATAAATCCTTACATTAAATAACATTTTGTATCTTTTAATTTGTTTTTGAAGTCAAACAGTTGTATTATTTAATATTTGATTTATTTTTATTTTTATTAGACTATTATTTTGAATTATTATGTTAATATAACTATTTATGAAGACGTTATAAGTAGAGAAATGAAGATAAATGAATAGTGAATTATAGATTTAGGCATGCCTCCTATGATCACCATTATAAGTACATTTTATGTTTGGATATTATGTTCTTTTACATTATTTATCTATTTATAATTTGTTTTCTTTTATTGACCATGTTATTTTATGATACTTAATAGAGGAGTGATTAAATTATATTGTGGTTCCTGAAAGTATGGTGGGGGTTGTCGATACGACTGATTCTACAGTTTAGCCTACAATTATGTCGCTTCATTCACCAAGAGGTCATCTATTTCATCTTATAATTATTCCATTTTAGTCACTAGTATATCATCCTCTAATTATGTCATCTCCTTATATTATATGCCCACATTTTCCATATTCTTTTTTGCATGTACCCATGTAGGATGGTAGTATTCAAACTCGCATCCCTTCTTATTACTCATTCCCCTCATCCATTGTACAAGGAACTATTCATCCATATATCCCACCACTATATCCATATCCACCTTCATCTATACAAGGTTATCCCCAAATATTTTTTCCCTCCATAAATACATTTATCTTCATCGACAATACATAATAATCCTACTATAGATATACCACCACCCATAGAGGATATTGCCCCACCTCCAAACGTAGCACTCCATGGGATAGAAAATCCCCCATTTACATGTATGTGTTTAAACATTACCTATAGTGATTAGTGATAAATTCATATATATTATTTTCCATTACTAATAGTTTATTTTTTATGATTAGTTTCATCCTTTACCAGATGATGAGGTCACACAGAAATATGAGAGGTTTAAAATCGATACACATATATTATGATTTAATATGATAAGGATAGTGCAATCATTGGGAAAAAATTTAAGGAATGTGAAAGTTTTATGAGTACACATGCTAAAAACAGAAATATCATTCTAGTTCAAGCAATAACTTAGAGGAAAACATGATACTAAATAATTTCTGGAAGATCACATTTTTAGAGAAAAGAAAAAAATGAGTGATGAGGAAAAAAAGGAGAAAATGAAAAAGGATAGAATGATGTAAAATAGAGGATGAGAGAATAAATGAAATGGGGATCCAAGAAAAATCAAGAGTAAAAAAAGATTTTAGAGGAGAGAAAAGTGTGATTTTGGAAAAAAAGTGTGAGGTTAAGGAATCTTTGATTTCTCAACAAAATCTCTTAGTACTTATGTACAAAGAGGTGATGTTGAACACTAATGAATTAACATATCCTTTTCCACATGTTGTTAAGTCTTTGTTGAAGGAATTTGAAGATGTGTTTCCCGAAGAGGTGTCTCCTGGTTTTCCACCCATTATAGGTATTGAACATAAAATTGACCTCATACCTAGAGCATCACTATCGAACCGACCTGCAAATCGCAACAACCCGAAAGAGACAAAAGAGATTCAAAGGAAAAGTTCAAGAGCTGTTGGATGTGGGATATGTTAGAGAGAGACTTAGTCCTTGTGAGGTACCGGTGCTTCTAGTACCAAAGAAGTATAGAACATGGAGGATGTTCATTGACTACAGATCCATCAATAACATCACAGTCAGGTATCATCATCTTATCCCTTGGTTAGATGATATTCTAGATGAATTAAATGAAACTATTTTCTCAAAAATTGATTTAATAAGTGGCTACCATAAAATTAGGATGAAAGAAGGAGATGAGTGTAAAACTGCATTTAATAAAAAACATGGACTTCATGAATTGTTAGTCATGCCCTTTGGTCTCACCAATCCACCTATCACATTTATGAGGTTAATGAATCACGTCTTACGTGCATATATTGGAAAATTTGTGGTAGTTTACTTCGATGATAATCTAGTGTATAGTAGGATTTTTCATGAACATATAAATCACTTAAGAAAATTCCCATAGGTGTTAAGGAAAGAAAAATTGTTTGGAAACATTAATAACTGTGTTTTTTGCCTCAATAAGATTGTTTTCCTTGGATTTTTTGTGAGAGGTAATGGAGTTGAAGTTAACACTGAGAAGATCAAAGCAATACAAGAATGGACAACTCCGGCCTCCATTGGGCAGGTAAGAAGTTTTCATGGACTTGATATTTTTTATAGGAGATTTTTGAAGGACTTTAGAACACTAGCAGTTCCATTGAATTAATTGACAAAGAAGAATTTTCCTTTCAAATGGGGGAAAACTCAAGAGAAATCCTTTTATGCGCTTAAGGAGAGACTCACCCATTCCCCTCTACTTGCACTTCCGGACTTTGGTAAGACATTTTAAATTGAATGTGATGCAAGAGGAATTGGCATAGTAGGAGTACTCATGCAAGAAGGTAAGCCTATTGCTTTCTTTAGTGAGAAGTTAAATGGCCAAACCTTAAACTATGCTACATATGATAAAGAGTTGTATGCATTGTTTAGGGTTCTAGAAACATGGAAACATTATCTTTGGCCTAAATAATTTGTGATCCATTCCGATCACAAGCCTCTTAAGTATCTCAGGATCCAAAATAAACTAAATATGAGACATGCTAGATGGCTGTAATTCATTGAATCATTTTTATATGTCATCAAGCATAAAAAGGGTAAAGAAAATACTATGGCAGATACACTTTCATGTAGATATTCTCTTTTATCCTTGTTGGATTCAAAACTCCTTGGATTTGAATGAATTAAGGAATTTTATGCTATATATAGTGATTTTAGTGAACCATATGGACATTGAAAACCAGGATTTAGTTGGGAAATTTTTTATTTACATAATGGATTCTTATTCCGGATTGATAAGCTTTGTATTCCCAATTGCTCTATCCATTTACTTTTACTAAAGGAGTCACGTTCTGGTGGGTTAATGGGACATTTTGGTGTTGCAAAAACTTTAATTATTCTTCATGAGCATTTTTATTGGCCTAGGATATCTAAAGATGTTGAAAAATTTGGGGGAAAGTGCACTGTTTTCCATAAATCCAAATCAAAACTGAACCCACATGTATTATATCTTCCTCTCCCAATCCCCAAAAACCCTTGGAAGGACATATCAATGGACTTTATTGTAGGGTTACCAAGGACCAAGAGGTGGAGAGATTCCATTTTTTTTGTGGTGGATCGGTTTTCTAAAATGTAACATTTTATTCCTTGTCACAAAATAGATGATTCCACTAACATTGCAAAACTCTTCTTTTAGGAGGTAGTCAAACTCTATGAAATTCCAAGGACAATTATGTCGAGTCGAGACACAAAATTCCTTAGTTACTTTTGGAAGACCTTGTAGAGAAAAATGGGTACAAAGTTACTATTTTACACTACTTTTCATATGCAAACTGATGGAAAAACAGAGGTGGTGAATCAGACACTATCATCCCTTCTGCAAACAATTTTCAACAAGAATCTCAAGAATTGGGAGGAGTGTCTACCGCATGTGGAATTTTCATATAACAGGGCCAAGTACCCCACCACTCAATATTCTCTATTTGAGATTGTTTATGGTTTTAACACTCTTGCCTATATTGATCTAGTTCATTTACCTTTGTAGGAAGCAACTAATATGGATGTGAAAGGGTGTGCTGAGTTCATTAAACAAATCCATGAAAATGCAAGGAAAAATATCGAGCGAATGACCCAAAAATATGTTGATCGTGCAAACAAGGGTCGTAAACAAGTGTTGTTTGATCCCAAAGACTAGGTATGGATTCATATGCGAAAGGAGAGATTTCCCAACAAGAGGAAATCAAAAATCATTCCATGAGGAGAAGGACCTTTTCAAGTTCTTGAGAAGATTAACAACAATGCTTACAAGATAGATTTTCCAGGTGAGTATGGTGTAAGTGACACTTTCAATGTTTCTGATCTTTCTCCTTTTTTGGGTGAAGAGGATGAAGAGTCGAGGGCGACTCCTTTTCAATAGGGGGAGGATTATGAGAACCATGTTAAAGGCACCAAGTCGATTGTGCAGGAGGAAGAGTTGGATTTGCAAGGCTCAATGATGCGAGGGAGATTAAAGAGGCTTAATGCTACAATGGGTACGCATCTTGCTTCATTAAAGGCCCAATGGATCTTTCCTTGCATGGATGTAGAAAATGGACCTATAATATCACTTATTCAAGCCCAAAATTGATGTTTAAATCTTGGACCACATGGTTGTACGAATTTGGATGCCTTGCCCACATGAAGGATTTTAGAAATGGCATCTTTGGACACCAATATCAAATCTGGTGGGCTATGCACTCAAAGTCAAATCTGGTGGGCTATAGTTGGAAAGTTGTGTACTAATTTTCCAAAAGTCTTTTTTAGAATTTATCTTTTTGACTTTTATGGGGACAAGGAAGGTTTAGCCTTTATAACTTTAGGGTATTAGACTGTTGACTATTGTATCACCCCTTGTCTATAAATAGCCACCCTATGGCATTGTATTGGCATTCAAGAATCAATTTAGAGCATATGATTTGTTTATCTCCATTGTGTTAGGATTGTCCCGGTTTTCCCCTTTCTCTTGTGCATTCTTACCTTTTCAATCTACAAGTTAGATTGGTGATCCAAGATCAAAAATCCCCTAATTTTGTGCCTCAACCGAAGTGCGTTGTTATTCGGATTGGCTATCACATCCCTACTTTGAGTTTGTTGTCTAAGTAGTATGTCGTTCTCCTTATAGTGTTGATTGACTACTTGCATCCGCTATCCATACCCATCATCTTCCACTTATCCCCAAACCGCATCCTACATCTACCACCCTACGTTGTGAAGATCGGGCCACCCCGTGTGTCTCGCATCAGGTAGGGTGCATTGTCAACCTGTGATGAATATTTTACCATCTATGTACTTGTATTATTATATGTTTTATTTGAGTGTTGGTTCAAGTTTGGTTACAAATAAACAATTAAATTTCATAATAAAATAAGAAACTCAAAACATAACTCACAAAGAAGAAGAAGATACTCGACATCAAAAGATGATAAATGAATAGATATTGAAAGATATATCTAACCACTCTTATATATTCCCACTATAGGATGTTGTAGTAATTTATTCTTCTTTTATGATGATTCATTCTATTTATGTTGATTCCTATGATTCTATCACTAATTTTGGTACTGATGCAGATATCAATGTCGATGTAGATGTTGATCCCCATGATGATGATGATCCTAGTAGTGTGAGAGGGGGTGGTGGTGATATTGGTGTTTCTATATGAGATTTTTATGAGGATTTTTATGGTTCTTGTGATACTAATATTGAGGGTCATTTCTAATGTAAACTGTATTCTTGGTTTAAAGATTAAATTTTATTATGTTATTTCATTCTATTATGGTGATAATAATGTATTTATTATTTTTTATGATATAAAATTTATTTATTGATATATTTAATTGTTTTTTTTTTGTTTTTTTATAGGGTATTTTATATTCTGGTGATATATTGAATTGTGTTTTTGTTAGTTTTTTTCAAGAGGGCTAAGGAACTGCTATTTTTTCACAATACTTATAAAATCTATTTCCATGATCAAAGACCATGGAAATAGGTCAATTTTCATGGTAACCACCAATAGATTTATATATTAAAAATATATTCTTGTATACTTATTGTATCAATGGGAAAAAAACCATGGAAATATCCTATTTCCATGGTCTCAACCATGGTTATATCTCTATTGTCACGATTAGGGTTGTGGATATAGGTCTATTGCCCTGGTCCTTTCCTGTGGAAATATATTTGGAATTATTTACATATAAATAGGATCCATGACCAACTAGAACATGGTTATTACCTATATCCATGGTTTAGACATTGATATCCATGTTTTTTCTCATGGATATAGGTTAATTTTCTAGTAGTGGTGTCACCTTGGCTAGTAGGTGTCGTTAATGGTTATGGATCCTCAGGATTCTCTCATTGATCAGTATATAGGCACCGATATCATCAAGTTTTATAATTTTCATGATTTTATTGGTAATCCTTAGGACAAATTACACCCCATGAACACATGGTACTCTTCAGACTTGCAATAGAATTAGATTTTCCTGCACCCCTCGATGTTGACGACAGAGCCATAACCAAACTTAATGGTCCCACAGATCCTAGACTCAGACATAGAGAAGATAGTGTGAGGCCTAGTCATCTGGTTTTTACCATTGGTTTCTAGGTACCAAAATCTTTAATTAGGCACCTCCTCCTGGTCTATTTGTGTGAAGAAATTCTCCTCGACCAATCATAGAGGGTTGCATCATAGTGGTATAATATTGTGAGTAGTGGATTGAGGCAGTGGGGAATCAGGAACTGTGGTACACACCTTTCCCATAGGGAGAATGGTATAATCATTATAACTTTTTTATAAGGTACTAAATACATTTTATCCTATTGTAGAAATATTTGTCCCAATGGAATATTTTTTCATAGTTACAACATTTATCCCTTGAGACATCATGACCACCGTTGGATCCTAAGTTATCCCTTCCATTTACTCCATTTCCTTCATCATTATGTTATCATGGGGGGGTTTTATTCCATTTTTAAAAATTTTATTTATTGTATGATTTCTATTACTATTTCTATTACTTCATCCACGCAACCCACTCTTCCTTGGTGAGGAGAAACTTCCCTCTAGTGTCAGTTGTAGGAGGAAACTGAAAATGGTCCCCTGCCACTTTGAGTCTCCCAGTTACCTCCTCTATAGAGATCATTGATATTTTGAGTACATATCAATTTAAATATAAATTTAGAATAACCTACAAGTTTTGTTTCTTAGGTACTTCTCAATGACCTTGTGTGGAGGTTCTAGATCACTGAGGATTGTGAGCTGGTTGACCAACCCGATGAGCTGCACCATGAACTCATCCACAGATTCACCATTATGGAAATAAAATACTTCATACTCCTAGAAGATATTATATGAATTGTCCTTTCATAATAAATCAATGATAATTCACATAGTTTTGACAGTGTCCCAGGATTCTATGGATCTTGCCTTGATAGTAAGTATGAAGAACATCTATGGCGGGATATCATGTAGGATGGCCTCCAGTGCTATCTAGTATTCTTGGATTAAACCCTACCAGTGTAGATGGAATCCTAGATTATACATTCCTGGAGAATACCCTTCATCATCAGGTCCTAGTCGTTATAGTTTATCTTTGTGAGGATTCGATATGTCTTCGATCCCCCAACCTCCTTCAACATATAATGTATCACCATAGGGTTATTGGCATCATCATCATAGGCTCTGGGACATGATGATGATGCATGAGAACATCGAGGAGGCAAGGGATCAGAGCATGGAACTATGGATCAAACCAAACTCTCTCTAACACCAAATTTTGTAGATTCTCATCCAGTCAACACCCACGATCATAGATGAATGCTTGGAATCATAGAAGAAGAAACTAGAACACATGGGAGATTTTTTGAACCAAAAAACTAGGTTTCACTTTTGGTTGATTTTTATATCTTTATATACAAAAATATATTTATAATTTAATTAAAAAACATAGGATCCTTAATGATTTAAAACCACATTGATTCATAAAGTATTCAAACTGTATTGAGGAATAATAAAAAAAGGAGGGAAATAATTGAGGGAGGAAAAGTAACGGTGAAATTTATCACCATATTGAAATTAGTCAACTCACATAACAAGGTATAGAGGATATTTGTGACCTATATTATTTTACTTCTTAATTAATTCCAAGATGCATTGATCCAATGATGTAATTCCTTGTTTTTGTGTTATATAAAGTAAAAAATTCAACAAGTGCATTCTATATTTGATATTTTTTTATTATATGCATTGATAGATTCAACTAGTTCAAACTATATTAAATCATGTTTATTTATTGTATGGTTTTCCTTTTTGTTGATGTTTCATTAGATTGTATTGGACATTTTTTTGCAACTTTGTTTATTTTTTTTCCTCAATAAATATCTAACCTGTGGATGAATTCTTTTTTCCTTTCATTAATGAAATCATAATACTCTTATCCTTATCCATAAATGAGGGAATTAATAAAACCAAGAACTATGCTTAGGTGTCATCTTGAGCATAAAGAGTGTTCATATATATAGTAAAAAAGAAAATAAAAAATAGTATTCTATGATAAAAAAGTTTAATAAATAACATAATTTTATGAATAATTATATATGAATGTCATAAATAAAATATTTAGATAATTTTAATTTCCCAACAAAACATCTTAATATGGTTTTTCACAAACCATCATGGGTACTCTTGTAATATAATATCAGATCTGGTCCTAACATAACCTGAAGGGCATTCCTAATCCCCATGGGTTGGTGAATAGAACCCAACATCATATAACATGCAAGTGGGAAAGAATTTTCCATAAAACATAGTGGAATCAAGACAAGAAAGTCAGTATACATACAAAAGAAACTCCACTGGGATTAATGTACCAGAATTCAAAAAGGAATTAAAGACCAAATTTCTAAAACCCAATTACCAAAATAGAGTAAAAGAACCCAAGTCCCTAAGGACACAACTCACCAATTCCATGGTTCAACAGCTGGATCCACCTCCAAGAGATAATTTCCCCTTTCTCAAATCTATAATGAGATAATCTACAAACACCCAGAGGCACAAGTAGGGTGTTATCTAAAAATCCAAATAGGATCTCACCATGGATTCCATAACATATTCCAATAATAGATTAACCCAAGGAATTCATTCCATTTTAAAATAAATAGGTTTATAATTTTAAATAATATTTAAACAAATCATGTTATATAGTTCAAATGATGGAAGATACTTTAAAAAGGCTTTAAAAGTGATGGAATGTTTCTAAAATAATGGATTAAATAAAAAACTTTATATAAAACATTTTATATAAATTTAGAAGGCATATAAAGTAGTTTAACAACTACATTTATATCTAAAATATAAAGCAAGCGAGCAACATGGTCATCTACCAAATAGGTACAAAATTTCCAATCTATAAGACTACATACTCTCTAATTGATCACATAAATGTGTGTATACACATTTCTCTATGACACTGGCCAAATTCAACTCATCACCATCCCATCGGGGGTGTGACCTACTATATTTATGCTTTAAAATGTTGTATAATCATAGAGTGTGTCCAAATAACTCACAAATTACCTAGTTATTTCATGTTTTATTTTAAAATTACTTAAAATACAATTCAATTCCATTTCTCCCATTTCAAATTCCAATTCCCATTTAAAACCAAAATAGGTTTTAATCAAAAATATAAATTTTTAAAAAGATTAAACCCACTGGGTTTCTATCAAAACTTTTTAATCTATTTTCACAAGTTTGAAGTCATTTCAAAACCAATTACATAAATTTCACAATTCATTTCCATAATTAAATTTATAATTTTAATTGAAATAGTTTCCATTAAATATATAATTTAAATTAAACAACTTAAATAAACCAATTTTCATAAACACACCCCAATTCAATGGAATTGGGGTTTCCCCAAATTCTCAGGCCAAACCCATTTCAAATCTCCCAATTCACTAGAATTGGGTTTTATTAAATAAATTGAAATAAGGTTTGAGAAATTGAATTTAAATCAATAATTTAAACAAATTAAGAAATTCAAGGGTAATCAATTTGGCCAAACGGGATGGAACCACCTACCTTTTTTCAAAAACTCACACTCACAATGAAACCATCTAATGAGAATGATGGTGAATAAGACTCAAAATTTAACCTAAAAATGAGATACAACATCAAGGAGAATATATCCATCAATTTCATGATGATCCATTGAAATCAAAAAGGAGTAGAAAGAGAGAAAGATGAAGAATGAGGGAGAAAGATTTCATGGGAATTACACTACAAGCGTAAGCACGATCGAATGATGAACAAATGGATATGGAATGGTTGGAGAGCTCCAAGATCATCTGGGGAAGGATTTGAGTTGAGAGAAATGAAATTGGATTAGAGGAGAAAAGGGGATCTCAATCATGCTACTTATTTAAAAACTACAGTCGGGGTATTATACGATGTGTAGCTCATTTACACATCGTGAAGTTGTTAATTTCCATAACCACTAAAAAATGAATCATCTTGAATTAAAAATGGATCATTAAATAACTCATGATGTTTAATGACTCATCACATCATGTAACTTTCATGGTGTGAACCTTTCACGATATTCACCCAGCAACAATTACACATCATGTAACCTAGTTACACGATGTGTAACCCTCCTACAGCCTACAGAAATGATCGGTTAAAGTTGAGAGTCCAACAAGTCTCTAACTTCACCATTATAGGTATCATCCCAATTAGTTATAAACCCTAACCAATTAATTAAAAGGAAAAAACCAAGATAATTTTAAATACATACCTTTTAGATTGGTAATGGGATGTTACAACCTCTCCACCATAAAACTTTTTGTCCCTAGAAAGCCTATGAAAAAGATTCCATGACAAAAATATGAGGCCACTTCTCTATCATCAATGCCTAACATTCCCATGTATCATGATTATCAGAACCATCCTGGCATAACACATGAACCAAATGTATCGTCCTCCCATGAAGTACCTTGGTCTCAGAATAAGCTATCCTAATTGGCCTCTCAGTCAAAGATAAATCAGGTTCAAACTCAAGATCACTCCAACTCAAATGTGATATGGATCATAGAGATACTTTCTTAACTGTGATACATGAAACACGTTATTTATCGATTTCAACTTCGATGGAAGTGATAAATGGTATGAAAATTTCCCAACCTTCTCAAAAACATCGAACGGTCCCACAAAATGAGGAGAAAGCTTCCCTTTCTTCCCCGTCCTTCAATGACCCAACCATTGTGAAAATTTCAAGAAAACATATTCATCATCTGATAACTCCAAAGTTTTATGGGGACAATTAGCATAAGACTTATATCAGATTTGTGTCGTCAACATTATCTGGTGAATCAACTAAATCCTTGTTGTCATCTCTTGCACCAAACTTGGTCCCACCAAGGAACTTCCACCAATCTCTGACTAGTACAACAAATATTTATAAGGTCATCCATATAAGGCATCTAAAGGATCCATTATGATCAAGGACTGGTAACTATTGTTATAATAAAACTCAACCAGTCTCAAATGATCATCCCAGGCCCCCATTGAAGTCAAGAACACGTGCACGGAGCATATCCTCTAGAATATGTATAGATCTTTATATCTGGCCATCTACCTATGGATGGTAGTCCATGCTCAAATGGACCTAAGATCCTAGTTCCTCCTGAAGGACTCTCCAAAAGTGAGAAGTGAACCGAGGATCCCTATCAGAAACTATAACAGATGGAACTCCATGAAAATGGAAAATCTCATTCACATAGAGATTTCTCTACACCTAAACTTTGGTTGTATCACAAATGGGTATGAAGTGATCTAACTTGGTAAGATTTTCGATCACAACCCATATCATATTATTATTTCTCTCAGTACAAGGAAACCCAACCAAAAAGTCTATAGAGATTTTATCCCACTTTCTAGTAGGGACCGGAAGTGGCTAAAGTAAACCTGAAGGTTTCTAATGCTAGACCTTAACTTGTTGGCATGTATAACAGTAGGAAATAGACTTAGAAATGCCTCGTATCATACCTGGCCACCAGAACTATCGTTGAATGTCATAGAATATCTTATTGGTTCCTTGGTTCATAGCCCATTGGGAATTATAGTAGTCCCCCATCACATCCTTCCTTGCCGCTAATGAAATAATAAAGAAATTATGATAACATAGAACATACTCTTTAAATAATGACCACTGGGAAACTCTCTCCCCACTATAAAGAGAGTCTCTAATGCTACGGAATTCATCATAAATCTATTGATCTTGAAGAATAATCTTAAGAAGAGCCTATTTCTACTGAATGTTGGTCAAAGAAACCTCAAATCCTAATTCCTGGACTCCAACATGCAATTGTGCAAAGAGAGACATCAAATTAAGCTTCCAAATATTCTTTCACTTCTTGGGTTGGAATTTTCTTGCTCAAATAAACTATAATGACATTCCCTTTTCTTGGGGTATAGGTGATGTCAAAGTATAAAGATTGCAGGTACTCCACCCAATGCCTCTGGTGGAGGTTCAAATATTTTTGAGAGAAGATATAACTCAAGCTCTTGTGGTCTGAATACATAGTAAACTTTTCTTTTCAAAGGTAATGCAACAAACTCTTAAGTGAAATCATTATAGCTGCAAGTTCAAGGTTGTTGTTAGGATAATTCTTATCATATGGCCTAAAATGATGAGAGTCATAAGAAACTACATGATCGCCCTGCATAAGAACGCAGCCAAAGCCTAAACCTGGTCCATTAAAAAAGACCACATAGCCCTGCCCAGCCTCTATAAGAGTCAATATCAATGCAGTAGTCAAAATTCATTTCATCTCAACAAAATTATTTTGAAATCTATCATCCCAAGTAAACTTCACTCCCTTCTGAGTTAAAGAAGTCATTGGAGACACAAACTTCGATAATTTCTTCAGGAACCGATGATAATATCTGGATAAGCCTAAGAATATCTAAATCTATAAGAAATTTCATGGTTTCTCCCAAGTCATAACATCCTTAACCTTCTTAGGATCAACTGATATTTCTTGTTCTGACACTACGTGTCCCAAGAATTTCAATTCCCGAATCCAGAAATCGCATTTCAAAAGTTTGGCATAAAGTTGGTGATTTCTCAATAGACTCAGAACTGTTCTAAGATGATTCACATAATTCTCCTCAGACTTGGTGTAAAAGAGGATGTCATCCACAAATACTACCACACATGTATCTAAATACTCATGGGAAATCCCATTCTTCAAATCCAGGAAGACTGTAAGAGAATTTTTTAGACAAAAGGACGTAAAAAGGTACTCATAATGGTCATACCTACTCCGAAAGGTGGTTTCTTGAATGTCAAAATATTTTATCCTTAACTGATGGTAACCAGATCTAAGGTTGATCTTTGAAAACCACTTCTCCCCTTTAAATTGATCAAATATATCATCAATACATGGAAACATATACATGTTATTACCTTAACTCGATTGATCTTTCAGTAATAAACACATAAGAAAAGAAAACCATCAACTTTATTATCAAATAAAACTAGTGCCACCAGAGGTGACACACTAGGGAATATAAATCCTTTCTCAAGAAGATCGTAAAACATAGACATCAACTCCTTTATTTCAGCTAGATCTATAAGGATAGATGGAATAGAAACTGGTTGAGTAAAAAAAATTAATTCAATGGAAAACTCAACCTTCCTTGTCAGTGGCAGCCCAAATAAATTATAAGGAAACACATTGGGAAACTCAAAAACAACTGGATGGAGATCACCATTCAAAGATTCCCACTCCATATCAAAATAAAACACTGATATTACCTTCCTTAAATCTAGATAAGAAGGTCCAGACCTGATCGCCTTGGGTACCATTATATTTTAAATATAATATATACACCACTGAGTGTAGTAAAGTATACCCATAGAAGATAACAATCAATCTGGGTTTTATTAGAAATGAGACAATCCATTCTAAAAACAAAGTTAAGAAGTTTCATGTCAAGGACTAGAAAACTCCTAGCCATCTCGACATCTAATAGTGAAAAGACACAAGCGGTATTATGGAGACCCTGGTCTCTATTAGTTCCAAGGGGTATAGTAATATCCATTTCACAAGATAAAATCTACAAAGAAATATTTAGTATATTAAAAATGCATGTTGAAATAAATGAATGAGATGCACTAGTATCAAATAGAGCAATCACTACTAATAAAGATGTAGTAATGGTACCTCTTATAGTTGTTAGACCTGTATCTACTTCCTCTGGAGACTCTTATACTATGTGAAGTATCTTTATTCAAGATTCTAGTGGCGGTAACCCTTTTATACATGAAGCATATGATTGTCCCACAGTTTTAGGAGGAGATGATGATCTTGTTCTACAACATGGAGTAGAAAAGATATGGAATAATCCCTGTAAGTTCCCTGAATATTCCTAGGATCCACAGTTCTTAGGTTCCTTAGTAAAAACCCTCTTAGAATTTCCTAGATTTCCACACTGATAGAAAATCAATGGACTTCCTCCCATCACTGTAGAAGTTATGGAATGACCTTGTCATCAAGAAATTACATGATAATCATCAGGATTCCACTTTCCCTTGAAGGAATTCACACTTCCATTGGGAGAAAAAGGAACTCCTGTCAACCCTAACTTTACATCCAGGTCCATATCAACCATTATCTCCCTATCTAGAACATCAACATAAGTGAGAAGATTAAGAAAGAAAGGTTGAGAATGGACATCTGATCGAAGTCCCAACTCGAATCATGAAGCCTTTATCCTTTCATTAGATACAATCTCAAGTGAAGATTGCATGAGTTTAGAAAAGAGATTTGAATACTTAGTCACTGTTTGGTTGGCCTGCACAAGATTGAAAAACTCCTTAGCCTTGGCCAACATCATTGAATCTGGATAGAACCGGTCGGTGAAAATAACCTTGAAGTTTTTCCACTCTAATCCCTCGTGTTACTTCACCATCATCATCATGTCCCATTATCTCCTACTCAGTTTCTATAGCACGAAGGTGGCACACTTCACCTTGATCTCATCCAGTGTATCCAAGAACTCAAATAGACATTCTATCTTTCCCAACTATTCCTCATCATGTTGAGGATCAGTGTAGCCTTTTAAAAATGGTGGATTCTGGTGAAGTAACTCTTTAGAACGATTCCTAAGAACACCCACCTGAGGTTTCATAGCTGGAGCCTAAATGGGGATGGGAGGTGGTGTATGTCCCAGAGCTTGGACAGTGCACACAATCACTTCAACTTGATGTGGGTCCACTAAAAAATTTTCAAAATTAATTTCAGTAGTATCTTCCTCCTAGATTTGATTTTCATGTCCCTTCAGAGACATGATGCTACACAACATCATAAGACAACAAGGAAGTCATCAGATAATGATCAAGAAGAGAAATCAGGGAAAAAATCCCAACTAATAGAAAAAACAAGATTTGGATTTTACTTTATCCAAATAAAAATAGGGAAAATATTATAACTAATACACATTATGAATTTTACTAACAACCCTTGGTGAATTAAGGTTCATTACAGGGAGATCTGGCTAGGCACTCAATCGCAACTACCTTCTAAGTCCTAACAAGATTTCACAATGCATACTGGCTTCAAGACAAGAAGCTCAATGACCTCCTCTGATACCACTTTGTCATGAACCATCTTGGGTACCCTGGTAAACTAATATTTGATCCATTCCTAACATAGACCAAAGGGAATTCCCAATCCCAATGGGTCGGTGAATAGAACCTGGAATCATACAACATGTAACTAGGAATGAATTTTCCAAAAAACATAGCGGAAGTAAGACAAGAAAGTAAATATGAAAACAAAAGAAACTGCATGGGGATTAATGTACCAGAAGTCAACAAGGAATTAAATCCTAAATTAACAGAACCCAAGTACCAAAATAGATGAAAACAACCTAAGTACCAAAAGGCACAACTCCCCAAGTCCAAGTTTCAACAGTCGGAATCCACCTATAAGAGATCATTTCCCCTTGCTCAAACCTGGAAGGAGATAATATAAAAACACCTAAAGTCACAAGTTGGGTGTGATATAAAAAAATAATAGCAAGGTTTCACCATAGATTTCATGACAAGTTCCAATAATAGATTAACTCGAGGAATTATTTCAACATTAAAATAAACATGTTTGTCATTTTAAATCATATTTAAACAAATCATGTTGTACAGTTCAAATGATGGAAGATACTTTAAAAAAAGGATTTAAAAGTGATGGAATATTTATAAAATAATGGATTAAATAAAACACTTTATATAAAACTATTTATATAAATTCATAAGGCATGTAAAGAATTTTAACAACTTTAGAAGACATTTATATCACAAATATAAAGAAAGCGAGCAACATGGACATCTGCCAAATAGGTATAAAAGTTCCAGGATATAGGTATAATCACTCTTTAAGTGATCATGGAAATATGTTTATACACACATCCCTATGACACTGGATAGAGGTGACTCTTAACCATCCCATTAGGGATGTGACCTGCTATATTTATGTTTTAAAATGCTGTATAATCGTAGAGTGAGTAAGAACCTGGATCTTCATTCAGGTATGTTTTTCCTTTTTCTGGAGTTTTTGAGAAAAATGAAGTTTCTGGAAATATTTGAAGTAAATGTCATGTACTTTATAAGTACACGTCGTGTACTCTTCTCCGGCTCGAAGCCGTGTGTTGGTCGTGCCCGGGCCACACACATGGTGTGTAGGGGTGACGTAGAGGCTGATATTGGCGAAGTACGGAAAAACCCACTACATGCCGTGTACTTTAAAAATACACGCCGTGTACTTTTCTTTTTTTTTACTAAATGAAACGGGGTCATGCCTGATGCACAGAAACACCTCCTTCTAGGTTTCGTTCGTCCGAGAGCGACCCGTATAGTCGAATCTTCGACGATCTCCCGCCTCACCGTTCGTTCTATGATTCGAGCATGGTCGATTGTGTTAGAATCGCAGCGGTGAGTTCTTCCTTCTACTTTAGCCTTATTTCTTGATTCCTCCTCGTTTCCAAGTTATCATGGGATGAACGTTTTTTGCGTTTTCTCATATCTTCATCGTTCTAAGGGGAATCTATCATCTAGGTTCACGTATATCGATCTCCTAGGATCGAGGTAGGTGGTTTGTGCCTTTCCATGGAAATTTGATGAGTATTTTGTGCGAATTCCACCAATACCCTTGAACGGGGTATTGCGTGTTACATGTTTTGCTCTATTGTTTTCCTTCTTTGCTTGATTGTTGTAGTATAGGTTTATTCCTGTGAGTAGAGTAATTTATTTTGTGCTCAGGGTTCTTTTTCATGCTTGTTCTGCCTATTTGGAGTTTTTCCAGTTGCCCTGCCTAGTCGTAGGATAGTGGAACTGCTACTTTTTATGCTGGTGAGCCTTATAATGATAACCAAGTAGTTCTTGGGGTTTACTTGGATGATGTACACACGCGCTAAGCATGTTTTACCTTTCACTCAGGACTTTGGGAACCTAGAGTAGTAGACCAAAGGGAGAATTGACGGAAGGGCTTCTCCAGGGTGTCTTTTAATTATGATGTGAGACCACAGGGGGAATTGACGTTGAGTGATTCCTCAGAGAGTTTTTAGTTCCTCGACGTGGGCCACAGGGGGAATAAACCTTGAGTGCTTCCCCAGATATCCTTTAGCACGATACGAGACTATAGGGGGAATTGACGGTGAGTGCTTCTCCAGAGAGTCTATTAATTACATAGTTGAACCAAAGGGGTGAGATTGTGTGTTCCTCCTATAGGGTTTCTAGTACTTATAGGTTGAACCATAAGGGTTAGGCTATGAGAACTAACCAGAGGGTTACCTATTTTATTTATTGCTGCTAGTTGTTTACTTATGTACTTTGTTTGTTATAACTATGGATTGTAGCTGCTTGTGCTTTTCTGTTTACTGCTTCTTGTTTTATTACTGCCATGTATTAATTGACTGTTAGGCACAAATATTTGGGTGATTTCCTACTGGGATTGTATCTCACACCCTGTTTGGGCCATGATTTTGGGCCCAAACAAACTATGTTGCTGCACGTATAGATAAGGGCAAGCACACTTCTACTTCAGGTTCTTGATTGCACTGGAGCTGGAGAGCATGGGACTGAGTTGTGGCTCGCAATGCTGAGGAGTTTACTTTGTTTTCTTTTGCACTTGATTTCAGTTGTATTTCAGTAAGTTATTGTGTTTTCTGTTTTCCTTAGATACTTGTACCTGCTTCATCATTATCATCATTACTATATGTATTCATTGCTTCCGCTGTCTGGTTTCTGTTGTTATGCATGTTGTTACTACTTCCGCTATTGATTATTGTTTTTCACTGTATACTTTACCGAATGAGGGCATAGTTTCCCCACCGACTCACCAAGGCCCTCTCTGCTAGTCGAAAGCCTCTAGCATTTGGGGAAACGTGATTGAGGTCATGTGGCGAACCGGGTATGGGGCACTAGTAGAGGGGATCCGGATTCGGGTCATTACAAAGTGGTATCCAAGGAGTTATTTTCTCTTTCTTTAATATTTGGAGACTTTATCCAGGGATAGGACAGACTCGGTACTTGGTATTAAGATGTGCCCGGGAGTAGCTAACTCGTGTATAGGGAAAATCCATACTACCTTGTTAATTGCAGTTCTGGTTTTGAGATTTTATGGTTGATTTGATTTTACCTAGAGTGATTCACATGACTTTTTCTATTATTGTTTTGATATTTCGGTTCTATTTCTATCAAAACATGATGATATGAGGGTATGTCATATCATGCATCATATAGTCACTTATAGAAATCACATTCCATTCATTCTTTCCATGCCATCTAGGGTGAATTAGCGATTGCATGCTGTTGTGATAGACTCTGTGTAGATTATGCATGCTATGGTGATAGATGCTTGATACATTCTCTGCTTTCATGTTAGAAAACTAGTTGTTTTGCCCTTTGCTTAAAAATTAACGCCAAATTTTGGTTCGTGAGGTGTTATGGGCCCTCATTAATTGAAACTTGGTGGATCATGATCCTAACCTCTCTTGTATATGACTATGTGAGATGAAAATCTTTGATTCGTGGGGAGTATGGGCCCTCACGGATCGGAATTTGGCCCCTATTTCCCTTGTTTTTAGTGTTTCTGGGATTCTGTGCAGTTTTTGAGCTACTGCCCAGAAAAACCCCAAATACACGGCATGTACTTTTTGGATACATGCTATGTAGTTTTCAGGTCGTGTCACTGACCGTGTGGGTAGAACATGGTGTCGTGAAAGTAACTTCGGGAACACACCGTGTACAGTAGGTACACGCTGTGTGAGTGTGGAGCCGTATACCCAGCCTTGTCACTAACAACATGAGTCAGGAAGGCTCGGGTAGAACACGTCGTGTCTAGAGGGAACACGTCATGTAGTCTTGTCCAGGTACTCGGTCGTGTCACGAACAACACGGGCTAGCTTTACCTTCTTTTCCACACGCCGTTTTTGTTCAGAACACGACGTGTAGTCTTGTCCAGGTACCCAGCCATGTCATGAACAACACGGGACGGTGTCACCTTCACCCATACACGTCGTGTTTGTTTGGAGCACGCTGTGTAAGCTTCAGCCGTGTAGACGGCCGTGTGCTTAACAAAAACGGGCCACCAAATCCTTATCTAGTACACGTTATGTTTGTTTCGAACACGCCGTGTAGTCTCGGGTTGAGTCGGACCGTGTGCGTTAGCCGTGTAAAGAGACTCGGGTAAGGGAATAGTTTTCAAGCACACGTCGTGTGTTGAGGTCCACATGCCATGTAGTTTGAGGTGTACACGACTTGTAGGGCAGAAGTACACGCCCATGTCAGTGGCTTAAGAAGACACGCCGTGTAGTTTTTATACACGTAGTGTATTCATGTTTTGTAATATTTTGTGTTTTCTTCCCATGTTCCCATTTAATACTCTTGTGTTCTCTGTCCTTGTTTTTCTGATCCAAGGTGTACTTTTGATCTTTTAGAGCTATGCCTCTGAGACGTCCTCTGGTCGTACGTCTGTCGTCAGGCAGTGATCTGACGCCAGACAGGGCTGATCAGGGACTTCCTGTCGATCCTCCAGTTGGTCCAGCCTTGGCACCAGCTGTCATACCAGTTACAGGCACTAATGCGCAATTCAGGGAAGGTTTCATGAGGATGATACAGGCCTTCCAGGGAGCGCCGCCTCCTATCACGTCTATAGCAGACTTGACGCGGGTTTTCCAGCATCATCATCCTCCCATGTTCTCAGGGGAAGGAGGACCTCAGGCCGTAGAGTCATGGCTGGAAGCCATGCTGACTATCATCGAGCATATGTAGATGCCTCTAGAGAGGCGGGTCAGGCTCGCCACCTACATGCTTCGAGACTCCGCCAAGAGGTGGTGGGACGTGATCTCATAGGCAGGTCAGCAGCAGGATATGGCTTGGGAGGAGTTCCGGTGCATGTTCTATGACTACTTCTACTCGGAGACCCTGAGGTCCGACCGAGCCCGGGAGTTCATGAGCTTAGAGCAGGGTACTCTTTCTGTCATGGAGTATTCCGCTCGTTTCACTGAGCTGCAGCACTTCACACCCCTTCGGGATGGGAGTGGGGTGTTCTTGGAAAAGAAGTTCAAGTATGGTATCAAGAGGGAGATCCGCTCGCAGGTGAATATCTTCCAGCTGACTTCCATCACTTCCATCGTCAACCAGGCACTGATTGCGGAGCGCAATCTGAGAGACTCTGGAGGTTCAAGCCAGGGCGTTTCTGCTTCCAGAGTTATTCTTCCTCTAGATGACAGCAAGAAGTTTCGTAGAGAGCCTACACGCGGTGATCCGAAGAAGCGAGATGCATCTTCAGGTAGCCAGGTGACATGCTACCAGTGTGGCCGGTCAGGGAACACGAGGCCGCAGTGCTAGAGGGACCCCGTGGAGTGCTGATCTTATGGCAAGATGGGTCACCTTCAGCGTTTCTGTCAGGTTTTCCCACCAGCAGCTGGTGACCGGGGTTCTTCCATGACTCCTTGTTCAGGAGCAGCACCACCAGTTTCTCAACAGTCGGGGAACTGGAGTTCTTCCTGCCGTCCGGGCCAAGGTAGAGGTCGAGGCTGTGGCAGTCAGCCACCAGTTCCTCAGCACCATCAGGGAGGTTTAGCTCAGAGTGGTTATCCAGGGGCGCAGGGTCGCAGTACAGGCCAGTCTTTCGCTGTGGAGCAGACTTATCAGAAGCAAGATCCCAACCCTTCTACTGTTCGAGGTACGATTTTAGTAGCCTTATTTTTATCTTCATCCATTTTCGATACTGGTGTCACACATAGATTTATCTCCTTTGATTTCATGGAGAGCCTTGGGCTCTGCATCTTTTCTTCTGCTGACTCGTTGACACTAGACACACCTTTAAGAACAAGAAAATCTAGTGTACGCCAGTGTAGAGAGTGCCCTCTAGAGGTTGTAGGGTATCGCTTCTTATGGGATCTCTATGTCCTAGAGATTACAGGCTATGATATCATCCTTGTCATGGACTGGTTTATTTCCTTTTAGTCATTCAACGACTGTTATCACCGTAGAGTGAGTTTCGTCTCACCAGAGGGTGAATCTTTTCTTCATAGAGGCAAATGGGACGTTCGGGCAAGTCGGGCGGGACTCGAGTGTCTTGGGCTTGGAGGGGTGATGGCCCAGATTTCTAGTCTTTATCTGGATGATCAGGGGACTCCACAGTTGGACTTTCCTCCAGTGGTGGATCGTTTTAGGGACGTCTTTCCAAAGGACTTTTTAGGTTTTCCTCCAGAGCGTGTGGTAAACTTCTCTATTGAGCTCATGCCAGGAGCAGCACTGGTGTCCATTCCTCCCTATAGGATGGCCACACCTGAGTTGCAGGAGATCAAGAAGTAGTTGGAGGAGCTACAAGCTAAGGGTTTCATCCGAACCAGTACTTCTCCTTGGGGTTCGCCTATCCTGTTTGCGAAGAAGGAAGATGGTACCCTTCGGTTTTGTGTGGATTATCAGAAGCTGAACCATTTTATGGTCAAGAACCGATATCCTTTGACGAGGATCGATGACCTTTTCGATCAGCTTCGAGGAGCCCGGGTGTTCTCGAAGATCGACTTGAGATCTAGTTATCATCAGTTTCACGTTAGACCATCAGATATACCTCTAACAGCCTTCAGGAGTAGGTATGGTCTATACGAGTATACAGTCATGTTGTTCGGTCTCACGAACGCACCGGCATTTTTCATGGAACTAATGAACCGAGTGTTCCATCCTTACTTGGACTCTTTCGTCGTGGTCTTCATGGACGATATCTTGGTGTACTCTCACGCTCGACACGACGATGCCACACATCTTGAGATCATTCTGAGTACACTGAGAGAGCATCGGCTTTATGATAAAATCTCAAAGTGCCACTTTGGGATGGATCATATTCACTTCTTGGGTCACGTAATCTCTGAGGCAGGAGTATCAGTGGACCCAGAGAAAGTGATAGTTGTAGTTTCATGGGAGTAGTCGAAGAACGTCTTTGAGTTATGGAGTTTCCTAGGGCTAGCTGGATACTACAGACACTTCATTCAGGACTTTTCTCATCTAGTAGCACCCTTGACGGGTCTGACCAAGAAGGGGGTGAAGTTCTTATGGTCAGATTCTTGTGAGTCATCCTTTTAAGAGCTGAAAGGGAGGTTGACTTCAGCACTGATACTAGTCTTTCCAGATCCAGGCAAGAGCTACACTATTTACTATGATGCTTCAGGTATCGGGCTGGGAGATGTGCTTATGTAGGGGGGTGGAGTCGTTGCGGACGGGTCTCGATAGTTGAGGCCACATGAGAGGAACTACCCGACGCACGATCTGGAGTTGGAAGCTGTTATTCATGCCTTATGCTATTGGAGACACTATCTTCTAGGAGAGCACTTTTTGGTCTTCAAGGACCACAAGAGTCTCAAGTATATCTTCACTCAGCGTGATCTGAATCTGAGGCAGTGCAGGTGGGTTGAGTATCTACAGTATTTTGACTTCGAGCTCACCTATAAACTAGGTAAGGGAAACACAGTGGCTGATGCGTTGAGCAGGAGAACTTAGGTTCAGGCAGTTCAGGAGGCCAGCAGTGAGTGGCAGCTTATGGCTCTGTTCTCAGAGATGCATCTAGAGGTGCACGACAGACAGGGACAGACCTTCCTATCTTCTGTAGCTGTTAGCTCTACACTACTTGATCGGGTACGGATGAGGAAACTATCAGACTCAGAAGGATTAGTCCTGTGGTAGAGTGTGTTAGGAGGGGACCCTCTTCCTGGATGGACAGTGGGAGAGGATGATATCTTTCATTTTTAGGGACGCGTATGGGTGCCAGCAGACATACGCGAGGAGCTGATGCGGGGTTTTCATTCCTCTATTTGGGAAGTTCATCCTGGCGTCACCAAGATGTATCGGGACCTTCATTTCCAATATTGGTGGCCAAGTATGAAGAAGAATGTTGCTGGTTTTGTCATGATATGTTCTAATTGTTAGCAGGTGAAAGCAGAGCATCAGCGACCAGTGGGACTTTTGCAGTAGTTACCCATTTCAGAGTGGAAGTGGAACGATGTTGCGATGGAATTCGTGATCGAGTTTCTGAGATCGCCTCGGGGGGAACGATGTTGTTTGGATCATCGTCGACAGGCTCACAAAGGTTTCCAACTTCTTGCCGATCAAGGAGACCTTCAGTGTCGACGATCTAGGACGACTTTACATCAGATAGATCGTTCGTCTACATGGAGTTCCACGCTCTATTGTTTCAGACAGAGATGCGCGCTTTACCTCTCGGTTCTGGCAGGGACATTAGAAGGCCTTGGGTACATAGGTACTTTTGAGTACAGCATACCATCCCCAGACTGATGTCCAGTCCAAGCGCACGATCCAGGTGCTTGAGGATATGCTCCGGGCTTGCATCCTTGACTTTGGCGGTTCTTGGGAGAAGAATATTCCTTTGGTGGAGTTCACCTACAACAATAGTTTCCAGGCGACCATTCAGATGGAACCAGTAGAGGCTTTGTATGGTAGGCCATGACGATCATCCTTATATTGGCTGGAGGTAGGAGAGGCAGCTTTGTTGGGACCTCATCTTGTTAAGGAGACCTCAGAGCAGATAGAGCTGATTCGGAAGAGGATGGCTACAGCGCAGTCTCAACAGAAGTCTTATGCTGATCAGCGGAGACGACCTCTGGAGTTCAAGGTCGGTGATCAGGTTTTCCTACGTGTCACACCGAGGTTGGTACATAATAGTATTTAGAGATAGGGTAATCTTTCACCATGGTACGTCGGGCCATTTGAGGTCTTGGAGAGAGTTGGGCCGGTCGCCTATCGGTTGCAGCTACCTCAGAGGTATCGGGTCATGCACGACGTCTTCCATGTCTCTCAGCTCTGATGTTACTTTTCAGACCCATATCACGTCTTCCAACCCAAGGAAGTCGAGCTTGAAGCGGATGCATCATTCCAGGAGTATCCTATCCAGATTTTCAATCGCAGTACGAAGGTTCTCCGCGGGCGGTCTGTTCCTCTGGTACGGGTGCTATGGTAGCACAGGCGGGTACAGGACGAGACCTGGGAGAGGGAGGCCGATGTATGATCGTAGTGGCCAAAGATGTTCGGGGTTTCTTCTTCTCCTCCTCATTAGGGAAATTCTGGGATGAATTTTTTTAAGGGGGGAAGTTTGTATGAACCCGGATCTTTGTTCAGGTATGTTTTTCCTTTTTCTGGAGTTTTTGAGAAAAATTAAGTTTCATGAAATTTTTGAAGTACACGCCATGTACTTTCTGAGTACACTCCGTGTACTCTTCTCTAGCTCGAAGTCGTGTGCTGGCCGTGCCCAGGCCACACACACAATGTGTAGGGGTGACGTGGAGGCCGATATTGGCGGAGTACGGAAAAACCCACTACACGCCGTGTACTTTAAAAATACACGTTTTGTACTTTTCTTTTTTTACTAAATGAACCAGGGCCATGCCTGACGCACAGAAACACCTCCTTCTAGGTTCCGTTCGTCTAAGAGTGACCCGTACGGCCGAATCATCGACGAGCTCCCGCCTCACCGTCCGTTATCCGATTCGAGCACGGTCGATTGCGTTGGAATCGCAGCGGTGAGTTATTCCTTCTGCTTTAGCCTTGTTTCTTGATTCCTCCTCGTTTCCAAGTTATCGTGGGATGAAAGTTTTGTGTGTTTTCTCAGATCTTCGTCGTTCTAAGGGGAATCTATCATAAGTTTCACGTATATCAATCTCCTAGGATCGAGGTAGGTGGTTTGTGCCTTTTCGTGGAAAGTTGATGAGTATTTTGTGCAAATTCCACCAATACCCTTGAACGGGGTATTGCGTGTTACCTTTTTTGCTCTGTTGTTTGCCTGATTTCCTTGATTGTTGTAGTAGAGGTTTATGCTTGTGAGTAGAGTAATTTATTTTGGGCTCAGGGTGCTTTTCCATGCTTGTTCTGCCTGTTTGGCATTTTTCCAGTTTCCCTGCCTAGTCGTAGGATAGTGGAACTGCTACTTTTTATGATTTTGAGCCTTATAATGATAGCCAAGTAGTTCTTGAGGTTTACTTGGATGATGTACACACGTGCTGAGCATGTTTTACCTTTCACTCAGGACTGTGGGAACCTAGAGTAGTAGACCAAAGGGAGAATTGACGGAAGGGCTTCTCTAGAGTGTCTTTTAATTACGATGCGAGACCACAGGGGGAATTTACGTTGAGTGCTTCCTCAGAGAGTCTATAGTTCATCGATGTGGTCCATAGGGGGAATAGAAGTTGATTGCTTCCCTAGAGACCCTTTATCACGATACGAGACTATAGGGGGAATTGATGGTGAGTGCTTCCCCAGAGAGTCTATTAATTACATAGCTGAACCAAAGGGGTGAGACTGTGTGTGCCTCCTAGAGGGTTGCTAGTACTTATAGGTTGAACCATAGGGGTTAGGCTGTGAGAACTAACCATAGGGTTACCTGTTTTCTTTATTGTTGTTGGCTATTTACTTGTGTACTTTTTTTGTTAGAACTGTGGATTGTAGATGCTTGTGCTTTTCTGTTTACTGCTTCTTGTTTTATTACAACCATGTATTCATTAACTGTTAGGAACAAATCTTTGGGTGATTTCCTATTGAAATTTTATCTCACACCCTATTTGGGCCATGCTTTTGGGCCCAAACAGAATATTTTTCTGCAGTTATAGATAAGGGCAAGAGCCCTTCTACTTCAGGTTCTTGATTGCACTGGATCTGGAGAGCATGGGACCGAGTCGTGGCTCGCGATGCTGAGGAGTTTACTTTGTTTTCTTTTGCACTTGGTTTCAGTTGTATTTCAGCATGTTGTTGTGTTTGTTGTTTTCATTATATACTTGTACTTGCTGCATCATTATCATCATTACTATATGTATTCATTTCTTTCGCTGTCTGGTTTCTGTTGTTATGCATGTTGTTACTGCTTCCGCTATTGGTTGTTGTTTTTCTGCTTTATACTTTATCGAATGAGGGCATAGTTTCCCCACCGACTCACCATGGCCCTCGCTGCTAGTCGGAAGCCTCTGGAATTTGGGGAAACGCACTTGAGGTCATGTGGCGAACCGGGTACGGGGCACCAGTGGAGGGGCTCCGGATTCGGGTCGTTACAGAGTGTGTCCAAATAACTCACAAACTACCTAAGGCTTGCATGTGATCTTACACAATAAATGATGGGTAATTTATTTTAGGAATTCTTAAAATAAAATTCAATATCCTTCCTCCTATTTCAAATTTCAAATTCCATTTAAAACTAAAATAGTTTTTAATCAAAAACATGCCTTTTTAACGAGATAAAACCACAAGGTTTCTATAAAAACTTTTTAATCCATTTTCAAAAGTTTGAAATAAATTCAAAACTAATTCAATCAATTTTACAATTCATTTCCATAATTAATTTCAACAATTTAATTGAAATTATTTCCATCAAATCAACAATTTAAATCAACCAATTTCCATAAACACACCCCAATTCAATGGAATTGGGGTTTTCCAAAATTTTCATTCCAAGACCATTTCATATCTCCCAATTCAATGGAATTGGGTTTTATTAAATAAATTTAAATAAATTTTGATCAATTGAATTTAAATCAGCAATTGAAACAAATAAATCAATTCAAGGTTAATCAATTTGTCCAAACGGGATGGAACCACCTACCTTTTTCCTGAAACTCACGCTCGCAATGAAATCCACTAATGAGAACGAAGGCATATAAGAACTCAAAAGTAAACCTAAAAATGAGATCCAACATCATGGATCATATATCCATCAATTTCAAGATGATCCATTGAAATCCCAAAGTAGGATAAAGAGATAAATATGAAGATTGAGGTTGAAAGCTTACCCAGGAATCACACTACAAGCGCAATGATGATAGAATGTCGAACGAATGGATTCAAAAGGGTTGAATAGATCCAAGATTGACTAGGGAAGGATTTGGGTTGAGAGAAATGAAAATTTAGTGGAGGATAAAATAGGATCTCATATGTGATTCCTGTTTAAAAACCGTAGTCGGGTATTACCTGATGTGTAACCCCTTTACATGTCGTGAAATATTTAATTTCCATAATCATCAAAAAATGTGTCTCTTAAAATTAAAAACAAATCATTAAATAACTCATGATGTGTAATGACTCGTCACATTATGTAATTTTCATGGTGTAAACCTTTCATGGTAAGCACCCAGCAACCATTACACATCAGGTAACATAATTACATAGCGTATAACCCTCTTGTGGCCTATATAAATGATCGGTTAAAGTTGAGAGTCCAAAAAAATATATTACTTCACCATTATAGGTATCATACAAATTCATTCTCAACCCTACCCAGTTAACAAAAATAAAAAACCGAGACAATTTTAAAGACGTACCTATCAGATCGGTAACGAATGTTACCTGGATAAACCCTTTATATGACCAACCATTCATTTCCTCCAACCATTAGAATTCTAATTGTTGGATATGACATGATAGATAAATATTGATCTTAACCATTGATTACAACCTCATGTATCATATATATGTGTGTTTTTGTGTGTGTGTGTTAATGGAATAGAAAAAATTTATCCCTCTCATCTTCTTTTACATTATTGTATTTTTATAACCAACATCATTAAAAATATATGACTTTACACATCATCAACACTTCACTTCACCTATGATCAATCACACATTTCCAGTTTTGAAATTCTATGTGGTTTCAATGTTTAATCAGTTTCATAACATGGTATTATCATGATCATATTCTCCGCATTATAAATTGGGACAATTCTACCTCCATCAATATCATATATAAGATAATTTCAGCATGAAGAATACATGTCTCTTATTTTTCATATATTCTTTTATATACCCCTTCATGTTTTCATTATTTCTATCTGTTTTAAGAGCTATATCAATAACTTTTATTTTATATATCATATATTATTATATTTATTTCCCTATTTAATAAAAACATTGAAACAAATATGTGAGTTATTTTATTTATATTTTGTTATGAGGATAAATAATGAGCTCCTAGAGAGAATTAATAACCCACAAATTTCAAAGTATAATATATTCCTTGAAGTGACTTTGATTATTTCTTATTTAAATTAAGTTAATAATCAACGTGGTTAATGAAAAAATGAACATCATTCATCAAAATAAAAGATAAAATAATGCCACCAAAAGTGATCGAATGATGTGCATAGTTTATATATCATATGTTTAAATGCTGAAGTGAACTTTTCTAATCATTTCATAAACCATGAAATTTGACATCTTTTATTTTTTTATACACCATAAAGGTTGATAAATTGAAAATAATGTATAAATTTCCATGATGGAGAGGATATTTATTTTTTATACTTTAAAATAAATATTTTATTTTTAAATTTATTTTCTCTTTCATTTTATTTCTTAAAAAATATATATAATAAATTAATCATTCTTGGAGAACAATTTAAATATATTTTATCAATATGCATTCCTCAAAGTGGATAAAAATGATAAATTAATGTTATCTTCTTGAATACATCATAAAACCTAGTAAAATAATTTTATTTTGTTCCCTAAAGTGAATGAGAATTTTTATTAAAACAATTTTATTTCATTCCCTAAAGTAAATGAAAACATACATGATTTTATATTAAATTAAGTTCAAGTGAATATGATTTTTGTTATCATTGTACCCTATTTGTTTATATAAAAAATAGACAAATAATAATAATATAACCACTTGAAGATTATTAATGATAATAAAATAGAATTTTGAAATTTTGTTGAAGGATGATATGAAAAATAGTGTTTTTAATATTATATTGAAGAATATTTTTCTTTATCAACTTTTTCTATTGATAAAAAATTTATTATTTATCATGTGATTATGAATTATCAATATCATCTTGTGTAAATCATTTGATATTATCTCATGAAGTTGATGTTATTATTATTTTATTTCATAAATGAGATGAAATAATTGTATAAATTTTATAATTCAATATATTTTTTGAAAAATATTTTTACCACTTGAATTGGTTAAAACTTCCATGAACCAAACTGGGTAAACCCTAAACTAGTCACCCAATATGACCCACAATAAGGTCCAATAGGCATTCCCAATCCTCCCATGCCAAAAACTAGTGTCTTACATCAAAGATAAAGAAATTATGAATGATTTATATCATAAGATGGAAAATAAATAAATAAAGTGGAAAAAAAAATTAATAGTGAGAAGAAAATAAAACTATGCATACCTCTATGTGACCCTATGATTCATCACCGACCACTAAACCAACATCTCTCCATGGTGACTGAGTTTGATCTAGAAGTAATACCAAAAGCTAAAAACAAAGATAAATCTATAAGCGTGAGTATTACAAATCAGTATGTGTTCCTGGATATACTATCCCTTATTCCTTACCTTTCAATTAATGTTTCATTTACTACTAGTTTAAAATATGTATATTAAGATAATTATTTGGTTCTCTTCTTAAGATAAGTAACAGATCAATAATTTCAAGAACCATTTTCCTTTATCTTTCAAAAACAATTTATAAATAAAATGACTTTCCAAAATCCCCTTTGAAAAGTGACATGAAATGAAGAAACATTTTGGTGGAAAGTATAATAGTTTAAGTTATTTTATTGAAACGTTTCAGAACAAGAGTAAATTAGAATGTATAAGTAACTGTCATCATGGGATATACCAAGAAACTGAGTGAAGATATCCTAGACAAACTCGATTCAGATCCATCTATTGATGTATGATGCAACTCCATAGTAAATAACCAACCCAATTTCTCTACACGAGCCTCGCTGATGGAACATCCCATAAGGACTATCTCTAATAAGGTGACCTAGTTTGTCTAATGGGGACATAGATAGTTACCGTCTCTTGACTCTCACTACGAAACATAGGATCCCATGTCCATAAGAAAAGTGTGGGATGGGGAATCTAGGAAAACATGACACCTATATCAAGGAATCCATCATTCATGTTAAGACCACATCTCTACCAATCCATGAAAATTCCCCCTAAAATGGAGAGTATCCATGGAGGTTCTCTCTCTTTCAATAAAATAACAAAAGGTAGAAACCATGCCTCATTACTTGAAATCAAAACTTTTCAATTTTGAAAGCCACTTTTAAGATTTTTTTATAACAAAACAAATCATTTAAACATTTTCATAATAATCGGTTGGAAGGATAAATCATTTTTAAATTTAATGTTTTGCTTTGTTAAGAGATAAATCAAGTGTTAGTTGTATTTAACTTTTCAAAACACATTTTATATAATTTATCTAAACCAAGTTCACTACTTATGAATCCAAATTTCATTCAGAAACTCTTTTGTAAACCCAAATTACCAACAAAGAAACCAAAACTCGTTTATAGGGCCAACCATGCACTTTAACAAATAAATAGTGTACAAAGTTTTAAAAAACAATTTCATACAATTAAATTCAAAGAGGTGTTCATTGTATTTCACATCAAATAATTATTCTAACAATTACAAATCTCTAATTATTATAATAACATGGTTAAAAGGTCTAGAAATCAATGATTCTTTAAATTTAAATTCCAAGCATAAGGGAACCTACCTCAATGGGAAGATAATCAAGCTGAAACACCCTAGAACTCAATGTCTTAGATGATGGAAACACAAATATTCTCATTTATTATATCATGTATATGAACATTTAAATATATATATATAAGTACACATAGCCCCTATTTACATATTCTCATGGACATGAATATGTATAAGGGGGCCTTATATATATGCTTACACATGAATATACCCCTTTACACTTACACACATATGCATTTTTCATGTATTTATATAGTCACACCTAGATCCAATATATATATTCATACCTCTATGAGTGAATATATATAAAGGGGGAACTTAAATATATATATTTCTACCTATGTATACAAATGTAAGTCTCCTTAGACTTTGGCAGCTCAAAACCACTTCAAGAAAGACCAAGACACAATACAAAAATACTAGAAATCCAAAAATTACTAAAATACCCACAACCAAATTGAAAAAATAAAAAAAAATGGAGGAAGAAAACCAACCCAAATGGTAGTGGAAATTGAAATGAACAAAAATTATTCACCTTTAGCATATAATGTTGAAACATGCCCGAATCCGACCTGAGAGACCCATTGCACATCCTAATAATGGAAGAAAACCAAAATAATCAGGTTAACCCTTGACATAGGGTTTATCCAAAATTGATGGGGCGATGGGGAGATAAAAATGCCAAACCAAGGAAGGATGAGAAAAGAGGAGGGATTACCTTAGAGAATTGACCAAGAAACCAGAAGAAATCCGGTGAAATAACAATAAAAAGAATGTGTTGATAGGGTGTGGCATGCGGCTACAGAGGGAGAGGGGGATGGGGTGTCATGTGACACCAAGGATAATGGGGGGAAATAAAAACCATATTAAGGATAAACCAAGAAATATAAAAAATATAAAAAACTAAAATTTTAAAATTCGGGGCAACCCACACAGTTTGCGCACGGTTTACCAAACTGTGTGCCAACTATGCACTGGCCTAGGCCAAAACCCCCTTGCACGGTTTCCCATATGAGGTTGCACAGTTCAATAAAACTATATACATTACTCCAGACACACCAAATCCTCACATGGATTCCTGAGGATCACCACATGATTTGAAAACCCATGTGGAAGCTTTGAAAAATGCCTCTTCCAAATGATAGACCCTAATTTCATGAGCACCACATGGTTACTCTTAACTATGTTGGCTAACTTTGCAACAACTAAAAAACCTCCAAAAAATTAAATTCTGAATTATAAAATATCATAACTCAATCCCTATCAATCAAAAAATATAATACAACCAAAAATAAATGAAATAAAAAAACTTTCATTTCGGGGTGTGATAATTCTCCCCACCATTAACACTTTCTTTCACCAGAAAGTCTCCCAGCCTAATGTGGAACAAAACTAGGACTCAAAAATAATCAATACTAAAAAAACCACAAAACCTAGTGTGACCTTTCAAGTTTATAATTCTCACCTAACCAAATCTATAGGAAACTACAAGGAGATACATTGGGGAAATAGAGGGGTCTCCCCACCATTAAGGAACAGACTAGAACAGTGTTTGATCTAAGAGAAATGATCAATGAAACCACCCACCAACACATCAAGGTTTCAACCACTGAGACTCAAACTGGGAACTTGTCTAGGTCATAATTCATAATTTTACAAGACACAAGCATATCCATATGATTAACACCCAAAAACTAAAACCATTTTAGAAAAAAAAATTAACCATTTAAAAGTTCTTATCCACATATCACAACCACTAAAATTTTAGGTAAATTAAGCCACCAATGTTTTGAAAGAAAAATGATTTCAAGAATATAAAGTATGCATTTGGAAAAAATTTAAATGGTTTCCACTTATAAATTAGAAACAATAAGGTGGATTTAAATCTCCCACACCTATAATCTCCACTGTATGAAAAGTTTCACTTCAGGACCTATCATTGGATCCCTAATGTCTTGAAGTATCTACTACCCCATAGTTAGAAGCTGATAGTTCCTGACCAAAACTCTTTCCTCTGGTGGTGTAATTTACAGAACCTCTTCAGTTATCATAAACGGTGACACTGATGAAAATCCTTAAAATTATTATTGAAAGATGTCTTAGAGTTCCCAAAATGACCACCCTAGAAGCAAAAAAAATATAGTGTTTTAATGAATTAAATGAAGAAAATAACAATAGATACTTGTATGGAACAGGTTTTTCTAGTTCACAATCCTTGCCAAATGAGGAATCTTCACAATATCCAAAATAAATTGGAATATCAACTACCATGGCCTTCCCCATGATACTTTCCCAAACAAAATAATTTGATCTTTGAACCCTGGATGAAGGCATCACATGAAAATATAATTTTCCAGTTGATCGCTTGACACTATCTTTGTATAAAAGGAAACCATTTCATTAAAATTTTCATCCTTCCCCTTCACCATCAGTTGAACATTTTGAGCATCCATGAAATCTGGAACTTTATTCTCCTTCACTTCCTCAAGAATAAACCACTGGATTAAATTGGTCTTAAAGATCACCCAATACATCCCAACTCACAATGAGAATGGAATGAACACCTTCCACTAGTCCATTCCCGAACCATCAAACATACCCAAGAAAAATCACACCTTCATGATATCTGGAGTTCCCAAAAACCCAAACACGCTCTCAACTTGTTCAAGACACTCCACAAAATCTAATTGAATTTTATTAATAGAGACAGTAGGCAATGATTAAGAATATTTTGGTTCTACCACTCCTCTAGGAGTCTGGGAAGGGCCAACAACTAGAAGAGGCTCCTTAAAAACCTTATGGGTAATTCTGGGTAGTATACTTTAAATAACATAAAACATAAAAACAGACCAAAGTCAAAAAAATATCAACCAAAGAAACACCTCAACCTAATACACCAAGATCATAATCCAAAATACCACAAAACAAGATTAAAATCCTCTTTTGAAAACCATCATTTTTTAAATTCACCCATTTCCAAAACCAATTACCCATTTCAAAATTGAAAACATTTCAAAACATTCACTTTAAAATTAAAAATACCACCACATTTTTTCCTTTAAAACCAAAAATTCCATTAAAAAGGATCCACACTTTTTAACAGAAACCATTTTCCTTTTCAAAAACCACTTTAGAAAAACCAAGTCAGCCCATTGATTTTAAATACTCAACCATGACATCCTATGAACTGTCACATATGTGTGCATCCCACTTATTCTTATATCATCCATGCATACATACCAATATCCACTTTCCACACACACACACACACATGTGAACATTCATAAGAAATACCAAGGGTCACACATATCATTTTTCCATAAAAACCATTCATCTCAAATTTACTTCTCATATCACATTTTATAAAACCTTTGGAAATTAAAATAATTCTACACATACCCTTTGAAACCAAAAAACCCATTAGAAAAGAATCATTTTCCCCTTTTAAACCCCATTTTTCACTCCTAAAACCCTTTTAAAAAATAATTTTCCTTTAAAAATCCACTTACACTAACCAAAATCAGGCATCACCCATACCAAAATAACTAAAATAGGGAACTAGTGGTCATGCATACCCTAGCCACATAGTTTAGAATACCATGGATTGAGCATACACCAACCATTGGAAGCATATTAAATCATGCAGATAATATCCACATGGTTCACTATGCCATGTAACCTCACTGTGCAACACTAACTCACTCCACTATTATCCACCCATATACATAATCTCGTAGAACTGATCAAACACTAACAAAAAAACCCAAAAACAAAAATAAAGACTTGAAACCCAACTACCCTTGGTGACTCAGGTCTCATCATGAGTGGTGGTGATCATGCACCAACCCATGACCTACCTCTTAAGCCTTGACAATCCTATCACTAATTTACCTAACACCCAAAATAATAAGGGCCTTCTTTGACACCATTTTTTCACAAACCAACCTGGTTCAACCCTAAACCAGTCACCCAAGTCAGCCCACAACAAAGCCTGAGAGGTGTTCTCGATCCTCCCGAGCTGGCATCTAGAGTTGGGAATCAAAGGTAAAGAAATTCGGAATGATTTATCCTATAATACATCAAATAAATAAACAAAAAAAATTAAACTAAATAATAAAATAAACCATAGAAACGGAAAGAAAATATAAACCCAAATACCTCTATGTGACCCTGTGTATCAACACCGACCACTAAACTAACATCGCTCCATAACAACCAAGTCTAAGATTGAAGCAGCACCATAAGCTAAAAACAAAAATAAAGCTATAGTCATAAGTATTAAAACTCAGTATTCATGCCTAAATAAACTATTCCTTATGCCTTACCTTTAAATAAAATATTCATCTACTTCTAGTTTGAAATACATATATTAAGATAAATATTTCATTATATTTTTAAGAAAAGTAACATGTTAATAATTTCAAGAACCATTTTCCTTTATCTTTCAAAAATAGTTTATAAATAAATTGAATTTCCAAAATCCCCTTTGAAAAGTGACCTAAAATGAAGAAACATTACAATGTAAATCATAATATTTTAAGAAATTTTATGAAAACATTTCAGAACAATAGGAAATAATAATGCATAAGTAATTGTCATCATGGGATGTACCTATACAACGATTAAAAAGACCCCAGCCATATTCAGTTTGGATCCATATGTCGGTGTATGATTCAACTCCATAGTCAATAACCAACCTAGCTGGTCTACACTAGCCTCATCGATGGCACCTCCCACAAGTCATATCTCTACCAATGGGATCTAGTCTGTCTAATTGGGACATTTATAGAAACTTTCTCTTGACTCTCACTATTATCCCTAGGGTCCCATGGACATAAGAAATGTGGGATGTGAGTAAGCCATGAAAAAATGACAATTATATCAAGGAATCCATCATTCATGATAATCCCACCTCCTGACACCATCTATGTGAATTCCCCCCAAAATGGAGAGTATCTATGGAGGTGCCTGCTATTTCAAGAAAACAAAAAAAGGTACCAACTAGACCTCATTATTTAAAATCAAAAATTTACCATTTTGAATGCCACTTTAAATCTCATTGTAAAATCAAAAAAATCATTTAAACCTTTTTAAAATAACCAATAGGAAGGCCAAATCATTTTTAAGATTATAGGTTTTCTTCAGTAAGATATAAATCAAGTGTTTGGTGTATTTAACTTTTCAAAACAAATTTTCTATAATTTATCTCAACTAATTTCACTAATTATGAATCCAATTTCCATTTAGAAACTCTTTTGTAACCCCAAATTACTAAAAAATAAACCAAAAATCATTTATAGGCCTAATCGATCATTTTAACAAACAAATAGTGTATGAAGTTTAAAAAAAATTACAGTTTGATTCAAAGAGGATTTCACCCTATTTTACATAAAATAAGTATTCTAAGAATTATAAATATCTTATTAATATAATAACATGGTGTTAAGGTTAATAAAAAAATGATTATTTAAATTTAAAGTCCAAGAATAATAGAACCTACCTCAACATAAAGAGAATCAAGATGAAATACTCCATAACTTGATGTATTAGATGACAACAACATGAATCTTCTCTTTTATACTTACACACATATGAACCTTCACATATATATAAGGAAACCTAGACCCTATGTACATATTTTCATGGCAATGAATATGTACTAGGGGTCCTTACATATAACCTTACACATGTATATACTCCTTTACACTTACACATTTAGGCATTTTTCATATATATATAAATATATATATATAATAAAACCTATCTGCAATATATATATTCATACCCCCATCAGTGAATATACATAAATGGGGTACTTTCATATATAAATATTTCTACCTATGCATACACATGTAATTTGTCTTCGACTCCAGCGGCTTGAAACCACTTCAAGGAAGACCAAATTCCAAAACACACCTGAAGTCGACCCAAGAGACCCACTGCATTCCCCAACAATGGAAGAAGACCAAAAGAATCAGGTTAACCTTTGACCTAGGGTTTGGCCAAAATTAATGGGGTGATTAGTAGAGGAAAAACACCAAACCAAGGAAGGAGTAGGGAAGAGGAGGGATTACCTCAGAGAATCACCCAATAAACTAGAATAAAACTGATAAATCACTAGAAAAAGAGGGAGTCAAGAGAGGGGTGGTGCATGTGTATGGAGGGAGAGGGGTCTGGGGTTCCACGCAATTCCAAGGAATAGGGGGGAAAGAAAAACCCTCTTAAGGGTAAAATTGGAAAGAAATAAAAAAAGAAAAACTAAAATTTTAAAATTCTGGGCAACCCACACGGTTTACCAAACTGTGTGTCAACCATTAATTTTCTACTACCTAGGTTAGGAACCCCCTCACAAGGTTTCCCCTATGAGGTCACATGGTTCAATCAAACTATGTGCCTTACTATAGACACACCCAAGCCCTGACTTCCTAAGGAGCACCGCATGGTTTGAAAAATGGTGAGAAAGCTGTGTAAAATAGCTTTATAAAATGATAGACTCTAACTATACAGAAACCACATGGTTATCCCTAACCATACAAGATAACTTTTAAATAGCTAAAAATCCTCCAAAAAATTAAATTGTATCCCTATAATGTAACGCCCCGACCCCAAAAACATTATATTCTTCACCCATTAGATGGAGGTGTGTTTAAGTGTAGTTTGAATACTTCTCATAACAATATCCTAGTATATTTTGGATACTGGTTTTGTTACAAAATAAAAGAATAAGAAGAGTTTAGGGGTTGGAGAAGTAAAATAAAATAAAAAAAGCTAAGAGAAATCGTTACCTTTAATTTGGGTAACTCCCTTTGGTTTGAACCAAAAAGGACTCTTGAAGTTCCTCATGCCTAAGGTAAGGCTTCTATGAGGAGGATAGGAATGTAGGGAGCTTAATTGGACATAGTTTGGACGAGACAAAAGGCTTGAGAGGTGCGAGTAATTAGTTAGAAGTGGTGTTCTTTTATAAGGTGGAGGAGGGGCTCTTTAGGGAAAACTTAAAGTATTATTTTATAATAAAATAATATTTGGTTTATAATGGATACAAAGTGGATTATTTAAATTATAAGATCAGGATAGGTAAAAAAACTCAACCAATAGGTTTTAGACAAGTTTGGGTCACTTTATTATCCTTATCTTTTAGTTTTAACTCTTAGTTAATTAGTTTGACATTAACCATGTCACTTTGTATTTTTATATTATATGGTTAATAAACTTACTGTAAACTTCAAAGAGACCTAAAAGTGGTCCATTAATAATACACCTATCATTATATAAGTACTTTGGCCGAACCTTATATTTTTAGGAATATAATATCAATTAATAATATAATATTTGTTTTAAAAACTCATTTATGTCAATTTTGACACTATTCAATAATTGATTTTTGTTAAAGTCTTAACAACTTTATTAATTCGAACCAAATTAATTTAAGCAATAATAACATGTCATATTAACCAATATAATTCTTGTATGTCATCAAAACTTTCAAATTATATTTATTTTAACATTTATAATACCAATTATTTGATTCCTTCATTAATAAGGAAAATACTGCATCATTATTGTGTCATAAATATATTTAATTATTCAATGTCTAAAAATTATAAATAAAATACCATTATGTAGGAAGTATTTTTAGATTTATAAATAATATTTATAGTCTAAAATATAACATATATAACCCTATGTAAAAAAAATTGCTAAAAGATATATGCTTATGTCATTTTTGTATTTACTTTAACTTAATTAATATAAAGTGTCATTATCACTTACAAGTGGATCCATGGGGTCCCAAAATCAACCCAAAGATGCCCATGGTCGGAAATTTATCAACTTATAGGGTTAGGATGCGTTTTAGGTTAAATTAATATTATTATTACTTACCCTTATTTACCGGATTTACCCTTTAACCATGGTAAATAAAATATTTACCGAAATAATTATTCAAAATGTCTAAAAATAAGAGTTACCTATTTACAAAATTTGGAAATCCTGATTCCAAATATTGAATCCATTTTTCCAAATTAAAAACATAGAAGTGGAAGAAATTAATTTAGAATTAATTCTCGTTGTCAAAACAAAAAAGTGTGTTTTTAAGAAATAATAACTATCAAAAGATGGACACTTGTTTATGTCTGGTTTAAATGTGAAATTACGTCTAATTACCAAAATTGTATTAAATGGTAAAAATATATTCTAAATAAATGTTAAAAGCACTAAAATTTATAATTTATCACTATTAATTATTTTGATTAAAAAAGTTGTTTTTAATTAAAATTCAGTAATTTTCACTATTCATCAAAATATGAAAGTTATCAGAAAAGTACCAAAAATTCACCCTAAGATAATTTTGATATTCTGAATCCAAAAATGAAGTCCATTTTGAAAGATAAAATGTATAAAATTTCAAAAAGTGGGTATTACTATTCATAACGGCTAATTTGATTGGTTATGGTGTGTTAGAACTCGAAGTTGCGTACAACACATGCTACTATATTATTCAAAGAGAAGTGTACCATGGAAGCTTGGGGTGTTACATTCTCCCCTCCTTCAATAAATTTCATTCTCGCAATTTTTAAAATTTGGCTTGGGAATATAATGGAAAGTCCCACATCAGAAAAAGAGTCAATAAAACTATCACTTTAAAAGAAAGAAAGAGAAGTACAAAGGTCACCCGAGATAACCAATACTAGGATTCTATGTAGAAAAAATGGATATGGATGATAAACTAAGTGTCAACTTCTGATAGAGAGGGATAGAAAACATGATCAGAAGAAAGTTAACAACAATAAAACCATGAACTTGTGATGGGACACACGGTCATTAGTTTCCCAGTAGGAAAAGTAAACAGACAACATTTTTTGTTTTAAGTTACATTACATAAATATGAGGAATTAATTTATGAGATTGACTAAGAACATAAAGAGATATACTTACTTTTTAAGTAGAGTTTCATTCTTTAATAAATTTATACTACTAACTCATTTTTTTAAACGGTGAGTATTCAAGAAGACTTGGTCACACTGGAAGAGCTAGAATAAACTTATATATAATCACATGATCCACGAATGATAAACTATATATTTACCTTCTCATTAGAGATTAATAAAAACCAAAACAGTTAGTACAAGATCTGATGATCCCCCAAAAGGATATTCCTTTAGAGAAAGAAACACTAATCTTAATTTCTAAAATTAAACCAACAATACCCCAAAGTTAAATAAATACCATTAAATAAATAATTGTCCTTAAAATCCTTCAATATAATCCAAACTAATATTGAAACCCAAAACTTAGAATAATTTTGTTATGTAGTCTTCCATGTTAAATTGTATCTCCAAAGGACATCAACTACTCTTAAAGTCACATACTTAAAAGTAATTAACCTAATCACATATTCTCTATTATAGGTTAATCATTTCTATAAATAACCCAAATCACTATAAATCCACAATAAAAACGTAGATAAAATCCACCATTACTCCTCAAATGAAACCCCATAGTATTCTATTTTCCTTGGGCATATAGTGTTCCCAACAAAGCGAACATCTTCCAAAATAACATTTATCACTTAATCACCAAATCATTTTCTTATACTAAGGGTATTCATTTGATAAGACATAATAATCCAAATCAACTTATTATTGATCAATAAAATCATTTAACTAAAAATAATTAGTCATACTAACCAGGGACTTCACGTAGTCCAGTGGTAGGCGATAAATCTCAATCGCACTTTGGTTGTGGGTTCGATTCCCACAGCTTTGTCCGATGCGATGGGTTGTCACATGGTCTGAGTGTTTTCCTTTTTCAAAAACTATATTTTATAACATTACCAAAATGAGATAAATTCCTCAAAATAACCATAACATAATTTTAAACAGAAATTTTATCTCATACCTTTCATTTTCATCCCAAAATATAATAACTTGTAATTTCCTCAAACCCAATGATCATATAAAACCAAATGGTTATTTATAACTATATCCACAAGGAAAAATATAAGACTTCCCCAAATATCATTCACACATGGAAAACTACGGGGTTACAAATACAAGAGAAAATTATTCCAAAGTAATCCCATCAACAAGAAGCACTAAGACTTTTAAACATTTCTCCAACCATTTATTTCCACATAGCTTCTTCTTTGACCAAGAAAATATCCTATAGAATAGGTAATTCACTCAGTTAATGGCCAGGTCCCCTAAATTTACGGTAAATGACTATAAATGTATTCTTGGGACCATTTTTATTTTCTTCCATAGTACTCTTCATTTTTCATCGGAAACTCTTCACTTTATGTCCTTCTTTACTGCACGTAAATCATTTCTTTGTTCCTTTGAGACACTTTCCGGGGTGTCTCCTTCCACATTTCCTACATGATTGAAATTTAGGATTCTTTTCTCCATGGTCTCCACTGCTGGAGCTCTTATTATTCATCACCTTTCTCTTCTTTGTTGAGTCCGGGAGTTGGTTAATATATATTTTTTTGATCATATTTTGGAAAACTGATTTGGCATGAACATGATATCTTTTACACCTATCAACATTCCATTTTCTTGCTCATTTCCACCACCATTTCCACCTTGTACATCATTCTCAAAGTTAATATGACTTCTTTGGACTCCAGCTATTGACTAAAACCAGAAAGCATTGTGTGAGTAACAGTAGTCATAAAATCATTTAGAGAATATCATGACACCATATTTTCAATTTGAAACACCTTAGGATTAACCAAGGTCATTTATTCTCATCTTATATTAAAATAATTCAAATTGGTTTGTAAAGAAAATGTAAATTATCCTAAGCATATCCCCCGGGAGTGTCGTAACCAAGAGTGCAGCAAGGCTCGTTGTCTTGCACCAGTTCCCGTTCGAGTCTAGCTCAAAGCGGTGTTTTTGGGTTTTACCCCTAGGTACATCTGTGCTAGAGCCACCTCAACCTGTTCATATCCAAACAGGGATGTATTGCTTATAAAATTCACAAAATATATACAATACCAAAATTCTAGGAAGTTCTTCTATAACAATCCTCAAAGTCCATCTTTTCTCTATGTTCTCTAATTAGAGTTTATCTAAATATAGATTCCAAGGTATGTACTAAACTTCCTCTGATACCCAGTGTAACTCTTCGACCCCAGAAGCCCAGAGTCGGTGCATTATTACATAACATTGGCATGATCACAAAGGATCAAGTCTCGAAAGACTGATTAGTTTAGTAGCCTTGGAAACAATAGATACATTCTTAAAGTTTACATTACATCATAAAGTAAAAAAACTACAAAAACATCTTGTCTTCATATCCCCTCATACTATCCCTGCAGGTCATTCATAAATTACTTCTTCACATCCTGGGAAAAATAAAACATTGAAAGGGGTGAGATCATATGCTCAGTAAGGATAACAATATAGCGGAACTTTTCATAGATAAGCATAAACATTTAAGTCAATGTATAACTAAAACAAAATACTTTTAAACTTGAACTTCAGAATAATATGGAAAATATAAAATGAAATAATTCCATTTAATTATTCACATGGATATTCTACTAGTCAAATAACCACATGCAATATCAATAACCACTTTCATAATTATGGAATGAATAATGCCATATTATCATAACCACATAGTCAAGGCCTCGTGCCAAAACTACAAATAAGATTTTGTCAAGGCCTTGTATCAAGACAGTAGTTTGTTTCATGAGACCTACCGATGCATCAAGAAGCTATAGCGGGCTCCACCCATCACTTACTAAGTCCATTTCATTCTTCATATGAAAATTTTGAAATATAACATAAACATTTTTATTAAAACTAGCATATGAAATGTCAATACTTGATCCACAAACCATGAATGGTATAAAAATAGCACATCCACAGTCAAACATAACTCATTCGATACAATATGAAAGATTGTATTGTATCAGATTAACCTCAATCGATAATAATGAAGGATATTTATATAGATGAAAATAATCATCAAAACTATTAGAGAGAAATATCCCCCCTTTTTTTGAAATCATTTCAAAGTCACACTATTTGTAAAGAAGCCATTTAAAAATAGATTTTTGAATCAAAGTGTCCCATACCACTTTGAAACTTTTAAAAGTAATTTTAATTTTAATACTTTAATGTCCATATAAATAAATCCTTAAAACCATTTTTAAAAAATGGACATTAATGAGAAATATTTAGAAGAATAAATCTTTAAAACATTTAAAAATGATATTTTAGTTAGAGTTTCTAACCAAAATAGAGACACTTGAATACAAATAATTGAGGTAATAAAAACATTTTAATATCATGAGAATAAAGGGATTTATGATATACTATGTCAAAGTACATTATATACACCATATAAAAGTGATTTGGTGTATAACAACAAAGAAGTATCAATGGGATGTAAATTGAGATTAAGTCTCTTATAAAGACTGTATCCTTAGGTTAAGGATAAATCAAGGACATAATTATGTGTGAAAAATATAAATACACTAAACATGATTGGATATTCATTATAAATCAATCAGATGACATTCAAACATATTCTTTTAAAAACAACACCAATGAATTGGATGTTTAACTCAATAAATGGAGATTGAGTTAAAATTACTCTTATCAAGTTCATATAGACGACTTGAGAATTTATCAATGGAGTGATTATGTGTATAAAAATTATATACACAGAAAGGGGAGTGGAAATTATGACATAAGAAAATGAATAGTGATTCCACACATAATCTTGGAGTAAAATAATCAACAAAGTATGCGTAAAGCCGAATGAGTGGAAATTGAAATTTCAAATTCCCTTATAGATTTGGTAACTTACGAAACATACACCAATGAAATAAGGATCATACAATGATGATGTAAACATCAAAAAATTAAAGTATATTACACAATTAATACTATCATGGGAAGTACACACACCACATGCAATAAATAAGTGGTGAACAATGGAATTCTCATCGAATTAAAAGTGAGATAAGAAACCCCTTACCTTGTACTCTTCCTTGGTTGAGGGTAGGTTAACCTCTTGTATAATAGTTAAATAATTGTTATTAAATTATAAAAGAATCATATATATAAATATGATATCATATATTATCTTTTAATATTGTTCTGTTAATAATATTTTAGTATTATCGTCGTTTCGGGTGTTAACTGATTCGTTTTCCTTTATATGCTTTGTTACGTAAGTCATGTTTGTTATGGATAGGTTGTATATTATTAATATCAAGAATTATATCAAGTCCTTAAACATTACTTTAAATCATAAAATGAGAATTATTCTTGTATGGATATGATGGGGAAATGAATCTCATCGTGTTCGTGGAGACGGTAATCCATACGTACGCACGAATGCTACTTCCATTTCATTTTTCATTTTAAAAGGAATAAAAACAAAATGATACATAGGTATATTATTATTCCAGTATAATATAATATCTTATATATGTTACTTAATTTCATTAACACCATCCTTTATGCGTTCCATGTATGGTATGAACGAGTCATATCACTTTGAGGGGGCGGTAGTCCGCACTTCCTCAAATGAAATTATCGTATATATATACAACATGAAACGAATAATAGTATGATATAAAATGGAATTAAAGAAGATTATATATAAAATAAATATCATTAATATCATATTTAATTATAATTCCATCATAATGTCCACCATGAGAGGTGGTAGTAGATAATTGAACAATCATCGTTTCGTGAGGCGTTTGGTTGTCATCCACAGAAGCATTATGTTCTTCACCCATTAGATGGAGGTGTGTGTAAGTGTAGTTCAAATAATTCTCATAAAAATATCCTAGTATATTTTGGATACTCTTTTTGTTACAAAAGAAAAGAATAATAAGAGTTTAGGGGTTGGAGAAGTAAAATAAAAGAAAATAAGCTAAGAGAAATTGTTACCTTTAATTTGGGTAACTCCCTTTGGTTTGAACAAAAAAGGACACTTGAAGTGCCTTATGCCTAAGGTAAGGCTTCTATGATGAGGATAGTAATGTAGGTAGCTTAATTGGGTAGAGTTTGAATGAGCCAAAAGGCTTTAGAGGTGTGAGGAATTGGTTAGAAATGGTGTACTTTTATAAGGGGGAGGAGGGGCTCTTTAGGAAAAACTTAAAGTATTATTTTATAATAAAATCATATTCTGTTTATAATGGCTCAAAAGTGGATTATTTAAAGTATAAGGTGGGTATAGGTCGAAAAAAACTCAACCAATAGGTTTTAGACATGTTTGGGTCACTTTATTATCCTTATCTTTTAGTTTTAACTCTTAGTTAATTAGTTTGACATTAACCATGTCACTTTGTATTTTTATATTATATGGTTAATAAACTTACTATAAACTTCCAAGCAACATAAAAGTGGTCCATTAATAATACACATATTATTATATAATTCCTTTGGCTGAACCTTAGATTTTTAGGAATAGAATATCAATTAATAATATAATATTTGTTTTAAAAACTCATTTATGTCAATTTTGACACTATTCAATAATTGATTTTTGTTAAAGTCTTAAAAAATTTATTAATTCAAACCAAATTCATTTAAGAAATAATAAAATTTCATATTAACCCATAAAATTTGTGGATGTCATAAAAACTTTCAAATTATATTTATTTTAACATTTATAATACCAATTATTTTATTCTTTCATTAATAAAGAAAATACTGCATCATTATTGTGTCATAAATATATTTAATTATTAAATGTCTAAAAATTATAAATAAAATACCATTATGTAGGAAATATTTTTATATTTATAATTAATATTTATAGTTGAAAATATAACATATATAACCCTATGTAAAAAAAATTCAAAAAGATATATGCTTATGTCATTTTTGTATTTACTTTAACTTAATTAATATAAAGTGTCATTATCACTTACAAGTGGATCCATGGGGTCCCAAAATCGACCCAAGTATTCCCATGGTCAGACATGTATCAACCAATAGGGTTAGGACACGTTTTAGGGTAAATTAATATTATTATAATATTATTATTTTTACCCTTATTTACCGGATTTACCCTTTAACCATGGTAAATAAAATATTTACCGAAGTAATTATTCAAAATGTCTAAAAATAAGAGTTACCTATTTACACAATTTGGACATCTTGATTCCAAATATGGAATCCATTTTTTCAAATTCAAAACACAAAAGCGGCAGAAATTAATTTAAAATTGATTCCTGCAGTCAAAACAAAAAGCGTGTTTTTAAGAAATAATAACTATCAAAAGATTGACACTTGTTTATGTCCGGTTTAAATGTGAAATTACATACAATGACAAAAATTGTATTAAATGGTAAAAATATATTCTAAATAAACTTTAAAATCACTAAAATTCATAATTTATCGCTATTAATTATTTCAATTAAAAATTTATTTTTAATTAAAATTTAGTAATTTTCACTATTTATCAAAATATGAAAGTTATTAGAAAAGTACCAAAAATTAACCCTAAGCTAATTCTGATATTCTAAATCCAAAAATTAAGTCCATTTTGAAAGATAAAATGTATAAAATTTTAAAAAGTGGGTATTACTATTCCTAACAGCTAGTTTGATTGGTTGGGGTGTGTTAGAACTCAAAGTTGCGTACAACACACGCTACTGTATTATTCAAAGAGAAGCGTACCATGGAAGCTTAGGGTATTACATGAAACTATTGAAACTCAATCCTTATCAAGCACAAAATGGAATAAGGCTAAAAATAAATGAAATAAAAAAGTGTTGGGTTGGGGTGAGAAAAAAATAATGGTCCTTATAATAAATAAAATTTGGATTTTTGTATAAGATGTTAATTATTGATAAATCATGAATCATGGAATTCAATGAACGAATTCATTCCCTGATGCGAATTTAATTTTAATTACATTATTTCATTCCATGAAGAGTATGAAATTATTTATGAAATATCTTTATAAAAATTCTGTTATTGACAATGAATATTTAAGAAATAAAATTATTTGCTCAACTAATTTTTCCTTCATTACCTAAAGTGAAAAATTATAAAAAAATTATATGATATATAGTCATGGTCATGATGGAGGATGTGTTATGAATCCTAGATATTTTTCCTCATTTATCCTCATTTCATATGTATCTTCCATAAAATATATGGGGACTCCTCTCCATATTAGATATATTTTAAAAGGGTTTTCTCCAAAAGTTCCAGAGTATAGAATATACACTAGATGATGGGCCATACCAATTATAATTATATTAAGAATTCAATAATTGATTATTCACCACCAGAAGTATAAATTATAATAATAATCAAAATTTTGATTATTTTAGTCTTTATTACATACCATGAATGTGTTAAATATACACAATGTAAGATCATGAAGATCATATGTATGTTTATCTTGAATCAAAAGTTTAGTCAATATTATTTTAATTAAATTATTCAAAAGAACTAATATATTATTATTATTAATCAAAACTCTTAAAGAGCTAATATATTCTAATGTAAGTACATTTCTCAGTAGTGAAAATCAGTCAATGGCCCCAGAATAGTGAATATATTCTTACATGGTGGTATAAATTTTTTAAAAGTATTTTTATGATTTAAGTATCAATGATATATATATAACATTAAAAATATTCTTGAAAATGGATATCATATAGAGAAATTTAATAAAGAAGGTTTTAAATACCTCTATATATAATAATCATTCATAACAGATAAAAAATGATCCTGAAGAATTTGTTATGATTTTATTTTTACTATGTAGAATCGAATAAATTATAGTAAATTGGAAGTTTAATGATTTTGAAACATTAAATACATAACATTGTCATTGAGGTAATCCAGGATCAATTATAATAAAATAATATTGATACAAGTATACATGATTGTAAATTTATGGATAAAAAATATACATCCATAAAGGGGAGGATGATGAATTTATTTAATGGATGTATGCCTGCTAGATAGTGAATTATTCATTCTCGTTATGTTATTATGAATGCCACCTATATGATGATTTACTATTGATTACCTATTATTAAGTTAATTTTCTTATATCATCACCAACTATATTGAAATTTGATTTTCAATATTTATATAAAGTATCAATTATGAAATATATATGAGCTAGCCTACCTACCATGTTGTCCATTTAAATAATATATAAAAGATGAATCCACTGAATGGTTAAATGTATTATTATTTGATGGTGAGCATACATCACATTATATGCATATTAATTTAAATAAATATTTAGAATCACATACCATATATAAAATGGTTCAGTATAACCATTAATAATATTCTCACAACACTTATATGAATAATTCAATTTTAAAGTATTGAAAATGAATAGCATGATTGTATATATCAAAAGTGTGGTTGAATGGATTATATAAAATCATTATTTATCATTATTGGAAAGTAATAAATAAATTGTTTTAGGTAGGAGGAAAATGTACATATCAATAACAAAAAAATAGATATTTTCCAAGAAGGGACACTTGATATATTTGAATTTTTAAATACTTTCAAAACTCATCGATGTCAATTGATTTTTATAGATGTAGTGATAAAATAATTGGACAAAAGGATTAAAAAGAATATGTGATATGTTCAACATATAAAATTTTTGATTGGATATCTAAACTACCAAGGATATTGAATATATATGATCTCAGTATAAAAAAATACTTATAAATTTAGATATTTATACATTTGTACTATTTCCAATTGATGTTTCCATTTTTTATCTATATAGTAACATTGATTATAACTTCTATGAATACCTAAATAGTTAAAAATGCATAAATAATATTCAAAATAATAGAAGTTTTTTCCAAAATGATATATTATTGTATGAGATGAACTGAATAAGATGTATTTTATGTATTCATCATAATATATATTCATATAAGGAAGGATAAAAATGGATTTTATCATCACATGGTTTGTATAAATTAATATTTTTGTATTAATCTATATGTCTTGGATAACACAAAAATTCCTGAAGGGTTTATAAAATAAATGTAATATTTAATGATTAAATTATAAGGAATGTCATTTTATTTTGAATTCATAATCCAAAAGATGAAATATTATATCTTGGAATGATTTTACATATTTATGAAAATACCCTTAATAAAAAAATTAAATATCTTGATTCTAAGAGTGATATATTTCATACAAAATGACATGATGAAAAACTTATTTATCCATGAAGGATTAAATATAAATGTATATTTTATTTATCCATGAAGAATATAGATATATATGTTTAAATGTACCTTAAGAATAATATAAGGTATTATTATGATAAATTTAATTCAAGTTAATGTTCTTCCCTTCCCATCATGATTTAAAGGGTATAAATGATCAATTATTCCAAAATTTAGAACAAAAATTGGTTATTTATGTCAATGTTGGATATTTTTATAATCTAGATAAATCTAGATATCAACCAAGATATTTGTTCACATGTGATAAATATTATATTTCATGGAATTCTATAAATAAAACCATTTATACGACTTCCTCCAATCATGCTGAGAAAATTAAGATTCATGAAGCAACTTAAGAATGTTTTTAGATAAGATCAATCATTCACCATATCATAAATAATTTTGGATTAGATATTCATAATGATTGTCCCACTATATTATATAAAAAATTTTGCATGTATATCACAACTGAATGGTGGGTATATCAAAAGTGATAAAACAAAACATATCTCACCAAAATTATTTTTCACTCATAAAATGTCAAAATAATGATAAGATTAAAATCTATAAAATAATATTTTGTGATAACATTATATATTTTTTTACAATGTTATTACCAATTAAAACTTTTAAGAAATTGATTTATAAAATTGGGATGAAAAGATTGAAAAGTTTCTTGTAATTTTATAAGGGGGGTTGGAAATGTGGCTTTCTTTTTCCCTTCATTAGGTTTACCACTAGGTTTTTATAAGGTTTCTAATGAGACAACATGGCATGGAAATCAATTAATTTTGCTTCACTTATTTTTTTCCCATTGGGTTTTTTTAATTGAAGACTATATGAGATTTCATAAAACTATGACATCCAAAGAGGGGTGTTGTGACTAATTCATATATAGATATCAAAAGTAATATATTATGATAACTTTTCATTTCCAAATAAAAACACTTCATATAAAGAAACTCCTAATATGATCAACCATCCATTCTCCCCAACTATTATAATTCCAATAATTTTATATACAATGAGAGATAGGTATTGATCTTGACCATTGATTACAACCTCATGTACCCATATATATGAAAATATGTTAATGGAATGGAGAACTTTGGGTCCTCTATGTTTTCTCTATAATTTTTTTCTTATTATTTTACCTTACCATATTTCACTCATCATCATTAATACAAATATGTGACTTCACACTTTTTCGATGCTTAATTTCACTTATGATCAGTCACACGTTTTTTGTTTCGAAATTCTATTCACTTCCAATCAGTGTTTGATCAGTTTATTAACCCACAATATATATGTTACACTTTTTTTTGTGTTATGATATATATTTTATTTAAAAAATATAAAAAATTATTCTATCATTTTATTGAAAAATGAAAAAAAAATCATGTACAAAATAACATAAAAATATAAAAAATAGTATGATGCAAAAAAATATCAAATATAAATAAAAAATTACACACATTTTATATGATGTCCTTAATTTTAGAAAAAAATTGAAAAAAAAACCAATTTTAAACAATATTTTATTAAAATTAATTAAAAAATGCACAAAATCACCAACCTTAAATTTTTATAAATTATATGATTTTAAATGCACAAAAAACTGGTCAAATGAAAATAATCATTAATTTAAAGTTAAAAATGAAAATGACTGTATAAAAATATGAAATTCCTAATAGTATTAACATGTTATTAATGCGATCATCTCTATATTGTTCATTGTGACAATGCTACCATTGTCACTATCATATATAAGGTAATTGAAAAATGTATGTCTTCGCTCTCTCTTTCGCTCTAGGGTCCTATCACTACTACACATATTCCCTTTAATTGAGCACAAAATGGATTTTAACGGCATTAAAAAGGCACTATTAGTCGTAGTGATGGTAAGGGGGTCCCATTTATCGGTGTTAATAAATGATTCCCTTTATCATCACTTGAAATAGCGCTAATAAAGGCATTTCTGGATGAAATGTGTTGTTAATATAACAGCACACCCAGCAAAAACCTGCAAAAACCTGTAATTTCAAACAATTCTATATACATATAATGTGACACCAGTAATTAAAAAAATGTCCACCAATGATATATACAAAAAAACTTCTATATAAACTTAAAAAAATGTTTTATATAATTACATATACAATTATCCAACAAACATTTAAAAACAATAATGTTTCAACTTTTGATGCTCGTGATCCTCTCTCAAAAATGTCAGACCATGGTATTTCTTGTAGAAAAGATAATCTCAACCCGAGAAAAAGATTAATACTATATAAGAAAGCAAATATTATGTTATTAATACTATAAAGAAATAAATTTAACATTAATATAAAAGAATACATTAATAAAATGTCAATATTTAATAAAAAATAAACATTTGGAGTTATATCGTTCACACCATGCATTCTATTGAGGTGGGGTTGATTTATACATGTCACAAATGCATTATGGATCATTTTCTTAAAATATAAAAACAATCTGAATGTGTTTTCTTAGTTTTAAGTATGTCAATTGTTTTTTTAATAAAATTAATGTCAATTTTAAATAATGACGCATTTGGAGTTATATCATCCACATCGTGTTTCTTATTGAGGTGCGGTTAATTCCTACATGTTAAAAATGACATATAGATCATTTTCCTAGAGTATCAAAGAAATCTAAATATTTTTTCTTGGTTTTCAGTATGCCATTTGTGGGTTTTTACTAAAATTTCATTTCAAACTGGAAACATACATTATGAGTCATATCGATCATATCATGCATTAGTTTTACATGAGACTACTTCATAAACATAAAAATTAATTATTAATAACTTTCCTAAATTATCAATATAATTGGATCATTTTTCTTGGTTTTCAGTGAGTGACAAGTTTTGAACTAAAATGTCAATTTTAAACTGATAACAGACACTTTTAGTAATATTGGTTGCATTGTGCGTCGGATTTAGGTGGGGTTGACTCTTATATGTCACAAATGACTCATGGATCATTTTCTTAAAGTATCAACACAATCTTAATGCATTTTATTGGTTTTAATTATGTCACTTGTTGTTTTTTATTTAAATTAATGTCAAATTTAAATAAAAAGAGACACTTTGAGTGATGTCGGCCACATTGTGTGTCTTATTGAGGTGATTATGATTCCTAAATATCAAAAATTACTTATAGATAGTTTTTCTAAAATATCAAAACAATCCAAATGTGTTTGGTTGGATTTTAGTATGTCACTTGTTGTTTTCACTTAAATTAATGTCAATTTAAAATAAAAAGATACACTTTGAGTGATACCGGCCACAATGTGTATCATATTGAGGTGAAGATTATTATTACATGTCAAAAATGAATTATATATCGTTATACTAAATTATAAAAACAATCCAAATAAATTTTCTTAGTTTTCAGTATGCTAATTGTGTTTTTTTACTAAAATGTCATTTCAAACTTAAAACAAACATTATGATTCATACCGGTCGCATTGTGCATTGGTTTGATGTGACACTAATTCATACACATCAAAAATGACTTATGAATCATTTTCCTAAATTGTCAAGATAATAAGAGTGTATTTTCTTGTTTTTTAGTAAGTGACATGTTTTGAACTAAAATGTCAATTTTAAAATGATAACATACACTTTTATTCATATCGGTCACACCGTGCATCAGATTGAGGTGTGGTTGATTACTATAGGAAAAAAATGACACATGGATAATTTTCCTAAAGTATCAAAACAATCCAGATGAGTTTTATTGGTTTTTAGTATGTTACTTGTTCTTTTTACATAAATTAATGTCAATTTTAAATAAAAAGACACACTTAGAGTCATATCGATCACATCGTGCATCCTATTGAGATTTGGTCGACTCCTATACATCAAAAATTAATCATGGATAGTTTTTATAAAATATCAATACAATATAAATTCATTTAGGTAGTTTTTAGTATTTCACTTGTTGTGTTTACTTAAATTAATGTCAATTTTAAATAAAAAGAGACACTTTGAGTGATACTGGCCACACCGTGCATTGTATTGAGGTGAGAATGATTCCTACATGTCAAAAATAAATTATAGATCATTTTCCGAGAGTATAAAAACAATAATAATGTGTTTTATCTTTTTTTTAGTATGTCACTTTTTGTTTTTACTTAAATTAATGTCAATTTTAAATAAAAAGAGACACTTTTTCGTGATATCGGCCACACTGTGAATCTTATTGAGGTGAAACTGATTACTATATGTTAAAAATTACTTATAAATAATTTTCTTAAACTATAAAAACAATAATAATTCATTTTCTTAGTTTTCAATATGTCATTTTTGTTTTTTTACTAAAATGTCATTTCAAATTGGAAACACAAATTATGAGTTATACTGGTTGTATCGTGCATCGGTTTGATGTGATACTACTTTATAAACATCAAAAATGACTTATGAATCATTTTCCTAAATTATAAATACAATCAAATTGAATTTTATTGGTTTTTATTGAGGGACATTTTTGAACTAAAATGTCAATTTTAAACTGATAAAAGACACTTTTATTCATACTGGTCACATCGTGTGTCGGATTGAGGTGTGGTTGATTCATATAGGTCAAAAATGAATCATGGATTGTTTTATGAAAATATCAAAACAATATGAATATTTTTTTCTTAGTTTTTATTATGTCGCTTGTTCTTTTTACTTAAATTAATGTCAATTTTAAATAAAAATACACTCTTATAGTCATACCGGTCACACCGTGCGTCGTATTGAGGTACAGTTGACTCATACACATCACAAATGACTAATGGATCATTTTTCTAAAATATAAAAACAATATGAATGTGTTTGGTCAGTTTTTAGTATGTCACTTTTTTTTTACTAAAATTGATGTCAATTTTAAGTAAAAAGTGACACTTTGAGTGATACCGACCACACCATGCATCGTATTGAGGTTTGGTTGATTCCAAAATGTCACAAATGACTTATTGATAGTTTTTATTAAGTATCAAAACAATAATAATTCATTTTATCAGTTTTCAGTATGCTAGTTGTGTTTTTTTACTAAAATGTCATTTCAAATTGGAAACACCCATTATGAGTCATTCCAATCGCATCGTGCATCGGTTTGATGTGAGACTGCTTCATAAACATCAAAAATGACTTATGAATCAATTATTAAGACAATATAAGTAAGTTTTATTGGTTTTTATTGAGTGACGCATTTTTAACTAAAATGTAAATTTTAAACTGATAATGGACACTTTTATTCACATCAGTTGCACTGTTCATTTGCCTGTGTTTTCATGCAACAAGGAGTTTCCTCTTCCACCCGAAAGGAACATGTTCTCTCTTTTCTAGATTGTTGTAGATAGTTCAAAGGAAAATATGAATTCCAAAAATATCTGTATAAGAAACAAAATAATTATTTGATAAAAATGATAAGGAAATTAACTTATAAATAGTAGATAAAATGATGAAAAAAATTAATTAATTTCATAAAAAGACACACTTTGAGTTATATCATCCACATCATGCATTAACATGCTTTCTATTTGATTTACTTGTTGAAATGGAAACTCTTCATTGTTGAAATTTATCACTTTCCTTCAAGTTCCCTCTAATACTTTTGAAGGAAAGTGATAAATGATGACAATGTAGGGGTGACAAGGTTTTGAGGGAAAATAAGTCTGTGGAGGAAAATGTTTGCATGAGTAGTCAAACATTTAATTTAGATTATTCTAATTTAGTAGAGAAAAGATATTATTATGAGGAAAAACATATTATATTAAAAAACTTTACCTTCTTATTGAATTTTGAGTTGCATCCTTGAAGTCTAATCTCTCACGAGCATGATCAATTTCGAACAAACTGCCTTAACTCGAACAAAGAAATCCACCTGTATAAGAAAACAATTCTTATGATAGTAATACTAAAAATAATTAAATTAAACATAAATATGAAACAATACACTACTTATATGGAATTCAAATATTCATGCTATTTGTGTATATTCTTCCATCAGGTATGATGCCCATTCATTTCTGAGAAGATATATATCGTCTTGTGAATATGATTCTTTTTTATAGTCATAGTAATACTAGAAAAATATAAATACACAAAGTATTAATAAATATTTTAAACAAAATGGAAATTTTATTTGAAAATACCTTTTCAATAATGATGGTTTTTTCATGGAATATGATCTCTCTCATAAATTTACAAACATAATAACCATAATCTTTTCAATTGGTTTGTTTTGGACACTACAGAAACATTGAGGAGAATAATTAATTTGTTTTGATATGTGTTTGTATAGTGAAATCTTATTATATATACACTAATACTTTTCTAGTCATATAACTTTTCTTCTTTCTTGTCCTTATCCCCTAGCCTCATTCTTTGTCTTTCATAATATTGATATGCCACCCTATCATAACAGATTCCTCATTAAAATATAATATAAATTATATAACTTGATTTTTAGTTCTACAACTTTGGATATATTATATTAAAAATTAACCAAATCCATCATGTGTGGATGGTTTGTTGGATATTCATGTGTTTAATCCAAGAAATAAATCTTTGGAGTATCTAAATTTACCACAATGAGCATCCAATGATGCCTAAAAACACAAAAAGGAATAAGTAATTAAATAAATGAAAATATATTTGATATGATTAAATTGTAGATTTTTACCCCTACATCATTGGTATTAAATAGATTCTGTCATCCAAAATTTTTATTTCAAACGATTTAATTAGACCTTCCACTATTTTATCCTTTTTATTGGTATCTATTTTTGGTTATTCTATAGAGGTGACATGAGGACTAATGAGTCCAAAAAGAATTCATGGTAAAATACCTTAAATTTTTTTTCATATATATTCCTACCAAAAATATGAAATGTATTTATTCATAATTAACATATTATATTAACTTTTGAAAAATCAAATCATGAAAACATACCTCATGTATATATTTACAACTGAGTCACCTAGCTAATCATATTAAAAGATTTCACTTACACTCTCAAAACCAATGAAGTCTTGATATTTCACTACGTGCATATTTTATTAAAAATCAACTATGTGATTACAACCATATTTTAACTTTTTATCCACACGAACCTTCAATTCTAGTAAATGAGGATATAGAACAGGAAGGGTAATGGTGCTTTCAGTAGATCTTTTTGATTGGTTGGTTGATACTTTAGATGGTTTTGAGTCGGACTTTCATTTCATCCCCTTCCCTTTGTATGTCTGTAATAACATTCATAATTTTAGATATTTTATCATTAATTATTAATGGTTTAGCTTGAAAAATAAATTGGAAATGAATACCTCCTTGTTGACATGTTTTTTTACAAGATGTGACAGCCATGAGATGAATGTTCCAAAAAAATTGATTGTATGGATATCTTCCTTGTGAATTGGAATAGGTAGCTTGGTTCTCGACTCATGGAATGCATTAATCAATACTCTCACATGACCTGTTGGAAGTGGTCTTCTTTGTATCATGTTGTTTTGGATATTGAACATCGTATCCCATACTACAAGGCGATGGGTGGGTGTTGATAGATATAAATCATAGTCATTATCACCCTATATAATATCAGTACAAGAAAGGTATCATTGTCTATCTAATTCACATTTCACAGAAACATTTATTAGAACATTTATTACCTTGGATAAGACATCTCCTTTAAGGTAATGGCTCACCTCATAGCTTGTGGGGGTGGGGTGGGATCTCCATGCGGTGGTTTTTCTTGAGTTTCTTCTTCTCCTTGCCTCCCCCCCCCCCCGTAAAATTTTTCATAATTTCTCTATTCCATTGGAATTTTTATTCAAGGGTAGTTATTATTTCTCTCTTCTATTTTATTAATTAACTTTGATCCTCCTCTTGTTTTTTTCTCAAAATATGTTTGAGGTGTTACCCCAAAACTCACACCTCTGACGTGGCCATATTGTTCTAGCCACTTTAAGGACACTGATAATATATGTTCATCAAGTACAAGTGTTTTTTATTCTTGTGACTATGTCAGATAAAAAATATATTAAAATAAGTTATCATTGTTATGTAATGGTGATTTAAAGAAAAAAAATTATTATGTAATTCTTACACATGTTTCCCATAATTTTTGTGTGTTTTCGTCTATTGGTATCTCATCTTTATTTACATGTGCCTTCTTCCATAGCACATGGTGTGGGATGGAAGTGGCTTTGGATTTAGAGTCATCAATTTTCATATAAACATAGGAACATAATTATGATGTTGTTTCATGTCCCATAAAATTATTATGGTAGATTTAAAATATGTACCATTTTTTTTCAAGTGAAGCATACCCCATCCTTGATTTATAGTAGGGGTACGCTGGTTTTTTTGCCCGTTCTTTATTTCCATAACTTAGTATCAATTTCATAAATAAAAAATTGTCAGTTAAAGTGATGAATACACATATCACCAATCAATATATTGTTATCCACAATGTGCCTAAAAAGACACATCAGCACGATGGATAGTAAATGCATCCCACACTTCTTGGGTTATCAGTTGTGCATAGATAAGCGGTGGGTGAAGGTTTATTTTCCCTTCAGAATCTTTAAGATGGTGTCTTGTTAGAATTGTGTGAAATCCTCTATGAATCATTCCAAAAAGCATTAATACATATTTCTTGTGGGAGTCATCTATTATAAATTCACTATGCAATGGATGATGAAGATTAAATCAACGTTTCATTATTTTATTTTTTAGTAAAATAAAGAAATGATATCATAATGGTACCATAATCTCTTCACACATCAGTGTCTTAAGCCCGGACACAACATGGTTCCACGAATCTACATCAATCGGTAGGCATTGCCGAGTGACAATTCCAATGTTACTATTGAACATGGCCTTGTTAGGGTAAACATGTTGGCCCCACGCATTCCAAATGGCCTCGTACTTGATTCCTTTGACTTTCACCTTAATGATTTTTATTAACACCGTTAAACTATGGTGCTTATTTTTTTTCTACATTGTTGGTCCTTCATCGCCTAGCATTTCCCCAAAATCAACATTGTCAATATGTTTCGGTGGAGAGGTAGCATCTTCATGTGCAGAAGGTCGTTGTTACTCTACATTGATAGAAGTAAAAGGTTGAGAAACCTATTGTTCCTTAGGAATGAGAGCACCAGCATGTATAGATGGTCGTTCCTCTACACTGTGAGAAGCATCAGGTTGAGAGACTTATTGTGCCTAGATATTTGGAGCACCATCACATGTAAACGGTTGTTGTTCCTCTTTACTGAGAGCAGTATCAGATTCAGAGACCTTTTGTTCCTCGAGATTGGGAGCACCAACACATACGAAAGTCATTATCTGTATAAGTGGTTTAAAATTTAATTTAGAGTACATAAATGCAGCAGAAAATAGATAATAACATGAGGTAACATAATGTATATTACAAAAAATATATACCCTGATTATGGAACTCTATTTTTTAAAGGCTGGAGGGATTTGACCCCTTTATTAACCATCCAAATCCCTTCATTGTGGTCTCATATGAAATAAAAAATTATGTCTACATTGGTACCACTATGAAATGATTACGACATCCCAATGAAAGGTTCATCCTCATTGAATTTTCATCTAACCCTTTAGTGGTTTTGTTCGATAACAGAAAAATTGATCACTTTTAGTTTGCAAGATTTGGAACATAAAATATCTGTACTACATGTGATTCCATTATAAATGGTTCAACATTGTACCACTCCTTACTAAAATCAACTTTCACAAATCTCAATTCATCTATTTTAATAGCACTCCTGGTATCAACCCACTTGAATTGAAAAATCAGTACTTGGAATGTTGTATAATCTAACTTTCATATTTGTTTGATGATGCTAAAGTATGACATATTCCTGTAAATTGGATTTATTTCCTTAGTACCAAAAACATGCATTGCTTCAGCCAAAAGTGTAACTCCACTATTTTTCATGGTACTTTCTTCATCATTCTCATTTTTATAGAATGTATAACCATTAATTACATAACCATTATAAGATAATACTTACACACTTGGTCCCCTAGCTATCCATCTAAGTCTTTCTGAAATTGAATCCAAATTTTCACATGAATCCTTAAAAATATGGTCTCAAAAACATCCTATAAACTGTTGATTATGTGTATTTGATATTTATCTTTCATCCCTTAATGGAATAAAATTCCTAAGAATTTCTTTGTGGGTTTCAACATATGGGGTAACCTCTAAACTTTTGTGGAAAATGTTAAGGTAGACCTACTCCCGATCTATAATATTGATTATGACAACATATCTTCTAGAAATTCATTCACCCAAAATATTCCAAGTGTAACAAGATTTTAGTAGATCGATGCTTTCCACACTGGATAGGTATTTGGTACATAATTCAATGGTTTCCTCAACAATATATCTCTTCGCAATACAAACCTCTGGTCAACTTCAATTATTGACATACCTTTTCAGAATCATCATATATCATTCAATGGGGTACATCCATCTATAGTGTATAGGACTACATAGTCGAATATCTTTCACCAATTGAACCATCAAATGAACCATCACATCAAATAATGTTGGTGGGAAGAACATTTCCAATTCACATAATATGACGGAAATTTCCCTTTTCATAGTCATGAATTTCGTCAGGTCTATAACTTTTCGGTATATAGATTTCAATAAAAAATAGAACTTGTTTAATGTATGATGAACATTCTTAGGAAAAATAAAATGTAAAGCTATAGGCATTAGATCTTTCATCAAAACATAGAATTAATGTGATTTCATACCCTTTAACTTTAAATCAATCATTGAAACATTGTTCTTGATATTCTATGAATACCCCTCTAGAACCTTTACATCATTAAAGATGTTGCCAAACTGATATCTCTCATGCCTGGAAAGATTGTAAGCAGCTGAATGAAGAAAAGTTTGTTTTTACCCTTTAATGGCACTAGCTCTTCTCATATTCCCATGTCAATCATGTCCAAACTATACTTAATTATATCATTTGTTTTTTTGGGTTCATTTATCAATGTGTTGATGAAAATATCACATACATTTTTTTCAATATTCATAACATCAAGAAAATTTTTGACATACATACAATTCTAGTATTGTAATTAAAAAAAACTGATCTCTTTTTCCAACTGGTTTTCATAAGGTTTTTTGAAAATAGTTTACCAAAATAAGTGTCCACATATTTTACTTTATAAAACAGTTGATCTCCTATTAGTGGTGATGGTGTTGTACATTCTTCTAAACTTCCATAGAATTATTTCTCCCAATATCATTACTTATGTCATCAGGGTAGAAATTTTAAATGTCCTAGAAACAAAGTTTTTGAGGAATGTTTAAACCTAATTGAATGTGTACCATATTCACAAATAGGACACCCTTGAGTTCCTTTAATGCTATATCCTAAAAAAATTATAATAAAGAAATTAATTTATTGTCCTATACAACATGGCTCTCAACATGAAATCTTCATTTCTATAATCATCATACAATGTAACACCTGAATCCCACAATAATTTAAAATACTTGATCAATGGATCCAAATAAACATCAATATCATTACTCGATTGTTTTGGTTTTGATGTAAGAAAATATAACATGATGTATTTTCAATTTATGAATAACCAAAGTGGAAAGTTTTAATTTACCAACATAATCAGCCATGTGTTGTGAGTGATAATTTGAAAACCAAAAGGATTCACTCCATCTGTAGATAACACAAGACAAAGGTTTCTCATCTCATTTCCAAATTCAAGATACTCATGATCAATTCTATTCCACTGAGGAGATTCTTTCGGGTGATGTAGTTTCCCATATTTTATTATTGTATTTGTGTGCCATGTCAATTTCTCTATAGTCTCCTCACTTCTATATAGGCACCTAAACCTTGGAATGATTGGAAAGTACCATACAACTTTCATAGGACCAGATTCATATTTATTGTATCAAGAAGTGACACACTTTGGGTATTCTATAAGTGATTCGTGGTCCTTGTGAAATAGTATACAATCATTCAGTTAGGTGTTTATTCTTTCATAGATCATACCCAACAAGTGTAGCATTCGTTTAGCATTGTATGTTTGGAATGCGAGCTCATTATATTCTTGGAGCATGTCATTCAAAAGAGAAAGTAGTTCCATAAAACTAGATTCACTCCATCTATTTCATATTTCAAATTATATAGCTTCAATACAGCTGAAAATGTTGTATATTTAGTGCAACCAACATACAATGGTGTCTTTACACAACTCTTTAACTTCTCAAAAAAATTTGCGCAATCACAAAGTTCTTCTTCAAATTTCCTTTCCATTTCCTTAATACAATCTTCATCATCATTCACATCTATAATCACATACTTGATATGGTCTTCTCCATTGTCCACACTTGTAATCATATCAGATGATCCATAAAATGTAGTGTTATCCCATCCAATATCTACATTTACTTTTTCCCCATGTTTATTCCAACATTTATAACTCTGATCTATTCTATGATAGATCAAGTGTTCTTACAGCTCCTCTAGACAATTTTTCTTGAATAAAAATAGCATAAATATGGACAAATGATTTTAGAAGGTTTGTATTGATGATCTTTTGAAAACCTGGTGAACTCTTTCACTCCATATTCATACTCTTTTTTCAGATGATTGGAATCCATCCATTTTTTATTCATATCCATCCAATTTGATTCGGTAATATTAATATTTAACAAAATAAATACACAAAACATTGATATAAAAATTAACCAAGGCTAAAAAAATTTATATACTTTAAGTCTCTTTTAATATTTATCTCCAATATCCACTTTCCAGAACCGAGGTCCTTCATTTGGGATATTCTAGATAAATCAATCTTCAGCTCTTCCAGCCTTTCCTTCATTGGTCTAACTAAGAGAAATTCATCCACATAAAGAAGTAAAATGAAAAAACTCCCATCATAATACACCTTCATATAGTAGTAATTATTTACATTACATTGCATGAACATTAATTCTATGATGAAAGCATTTAAATTCCAGTTACATTGTCTTGGTGCCTATTAAATCCCACAAAAATTCCATTTGAGACTAGAACCGAACCTTCTATTCCATTTATCATGAAACCTTCCAGTTGATCTATGTAGATCTCTTCCTCTTAATCTCCATGAAGGAGTATAATCATAACATCCCTTTTTTCTAGAAATAAGCCTTTAAAGGAAACCAAGCCGAAAACCATCTGAATTATTATATACTTTACAGTAGGAGAGAAAATCTAATTGAAATATAATATTTATAATTATTGAAATACATTTACAAGTAGAGACACCTTTAACTATTTACTATCATCCACTTTCTCCTTTAGATAATAAATATAATTGTTTTATAGATCCCTCTTTGCTGGTTCCAATTTTATTATCTATAATTCATCAAAAACATATAGGGAATTCAATTATTCCTTCATTTTGTACTCACACTACAATGAGGCCAATAGTAGTCCTATATTTAATCCTAAAAAATAGAAAATCCGCCTAAATTACCCACACATTTCTCATTCGAGACACTCCTATAGACTAATCAAACCATACAACTATGGAAAACTAGATAGTGCATGAGCTAACTAGTGTAGTATACATCTGGACCTATTTCTTAATTCAGGGTTCTCATGCAACCAAACAAGTGGATGTGAGAAACAAAAAGTAAATGATCATCACATGAATAAATATAATATAAGTAGTAAATTACATGTCAACTCTAACACCCTCACAAGAAAGATACCATTTTCACATCCATGAATAAGCATCAAGCATTTCATATTAATAATCAATCACATCCCATTAAGGGAAATGCCTAAATAGAAATATCAAACAAGGGTCCCCCTAATTTAAACCATGTAGGTGATGTTGGATGCAAAGTAGGTTTAAGAGTTTTATTGGGGTTAAACATTAATTCACCTTTTGTTGGAGTGAGGTCATGATGGATATCCTATGGGTTCGATAGAGTTAGTGGCATTCCATTACCATGGTGTTATTATCAATATACTTAACTTCCCTATATAATTTATTAGTTTTCCTAATTCTATAAAAATATAAAATTAAAATATTATGGAAAAACTTTTGAAAACTACTTATAAAAAAAATTTCAATTCCCATTAAAAAAACTAACTATTTACACAAATACCTCTTTAAAATAACACGCCCTTTTTAAAATAAACCAATCAATTCCAATCACTCTTTCACAAAACCATAATTCTTTTTTTAAATAATTCAAGTAAATTTCATGACCCAACAGTCTTAATCATTTAAAATGAACGAAAACCCACTATGTTTTACAAATTTTCATTTAAAAATTCACACACCCCTTGTTAAAATAAAACCATCATTAAATATGCTTTCAAAACATTCACATTCCTTTATAAAATCCAATCAGGTGAGTTGAAAAATATTTTTCATGCAACTTAAGTCCATGCCAAGTTTTTAAATCATTTTAAAGATATTTAAAACCAAAAAAAATCATATGTTGAACACATATAATTTTTTAAGAAACATTTCAAAACACTTGAATCATTTTAAAAGAGTCACTTAGGCATTTTCACAAAGACATAAATCCCAAGAGAGTCACTTTATAAAAATACAAGAATAAAAAACAACCAAATTTTTATAAAATATAAAGCTATAAGACAAACCAAAAAAATCAAGTTTTATGGAAAATAGACATTTTTTGTATATAATGATATAAAATGACACATAAAACATGTTTAATTCCTATTAGTTGGTCTTTCCATGGTATCATTCTTCTTAGAGATCACCAAGTGTAAACTTTATGAGAAGATGTATCAATTTCATATAAGACTCCATCACTTGATAGTCAACCATCATCTGTGTCATGTATGATAAATGTATCTAGACTATATGATATATTGATTTAAGAATATCTTTATATAATATCTATGTTCTCATTATAGTGGAAAACTATTATATCTTATTAATGTGAATTATCTTCAAAGGACATTAAAAAATTATTGTTAAATAGAATAATAATCACTATGTGATATAAATATATATAAATATTTTGGAATTCCATATCAATGTAGAGGTCATCAAGATGACATAGTGGAGTCCTAGATGCTTGAAACACAATTATGTTGGGTATAAAAATTTATTTTGTAATTATACATTGATCGAGTGATCATATATCATAGATTATGTTAAAAATATTTAGTTTTCTTCTTATTATTTCATTTATTGAGAAGTTAAGGGTGATTGTCTGCAACATATTTATGAAGGCTAATGTGTTGGGTTATTCAACTAACTACACAATTTGTCTAAAACTATTCACAGGTTGTGTGCCTAGTCCCAGACCCTCCTCATCCCCATGTGGTTTTCCCTTGAACCCCACAAAGTATGTCCTTAACCATATGGTAACCCTAGTCAAACTATCCTTGGCTAACTCATCCCAAAAAATCTTGACTCCAATTGCTAGTCCCTCACCATCTCACCTAATCACAATGTCATCACACCTAGAGAAATTCCAAAACAACTAAAACATTCCCACTATAGTCCATACCTGAACCCTAACAAGGTTCCACCATCAAATCCTCTCTTGAATCAAAATTGTAGTTGTACCCATCCAGACCACTGACACACCTCTGACACAATCAGTACAAGCCTGAAGCCGACACTCATCTTGATCATCCACCATAATTGATTTCCCATGGGAATTAACTATAGAATTTATACATGTAACTCAACGGATAGTTTCAAACACCTGCAGCCCTTTTAGCATGAGGTTCACATTCCAAAAACCAACATGTAACTCCCAATAATATGAGTGACATCTCCATCACCTCACTCAAAAAATCCAAACATTGTAGCCAACAACCCATTAAATGCCAAAATCTATCTATATATTAGGGATGGGGATCCATCTATCAAATTTTAATCTATTCATTCCATGAAATCAGTTAAACAAAAATCTATTTATATATTAAGAATTCATAATAATGTGGAAAAATGGAATAACCATGGTAGTAGTAGGGTCTGGAAGTGGCGGAGTCGGGTGGGTGGCGGCGGCAGTGGCACCGAAGGCTGTGGAGGGATTCGTAGTGGAGGTGGGTTCGCGGTGAGGAGGGTGCACAGCAGAGTTCGCTTTCAAGGAGCAGTGGAGGTGGGTTTGTGGTGGAGGAGGGTTTTTGGTGGAGGAGTGTTTGCGGTGGAGGAGGGATCACAGAGGAGGTGGGTTCGCGGTGACGGAGGGTTCACGGTGGAAGAGCATTCACGACGGAGGAGGGTTCACGGTGGAGATGAGGTCGGGGCAGAGGAGAGGTCAGCGACACAGGGGTCGGCTTCCGTGAGAGATTGAGTTGTGCGAAGGAAGTAGGGGACTATTAGAATTCATTTATAAAATCAGGTGAATCTTTTATCAGTGCTAGCTAAAAAGCACCGATAAAGGTGTGTTTTATCAACGCTATAATAGAAAGTGATGATAAAACATGCTTTTATCAGTGCTAAAAAAGTACTGATAAAGATATAGTGTTAATAATTTATTTATATTATAAATATATATAATTAATATATTAATTATATATATTTATAAGATTATAGATATAATAAATATAATAAATATATTTGATATAATTTTATAATTATTTAAAAAATAAATAAATTTATTTATTTATAATTATAAGTATAAATAAATATTTATTTATTTAAATAATTATAAAATTATAAAAAATATATTTCTTATAATTTTATAATTATTTAAATCTCTGTATTTATTTATAAATATATTTATAAATATTTGTATTTATTTATCAATATTTTTATATATTTATAAATATATTTAATTAATTATATATATTTATAACATTATACTAATAATAAATATATTTTTTATAATTTTATAATTATTTAAATAAATATTTATTTATTTAAAATTATAACGATAAATATATTTATTTATTTATTTATAATTAAAAATTATAGTAAATATATATTTATTTATAGTTATAATTATAAATATATATATATATATATATTTAATTAATTATAAATTATAAAAAATATATTTATAATTTTATAAATACATATAATTAATATATTAATTATAATTTTATAATTATTTAAATACATCTATATTTACTTACAATTATAATTATATCTATTTTTAATATATTTATTATGATTTTATAATTATTTAAATATATCTATATTTATTTAGAATTATAATTATAACTATTTGTATTTTTTTATAAATATTTGTATGTATTTATAAATATATTTATTTAATTATATATATTTATAAATTTATAAGTATAATAAATATATTTATTATAATTTTATAATTATTTATATATATTTATTTATTTATAATTATAACTATAAATAAATATATTTATTGTAATTTTATAATTATTAGTTATAATTATAATTACAAATAAATATATTTAAAAAGTATTTATATATAATTAAAATTTTATAATTATAAATATAATAAATATGTTTATTATTTAAATATATTTATTTGATTTTATAAGTACTTTTGAGAATATGATAGATTCATGGGTATACCGTGAATGAATCATATACCTAGTATAGATAATAAAAAACAAGTCGTCGCATATGGAAAACATGAATAATAATAAGGGTGTAATATATAAATGAACATTCATGATGAATACATAACATATATGGACGTCAATTATACTCACGCATCAATATATTTATTGGCCAAATTAATTGGAAACATATATTTATTTAAATATATATTTATTTCTTTATAATTATAGTTATAAATATATATATTTAAAAATTATTTATATATATTAATAAATATAATAAATATATTAATTATTTAGAATTTATTATAATCTTATAATTATTTAAATATATATTTATTTAATTATAATCTTATAAATACATTTTTTAAACATTATATATATATTTAAATTATTAAAAATATATATTAATTATAAACATGCGTTTTTATTTAATGTATAAAAATAATGATTATTTTTTAATATAAATATAATAATTTTATATAAATTAATAGTATTTTTATTAAAAACTTTTATCAGTGCTAATAATAGCACTGATAAAGGCCCCCCTTTATCAGTTCTTTGTTTAGCACTGATAAAGGGTGTATTTATCATCACTTTTAGCTAGCATTGATAAAGACCCCCTTTTTATCAGTGCTTTCTTCTTAGCACTGATAAAACTCAGTACCTCCCTTGCCCAGATATTTGGTAGTGGTATTCAATGTCAAGATGAAAATAGTTCATCATATAAAAAAGATGAAATGACACCATCAAAAGTGATTGAATGATGAAAATCATATACTTGACATACATTGTAGTGTTGAAGTGAACTTCACTAATTATTCCATAAATCATAACATTTGACATCTTCTATTTATTTGTACACTATAAAGGTTCCAAACTATATAATGATGTATAAATTTCCATGACAGAGATGATATTTATTTTTATATTTTTAAATAAATATTGTATCGTGTTATTTCTTCTCTTTCATTTTATTTCTGAAAAAATATATGAAATAAATTAGTCATTCATTAAGAACAATATAAATATATTTTATTGATATTAATTCCCTAAAGTGGTTGAAAATGCTAAATTAAAAATTCATGTTATTGTCTTGAATACGTCATAAAACTGATAAAATAATTTAATCATGTTCCCTGAATTGAATGAGGATATATATTAAAATAATTTTATTTAATTTCTCAAAGTGAATGTAAATATACACAATTTTATTTTAAATCATATTTGAGTAAATTTGACATTTTATGATGACCATTTTTTCTTATTACAAATTATTGGGAGGTTTAATTACAAATTATAAAATATCTATTGATTCCAACAAAGTACTTGAGGAGACTTGAACTTGAGACTACCCTGAGACCCCACAAAAGCACAACTCCTATGCTGCACCTTGGGGACACTATTTTTCCTTATTATTTTATAATAAAAATAATCAAATACTAATAATATAACCACCAATAGTGGCTTGATGATAATAAATATTTAAATAACATAATGAATTTTAATAATATTTAATACATCCCTAAATGATGATATGAAAATAGTATTTTTGACATTATGTTGAAGAACAATTTGGTTTATCAAATTTTACTCAAAAATCAATAATACCAAGAAAAAATATATTATTTATCATATGTATATAGATTATCAACATCATATTTTGTACTTAATTTGATATCATCCCATGAAGTTGGTGTTATTATTCTTTTAGTTCATAAACAATATGATATAATTATATAACTTTTATAAACCAAAATATTTTATAAGAATATTTTTACTAGTTAAGGCGGTTAAAAAAATGATCATAATAATAAATAATTTTTTTATTTTTATATAAGATGCTCATTGTTGATAAATAATGAATTGTCATTCATGAATCATAAAATTCAAATAATGAATGAATTCTCTGATGTGAATGTAATTTTAATTTCTTTTTTTTTATTCCATGAATATCATGAAATTATTCATTATCTTTCTTTATAAAATTTTAATTATAGACCATGATTATTTGAGAAATAATATAATTTTATAAAATAATTTTTCCTTCATTCAAAAAAGTGAATGATTACAAAAAACATTATATGATATATAATCATGGACATGATAAATGATGTGCTATGAATCTAAGATATTTTTACTTGTTACTCCCCACATCATTGAATCTATCATAAAATATGTGAGATTTCCTCTCACTAGTAAATATATTTTAAAGGGGGTTGGGCCAAAAGTTCCAAAGTATACAATATCTTTTAGGTGATGGTCCTAACTCGTTATGATTATATTATTAATTCATTAATTGATGATCAGCCACCAAAAGTATAAATTATAATAATAATGAAAAAATTTAGTATTTCAGTCTTTCATTACATACCATGAACATGTTAAATATGCACAATGGAAGATCTTGAATATCTTATGTATATATGTCATAAATAAAAATTTTTATAAATATAATTTTAATTAAATTCTTAAAATAAATCATATATGTTTATTATTAATCAAAACTATTTAAGAGTCAATATATTCTCATGTATGTACATTTATCGGTAGTGAAAATTAATCAGTCACTCTAGAAGGGTGAATATATTCATACCTAACTGTATTAATATAATGATTTGTTATATCTAAACTCTTGATGAAATGTATTTAACATTAATGGTATTATTAAAAACAAATATCATATAGAGCCATTAGATAATGGTGTCAAATACCTCTATATATAACAAGTATTCATAATAGATAAAAAATGATCCTGAATAATTTTTTATGATTTTATTTTTACTATGTAGACTCAAATCAATTATAGTAAATCATAAGTTTATTGATCCCAACACATTTAATAAATAACATGTTTATTGAGGTCATTCAAGATCAAATATAGTAAAAAATATATAGATACAACTATACATGAGTGTTAATTTATAGATAAAAAGTAGACATCCATCAGGGGGAGAATGATGAATTTATTTAATAGATGCATGCCTACGAAATAGATGATTATTCATTCTTGTTATTTTATTATGAATTCCCCATGTGTGATTATTTACCATTGATTCCCTATTATTAAGGTAAATTAATTATTTCATCACTAACAATATTTCAATAAAATTTTCAATATTTATATGAAGTATTAATTATGAAATATATATGAGCATGCCTACCTTCCACGTGATCCATTTGAATATTATATAAAAGATGAATACACTGAATAATCACATTTATTTTTATTTTAGGGTGAGTATACATCACATTATATGAATATTTATTTAAATAAATATTGATTATTACATTCTATATATATAATGGTCCAACATAACCATTAATAAGATGCTCGCAAAACTTATATGAATAACTGACTGAATGGACCAAAGGCCTTCATTTTTTTTATTATTTTGATAATCCACCTTGCAAGGGGTGAGGTGGAACCCTTATAGGGCCTGAAGTCTTAGAGACAATTACATGACCCGCAGGTATTATAGGAAATCACCCAAACAAGAAAACTTTGGAACTGCTCCTCCCCAGCACATGTCATGATATCATCACTCCACCATTGCAAGGCTGGTCGGCTAGTTGTCCTATGTAGAGCTACACAGGCCCGATACCGATGGAAATTTCATACCCTCTCGTTCTTCCAATTCTGGTTATCCCTACTCTGGTGAATGTGCCTTCTTATAATCCTCATCCGGAGTCTTGTACCTTTGTAGTTTGACTGGAACATCTACAAATTCATGTGTCCAAAAGGCCTTGGTGTGTCCTAAAATCCTTGAGGTGACCTGAATTCCTTGAGATACAACTGGCTTGAAGGCCTTAGGTGGCTTGAAAGCCTTGCAGGACCCGAGGACCAAACTAGTAGCCCAAAGGTCTAGATGGACGAAAATTTTCAGCTGCTACAGTACCGAACAGTGTCTGCTACAGTGTTTGCTGTATTACTACTACAGTAACCCAAGAATATGTCTCCACCTGGATTTGATCTTGGGTCTCTTGCATGCACTTACAGAGTCCTCACCAACCAGGCTGAGGCTCTTGTGCAACACTTATATGAATAATTCAGTTATAAAGTGTTGAAAATCAATAGTCTAATTATACAAACTATAATTGTGGTATAAAGGATTATTTTCACTCTCAGTGTTGTTTTCAGGTACTCACATCACTTTATTTTGACCATATTTCATTTGGATATTTTCTCAGTTTGATTTGGGTAACTTTTGTAAGTTTTTTAGAATTTCATGGGTCTGTGTGTGGTTGGTGTAAGGTTAGGGAAAACTGTAATGGTCTTCCTAGGAAACCATGAATCTTGTCTTGGATTCCCATAGGAGGGAACATGGTTATATGCATAGTTAGCCTAAACCATGTGTATTTCTCCTCAAACTATATAGCATAGGACAAAGGGGTTACACATTATTGGTATTTGGTTTGTTAAAATGTGTGTCCAAACCATGTTAATTCTCCAGTACCCTAAAATTTGGCACACAGTTGGCATATGGTTTGAAAAATCATGTGGTCAAACCATAGGACATGTAATAATTAATAAAAAAATTTATTTTAAGACCCATAACCCATCTGTTTTCCCTCATTCCTTCTTTTATGAATTTGGATATCAACCTAGGAGACTCTACTTGGATATTTTGGATATTCTTTACCTCTCAATGGTATATTTCAATGGATCTTTGGGTGTTGGATCTATTTTTTCAAAGGCATGTTCCCATTCTTTATCATTCTTCATTGATCAGCTAGATCCACTCTTCTTTACTATAATGGAACATTAGATTGGAGTTGTTGATTCTATATATAAGGATTGTATCATGATCTAATTGGATTTATTATAAATCTTTTGTATAATTGGGTTTTTTATCTTAATCATCATTGATCGTTGTGTGTTATTTCAGAATCATTGTGATAATATATTTCTCTCTCTCCCATTGTTCTATAAATAATGAATTGGAGATCCTTATTTGAGAATTCATGACTTAGGATTCTTCTTTTTCTTTTCGAACCCTCAGTCTCTCTTGTCTTGTTAATATCATGTGATTATTGAAATTCCAAGTTTTTTGAGGTAGGTGGTTTCATGTTTCAACTTTATTATACAAACATTACTTTCTTGATCTTGGAATTTAGTTTCTAAAATGGTTGGAAATAATGATTTATGTATTATCTTAGAAATGGTTTTGAAATGTTTTTAAAAAGGCATGAGCAATGTTTTTATGAAATTTTTGGTTTTGGTAACATTTATGAAAATGGATTTCTACCTTGGTGTTGTTCACAGAAATGGTTTCAAAGCATGTTTTGTGTGGTTTAAAAGGTAAAATTTCCTTTTAATGATTATAATGTGGTAAACATGAATTTCATTGATGATGAGGTATGTATTCATCCTTAGTTATGAACTCATTCCCCCTAGACATGTTCTAATAGGGTAATGTGTGCACCATGTTACCTAATTTTTAGAAAGGAGCCGCTCCCATGAGTGAACTCTTACCCCTAGGAATGTTATAGTAGGTTAATGTGCACACTGAGTGGCCTACTGATCATAGTAATTCAATGAGGATCCTCACTAATTTGGAAATAATGTGTTATAAGGGATTTTTTATCTTTTTATAATCCTTGAAAAATATGGTTGGAATTTTTATGGAAATTATTTGAAAACTGAGTTGTTGGAATGATCTATAAATTGTGAAAATGGGTGATTTATCTGAATTTTGTATCAAACTATATAGAATTTTATATCATGAATTATATCTATTTACTTGAGAATAATTGGTTTATTTTATAAATTCTGATTATGGAACACTTGGTAGGATCCTATTGGGATCTTTTTCTCACACTCTGTGTACACCTTTGGGCGTTTGTAGATCTTTTTTTATTTGATGCGAGTAAGGGAAAGGTGCCGTAAGGTGGTTGTGGGTTTGTTCATTAGCATGGTTGTGGGATTCCGGAGGTGATTTCATGTCACATGAAGTTTGGACTTATCAATTTTGGATTACTTTGGTTGTTTTATGTACCTTGGAACATTTTTTATGATTATATATTTTATATTGTTGTCTTTGTTTTGGCATACCAATATTATTTTGTATCTTTATCACCTTGTTTCAGTTTATTTGACAAAAAATAATTCCTAAAGATAGTTATTGATGCCCAGGTGCTTGTCGCTAACATATGGGGATCGAGAACACCCTTCGGGTTGTGTGAGGACTGATTTGGGTTAAAAATAGTTGAGTAATCTAGGTTGGTTCATGAAAAATTGGTATCAAAGGGTGACTTTTTTATTTCCTTTATCGGTATGAATTTTTGGATTTCTTAGTAGATATGAGATATGAATGTGGGAATTTAAGAGGTAGTATACAAGTGAGTGTTTTGCCAAATATCATTGTAAAGAGCCTTAAGTTACCATGGTGGTTAGGAAATGTGTCTTTTGGGATTTCGAGTTTCTTAATCCTAGTATTTATTTTTGTATATTGGTTGATAATTCTAGTTGAATTCTATTATTCTAAACTAGATTTTTTTCCTCAAGAGGGTGATATTAATGAACCATAATGGGGAAACCCTCTGTTTGATCATAATCTGATCAAAGCAATTTTGTGCACATTCTAAGATATGGACCAAGGTGTGTAACATGTCCTAGTCGAGACTAGTATAGTGGAATCTCGAAGGGATGAGGATAAGAATTGGGCCTAGGAATTTATTCTCCAGAAACTGATATCTTTTCTAGGGATTAATGATCCCCATGAGGCATAGAATTGGTTGGTAAATATAGGAAGGATTTTTGAATTCCTAGAAACTCTTGATTCAATCAAGGTGAGATGTATCATTTTCAATCTAAAAATATTGATTAGAAGTTTGTGGTACTTAGTTTTTTTAGATAATAAACATGAGGTATTGGAGTGGAAATACATAAAGTCCATTTTCACTGAGCAATTCTACCTGGATTATATGACCATGGAAAATTATATGGAGTTTCTCAAACTTGAATGATGGAATCGGTCGGTGATGGAGTACGTTAACCAATTCACCAAGCTACCCTTGTTTTCATCTAAGGTTGTATTCAATGAAAAGATGGAGTCATAAAGGTTTTATATGGGTATTTATGATGATATTTGTTTATAGGTATTTATGTTAGATATGAAAACCTATGATGAGGTGGTGGATAGGGTTTTAATGGCAATGATTGGCCTAGAAAATTATTCTAGGTTGTTTGGAGTTCTTTTTCCCTCTAATGGTAGATCCAGTGGTTATTTCAAGAGAAAGAGGAAGTAGGGTAAGTTTTGAAAATGAAACAGTGGTGGTGCTCCTCATAAGTATCTCCCCACACCATAAGCAGCTATTAGTGGCTTGAGTTGTTATCAGTGTGGTAAGACAAGACGCGTGAATCACTTTTTCCTCAAACCTCCATAAGTTTCCAACTTGTGTGGGCACCATGGTCACTTGCAGAATTTTTATCGGGTGATATATTTTCCTCACTCAAGCACAACCTAATCAAAATTGAGAGGATATATAGTGTAGTCAAATTCTTCATAGACTACATGGTTCCACCCAAAATCCTTAAAAATGAAGCAATTACACACAGTGGAAGAGTATCCAATGGAAGTTGATGCAGGTCATGCAATAGTGAGAGGTACCATTTTTGTTTATTCTACTTTCTTTGAATGGCACGAAGGACTTCTTATTTTTATTTTATTATGGATAATCCCCCTTTTAAGGGCTAAAGGGGAACCCGTACATGACCCATAGGCCCAATCCACAAGGCCCGACATGACTTGCAATACATGACCCGAAGGCCCAGAGGCATACCATGCCCAATACATGACCCGCAGGCCCAACCCACTAGAACTGTCCCTCCCCAACTTCCGCATCATTGATCACCTAACTCCCCTCCTTGCATTGCTGATCGGCTAGAATTTCCCCATATAAAGATGCATAGTTCCTGGTCCCAATGGCAGTTTCCATACCCTCTCATTCTTCCAATCCGGTTAGCTCAGCTTCTTGTGACTACTATTCTTGTTGCTCTGATCCTCTTCTAGGGCCTTCTCTGTGTGAATTAGGTTACTCCATGGTCTCAATGGATCGACTTCCCTATAGCCCTAAGGCATTTTGATTCCCTAAAATCCCTTTAGTGACCGCTTTATTTTATATGGGTTCCTCACACTCCTTCATATATACTCGTATGGTATATCTTTTAAAACTTCCAATATAACTCATACCATTAGTTATGAAATTTGTGATGCCTCTGAGAAAGAAAAATGAAAGGGGTTTTGATTTCCCTCATTCACTTTCTTTATGTGTTACATGAAGCTTGTATTGGTTTTCCTAGTTCTCAGCTTGGACCTCTTTATTTTTATTATTTGGATGGGCTGGTTGATTTTCCACAAGGCCTAAATCGATTGTTATTATCAGTGGATGTCCTTTACTACCCTCAATGGAAACTATTGTGCATTTTAAGGAGAATGGGATATGAGGACCATTTATGTGGGACTACCTCTTCCAAAGCTTAGTAAGTTTAATTTTTTTTCTAAATATGAACTAGGATAATAATTTACTTATTGTGAACTTCCTATGATACTCAATGAGTTTTCTAAAGTGTTTCTGAATGAATTTTTTTACCTATGAAGGGAGAGGTGGTTTTTTTATTAGACCTGGCATTAGGAACTCAACTAATATTGATTTTGTCTTACCATATAAATCCAGTTGAGTTGAAATATTTGAAAATTCAGTTGGATTATTTGAGATCCAAGAGATTTATATGCATGAGTGTGTCACTTTAGGAAGCGACCAGGATCTTTTTTAAGAAGGTTGATAGAGCTCTTCTCTTATGCATCAATTATCGAAATCTCAATCGAGTAATGATCAATAAAAAATATCCCTTGAATTGTATTGATTATTTTTCAATCATTTGAAAGGGGAAAAATTGTTTTCTAAAATTGATCTTCATCTGGTTATCACTATCTCAGAATCAAGGAATCATATATTTCTAAAACTTGTTTCATGAGCAGGTATGGTCATTTCAAGTACCTCATGATGTTTTTTAGTCTAACTAACACTCTTGTTGTCTTCATGGAGCTGATGAACTAGATTTTTGACCAATGTCTTGACACTTTTTTATGGTTTTTTTTTATGGAATCTTGGTGTACTCAAAGACTGAGGAAGATTAGGTGTTTCACTTTAGGCATGTTTTGGGAATCTTAAGGGATCACTGCCTATATGAAAAATTGTCAAAATGCCAATTATGGATTTAAGAAGTTAAGTTTTTAGGACATGTGATATTGAAATTGTTAGACTACTAATTTTGTTACAAAATATCCCATGTACTTTATATTTTGATGATCTCAAATAACATTTATATGTTACCAATTTTTTTTAAGAGTGTTATTCAAGTTTTACCATTATTTTAGATCATTATATTGAAATCTATAAGTTCTAGAAAGTTACTGAAATTTTTCCGAAGTATAGAAAATTAGCTATGTGAGGCATTTGGGTCTATGGATAAACGTCTATGTTGAGTAATCGACTGCACCAATCGGATATGTGAAGCAATCACCTATGTGAAATAGATATGTCGTGAAATGGGCTATGTGGAAATCACCAATGTTGATGAATCAAATAAGTGAGAAATTGGCTACATAGATTAAATGATTATGTGAATTGGTTACATGGAGTAATCAGCTATGTGATTTGGATACGTGATGAAATCAGCTACGTGGTTCCCAATAACTACGTAATGATTTCAACTAGGTCAAATTTGGATACATGATTATGAAGCCTACATGAAGAAGGACTATGAAAATTTGGTGATGTGGATAAAATTTTCTATGTGAAAAATGGCTCCATGATTAATTTGGCTATGTGAATTCAAATATATTGAATTTGGATATGTGGTGATCTGCAATCAGCTACATTTTCTATAACCTAATATTTATTTTTTTAGTGTAATTTAAATGGAAATTAATTTTTTCATACATCCATTAAATGTTGGATTACATATTTATGGTAAAGAATAGTTATAAAAATTTATAACTATTTAGAGAAGAAATAAGTACAAGGATTATTTAATGGTTATCACTATTTTTGAAGTATTTTTAGGAAAAGGATGTGTGGAATTAATATTCTAACCCCATATTTTATGGATCTATTGTTTTTTTTGTTAAAAGAGACCTTTTGCATGCATATTCTTATGCAATAAATAAGAGAATTTACACAATAAGAGAAGTTATTTCACTGTCATCTTATAAATTTCTCAAATTTCACTATGCATTGCCCTATTTTACATGAACAATAATAATAATAAGATTTTACTTTAAAAATGTGTTATCAAGATCATATTTGATGTGATTTAGAAGGATCTCCCCTAGCTATTTTCTATTCTTTTCATCACACCTGGATATTTCTTCTCATTTTTTAGTTGTATCTTACAACTGTTAGCCTAATATGTAAACTCTATATTTATTCACTCTTTCTCTATGAAGGTTACTAGTAAAAGAACATTGAAGTTTGGTGTTTGTAAAGACTTGTGGGATCCTGGTTGAAAGATTATTCTTTTAAACCAAGTTTCAACCACTTTCATTCAGTCATGAAGTCTCTGGGAAAAGGACTAGAAGTCCCAAGTAAAAGGACTAGTATAGTGAAAATCACCAAGCTCTTGGAGTTGAGCATTGATGGAGTGGACTAGGGGATTTATATTCCCCCAATCACTATAAATTTACGGTTTCTGATATCCTTATTATGTGATTTAATTTCCATTGTATGATTTTGTTAAGAAAATATCAGAATTAATCAAATATTTAAAGAGGTTATTTATATAAGTGAAGAAAATTTCAAGGACTCAATTCAACCTCTATTGAGTCTTAGTGTTGTCATTCTCCAACTGAAAGTTGGTATCAAAGGTTGTGAATTTTTAGCTCTCAACTTTCAATGGATGAAGTCTTAAGGTATTCATGATAATGGGTACTATGAATGACAATAGAGAATTCATGTCAATGGTAATAGATCCTTGCTTTAATGGTGAGAATTACAGTTGTTGGAAGGAATAGATGATAATATATCTAAATAACTTTGGTCTAAAGGTTTATTTAAAAGTCATGAAGCCTTATAAAATTCCCAAAACTCAACTTGGAACATGGGATGCTGACACTTAATCCAGCTATAATATAAACTCCAAAGATATGAATACAATAATATGTGGAGTGGGTCCTGATGAGTTCAACCAAATTTCATAATGTGAAATAGCTCATTAAATGTGGACTACTATATCAGTGGTTTATGAAAGAATATATAATGTGAGAGCTCTTCGATATAATACTTACAATATTAAGTTTAACGATTTTAGAATGATGGAAGAATAAATAATCAATCAATTGAATATAAAAATTACATAGGCTGTAAATAATCTTGCTTCTTTAGGATCACCTATTGAATAACCAAATCAAACTTTGAAAATCTTCATAATTCTACTGTCTGAACGGAGTGGAATCTCAGATACCATTATAAAATCAACAGAGTTCAAAAACATCAAAATAAAATATCTTATTAGAATTATTATGATGTGTGAGGATGAGATTGAAGCTGAATCTAGAGAATATAGATTGGTTAATAAGTAGAATATTGTTTTAAAAGTTTCAACTTCAAAAGATGAAAAGATAATAAAAGGTACACAAATAGATAAGTCATATGATGAGGATACCTCAAATATTTCTACTTTAGATAATGAACTTTCTCATTTTTCAAGAAATTTTGAAAAGCCTTATAATAAGTGAATGGGTTTCAATAAACCCTTCAATAAGTATAAGAATCGTGTGGGAAATACTAAAGAATTATGATTCTATGAGTGTAAGAATCTCAGGCACATCAAGATAATTTTCCCTCAGTTGTAAGATGATAAAAAATATGAGAAAAGGTATTTCAAGAAAGTTATCTATAAGAAGAAATATATGAAATATATGAAAGAAAAATGGATTGATTTTGAATATTCTAGTAATGAAATATCTTCAAACTCAGAAGCTGAAATTTCTAATCAAAAAATTAATATGTAATTTATGGAACACTCAGATAAGGTACATTCTTATTATTTTTTAGGTCATGAATATGAATATGAAAATGAAAACTACTCTTGTGAGGAAGTAAATGAGTATCGTACCATGTTGGAAACCAAATATGAATCTTTGAAAAAGAAAAAACTCTTAAAAAGTCCCATGATAATGTTGTAAATGAAAAGGTGGACTTAAATAAAAAAATAGATTTGGAATCCAATTTGGAAAATTTTGTTGCTACTTATATTAAACATGGTAACAATATTGAAAGATTAAAAAAGGAATTCCAAGACTTTAAAGATATTGAAATTGTTTTCACAAAAGCTTAAAATTACTTGAATCAAATTATTGGAAACAATAAATTTCAAAAAAATAAATTTAGGATAGGAAGCCAAGGTGAAAAACTAAAGTTTTACAAAAAAAATTAATATTCTATGCCTAGTTCTAAGAACAAAAACCTCTCCAAAGTTATTTGTTTTTACTTTGGATAATTAGGGTTCTATGCTAGTAATTTTATTTCAAGAAACCCTCAATTTTTTTGGATTCAAACATAATTTTATTTTAAAAAGTTTTTAAAAATTTAGTACTAGACTTTCTAGACAACACAAACATATTTGGGTTCCCAAATATTTATTTTCCAACATTGCTGGACCCAAGAGAATATGGGTACCAAAAAAAATTATAATTTGATTTTCGTTTATAGGTAAAAAGGTCAAATTTTGTTAATGATAAATGTTATATGGAAAGTGGATGTTCAAGACATATGAGTGGATGTTTCTATAATTTCCACTCCTTATCAAAAATTGATGGCAGATATATCACTTTTAGTGACAATGCCAAATTGGTATTTGGATTAGTTGGTAATCCAAACTCATTTTTCATCAGAAAAGTTCGTTATGTGGATGGTGCACAGACTAGTATGGGCCTACGTGGGTTTATCCCAACCTTCACAAGCCCTACGTGGGGTTTTATGGCTCTTATGGGCAAATTTGGGTCAGACCGATCTGCCCAGATGCGTTTCAAGTTGAGCAGACCCGCCCGGGCCCAATGCAGGGAAAATCTAATCCAACAGAACCATGCTAGGGTACTTCACAGGCTTTAGAAGGGATTTTGATGGCCATATATGCCACTTGAAGGTGTTGTATAGTGGCGGCGTTCGGTTGGGACCCAGTGGCAGCCAGGTTCTTGTTTTTCGACAGAGTTTGTGCGGTGAACAGGCGTACAGGGAGGAGAGGAGTCAGCTTGGACTATCGCCAGAGGGATCTGGCCGTGAGAGGCACTCGACTAGTGTCTGAAGTTGTGGAGTGTCCAAATATGGCAGTGGATCAGTTCCACATCGGTTGGTGGGTCTTGTATAACGGTGTCATCTGAATGCCCATGAGGGGAGGCTGGTGGCGTAGTGGCCACGGCTAAAGGTGGTGACTCCCGCTAGATCTCGTCATCACGGGAGGAGGAAGGGAGGCTTAAGGGGTTCATTAGTCATTGGCTGCTCTGCCAGGGTGAATTAAATTAATTAATTAAATATTAATTTTGGTTTAACAATAATTGTTTTAATACTCCAGAAAAATTAATATATTTTTTTCATTAAATTAAAATAGTTAATTAATTTAATTTTAGGAATTAAAATTAAATTAATTATGGGACCAAATAAAATGAAATTATTTGAATTTAAATAATTCATTTATTTTAATTAAATACCCTCATACTTTAATTTATTGAAATTTAATTTATATTTCACTTTAATTTTACCCAATGACTGGTATTGAGCATATCTTCAACCTGTGTATGTCTGCTTTATTTTATTTAATTATTTATAATTTTTTAGGATGATTGTAAATAATTAAGATGGTATGTGCATCATCATTTTTTCAGTCAATATGTATAAGGAACTGTGTGTCTAAATGTATCTTTTGTATATCATGCCCCTAGTCCACCTCATCTATGTGCAAGTCTACATGTACTTTTAATAAAGATGATGTATGACGTGGACCTCGCCAAGATGAGGAAAAATCCAGAAAGACACAAGAGAGTAATGGAAGCTCCAAAGCCCATAAGTTCAAATCATTCTACTTGTAGAATCTCCCAAATGTATTCATTAGAAACATTCGCCCTCAAATTATCCTGAACCTTCCAAGCCCTTGGAAAGGAAGCTGAAATGGGAATAGACAAGGGAGTAGGATCAGTCCGAGGAAGTGAAGCGAGTTCCATCAACTGTAGCTGCTTCCTGGGTGCCTTCGCAACCCTAGACCCCCGGCGGCTGGGCACTTGTGAGATTCAGGGTGCGGATGAAGAGTTCCCCTAGTTCCAGCCTCAACTGGCATGTTGGAAAGGTGGTCACCTATAGAGTTTTCATATTCATCCCCATGGACCTTGTTCCTTATAATGGCCATCAATCGATGAGAATATTTACACTGGACTTATCGAGCATGAATTAGGGTCTCAAGTTCCCATAAGTAAAGGTCCACCTTTTCAGGATCTTTATCATAAGAAATGTCAACATGCGCTAACACATGGTCGATCTTGGTAAGAGAGACTTCTCTCTCCTAGAGAAAGTGCCATAAAGTTAAAGGGGCCTTAGTCCGAAATGATTGGTGATCCCTCCGAATATCCCACTGCCTCTAGGCCACTAGAAAGAGAACATCGGGAGGGATGAATGTATAATTCTTGGTGGCAGCACCGGCATCCTCGACAGCCTGAGAATTTACACCCCAAGTTCTCAAGACCTTCTTTGGGGGTTCAGAACTGAGAGACTTCTGAAGATATTTATCTGGTCAGGAATTCTCAGCAGTTTCCTTTTGTTTCCCCTTATCCCCAGATGCCTTGGGGGTCGTAACAATGGGAACTAGGTCTTCCAGTTGATATTCAAGATACAATTGAACCCAAGCATCAGGATAACCCTTTGTGAGTAAGGGTATAGCGCCCTCATAATTTGGAAGCTTGATCTTGCAAGGAGTATCCTAACGGGTAAACATTAGCCACAACTATCGGGTTATCATGAGATGTTTTTCCTAGAATGCACCATTAAGGGAAGGGGACACAGCATATGGACATAGTTAAACTGACGTCCAAATCTACAAGGCATATATCCTTCACAGATAAGTTATGTGTTAATATAGGAAACCAAGATATCATCTATTAAAGAAAAGAGGTAGCCTCGGTTAACAAAATCCTCTAATTCAGCATTCATAATGGTACCAGTAGGGGAAGTGTAAGTACAATAAGTAAAATGGTAGTGACAATTGATTTGAGTCAACATTTCTCATTTATTTTGTTTAGTCCGATCTTCCTTCTTATCTTGTGATTCCCAACCCGCTAGTATAACCCCATTGTTGCTTTGAAGATACATCCTAAGAATAGCATATGGAATCAGTAGGAATTGATAAATGTATACCCCCTATGTGGTCTCCTGTCTAGCCTGGGAGGATTTGGAAGGGCCTGACCACCTAATGAGGTGGATTCCCCTTGTTGACTTGGCCTAGTAGGTGATAGATCTTGTCTAATATCAGAATGTCCTGGTTGATGCATTTTCCAGTGTCCAGTTGAGCCTCCATGACAAAGGTTGTGACTCTCACACCACCAGAGTCTTGTACTGGTAAAATCCATCTGCTCAAAAACATAGCCAAGGAGGCCTTCAACCTAAACAATCGATCGATGTCGGGGACAAGTTCCTATACCCATTCGTGAAACTGTCCCTCCTCTAAGGTAGTCCAGTAGGAACCTGCTAACCTTTGGGTTTCTTTGGTCGGGTAGGACCTAGATCTGCATGCACCGGGCTCTGGACCACTTCATTTAGAAAAGGAATTAATCTAGTCCAAGAAGGAAATGTATTGCTTTGGGTAAGGTTTGATGTCCTTTGAAAGTTTTTTTCTTGGGAAATGATCCTCTTAGATAGAGGAGGAGTCCTCTCCTCGTCATCCCTGGGGGAGGAAGAGGTAGAAACTCATCATACATATCCCCGACAATGGGGACCCTGAAAATCATTCAAACATCTCAGAGGCTAATGTTGACCTCCACATGGACTAATAGAAATGTATAGGTATCTGGACTCTATCTACTTAGAAGCTGTGAGATGAGGGTTCTGGTTTGATGAGCATAGGTCTAGGATACCCAAACAGCCTTATATAACCCCATGGTCTACAATTCAACCTGAAATTCTTCACAACTCTAGCAAACCTAGAAAGGTCATACCCAATACAAACCAAACAAACCTCCAGAGCGAAGGTCCCACTTTGATAACTATACATGTTGTTCATTTTCTATGGCCCTCCAAGAAATGTTATTATAGTAATGGTCCATTTTATATGGCTTTCGTCATGAACCCTCCTGATATCGAGGGGAATAGTTCAATAAGGACCCAAAAGCAGTATCCTTCTATATGAATCATTCTTTTGATGAAATAAGGGCCTTAGTAATGGTGCTATAAAATATCCAAGTTGTAGGTTGGTTGGCCCGCATGGTGCTGGAATCATTGTATCATATTATATACCAAATCCATAAATAGGGAACCTATCTGAAATTGGATACTCCCTCTGACCTGCATTAAGTAGATTTTCTAAGGATTGATGTAGTGGGGTGACATGGATCTTTTCGTCAATAGAATTCAGCATATTCTTATGCTTTTCATCAGTAGTTGAAAGGGGAGAGGCAACATTACTAGTGAAAATAGCATCATCAACAACAGCCTGTGGAAGATTCATCTCTTTCCTGCATCAAAAGACCATACAAAAGGTCAGTCCAATAATATCTTTTCTCAAAAGGCTAAAAATTGGAAAAGGACTAAAAGAAGTCTGCACAATAAAGAAGTTCACGTACTAAACCTTGAAGATGGTTCGCAGAAGGCATTCCACATGAACCGATAGTTCGTGGAACACCACACGAAGTGCTGGCCTGTGAAGCATTGGCTAGTGAACTAAATAGTTCGTGGATTGGGTGAGTCGCACACCGATCCTTGTTATACGGTTATCCAAATCTTATAGTGTGAATACTTAAAGTTCAGTTTGAAAGTAAAAGTACAGTTCACATATTTAAAAAAAATAGTTTGCGGATGAGGGTGATCATAAAGGGATTTCGATTTGCAGAAGGCAAGGCATGGTTTGCAGACGAAGGACATCACAAAGTTTCTTCGATACGCAGAAGTGAGGAAAGCCGAGAGAAGTTTGAAAAGTGATTTTCACCAAGATTTCTAGTAAATGAAAAATGACCTCCCCCCCCATATATAGGAGTGTTCCCCCTATGGGTTCACCTTTATAATGCAAACCAGTTCAGTTCAAGACTGCTTTCTACATTGGAATAGCCACATCTTCATCCCAATCAGAACTCATTCCGATGGGGGGAATTTATAGGGTCCTAAAAACTTTTCAAAAGGAAAGTAAATACTCCCATAATTTTGGGAAATGAATGAAGACAAATTGAATGAAGAATTTAGAGAAAATTACTGAAGAATCCAAAGTTGGAAAAAGAAAATAACCCATCCACATACTGAATCCCAGAAACGGTACGCGGAAGGCGCCGATCGTGAACCGATAGTTTGTGGAAACCCATGAGGTTCTAGCCCACAAAGCGTTAGCCAGTGAACCGAGAAGTATGCGGAACAAAGACAACATCACCACCCACCATGAACCATGTCATTGGTGGAATCAAGGGGTATAATTATTCACTTGTGTACAACGCTTGTTGAGAACCGTGTCTTTGGTGAAATGGAGGCAGAGAAATTCACCCCCACATACCATCATAAGGAAAATTCAGCAACATCCCGAAAACAAGATGAATTCATTTGCGGGATTGATGTAGTGGTTTTCATTACCGCGAACTGCAACCCTATAGGCCTATATTGACCAAGTCATTCATGGGTCAGGTGATCTCCCCATGGGCTTTTGTAAAATGTTCCAAGAGATCCATGGATCCATCTTCCCCGACACTCTATAAAAGGACCCTGAGGGGAGATGAGAAGAGGACCAGACGTCAGAGGATTGGATGGACTTGTGAGACGTATTTCTAAAGAGATTGATCGAAAAAGTGTGGACCCATTCTTAAGAATTACCACAGGTATAAACCTACCTCATACCATAAAAAGAGGGAAACATAATATTAATTGGTAGACTGAAAACCTAATTGGCGAACTGTGAACCATATCCCAGTGGCGGATGAACTTCCCATGAACCGAAGGATCAATTCCCCTTCTTCACTTTGGAGCTCAGTATAGCACAAGGCTATGCAAGTGGAACCCTACACCGTATAGCACCTCTCTACATAGATGGAAATCGATGCCGCATAGAAAAACACTACACGGATCGCATACAGGTCCACGTACCATCATGGTATGCGGACGGTCCCTCCACCTGCATAGCAACATGCTATGTGGAGGGTACACCACCCCGCATAAAAAAATGGTATGCGGAATGGGGTACCTTCGGGTGCTCTACCCTCCAGCTCTAATCATTTCCTTCTATTTTCGTTGCCTCATCCATAGCCCCTCCGTGAACTAGTGCAACGACATCAGGAAAAATCCTCTTCCAAAGCCACCAAACCTGTATGATAAAATCATCAGATGCATCATCATGCCCTTTTGAGTTTACATGCCTATGGTAAGTGGAGTCACATGGGTAATCCCTACAATGGTATGGACCCCTAGAATGTCAATAAGTTTACATTTCCATGGTAACCTAGGGCCCAACCTTGGGAAACTGATGTGAACCTCCCCATTCTAAGGATCAAGGGTGATCATTGTATTTTCCATTCAATGAGGTACAATGACAAGTCAAAGGGATCATGTATTCTTTTCATTTTGATGATAATCGATGCTTATCCCCTTTCCCAAAACTTATTTCAGGGCACTCCTCCTGAGGTAAGTCCCTAACCTTTCCAAGGGAGGTAGGGATCTTGTTCCTCTTAGGCTCAGCCCAAGACACATCCAGATAGATCATTGGATGCGGATATCCTAGATATCAACATGAGAGTGAAAATTAGCACATTTAAATCCCCCCATCTCCCTTTAGGATATAGTACCATCTATCAGCAGATGATGCAGGACATGTGATCTTTAGATCCACTATCTCCTCTTGTTTCTCACACTGAGCATGACTCGCATGGGCTTAGAGATTGGTGGAAATCATGAAATCCACATAACCCCAAATCATGGGCCTCCTCCTAGGTATAAGCCCCAAATGAAATGAACTACGAGAAATCTGATTCCTTTCCCAAACATGATACGTACGATGCCTTTCTAAGGCCCGATCTCAAGGGACATTCTCTTTAGAATTTGGTCCCAATAAAATTCTCCTGGACTCGCTAGGGCGTCCTTTTTAGGAGTAAGCCCCAACTTATTTCTCTCAAATGGTAAAATCCCATGTGTAAGCCTCAATAATGCCCCTAAAAATGGGCCACCTCAAGGGTGTAAGTCCCAAATCAAACTGAACTATGAGGGATTTGATTCCCAACCAATTGGGATACATAGGAATCCTCCCTGAGGTCCAAACTTGTCACTCAAATCACCCAAAAATTATCTGGTCCATTCCCCTGGTAGGGTCATATTCACCTAGGAGATTATATCTCTTCTGGACACCCCATACCACCTTAGTGTAAGCCTCACATTGAATCTTAACTAGGATCCTTTCGCCTAGATGTCCTTGCCACATGATTTTAAACTGCATGGATGGGTCCATGTCACACGACCTTAAAAGTTGATTTGTCCAGTTAAGTGGCACTGAACTATGTGGGTTCTGATTCCTCTCACGATGGTGTGTAGGAAGCCCATCTCATGGGTTCAATCCGGACATCAAAACAACTTTTGTCTCTCATGTATGATGATAAACTCTAGAGTGCCTCATCACGTGGTTTAAACTAACATTGTCTCAGTAATTCTTGATCTAGGTATATCCATGATTGATTTTGCAACCCAGGGGTAATCCTTGGACACATTCTTGGGAAAGAATAAAGGATCACAAACATATGAACATTACTTAAATCTATAAGAGAGTCCTGGAATAGGCAATAATTTCCCCCAAAAGGGTTTGATGAGCTCAAACTCTCATTCTCTCGACCAATGGAGTCCTTAAGTGTCATTGGTCCAATCATCATCCAATGAGTGTCTTCCTTTGGAAAGCAGGTCCATGAATTGTGGATAAAAGGGTTGTTGGGTGTTTCTGGCTCTGTAAATAAACCTGTTGGAGAACATCTGAGGAAATAGTATCTGACATGGGCCGATTACATAGACACTTAACGCCTTGTAATCTCCCGTTGGGACCATTCAACTATGGAACCTCCTTTGCAACATAAAAAGGACACACTTCCCAATCCCCGCGAGACCACCTTCTTACCCCACCTCTATGTAAAGAGGATACGATTCAAATCGGGTCAAACCAATTCTGCATATTTATTATCAATCCTTTGGAAGTTAGTTGATGGTTCAATGGTTGAATAACATTTTGATTCAACTTAGGTCAGGTTATGAATAGTTGGACTATATTGTGATGTTACGGTTTTATAAAATAGAAATTTATTGATAAGATAACACACACACAAATAAAGAAAATAAATTTTCTTAAATCGTGTCACTTCATTAAAAATCACTTCATTCTTTGAGAGGAATTTATTTTTAAAATAATTTGATAGAAAAGTAAACTCATAAATAACATCTTCTATAGATGACACCGCATATGGAAACTCTTCTACTGAAATCTGATCTGGTGTGTTGTGTTATGACATGTTTTCAATTATAAATGTAAAATAAAGTAAATTCATAAAATCTATTCACTGTTATTTTATAAAAATTAAAACTATATTTTAACTAATTATAAATTTAAAGGACATGGGAAATTATTGGAAACCATTCATTGATAATGGAAACAAATGGTATCTCCTTTAATGATCTCCCAAACCCATTGAATATCATCTTCTCTCATAACTATAATATTATAGTGAATATATTTTTCAGTAAATGTATTAATATTAAGAACCTATCAATCAATTATAAACACACCTATTATTGACAATATATCATAACTTTTGAGTTTGGATCAAATAAAAAACTGAAAAAGTATGTTTATTTTGATTTCAATGAAAATTTAAATGGATTGTTCCTTATTAAACTATATCTATATAACATATTGATAATGTTAACCAATATAAACTAGAAAACTTAAATGTTAGTTCCCTAAATTAGATTAAATCATTCACATTAAAACAATATGTATATAAATCAACTTTATATTATTCATATCAAATAACATTCCCTCTAAAATTAGTCCAATATAATGTTAAATGTTTTTCATCATCATGTGCATGTCGTACTATGGAAACAAGATTCAAACAATGAAAAATCACACTAACTAAAAGGTAATAAGAAATAATATAAATAAATCATCAAAAAATCACTATCATTTGCAATAATGGATGGAGATGTAGTTCACAGTGGTCTTGTATGAAGCTGGAATGAGTTTACAGAGTAGGGGTGGCATTGTGTAGGTATAGGTAAGTGAGAGAGAGAGAGAGATGAGACGTAGGGATCATCATGGTTAAGAACAACACAAAAACGCAAACCACGAAACCCAAAAAATCAAACAATGAGGGAGGAAAAGGAGAAAATAACACGCATTAGGATTCTATCCTTGATTCGTCCGAGAGAACGTAGAGGAGTAGCACCTGGAGCAGGGGAGTTTCATGAGAGCTTGAGAATCACAATTGAATGAGTCGCGATTAGAGTCCTTTTAAATAGATTGGGGACACTTTTATCAGTGCTTTCAAAAAACGTTGATAAAGAGCCCTTTTATCAGCACTAAATTGATAAGTGCTGATAAAAGACATCTTTATCGGTGCATTTTTAGCATTGATAAATATTTCTTTTATTAGTGCTTTTTTAGCATTGATAATGCTCGATCTTCATCAACACTAAAACTTTAGCACTGATAAAGGATTTATAATTATAATTATAAATAAAAAATTGTAAAAATATTTATATAATTATATATTAGTTTATTATAATTTTAAAATTATTTAAATATATAATTGTTTATTTATAATTACATTAATTATTTTTTAAAAAATTATATTATTTTATTTATAATTAAAAATATATAGTTTTATAGATATAGTAAATATATTTTTATAAATATATTTTTAATTATTTATTTATAATTATAAATATATTTATATCATTATATATATTTATATAATTATAAATATATTTATATCATTATATATATTTATATAATTATAAATATATTTATATCATTATATATATTTATATAACTATATATATTTATTTATATAATTATATATATATATATATATATATAATATAAATATAAATATAGTAAATATATTCATTATTTAAATATATTTATTATAGTTTTATAATTATAAATATATTTATATCATTATATATTTATATAATTATATATATAATAAATACATATAAATATAAAAATATTTATTATTTAAATATATTTATTATAATTTTATAATTATTTAAATACATAATTATTTATTTATAAATATATGAATAATACTTTTTAAAAATAATATTTATATATTTATATATATATAGCCCCCAGGAAGCAACTCAGTGGTACATTCCCCTATGGGTCTCGACGAGGTCTCGAGTTCAAGTCTCACCGAGTACATTATTTAAATAAATTTATTATAATTTTATAATTATTTAAATATATATAATTATTTATTTATAATTATATAAATACATTTTTAAAAATTAATATCAATTTATTTATAATAATTATAAATATATAAATTTATAGATATAGTAAATATACATTTATAAATATATTTATTTATAAATGTATTATTAACATTATTAATGGATATGAAATCTTAAATACATGAATTTTAAAAATGAGTGAAATTGAATAATTCAAAATGTGTACACTTTTAAAATATTGAAAAAATAGATAAGTTTTGTTAATTAAACATAAATTATTAAAAAAATATGGATATATATATTGTAGTAATTATGAATACTTATTGAAAATACTAAAACATAGTAAATAAATATATATAAATAAATAACAGAAAATGACCAAATTCAAAAATAAAATAAAAAATATATTAAAAATAAATAAATAATACCTAACTCTAATAATATTAAAAATTAATAAATAAAATTGACCGATTGAAAACACAATATATTAAATTTATCATGTTATAATGAAATTATAAAATATACTAAAATTTAAATAAATCACATAAATATTAGGTGTATGTGTTTCTCTATAAGATTTCATTAATTACAAAAAATATTTGTGTGCCTGTGTTGTATATAAAAATACATTAATTACATATATGTATGTGAAATCAATGTAACACACGACGTTTGATATATGTGAAATTGAAAAATCAAATAATGTCAAAAAGGAATAAGACATTAATATGTTTTTAATTATTACATTTTATTCATTTTCTATGTATTTATATTTAATATATACTATCTATTACTATTTATAATTAATTATATATATATATTTTACTTATTTAATTTTATTAATAATTGTTTCATTAATAAATTTTTAAATAATTTTGTAATGTATTCTTTTTTAATTTTTTATTTAATTATTACAATTTAATCATTTTATATATCTATATTTAATATGTGCTAGTTATTAATATTTATGATCTATATATAAATATATATATATATTAAATTTATTCATTTTTATCAATAATTTTTTAATTAAAAAAATGTTTAATATTTTTCATAATTTACTCATTTTTAATTTTTATTTGTTTAATGATTTTATTTTATTCATTTTACATATATAAATATTTAATACATACTATTTATTAATTTTTATAATTTATATATATGTATATTCAATTTATTTATTTTTAACAATAATTATTTAATTAATAAAATTGTTAATATTTTATTTTTATTTTTATTTGTTTAATTATTTCATTTTATTCTCAACCTTTATTGGCACTAAAAGAGAAATGATAAAGGGTATCCTTTATCAACACTAAAAATAAATCAGATAAAGGGCACCCTTTATCAGCGCTAAAAATAAAGCGCTGATAAAAGGTACCTTTCATCACTACTAAAAGAAAACTCTGATAAAGGTGGACTTTATCATCGCTTTTTGCTAGCACTGATAAATGTCAATGCTGTTAAAGGATGCTTTTTTAGTAGTGTGTGGTGACTTATGGTTCTCATTAGCTTTGAACTTATGAGAAGAATTACCCCACTCATGATTTGGAACTTGTAACTATTGTGCATGCCCTTAAAAGTTGGTATCACATCTTTTTGGGGAAAGGTTTATCATTTACTCTGACCACAAGAGTTTGGATTACATATTTTCTCCAAAATATTTGAACCTTTGGCATAGATGATGGTTGGAATACCTATAGTCATTCAATGTTTACATTGACTACACTCGGGGAAAGGTTAATGTTATTGTTAACACTCTTAACAGAAAGCTACCTTCTCAGGTTATGAAGGAGGCAAAGGATGAATAGAACTTGATGGGGATATTTGTTTAGATACAATTGGGAGTTGAGGAATATAAGTTTGGTAATGTTTTTAGCGAGTGTTCATGTGACATCCTCTCTCCTTGAGATGATTCTTCAAAATAAACATTAATATGGGGACATCTGAAGTATCATATATTCTTTATAAGGTGGGGTGACCATCTGTGAATGGTCACCCTCCAAGAAAGGTTTCCTTTGTTTTATAAATGGGTGTATTATTCCATCAACCATAAGGAAAGACGTGTTGGGATATTTTCATCATTCTTTTTGGATCGTCCACCCTAGCACAATGAAGACGTTTTAGGACATGAGGCACCAATTCGGGTGGCCTGGTATGGAATGAGACAGAGCCTACTTTATATCTTGATGTTATACATGCTAATAGATTATGGTTGGGCACTAAAGGCCTTTAGGTTTGATTCAACCTCTTCTCGTACCAACTTGGAAGTGGAATGAGATCATAATGGATTTCATTGTTGGTTTACATTGAACTCCATGAGGTAAGAATTCCATTTGGGTGGTGATCGGTCAGTTGACTAATTCGATGCATTTTATACTGATCTACACCACTAAAGTGGAAGAGTTGGGAAAGTTGTATGTGTAAGAGATCATAAGGTTGCATGTGATCCATGTGACCATTGTCTCAAAAAGAGACCCTTGCTTTACCTCTAGATTTTAGAAGGGTCTCGAGGAGGAAATGGGAACTCGGGTTAGGTTGACCATGACTCATAAACCCCATATTGATAGGAAGAAAAAAAGGGCTAGTAAAATTATGAAAGATACTTTTCATGCATGTGTCTTAGACTTCAGAGGTGCTTGGGATAGCCATTTGGGGCTGGTTGAATTTTATTATAACAACAGTTACCAATCATCTATCAGAATGACACATTTTGAAGCTTTATATAGTCATCCTTGCAACTCTCCTCTATATTGGTTTATGGTTGGATAATCTTCCTTGGTTGGGTAAAGTTTGGTTCAAGAGAAAACAGTGAAGATCTGATTTATTTTTCAGTGCTTTGTGATGACTCAATGTCGATACAAGTCTTACGTGAATCTATATCATCATCCTTTAGAGTTTTCGGTTGGTGATCAGATGTTCTTGAAAGTCTCGCCCTGTTTGGGTCACTGATGGCTCATAAAGAAATAAAAGTGTGACATTCCAAGATTTTAAAAGAACGCTATGTTCGATAGTATACACAACATGCAACTCCAAGTCTAAAAAAACCATAATATACTTTTAAAATGTTATTATTTAATATAAAAATTATATCATAGTCATTGAATTGATGGGTATAAATAATATTAACTGAATTATTAAATATATATAAAGGACCTACTCAATAAAAACTCATTTATTAATGATTAGAAAATAAGTATTGAATTTTTAATAAGGTTATTTTATGCTTTAGAAATACTTTTTCTTCAAAAATAATTTTTATTGCTTTTTGTGGGAAAATATTATAATTAATTTCTAGAACTACTATAAATTTTATTTTATAAATATAATGTCATTTTTTAAATCAGCATATCAAAACTATATTAGGGTGAAATTTTTGGATTTTTCTGAAAAGATTGATTTTCCAGTGAAAAGTGAAAAATACTGATTTTTATTTAGAACTGTATTTTTTTCAAATATTTACAAAGTTCCATTTTTATTTTAGAATTATTTAAAACTGAAATTAGTTCTTTATATTTTTAATAATTCAAAAAAATCGATTGGAATCAATTTCATGATTGAATTTAGTATAAAACATTTTTATACATAAAAATACATTTTTCTGAAAAAAAAAAGTTTTTCATCATGCTTTGTGAATTTATTTTAATTTTAATTTCTTAAACTTATAGAAATTGAATTTGATAAAATAGATTCCATATTTTGAATAAAGAAGTTCAAATTTGGTAAATATGTCACTTTCTGTCATGAACCAAGCCGAGGTGCCATCCAAACTGACACCCAACCTAACATGTGGCATGACTCGAAGGGCATTCCCAATCCCCATGGGCTGGAAACTTGTTCCTGGGTATCAACAATTCAATTTGGGAATGATTTCACTCATGAATATAAAAATAAACAACCCATGAGAATAAATCATCGCATAACTGATAATCATAACCAAATGAGATACAATAATTTTCAAATGCAATGGTTTACAACTTTAACCAAAACCAAAAATACCACAATGGAAAGGGAACAACAAAACCATCCCAAAAAAATCATGTAATAAGAGTTCCATCACCCTCAAGTCACCACCACCACCACCTGTAAGAAGTGAAACACTAGAAATCGGATCTACCATCACCACCATGACACATCGTTCCTTTACCTAGGTCATACATAAAAAATTCTACATACACCCAAAGGTGTATGTAGGGTGTGTGCCAAAGCCCAGTGGGATTCCACCCAAAAGAAAGATTCCATGATATAACATTAGAAGATAAATCAACATGCACATTTTTATAAGAATGTTTGGAAACATTTTCAAGGAACATTTCAAGGAAAACATTTTTGGGAAAACATTTTTTTAAGAAACCATTTTCTTAAAGAAACTTACTTTGAAACCATAATGTACAAAATATCCACCATATACCGATCGCTATCACCACATCACAAAAGCATCATGTCATAAGATGAAACCATGGGAAATCCCTATAGGTAACTAGCACAAGTGGGACCCTATGAACCACGTACCTCGGTGATCAAAATCCTCCAACTAAAACCAACAGTTTCCTCATGCACGAGCCACTAGAGGGGAACACATCCCAATGTCTAGTGGTCTCTATATCATAATCCAAAACCAACAGTGTTCCCATGAAAAATCCACTAAAGAGGATCCCATCCCAAGGTCTAGTGGTCTTCGATCATATCAAATGTTTAGTTAGTGTTGTAGTGTCAATCCTGCTAGAAGCATCTATGCCTCAGCCCTTCTGAATCAACTACTATACTAGTTCTAGTTTTCACACCTAGATACCTGAGATTCCCTTTATGCTCAAATCCAATTTCACATATCACATAAATCATCACTTTAAAATACACATGCCAAGCATCATGAACACACAAGGAAAACACCACTTTCATAATTCACATTGATCCAACGATCAAAACTCACATGGAAACCAACATTTCCCATAAAAAACCACTTTCCATTTCACATGCACACCAAAACCATTTGGAAATAAATTTCACACCGCTTTAAAAATTAATGGAACCCATTTGGAAATACAACAAGAAGCGTACATTTGAAATCCAACCATTTCCATGGGAAAATCCCCTTTCAAATCCATACTCATACTAAATCCATTTTATAACATACTTCACATCACTTTCACAATTTACAAACACATTTAAGGTTCACAAAAAAAAGTCATCATGCAACAAATAACCATTTCTTTTGAAAAACAAACATTCAATGCATCTGAACCTCAAATCCCTTTGAAAACACATTTCACACCTTTCACACAAAACATAAAACACATTCAAGAAGCCCCAAAATGAAGCACACATGAAACACAACCAATTTCCTTTAGAAAACCAACTTTCATCACATATGCATTTCAAACCCTTTTTCAAATCATGTTTCACACCACACAAATAATTCATAGAACATGGTTATGAAATCAAGCAAGCACACCAAACTCATTTAATAATGTAAAGTCATGGAACCACCTACCTCATGCTTGGAAACTTCCAAAATCCTGTGGAAAACCACAAATGCACCTCAACAAGACACTGTAAAGGTAAGATCTAATAATAACCATCATGATTTAACCCAAAAACACAAGATAGACCCATCATTAGATCAAACAACCTACTGGAAAGGAAGAACCCAAGAAAGAGGGAAGAGAAACCCTAGAAGAAGGATGAAATCATGAGAAAATAGACATATTTGGTGATTCCTTGAAGATATGAGACCAAAACTACCCAAATATTGATGCTCAAAGGCACCAAGAAGGTTTGGAGGAGTCTCTCTAGATGAAAATATCATAGGGTTTGGATTAGAAGTGATTTAGTGTTAAAACCAAAGAGGGAAAAGGAGTAATTTTCCAATTTTTAATGACCTGAACAGTTCACATGGTTAGCCTACATGGTTTTCCAAATTATGCGGAAACCATGTGTCCCTCACTGTCCAAGAGGAACATGTTGCACGGTTAGCCTGCACTATTTTTCAAACCATGCAGAAACTGTGTGTTCCTCATTGTCCAAGAAGAATGAGGTTGCATGGTTTCTTAGAGAATGGCACATGGTTTCCCTTAACCATGTGCCAACCGTACACCACCTGCTAACGAGCCCAAAAACTCTATTTTTTCTCCAAAAACTCACAGGGAACCCAAGGGACAAACACCGGACCAAATTTTAAAAAAAAGGAATAAATCAAAATAAAATCACAGATGTGACAATTCTCCCCACTAAGAAAATTTTTCATCCCTAGAAAGTCATCCCAAATTCTGATCAGAGAACAAAAATGGATACTCCACTTCAGCCCAAGACTTCCTCTCCCATGTCGCATGCTCATCACTACCATGATTTCAAATAACTTGAACCAACGGTATGGACTTCCCACAAATCACTTTCTCCTGAGAATCCAAAATCCTCATTGACTTCTCAAATACAAACAGATTGGGATCTAACTCCAACTCCTCCCAATTTAGCACATGGGATGAATCCAGATTGTACTTTTTCAACTGGGAGACATGGAACATGTCATGAATTAATATCAACTGGGAGGGAAAATCTAACCGGTTTACCACCTTACTAACTCTATCGGTGATCTCAAAAATTCTTACATACCCCAATGTTAGCTTCCCTTGCTTACCAAAACTATGGTGACCCAAATGAGGAGCCACTTTTAGAAACAATTGGTCACCCATTAAAAACTCCAAATATCGGTGCCTCTGATCAGTATAAGACTTATGATGGCTCTGTGCTGTTAAAAAACATTTCATGATCAACTTAACTTTATCTAACATTTCCTACACAAGGCTCAACCCCAACAACAATGTCTCACCCACCTCATCCCAACATAAAGGGGACTAACACAGCTGATCATAAAGCTCCTCAAAGAGAGCCATTTGAAATGATGATCGGTAACTATTATTATATGAAAACTCAACCAATCACAAATGGCTATCCCACAAGCCTCCAAAATCCAACACACATTCCCGGAGCATATCTTCCAAGTTCTGATTTGCCCGCTCTGTCTGACCACCCGTTTGATGGTGGTATGTCGTACTCAACTTGACCTGCGGTCACATCACCTTCTTAAGAACTTCCCAAAACTATGAGGTAAAGCGAGGGCCCCTGTCTGAAACAATTTTCGATGGAACACCATAAAGACTTACTATATCCTGAATGTACAACATACCCAACTCATACACTTGGTTGAATCCCTAATTGGAATGAAGTGGTATGATTTGGTCATATGGTCAATCACTACCCAAATGGAATCCCTTCCCCTAGGTATACGAGGTAATCCAAAAATAAAATCCATATCTATCTCATCCCACTTCCATGTAATAATAGGTAGCGGATGAATAAAACCATAGAGCCTTTGGTGCTCTGCTTTAACCTAATAACATGTATAACACTATGATATAAAGTCATCTATGTCTCACCTTATACCAAGACACCATAATTGCTAACACACATCATAAAACATCTTGGTGGTACCAGGATGAATGGACCACTAAGACTGGTGTCTATCCTGTATCACCACCTTCTATAATGACAACAACATTGTGAAGAAACCCTTAAATCACAAAACTCCCTTAGGAGACAACAACCATTCACAATGAACCTCCCCACCAATTAGAAACTGCATAGAATGCTGGAACAATTCATCACTCGGCTGCTCTTTCCAAATCAACTTCATAAGGGAAGGTGAAAGCTAAACACTATCCAAGAACGCACCTCCACTATATTCCTTGGTCTCCATATGCATTTGGGAAAAAAGACTTATCAAAGTCCATTCATCACTAGACCCCTTTAATGCTTGCAGTGACACTTTCCTACTTAAGGAACCTGCAACCACATTTCCTTTTTTTGGTGTATAAATGATATCAAAATCAAACCCCTGAATTTACTCAACCCAACGACATTGCCTTAGATTTAGATCCTTCTAGGAGAAAATGTAGGCCAAGCTCTTATGATCAGAATAAACTACAAACTTATCCCAAAAAAGGTAATGATGCAATGAATTCATGTCATGCATTACTTCCGCTAACTCTAGGTCATGGGTTGGGTAATTCTTTTCATGTGGTTGGAGTAGGCGAGAGTCATACACCACATGGTCATCATGTATCATCACACACCCAAGTCTCATACCTAAAGCATCACAGTAAACTATGTACCCGTTCCCAGATTCTGGTAAGATCAAACAGAGGATGTGGTCAACCATAGCTTAAGCTCCACAAAGGAAACCTAACACTCTAGGTTCCATTTAAACTTCACCCCATTCCGGGTGAGCATCATCATGTGTGAATCTAGATGAGAGAAGTCCTGAACAAACCACCTGTAATATCGTGCCTTGCCCAAAAATCTCTTAATCTTGAAAACATTCTTTGGATTCTACCATGACATTACTACAATGAAATTATCAGGGTCCATTGAAACCCCTCATTCTGAGATCACATGACCTAGAAACATCGCCTCCTAGATCCAAAAGGTGCACTTGGAAAATTTCGTATAGAGGCAATGATCCTGAAGTGTGCCGAGCACAATCCTCAAATTTTGACCATGATCCTCCTTGATTTCAGAAGAGACCAGGATTTCATCCACAAATACCTCGACAAACAAGTCGAGATACATATGGAACACCTTGTTCATAAGCACCATAAAGACCGTTGGACCATTCTTCAATCCAAAAGGCATGCCCAAATATTCAAAATGGTCGTACCTATTTTAAAAGGCTATTTTTGAAACATCCACCTCTCTAAATCTGACTTGGTGATACCCAGAACACAGATCGATCTTGGAGAACAACCTTTCCCACTTAAGATGATCGAAAAGGTCATCGATATAGGGAAAGGGATACATATTCTTGATTGTATACTTATTCATCTTTTGATAATCGATACATAACTAGAGAGATATGTCTTCCTTTTTCACAAACAGCATTGGGCGGCCCAAGGTGAGGCGCTCGGGTAATTGAATCCTTGGGATTCTAGATCATCCACCTGTAACTTTAATTCCCTCAACTTGGTGGGGGCCATACGGTATGAGGGAAGAGATATTGATTGTGTTCCCAATGCCAAATATACAGTGAACTCCACATCCCGCTCTTGGGGAAAACCCAAAAGGTCATCCATAAATACCTCTGTAAATTCATCCACCACAGGAGGAAATTCACCCTCAGAAGCACCATTATCATCCTCTGACATGAGCGAAGAGATCTGAAAAACGAGTTTACCCAACTCCATAAGTGGAGGTCCAGGACGTCTCAACCGAGGATCCCATTCTCCCTAAAAAAGTTGGGTACTTCCATTAGGTTCCACGAAACTCACTCACCGACAATAATAATTGATATGTTTCTAGAATCACACCATCCAATCCATACCAAGAATCATGTTAAAGAGGTCCATTTTTTAAACTAGAAAATCTCACTCCAACTCAACCCCAAACACGGTGAGTGCACAAGACGGATGCCTGAAACCCTGCTCTCGCTTCTTACCAAGCAGTGTCACCAACTCCATTTCACATGGCATAAGATCGGTTGAAAACTTTAACACGTCCACAAGATGGGCATAAATAAAAGAAACAGAGGCACCAATATCAAACAGAACAACAGCTAATGATGATGCAATAAGAACAGTACCTCAAACTGTCGTAGGCCCTGCATCGTATTCCACTGGTGCTTGTTCCATGATATGAAGTTGCCTTGGATCTATATGAGCCTGAGAATGACAATTAACATGCGACTCTGACCTGAACTAACTCTGCCCAAAAGAGGATCCATCCTTGTCGTTACGACCTCCAAACCAAGAACCCGCTCTCCTGGAAGGTTCTGACCAGGTTGATATCCCTTCGAAGGCTACAGATCCTGCACCACTCTGATATGAGCATGCCACCTTCCAAAAACATTGCAAGTTCCCCATACCGATGGAAAGGTATGGGTGGGGATGAACACGCAGATCGCATGTGCCCTGCCTTCCCACACTGATGGCACACAACTGAATCAACACTCGAAGCCACAGACTAGGGCGATCGAGGAGAATGACCTAAACTACCACCACCCCTCTTCTTCTATCTGTCCTACTTCCTCTTCTTCATAGATGAAGTTCCACTTCCCACTAAAAACACTGCTCTAGAGAAACTAGACTTTCCTCCGCGATCAATCTCTACCATCATAGCATGATCAACCACTTCAGCATAAGTTTTTAACTTGAACAATTAGACTTAGGATCAGATCTCTGGACACAATACTATCTCAAACTTTTGAGCCTTCAGTTGGTCATTGGAAACTACCTCGGGTGCATACCAAACTAATTCTGCAAAGTGGTTACCATACTCCATCACGGTCTAGTATCTCTGGTGAAGATCCAAAAACTCCTAGGACTTAGAGAAGGCCAAAATATCAGGAAAATATTGCTCGTTGAAGACAACCTTGAAATCCTTCCAACCCATCTTCTTGTGCTTTCCATCTTGCACCATTGAGTCCCACCACTTCCGACTAGTACCTTCCAACATTAAAGAATCACATTTCACCCTGACTGCCTTAGGAGTATCAAGAAACATGAACATGATCTCTATCTTATCAATCCAATCCTCTACTTCTCGAGGTTTCGTACTACCCCAAAAAGAATGAGACTTGTTCTTGAGGAACTCCTGAACTTTTTCATTTCCAGGACCTGGTTCGGCTTCTATAACCTAAGCAAGACCAGAACCCACTCCTTGACCCAAATCTTGGAAATCCCGAACCACAGCTTCCACTAGCCTCTGATCAATTGGTGAGGGGGAACTCTCTTCTATTGAGTCAATAAGGTTTTCCTTATGACTTTTCCATTCCTTCTTGTTTTGAAAATCACAAACACCTTATACTTATGCAAATATTATTTTTACCCCCATAAGGAAAATTTACTTCTTTTAGGAAATTTACCTTAACCTATATTTTCTTATACATAGAAATATTATTATTAAATTAAAAAACCGAATTCATAACCAAATTTCTGGAGTCATATAATGAAAAGATTTGAAGTATTCTGTTTTTAGGATCCGAATTCTGGATGTGATCTGTAATGTAGTTCTAATCCAAATTCTGGACTCCGGACTCTTTTGTAGTTCAACTCTGAACTCTGAAGAAGTTCGACTCCGAACTCTTTTTTAGTTCAACTTCGAACTCTGAAGAAGTTCGACTCCAAACTCTTTTGTAGTTCGAATCCGAACTCTTAAGCAGTTCGACTCCGAACTCTAAAGAAGTTCGATTCTGAACTCTTTTGTAGTTCGACTCTGAACTCTTAAGAAGCACGACTCCGAACTCTTAAGAAGTTCGACTCTGAACTTTTAAACAGTTCGACTCTGAACTATACAGGTTCAAAATCCGATCTCTGGTGGAACCAGACTCCGAATTCCTATAAAACAGAATCCGAATATTTCTTAACATAGACTCCGAACTTCATCTTGATTAGACTCCAAACTTTTGACTTACTTACACTCTGAACTATTGATTAGCTATTACTCGCAAATGCTTTGTTTCAAAACGATGTCGTGCATTTAGTTATACATAGTTTTTTATAAAACGATGTCGTCTATTCTGTTTCTAATTAACCGTTGGTTGAGTTACACGTGTACAGGTCCCTCCGAGTTTCATGGAAAATATGACCGTTGGAAGAGGGAGTTGACCATGGGAAATTTGCCTATATATAGGATCTCATTTGAAAGAGTTCAGATACAATGAAGTTGATCAATCTAGATACCACACGCTGCTAAGGTGATTTCTAGAGAGAGAAAGTTTTTCATGCCTTGTGCGTACTGAACCGCTCGTTCAGTTTTTGCTTTGTGCGACTCTGAATGATGGTGATTATATTCGAGGACTTTCGGGGATAGGAAGACAGATGTTTCCAACACCTTGAAGTTGAGGGATTCCTTGCTGAGGAAGACAGATGTTTCCAACTACCTTGAAGTTGAGGGCTTGTGAGGATAGCAAGACAGAGACTCCAATCTTTGTATCGAGGGCTTACCCTGGTGTGGGTAAGACAGACTTGCTTGAAAGTATAAATCAAGGGACATTTATCCAAGGTTGTTGGATACCCTTCTCTTTGGGTTAAAAGACTTATATCTTGTTACTTGTAGTTTTACTACTTGTTTATTTCCACTGCATTTCGTATTATAAGGAAAGTATAACTTTCTTATACATCCTTATTTGTACTCTGTTTCATTTAGATTCTATATGCTTTATGGTATAATCTCATATTGTAAACTTTTGTTAAGTTTCATTTTCCGGAACCATATTTCCGGAACCTACTTTCGGAATCTCTTTCCAAGTTTTCATTTGGTGTTAGAGGTGTTTTGAATTTTCTCAAGTTTAACTTTGTTAAACTTAGCCCTTTTCTTTTCTTAAGGAAACCATAGTTATTCATAACTAACTTTAAAGGTTCCAAAGGAATTTTTAAAGTATACAATTCACCCCCCCCCCTCTTGTATATTGAACATCTACATCATTATTTCGATCCTACAATTGGTATCAAAGGAAGGTCTCTGAAATACTAGTACTCACGTATAAGTTTTTCTTGCTCACTTTATCATTCCGAACATTCCCATTCCGAACTTTCTCATTCCGAATCTTTTCTACTAACAAGTTTGTGTGCCGAAGGTTATTATAAGTATGGTAGGAATTAATGTTGGTTCTATTGATAATCTAAATCCTACAAGACCACCAATCTTTGATGGTAATGACTATGAATACTGGAGAGATCGAATGAAGACTTTTGTTATCAATACTGGAGTGGACAACTTTGTTATGCTCACTGGTGATTATAAAATTCCTGACAAGGAAGTTAGAACTTTTACTAACCAGGAAAAGCAAGAATATCAACTCAACTATAAGGTACGCAATACTCTACTTTGTTCAATGACTAGAAATATATATATCCAAATTTCTTCTTGTGAAGCAGCTAATTGTATCTGGAAGAAGTTGGAGGTTACACACTTTGGAACTTCTAAGGTGATTGAGACTAGGAGAGCTATGCTTAGAGCTGAATATCATGGCTTCAACTTTCCTTATGGTGAACTAATCTATAAAGTTCAACAGAGATTTATGACTATCATCAACAGTCTATAGTCTATGGGAGAGAAAGGCTTAGATGATGAAGCTCTTGTGGATAAGATAATTGATATCATGCCTAATGAGTGGGAATCCAAAAGAACTGTTATAGATGAGAACATGAAGGTCACTCAAATTTCTCTCGATGAGCTATTTGGAACTCTTATCCAACATGAAACCAGAATGAAGAGAGATGCTGACAACATCAAAAAGAAAAATGGAAATGGTACCGTTGCTTTTACAACAACATCAAATCAGATGAAAGCTAAGACTCTTGAGAGAGTAACCAGATCCAAGTCTAAGAAAGTTATTTTCCAATCCGAATCTAGTGAGAGTGAAATATCAGAAAATGAATTAGCGAATCTTGCTCGAAGGATGAACAAGATAGCTGGCCAAAGAAATTTCCAATCCAAGTATAAGAAAAAGGAAAGGAAAGATAAGAAAGATGGAGAAGTTACTTGTTATGAATGCAAGAGAGATGGACATATTAGACCAGATTGCCCTTTGCTCAAAAAGAAAGAAAGGAAAGAAAGTCATTCAGAAAGAAACAGAAAGAAGTATTATAAAGCCAAATCTAAGAAAGTTCTGAAAGCTAATGACACCTGGAGTGCCAGTGGTGGTGACTCTTCAGATGAATCTTCTGATTATGAATCTTCAAGACAGAAGAATCTTGGTCTTATAGCCAGATTACCTATTGATAATCATTGTTTTATGGCTAAGGTACAAAATTCTGAATCATTGACCAATGTTTTTTTAAATTCAAATGATAGTAAGTATTATAACACTTCTAATGAAGAATCTTCTTCTGATGAAGAATATACTTTACCTACTTATGAAGAAGTCTCTAGGTTTGCTGAACTTCTTGATATTGAGAATTCTAAACTCAATAAGAAACTTGATAAGGAAAACTCTAGGAATTCTATTCTTACAAAAGAGATATCAGATCTTTCTAAAGATCTTGATAGGTTAAATTCTAATTTTGAAAGTATTTCAAAAAATCTTGAGGAAGTAAGTTCTGAGAAGAACAAACTTTCTAAAGAGTTAGAAAAAGTAATTTCAAAGAAAATAGTTTTCGAGCCTAACTCTAGTTCTAAAACTAATGATTTTGAGGATAAAAACTTGGTTATAAAACTCAAGTATGAAATTTTTTCCTTAAAGAAGTGTTTATCAAACTTTACCCATGGTAAGGAAAATTTTGATAAAATGTATTCCCAAATACGACCTTTAAGAAATAAATCCGGATTTTGTTATACCCATGCAAAACCAATTTTCAGTAACAATTATTTCGTTCCTCAAAGTGCCCCATTTTGTACCAAGTGTCAATGTGGTGGTCATTGGACAAAGAATTGTTCCTTAAACAAAACCCAATCCTTAGGTTTTCATAAAGCTTATTTCTCAAAGAATATGTGGGTACCTAAAATTTTGTTATCTAGTAATCTCGGATCCAAACAAGTTTGGATTCCGAAAGTATAATTTTATTCTTATTTTCAGAAAAATAAAGAGAATACCAGCAACAATACATGGTACATGGATAGTGGATGTTCCCGGCACATGACTGATAACAAAATCTATTTTGAAAATATTATCAAAACGAAAGGAGGAAAGGTAACTTTTGGAGATAATGCTAAGGGAGATATTTTTGGTATTGGTAATATTGTTCTTTTAGGTAAAACCTTAATTTCAAATGTTCTTTTTGTAAAGGGTCTTAAGCACAACCTCATTAGCATAATTCAGTTATGTGATGAAGGTTACCTTGTGAATTTTAGGAATGATAAGTTCTTAGTTCACAATTCCAAGGAAGAATTTATTATCTCAGCCAATAGGCATGAGAATGTTTACACCTTAAACTTAGAAGACCTTAGAATCCAAGATTTACCTTTCCTAAGTTCAATGGAAGATCATTCCTGGTTATGGCATAGAATACTAGGTCACTGTAACCTTAGGAACCTATGTAAACTCTCGAAGAAGAAACTAGTTAAGGATCTACCGGAGCTTAGATTTGATTCTTCTAAAGTTTGTGATCCTTGTAAATATGGAAAGAAACATAAATCTAGTTTTAAATCAATCGGTGAAGTCTCAACAACTGATTCATTACAGTTAGTGCACATGGATCTTTTTGGTCCAACACAAACTGGAAGTATTGGAGGCAAATACTATGTGTTTGTTCTAGTTGATGATTACACTAGATTTACTTGGGTTTATTTTCTAGTAAAGAAATCTGATGCTTTTTCTTATTTCAAAAGTTTTAGAGCTCAATTTAAAAATGAGAAAATCCTTCCATTGAAAACTATTCATAGTGATCATGGAGGAGAATTTCAAAATTCTGATTTTGAAACTTTTTGTAGTAAAAAAGGTATTACTCAAAATTTTTCACCTCCTAAAACTCCTCAATAAAACGGTGTAGTTGAAAGAAGAAATAGAATTCTTCAAGAAATAACTAGAACCATGTTGAGTGAATATTCTATAGCTAGACATTTCTGGGCTGAAGCTGTAAGTACTGCTTGCTATACTATAAATCGAGTTTTGATTAGACCTTTTTTTAATAAAACCCCTTATGAGTTATGGAATGGTAGAAAATCAAGACTATCCTACTTCAAGGTTTTTGGTTGCAAAGTATTCATTTTGAATACTAAAGATAACTTACATAAATTCACACCAAAATCTGATGAAGGAATTTTCTTAGGATATTCCACAACATCTAAGGCTTATAGAGTTTTTAATAAAAATACTTGTACTGTTGAAGAAACAGTACATGTAAAATTTGATGAGTCTGATCCTTTTGTTTTTAAACAATCCCAGACTACATCCTCAGATGTGTTTTCAAAAAATGATTATCAACCTTTGATAGAAGAACCTTCTGATAAGGATAATGTTCAAGAAGATATTCCTGAAACATTTACCCCAGAAGACTTTCTACCCTATGTTGATGAACAGGCTTTTCAAAACCCAAATCAGGTGTTTCTTAAGAATCATCCCAGTGATAGTATCATTGGTGATGTAAATCAACCTGTAAGGACTAGAAGTTCCTTAAGAAATGAAGTAGAACATCTAGAATTTCTTTCCCAATTAGAACCCAAAATCACTGATGAATCTTTAGGTGATGATGATTGGATCAAAGCCATGCAAGATGAACTAAATGAATTCGAAAGGAATAAAGTATGGACTTTGGTTAAAAGACCTAAGGAAACTTCTGTAATTGGAGTCAAATGGGTTTTCAGAAATAAATGTGATGAAAATGGATTCATAGTAAGAAATAAAGCTAGACTTGTTGCTAAAGGCTATAATCAGTAAGAGGGAATAGACTATGAAGAAACCTATGCTCCAGTAGCTAGACTTGAATCTTTCCGTATTCTACTTGCCTTTGCAGCATTCTTTAATTTCAAACTTTTCCAAATGGATGTGAAATGTGCTTTTCTTAATGGTTATGTTCAAGAGGAAGTTTTTGTTGAACAACCTCCTGGCTTTGAAGATACAAAACATCCTGATTATGTTTTTAGACTTACCAAAGCTCTGTATGGCCTTAAACAAGCCCCACAAGCATGGTATGATAGGCTTACTGAATTTTTGCTTCAAAATAACTATGTTAAGGGAAATGAAGATCCAACACTTTTCATAAATAAAGATAAGAAAAAAAAATTGATTGTTCAAATTTATGTTGATGAAATCATATTTGGTTCAACTCAGCAATCTTTGACCGACTCTTTCGCAAGTCTAATGAAATCTGAGTTTGAAATGAGCATGATGGGTGAGTTAACATTTTTCCTTGGTTTTCAAATTTCTCAAAAACCAGAAGGAACCTACATATCTCAACATAAGTATATTAAATATCTTCTTAAAAAGTATGGTTATGACAACACTAAGAGTATTAGTACTCCCATTGGTACCTCAAACTCTTTAGATCTTGATGAAGCTGGGAAACTAGTAGATCAAATATCTTTTAGAGGTATGATAGGAAGCCTACTATACTTAACAGCTAGTCGACCAGACTTAATGTTTTCAGTATGCTTATGTGAAAGATATCAGTCCAATCCTAAGGAATCTCACTTAAAGGCAGTAAAAAGAATATTTCGCTACCTTAAGGGAACCATGGATCTAGGATTATTTTATACTTCTAGAAATGATTTTATCCTAAAAATATTTTCTGATGCTGACTTTGGTAGATGTAGAATGGATAGAAAAAGTACATCTGGAACTTGTCATTTCTTAAGAGATTCATTAGTTTCTTGGTCCTGCAAGAAGCAACATTCTGTAGCACTTTCCACTGCTGAAGCCGAATATGTAGAAGCTGGAAGTTGTTGTGCTCAAGTATTGTGGATGCAACACACACTCACAGACTATGGCTTGAGCTTTACTAAAACTCAAATTTTGTGTGATAACACAAGTACCATTACCTTAAGTAAGAACCCTGCACATCACTCTCGTGAAAAACACATAGATGTTAGGCATCACTTTCTTAGGGATCACACACTTAAAGGATATATTATTCTTCAGTTTATTAGAACACAAGATCAACATGCTGATATCTTCACAAAATCTTTACCCTCTGATAGATTTGAATATATTAAACAAAAGTTAGGAATGATAACCGTAAGGTAATCATTCTTCATTGACTTCTTGTTGAACAATTCTCCTAACAGTAATAAACTTCTTTTCATAGGGGGAGTACATTTTTTTTTAAAAACAAACAAACTTTTCGGAACTAAGATTTCCAGAATGAAAATTTCTGGAACTGAAATTTCCGGAATGGAAATTTTTCGTACTGAAAACTTCCGGAATGGAATTTTCATACTAATAATTTTTCAGAATGAAGATTTTTAGACTGGGGTTTTTGTAATGAGGTTTTTCGTACTAGAACTTTCATAATGAAGTTTTTTTTAAGAATAATATTACCAATTTCGAATAATATTTCTTGTCAATCCGTAAGTTATTATTTTCCTACTTATAATTTTGTAATCAAATTTTGCTTACTGGTATCTTCCATGTTTAGTTCAGATTCTAGTTTTTTTTCTCAAATCTGAATGTTTTCTTAAAAAAAACCTCAAAATATCGGAGTCAATTTTTTTTAAATTATTCTCAACCTTCAAATAAGATCAAAGTATTTTCAACCATTGGATGACTTGTGGAAGACCAACGGTCAAATTATTTTCCTGTAAAAAGGGGGTACCGAGACTCGTCCCACATCGGTTTTCCAAGATATTGCGTCTCGAAGCTCCGCTGATCCTATTAAGGCCGGTTCCGAATCTTGTGAAGCCAATCCGAATCTTACAGTTTATTTCATTCCGAATGTCTTTTGAAGCAACCTCTCAAGATATGTCAACTATCAAACCAATTTCAAAGTGGTTAGTTTACAGAGAAAGGTTAGTTCATTCGGATTTTTATAAGCTTGATTCTATTATTTCGAAGAATATTAGACTGAATGGATGGGAAGATATCTGCATAGCTAAGTCAGATAAACAGGATCCAGTTTATACTGACTTATTGGTAGAGTTTTATGAGTCTGTTTCCTTCCTGGTGGAAGATGGCAGAGAAAGGTTTTCTTTTAAGTCTTATGGGAAGACTTATAAACTTTCTTACACTAAGGAAGCAAGCCTAGTCGGTTTAGCATATGAGGGAGAAGCTGAATTCTGTTCTCACAAACTTCCCGATGTGCAAGGAAGTTTCAATAAGGAGAAGGCACTGAAGTGTCTTGGGCTTAAGGATGATTCAACAACTAAGATTTCTCGGCTCTCTCCGAATAATAGAATACTTCAACTATGGGCGCAAGGTTTTCTGGTTCCGAGAAGAGGAGATAAAGACAACTTGAAGAAGAGTGATATCTATGTCTTAGATTTTTTGGTAAATCTAAGAAAGATAAATCTGATAAGGCATGTTGTGGTTACAATCAAGAATATTAAAGAAGGAAATCTGAGAGCTCAGATTATGATGTTTCCTGCCTTATTGTCTAAGATGATTGTTCGATGCTTAGAATCTTTCAAAGTTGCCTGCAAATCAAAGATCTGAAATTGCAAGCTCATGCTTGTCAGTGATGATACGCTTAAAAGAATGAAGATGGGATTTTCTAGTGAATCCGGAGAATTTTACCCCCTATCCGTGGTGGAATTTGAAACAGCTAAAAAAGAATCTCCGGAACCTTCAAAAAAAGAAAAGGAAGAAGAGAAATTCTAAGGAAGTAGTTACTGATGAAGAAGTTCCTCAGCCTAAGGAAACTGAATCCGCACCACCCAAGCCGAAGAAGTAGAAAATCTATACAGACAAAGTAGTAGCAAAGTGGAGGAAAGATAAAGAAATGAGGAAGGAAGGGGATCCTCAATTCGTACTGGACCCTGCTGAAGCCAAGGCATTAAAAGAAAAAGCTGCCGAGGATCTAGAAAGGCAAGCAAAGGATAAGAAGTTGAGAAAGAAGATGTCTGAAGCTGAACTAGTGCAATCCTTGCTAAAAGATACAGAGTTAGCTTCTGAAAGGCTTCCAGTTCCGGAAACTTTCGGTGTTGAATCTTCTCTACCAGAAACTCCAGCAAAAAACTATGTCACTCCGGAAAAGGACAAGGGTAAAGGAATAGTTGAAGAAGCTGATAAGGAAGTCGCTGAAGCAGCAGAAGAATAAGAAGAAGAAGAAGAGGAGAGTGAAGATCTGGATATCTTGATCAAGCAAGTACAGGAGTACAAAGATAAGGCTGAATCCGCAAAAATAGTTACCCCAGGCAAGGGAGATGAGGAATCTAGCAAGAAACATCCAGAAGAAGAAGAAGAAGTGAATGAGCTATTTGATGAAGAAGAATCCTATGAGAGGAACTTTCTTGAGGAAGGACAAGAAAGACAGAAACCAGATGAGGATTAAATTGTTCAAGTTTCTGAATCTGAGGAAGTATCTCCAAATGTGCAATCCATTCCGAAATCCGATAAAGGGAAGAAAACTTTAATGGAGACACCTATTAAAGATATCATCAGAAGGAAAGAGGTTGGTGGTACCTCCAGAAGGAAGTTGATGCCAGTTGAAGAAGAGTAATCTCAAAAAGAAGTTTCTGATTCGGAATCATCATCCCACGGGCATGATTTTGTGGTTCAATCTTTGAGAAAGTTGGTGGACACAATTCCAATTCTTCCAACGATAGATTCTAGATGACAGTTGCTGCAACAATCTATGAATCAAAAATCAGATTCTTTATCCATGGTAATGGATAAGTTTGTGAAGTTGGAAGCTGAACAGAAAAGTTTTCTGATTGATTATGACGTACATAGGAGGTCCTGTAGTAAAGTAACTAAGTGGTCTAAGATAGTTGATGAAGATTTAGTTCACTTTGAGAATTTTCAGGCTAAAGTTCAAAATGCCTTTGAAATAGAGGATAAAAAGGTTAATGAGATTTCTGAGAAGTTAACCCAGGAGCAAAATTTCTGGAATCAACAGGTCAGGGATCTGAATGGGAAGCTTAACTCGGTATCTCAAAATTGGAAAAATGAAAGATATTTCCGGATTGATTTTCAACAGACGATGGAAAAGCAAGATGGGTTGTTGAAGTTGAAAAAAGAAGCCTTAGAGGCTCAGGCAGAGGCTTTAAAAGATCAAGAAGAAAAGGTAAAATCCTTGGAAAGGCAACGAGAGGAAGATCAAAGTGACTTGAAGAACCTCAAAGCCTTGTTGAAGCAGCTCATTCCGAAGGAAAAGGAAGACAAATGAATCCACTCCGATATTTTGTTGTAGTTGTCTTTCCTTGTATTTTTTTCCTCAACTCTAATGAAATGGTTATTTGGTTTGTTTGTATCTTGTTATATACTAATGTTTCAGATAGTATACTTTGTTTTCCATTCCCTTCAATTATTTTTTGACAATCACAAAGGGGGAGAAGGAAAAAGAACTATTCCTAAGGAGGAGAAAGAAAAAATTTCTAAGAGAAATATCCTTAAAGAAAGGGGGAGTTTCCCACTACGATGTTTTTTTTCATTCTTACAATAATGAAAACTCTACTCCAGAAACCCAGAATACAATCCTTAGAGTTTCAATGCCTAAGGGGGAGTTAGTTGTATTCACTTCTATCTATGAACAAGGGAGATAAGTTTTAATTTTCAAAGTCTAATGAAATTTTTCAAAATCCTTATATACTTTTTCAAAAGGATGTTTGTGCTTTCCAAAAAGGGGGAGATTGTTGAGTCAATAAGGTTTTCCTTATGACTTTTCCATTCTTTCTTGTTTTGAAAATCACAAACACCTTATACTTAAGAAAATATTATTTTTACCCCCATAAGGAAAATTTACTTCTTTTAGGAAATTTACCTTAAGCTATATTTTATTATACATAGCAATATTATTCTTAAATTCAAAAACTGGATTCATAACCAAATTTCTGGAGTCATATAATGAAAAGATTTGAAGTATTCTGTTTTTAGGATCCGAATTCTGGATGTGATCTGTAATGTAGTTCTAATCCAAATTCTGGACTCCGAACTCTTTTGTAGTTCAACTCCGAACTCTGAAGAAGTTTGACTCCGAACTCTTTTGTAGTTCAACTCCAAACTCTGAAGAAGTTTTACTCTAAACTCTTTTGTAGTTCGACTCCGAACTCTTAAGCAGTTCGACTCTGAACTCTAAAGAAGTTTGATTCTGAACTCTTTTGTAGTTCGACTCCAAACTCTTAAGAAGCTCGACTCCGAACTCTTAAGAAGTTCGACTCCGAACTTTTAAACAATTTGACTCTGAACTATACAGGTTCAGAATCCGATCTCTAGTGAAACCAGACTCCGAATTCCTATAAAATAGAATCCGAATATTTCTTAACATAGACTCCGAACTTCATCTTGATTAGACTCCGAACTTTTGACTTACTTACACTCCGAACTATTGATTAGCTGTTACTCGCAAATGATTTGTTTCAAAACGATGTCGTGCATTCTGTTATACATAGTTTGTTATAAAACGATGTCGTCTATTCTGTTTCTAATTAACCGTTGGTTGAATTACACGTGTACAGGTCCCTCCGAGTTTCATGGAAAATATGACCGTTGGAAGAGGGAGCTGACTGTGGGAAATTTTCCTATATATAGGAGCTCATTTGAAAGAGTTCAGAGACAATGAAGTTGATCAATCTAGAGACCACACGCTGCTAAGGTGATTTCTAGAGAGAGAAAGATTTTCATGCCTTGTGTGTACTGAACCGCTTGTTCAGTTTTTGCTTTGTGCGACTCCGAATGTTGGTGATTACATTCGAGGACTTCCGGGGATAGGAAGACAGAGGTTTCCAACACCTTGAAGTTGAGGGATTCCTTGCTGAGGAAGACAGAGGTTGCCAACTACCTTGAAGTTGAGGTCTTGCGGGGATAGCAAGACAGAGACTCCGATCTTTGTATCGAGGGCTTACCCTGGTGTGGGTAAGACAGACTTGCTTGAAAGTATAAATCAAGGGACCTTTATCCAAGGTTGTTGGATACCCTTCTCTTTGGGTTAAAAGACTTATATCTTGTTACTTGTAGTTTTACTACTTGTTTATTTCCTCTTCATTTTGTATTATAAGGAAAGTATAACTTTCTTATACTTACTTATCTGTACTCTGTTTCATTTAGATTCTATACGCTTTATAGTAGAATCTCATATTGTAAACTTTTGTTAAGTTTCATTTTCTGGAACCATATTTCTGGAACCTACTTTCGGAATCTCTTTCCAAGTTTTCATTTGGTGTTAGAGGGGTTGTGAATTTTCTTAAGTTTAACTTTGTTAAACTTAGCCCTTTTCTTTGCTTAAGGAAACCATAGTTATTCATAACTAAATTTAAAGGTTCCAAAGGAATTTTTAAAGTATACAATTCACCCCCCCCCCCTCTTGTATATTGAACATCTACATCATTATTTCGATCCTACATCTTCGTCTTCTTCACATGGCTTCACAAGAGGTTTCTAGGAGACATTTTTCTATAACAAGCAATAACCTCAATGAATAAACCATCAATACAACTACGAATGCAACATTATGAAACTTTTCAACAACAAAAATAATTCCAAAACACTTTCTTAAATAAAAAAACACATCCAACTCAATAAAAAATCCTACCAAACCACTCCACCTCCACCGAGTGTCCATATATATCTTACCTAGAGGAAAATTCAAACCAAATCTCCTAACATCCCATGGAAACTCAAGATCTGTCATGAGGAGTATTGGCCAGACACCCCACTCATAACTAGAACTTCAAGACTTGACAATACTAGCTCTAGTATATCAATGCTTTCCCAAATAACCTTTTCCCAAAAAGAGTGAAACATGGCTCTGACACCATTTTGTCACAAACCAAGTTGGGGTTTCATCCAAACCGACACCTAACCCGGCCTGTGGCATGATCCTAAGGGCGTTCCCAATCCCCATAGGCTGACAACTACTGTTTGGGTATCAACAATGCACTTTGGGAATGATTTCACCCATGAATATAATAATAAACAGCGGATGAGAATAAAGCATCACATAATTGATATTCATAACCAAACAAGATACAAAAATTTTCAGATTCAATGTTTTATAACTTTAACCAATACCAAAAATACCACAACGAAAATAGAACACCAAAACTATCCCAAAAACATCCATGTAACAAGAGGGCCATCACCCTCAATCCATCACCACCAACACCTATAAGAAGTTGAACACTAGTAATCGGATCCACCATCACCACCACGATACATATTTCCTTTACCTAAGTCATACATAACAAAGTCTACATACACCCAAAGTTGTATGTAGGGTGTGATCCAAAGCCAAGTAAGATGCCACCCAAAAGAAAGATTTCATGCTATAATATTAGAAGATAAATCAACATGCACATTTTCTTAAGAACATTTGGAAACATTTCCATGGAAAAATTCAAGGAAAACATTTTCAGGGATTTTTTTAAGAAAACCTTTTCTCAAAGAAAATTTCTTTGAAACCACAATGTACACAAGGTCCATTGTATACAGACGATTATCACCACGTCACATAAGAATCATGTCACAAGAGAGAACCATGGGAAATCCATATAGGTAACTCGCACAAGTGGGGCCCTATAAACCTCATACCTCGATGATCAAAATCCTCCAACCAAAACCAATAGCGTCCCCATGCACAATCCACTAGAGGGTAATGAATCCCAAGGTCTAATGGTCCCCATATCACAATCCAAAACCAACAGTGTTCTTGTGAATGATCCACTAGAGGGGATCTCATCCAAAGGTCTAGTGGTCTATGATCATATCACATGTTTAGTTAGTATTGTAGGGTCAATCCTGCTAGAATAATCTAGGCCTCAAACCTTCTGAATCAACTAGCATACTAGTTCTAGTTCTCCCACCTAGATACATAGGATTCCCTTTGTGCCCAAATCCCATTTCACATATCACAAAAATCATCACTTTTTCATACACATTCCACACATCATGAACACACAAGGAAAACGCCACTTTCACAATTCACATTGATCCAAAGATCAAAAATCACATGGAAACCACCATTTCCCATAAAAACCCACTTTCCATTTCACATGCACACCAAAACCATTTGGAAATACATTTCTCACCACTTGCACAATTCATGAAACCCATTTGGAAACACAGCAAAAAAGAGTACATATGAAATCCAACCATTTCCATGGGAAAAGTCACTTTTAAATTCATACTCACACTAAATCCATTTTATAACATACTTCACATCACTTTCAAAATTCCCAAACACATTTAAGGTGCACAAAAAATAATTCAACATGAAACAAAAATTCATTTCTTTTGGAAAACTAACTTTCAATGCATCTGTACCACAAATCCCTTTGAAAACACATTTCGCACCTTTCACACAAAACATAAAACACTTTCAAGAATCCCCAAAATGAAGCACATAAGAAACATAACCACTTTCCATTAGAAAACCAACTTTCATCACCTATGCATCTCAAACCCTTTTTCAAAACATGTTTCGCACCACAAAAATAATTCATAGAACATGTTTATGAAACCAAAAAAACACACCAAACTCATCTGATAATGTAAAAGCATGGAACTACCTGCCTCAAGCTTGGAAAAATCTGAAATCTGGTGGAAAACCACAACCGAACCTCAACAAGACCCTATAAAGGCAAGATCGGACAATATCTGTCAGGATTTCACCCAACAGCACAAGATCAACCCCTCATTAGGTCAAACAACCCACTGGAAAGGAATAACCCAAGAAAGAGGGAATAAAACCCCTATAAGAAGAAAGAAATCATGATAAAAGAGACTCACTTGATGATTCCTTGAAGATCTAAGGCCAAAACCACCCAAATATTGATGCTCAAAGGCTCAAAGAAGGTTTGGAGGAGGCTCCCCTGGCTGAAAATCTTGTAGGGTTCAGATTAGAGTTTATTTAGGGTTGAATATGAAGATGGAAAATGTGTAATTTCCTAATTTTTAATGACCTGGACAAGTCACACGGTTAGCCCACGTGGTTTTTCAAACCATGCAGAAACTGTGTGTCCGTCACTATCTAAGAGGAACATGTTGCATGGTTATCCCACACAGTTTTCCAAACAATGCAGCAATTGTGTGTTCCTCACTATTCAAGAGAAACGAGGCTGCATAGTTTCCTATAGATTGGCACACGGTTTCCCCTAACCATGAACCAACCATTAACCACCTGCTGTTAAGCCCAAAAACACCATTTTCTCTAAAAACTCATGGAGAACCCAAGGGATAAATACCAGACCAAAAATAAATAAAGTAATTCCTAAAAACAAAATCACATATGTGAAACTTTCATTTTAATCAATATGAATAGTAATTGTAGTAAAATTTATCACTTTAGTAAAGGGTAAATCGGGTAAATCTAGGTTAAAATTAAGTGATTAGGACATAATATTTCATCTTAATTCTTATTGGATGAATGGAATTGTACCATTATCACCTTAGGCTTGAAATTTATATGTTTAAATCAAAGAAAGTTTCAAAATGTCACTCTTTTAGTTTAAAATATCTATAATGTGTCCACATAGGGATAAAATAAAGTTATGAATAATTATAAATTTCAGTTATGTGCATAATAAAATTATCTTCATTATGATAATTTATGTCTAATTTTTAGTGATTATATAATTACGTTAAATTCTTCTGAAACGCTAATACAATATTTATTCAATTAATAAAAAAATAAAATAAATGATATTAAAAGTATTAAAAGTAATATAATTTGAGTGATTTGTAGTGTTCCACGAATTTTGTAGATGCATAAGACATATTAGTGATGTGTAAATGAATTAGATTCTAAATAAAACTTTTTCTCAAGGTATTTGAAGTCAAATTAAATGAATAGTTTTAAAATTGACATTAATGATAATTTATCAAAATAATGTTTTATAAAATTATTTAAGTCATTGAAATCTTGAAAGAGGACAAAGAGGGTAATATATGCTCCAAAATTTCACCCCTGGTCAATTTATTAGTCAATAGTTACCTTATATGTGATATTATAACCCTTTAAGAGTGAAAATTACTTTAACATGGTTAATGTTAAAATAGGTTAATTTAGGGATTAAACCAAAAGATAAGGTTTAAAATACCACACAAACCTATCCAAATTTTATTGGTTGATGAGATTTCAACCATACCCTACCCTAGATTCAAATCCATGGAAATTTGGATGAATTTTTATTGATAACAACTTTATTATAATTTAATCTTTTAAGAAATTCCAAAAGTGTCTCTCACCTCTATTATAAAAGGGAACACCATCCCTCACTTTTTAACACCGCATTGAGCCTTATAGCTTGACCAATTCCTACCAAAATATCTTCTCAACTTCCTTGTACATATTATAGAGGTGTTGGTCATCCCAAAATACTACCCCTAGTATCTTTAAAAGGGTATCCAAAGGAGTTCTTCCAAATAAGAGGTAATTGCCCGAACCGATCACTTTCTTTTTACTTCTTCGTTTACCTCCTCTAAATATATGGTATTTATCAAAAAAATGGTAAAATTGGGATCCTAAATATAATTAAATTTTATCATAATAGTCAAACCATCATTATATACCCTTGTCCACATCAAATGGGAAGTGAAACTATCACTCGTGCGTACGTACGACTTACCGTCTTCATGTACCGATACAATTCATTTTTAATTACCATCTTTTATGGATGATAATTATGATGGGGTTAATGTTTATATATGATACTTATAACATAATTATACTTATGTAATAATAATATAATATCTACCTTCTTACCTTCCAAACTGTTGGGAAACGATAACATCGTTTGTACGTACATGTGGACTACCGCCTCCATGAAAAGATGTGATTCGTTATTCATTTCTATTTTACTTGGATGGGAATAAGGATGGGTTATATAAATAGATATGATTTAATGATGATTCTAGATATGTGAGTTATTATTTACCTTTCCTTCCTTTCATTTTTCAAAAAAATGTAAACAGTGTTCATGCGCACGAATGACCAACCATCTCTATGAACTGTGTAATTCGTTTTTCTATCTCTAACTTTTATGAATGACTATAAATTCATATATAATGAATAAATATGATATTTATATCATTATTAACATTCTGGGGTTGATGGGACCATGATAAATGTACAAGTATTGAAACTACCGAACAGAAACATAAAAGAAAAATGAAGCAGTTATTACCCAGAACAATGATTTAAACAAAGAATTGTTAATAAACAGGTGATAAAACATTTCAAGTAAATTATATTTGGGTTGATGCGTATGTGTATGTTTCTTTAAGAGATGTATAATACATTTATATTTATTATACAGGAGGTTCAGACACATATGAGGATAGATGAAGCAGAGATAAGAGTTTATTTCACAATCTCATAATTATTTGGGATTTTTTATATTTAAATCCCCACTGGGAGAATATTTTTCTTCAATATCCATATTTTCCATAAAAAATTAAAGATTTTTATTACTCTCCAATTATTTATTAATGAAATTTTTACCCATGTTTGACTTTTTTACAAAATGGTTTGAAATGAATCTTTTAACTTTTTTACAACAATGTGAAAGGAATTTTTTTAACTTATACGACATGAATGTATTTTCCCATCGTCATTAAATATTCTTTTCTTTGAAGCTTCCTTTACAATTTTACAAGTTCTTTTTTAAAGAAAATGTTTTCCTTCATATTTGTAAAGTTTTTAAATAAGTGTTTTCAGAGTGAAAATGGTATTTTCCTCAAGAAATTTTCAATGATCTTTTTGAAGTATTTTCATCTAAGTCAATATTGTTTGTTAAATATTATGCTTTACTGAGGTCATTGTCTTATGATATCATCCACCATATTTTTATGAATGGTTTATGATCGGTTTGACTGGGGAAAGTATTGATATTCCATATGACAGTTCTTCCAATATGGGCAGTTGTTGATTTTTAAGGCAGTTGATTATGTTGTGTTATTTATTCATATGAGGAATGTACCTGGATTATTAAGTGATGGATGGAGTTTGGAATTACATAACCCCTTGATGCATCAGTAGGTCTCATGAGACAAATTAGCTAGGGTATTTAGTCGAGGCCTTACCCATTTATATAAGATTTCTTGGCATGAGACATAGACGGTATAGATGTCTTGGCATGAGGATTTAATGGTATAAATGTCCTGGCATGAGACCTTGACGGTATATTTCAGATATACGACATTATGCATTCCTTCATTATGAAATCATTTATAGATGTTCATGTGATTATTTGAATAGTTTTTATATCCATGTATTAGTTTTAGCTCATGTAATCATTTATATGGAATTATTTTATTATAATTTATTTTCTTCTATATTATTCATGCCTTATTTAGTTTCTGTTGTACACATACCTTTACCGAGCATCTGAAATCTCCTCTTTCTTATGTTTCTTTTCCCAAGGATGTCTAGAAGTATTTTATGATTAATACATAAGGATTTTCTAAAGGGGAAAATGATTTTCTCGAAGAAAATACTGTGTTGTAATTTAAGTTTTCAAATGTAAACGTGAAATTCAAGTATGTATCTAGTTCACTGTGACTAAAAAATTATTTGGTCCTTTGGAATGTGATTTCTTATATCTAATGCAAATGTAATAAAGTAACCACCGACTCTAGGCTACTATGGTCATGGTCTTTACAAGAAGCTCGCTCCTGGGTATGTGGGATTGTTTGAAATCATTGAATGCTTGGGAAAGGTGGCGTATCACTTGGATTTACCACCTCAAATGTCTCTGAATTTCTTATAGATCCATCATGGAATTAGGTTTTGTTATTCAGATCTTTATTGATCGTTGTTCATTCTTCAGGAATGGTTGTGGTAAGTGATTTTTCTCTCTCCTGTTGTTTTAAAAATGATGAATTGGAGATCCTTATTTGAGAATTCATGGCTTAGGGTTCTTCTTTGTCTTCTTAAACCCTCGGTTTCTCTTAGCTTGCAAATCTCATGCAAGTGTTAGAATTCCAAGTGTTTTGAGGTAGGTGATTTCATGTTTCCACTTTATTCTATAAATCTTGCTTGCTTTCTCTTTGAATTTGGTTTCTAAAATGGTTGGAAAGCGTGATTTATAGCTTATCTTGGAAATGGTTTAAAAGGCACGAGCAATGTTTTGATGAAATGTATGGTTTTGGTAATGTTTATGAAAATGGATTTGTCCCTTTGAGTTGTTCACAAAAACAGTTTTAAAGTATGTTTTGTGTGGTTTCAAAGATGAAACGCCCTTTGAATGGTTTTAATGTGGTAAACCCGAATGTGATAGATGGTGAGACAGGGAGCCATCCTCAAGGATGATCTCTTTCCCCCCATACCTATTCTATTACAATAATGTGTGCGTCAGGTTGCTTAAGTTGTCGTAATGAGCCTCTCAAGAGTGAACTCTTACCCCCTAAGCTTGTTCTACTACGGTAATGTGCACACTGAGTTGCCTACTGAGCAAAATAATGCAACAAGGATCCCCACGAACTTGGAACGAATGTGTTGCAAAGGCTTGTTTTCTTTATTGATAATCCTTGAAAAATATATTTGTGATGTTTATGGAAATGCTTTGAAAACCGGGATGTTAGAATGCTTTATAAATTGTGAAAGGGTGATTTATCCATGTTTTGTATCAACCTTTGCAAAATTGTATCTCATGCCTTATTTCTATTTACTTAAGCACAATTTATTTATTTTAGTCTTCTTATGAAACATTTGATGGGATCCTAGTAGGTTATTTTACTCACTCAACATACACCTTTGGGTGTACGTAGATCTTATTTAATCTGATGTCAGCAAGAGTAAGGCGTCACAGGGTGGCAACGACTTTGTTCATTAGTAGGGTGAGGGAGCCTAGAGGTGATGTCACATCACATGAAGTTGAGACTTATAAATTTTTGAGTACTTTTGTTGTTTTATATACCTTGGAACTTGTTCTGCCTGATGATTATATCTTTTCTGTTATTGTCCTTGTTTTAACATACCGGCATTATTATGTATCTTTATCACCTTGTTTTAAATTCTTTTTGGTATAATCATTTCAAAATATAGTTCTTGATGCTCAGGCACATGTCATCAGCCCATGGGGATCAACACTGCAAAAAATGTATTTATCAACAAAATGTCTTAAATATTGTCTGAGAAGTGACATTGGTACCAGATAAATTAAGAAATATTATTCAATGTTATTGATGATATATTTGAATTTTTAAATGGTTTCAAAACTCATTGATGATAATGAATTTTGATAAATGTCACATCAAAATAATTTATACAAGGAATTAAAAAACATATGAGACATGTTTGAAATCAGCATATCAAAACTATATTAGGGTGAAATTTTTGGATTTTTCTGAAAAGATTGATTTTCCAGTGAATAGTGAAAAATAATGATTTTTATTGAAAACTGTATTTTTTTCAAATATTTACGAAGTTCCATTTTTATTTTAGAATTATTTCAAACTGAAATTAGTTCTTTATATTTTTAATAATTCAATAAAATTGATTGGAATCAATTTCATGATTGAATTTAGTATAAAACATTTTTATACATAAAAATACATTATTCTGAAAAAAAATGTTTCTCATCATGTTTTGTGAATTTATTTTAATTTTAATTTCTTAAACTTATAGAAATTGAATTTGATAAAATAGATTCCATATTTTGAATAAAGAGGTTCAAATTTGGTAAATATGTCACTTTCTGTCATGAACCAAGCCGAGGTGCCATCCAAACCGACACCCAACCTGACCCGTGGCATGACTCGAAGGGCATTCCCAATCCCCATGGGCTGGAAACTTGTTCCTGGGTATCAACAATTCACTTTGGGAATGATTTAACCCATGAATATAACAATAAACAACCCATAAGAATAAAGCATCACATAACTGATAATCATAACCAAATGAGATACAATAATTTTCAGATGCAATGTTTTACAACTTTAACTAAAGACCAAAAATACCACAATGGAAAGGGAACAACAAAACCATCCCAAAAAAAATCATGTAATAAGAGTTCCATCACCCTCAAGCCACCACCACCACCACCTGTAAGAAGTGGAACACTAGCAACCAGATCTACCATCACCACCATGACACATCATGCCTTTACCTAGGTCATACATAACAAAGTCTACATACACCCAAAGGTGTATGTAGGGTGTGTGCCAAAGCCCAGTGGGATTCCACCCAAAAGAAAGATTTCATGCTATAACATTAGAAGATAAATCAACATTCACATTTTTGTAAGAATGTTTGGAAACATTTTCAAGGGACATTTCAAGGAAAACATTTTCGGGAAAACATTTTTTTAAGAAAACATTTTCTTAAAGAAACTTACTTTGAAACCATAATGTACACAATATCCACCATATACCGATGGCTATCACCACATCACAAAAGCATCATGTCATAAGATGAAACCATGGAAAATACCTATAGGTAACTAGCACAAGTGGGACCCTATGAACTACGTACCTCGGTGATTAAAATCCTCCAACTAAAACCAACAGTTTCCTCATGCACGAGCCACTAGAGGGGAACACATCCCAATGTCTAGTGGTCTCTATATCATAATCCAAAACCAACAGTGTTCCCATGCACAATCCACTAGAGAGGATCCCATCCCAAGGTCTAGTGGTCTTCGATCATATCAAATGTTTAGTTAGTGTTGTAGTGTCAATCCTGCTAGAAGCATTTGTGCCTCAGCCCTTCCGAAACAACTACCATACTAGTTCTAGTTTTCACACCTAGATACATGAGATTCCCTTTATGCTCAAATCCAATTTCATATATCACATAAATCATCACTTTGAAATACGCATTCCAAGCATCATGAACACACAAGGAAAACACCACTTTCATAATTCACATTGATCCAACGATAAAAACTCACATGGAAACCAACATTTCCCATAAAAAACCACTTTCTATTTCACATGCACACCAAAACCATTTGGAAATACATTTCACACCGCTTGAACAATTCATGGAACCCATTTGGAAATACAACAAGAAGAGTGCATATGAAATCCAACCATTTCCATGGGAAAATCCCCTTTCAAATCCATACTCATACTAAATCCATTTTATAACATACTTCACATCACTTTCACAATTTACAAACACATTTAAGGTTCACAAAAAAGAATCCATCATGCAACAAAAAACCATTTCTTTTGGAAAACAAACATTCAATGCATCTGAACCTCAAATCCCTTTGAAAACACATTTCAAACCTTTTAAAAAACATAAAACACATTCAAGAAGCCACAAAATGAAGCACACATGAAACACAACCAATTTCCTTTAGAAAACCTACTCTCATCACGTATGCAATTCAAACCCTTTTTCAAAACATGTTTCACACCACACAAATAATTCATAGAACATGTTTATGAAAGCAAGCAAGCACACAAAACTCACTTAATAATGTAAAGGCATGGAACCACCTACCTCATGCTTGGAAACTTCCGAAATCCTGTGGAAAACCACAAATGCACCTCAATAAGATACTATAAAGGTAAGATCTAACAATAACCATCATGATTTCACCCAAAAACACAAGATCGACCCATCATTAGATCAAACAACCTACTGGAAAGGAAGAACCCAATAAAGAGGGAAGAGAAACCCTAGAAGAAGGAAGAAATCATGAGAAAAGAGACTTATTTGGTGATTCCTTGAAGATATGAGGCCAAAACTACCCAAATATTGATGCTCAAAGGCTCCAAGAAGGTTTGGAGGAGGCTCCCTAGATGAAAATATCATAGGGTTTGGATTAGAAGTGATTTAGTGTTAAATAAAAAGAGGGAAAAGGAGTAATTTTCCAATTTTTAATGACCTGAACAGGTCACATGGTTAGCCCACACGGTTTTCCAAACAATGCGGAAACCATGTGTCCCTCACTGTCCAAGAGGAACATGTTGCACGATTAGCCTGCACTATTTTTCAAACCATGTAGAAACTATGTGTTCCTCATTGTCTAAGAGGAACGAGGCTGCATGGTTTCTTAGAGAATGGCACATGGTTTCCCCTAACCATGTGCCAACCGTGCACCACCTGCTGACGAGCCCAAAACTCTATTTTTTCTCCAAAAACTCAAAGGGAACCCAAGGGATAAACACCAGATCAAATTTTTTTAAAAAAGGAATACAGCAAAATAAAATCACAGATGTGACAATTCTCCCCACTATGAAAAATTTTCATCCCTGGAAAGTCATCCCAAATTCTGATCAGAGAACAAAAATGGATACTCCTCTTCATCCCAAGACTTCCTCTCCCATGTCGCATGCTCATCACTACCATGCTTTCAAAGAACTTGAACCAACGGTATAGAATTCCCGCAAATCACTTTCTCCTGAGAATCCAAAATCCTCATTGGCCGCTTGAACACAGATATATTGGGATCTAGCTCCAACTCCTCCCAATTCAGCACATGGGATGAATCCGGATTGTACTTTTTCAACTGGGAGACATGGAACATGTCATGAATTAATATCAACTGGGAGGGAAAATCTAACCGGTATACCACCTTACTAACTCTCTCGGTGATCTCAAAAATTCTGACATACCCCAATGTTAGCTTCCCTTGCTTACCAAAACTATGGTGACCCAAATGAGGAGCCACTTTTAGAAACAATTGGTCACCCATTAAAAACTCCAAAGATCAGTGCCTCTGATCAGTATAAGACTTATGATGGCTATGTGCTGTTAACAAACATTTCATGATCAACTTAACTTTATCTAACATTTCCTACACAAGGATCAACCCCAACAACAATGTCTCACCCACCTCATCCCAACATAAAGGGGACTAACACGGCCGATCATAAAGCTCCTCAAAGAGAGCCATTTGAAATGATGATCGCAAACTATTATTATATGAAAACTCCACCAATCCCAAATGGCTATCCCACAAGCCTCCAAAATCCAACACACATACCTGGAGCATGTCTTCTAAGTTCTGATTTTCCCGCTCTGTCTGACCATCTGTTTGAGGGTGGTATGTTGTAGTCAACTTGACCTACGATCACATCACCTTCTGAAGAACTTCCCAAAACTATGAGGTAAAGCGAGGGCCCCTGTCTGAAACAATTGTTGATGGAACACCATAAAGACTTACTATCTCCTAAATGTACAACAGACCCAACTCATCCACTTGGTTGAATCCCTAATTGGAATGAAGTGGGATGATTTGGTCAGATGGTCAATCACTACCCAAATGGAATCCCTTCCCCTAGGTGTACGAGGTAAGCCAACAATAAAATCCATATCTATCTCATCCCACTTCCATGTAAGAATAGGTAGTGGATGAATAAAACCATAGGGCCATTGGTGCTCTGCTTTAACCTAATAACATGTATAACACTGCGATATAAAGTCATCTATGTCTCACCTTATACCAAGACACCATAATTGCTGACACACATCATAAAACATCTTGGTGGTACTAGGATGAATGGACCACTAAGACTAGTGGCTATCCTGTATCACCACCTTCTACAATGACAACAACATCGTGAAGAAACCCTTAAATCACAAAACTCCCTTAGGAGACAACAACCATTCACAAGGAACCTCCCCACCAATTAGAAATTGCATAGAATGCTGGCACAATTCATCACTCGGCTGCTCTTGCCGAATCAACTTCATAAGGGAAGGTGTCAGGTGAACACTAGCCAATAACACACCTCCACTATACTCCTTGGTCTCCAGATGCATTTGGGAAAAAGATGTATCAAAGTCCACTCATCACTAGACCCCTTTAATGCTTGCAGTGACACTTTCCTACTTAAGGAATCCGCAACCACATTTCCTTTTTTTGGTGTATAAACGATATCAAAATCAAACCCCTGAAGGTACTCAACCCAACGACGCTGCCTTAGATTTAGATCCTTCTAGGAGAAAATGTAGGCCAAGCTCTTATGATCAGAATAAACTACAAACTTCTCCCCAAAAAGGTAATGATGGAATGAATTCATGTCATGCTTTACTGCTGCTAACTCTAGGTCATGGGTTGGGTAATTCTTTTCATGTGGTTGGAGTAGGCGAGAGTCATACACCACATGGTCATCCTGTATCATCACACACCCAAGTCCCGTACCTAAAGCATCACAGTAAACTACGTACCCTTTCTCAGATTCTGGTAAGATCAAACAGGGGATGTGGTCAACCATAGCTTAAGCTCCTCAAAGGAAACATAACACTCTAGGTTCCATTTAAACTTCACCCCATTCCGGGTGAGCATCATCATGTGTGAATCAAGCCGAGAGAAGTCCTGAACAAACCACCTGTAATATCGTGCCTCACCCAAAAATCTTTTAATCTTGAAAACATTCTTTGGATTCTCCCATGACATTACTACAATGAAATTCTTAGGGTCCATTGAAACCCCTCATTCTGAGATCACATGACCCAGAAACTCACCTCCTAGATCCAAAAGGTGCACTTGGAAAATTTCGCATAGAGGCGATGATCCTGAAGGGTGCCTAGCACAATCCTCAAATTTCGACCATGATCCTCCTCGATTTTGGAAGAGACCAAGATGTCATCCACAAATACCAAGACAAAAAAGTCGAGATACATATGGAACAACTTGTTCATAAGCACCATAAAGACCATTGGACCATTCTTAAATCCAATAGGCATGCCCAAATATTCAAAATGGTTGTACCTATTTTGAAAGGCTATTTTTGAAACATCCACCTCTCTAAATCTAACTTGGTGATACCCAGAACACAGATCGATCTTGGAGAACAACCTTTCCCACTTAAGATGATCGAAAAGGTCATCAATATAGGGCAAGGGATACTTATTCTTGATTGTCCACTTATTCATCTTTTGATAATCGATACATAACTAAAGAGATATGTCTTCCTTTTTCACAAATAGCATTAGGGTGGCCCAAGGTGAGGTGCTCGGGTAATTGAATCCTTGGGATTCCAGATCATCCACCTGTAACTTTAATTCCCCCAACTTGGTGGGGGCCATACAGTATGAGGGAAGAGATATTGATTGTGTTCCCAATGCCAAATATACAGTGAACTCCACATCCCGCTCTTGGGGAAAACCCAAAAAGTCATCCATAAATACCTCTATAAATTCATCCACCACAGGAGGTAATTCACCCTCAAAAGTACCATCATCATCCTCTGACATGAGCGAAGAGATCTAAAAAACGAGTTTACCCAACTCCATAAGTGGAGGTCCAGCACGTCTCAACCGAGGATCCCATTCTCCCTAAAAAAGTTGGGTACTTCCATTAGGTTCCACGAAACTCACTCACCGACAATAATAATTGATATGTGTCTAGAATCCCACCATCCAATCCATACCAAGAATCGTGTTGAAGAGGTCCATTTTTAAAACTAGAAAATCTCACTCCAACTCAACCCCAAACACGGTGAGTGCACAAGACGGATGCTCGAAACCCTGCTCTCACTTCTTACCAAGCGGTGTCACCAACTCCATTTCACATGGCATAAGCTCGGTTGAAAACTTTAACACATCCACAATATGGGCATAAATAAAAGAAACAGAGGCACCAATATAGAACATAACAACAACTAATGATGATGCAATAAGAATGGTACCTCGAACTGTCGTAGGCCCTCCATCTGATTCCACTGGTGCTCGTTCCATGATATGAAGTTGCTTTGGCTCTATATGAGCCTGAGAATGAAAATTAACATGCGACTCTGACCTGAACTAACTCTGCCCAGAAGCGGATCCATCCTTGTCACTACGACCTCCAAACCAAGAACCCGCTGTCCTGGACAGTTCTGACCGGGTTGATATCCCTTCGAAGGCTACAGATCCTACACCACTCTGATATGAGCATGACACCTTCCAAAAACATTGCAAGTTCCCCATAGCTCCACACCAATGGAAAGGTATGGGTGGGGATGAACACGCAGATCGCATGTGCCCTGCCTTCCCACACTGATGGCACACAACTGAACCAACACTCAAAGCCACAGACTACGACGATCGAGGAGAATGACCTAAACTACTACCACCCCTCTTCTTCACAGATGAACTGCCACTTCCCACTACAAACACTGCTCTAGAGAAACTAGACTTGCCTCCGCGATCAATCTCTACCATCATAGCATGATCAACCACTTCAGCATAAGTTTTTAACTTGAACAATTAGACTTAGGATCAGATCTCTGGCCACAACACCATCTCAAACTTTTGAGCCTTCAGTTGGTCATTGGAAACTACCTCGGGTGCATACCAAACCAATTCTACAAAGTGGTTACCATACTCCATCACGGTCTAGTATCTCTGGTGAAGATCCAAAAACTCCCATGACTTAGAGAAGGCCAAAATATCAGGAAAATATTGCTCGTTGAAGACAACCTTGAAATCCTTCCAACCCATCTTCTTGTTCTTTCCATCTTGCACCATTGAGTCCCACCACTTCCGACTGGTACCTTCCAACATTAAAGAAGCACATTTCACCCTGACTACCTCAGGAGTATCAAGAAACATGAACATGCTCTCTATCTTCTCAATCCAATCCTCTACTTCTCGAGGTTTCGTACTACCCCAAAAATAATGTGACTTGTTCTTGAGGAACTCTTGAACTATTTCATTTCCAGGACCTAGTTCAGCTTCTATAACCTGAGCAAGACCAGAACCCACTCCTTGACCCAAATCTTGGAAAGCCCGAACCACGGCTTCCACTAGCCTCTGATCAATTGGTGAGGGAGAAATCTCTTCGTCTTCTTCACATGGCTTCATAAGAGGTTTCTAGGAGACATTTGTATATAACAAGCAATAACCTCAATGAAGAAACCATCAATACAACTACCAACACAACATTATGAAACTTTTCGACAACAAAAATAATTCCAAAACACTTTCGTAAATAAAAAAACACATCCAACTCAAAAAAAAACCCTACCAAACCACTCCACCTCGACCCAGTGTCCGTATATAGTCTGTAGCCCGTATGACTTACCTAGAGGAAAATTCAAACCAAATCTCCTAACATCCCATGACAACTCAAGATCTGTCATGAGGAGTATTGGCCAGACACCCAACTCGTAACTAGAACTTCAAGCCTTGAAAATACTATCTCTAGTTTATTTATACTCTACCAAATAACCTTTTCCCAAAAAGAGTGAAACATGGCTCTGATACCATTTTTTCACAAACCAAGCTGGGGTTTCATCCAAACCGACACCTAACCCGGCCCGTGGCATGACCCAAAGGGCATTCCCAATCCCCACAGGCTGACAACTACTGTTTGGGTATCAACAATGCACTTTGGGAATGATTTCACCCATGAATATAATAATAAACAGTGGACGAGAATAAATCATCACATAATTGATATTCATAACCAAACAAGATACAACAATTTTCAGATTCAATGTTTTATAACTTTAACCAATACCAAAAATACCACAACAAAAATAGAAAAACAAAACCATCCTAAAAACATCCATGTAACAAGAGGGCCATCACCCTCAATCCATCACCACCAACACCTGTAAGAAGTTGAACACTAGTAACCGGATCCACCATCACCACCACGATACATATTTCCTTTACCTAAGTCATACATAACAAAGTCTACATACACCCAAAGTTGTATGTAGGGTGTGATCCAAAGCCCAGTAAGATGCCACCCAAAAAAAAGATTTCATGCTATAATATTAGAAGATAAATCAACATGCACATTTTCTTAAGAACATTTGGAAACATTTCCATGGAAAATTTCAAGGAAAACATTTTTAGGTATTTTTTTAAGAAAACCTTTTCTCAAAGAAAATTTCTTTGAAACCACAATGTACACAAGGTCCATTGTATACCGACGATTATCACCACGTCACATAAGCATCATGTCACAAGAGAGAACCATGGGAAATCCATATAGGTAACTCGCACAAGTGGGACCCTATAAACCTCATACCTCGATGATCAAAATCCTCCAACCAAAACCAATAGTGTCCCCATGCACAATCCACTAGAGGGTAATGAATCCCAAGGTCTAATGGTCTCCATATCATAATCCAAAACCAACAGTGTTCTTGTGAACGATCCACTAGAGGGGATCTCATCCCAAGGTCTAGTGGTCTATGATCATATCACATGTTTAGTTAGTATTGTAGGGTCAATCCTGCTAGAAGAATCTAGGCCTCAACCCTTTTGAATCAACTAGCATTCTAGTTCTAGTTCGCCCACCTAGATACATAGGATTCCCTTTGTGCTCAAATCCCATTTCACATATCACATAAATCATCACTTTTTCATACACATGCCAAACATCATGAACACATAAGGAAAACACCACTTTCACAATTCACATTGATCCAAAGATCAAAAATCACATGGAAACCACCATTTCCCATAAAAAACCACTTTCCATTTCACACACACACCAAAACCATTTGGAAATACATTTCTCACCACTTGCACAATTCATGAAACCCATTTGGAAACATAACAAAAAGAGTACATATGAAATCCAACCATTTCCATGGGCAAAGTCCCTTTTAAATTCATACTCACACTAAATAAATTTTATAACATACTTCACATCACTTTCAAAATTCACAAACACATTTAAGGTGCACAATAAATAATTCAACATGAAACAAAAATCCATTTCTTTTGGAAAAATAACTTTCAACGCATTTGTACCTCAAATCCCTTTGAAAACACATTTCACACCTTTCATACAAAACATAAAACACTTTCAAGAAGCCCCAAAATGAAGCACACAAGAAACATAACCACTTTCCATTAGAAAACCAACTTTCATCACCTATGAATCTCAAACCCTTTTTCAAAACATGTTTCGCACCACAACAATAATCCATAGAACATGTTTATGAAACCAAACAAACACACCAAACTCATTTGATAATGTAAAAGCATGGAACCGCCTGCCTCAAGATTGGAAACTTCTGAAATCTGGTGGAAAACCACAACCGCACCTCAACAAGACACTATAAAGGCAAGATCAGACAATATCTATCAGGATTTCACCCAACAACACAAGATCAACCCCTCATTAGGTCAAACAACCCACTGGAAAGGAATAACCCAAGAAAGAGGGAATAGAAACCCTATAAGAAGAAAGAAATCATGATAAAAGAGAGTCACTTGATGATTCCTTGAAGATCTAAGGCCAAAACCACCCAAATATTGATGCTCAAAGGCTCAAAGAAGGTTTGGAGGAGGCTCCCCTGGCTGAAAATCTTGTAGGGTTCAGATTAGAGTTGATTTAGGGTTAAATCTGAAGATGGAAAAAGGTGCAATTTCCTAATTTTTAATGACCTGGACAAGTCACACGGTTAGCCCACATGGTTTTTCAAACCATGCAGCAACCGTGTGTCCCTCACTATCTAAGAAAAACATGCTGCATGGTTAGCCCACACGGTTTTCCAAACAGTGCAGCAATTGTGTGTTCCTCACTATTCAAGAGGAAGGAGGCTGCATAGTTTCCTATAGAATGGCACACGGTTTCCCCTAACCATGAACCACCTACTGTTAAGCCCAAAAACACCATTTTCTCTAAAAACTCATGGAGAACCCAAGGGATAAATACCAGACCAAAAATAAATAAAGTAATACCTAAAAACAAAATCACTTATGTGAAACTTTCATTTTAATCAATATGAATAGTAATTGTAGTAAAATTTATCACTTTAGTAAAGGGTAAATCGGGTTAATCTAGGTTAAAATTAAGTGATTAGGACATAATATTTCATCTTAATTCTTATTGGATGAATGGAATTTGACCATTATCACCTTAGGCTTGAAATTTTTATGTTTAAATCAAAGAAAGTTTCAAAATGCCACTCTTTTAGTTTAAAATATCTATAATGTGTCCACATAGGGATAAAATAAAGTTATGAATAAATATAAATTTCAATTATGTGCATAATAAAATTATCTTCATTATGATAATTTATGTCTAATTTTTAGTGATTATATAATTACGTTAAATTCTTCTGAAACGCTAATACAATATTTATTCAATTAATAAAAAATAAAATAAATGATATTAAAAGTATTAAAAGTAATATAATTTGAGTGATTTGTAGTGTTCCACGAATTTTGTAGATGCATAAGACATATTAGTGATGTGTAAATGAATTAGATTCTAAATAAGACTTTTTCTCAAGGTATTCGAAGTCAAATTAAATGAATAGTTTTAAAATTGACATTAATGATAATTTATCAAAATAATGTTTTATTAAATTATTTAAAAGTTATTAAAATCTTGAAAGAGGACAAAGAGGGTAATATATGCTCCAAAATTTCACCCCTTGTCAATTTACGAGTCAATAGTTACCTTATATGTGATATTATAACCCTTTAAGAGTGAAAATTACTTTACCATGGTTAATGTTAAAATTGGATAATTTAGGGGTTAAACCAAAAGATAAGGTTTAAAATACCGCACAAACCTATCCAAATTTTATTGGTTGATGAGATTTCAACCATACCCTACCCTAGATTCAAATCCATGGAAATTTGGATGAATTTTTATTGATAACGACTTTATTATAATTTAATCTTTTAAGAAATTCCAAAAGTGTCTCTCACCTCTATTATAAAAGGGAACACCATCCCTCACTTTTTAACACCGCATTGAGCCTTCTAGCTTGACCAATTCCTACCAAAATATCTTCTAAACTTCCTTGTCCACATTATAGAGGTGTTGGTCATCCCAAAATACTACCCCTAGTATCTTTAAGAGGGTATCCAAAGGAGTTCTTCCAAATAAGAGGTAATTGCCTGAACTGATCACTTTCTTTTTACTTCTTCGTTTACCTCCTCTAAATATATGGTATTTATCATAAAATGGTAACATTGGGATCCTAAATATAATGAAATTTTATCATAATAGTGAAACCACCATTATTTACCCTTGTTCCCATCAAATGGGAAGTGAAACTATCACTCGTGCGCACGTACGACTTACCGTCTCCATGTACCGATACAATTCATTTTTAATTACCATCTTTTATGGATGATAATTATGATGGGGTTAATGTTTATATATGATACTTATAACATAATTATAATTATGGAATAATAATATAATATCTACCTTCTTACCTTCCAAACTGTTGGGAAATGATAACATCGTTTTTACGTACATGTGGACTACCGCCTCCATGAAAAGATGTGATTCGTTATTCATTTCTATTTTACTTGGATGGGAATAAGGATGGGTTATATAAATAGATATGATTTAATGATGATTCTAGATATGTGAGTTATTATTTACCTTCCCTTTCATTTTTCAAAAAATGTAAACAATGTTCATGCACACAAATGACCAACCATCTCTATGAACTGTGTAATTCGTTTTTCTATCTCTAACTTTTATGAATGACTATAAATACATATATAATGAATATATATGATATTTATATCATTATTAACATTTTGGGGTTGATGGGACCATGATCAATGTACAGGGATTGAAACTACCGAACAGAAACATAAAAGAAAAACGAAGCAGTTATTACCCAGAACAATGATTTAAACAAAGAATTGTTAATAAACAGGTGATAAAACATTTCAAGTAAATCATATTTGGGTTGATGCGTATGTGTATGGTTCTGTAAGAGATGTATAATAAATTTATATTTATTATACAGGAGGTTCAGACACATATGAGGATAGATGGAGCTGAGATAAGAGTTTATTTCACAATCTCATAATTATTTGGGATTTTTTATATTTAAATATCCACTGGGAGAATATTTTTCTTCAATATCCATATTTTCCATAAAAAATTAAAGAAGATTTTTATTACTCTCCAATTATTTATTAATGAAATTTTTACCCATGTTTGACTTTTTTACAAAACGGTTTGAAAGGAATCTTCTTATCATTTTCCAAATGAGGTACCTTTTAACATTTTTACAGCAATGTGAAAGGAATTTTTTTAACTTATACGACATGAATGTATTTTCCCACCGTCATTAAATAATCTTTTCTTTGAAGCTTCCTTTACAATTTTACAAGTTTTTTTTCAAAGAAAATGTTTTCCTTCATATTTGTAAAGTTTTTAAATAAGTGTTTTCAAAGTGAAAATGGTATTTTCCTCAAGAAATTTTCAATGATCTTTTTGAAGTATTTTCATCTAAGTCAATATCGTTTGTTAAATCTTATGCTTTATTGGGGTCATTATCTTATGATATCATCCACCATATTTTTATGAATGGTTTATGATCGGTTTGACTGGGGAAAGTATTGATATTCCATATGTCAGTTCTTCCAATACGAGCAGTTGTTGATTTTTAAGGCAGTTGATTATGTTTTGTTATTTATTCATATGAGGAATGTACCAAGCTTATTAAGTGATGGATGGAGTTTGGAATTACATAAACCCTTGATGCATCAGTAGGTCTCATAAGACAAACTAGCTAGGGTATTTAGTCGAGGCCTTACCCATTTATATAAGATTTCTTGGCATGAGACATAGACGATATAGATGTCTTGGCACGAGGATTTAATGGTATAAATGTCTTGGCATGAGACCTTGACGGTATATTTCAGATATACGACATTATGCATTCCTTCATTATGAAATCATTTATCGATGTTCATGTGATTATTTGAATAGTTTTTATATCCATGTATTAGTTTTAGCTCATGTAATCATTTATATGGAATTATTTTATTATAATTTATTTTCTTCCATATTATTCATGCCTTATTTAGTTTCTGTTGTACGCATACCTTTACCGAGCATCTGAAATCTCCTCTTTCTTATGTTTCTTTTCCCAAGGATGTCTGGAAGTATTTTACGATTAATACATAGGGATATGCTAAAGGGGACAATGATTTTCTCGAAGAAAATACTATGTTGTAATTTAAGTTTTCAAATGTAAATGTGAAATTCAAGTATGTATCTAGTTCACTGTGACTAAAAAATTATTCGGTCCTTTGGAATGTGATTTCTTATATCTAATGCAAATGTAATAAAGTAACCACCGACTATGGGCTACTATGGTCGTGGTCTTTACAAGAAGCTCGCTCCTGGCTATGTGGGATTGTTTGAAATCATTGAATGGTTGGGAAAGGTGGCGTATCACTTGGCTTTACCACCTCAAATGTCTCTGGTCCACAACATCTTTCATGTATGACAACTTAAAAAGTATCAGCTAAACTCAACTCATGTTTTGAATTGGGAAAACCTCGACATAGAACCTGATATGTCTGTGTCCGAACAACCGCTTTGAGTTGTGGATTCTCAAGTGAAGGTTCTTTGTGGGAAGTCTACACCTTTAGTTCGAGTTTTGTGGAAACATGGTTCCGAGTCTCATGAGATTGGGAGTAGGAGTCTTTGGGGAGAGAGTAGTGGTCTCATCTTTTTTGGGGGTCAACCTTCTTCAACTTGGCTTTCTGGGGGTAAAAAGCAATATGGTGGGGAGAATTTTCATACCTGGCGTTATTTTCAGGTACGCACTTCCCTTTGTTTTGACCATCTTTCATTTGGGGCTTTTCTTGGGTCGTTTTGGGTGACTTTTGGATGTTTTTAAAGTTTTCTAGGCATATGCATGGTTAGAGAAAACCGTGTTCTTCCTAGAAAACCATGCAGCTTATGTTAGAGTCCCATAGGAGGGTGCATAGTTAGTTCAAACTGTGCAGCTTTCTCCTCAAACCATGTGGCATGGGACAAAGGGGTTACACACGGTTGGCACATGGTTTGTTAAACTGTGTGACCAAACCGTGCAACTTCTCCAATAGCCCAGAAAGGGACGCATAGTTAGCGTACGATTTGACAAATTGTGCGCCCAAACCATGCGAGACATACTAATTAATCTAAATTTTTATTTTAAGACTCGAAACCCATATGTTTTGCCACATTCTTCTTCTGACGAATTTGGATCTCGGTCTAAGAGACTCCACTTGGAGATTTTGGAGATTCCTTACCTCTCAATGGTGGATTTGGATGGATCTTTGGGTGTTGGATCTAGTTTTTCAAAGGTATGTATTTGTTCTTTGTCATTCTTCATTGATCTTCTAGATCTACTCCTCTTTCCTCGAGTGGAACCTTAGATCGGGGTTGTTAATGCTAGATCTAATGTTTGTGTCGTGATCTAATTGGATTTCTTATAGATCCATCATGGAATTAGGTTTTGTTATTCAGATCTTTATTGATCGTTGTGCATTCTTCAGGAATGGTTGTGGTAAGTGATTTTTCTCTCTCCTGTTGTTTTAAAAATGATGAATTGGAGATCCTTATTTGAGAATTCATGGCTTAGGGTTCTTCTTTGTCTTCTTGAACCCTCGGTTTCTCTTAGCTTGCAAATCTCATGCAAGTGTTAGAATTCCAAGTGTTTTGAGGTAGGTGATTTCATGTTTCCACTTTATTCTATAAATCTTGCTTGCTTGCTCTTTGAATTTGGTTTCTAAAATGGTTGGAAAGCATGATTTATAGCTTATCTTGGAAATGGTTTAAAAGGCACGAGCAATGTTTTGATGAAATGTATGGTTTTGGTAATGTTTATGAAAATGTATTTCTCCCTTTGAGTTGTTCACAAAAACAGTTTTAAAGCATGTTTTGTGTGGTTTCAAAGATGAAACGCCCTTTGAATGGTTTTAATGTGGTAAACCCGAATGTGATAGACGATGAGACAGGGAGCCATCCTCAAGGATGAACTCTTTCCCCCCATACCTATTCTATTACAATAATGTGTGCGTCAGGTTGCTTAAGTTGTCGTAATGAGCCTCTCGAGAGTGAACTCTTACCCCCTAAGCTTGTTCTACTACGGTAATGTGCACACTGAGTTGCCTACTGAGCAAAATAATGCAACAAGGATCCCCACGAACTTGGAACGAATGTGTTGCAAAGGCTTGTTTTCTTTATTGATAATCCTTGAAAAATATATTTGTGATGTTTATGGAAATGCTTTGAAAACCGGGATGTTAGAATGCTTTATAAATTGTGAAAGGGTGATTTATCCATGTTTTGTATCAACCTTTGCAAAATTGTATCGCATGCCTTATTTCTATTTACTGAAGCACAATTTATTTATTTTAGTCTTCTTATGAAACATTTGATGGGATCCTAGTAGGTTCTTTTACTCACTCAACATACACCTTTGGATGTACGTAGATCTTATTTAATCTGATGTCAGTAAGAGCAAGGCGTCACAGGGTGGCAACGACTTTGTTCGTTAGTAGGGTGAGGGAGCCTAGAGGTGATGTCACATGACATGAAGTTGAGACTTATAAATTTTTAAGTACTTTTGTTGTTTTATATACCTTGGAACTTGTTCTACTTGATGATTATATCTTTTCAGTTATTGTCCTTGTTTTAACATACCGACATTATTATGTATCTTTATCACCTTGTTTTAAATTCTTTTTGGTATAATCATTTCAAAATATAGTTCTTGATGCTCAGACACATGTCATCAGCCCATGGGGATCGACACTGCAAAAAAATGTATTTATCAACAAAATGTCTTAAATATTGTCTGAGAAGTGACATTGGTACCAGATAAATTAAGAAATACTATTCAATGTTATTGATGATATATTTGAATTTTTAAATGGTTTCAAAACTCATTGATGATAATGAATTTTGATAAATGTCACATCAAAATAATTTATCCAAGGAATTAAAAATCATATGAGACATGTTTAATATAAAGTTTTACATCAATTATCCAAACTACATAAAGTTTTACATTGATTATAAAAGTTTCACCCAATCCATTAAAAATTATTGTATGGGGTGAACTAAAAAAAATGTATTTCATATATATTTTTAGATATATTCATAAAAGGAAGAATATAAAATTGATCTTATCGTATGTTTTAGATAACATTAAAAATAGTTTACAAAAATAAGAGAATATTTGATGATGAAATTATAAGGAATGCTTTTGTATTTTGAATTAATCATCCAAAAGATGAAAAATTAAATCTTAGAATGATTTTATATATTCATGAAAATATTTTTAATATTAAAAACGATCAAAAAGGAGGGAATTACAAAGCTATAAAGAAAACATACAAGATTAAATATAAATGCACATTTAATTTATCCATAAACAATGTGTATGTGCAAGCGCACACCTCAAATAATATGGGGTCTTCTTACAATATATTTAATGCAAGGTAATGTTTTCCCACACATTGAGGTTTTAAGAGTATCAATGATCACTTATTCCAAAATCAAAAACCAAAATTGGTTGGTTACATTGATGCTTGATATTTTTTTAATCCACATCTCAACCTAGATATTTGTTCGCATATAGTAAAAATACAATTTCTTAATGTTTTACAAAACAAACAATTTCTACAACTTCCTCCAATCATGTTAAGTAGATTACAATTCATAAAGTCGAGAATGTAATTGGAAGAAAAAAATGAACCCTTCATATGGTCAAAAATAATTGTGGATTATCATACAAATTTGTTCATAAAACATCACCAATTGCAACTCTTGAGAAACCGATTTATAAAAATTAGAATGCCAAAACCGAACCCTTCATATGTTCAACCATTTATTTTCTCTAAGTTAATGGATTGAAGAATTTTTGACCCTCTATGGTTTCTATTTCTTGTTTAGTTCTTTTACATTATTTTCGACACCACATTTGGAAAATTTCTCAAGATTTCAATCAACGATTGATCAGTTTATTCACACACAAAACATATTTTGCACTTTGTTTTAGTGTCATGAAGATTTAATTTTTTTTTTTATAAAAAGATAAAATACAACAATTATTATATCATTTTATTGAAAAAATGAACGGATGTTGCGAAGCTAGTTTACGCACAGGCTTGGTCCGCGAAAAGGGACGCCATGACTGACGGGAAATCCTTGCGTGAAAGAGGTAAGAACACTAACCTGATGCAGGCATCAATGGCGGGAGGCAAACCACGATCCGTGGATGTCATTAATCGCAGCAAGGTGAGTTCGCGGCAGCAGCAATCTCAGTAAGGGGACAGAAGAGGATGAATCGGCGAGCCTGGGCTTGATCTTCTCCACCGCCCCCTGCACAACACCAGGCGGCGGAACGCCGAACCACTGGAGGTACCAGGAAAGGAGTACCGAACGGTGATGGTCACGAGGCCACCTGGAGGAACTGGTGTACGCAAATAAATCATCCCGCTGGGAATAGTTGAGCAGCAGCTCCACGCGCTTCCGCAGGGACCCCAGGAAGGCCGACTGAACGATGCCTCCATCCGAGGAGGCCAATATTCCCGACAACAGAGCATCGTTGTACGTTAAAGCCAGCTGCAAGTGCGGGGAGATTAGGTTCTGTTTGGGTAAACAATTTATTTTCAAAAAATGAAAACGCTTTAAAATAAAATTCCCCCCCAAACATCTGGCGACAGCTTTTCTAACATATATTTTAAAAATGATCTGAAAAAATATTTTCATGTACCTTCAAACTAGAAATGAAAAGTGAGTCGCCTAACGTTGCAGTGCCGTTAGTAATCTGATCTGCCATTGACCCAATTGTGGTGTATAAAGACAAATAAACCTGCAAAATTTTCATACAAAATCTAAAATGGAACAAAGACAAAAAACACAGAAACTTAAATTCAACAGTATCTTCTCTTAACATTTACAAATACCTGTAAAAGAGGCGGTTTGTCCTTACTAACACACTCAAACAGTACTTGCAAGCAAAATTCCTGGAAATCAACATCAGATCTGCACAAATTCCCAAGAGTGAAATACATGAAACCAAAATAGGCCTTTAAGAATGAAAATATAAAGTCAAATGGGAGCCTTGATGCAGCCACCAAACAAGAGTCTAGAACCTCACACTTACCTTCTGCCACTCAGAAAATACCAAGGTCGCATTTGTTTTGAAAAATGTTTCATGTTTTTTATTTTCTAAAAATGTATTAGAAAATAGTTTTTTATGGTAGGGAAAAAAAGTTAAGTGTTGTTCACCTTTTGTATTTTCGTTTTCCAGAAAACATGATAACATTTTTTTCAAAACAATCTACCATTTATATTTTCTTTTTTTTTTTAAATTTTATTTACATAAATCAATACATTTTCAAATATTTTTTAAAGAAAATGAAGAGAAAAAGTTTTATAAAACCAAACGCCGACTAGTGTACCCAAAATTGAAAACAATATGACATTCCTGCATAAAATTTCTCAATGATGCTTGACAAAGCATAAAGGCCATTCGCCATGCAAAATTTTTCAAATCCGAAAACTATTCTGATCGGTCATTTTTTTTTAATATATTCTCGAATTCATTCGAGATCTTTGTTTTACTCAAGTTGGAGAAGAACATGGGGCTTTCCTATTAGAACAGTTTTTTCAAAAGTATCTCTAGTTCTTCCATTAAAGAGTCTACTTTTTCCCGGATACTCGAGTTTCAATACCACCAAAAAATTATTATGAAGGGTTATAAGATAAAAAAATACGAGATTCTATCAAGTCTGTAGAAAAAAATAGGATCATGTCCTCTTTTTGTATCGATAGAATTGTTCCTTTTTTTTAATATTATGTGGAATGGTGATCCTTTCATCATATAGGGGTCGTAGGTTTGAATCCTACTTGAAGAGATTATTTGATTCCATCTTCATGAAATAAGAATGAAAATAAAAGGTTTGCTCTAACCGTTAAGAGTATGTATGTGGAGTTCTCTGTCTTTTTTGATTGTGCATTTTATTTAGCTAACAGCTTTCATCGTATTATGCTCTCCAAAAAGCAACTCTTCTAACCATCTCAACAATAAGGTGCGGTGAAGTTGAAATCTTATTCTAATGATCCTTGTGGTTCCAGATGCCAACTACAGGATAACCAGGAAGGGATAACTTTTCCCCCTTTTTTCCATCTGACTTAAATTTTATAAAACCGGATAATAATTTGCCTATCAATATAAATATAGATCATTAAAGTCTACTTTTATTATTTTTTATTATTTAGTCATAAATAACCAATCACTTAAAATTGTTCATTCGTATTAATGATGCGGGTTTGATTCCCGCTATCCGCTTTATCGATTATACATTTTATTCTATATAAACAACGAAGATCATCCCTATGATATGGATCTTCTATATTATCTATACTATGATCTATAAAAGAAATACTAATTTTCATATTTTATAATTTATAATAATTCGTTTATAAAAAATTGTTCTAAGAATTATTGTTTAGGCAGTGAATCCATACATAGTGTTTTGATCGAATTTTAATTTTCCACGTTTCATCAATAGTAGCATATTGTATCCAATCCATAAAGAAGTACCGAAAAATACAACAATTTTTTTACTTGACCAACCTACAGGAGAAGCAAATACAAAAGATACACTAATTAATAAGATTGATAAAGTAGCAAAGATATGATAATTTTATTCACTCATATCATTGTAGCAACTGATTCAACATTTTGCATAAAATTTGATCCCAAGGTAAAGAATAACCAGTTACACCAAAAGATGCAGTCAATATAGGTAGAACCACACCGGTAAACCAAGTTAATTTGCGAGGTTTTTTAAATCCACCAGTAAGATCCACACAGAATACGTGCATGATCATCATTAAAACCATCATACAATCCTGAAAAGGAATAAATAGAAAAAGCAGCATGTCGTATCAATTGCTCATTCTGATCATTTCATATCTTTACCGTATTGGTAAAATACCTTGTTTGAATGTTTGGTTGGAACAAAACTAGAGTCACAAAATCTTCCCTCTTTGCCTGCAATTACATCTGAAAACGACTTATAAACTTGAGTATGACCGTCCTGCTATCTATGGATTCCATTATCAAGTGTATCAATGGCTTCTGGTACTTATAATTCCTTACAAAAGGATTCATAAAATGTCAGATTCCTACCGATACAAGAAATTTTTTGATAAAATTCCAAAATAGAATTTTCTTTGCACCTAATTCTTTTTTTCTCATCATTCAGGAAAGGCAAGAAAACTTCAGGGTATCAAACATTTTCTACAATTTCTCTTAGATGTGAACTCATAACTGATGATAGAACTAAAGTTGAAATTCTACTAGTAAAGATAAAGAAAAGGCAACAAAATTTTGTTCTCCATTATTGGAATAATGATCTAATAAAATTGTATTTTATGTTTAAAAAAATACAATATTGCCTGACGCGGGAAAGTCACTCTCTCTGATGAGAGTTTATTGTCTATTTTAATTAAAACCTAACTATTTTCCCCTCTATAAAGGGGAGATTCATATGTAGAAGGGGAATATTGATAAAGATATTTTTTTTTCTAAAATCAGAAAAGCGATTGAGATTGAAAAAATAAATGGTTGTGATTATTGTGATCATCCTAAATGAATAATTCACATCAACGTAACTAGACATAAACAACGGTTCTTTTTTTTTAATGTACTTCTGTACTTACCAATGTTTGAAAAGATGTTTTTATTCATAAGGAGTCCATAGGTGTTTCCTATGACTCAAAAGATATGCACCGTCTAGTCGCTTAGAAGTGATAAAACCCGAGTCATAGTTCTTTTTGTTTTTTTAATGTACTTTAGTACTTCCTAATGTTTGAAAATGTGTTTTTATTCATAAGGAATCCACATGTGTTTCCTATGACTCAAAAATATGTGTCGTCTAGTCGCTATAAAAAAAACTATAATTATTTGTAACTATAGAGTGTTTGTTCATATTCATACAATTGATTCATAGTTAGGTTAATAATAAATAGAAATAGATAAAAAAAGGGTTTCAATTGTTTCAAATGAACGTTTTGAAGACCTATTGATTCTAACGGATTACAGAGTTCATTTTGACCTTTTTTATAGATGTGGATCTCGAATATGTCTTTTACACAAAGTAGAGCATAAACCTAAATGATGAATAGAACAAGCCTATTCAGAAATGTATAGGATATTTTTTCTTTATACAGCTCAAGAACCTTGCATGATGTTTGTAGAATAGTAAAAGAGGTAGAACCAAAACCCAAGGTACCTCTCTAAGGGAGACCTTGAGGTTATTTTATAATGAATAATAAAAATCACATCGAACCACTAGTCCGATGTGGGATGCAGACTCCAACACTCCCCCTCAAGCTAGGTGTACCTAATTTGAACACATAAATAAAAAGAAAGCAATCAACAGACGCTATAAACTCTCCTCATCAAGCTGGACATACCCAACTTGATTACAAAACAAGACAAAACAAAGAAAATATAAACCGCCATGACTGTTGATCCCCCCCAAGACGACGATGGATGATGCTGCTGAAAAAGATTGGTTGCCAAGTCGCACAAGTGGTGCCTGTCGACGAAGTGCCGGGAAAGTCGCACTAACGAGGCCGGACGATGTAGTGCCGAGAAAGTCGCGCTGGCGGGAGCGGTCGTCAGAGGCGTCGGGAATGCTGCACTGGCGGGGCCGGTCGTCGGAGGCGCCGGGAAAGCCGCACAGACAGGGCCGAAAGATGGTGCACCGGATGAAGAGGCACGACTTGGCTGGAAGAGGGTCGGTCAGTAGGGTCCGACGAGACTGGTCGAGGAGGAGAATGGGCGCGAGGAGGTGGGGCACAGAGAGGGCCGACGAGCAGGGGAGCCAACAGCCACATTTGGAAGGCACAGAGAAGAGGGGAGTCGGTCGCCGAAGGAAGGGCCCTCGGGAGAGAGGGTGACGAGGAGGCAAACATCCAAATTTGGACAACGCGAAGAGCAGAGGGGCCCGCCTAGAGTCGGCGCGCACTGGGAGAAGCGGCTCGCTGGAAGAAGCGAAAGAGGTGCCGTCTGGAGCTGTCGTCAGGCAGGGACAGTGTTGTCAAAGGCACGCGGCGCAATAAGGCGCAAAAGCCGTTTGGGGATGCGGCGCGAGGCGCAACTAAGGCGCATGCGCACATAATTAATTATATTCAGTTTTCAATAATATCTTAAATTTAAAAAAACTTAAATTCAATAAAAAAATGCAAATTAAAATAGATACTGATAATTTTTAACCAAAATCATAATCAAATAATCAATCCTTGAGAACCTAAACATCAAAATCATCATCAATGGAAGTTCCATCATTAATGAAAGCTTCCTAAACATCAAAATCATCATCAATGGAAGTTTCATCATTAATGAAAGCTTCATCGTCACTGTTGCAGCCTTCATTTGACTCATATGCCTCTGAATCTTTCTCTTCAATATCATTCATCTCATCAACAACTCGTGCACGCTTTGTACCACTATGGGATTAGGAAGAAGTGGAAGTTGCTAAGTTTGATTTCGATCTGAAAGTATATTCAGGCTCTTCAATCCCAGCGGCAGCAGCATACGCACCCCATGTTAAACCTTCAGCACCCTCATCATTAAATACAAAGTCGTTATCAGCATCATCATCATCTTCGATCCTCCCAATAAGCCATTCATTGTTATCATCAATCTCTTTGAGTGTAATGGGATCAATGGTGTCACGGATTTGAAATCGACGTTTCTATTTGATGTAGACCAAATCATTTAGTTTTTGTTGAGACAACCTATTCCTCTTTTTGCTATGAAGCTGCAATATAAATTATAATTCAATTGTTAATATTATAAAGTTTATAATAATAAAGAAAATGCATTTAGAAAAAAAAAACTTACATGCTCCAATTTCTCTCACATCCCGATGCGCTGCAAGTGAGATTAAGAACCTTCAAAGCAAATTTTTGCAAGTTTGGGGTTGAAGATCCAAACATAGACCACCATTCAGCAGGAACCTTCTTGTTCCGAAGTCTAATTGCCAAAGAATTTGCAAATAGACCCTCTGCCTCCTTGTACAAAGTGATTTCATCCATGATTTTTTCTTGAATCTCAAGGCTTGAAACGAGTCTTTGAATGGATTTAATTAATCCATCTTGTACTTCAAAATCCAATTGGATATTCGGATTTGAATAACAAAATTCAGGATTCAAGAAATACCCCGCAGCATGCAAAGGCTGATGAAGTTGAATCTCCCACCTACGATCAATAATAGTAAAAATTTCTTTGTACTTCTCTTCCTTCATCGAAAAATCCCTCATGATTGCCTCTTTAGCCCTATCCATGGCTTCATAAATGTATCCCATCGGTGCCTTTTTCTCTCCATCAACCAATCTAAGCACTTTTACAAGTGGATTGGTCACTTTAAGACAATACAAAATAGAAGTCCAAAATGATGGCATCAATATGATTTTAGAAACTTGTTTGCCTTGAACCTCTTTAGCCCACTTGCTTCTTGCCCACCCATCCGATGTGAACATTTTCCTCAAATTCTCCTTCTGCTTATGAATACTTGCCATTGTGAGGAAAGCAGTAGCAAATCTAGTTTTTGCGGGTCGAAGCAACTCCTTTTTCCTTGTGAATTCCCTCATCATATTCAACACCCTTGGACGAGTATATATGAAAGAGCTCAAAGAAGTTGCTCGTTTCAATGTCCGAATGCTTATGTCAAGTTTCCCAATATCCTCCAATATCAAATCCAAACAATGGGCTGCGCAAGGAGTCCAGTAAAGATTTGGATATTTTACCTCAAGCATTTTCCCTAAAAATAGGATTTAAAAAGAAAACGAAACAAACATAAATAAAATTCTTAATATGCATAACATAATGTATATGTATAAACTTATATACTACTAATAAGGTGGATATAAATAATACCTGCTAAAACATTTGAAGAAGCGCTATCAGTGACAACTTGAACAACATTTTCTGAACCAATACGTTCCACAAATTTGCTTAGCAATTCAAATATTTTGTCTCCATTTTTGCAAAATGATGAAGCATCGATTGAATCAACAAACATGGTCCCTTTGCGACAATTCACTAAGAAATTGATCAATGTTCTTTGCCTTTTATCTGTCCAACCATCAGACATAATTGTGCAACCATTTTTTGCTCAATCTTGTTCATGTTCTTCCATCATTGTCTTTGTGTGCGTCATTTCCTTATTTAACAATCGAACTCTCACCTCGTGATAGCTTGGTGGCTTCATTCCTGGACCAAATTGCCCAATTGCTTCAATCATGGGATGAAAGTTATCATATTTCACAGCATTGAAAGTTATTCCCACATCATACATCCATCTTGCAATTTGTGTACATGCTCTCTCTCGCATTTCTTTCTTGTGCTCTTTGGTTTTGTATGCATCTATGATCGTCTTTTGTTTTCCTTTCCTACCATGAACAATTTCTTCCGGGTCACGTGTAAAATATGTATCCATTGGTCCGATATTACGCGGTGACTTAAATGATGACTTTCTCGCGGTAGTTCTTCCAGCTTTCGGATTGATCTTTTCAATGTCATCATCATTTTCATCTTCATAATGGAAATCATCAGTATCTGGAAGTATATTTCGTTGTTTCTTTTCTTCTTCCCTTTTTTTCATATGTTGTCTTATCTCTTCCTTCACGTGATCCGGACATTTCTTACAAGAAGTATTATTTCTATATCCTCCAACCATGTGTTGTTTCATTCGACTAATACCTCCTCTTTTTGTTTCTAAACAGAAACTGCATGTTACTGAATCTCTGTCGCCAGGATTTCCTTGATAAGCATACTTCCAAGCCGGGTCTTTCCTTACACTACTTGGAGTTGCACTAGTTGGTGTTTCGGCACAATTATCACTCATAATTTCACTGCTTGGTGGGTGCTGCAGCTGATGTTGATGGAAATAGAAGACCCGGAGTTGGAGTGAAAGATGAAAACAAATGAGAATGAGACATAAATAGAGAAAAATTGAAACAGAGGTTGAATAATAAGAGATAGGAATATAAATAACCTTTTGGCTGTAGAAGAATGTAGCGTGCTGCTATTTCAACGGGTGCAGCGAGGTCCAGCGAGGTGCAAGAAGGTCCAGTGCAGCGAGGTGCAGGTGCAACGTGGTGGCGAGCATCCAGTGCAGCGAGGTGACGGTGCAGCGAGGTGCCGGTGCAGCGAGGTGCCGGTGCAGCGAGGTGTGTGATGCAATGCAACAATGGCAGTGTAGAGAGTGGTACAGCGAGGGCAGCGTGGTGGAGAGTGGTGCAGCGAGGAGAGTGGTGCATCAACAAAAAATTGACATGCAGTGCTGTGCGGGGAGGTGCTGTTCTGTGGGGCAAGGAGAAGTGGTGCAGCAGCAAAAAAATTGTTGTGCAGTGTTGTGCGGGGAGGTGTGAGATATTTATATTGTTTTATGTTATGTTTATTTATTAATATATTAAATGTGTTAATTAAAATTTAATGGGTGAAGTGAAGGGAACAATTCCCGCGACTCGTCCCTTCCCCGATTTCCAGTGGCGATTGGCCTGGGTCCCTCCCCGATATTCTTCATCCACCGCGTCCACCGTCCCTTCCCCGATTTCCGCCAGTCACTGCGTCGTCTGGGTCCCTTCCCCGATTTCCGCCGGTCACCGCTCCCTTCCTTCCCTGATTTTGAGCTGCGTCCCTTCCCCGATCTCAGCCAGCCGATCGCGCCCTCACCCACCCACCCCCGATCTCGTCACCGCCGCCTGTACACCCACAATCTCGGCCGCCACCCACTATCACGTCGCTCGCCCCCCATCTCCGTTGTCGCCCTGCTGTGTCGCCCCCGGTCCCATCGGCCACGGTGCGCCTTACTGCGCCTGGCGCTTTTAGCGCCCCTCTGTTTGGCGCGAGAGGCGCGCGCCTTTGGCGCGCCTCGGTGAGGCCGCACCGCCTCACCACTTTTGAGGCGCAGAAGGTGCGCCTCGCCTCGCCTCGCGCCAAGGCGGGGTGAGGCAAGCGCCTTTAACAACACTGGGCAGGGATGGGTGCGCTCAAGAGGGAGGACCGCCGGGAAGCCACGTCGCCGGGAGGGAGCCGCGACTGAGGTGGGGAGCCGAGAAGCCGTGACGGACAAGGAGGGAGGCGGAGCCGGGAAGCCACGCTGCACAGGGAGGGAGGCGGGGTCGGGCTGAGCCGGGAAGTCGCGCCGTACAGGGAGGGAGGCGGGGCCGGGCTGAGCCGGGAAGCCGCAGGGAAGGACGCAGACACGAGATTAGTGGGGGAGGGTTCTGCCTAGAGAGTTCCTTCGGAAATGAGGGCAGCGGAAAAATTATCGAGATTTTTCCTTTGATACCATGTAGAATAATAGAAGAGGTAGACCCAAAACCCAAGGTACCTCTCTAAGGGAGGTCTTGAGGTTATTTTATAATGAATAATAAAAACCACATCAGACCACTAGTCCGATGTGGGAGGCAAACTCCAACAATGTTTATCCTCAAAATTTGGAATTTTACACAAAGATTTACTTGTTACTAATAGTATATCACGTTGAGCCCCAGGATTGCCAATTTTTATTAATTATAGGGTTTCCTGAATTTGAAAGTGATCACTACCTGTCCAAGCCAAGGAACTTACCCCGAATAGTTCTGACAAATGATGACTGAGACGAGATTCGACATTTTTTAACCAAAAAACACCCGGTTTCCATTTCGGTTGTAAAAAAAGGGAATATCATCAACGTATCTGGGAAAAAACGATTCATCTCTATTAATAGATCCGCTAAAGATACAAACCATAACATCCTCCCATGAGGAATTGCCAAAACATTTGACTCTTCCCAAATCCCACAAGTGTTTAATGAAACATTCAACATTTTTATAGCCTCAAATGGATTGATTCATTCTACTCCTGAAATTAATATAGTTCCAAAAAAATTTAAGGAAATGAGTGTTTAAACTTCTATATGGAAGAATGATCATTATCATCCATCCAATTATTTTTCAGTTTCACTATAAATAATGATGAAAGAAACAGATTTAATGGGTGAATTTTTTTCCCTAAATCTTCTCTCTAATTCCTTCAATTTTATTCTACAAAACCAAACATAACTTCAGACTTCACCCTCATACATCTAAAAATTATCTTCTTTATTCCATCAACATAAGTGCGCAGAACTTCTTTGAAGTATGAGTGAATCAAAAGTTTAGAAAAGCAGTGAAAATTTCTCCAAGAAAAAGAATGGTGCAACTGAAACATTGAAGACAACATTATCTTTTGGCCTTATATTCCTTTATATTGGTAGAGTGCTTAGATATTTTGAATATGGGTATCGACTAGGTCTATCCTATCCCCCTTTTTCCTCTAGTTTGAATTTGGTATTTCGTATCTATCTTAAGTCTAGTATCTCAGTATCTATCTCTATAAATTATGTGTTCACTCCACATTCAAGAGGAACAGTTTCTGGGATTACTCTTTCTACATGTATAATTTTTCTCACATGTGACCAGCAGTATTAAGTTGGATGAAGTAAATTGCAAAACAGGACAAAAAACAGTTGATTAGCAACAGTGCAATGAGCCGAGATGCTCATACAGCTTAAAAACTAGGGAAAATGATGCGACCTGAGAGACGATATTCCCTAAAAATGTCATCAACAAACAAAACACTGAATGCTCAGACAACCAAAGAAGTGACAAACCCTATCATAAAATTTACACCAAATCAAAACATTGAATGCTTGACAGTTTGTTTTTGGAAGGATTACTCCCAGGGAAAATCCCCATACAGCCATTTCAACCCAAGATTGTCTTTGAAGTCACTCACTCAACACCTGATAGTGGGCCCGATTGTAAATCCCCATACCTTCCCAAGGTGTGAAATTCAGAAAGAATTTGAATTTTTGTTTTGGTGAGAGGGTCGTTTTGGGAACTGAGGTTTGGAGTTGAATTCAGAGGGTTGGAATGTCTCAATAGGTGTCTTTTGGACATGGTTCGAGGCCTAGTTGGAGGTACGAGTGCTCGGGAAAGAAGCAGAGCAGCGGCTGGGCTGCGGAAATTTTTCAGTTGCATGCCATTCAAACACCAGATTTTCGCAAAGTAATGGATCGAGAAGGTTCGGGTCATTACATCAGATACCTCTCAAACTATTCTCACCTTCGACAATTCAAAACCAAATTCAGAAGAAAGAGGGGTCAGAACAACCACCTCGTGAGATAGCTCTCAAGGATCTTGTTACACTTGTAACACTGCTACCGTCATCAAAATTCAACAATAAACCACCCTGTGTTGTTCGAAAGCTGGAGTGAAACCTCAACATCCAAGAACACCTCCTCCGACATCTACTACCCCAACCGACCACAAGACACACCACTCAAACACAACAACCACACTGTCCGAACATACGAATTAGGGAATCTCGTCCTCCATCTCAAGATACTATCCGCTTTGGGCGGCACCGACCCGCCCAAACGGGTTTAATCGCATATCAATTAACGTGTCTCGATTAGGAATCAAGTCCTCCCCTTTCCACGTGTCAAGACTTAACCGTACATTCCACCACACACAACACAAGGCAAGGAGAACAACTCATCTCACAGCAAACAAGGTTTAAGCATCACATCACAAAGGGAAACACAACAAGGTAAAACTCATAACAACTCTGGGTACTGGGCACGCATTTGTGTTTCCCTTTCCCAAGTACTCTCACCTAGGCAACCATGCATCCACGACACACAAACCAAGGGAATGATCCGCCCACGAAGCACCTTCTCCCGACGATCCTGGATCTCTATCGGGTGTTTCACGTACGTCGCGTCATCTTCGATATTCAACTATCCCCAGTCGATGACATGAGAGTCATCGTGAAGATACCGACGAAGCTGGGAGACGTGGAAGACGTCGTGAATACTCTTCAACTGTGGTGGCAACGCCAACCGGTATGCCACTTCGCCAACTCCTCCCAACATCTCGAAGATTCCAATAAACTTGGGAGAAATCTTGCTCCCTTCGTCGATCCTCTGCTGCCCACGTCGAGGGGAAACCTTCAAGAACACAAGGTCCCCAACCTCGAACTCCAATGGCCTCCTCCTGCGATCGGCATACGACTTATGTCGGTCTGGTGCTGCTTTCATCCTCTCACGAACAAGCGGAACCCTTTCTGTCGTGGTCTGCACCACCTCGGGACCAAGAACAGCTGTCTCCCCAACCTCTGTCCAGCATAAAAGCGAATGACACGGTCTTCCGTACAACGTCTCAAATGGAGTCATGTCAATGGAAGAGTGATAATTGTTATTGTAAGCGAACTCCACCAAGGGCAAGTGTCGTACCAAAGATCCACCAAAGTCCAAGACGCATGCCCGCAACATGTCCTTCAACGTCTGGATGGTCTGTTTTGTCTGCCCATCCGTCTGAGGGTGGAAAGCAGTGCTGAGGCGTAACTGAGTGCCAAAAGCATGCTGCAATCCCCTCCAGACTCGCGAGGTAAAACATGTATCCCGATCTGAGACGATGGATCTCGGAACTCCGTGCAGCTGCACCACCTCATCCACACACCACCTGGCCAAGGCATCCACTGCGTCAGACTCCTTAATCGCTAAGAAGTGAGTTGATTTCGTTAGCCGATCCACCGCTATCCAGATTGCATTGCATCCTCCCTGAGCCCTGGGTAACCCCGTGATGAAATCCATCGAGATGTCATCTCACTTCCACTTGAGGACATCTAAAGGATGCAACAAACCACCGGAAACATGGTGCTCAGTCTTCACCTGCTAGCACACCAAACACTTCGCCACAAACTCCGTTACTGCCCGTTTCAAACCGGGCCACCAGAACTGCTCACTCAAGCCATGGTACATCTTGGAAACTCCAGGGTACATCGCTAAGGGTGAGTTATGGAACTCACGGAGGACTCGCTCACGCATCGCCATTGGAACAAACAGCCTGCCACAGAACAACATCTGATTTTGATCATCCTCCAATCATCCCCCTGAAGCATTGTCATGGTCAACGCGATCGCGCATCATCTCTGCCTCTGAGTCTTCCCACTGAGACTCCTCCACTTGTTGTACCAGAGCAGACTGCACCGTCATCTGGAACAAGCAGTCTCTACCACCATCCATTCCCGCATCTAATTACAAGGCGGTTAGCTCCCCTATTGCCTTCCAAGTGTCCGTAGATTCCCGAACTACCTCATTCTACAACTTCCTGCTCAAAGCATCAGCCATGACATTCCCCTTTCTTGGGGTATAAGAAATCTCGAAGTCGTAGTCCTGGAGAAGCTCCACCAACTTTCGCTGTCACAAGTTCAAATTTCGCCGGGAAAAGATATACCTCAAGCTTATATAATCTGTGAAGACCACAAAGCACTTCCCAATAAGGTAATGTCGCTACAACTTCAGCGCGAACACGACTGCCGCTAGCTCCAGATCATGGGTGGCGTAGTTATGTTCATGGGGACATAACTACCTAGACCCATAAGAGATCACTTCTCGCTGTTGCATCACCACACATCCCAAACCCAGACGGGAAGCATCACAAAACACCTCGAACATGACTCCTTCCTCTGGCAACCGGAGAACTAAAGCACTGACCAACTTCTTCTTCAGATAGTCGAACGCTGTCTGACACTGCTCACTCCACACAAAAGCCTGGTCCTTTCTGGTCAGGGCTGTCAACAGGGTTGCAACTCGAGAGAAATCGGATACAAACCCTCGGTTTGCGAGACTGAGAAAACTGCGAACCTCCGCCACATCCCTGAGTGCTGCCTAAGAAACAACTGCTTCTACCTTCAACGGGTCCACCACTACACCTTGTGGAAACACCACATGTCCAAGGAAATGCACATCTCGCATCCAGAACTTACACTTGGACAGCTTTCCGTAGAGCTGGTCGCGTCGAAGAACCTCCAAGACGGTCGTGAGATGCTCAATATGTTCCTCCTCTGACCTTGAGTGGATCAGTTTGTCATCGACGAATACGACGACGAATCGGTCTAAGAACTCACGAAAGACTGAGTTCATGAGCCTCATGAACACGACTGGTGCGTTCGTAACACTGAACGACATAACCACGAACTCGAAGTGCCCATACCTGTACTTGAAAGCAATCTTCAGGATATCACCTTCCTTCACCCTCAGCTGGTGATACCCAGACCGCAGATCGATCTTAGAAAACCAACTTGCTCCCCTCAGCTGGTCGAAAAAATTGTCTATCCTCAGGAGAGGGTAACAGTTCTTGATCGTAACCAGATTCAACCTCCGGTAGTCTATGCACAACCTCAGACCACCATCCGCCTTCTTCACAAACAAGATTGGAGCACCCCACGAAGACACACTAGGCCTGATAAAGCCCTTTGTCGGAGTCTGCATCCCACATCGGATTTAAGGTCCGATGTTGTCTTAATTTTTTGTTATAAAATAACTCCAAGGGCTCCTTTAAAGAGAACACATTGGGGGTTCATCTACCTCATTTTATCATTCTACATGGTATCAGAGGGAACATAATCCCGAATCCTCCCTCCCATTTTATTTCCCCCCTATCTAGAATTTCTCATTATTTTTCCCCCGTGGGGGGGGGGCATGTAGGGCTAGGTTTATTTTCTGCCGCCGCCCCTCCGTGCTCGTTTCTCAGCCCCCCCCCCCCCCCCCCGCTGGATCTCCTTCCCTCCCAGCGGATCTCCCTCCCTGTGCCGCCTCCTTCCCTGCGGATTCTCGAATCTGCCTGGTTCGCCTCTGCGTGCGCGACGACCTCCTCCAGGCGACCTCATCCGGCGGCTCCCTCCTGCCTTTTTTTCCCGGTGCCCTCGTTGCGGCTCCCGGCGGACCATCCTCCCAGCGGCTCCCTGCTCAAGCGGTGCACCTCGGAGGCCCGACTTCCAGACGCGGCTCCCGGCTCCCGCAACGTTTTCCAGCGCCTCACGCCTCTCCTGTGGCTTCCCGGCGAAGCTCGACCTCGCCTCCCTTCCCGGCGTCCATCCTCTCGGCAGCTCCCTCTCGCCCTACGCGTCCTCCGTGCGCCGGCTCCCTCTCAACTCCCGTCGCGGCTCCCGGCCCTCATCCCGACGAATCTGTCGGCCCCGCTCCTGCGGATTTTCTCAGCCCTGCTTGCTGGCGCGCTTCCATCCCAGCGGATCTCCTTCCCTGCCGACATCTCCCTCACGACCTCCACTACTGCTCCCCGACAACAGCATCCTGCAACCCCGCTGCCCCGTCTCCCGCTCCCCTCATGTTCGCCCCCCCCCCCCCCTCCAGTGCGCTACTCTGCAAAGCAGCCCTCCCTCCGGCCGGATTCATCTGCTCCACTCCGACGAATCTCATCATCCAACACTTCCATGTCGGCCTCCTCCCAGCAGCTGTCAGGCTTCCATATCCGTATCTCGGGCACCTCCTGCGGAATCACCGCCTCCCGTCGCCAGCATCTTCCCGGCAGGCGCCTTGCTGTCCGCCGGCACGTCTTCGCACTTCCTCCACCGTGGCGCAGCAGCTCGACCACCTTGGATTCAGGCCCTTCGGTGCCGCCAGATCGCGCAACACTTCTGCGGAATCCCCGCCTCCCGTCACCGGCCTCGCAAGTGCAGTTTTCCCAGTGCTAGTGTGGATTTCCCGACGTCTCATCGATCGGCTCCACTAGTGCGGCCTTCCTGGCCCTCCGTCAACCGGCCCGGTCTATGTGGTTTCTTCTGCTGCGCCCGCGACATCATCTATCCATCATCCTGAGGGGGAGCTGCGATCGTGAGGGGGAGTTGCGATCGTGCAACTTTATCTTTTATTTACTGTTTTGCCTTGTTTTGTCGTCAAGCTGAGTATGTCCAGCTTGAGGGGGAGTGTTTGCAGTCTGTTGATTGCTTTGTCTTCATTGGTTTGGTTTGTTTTTTCTTTATATGTCCAAGCTAGGTTCACCTAGCTTGAGGGGGAGTGTTGGAGTATGCATCCCACATCGGACTTGAGGTCCGGTGTGGTCTTAATTATTTGTTATAAAATAACCCCAAGGGCTCCTTTATAGAGAACACCTTGGGGGGTTCGGCCTACCTCATTTTATCATTCTACACCCTTCTTTATCAGATCATCTATCTGAATCCTCAACTCCCGCAGCTCTGAAAGTGTCATCTGATAAGGAGTCATCGAAATCAGATAAGCACCGGATTGCAAGTCTATCCCGAACTCAACATCACGTCAAGGGGATAGAGTTACAACCTCCTCGAGAAAACCATCTGAGAACTCCCCAACAACTCTGGGAACCTCTACCATCTCAGCACCCACTGATTCCACCGACAGTTTGGCCAACAAGGAAAGAAGATGCTCCTTTCACCGACTACCCACTTGACAGCTCCGCTCACCGACGAAGGCCACATGCTGACCATCTACGTCTGAGAACATGAATCTCCTCCAAAAGCAGTCGATAACAGCGCGCACGAAATATAACCAGTCGATGCCGAGAATGACATCGTATGGTTGCATCCGTACCAAGTAAAGATCCTCACGAGACTGATGTGGTCCCATCATCAGTCTACATCCCCGACACACATCAAACAAGCTGGTCTGACCTCCGACTGGCGTACTCAACACCAGGGGCACGGGAAGTCTCTCTATGTCTAATCCCATAACATGGGCTAGACTGGGTGCAACAAAGGAGTGTGAGACTCCTTAATCAAACAAAGCACAAGCAAGAGTACTGAACAAACTGATCGTACCTCGAACGATCTCCGACCCTACTGGAACTGTTGTCTCTGCGGCATGCAACTGACCACGCCCAGCTCCTCTGCCCCTCTGCTGACAACCGCCTCCTCAACCACGCTCGGGACGAGGTCCCTGAGTAACACCCTGAGGTCGGCCTCTACCTGCTCCATCTCCCCTCGGTGGAGCGTGAGGCTGTTGTCCCTGCTGTTAGAGCTGCCCTGCCGACAACTGCTGCTGAGGTGGGTGTTGGACCTGCCCACCTCCACCATACTGAGTTCAACCGGCCGCTGGGCACTGACTCTGAAAATGACCACGGACTCCACAGATAAAACACACTGGCCCCAGACCCACAGGATAGGCACAAGGACCAGAAGGTCAAAATGGAAACTGCTGAGGTCGCCTCCCCGCCGGTCAGAACCTCAAAGGTCCTGGCACCTGAGACCTGCTGCTGATAACCTTGCCCTTCGACGAACCAGGCTGACTCCTTTCTCGCGGTAGTCCTTCTCGCGATTGCATCCTCTCAACTACCTCCGCTTTCTTTTGGACCTTTAAGTATGTCGGCAAAATAAAGGGGGTAACCGCGTACTGAAGAGAAGGGCGAAGTGCCTCCCATAGGCATCTCAAATGAGACTCCTCATCCGAAAAGAGATCCGAAGTAAAAACGAAGGAGATCCTTTAACTTGATCCACAATTCTCCTACCGACATACTCCCCTACTGGAGGGAGAGTAACTCCTGCCTCTTCAACGTTTTCATGGTGGATGAAAGGAATTCCGCCCGGAACACCTTCTTGAAGTCACCTCACAAAACATCAGTTTTTTTCCTCTCTCCTAGGTACAGCGTCAACCACTGACGCGCAACTACCCACTTCTGGCTCATTGCCAACGAAACCAAGTACTCCGTCGAAGCCCAGATCAAGCTGAAGGTGATCACAAACTCCTCGAGCCAACTCTCCGTTTCCACGTCTGAAACGTTGCGCTTGTACTTTCCCAGAGTTTGTCGCTGGAAAGCATATAGCGTCTTCTGTCATTGGTCGTCCTCTTCCACTGGATCAACCCTCTCTCGATACCATTCTGTCACGACCCCCTCCCTCCAAAGATGTCCCTCCTGAGCTGGCAATGGAGAAAGAGAAATAATGACCCACGAGTCCCACCTCCAATAGGCCCCGGGGTGGCAGCCAGCACCAAGGGTATAGAAATCTCGCAAAATGGGAGGCAATACCCTTTTTACAGTAACCAAGATCAGAAGATAAAATGTATCAACCCCAGAACAACTCCAAAACATTGTATATATATAAAGGAAAACCAAAATCCATCCCACATGCATGTTTAAAATCTAACCGATACAAAAACAAGAGTCTCCAAAGTAAATATCAAAAGAAAAGCTAAGCAGCGACACAACAACTGTCCCCAACGTCCTAGCTAGTACTGCCCAGCATGATCCACGTAGTTCTCCTGGAAACCTAAAAACAATTTTATATACGTAGGGTGAGCATACAAGTATATTCACTAGGGAAAAACCAAAGTCTATCGTGCACAAGTGGAGAAGCATACTAATGCCCTCGTGATAAAACAACAGAAACCAAAAGCACCTGACAAGGTATACTAGCCACCCCGACCTCATCAAAGGCACGCTCACCAAATAACGCAAGTCAAGAAAAGTAATATAGAGCACATTGATGATAGGGTACCCCGCACCATTTTCCCATAGATTAGCCGCTCTCATACCCTAACGGCAAACATCCTAGCGCTCTCACCTCTTCCGAAAGTACCACATCACAACCAGCTCGCACACACCTAGGCCACATACCACACCACATCATGCACGCAGACACCTGGGTCACATACCACACCACATCCTAAATACACCTGAAAAAGCACAACACATCTCATTCCGAAGACACCTGGGAAACCACAACTCGCCCGCACACACCTGGGCCCCACAAACCACAACCTACCCGAAGGACCTTGGGCTAACACTGCCTGGAAGAGGGAGCAGAGAAGAGCAGATAGTAAACCATCCATCCTCCTACCGGGATGTTTGGGAAAGACACCCTCCCCCATAACAATGGGGGTGTTTGGCACATGGTGCTCAACTAGGGTGGGGTGCGTATAGAAATCACAAGGAAGTACAAGTATATATATACAGGTATCAAACACTAAACCCAACCTATGGGTTTCTCCAGACAAACAACCACCCTATAATACTGCCAACTTTGTTGCTACCTCTAAATGCATTTATTAACACCAGCAACAGTCACTCCAGAAGTTGATAATTGAAAGTCTTTCTCAACAAACCACAACTCAAAACATACCCTCGGCCAATTCTTTAACTAGTTATCATCGTTTATTAAACAATTCATTTACTCATTCCATCGCTACCCGAGAATCTACCAACCGAAGCACGCAACGAGCCACACAGTATAAATCACACAGAAGAAGAAGAACCTTAGTAAACTAACCCACTGTCATCCTCATTCTTCAAGGTCATTCAGCCAAATCCTTCCTCTCAACAAGCAAACCCCCCAACTTACTGCCAAACCCAACAACACAGCTCATCACAACTAACCTGAGAGCCCCGCTGTATAACAACACCACACCCATCACACCAGCAATATAAACATAGCACAACCCGAACCTACAGCCCCGCTGCACAACCACTGTCTATCCATTCCACAATCAATCAATCTCTCAACCTGAGATTCCATTACACCACCTGTAACAGTTGTGCTCTCTATGTTGGAGTTGGTGACCTAGAACCAACTACTTTGTACTTTATTCATTAATAAATACTTTATCACATCTTGATTGTTTTTCTGCATGACAATGCATGTGATAATGTTCTAAGGACAGTTGTTGCATTAAAAGGTCATAACGGATCCCTACTATGATGAGAACCCGGAAATGCCATAACACTGTTCTTGAATATATGTTCTATGGTCGGATGATGTTATTTGAGGGACACAAATAATACAGGCCATTAGGGGTGAAGACTCATAAAACTTTGAGGCACCTTCTCATGGTGTGCGCCCTTGGTAATATCCAGAAGGATATTATTAGAACGAGACCCGCCAGTAGGAAATCCACATTTCATAGTGTCATTGGATGTTCCTATCTGCGGACGTGTGTATTGGTCCTTAGACTTTAAGATTATTATTAATGAGTATTACAACTCGTGCACTTAGATGTATTGACGAAAACTGTGACGACACACTGTTCTCAGCGAAGTAGGATATGTTGGGTGCGTCACGAGTAATACTGCATTAATAGATAATGCGAGAAAGGATTTGTCCCTTCTGTTCCATAACAGAAGTAGATATCTCAGGCCCTTTGATGGAATTGATATAGCCTAAATAAATCCATGGCCATGGTAAGGTATGAGCGAGTTCAATTCCGGGAATTCAAAAAATGAATAATCGAGCACATGGGTTGATGGCACTAGCATGCAACCTGCTTGATTTGAGATATCGTGACAAAGAGATTATATTACACGGTAAACGTTCATAGGAGGTGACACGTCATTGCGGCATTAACTTCTTTCTCTATGGGTGCCTTGGCGTGTTGTTAGACGCTAACCTTGGACTTTAGGCAGGCTCCGTCTAATGCCACTAAGAAATGGGCCTAGAGGGTCACACACTAAGTGTGTCCATGTATCTCAGTTAAATATTAATTTAACAAGTTAAATAAAGATTATTCCCGACTATGGTTTAATAATTATTTAAGGATGTCTGATCGCATTTATTTCGACACTAGTTATTCGAGAGAATATATTGTGAGCGAAATAATATATATTTATTAGCGAGTAATGCAGTTACATTTATTTAACAAATAAATAGCCATTACTCAATGTCTAATAAATGTGGTGGAGGAAATAAAGAAAAAGGGAAAATAAAAGTACACGTCGTGTAGTTTTATGGAAAACGAGTACACGCCGTGTATTAATGATTACACGCCGTGTAGTTTTTCCAGTCGGGATTTTGAGGATATAATATTGTTTTATTAAATGATATTTATTATAATCAGCGTGGACGCATGTCAAGGAATTAATAATTCGACATGGGGGTTTTCAATAAGAGTTAATAAAATAAATAAAATGCGTAACGCGTTTATTTATTGTCATAACTCTGTAAACCTCAAACCCGATTATAAATATCCTCACAACCCCAACACTTTTCCCAATCGTTGTGCACAACAATTCTGGAAAATTCTTTCAAGACCGAAAGAACTACTTCATCCAAGAACACTCTCAAGACCGAGAAAGATCCTCCTCCATCGGATCAAGGCGATCTAAGGCGGATATCGCAAGCGAAGGTTCTTCCGCGCTAGCACCCGGAGATCCCTTCGGCGACGTCTAGAGATACGTGGCACACATGTGGATCACCGCTAGAGGAATCCTACACTTGGATTCTACGACACAACGACGGATCACGAGATCGTGACCAGAGATATCATCGAAAAAGAATTCCACCAAGGTAATTCTTGTGAATTAATTAAATTAATTATAACCAACATATGATGATCCTATCTCTATGGTTCCGGGACTCCCTCTTTTGTTTTTCGTTTTTCGTTCTATTCTAAAGATCCGACGTTTTATATCGTAACGGATCTCGGTTTGAACGTTGTTTAAAGCTAAAATCAAAGTTGGGCAATCCCACCAACGCGCTTCCGCTGCGCCCGGAACCTACACTCTACCCCACCACTAAGCAACCTGCAATGGCTCGGACCCTCCTGGTCCATTACTTTGCCAAATTCTGGTGTTTGGGGTATCCTGGGGACCATCAGTAACTCATTAAAGAGTTTTCCAAGTTTCAGGTTGAATGAACGGTGGCACCAATGGGCGTAGGTGGCACCGATGGACTTCGGGGGCATCGACAGGCATCAGTGGCACTGAGGGGAATCAGTGGCACTGAGGGGTCGTCCGTAGCACCAATCGGCATCGATGCTAGGGCGATGGTGCCAGGGCGACGGTGCTAGGACGACGATGCCAGGGCGACGGTGCCAGGGCGACGGTGGCAAGGTGACGGAGACTCTCCAAACGGTGAGTCATTCCCAGTTTTTCCAGAACCTTCCAGTTTTGCCCAAGTAACGTATCTTTTAACGTAAAAGTGTTTTATTACCCCTTTCAAAGCCTTTTTAGGCCCGTAAAAGATGTTTCAAACCCCTAAGAGTCAGGCGACCTCATGGTCGAGCCATGATCTGACTTTTAAGTACTTCGAAATCGTCTCCCTGATTTTAGGATCTGGCATTTTCTCAAGCCGAGATCCTCTTCCTTTTTCCCTCTGGTCTCTCTTAGTGCATCTGGAGACTTCCTTTCGAGACGAGTCGTGCGCCCGTGCTAGAGCCCTTCCCACTCAGCCTTGGAGTCCTCAGAGTTCTTCCACTGCAAGTCGCGCATCCCCAGTTCTTGGCGCGAGGAGAAAACTTCGATCGTTGATCATCCAAGTAGAGGTCTTTCCTTCGCCTCTCTTTACTGCGCATCATGCGGGGTGGGTGTGATAATGTTTCCCTCGGGACGTGGATGAAACCAAAGCTTAACGAAGATAATAAACGGACATTTAAAGTATGAAGGGGTGTGAATGATGACGATGTTGCCGTATTCTTTTATCGTTTTCGTGTATTGTGAATTGTATGGGCTTATGCCCACTGAAAATCGTTGTCGTTGGTAGTCCTTTCTTGCGCACTAATGAACCTCCGTTTTTATGGATAATCTTGTGATAGAATGGTTGTAACATGAAAATTGGTTAATCACGTAAACTCGTTTGATTAAATGGATGCCTAATGAATAAGAATCCTTCTGTGATCACCTCGGTTAACTAAACGGAAAGAGGGAACTTGATGAATGGTGGTTAAATTGAAAACTCCCTTGCTCTGTTCTGGTGGTACGTATGGTTTCTCTGTTTGATGTCGTGTGGGGTACGTAGACGGGAATGGAACCTCTGGTTGAAGGGTTGTCGGTTTGTGAATCTGAGGTTGTGTGGAGCCGTATGTTGGGGCTTGGTTTGGTTCCAGTACTTTGAACGATCTCACAGATCTCTTTTGTTGTTGTGACTTTACAAGAGAACCGGGTGTGAATGCTTAAATTGTTGTTTGGTCGTTTCCTTCTTTAGTTCAGTGTTGCTTTGGCTTATGGTTGTGTCTGTTAGTTGCCCGGTAGTGGAGAATTATTTTCAACGGAATCACTTGAACATGAAAAGAGAACGGGTACAATGGGGGATTGTTTTTTCTTCAGAAATGGGTTGTGTACTGGTTGTGGCTGTTGTGTATTTGTGCATGTAGGAATAGCAGCGAGAGTGGTTGTGTACGGGCTGGTTGTTTGTTTCGGAACCCTTAGGTTGGTATGAGTGCTTGTTTACCTATATGTATAAAAATGTAGTTTTTGTGTTTCTTTTACGCACCCCACCCACGTTGAGCACTTCGTGCCGAACACCCTCATTTCATGGGGGAGGGTGTTTTTCTCAATATTCCTATGAGTGGCTGATTATTAGCTCATTTCTGCTCCCTCTCCCAGATAGCCCAAGACTCTTCGGACAGGGTGTGTTGGTGGTTGACCCAGGTGTGTGCGGGCAGGTTTGTTTTCCAAGTGCCTTCGGGATGAGGCTCAGGTGTCTTCAGGCATGGCAGTGGTTATTGTGGCCCAGGTGTCTGCGGGCGTGGTGATGTGTGGTTGTTGTGGCCCAGGTGTCTACGGGCGTGGGGTTGCGTGGTTGTGATGGCCCATAAAGTTGTTGTTGGGGCGGCAGTAGGACTGCAGTGGAACTTGTGGGGGAGGTCTGACGCGTAGGATGTCCTAAATAATCAGTGAGAAAGCGGTGTGGGGTACCCAAATATCGATGTGCTATTACTATTACTTTACTTGACCTTCGTTATTTGGGGAGTGTGCCTTGGTGAGGTTGAGTGAATAGTTTTTCTTTACTGAGTGTTTTGGTTACCTTTACTTTCTCACGGGGTATTAAAATGTTTCCCCACTTGGGCATGAGAGCTTTTGGTTTCCCTATTGAGTATACCTGTATACTCACCCTACATATATAAAATTGCTTTCAGATTTCCAGGAGGACTTCGAGAACTGTGCAGGACCTTACTTGCTCGGGCTTCGAGGATTGTCTTCGCTACTTTTCTTTCTTTTGGTACTTTCCTTTGGAGTTTTCTTGCACTTTGTATCAGTTTATTTTGAACATGCATATGGGAATGGATTTTGGCTTTACTTTTACTTTCAGCATTTGGAGTTGTTTGGGATTTACTATCTTAACTCCCGATCTTGTTCTATAAAAAGGGTAATGTCTTCCATTTCACGTGAGATTCTATACCCTTGGTGCTAGTCACCACTCCGAGGCCTATTGAAGGCGGGACTCGGGGGTCACTGTCTCTCCTTCAACTTGAAGAATGAAGGATCTGACAGTTTGTTGTTCCTTCCCACATCTTTGTGAAGGCGGATCGTGACACCACACAAGGCACAAGATAGAATAAAAACCACACGCAGCACACAACCACACCAAAACAGGGCAAAGTGTATTCAGATTTTGCCAACACTCGTTCTATAATTCCACTTTGATAAATCAGGGGCTATCGCAGAGCAAGTTCGATCCTGAGGCATCCATTTATTTAACCGCAAATACATGGTTAACCAATTTCATAATCATACGATCATTCACAGAGTATCAACAAGTATTCATAAGCCATACAGGTGCGCAAACAGAGACCACCAATGACCGTGATTTTCAAAAGGCATATAGCCAATACAAATCATAATAACTGTAACCAATAAAACAAAAGCATGCGTCACTTTTCCCCAGCCCCTGTATATTGATATTAAACAGATTCGATTATCTTTATTTATTCAGAATTTTGTTATCTTCACAAGAGAACATTCATACACCCACCCCGCATGATACACAAACAAGAGGGACGAAGGGATCTCTACTTGGAAGAACAGACGATCAACAACTCCTCCTAGCGCCAAAACAGGGGGTGCGCAAGACTTGAGGAGAACGCAATCTAGGGGTGCAACACAGAATGACGGTTCCTCTAGGAAGAAAGTTTCTAGGCGTCTCAGTACCAAGAGGAAAGGACGAAGGAAAGATGCCCCACTTTGAAGGAGTAGATCCGAGACTCAAGGGAAGTGGAACGGTTTTAAAACCCATTAAAGGCGGACCTTGACCAAGATCATGCGGCTTGGCCGTTTAGGAGTCTCAGGGGTGTTAGGAATTTAAAGATATAATTTACATCCTTTGAAACGGCTTCAAAAACACATAAACATGGTTTTAAACCCAATTTACGTCAAATAAAACGTTAAAAGGGCAAAACTGGAAAAACTGGAGAAAATTGGAATTTTGACAAACTGTTGGAAATGACTCACCGTTGGGTGAGTCACCGACGCGAGCTACCGATGACGAGCCACCGATGCAAGTCACCGACGCGAGCTATCGATGACAAGTCACTGAGGCGAGCTACCGATGGTGAGTCACCAGTGCGAGCTACCGATTCGAGTCACCAACGCGAGCTACCGTTAGCGAGTCACAGATGCGAGTCACCGATGCGAGTCACCGATGCGAGTCACCGACGCGAGTCACTGATGCGACCTACCGACGCCGCCTACTGTTGGAAAACTTGATTTTTGGCAAACTCTTAAAATGAGTCACTGTTGCCTCCCAAAACACCTCAATCACTAGATTTTTGCAAAGTAATGGATCGGGGAGGTCCGAGCCATTACAGTTACCAAGTTTGATGCACATGCTCTAAAATGCATCTTTCTTGGCTATTTCCGCACCCAGTGCGGATATCGATGATTCTCTCTAGATTTGTGTCGCTATGTTGCATCCGCTGATGTTTCCTTTGTCAAATTATCAGTTCTTTCTATTCCCGAGTTCCCACCACCATTTCCTCTTCCTGATTCCGACATTATTTTTCCATATTCTCTCGATACACCACCACCCCTATCTCTTCCTAGTGATATTGTTGGATCACAATTTGGCCAGATATATACTCGCCAACCTCGCACATCTACCACTCTGCCACCTCCTGTTGCAACCACACCTGATGACTCCTCTACTCCTGATGCTTCATCACCAGAGTTGCCTATTGCACTTCGCAAAGGCTCATGCTCCTGTCAGTCCTATCAGGGATTATCCGCGTCTACCTCCCGATTTATTGAGACATTGGCTGATTACTCAACACCACACACTGTTGTCGAGGTCATCTCTTATACCGGTTGGTTACATGCTATGCAGGATGAACTTAAGACCTTGGAAACCAACCACACTTTGGATCTTGTCCCCCTCCCTATGATTAAACAGGTTGTCGAGTGCAAGGGGGTCTATACCATGCACGTCAATGTCAATAGTTCTCTAAATCGTCTCAAAGCACGACTTGTTGTTAAGGGTTATGCGCGGACGTATGACGTTTATTATTTTGACACCTTCTCTCCAGTGGCCAAAATGGCATCAGTCCGCTTATTTATCTCTCTTGCCGCTTCCTATCACCGACATCTCCATCAGTTGGATGTAAAAAATGCTTTTCTTCATGGTTTTCTTGATGAAAAAATTTATATGGAGCAACCATCGAGATTTGTTGCTCAGGGGGAGTCTTCCAAGGTTTGTTGCCTTCGTCGATCGTTGTATGGCCTCAAGCAGTCACCGTGTGCCTGGTTCGGGCGCTTTTGCACCGTTGTGTTTGGCTTTGGCATGTGTCAAAGCATAAAAGATTCCTCTATTTTCTATCACGAGTCTACAACAAGCAAAATTCTCTTAGTTCTCTATGTGGATGACATTGTCATTACTGAAAGTGATACTGACGATATTGATCGACTAAAATCCTTCATCAAAATTTTCATATGAAGAATCTGGATTTAATATGATATTTCTTGGGGATTGAGGTCTCCAGATGTGCCAAGGGAATTTTTTATCTCAAAAGAAGTATGTTCTTGATCTTCTGCACAAGACCGGAATGACTTAAGTCGACTCGGTTAACTCACCCCTCGAACCTGGAGAAAGGTCACTACATTTTGATAATGAGATGTTGTCACGACCCCCTCCCCACAAAGTGTACCCCTCCTGGGCCGGCAATATGAGAAGAAAGATAGTGACCCCCGAATCCCGCCTCCAGTAGGCCCCGATTTGGCGACCAACACCGAGGGTATAGTAAACACACAAATGAGAAGCATTACACTCTAATAGAACACATGAGGAAGAGACAAATAAGACAGATACCAACCAACTCCAACTCAGACTGCAATATAAAAGAAATCTCAAGTACACATATGTAGTGTCATGTAAAACTACAACAACTGAAAGGAAAAACTGCAAGTACCAAAGAAAAGTAAAAACAACAGCAACCACGAAGTCCGAACATCTCCTGCAACCCCAAGCTAGTATTAACCAGCCCGATCTCCAACCTCTCCAAGTGACCTGAAAAACAATTTATATATACATAGGGTGAGTATAACAGTATACCCAGTAGGATCATCCCCGAAGCCTCTCGTGCAAAAGTAAAGAAAGAATGCTAAAGCATAGTGAACAACAAGTAAAACTAACTCATCACCTAAACAGATATACTAAGTTCTCAGCTTCACTATGGCTACTCTCACCAAGTATCGCATACAAAAGTATATAATATAATAAAGAATATCAAGGGTACCCCGCTACCACTTCCCCACTAGTTTGCCGTTTTGCCCCAACATCGCACGTCCTAAGCATCTCTCTCCAAAAAGGCTTGCCCGCAGACACCTGGGCGCAGCACCACAACATGCACCTCGTGCAACAAAACCACCACGTCCACGTAACCAAAGTAACCAGGTAGTTTCTGGAGGCCACCACAGCTCGCATAATGTGTATCATACATCGGGTATAAAACCTCAAACCATTATAGCCCATACACCGAGTAAGGATCCTCAAGTCATCACAACATATACACGTTACACCTATAGTAGTCCATATGAAACTATATCCAGAATATATGTGTGCGAATAACCACAAGCCATTACAACCCGCTACGCACATATATGAGGAAAACTAAACGCTGTGCCTACCAGCACAAATAACTACCAAGAGAAGAGAGCGGGGTCAAAGGGGGTAGTCAGTTATCCATCCTCTCACCGGAATGTTGGGGAAAACACCCCCCTGGGGCTCAGAATCCCCGGGGTGTCAGTCGCCCTAACCGACAGGGTGGGGTAGCGTATAGAAACACAAAAAGTACATGATATAATATAGCTCAAAACCACACAATGGGTAAAACCTAGTCTCAGACTCAACTACATCTAACGTCTCTCGGACTCCCGGCTGCCACTACTAAGACTAGGTATCATATAAGCACACAACAATTTAAAGAGCTACATTAGATTACTTTATCCTTTTTTTCTCTGTTACTTTACGTTAATTAATTCTTTAAACATTAATTAACCATTAACAATTCCTCATTATATTTCATTAGCATCACACCCAAAGTCCACTGTTCCTTTAAATTGCAACATCAGCATTGCGTCCCAGCAAGCTCCAACCCCATGGGTTAACATCATTTATTCAATCATTTATTAACAGTAATATTATTTTCCCATATTTCCAGGCATTCTAGATAAACATTCTAAACTACTAAACACAAGGGGGCTCAACATGGTGGGTAGTTGAACTACTCGTCAAGTCTTTGTCACCTATAGCAAGAGCGTAGACTCATCCTCCCACGAGAAGCTAAACACAGAAAGCACATGGCATACCACACGCGTCTTCACCCCTTTTGAAGGAGGGTAAGCAAGACCAACTGCCATGAACAGTGGGGAAAGTAAAACAAATATACAACCAACAAGATTCATCGATCATCCAAACATTCACATCCAACTCGTTTCATAATCTCCGATGTCCTCCCCGACACCCACATGCATAAACTGATGCATATCGCCACTTTAAACGTCAACTATTGCCACAACCAATGGGTCTCCCTACCCCCACATATCACAATAGTTATCCAGGCTCACATCACAACACAAGCAGCAGGAAAACAAATATCATATCAATTGGGCTCTTGACCCTTAAACAAGGCATCCAACCTTCAAACACAATGAGCTCTCACAGCTCCAAGCATAAGGCTATTGGCCTTTACAAGCAAGAGGGTAACTCAGAACCCTACGAGGAATTATCTTTTATCAAACAACCAGTTCTTTAATCCATCTTGAATTAACCAGTTCATTAATAGTAAGTTCCAACTATGGGCAACCTAAATAGAAAGCTATCATAGTTATCACAAAATGATTAAACATGCTGCATCAATTTGATTAACATCAAAATACAACAACAACAACCGGATTCATTTACATGCCTCTTTACCTTTGAAAAATAATTACAATTAATCTCAGTTTACGTTTTTTACCAATTTCCGTCAAGAACGACATGCTAAACAAAGCAAACAGATATCACACTATCTAGCAAAACAAAAGGCAATAACATACGATCGATACCAATTGATTTATCCAGTTCAAATATTTATTATGTCAATTCCGTTGTGGTCCAGTGGATAAATCATGCTAACTCTACGAATGCACGTAAAAGAATAGAGAACCAACGAATCCCCTACCTCAAAAGGTTCTTGACGTTCATTATACGAGAACGACCCACACAACGGATTACGATCTCCTCCCCCATGACAACTGCATCCACCCGAGGACGTCGCGACACAACCGCACCAACCGAAACCCAAGAAAACTCCATTAGAAGCATGGAGATCACATGTCATAACATGGCAAGAAGAAAACAGGGGGGAAAGATCGAAGAAAACACAAGAACGGAGGTAAATCATACCTTCTATCGATGATGGATCGACACTTGCTGCTTGCACCAAAACAGGAGGTGCGCATGCAGCAGGAAGAAACTTCATGGGGAAACGATCCAAGGATTAAGGTTCGATCACGCCGCTCCTATGGGAAAAAGGAACAGTTCGAGCGTCTCGCACCAGGGAACAAGAAGGTAGAACAAGGGAGGAAGATATCTTGTCCCTTTAGAAGATTTAACGGAGCAGTGGTTTAAGATACGCTGGACTTTCCATTAAAATCGGATCACATTAAACCACACGATTTAACCAAGTAAAGGCATCACGAGCCTTAGGAAAATTAATAAAGGAGTTACGAATTTGAATTGGCCTTAAATCCCTTAAAACAAGGCTTTGAATGCATTTTACATCAAAGAAAACGTCAAAGGGCAAAACTATAGGAAGCTGGAACATTGTACACCTACCGATGCTGGAAACACTGTTCACATACCGATGCTGGAAACACTGTTCACAAAATGACTCACCGACACCGATGACACTGTTCACAAAATGACTCACAGATACCGATGACACTGTTCACAAAATGACTCACCGACACCGATAACACTGTTCACAAAACGACTCACCGACACCGATAACACTGTTCACAAAACGACTCACCGACACCGATGACACTATTCACAAAATGACTCACCGACACCGATGACATTGTTCACAAAACTGGAAACACTATTCACAGAACTAGAAATTTAGAGAAGTGTTGGGGATGAGTCACCAAGACCTCCCAAAACAACTCAGACACCAGATTTTAGTAAAGGAATGGACCGGAGAGGTCCGGGCCATTACAGATGTCTTCATCACCCGACAGATACAGACGACTTGTTGGGAAACTCAATTACTTGACAATGACTCTACCCGATATTGATTATGCGGTTAGCAAAGTGAGTCACTTTATGGAATCTCCAACAAAAACGCAGTGAGAGGCTGTTTTTCGCATTGTTAGATATGTGAAAAAGGAACCAGGTTTAGTTCTATATTCTGATCATGGGCATACAAACATTGAGGCATTTTGTGATGCAAATTATACTGGATGTCTCTCTTCTATGAGATCTACGTCTGGTTTTACAGTATTTTTTGGAGAAAATTTGATCTCATGGCGAAGCAAAAAAGAAGATCGTTATCTCCCGCTCAAGTGCAGAGTCGGAATATCGTGTCATGACATATGTGACTATAGAGATTATTTGGGCTCAATAAATTTTTCACGAGATTGGGTATACGACCAAGAAACCAACACATATCTGATGTGATAATCAAACTGCTATCAAGATCACCACAAATCCAGTATTTCATGAGCAGACAAAGTATATTGAAATTGATTGTCATTTCGTTCGAGAAAACTTTGAAAAGAAAATTGTCTTCGACCACGTTCACTCAACTTGCCGATGTTCTCACAAAAGAAGTGTCTGTACCACAAATCCAATTTTTGTGTAACAAGCTGGGCATGATAAATATATGTCTCAGCTTGAGGGGGAGTGTTGTGTTTGGTTTTTGTTTTATTATGTATCCAAGCTAGGAACACATAGCTTGAGGGGAAGTGTTAGAGATTATGTTGTGTCAAGTCCCACATCGGACTTGACGTATCATGTAATCTCTTTTATGCATTATAAAATAACCCCAAGGCCTCCCTTAGAGAGACAACTTGGGTATTCGGTCCACTCTTCCATTCGTACAAGAAATATACCGTTGTACCTTCTTATTTATCTTCTCTCAATATTATTCCTAACAATGGGTTTCATTTCGGTCAAAATAACGAAAAAGTTAACATTGATAATGTCAGGCACGCACGAAAAAAGTACCCATACCCATCTAACCCAGGAAAACACTCACATTGACTACATAGATTACTACAGAGCAGATACAGAAAAATGAACAGGATTGTGATTGAAAAAATGATGCAACACAGTAGAGATTCAGAACTTACCCATTGCACCAAGACGGATCACAAAAAAGCTGTGAAAAAGCAGTTAAGCTCGGATCTGATGAGAATTTGCTAACCAACTGTCCAACTGTTGCTGAACAAGCCTTGCTCTGCCTCGCTTCATAGGCACTTGGCATGCAAGTTTTTACACTCGTTAAACCAAATAGCTGCAGCATGAAGGACACATTGAGTTGAACTAAATAACCTGGGAGGGATGGACTGAAGTTAATTGATCACAGAATGAAACCAAGCATAACCATATGCATTGCCTGTGATATCAGTGATTGACGCCCTATAGGGTCATCAATGTATGAGCAAACTCCAACCTTTCGCTTAATGTACAGAATGCCAGAATTAAACGGATCATTTTTATCCCCATACCTCCACCATGATTTATCTGTGCAAGAATACAACTTCAAATTTTCATTGTGGACAAAATTTCTGACATTAATCAATAAACATGATGTTATTATACCTTCAGGAACAAGCTCTATCACTTGAGGCCAATATCGAGGACCACAAACGCGCACAGCCTTCAACTGCAAGTGATGGATTGAAATGCTTCTTAAAACTTTCTTTTAAATAAAAAATAATTCGGTGTAATTAGATTTCTAAAAAAAAATGAGCAAAGTTCATGGACAATCCAGATCTAATCAAATGTAGGAGGCAATAAATCAACTCAAATTGGGCTGCTTTGGAAGGTGATGACTTATTGATAAGCCAGAAAATTTCATAAATAAAACATTAATGTTCCATTAGAAAGCAGGCTGATAGTGCATGAACAGCATGATCACAAAAAACTTACAATAGCACGCTCAGGTAAAATGCATGGTGAGACCTCACAAAAACTTGTCTCTGCATAATGTTCCGTCTCCCTAATAGTAACTTCAAGAGGGGCATAAACAGGCAAACCTGTACTGACATCGATTGTCTGAATCCAGCGAGCTTCAGTAGCAAGAACGTACAAGTGCCGGAATGCCTAACATGTATGATATTAAGATGTCAAAAAAACTGAGAACATATATTTATAGAATTAAAACTACAAGTAATCAAAAGACTGCTTATAGTTGAAACCTACATATAACAAGGAATAAATGGAACAAAGATTGAATAAATGGTATAACATGCATTAGGATCAGGATCAAATGCTTCATAAGCTGAGAAACAGCCCATGGAAATTTTAAACAAATGATGAGATTGGAGTACTTAATTATTCAAGGAAACACTTCCAGCTAGGGTACTTTGGAGTTCTTCCTAATGGAATGCAGGCCCTAAAATCCCTTGTGGCCAGTGTATGAAAGGTGGATGTCCAGACCCATCCACAAGAAAGCAGAGGACCAATACATACATTTTCTGATGCCGGTCACATGGTTTACAAGAGAGGCTTGTTTTTCTAAGCCATGCCAGAGTTCATCATGTTAAATGAAAAATAATTGTTGGTGCACATTGTTGAACTCTTGGGTTCATGAATCAGCACTGCATTTCTTGACACACAGTTCCGTGAGAGTTACTGTTGCTGCCATATAATAAGACGGAACCAACAGCATGATATGCAATGCATGAAGAGTTGAAGATTTCAGTGAATAGATGTATTCTGTGAAAAAAAGGTGGTTTGCTGTGATTGACAGTTCCATAGGCAGTCATTTGTTGGTATGGTGCATTTGATGAACAAGGAAAAGGCGCAGTTTTGCTTTGCGAGGTAAAGTTCCTGGTTGGTCAAACATTGAGGATTACTATTTGACTGTTTTCTACATATCAATCAACTAATATGCAGGGTTGGCAATCCATTGCAGAACCAGAAAAGTTGAGCTTTTATTCAAAAAATACCAGAGTCACCAGTCAATTGTCATAGCGAAGCAAACCCAAGAAGAATGATCTGTAATGCCCTTTTTCTATATGCAGTGATTGGATAATGAAATTTGCAGGAAGCATCAATCATTGTCAAAGATTGGCTGTACATTTGTTGAGTGGCAGTCCATTCATGAGTATCAGTCAACCCCTTACAGTATGATTTCCACTAACAAACATATTTGGAATGATCAGGTCTGATGCTGGAGTTTTATAGGGGTATGATCAGCTGAAGGGGTTCTTCGCTTATTGTAAGAACCCGGATCTTCTTTTCAGGTATGTCTTTTTTTTTCTGGTTGTTTTTGAGAAAAACATGAAATTCCAGAAAAGGAGTACACGCCGTGTACTTATAAGTACACGCCGTGTACTCAGTTGCCGCACGTAGCCGTGTACTTGCCGTGTAACGGCCGAGCACACTGCCGTGTGTGGTGACCTGGAGACCGCCTAAAGCGGAGGTCGGTTAAGGGAAGTACATGCCGTATACTTTTAAAGAACACGCCGTGTACCTTCTTTTTTTTCATTAAACGGACCGGGGTCGCGTCTAATCGACAGAACACCCTTCTTCTTCGTTCGTCTCGTCCAGGAGCGACTGTACGACGTGAATCTTCTCAGGGCCTCCAACTCGCCGTCCGTTCTCCGAATTGAACTCTGTTGGTTGCGTTGGAATCGCATCGGTGAGTTCTTCCTTCTTCTAGAGCTGCATCCCTTGTTTTCTCCTCTTTCACGAGTTATCCTCGGTTGAACGTTTTTAGCGTTCTAGTAGATCTACAGTGTTCTAGGTCGAATCAAAGGCTGGGATTCATGTATATCGTCCGTACAACGCCGAGGTAGGTGGTTTGTGTCTTTTCGTAGTTAGTCTTTGAGTTATATGTGCAAAAGTGTCAATACCTTTATTTGGGGTATTGCGTGTTTAGGGTTTTTAGCCATGTTATTGCCTACTATGTCTTGTGTGCTTGAGTAGAGGTTTTATGATTGTAAATAGGGTTATTTACCTTGCTATGGATGTGTTTGCCCATGTTGCTTGATATTGACCGTTTGATCTAGCTTTGCCTGTTAGGCTGCTTTGTTTTCCATTCTTAGTATTGTTAGGATGGAGTGATTTATCTGATGTTGTTTTATGTTTGTAGTTGTTAGCCAAGTAGTTCTTGAAAGCTGTTAGCCAAGTAGTTCTTAAGGTTTAATTTGGTTGTTAAACATCGTTGTGCACGTTTGACTTGCACAGTGTTGTGGGATGATGAGGGCTTCTCCAGAATGTGTTTACTTTTACGTTGCGAGACCATTGGGGGTGGACTTTGTGCTCCCTCAGAGTGTCTGTAGTTCCCTCGATACGAGACCACAGGGGGAATTGGACATTGAGTGCTTCCTCAGAGTGTCTATAGTTACCGATACAAGACCACAGGGGGAATTGACGGTGAGTGCTTCCTCAGAGAGTCTTTTCTAAAGCTGAACCATAGGGGTTAGACTGTGAGTACTTCCCAGAGGGTTGCTTGTGTTTGTTTTGGTTGAACCAGAGGGATTAGGCTGTGAGTACTTCCCAGAGGGTTACCTGCTTTTGATTAGCTGGTTGTTAAATGTAAATGATTGTAATTGAAATTGTAGGAAGGTTTATTTTGAGTACTTTCTTGTTTATTACTTCTTTTGCATATTGTCTGTCATATATATTCACTGACTGTTAGGCACAGATCTTTGTGTAGTTGCCTACTGGGATTCGTCTCACACCCTGTTTGGGTCATTCTCTTGGGCCCAAACAGATTATATTGTTGCAGGTCTAGATAAGGGCAAACGTCCTTCTACTTCAGGTACTTGAATGTTGTGGAGCTGGGGAGCATAGGACCAAGCTGAGCCTTGCGATGATGTGGAGCTGTTTACTTGCTTTTCTTTTGTACTTTGGTTTAGTACTATATTCCAGCATTGTGACTTGTTTGGCTACTTTCCTAGATATTTTTGACATGCATCATTATTGATATATATATGCTGCAGTTGTTTATTTACTTTCAGTCTTCCGATGTTACTGTTGTATGGTATTATTACTGCTTCTGCTATTGTTATCTGTTTATTTCCGCTGCTTTACTCTACCAATGAGGGCATAGTTTCCTCACTATCACACCCTAGGCCCTCGCTGCTAGTCGGCAGCCTCTGCCGTTTGGGGAAATGCGCTTGAGGTCATGTGACCAACCGGGTACGGGGCACCTCTGGGCGACTTCCGGAACCGGGACGTTACACTTATAGTATTGTTGACTTGAGGACATACCAATAGGGAATCAAGCATTGCCATTGACATTCCATCATTTCAACTCCAATCGTACTTTTTAGCTATTGAACAAGATGGCAGCCTCCTTAAAGCAATGAGTAGACCTCCATGAATCATCAGCCAAAGTGTAATAGGGCCAAAATTAACAAGGATGTTTTCCAGCTAAAGGCATTATCGCTCTTGGAATGGTATTACTGTGAAATGTGCCATGTACATAAATTTGCTTTTTCATGCATTGACATTGTAGATTTTTTCCTGGAAATCTACCTCATGCAAATCCCAATTGTGAAAGTTCTACATCGTGATTTTTTTGTTGTTGTTATTTTACAAAATTTCATGTTTTTATCTATGCACAATACTGCACGCAGTGGATAGAAAAGTCTACTGGAGGCAAATACCGGTTGCGCTTGATCTACCAAACACAAAGTGCAGAGTCTACTCAACGCAGCGTGTTCCAGTCAACACAGCATGTTCCATGGAATTCTACGCAATGCATACAGTCTACTCAACTTGCCGCATTCCGTACAAGCCTACGCAATGCAACAGGAATTTCTACACAACACAGCATGGTTCTGGGGAGTCCGCTTAGCACAACGCCAAATTCTACTTGATGTAGTATGTTTTTGTTGGAATTACTCAACACAACTCTCATGTGCTACTTCACGCGCATTGTTTAAACAGAAAAACATCACCGCATATTCTACCCAACGCACCACATTGACAACATGACACTTACGGAATTGATTTCAGGTAGTTTAAATTAATTTGATTAATTTATTATTAATGTTGTGTTTTTTTTTGTGGATTATTACAACAAAGGATTAGTTGGATGACACATGGATCAACAAAAACCGTTTGATTCAAGATTTGGAAAGTTTAAATCACCTGAAGGGGGGTTATTAGAGGAGAATTGATTAATCAAGTTTTTCTCACTGTTGACATGAATCACCATTTCTCAGCTACTTGGAGAATTCATCTTCTTGTAATGTTTCTAAACTTTCTTCGTTTCTGTATTTGGATACAAATATGCGAGTCACAAGTTGTATCTAATACCTAAGAAGTAAAACAGAAAAATTACATGGAATGATTAATTTACCTAAAGTAGAGGTCATTACTTAATTATTCATCAATTCATTGCAGTTTCCCTTCTAGTGTCCTTTTATGCCATATGCGAAGTACATAGCCTCTTGTTCGATAATCTCCCTCTTTACCATTGGTTTCTTAGAAGGACATTGTGAATGTGTCTTTGACGTCACACTTGTCATTGGCTTTTTTGCTTTGTCGTTCTTCTTGTTCATCATAAGAACTAGATATTTATCTTTCTTTAAGCTCTTAAATTTTTGGTGAACTTTACCCTAAAGATATTGAAGCGGCGCCGCCATACTATTCGTTTTATAATTCTCAATGAAACCGGGGTTCATACAAATGAGAGAATGAGATGTATTGAAAGTTCATGATTCGACTTGAATCTCAATTCTTCTAATCGATCAATTTACAGTACATGAGAACCGGCGTGAATTTCATCTTTCAATCTATATGGGATAAATATAATCACAAACTCATGGATTTCTTGTTTCACTTTCTTCCCACAAACTTCTCAGAGATGAGACAACATGGTAGAATCATCCATGTCCTTATGTTTCTTTTGCAACTCACTGGACATTGATGATAGCAATATGATGGAAACATAGCGTGTCATCCATAAGCCTCCTGTGAGCTTCCTTCTCACCCTCACTTGTTTCACGACACGGCTCATCAGGTAGTGGGGACTCCAACACATACAATTTTTTTTCATATCGTAGTACTATACAGAAGCATCTGTACCACTCTTGAAAATTAGTGCTAGTTAGGACATGTTCGTTGTTCAGTATTGATCGCAACATTTATGTGGTATTACTTTCCATTTTTTCTATAAAATAAAACTTCAGCAAATTAGTAATTTTATCTTGATTACCGCTTATTAGACATTATAATTTATTAATCTTAGATGTCTCTCAATATTTTATCAAACTCTAGTATCCCTCCACTGCAAGATTCAAAATACTCAGTCGCTTGTATTCTCATGGTAAGAATCCTTAAAACTTCCTTTTATAGTTTAAGTTATGCATATGTCGCTACTCGAAGAATGCCAAGGCAGGCTTTCGTCTAACCAACCGCATCAATTCACGACTCCTTAATCTATTAATTGGAGTCTCATCTCCTACAAATTCATAACTTGGATTCTCTTAACATTTGCCACTAAAATTGCACCAAACTAGCTATGGTTATTTCTTTGATGTCAATTTTAGTTAAATCGACTCACCACTCTTATTAGATTTCCCCAATAAGAGGAGACATCCTCAATTATGGTTGACAAACATCTTGTACTACGGTTTTGTTCAAACTTAAGTGATGAAAGGCATTTGACTTAATATTAACTTTGAAAGATTTTAAAGCATTCTCGGTGAACGAAATCTTTTTCTATTTAACATGCTTAGTTTATGTGAACGCATTCAAAACTTAATCATGCTTTAAATAGAAAACATTCACCACACATGTTCATTTTATCTATGCATGTTTATTTATTATTTTATGTAATCACATAAAAATTGCACAAACATAAAAACAATAAACTATGCATAAATAAATAAACAAATAAACGATGGGATCATGAGTTTTTCAAATGGTTGATCCATAAAGTAAAAAATGGATCAACCGAGACCCAATGGGTAACTTCATGAGTCATGTCCTACTCAAATTACAATGTTCACTCCATCCAATGCATCAAACTCTCGTCTGGTATTCCATCAAGTCTCAATGCGTATTGTGTCACCTTTCGTACTCCTCGTTATACAATAATACTCATACGTAGGTGAGGAGGTCTTGGGAATGCGGGATACACATGAATAAATCACTCGTCGACACACAGACTCTCACACATATAATGAGGTCAAGGAGCGATACACAGGCTACTATTTATAAATTAATTTTTGCAAATCATGGCGGAGTTTGTATCGCGGTGTTTGGTTTGTTAGCAGATAAAGACAAAGCATCATGTTTCTCGTGGTTTATTACAGTCATTGGATATCTCCAAGTGAAAATGGGAGGACATTTCGATAGATTTCGTCACCAGCATACCTCAAACTCAAGAAAAATGTAATGTTATTTGAGTGATTGTGGATCGGTTAACAAAATCAGCTCATTACATTGAGATTAATGAGTTAAAAGTTGTAGATGTTTTGGCGAGGCGGTATGTGCATGAGACAGTGAAGCTTTATAGGGTTCCGAGGACGATCATTTCTAATCATAATCCTCGTTTTAACCTCATGAGTCTAGGAAAGTCTTCAGCGTACTTTTGGCTCTCAACTACACCTTTAGCACTGTCTTTCATCCTCAGACGGACCATCAGATGGAGTGGGTCATCCTGACGCTGGAGGATATGTGAAGTGTCTGCAGTTTGGATTTTGGTGGATTGTGGGTGAAACACCTACCATTGGTCGAGCTTGCCTATAATAAGAGCGATCACACGACCATTAGCATGGCTCCATTTGAAGCATTGGACATGCGGCCTTACAGATCTCCGTCGTGCAGAATCGAGGTTGGAGAGTCAGCAGTCCTAGGGCCAGATGTGGTGCAAAGCACGACTGAGAAGGTGCAGATGATTCGAGCGTAGATGAAAGCAGCGCAAGACCATCAGAAGTCCTATACTGATAGAAGGAGACCCTCGGTGTTTTAGGTTACAGACCATGTGTTCCTAAGGGTTTCTCCTCATTGTGGTAAGCAGAGGTTTAACAGAATGAGTAAGACTTCCCCAAGTTTTATTAGTCAATTTGAGGTGTTAGAGCATTTGGATGAGGCGACGTATCGGTTATCACTCCCTCCACAGAAGAACAGGATCCACAATCTTTTCCATCTGTCGTAGCGTTGATGATATCATCATGACGACTTCCCAGTCATTGATTAGAGCGAGTTGGATGTGGAGGATGACGTGACGTTCTTGGAGCGATAGTTGAGATTCGGGATCGTCAGGAGAAGGCGTTGCACGGGCGCGTCGTCCCCTTATCCGTGTCTTATGGAGGCATGGTAGCTTGAAGGAATGTACATGGAAACATGAGTTGCAAATGTGCACTCAGTATCAAAGGCCGTTTTGAATTTTGCTTTGCTTTGATGAGATTTTTTAGGTTGTTTGTCTTTGTATTGTGTAGAATGATAAAAAGGATAGACCCCAATACCCAAGGTTCTCTCTAAATGAGGTCTTGAGGTTCTTTTATAATAAATAATAAAGACCACATCGGACCACAAGTCCGATGTGGGATGCAGACTCCAACACTCCCCCTCAAGTTAAAAACAAAGCAATCAACAGACGCTGCAAACACTCCCCCTCAAGCCGGACATACCCATCTTGATGACAAAACTAGATGAAACAAAAAGAAGATAATTCATTAGCAGTCGTTGATCCCCCGCGAGATGAAAATGATGGATGATTGAAGATTGCAGCTCCCCCTCAACGACACTACAAGTTGTCGAGGCACATCAGAGGAACCGCACAGGCGGAGCCGGTCGATGGATCGTCGGGAAAGCCGCACTGGCGGGCTGGTCGTCGGAGCGCGGGGACACCACACGAGCGGGTCGGTCGTCGAAGCGCCGGGAAACCGCAGGAGGAGGCCGACATGGATGCGGGGGCTGCCGTAAGAGGAGGCCCGCATGGAGGCGGGGGCTGCCGCAGGAAGAGGCACGCATGGAGGTGGGGGCAGCCGCAGGAAGAGGCCCGCATGGAGGCGGGGGCTGTCGCAGGAAGAGGCCAGGATGGAGGGATCAGCGATGCAAAGGAGCAGCGGACGGGAGGCTGGCGCAACAGTGGCGCTCGATGAAGTAAAAGCGCTTTTAGACCAGAGAGCATGATACTCAACATCAGAGAGCGTAACATCATGGCGAAGGTCGGATGGAAGCTCAGAGAAATGTATAGCAGCCTGTGTGGAACGAGAGCAACTTGGAATTGGAGAACTATTCAGACGACCATGTTGATGCCAACAGGAATCAATCGTGTGATAATAGAAGGTCAATTACATCAGCAATGCGTGCAATGTTTGTGGGCAGTGGGTCGACCACGACTTCCTAAATAGTCTCTAACCCGGTTGGGACCATAAGAGAGCATGAAAACACGATTGAGATGATCATCCACAAGACATGTGGATGTTGTAATAGCATTCGGCAAGGGAGATTACGACGTCATAGGTTGATAAAAGACCAAAATTATAGTAGTGTCGTTAAGGAATGAAGTGCACGTTGAGAAGGTGTTGAAGGTGCACAATTGTTAGACAACAAGTGTTGAAATTGCACAGCTGAAGCTTATTGTGATCAATCGTGGCAGAGAATACGAATTCAGGGCAGAGGAATGGTTTTGGTGTAAGCAGGCAAGAGGAAGCCCGCGTTGAAGGCGACCGCAAATAGCGGTCGAGTGGGGGAGGTCGTTGTCAGGGTGGTGGTGGCACTGAAGCTTCTTATAGGGGGGGTGTCACAAGGGTGGGGTGTGCAGAGTCGGGGCTTCGGAACAGGGAGGGGGGCATCGCGAGGGTGGAGGAGGGCGGTGCGAGGGTGGAGGAATGCGTCGCGGGGTTGGGAGGTGCGACAACGGGGCTTCGGGGCAGGAAGGGGGTCGCGAGGGTGGAGGGGGGTCGCGAGGGTGGGGGGGTCACATAACCTGTTTTGATACCATGTTACAATAAAATCTCATACCTCATAAGGAGGTAGGGTTCATTATTTATAGATGAAATAAAGGTGAGAACGTAAACACAAGTAAACCCATTCAAATGGTCCAACTTTGATCGCTGACTCTTATCATGAATGTCTAAATATTCTAACAACATGGGCTTAGCCCACTAATCCTAACATAAGATTTACCCAGTAGATCCATATGTAAGTATCCAATACTCTAATAAGACGCAATGAAAATATAGACTTTGATAGATCTAATTGGCGACGTTTGATCCATATAGTTGCCCCTATTTAAACAGACTTAAGACTTGTCTGATGTTTTTATATTTCAAGAGACTAATTCCTTAAAAATTTTGAGATGAAGATTTGAAAAATCTCCAAGCCTACTAAGCATGTTATGAAGAGTAAAAGAGATCATAAACTCCCTCTTAAAATCATGAACTCCTATGCATATCGTGTATGGAAAAATATTTTAGATATTGTTTGTAGAGACGAGAAGCTCATGTGGAAACTGCGACTTAACCAAATCTATATCAAGTGGGCTATCTATGTGAGCTTTAGGCATTCTATCTCAAAAATAGACAACCTAATTGAAGATAGGCCTTAAATTTTGATTTAAATATGTCAAATGAATCCTAGATATGGTATCGAGATCCATTTTACTTTGCATGTTAGATTTTTAAAATCTCAACATCTTTAACATGCTTCTTATCTTACTTGTGAGCCTCTGTGATAGGAATACATAGGTGTAAAATACTTCCACAAATTGAACAATTTTTTAGCAACCTAGTGTTTCTAGTTGTGAAGGTGGTGTAATGAAACATAAACATCAATGTAAGCTGCATAACGATGTCAAAATGACATATTTACTGCTCTACTCAAAGCCTACAACATCTCCCCATATATCATAGCTTCCATCACTAGTAAATCGGTCCTATATCAAAATCCATCATGACCATTTTGTAGGAAAATTATGCCACGCCTTAGTAGATACACAAAAGTAAAAAGAGAAAATACAAATAGCGTGAATTAATTATGCTAACATAAAGCTAAAATCAATCTATTGCAAAAGATTAAATCAAACCACCACAAGCCCAAATAAAACGCCACCAATATAAATACTTAAAAAGCTTATCATCTTATGGAAAGGGGGAGACCCTGCAACAATTTGAAGGACTGCTGACAATATTTCCATTGAAAAAGGATCAAAACCCAAATGAATCCAAGGAATACCATAAATAAGAAATAAAATGGCCCTAGTAACATCTTGGATGAATGAAAACCTTAGCAGATAAGACGAGAGGTGCAAGTAGGTTTGACATAAATTAGAGGTATGTTTTCTCTGAGGCATTGCCAGCAGTGCATAGATATAATTTTGAACCTAATGATGAACAAAAAATACTGGTTTGTTGGTTTGCTTCAATTTCTCCAATTTATGACCCCCTAACAGGGTTCAAATATCATGTTGAATCAAAAAAACAGAATAATAATTTTTAACTAAAGAAATAAAATGATATGAAAAAGCTAATATCATTTACCTATTTATGATTATTAAATTACACTGATTAGTAAATTATATTATTAAAATATATTACTACCAACACAAAGGCCAAAATGCAACCATTTAGATGCATCCCACGTCATTACCTGCATAGGCAGGATATTTACCATATAAAGGTGTAACAAGAAGGTTCCTCTTAACCAAATGAATTCAATACCTAAGCAATTTATCAACATTGAAGAGGGGAAAAACCTTCAAGACGCCTAAACATACAATTGAAGATTGGGCACTGAGAAAGAAACTCCAGTTAGCCCTAACTTTTAAGTGGTACAAAAGGGAAGGCAGGTTATCGCTTTGGCATAGAACTTTCAAGGGTTCCAAGTACACCAAACACTCATTTATAATATGCCTTCCATTAACGTGGATATTATTATCCAAAAAAAATTCTCAATTTGCCCATGTCCATGCAGAGCATCACATGATTGCTAATGCACTCATAAATTAGACAAAGATTTCCTAATTAAACCAGGTATTAATTATACCTGAAGGTGGCAACGGTTGTCGTTTGGTGCGGTAGGTAAACGTGGATAAAGTGTAATCAACAAGGCAGCAATAGAACTGTTGTTCGTTGAAAATGTCCTCATGCCCCCACCCAGAAACAAGAAACCGATTGCTAAGCTTACCTGGGCATAACAATCAGAAATCAAAGAGAGAGAGAGAGGGGGGGGGGGGAGAGAGAGAGAGAGAGCAAGAAAACGATGGACCTCGAGACATTAGAACAAGAAAAAAGCAAGAAAACGCCCATCAAGGATTATGACATCAGATAGTGTGTTACAAAAAACACCAAGTTGATTACAAATGAAAACAATCTACATGAAAAAATAAATAAATAAAGAAAACCTCACCGCCAACTGTATACCATAATTAGTATGCCCGTCAGCAGAACTTCGATTGCGAAGGAATCTTAATAATCGAAATGTTTGCAAATGCCCAGATCCTGCCATAACCTACTCAAAATATCATAAGTGGATTTCATGATCATTATTATCTGCATGGTATAACAGTTAGTACAATAAACATTATAAATTTATTTTCAAAATACACTAACCACAGACAGGGAAAGGACAATGAAGTGAAGGAAAATCTCTAATGTTCCCCTATCAGCATATCGAGACAATCCCCTTGGAAAGTTCTTTCCTTTTGTATTAGAAACAGGCTTGATCTGGTCAAAATGGGAGGAAATCAAAAGCTCTGCAGTGAGTGGTGGAAGTCAAGCACCATAAGAGTGAGTGCATACCTCATTCAGAAAGTAGACAGCATAATCATAAAGCAGTTCCTGTGCATTTGCATCTTTGGTTCCAGCAAATATTAACCCTAGTAACCATAATTTGCAACAATTTTCAACGTGTGAGTGTGTCTGCAATGCCAAAGCAGAGAAAAAAGCCACGTGCGTGTGTGAGTGTGTGTTACATATCAGCATAATACACATATATAATAGATCATGAAGGATACAATATAAAATTTCAAAGCCATAGAGAAGAATAAACATTCCCCAGAATGTTTTCCCTTCATACATTTAACTATCTACAAACACTCCACTACAAACAGGAGCGCTATCACCAGCAATCTCTGAAATTGCTGACCAACGCACCCTCCCTGTCACACTATGACTACCTCATTACTAACATGCAAAAATGTTAATGGTTTAAGTGGGTATGAAACAAACAGCACCAAGGTAGGTGGGAGGGTGGATGTGCGCATGTGAAGCTTAATTAACATGATACAAGCACAATGATCTATGGGAAACTCTATCTTTTGAAGAAAATGGCCATGAAAGAGAATACATTTTCCAAATAAAGTTCATATGCTAGAAAACCAGATATACTTGAAACCTATCTGAATGTACTTCAGAAAAATTTATGTCAAAAACACCCCTATAGTTGAAAACTATACAGGGTGGTGCCTTAAATTGCTGATGCTACAGAACTGCAAGAAATGAAAGGAAGAGGCAACAGCATGGATATGGGAAGAGAAGGGGTGAACAACAGAGAAGGGAAGGACAAGCAAAAAAGAGGGTGCTGTTGCGGCAGCATCGGGAGTCGCAACGACAGAAACGAGATACGGAAAGAAAATGCTGAAAAAAAGAAAACACATAGAACACACAAATTTACGTGGTTCGGGAATAATCCCTACGTCCACAGAGAGGCAGTACTTCACTATGAATCGGGAGTATAGATTACAGAAATTTCTCACACAAATCCTAGCCTGAAAAATGGGCTACAAAAGGAGGAAGACGATCCACTGTTCCGCACAGGAAGTCTGCATCGCTACAGTGAAAGACAATCACTTTAATCAAAAGTGCTACAGTGGTTGCCGGCTGAAAGTTCAAAAGACTACAGTAAAGTCGACTCCGAAATCCGCACTACTACAATGCCATGTCGGTGTCGGTCGGTCAACTCTGCAACAGTGGTCAGAGATGCTACAGTGCCGGAAAATTGGGTCGGGGGCCTTCGGTCCTCGGACCCCCGGAGTAGGGGCACATTGCCCCCTGCAACCCCCAACGAGTTCACCGCGGAGCTCGACCCGCGACAGTTGCGGGTCACAAGCATTTGCCACAACCGGATCGGGCTACACCAATCTAACAGGTGCCTTGTGAGAGATATATAGATTGATTGGCTGGGAAAAATCTGGTTCTTCATCAACTGAACATGGGTTAATTTATTTAGTAGAGCGCTAACAGATACATAAACACAGAGGTTTGATTGCATCGCGTGCACTAGGTAAGAAACTCAAGCAGACTTTCCACCATTACATAAGTTCAACATGAGGCAGACTATCCAAATAGTGGCCTTTAAAGATACTTCATTCAATTTGATCTAAAATTAAAAATAACCATAAAAACTTGATGAGTATGATGTTCCCAGACATGAAATTAATTCAAAGATACATGTTTTTCTTTCAACCATTTTAGATACATCTATTTTTATGCAACATAAGTGAGGCTGGATCTCATTATTTATTGAAAATATTAAAATACACAAGATCCCAGATAGGCAGAAGATACAAAATTCAAATAGGTGGGATAAAGGAATAAGATTAACCCAATCAAATAAGACGCACCAAGACACACCTATAGACCAAACACACAACTATTCTGATACTCCTTTCAAGTTGGAGCATATAAATCTATCAAGTCAGGTTTGTTAAATAAAAACTTTACCCGTGTCCCGAGAACCTCGATAAAAAACACGTCAAATAATTGCTTTATAGTTCATATATAGTCAAAAGTAAGATTCTAATTTTTAAAAAATTTCCCAACAAAGCTATAGTATATCTCAATATGCTTAATCCGCTCATGGAAAACCAAACTTAGGATTTTGAATGTTGTCTAATAGTTGCACCATATGCATGCAAGCGTCAGGCCGAGATGACCAATACCATGAAATAGAAGTTGTGCCCATAAATCTCAACAACCACATGTACTATGCCTCGGTACTCGAACAACGTATGGTAGAGGCTTGGATTTCTCCTTGTTCTCTACTTTATGATTTATGGGATGTTTAAAGAGTTGGGGATGTGTTTGGAGAAGGATGGTAGAAGAGGGTGGAGTTTTAGCCGAAATTTCAGTTGGAAGCACAAATCGCACCGTGATAGGGTGCATTGCGTTGTGATTTGATGGCCGATGGAGCTAGAGGAGAAGAGCGGGTTTGGTCTGGTTGGTTGCGTCGTAATTTTTGGAGTTGCGTTGTAAAATGTTGTGTTGCGTCGTGAAGCTTGCACAGTGAGAATTTGGTGTCCCTCAGGTTAATGTGGATTGTCCATTGCACTATGGCCTTTAAAATATGTCACTGATAAGTAGTGAACACTCTTTCCCTCATATTTTAACAAAGAACTTGGATAAAACATTTTTATCCTGGATAAACAGCATTTACACTTATCTTCTTCGCAGTTGTGTTATAAAGAGGTTACTTTGACACAAACTTTTTCCTGCTAAGGAATGATTCTTACGTTTCTATATCAGTTTAAGAAGTTGATTACATTAAGTTTTTCCTTCTCCAGAATTGATCTCAAAATCATGTTTTGTGATGATGATGTCATTTATGTACAACAAAAACTTTCATCAGACGAGTATCAAGTTTTACATTCATTTAATAAGAACTTTTATTAAATATATTCTCACTAAAATGATGACCCCTTTAAAAATTTATCATATCCATGAGTGGGTTTTTTAAAGAATTACACATTAATGCAGTATAAACACGTGAATTTGGTAAATGAAATAAGAATTCTAAAACCAAATCATTAGAAACATGCATACACAAAAAAATAAAACATGAGATGATAAAGATTGCATATGATGCAATAGTTATGAATTTAATATGTATATGATGTATATATTAAATTGGTGAGACTTTAAAAGAAAACCTTTTAAATACTAAGTGTAAAATTACTTCCAAAGCAAGACATGTAAAGACTTTGATCGTCCAACCGAGTAGTTTCACACTAAAGCAGGATGTCCATGGATTATCTTGTGCAGGGCATGGTGTGTGTTGTTAATCCTAAGGGTTGGGTAACCACATCCTATTGTGTGCTTTGGATGACACTTAGCTAGGAAACCCCAAGGGTTGGGATACTAGAGGAATATAGTTAAGCATTATCTATATAATGGATATTGACAATGAGTTGTTCACTCAACAATTCAAGAATCAAAACTGTTTTGATTGGCATGATTGTCTACCTAAATAACTAAATTAACGAGTTTCACACCAAAGTGGGGTCATTGTTTAGTAAAATATGAGTTTGGCTCATCAAATGGATATGATGTATGGGGTCATCGATTTTAGCAAGAATACATTCATTAAAAGTTCTTGATGAAAAGATAAAAAACATGATACACACCCATAGATTTGTATCTGTGTAGATTATGGCATACATCAAAATAATCATTTTGAGAACTTTAATAGGCGCGACCTATAGAACAGTTCAAAACTGCTATTTAGGGTTAAGAGGTGTTCTCAGCGAAAAGCATACATAGCATTTAAATATAAATGTTATAGAGATCAATACCACAAACTCTGACTCATGAGTATTAGATACTGGGTGTGCATCACACATTGGTACTAATAAACAGAGACTCAAAGATAGGGGAGAATTGATTAAGGGAGAAGTAGATCTTCAAGTCGGTAATGGAGAAAGAGTTGTTGCATTGGAACTCGGCACTTATGACTTCAGTCTTATAAGTGGATTACTCCTAGAATTAGAGAATTGTTATTATGCTCCCACAATAAACAAAAATTTGATATATGTATCTGGTTTGGACAATATGGGATTTTCATTCACTATTAAGAACAAAAGTTGCTCTATATATAACAATGAAATGTTTTATGACATTGGGAATATAGTAAACAGTTTATACATTATAGATATGGATAATCCTGTCTATAATATACAGAATAAGATCAGAGTTGATTCTAATCCCACCTGCCTTTGACATTGTTTCCTTAGACATATAAATATGCATCCAAAGACTCCATAGAGATGGATTCCTAGAACCAGTCAATTATGAATCGTTTGACACTTACAAATCTTGTTTATTAGGAAAGATGGTCAAAACAACTTTGAGTGGAAAAGGTGAAAGGGCTACTGGTTTGTTGGATCTCGTAAATAGTGATTTATGTGGAGCAATGGGCACACAAGTGAAAGTTTTAGGTAGTTCCTTACCTTTATCGATAACTTTAATCGATATGATTATGTGTTTCTAATGAGACACAAGTATTAGACTTTTGATAAGTTCAAAGAGTTTCAGAACAAAAATACAAAATAAACTGGACAAAGATATTAAGATTCTCCGATCAGATCAGGGTGGTGAATACTTGAGTCAATAATTCACTGAACAACCGAAAGATTGTGGAATTGTTCCACAACTCACCTCTCCTAGAACACTACATTAGAATGGTGTGTCTGAGAAAAGAAATCATAACTTGTTGGACATGGTTCACTCAATGATGAGTCAGTGTGACATTCCTATTTCATTCTACGATTATGCTCAAGAGACTGATGCATTCCTACTGAACCACATTCCATCTAAAACAGTCATAAAGACACCATATGAGATATGATATCGGAAACATCCTAGTTTGCCTTTTATGAGGATTTGGGGTTGCGAAAAACTCGTACGACGTTTGACTTCCAATAAGCTTTGCCCAAAGTCAGATAAATGCTTATTAGTTGTTTATCCTAAGGAAACTATGAGATATAATTTTTATAATCCAACTGAACACAAAGTATTTGTGGCTCGATAGTGTTTTCCTTGAGAAGGATCACATGAATCTAAGGTGTCAATGGGAGAAAAGTTGAACTTGAAGAAGTTCAAAACCAACAAACAAGAAGTGTTCATGAGATGGAAGTTGAGTCGGTTCCAAAAAAGAGTTGTGAAAGAACAACCGACACAAGTTACACAATAACCTTAAAGGTCTGGTAGGATACATTAGGAACTCGAGAGAGGTGGATTTCTAATTCATTTCTATGCAGCCCCCCTATTCTTCTTTTATTTCTAGCGGATTGGAATTTCAAATTCAAATCATGATTAAATTCCATCGACTTCTACTTCAAATCCAGCCATTGGATTAATTCCATGATGATCTCCATCATTGGAATTTGAATGGGTAGTTATTAGTTGTTTAAATAACTGTCAAACCATTAAAAGCAGGCCGCATAATCACCTCTATTCAAATTCTTCAGAAAACCAGAATCACGGTGCGACTTCTGTTTCGCGGCACGACGGGTCAGTTTCACTGTAACTTCTCTCAACGGTCAAATACGTCGGAGCGCAACCTAGTCTTTGCAGTGTAAGGCTTTCCTGGATAGAATAAATGAAATATGCCCAAAAAACATCGCGGCACGGCTTGCCTTCTCGCAATGCGAGAGCTTCAACTCCAGAAACACTTGAATCTGCCCAGACTCCCCTTTGCGACGTAACCTGTTCTGTCGCAGCATGTCCATATCCCCAAATCTGACAAAAGCAAACATCATACATTCCAAGTGAAACATCATACACATATCAAAGTATCTTACGCAAATCCATTTGCGGCACGACACATGTTGTCGCAGCATGTAGCACTCTTCCGAAGTTCCTGAAATACTCTTTCAAAGTAGTTTCACGGCGCGACCAGAAATGTCGCGGCGTGTAGCAACCTTATGAGGTTGCCCAACTATCTTTCCAAAGTTGTACTTTGCCATTTTTCGAACCTCACCTAGCTTCACGGTGTGACACATGTCATCGCGGTATGACACATGTCGTCGCGGCATGACACATGCCGTCGTGGCGCGACCTATATCATTTCCAAAATTTCTTAGAATGTTTCTCCACAGATCTTTCTCACACTTAAAGGCATTTCATGTGATTTCCAACTACTGCCAAAAAAAAATCAATTCCAACCAAACTTCAAATCCACAAAAAATCCAACCAAAAAAAATGTGGTTGTAACAATAATCAATCATATTGAGTACATGAGCAGAGACTGAAGTTCCTTAGATCATTTTACACCTAAACAATGCCTTTGAAACCTTGCACCTTTCATGCCTAACTTGTTCCTGATAGTCTTTTCAAGTTATCTATCATCTTGAACGCATTCATGTTATCACGTTGTTTTTGCAACCAAGACTCCATAAGCATTAGAGTAGATACATCATGCAGATCTTTCTTATGTTTTTGATAAGCATTAACCCGATTGTAGAACATCTACAGCAGTTGGCTGCTCAAGAAAGGGTTGCTCCGACACATAAAACTATTCTTCTTGTCTAAGAACTGGCCTTGAGTTTCTGTATCAGTCTAAGAAATTGCTTCCATTAAGCATCTCCATTTTTAAGATTGATCTCAAAGACAAGTTTGATGATGATCGTGTCCTTCTACCTACAACAAAGACTTTTATCAAATGAGTACCATGATTTATAATCATTTAATAAAGACTTTTATTAAATATACAACAATAATCAAGCCTTAAACCCAATTAAATGGGGTCGGCTGCATGGATCAAATGTCGCCAATTATCTCTATTGAAGACCATATTTACATTGAAATCATTTGAAACAAAATCATCTTGAATAATTTGTTTAAGGGTCCTTTCAGGCCTACTTTTACCTTTTTAATAAGAGAACTAGTCATTAAGTTTACCCTATTAACAGGTGCATCTCTAGGTCTTCTTGTAACGTGTCCAAACAATTTTAATCTAATCTCAGTCATCTTCTCGTCAATCAAAGTCACTTCAATTTTCTCTCAAATACATTCATTTTTAATCTTATCAATCTTAGTATGTCTGCATGTTCATCTTAACATTTTCATTTCTGGTACCCTTAGTTTTTGTTCAAGATGTCCCGTCAAAAGTCGACACCCACTACCATATAGAATAGTTGGTCTAATAACAGTCCTATAAAATTTACACTTTAATTTCAAAGAAATTTAACGATCACAAAGCACCCCGGAAGTCTTTTTTCCATTTTATGCTTTGAATCTTATAAAAGACATCTACATTAACATCTCTGTGTCTAGTCTTGTCTGATGTCATCTTTCTTTTATGGAACTCATGGTCCAAACTAGGCATGTCCAGTTTGAGCAGTATTAAACCCTGATTTTTATTATTCTGGGTATTTCCGAGTCCCACATCAGAATACTCCATTATGTATTCTTTTTTTCTCAATCTATAAAAGAAAGTATCTGCCTCACCTTGAGTTAAGGAGATTTCCTCTTCTACATGGTATTAAAGGAAAACTGTTTTTCCCCCACCCGTACGGAATTTTTTTTTCCGCCTCCCTGCGCTTTTCCTACGACGCCTCTCCCCAACGGCGCCCCTCCTTCCTGGGGCGTAGCTCTCCCCACAGCTGCCTCTCCTGCGGCTTCCCGGCGAAGCCCAGCACACCCTCCTCCCTGTCCGTCGCGGATCCCCGCCTCTGTCGCGGCTTCCTGGTGACGACCAGCCCCACCTCCTCCTCTGTGCGCTCCCACCGACACTCTCCCGCCTGCGGACCTCCGGCCCAGCCCTCGGCGACTCACGGCCCGATGTCCAGTCGCGACTCCCAACTCGCCTCCAACGGCTCCCGCCCTACCCGCCGCTCTTCCCGGCACCCGAACTTGTCAGCTCCCGCATCTCCAGGCAACCACCCCTCTCGTCCCGCTTCCGACGCGGCTCCCGGCCTTCGACCATGGCGCCCTTCCCCGGTCGAACCTCCCATCGCGGCCCTCTCCCAGTGGCGCTCTCGACTCGCAACGCCCAGCCCGGCCTCCCGCTTGCTGTTCCCGACGCCCTGCTCATCCCGACAGCATCTATCCATGCCGGCCTCCTCGTGCGCCCCCTGCGGCCTTCCCTGATGATCCACCTCCTGCGGCGATCCCGACTCCTGACGCCCTCGTCTAGGCGCAATCGGCCCGCCCTCCCGTCGCGACCACACCTTCTCGTCCAGACATTATCTGCATTTTAGGCAAAATGAGTCAATTCATGGAGCATCTGACCACCTCCCAATAGGATGTTGTCCTCCGCATCGTCAAATACATCAAAAGAGACTATGCTCGTGGTTTTCACTACTCCCACCATGCTCATCTGGATTGTAACGTCCCCGACCCGGAAGCCACTAAACCAGTGCTCGGAGTCGGGTGGTAACTTGACCTTAAGCGTGCCTCCCCGTACGTCAAAGGTTTCCGACTAGCAGCAGGGGTCCAAATAGTCAATTAGGGAGACTATACCCCCTTTTTATCAGAGTAAGGCACGACAAAAGATAAACAAAAAGCGGAATAATAACCAATAATACAAGAGCATGCATAAACAACAATTCCCAAAACAGGATACAACCAAATCCAACATTAAATACGCCATGTTTTGCTACAAGTGAGAAAGTTAACAAAACCCAAAATAAAGACAAACCGCAAAATCCCCAAATGGTCCTGACACCAAGTCCGGGTCCTCCACCCACACTCGTGCCAACCCAACTTTCTAGAAAGGGACTTTGCCCTTCTCCTGACCTGCAAACATGAAGTCCACTCGGGTACCCAACAGCGGCCCGAGCAGGGTGTGAGTACAACTCAATAGGCCACCGCCAACGGTGTCTACAAAATATCTGATATAAACAAATGTGCATGCAAAAGGGAAATGAATGATAAATGACAAAGAAAAGATTAAGTGCCCTTAGCCATTTTAGGTCCATTACCAACATTTATTTCCATTTCCATAACTTACCATTTCATTTCATTCCCCATTACTAACCATATCCAACACAATTATCATGGGTTCATCACACAACAAATTACACGGGCTCAAGTACACAATCACATACATGAGGAAAAACACACAGTTGTCTTATCTCACTAGGAACAACATCCTCATGCCAACCATATCCTCACCTCGAAGCCTCAGTCCGGGTGGATGCAACCGATAGGGAAACAGAGCATGAGTCCTATCCCTACCCCGTGCATTAGGGGTGGAGTTTAGACCCTCAGTCTCGACCCGTGGGCGTAGAACCTCAGTCAATACACCACACTACTAATCTATGTGCACATGCTATACATATATGTATCCATCAACCATTCATAGAACATCACAACCATTGCCCAAGGCAAACATAAACCATAACAATAACATGAGAGTTAACATCATGCCTTAACCTATTAACACATTTACCACAATTCACAACATTTAGCCATTTAGCCTAATTCCATTTTATTATGCTTTCTCACTAAGCATTCATTCATTGTGCCTGTCTCACTAGGCTTTGTTCATTATGCCTAACTAACTAGGCTTTGTTACCATACCCATAACCCATTCCATTATGGTCTTTAATCGTTTCCACATATTAACCCAATATCCCTAAGGTCATTATCAAGCCTAGGTGCATCACCTAGCTTCTAACCAAATACAATTAGTCACATCAACATGTTTATCAAGGGCTCTACATAACTACACAACAATCTCACTTGTTCTTCACAAAAACCCTAGGTCCGAAATAGCCGGCACACCCCATGGGTGGCCCTAGATTAGTCACATCACCCTCGATGTATCCCATGGGGATCGTGAGGGTCTCCATTTACCTTTTAAATAACCGTTTTACCTAAACAAGCCAAGGGTGATCAAAACATATCAAGAGACACCCAAGAACAAAACCACACATGCACAAATCCACAAATAAACCATGAGATATAACTTGTAGACCACCTACGTCGATTCCGCGGTTGAACACACTCTTAAGCCCTTAGATTCTACTTCAACCAACCTTTGAAGCTTCAACCTAAATCTCACCCAAAGTGTAGGGTTTTAGAGCTTCAGAAAGAGGGGAGAAGAAGATACAAACCTTACACTCAAAAGAGAAGCAAGGATGAGACTAGCTTTACCCAGAGCTTCGATCCGTAACCAACGGCACTAGAAACGCCTTAGAAACGAGAGAGATTGATCTCTTGGAACCCTTGGGAGGTTTGGTTTGTTCCTAGGGTGAAGAGAGGTGAAATGGGAGGAAATCCCGAGTTGGGGTTAAAAATCCCGAAGTGGCAAAAATTGTAATTTTTAAAAGATTTCTGGGCCACAAGGTTTACCCGCACGGTTTGCCAAACCGTGCGCAAACCGTGCGGAAACCATTGTCCAAAAACACACATCCAGCACGGTTTCCTGGGTTGTCCGCACGGTTCGCACTAACCGTGTGCAGACCGTGCGGCCTACCCAGAAAACCCCCTTTTCTCCACTTTTCGTGTCTCGAACCCTCGGAACACCCCCGAGCCTCCTATAGGACTTGGGTAATCACTTAACTAACCAAAACAAAGGATTCAAACCAAAACTTAAACGAGAACATACCTTTCCAAGATCCGGGATCTTACATGAATATTGAGGTCTTTTGTGATGCTGACTATACCGGTTGCCTTGCTAGCCGGAAATCTACTTCTGGATTTCCCGTGTTTTTGACAAGCAACCTCATCTCTTGACGCAGCAAGAAACAAATTGTCGTCTCTCAATCCAGTGCGGAGTCTGAAAACCGTGTCATTGTCACCGTCGCTACGGAGATCATTTGGCTTCGACATCTCTTCCAGAAGCTTGGCTTCCTTCCGCAGAAATCTGCTGATATCTGGTGTGACAATCAGGCAGCCGCTAAGATTGCTTCGAATCCCGTCTTCTATTAACGCACGAAGCATATCGAGGTGGACTGCCACTTTCTTCGCCACCACCTGGAGCACAATCATGTCAACTTTAGCCACATCCCGATGGCTGACCAATTTAGCGACATATTCACCAAAGGCCTCCCAGGGACTCGCCTGGCCTTGCTTAGTTCCAAGCTAGGCATCCACAACACCTGTGACCCAGCTTGAGAGGGAGTGTGTTTGGTCTTGTCTGATGTCATCTTTCTTTTGTGGGACTCGTGGTCCAAGTTGTGCATGTCCAGCTTGAGGGGGAGTGTTAAAACCCTATTTTTTATTATTCTTGGTATTTCCAAGTCCCACATCAGAATACTTCATAATGTATTCCGTTTTTCTCAATCTATAAAAGAAGGCATCCGCCTCACCTTGAGGTAAGAAGATTTCCTCTTCTACAATCTCCAAAGACTTATTAAATATGTTCCCACTAAAATGATAACCCCTTTTCTATTACATCATATCGATCAGTGACCCAAGATTCATATTTCATCATGACTTAACCCAGATAAACTCACAACTCATGTCATGACTATATCTGATAAACAATCATATCATAAAAGACTCTTAGATAATTGAGTGAACAACTCTTTATCCTAATCCATCATATGGATCATTTCGACCCTATTCCTCCGAACACCTGATAGTTAGGGTTACCCAGCTAAAGCTAACATCAGATGTAAGCATCTAACGGTTGAGGTCACCTATATTTTGTTTGTCATATACAAGATAAATCATGGGCATCTAATGATTAGAGTCACCCATACTAAACGATCAAATTCTTGATAAGTGTTTGTTTTGAAAGGAATTTAACACTTAAAATTTAAAGGGGTTATTTTATACCTCATCATCTTATCCCATGTATTCCCTTCATGTATACGTATTTCTAACGACTTAGTTTTATATTTTATACCTTCAACCAAATTAGTTAGTTTCAACCAAATTAGTGTATAATATTTTATAAAAAAACTAATGGTTTCTGTTACTTATCCAAAAATAAAAGCTAGATATATCTACACAAATCCAAATGCATCTCATGCATAAGGTGCATAAAACTCTTTCATATAAATGTTTAGAGACATATGAAACCAATATCTCTGCAAGAGCAAGTATGATGTGATAGGTGTCTCTTCAAAACAAAAGCTAAGCTCTCAAACTTGAGATATAGTTTATAAGCAATTTATACAGTTTAAACTAAAGCATACATTCATTCATAATATAAACACTTCATATTCTTGAAAAAGAAATAAGTAAGAAATAAAAAAATAAATGAACAATTCAAATATTTAGACATGAGATATAAATTTATGAAAGTTTAATAAATAACACAATTATAACCAATTTATCATTTAGATATGTTTTATGGACATTTCAAAACATATAAATATGAAAAAATCATATCTATTCACAAATATAAACAATTCATATTTCATCATTTACATGGCATATATATGAACACTTAAATATTAAAATATATGATTCATTAAGAAATAAAAAAAACTTTATAAACCTTTATATATGAACTCATCATATCAATAATATAAATAATTTATATTATTTTAATATCATATATAATATATTTATTTAAATCTTTAATCAAATCCACAAAAACCTTTATGCCTTGGTTTAAATAAATTTTCAAAATCAGGCATTTAACATAAACAATTCATATTTCATTTATGAACATTTCATAAAACAATATAAATTTTTTATATTTAACCTTATTTTCCAATTTACACACATTTTATAAATTAATAAATCATGTAAATTCAAGACTTTAAACATATATATCATCCACTAAAACAATTTTGAAACGATCTAAAGCCGCCTTCCAGCCGACGGTGAAAGGTTTTTGAGGATTTAAGAAAAACAATTTTTCCTTCATAAATCATGGATGTATGAGATTAGACTTTCTCAATGGCCTATGTTTTGCATGGTGCATTCAATTTATTGTTTATCAGTAAGCTTGCTCATGATTTATAGTGTCAAATGAACAAGTCGTTTTTCATCGGTGAGTGTCAGGTTCACTATGGGATATGCCCTACGCTGAAGGGAAGTGAATCGATGTTAGTGACTCTTGATCAATTAAAACTATTATCCTTCATTTTACCACTGCATTTCTTTAGTGAATAAATCTCTCTCATTCAATCCACACCTTCAGTTTGCATGCATGTATATAAAGCAGGAAAGTAAAGCAACAAAAGACACCAGAGTTTGATAACGTGGTTCGCCTCCAAAATGGATGACTATATCCTTGGTGTGCGGTGGTTGTTATCTCACTCGCACACAGCTTCTGTCTTATTATCAAGAAAAGTTCAGGCAAGGGTATATCCTTATACCCATATTTTTGGCACCAACCAGGTACAATTGTAAGCACCAACTTGTAGGTTAGATTCGCGAAGGACCCCGAAACACCCTGAGAGAGGAGAGATGAATCAGGGTGTCAACTTTTTCTTTTAAACTGATGGATCTTGTTCTCACGTTAGTAGGAACCTGTTGAACCTGTCTGATGAGAAAATGCAGAAAACAATCAAATGCAAAGCAAAGAGACAACAATTTTACTTGGTTCACCACTAAGGGTTGCGTCCAAATATCACTTTCTTTGACGCGTTGCCTTTACAAGTTGTGGAATACAAAATTTTAGCACAATCACACTATGTCAGACGCACTGCCTTTACAAGATTTTAGGGATAGCACACTGCGTCCCTCAGATCACTTCCGTTGACTCCCTCTTGCTCACTGCGTTGGGAAGAATCTGAACTTAGCTTATCGACTTGAAAGTCGCTTCAATGGATTGGCAAAAAATCATGCATCTTCAACTGCAGATAGATGCTCTATTGAAGTCTCGTTATCAACCGTATGTGTAATTCACTTTTTCTCACACTATTAGTTCACGAACTGTTCCTCCGCGTACTGGGTTGTTCCTCCGCGTACTGCTCTCCTTCTTCCGCGTACTGGGCTCCTTCCTCCGTGTACTAGGCCGCACTGCGTACAACTTGTGCTTCCTCCGTGAACTGCTCCTGCTTCGAAACGTACTACGCTACTTCCACTGCGTACTACCTTGCTCCGCGTACTGTGAGGCTTCCTCCGCGTACTTCCACTGCAATCTGCGACCGCGTACTGCCTTCGCAAACCACGTCCGCATACTGCTTCTTTTCTGCAGACCAACTCTTCCTTCGCGAACTGTCTTCCATGAACTAGCCTTCTTCCTCTGCGTACTGTCTTCCATGAACTGTTCTGTATTTTACCAAATTCCTTTCAGATATAATTAAGTCGTGGGGTTTTCTTCCCACGAACTACTTCTAAAATTCGCCGAATTCCTCTCAGATTTTTAATCTCAAAACCCCCTACTTAATGAAGGGATTAGTTTGTTGCGGAATCGCCGGGAGACACAACGACAGAAACGAGAAAAACGAAAGAAAGAAAACAAAAGACACAACGATTTACGTGGTTCGGGAATAATCCCTACGTCCACGGGAGAGGCAGAATATTTCACTATTCGGGAGCACAAATTACAGAGGGTTTTTTTCAGTAGAAACCCTAGCCCGAAAAAGGGCTATAAAACAATGGAGAAGACGATCATTGTTCGAAAAAGTGGTCCGCGTCGCTACAGTGAACGGCGGCTGGCTTTGTCAAAAGCGCTACAGTAAAGTTGACCCCTCGGTCAGCTCCGCTACAGTGTCTGTCGGTCAGTTGCGGGCCACAAGCAGTCGGCCCAACCGGATCGGGCAACACCAATCCTACATAGTTCTCCTTATATAGGCAAATAGATCCGCATAATCCGTTAAACCGAGATTTACCAAATCTTCGACACGAAACTGCCTTTACCACGTACTGTGCATCTCCCGCGAACCATATTCCCTATGCGGTCTGCGTACCGCCATTCTCCCTATGCGGTTCGCGTACCGCACAAACGACACGCCATCCTCATCTTCACAAATCACTGCCTCGTCTTCACAAACGACACGCCATCCTGCGAACCGTCATGCCTTCCGCGTACTGCGAGCCTTCCCGCAAACTGCAAGTCTTCACCGTGAACCTCCTTCGCTCCGCAAACCGTTCCTCCTACGCGGTTCACGTACCATTTTCCGTTCCTCGAACCGTTCCCAAAACGTGGTTCGTGGTTCGCCATTCCGCGTATCATATTTCATGATCTGCGAACTGTTTTTGGAAATCTCATTCTACTTACTGTCTTTGCCAAAAACCTTTCTTTGCCAACACTAGAAAACTGCGGCACCTTAAACACCTGTTTCGATTTGTACTGTAAGATCATTTGACTTGCAAACCCCTTGATCATCCCGAAGTGGATTAAAAACAAACACAAACCATACTTCATTTCCAGCAAAGAACAGTCTTGGTTCCGGGCACCCACCGGACCTTTCTTTCCTCAATAGAGGATATCGGCCTACACCTCTTGAATAATTATCAATAATGAATAACACAAGTCTCTCATGGACTTGACTGGATCTGATCTTCCTCAAACAGCATCAATCTTGAGAGTTGTCTTGATCTTCTTCAGAACTTTCAATTTAAAAATATTGTAAGCTTGGATCATTCACGGCCTTCTTCGACCTATAAGACAATCTAGTAGAAATAATCCGTTATCATTCTCTTCTTATTCTTCTTCATCACACAAGAGTAGTATCATCTATAGTACCACCGGACCTCTCATCTTTCAACACAAGAATCTTCAAGTTAGCAAAATTGTTGATTCTTTCTGACTCGGAATTTGCAGGATTATCATAGGTCGTAATCTCTGATATTTTCTTCTCATTTTTGTTCACCAAACTGTGTGAATATTATTTCTCATTCCTTCGGCTTCTTTTCAGTCTTCAAAACCTCATGCAAAAAAGTCATTGGTAATGCTTCTGGAGACTCGGTCTTCTTTCTTTAAATCCTCCCGAAGACTTACAATTAAATTCCACATGATAATTAGAATTATTGTAGCTTTCTCTTTCATCAGCAACTTCATAATTCAGGTCGCATTAGCATGCAGCATCGCAGTCGCGTCGCGGCAACATGTGTAGCAGAGCAAATCTCTCACACAACTTCTTCCTTCATCGGGCACTGCAGCGTGGCATGCTTCTCGTGGCACAACAACATCACAAAACATCTTGCTTGAAACACTCACTAACATGACGTGGTAGTAAACATCTTCCTGTTTTACTTTGACCACAATCTCCACCACGCTCAGTGAAACAACTGGCATACCGTTTCAGTACCTCCACGTCCTCCGCGATTCTCAATCTTGAAAGCACAACATTGCATCGTCTGAATTAAATTTCTCCTTTCAAAAGTTTATCTCCTATTGCCCATAGTCAATCTCATGGTGAACTCACAATTTTGCAAATTGTTGCTTCATACGTATTAAGTAGTGCATCATACGTATCCACAGGATAGGTTTCAGACATCTTATGCTTTCATACATACGATGGAAAGCTATGCCGCATTGTCAATAAACGCTTCAACTTGCTTCATACGTATCCACCAAATGCTTCTTACGTAAGATGCAAACTATACTGCATTCTAAACTTCTTACAGAACGTCATACATATCATCTGAACTTCTTACATATAATGGCATCCTTTACCCATTTTCAGTGAAAATTCCTCAACAAAAATCTTACGCATGGGCTGGCAACATCGCACGTATCAACAACAAATTACGTACTCCTGTGCCCTCAAGCCTTTGTTGCATTTTCATCTGACACCTTCGACCATAACTTCCACAATGCCTAAGTTGAGCTTCCCCATTTCACACAGATAGATTCTTAGTGCGAAACGCCGAGCTCCACGGTGTGGTGCAAAATTTCTAGCCGTTTTGCTACTATCACGATTGTGGTTCCCTAATCCAAGGCATGGCTGCCTTCATCTTCCAAAAAAACCTTTCAGGTTACATTTACAATGAACAGTGTCAGCATGGCGTGCGTCCCACATCGGACTTCCACTCTGATGCCCACTTCTTCATTACCAAGGCACGGTGTAAGGCGGAGTTGAATTCCAGTGGTACTGCCCCATGCCACGGCCACTGGTTCTCCGCTGCTAGCACCACCCCACGCAGGCTCTCTGCTCCCGCATGCCAATGCCGACCTGCGCTAGCTCTCTGCTCCTCTTTCGCCGCCTAGGCTGGCTACGGTTGACCCCAGCCACTGCCTCGCAGCAACAGAACCTGGTGCCTGCGGCGCTTAAGGCTGACACCTTTTTTTTTTTTTAATGCCTTTGTCATATTTATTTCCCATAGTCAAAATTTTATAATCATCCAAAACAACATTTTTCATTCTCATAAACACGTCAATTAGTTCTCACAACTGACTTCCACAATTTCTTCGCAGAGATAATATATTCAGCATGCTCTACACTCCATGGAACTCCGTTCATTAAATCTGCTTAAACTGCTTCTCTGTATAGAATATCAAGCAGCACCATCTTCAAACTAGCTTTGCCAAGTAAATATATCTCCAAGCATATCCAATAGCAGCAATTGCTTCAACTTATAAAATTTGCTCCAACAGATTCTGCACATGAACTCCAAGCAGCTTCCTCATCCTTTACCATATGAATAATGGCACCAACTTACATCCAAGTTTCAAAGGTGTATCTCCAATCCTCGTGTACTCAACACAGAGTGACGCCTCGCTTGGGAGCTCTTCATCCTGTCAACAAGCTTGGGAACTCCATACATCTTCCAAGTTGTTCTTCTCCAATACATATTGACATCATGCACATATACCTCCATGATCATTGATACTTATTGACAACAAATAAAACACAACACAAAGTGAGTTCAACGGTGAGAATATATCATAACGTTGTAAATCATGAGCAAACATACCGATAAACAACAAATTGAATGGACTATGCAAAACAAAGGTCATTGAAGAAAGTGTAATCATAGGCAAGACAACTAGTTATAGGATGGAATCGCCTGGAGTTGGGCGATTGAAAGGGAGCTTGCAAGGGTTGGAGCCTACACAGGAGAGAAGAAAGGAGAGATTAAATTTTTTTCATGCTCTAATATCGTGTAAAAAGAATAAGCCAAAAAATTGTGCCCGGAAGTGAGGTATGCTCTGTTTATAAAAGAAATAAAGATATACAGGATTCCAGATAAGTGGGAGATACAAAATTCAAACATGCAGGATAATGGAATAAGATTGACACGATCAAGTAGAACGCACTAAGACACACACAGGCAAGAGACGTAACTATTGACAAGAATGTAGGGCTGTCTGTATGGGACCATTATTGGGATTAGTTACTGCCAAGGGGCAGTTTTGTATTTCACTGTAAGAGGACAGTTTGCTAGCAGTAATGGTTGGGGTCATTAAATAAGGGAGGCATGTTGAGGGGGGTGACATGGTTTTCCTTGAGTAGGCTTCGGCTTTGCGCTGTCAAGGAGGCCTCGGCCTCGGCTCTAGGTGTGCCAGCCTTGGGGAGTCCTATTTCTTTCCTTCTTTTATTTCTTCTTCTTCTTCTGGTAATCTTCTGGTTCTCCTGTTGCAATACTCGTATACCGAAAATGAAATTCTCTCTTTCATCAATTTAGCACCAACGATTCTTATCAATTGGCAGTGTCATTGAGAGGAAAAAAATCCCAGAACGGGGATCGTTGGTGAAAATCTGTCCATAATGATGATGCAAACATTAGCGGTCGAGATTGAAGCTTCTGCTAGGGTTCATGAGGCGGCATCAGACGCTGATCAATGTGTCGCAGGAACGAACAAGCGCTATAGCCATGGCCGGATTTTCTGTTCAGCCGTCAACACCTGGATTTTCAAGTTCTGTTCCTGAGGTGATCAGTTCAAAGCAGTGCGAGATAAAAGCGAAAAATGACGCTGACTCGCCAAAACTTCAAAGCCTACAAGGAGTACACAAATGGAAGGAAGAGACAAGAACAGTTTCGAAGCGGCGAAACAGGTATGCTCCTAGTTTGAGTTTTGTTGAGTATAATGGAGGAAAAGTTTCCAAATGTTGTTCGGCCCGCAGAGTTTGAGCAGAAGCAGACTTTGCTTGCAGATATGCGTGCGTTGACTGACCCCGTTCATCGCTTCCTTTGAAATCCATGTCTGTGGAGGAATCGAATGCGAGAGAACAGTTAAAATGAACTGGAGTGGCATGGAAAATGATCCAAGCGACAGAAGGTGCTACTGATGACTCATGTCATAGAGGCGCAACAAGCTTCCAGTCCTGTTCAACCACAGTGTGAGTTGTGACGGACTGTGCAAGAACTACCGGGAGTTCTTGCTAATTTTCCTGCTCAAAATTCTGCTCCTGGAATTCCAAAACTCATGCAAGACATGACCAATCTGAAGCAACAAATGAAGGCAAATGTAGCAATCTCCCTACAACCGCCTGTTGAGGGGCCAGCGACGCCAGCGGACGACAGCGAAGGAAGCTTGCATACTCAGAGGCACACATTGCAGAAAAAGGGAAAAGAGCGGGAGAACACCAGTCCGAAACATCCAAACATGGATTCCCCCTTGTGTGAGGTTGATTCTTCGAAACCACTGTCTCTGGTGGTAATGAGTCGGCGTCGAGGCAAACAAAACGAGGCGTGGGCAGGGAGTGATGCCTGCAGTGCTGGTAGAGGAAGTACAGAAGACCAAAGCCTGCAACCAAAGCTTGCTCGAGCGTTGCCTCTGGATGGAGCAACAATGGACAAAGGCGACAGCAGGGGCGCTAATGCAGTCGGGTTATTAAGGTTGTACGACTTACAAGCAGAGTTGGGGCAGAACACACACAGCAGTAAAGTTTTTTGGAACATGGCAGCGATTCCTCTCAGATCTGGCCCAAAATCGAGGAAACCATTGATGTTCGGGAAGCTGCTCACTTCATTTCAGGTTGGTTCAAACGGGAATGAATCGACCCCAAGGAAGAATGGGCTTATTGTTGCTAAATCTGGAGCTGGTACTAATACTTCTCCAGCCTTACAAGGGGGAGGATAGGGAAATTTGGTAAATGAAGCTGCAGCATTAGCTGCTTTGGTGACCATTTTTCCTAGAATACCTCAATTAATTCTTGAACTGAAAATTCTATTTTTTGATTTTCAAGATACCCACTTTATAGTTGAGCGGTAACCAAAAACACCACGCGGGAACTCGATTAATTCAGGTCACTATTGGGATCTTTTGGCTTCGTCCTCTCCTTCATGAGATTGTTTTCCCACCACAGATGTCTGCTCATATTTGATGTGATAATCAGACAGTCGTGAAGATTGGTTCCAATTCAATCTTCCATTAACGCACGAAGCATATCGAGGTGGACCGTCACTTTCTTCGTCATCACCTCGAGCAACACCATGTCAGTTCCAACCACATACCGACGGCAGATCAGTTTGCCGACATTTTCACCAAAGGCCTCCCAGGAGGTCGACTAGACTCTCTCTCAGTACCAAGCTGGGCATCCACGGCGACCCAGCTTTAGGAGAAGTGTGTATGGTCTGTTTGGTGTCTTTTTTCTTTTTTGTGTGACTCTTGTTCCAAACTATCATGTACTAGCTTGAGGGGGAGCGTTGAACCTAGTTAATTTTATTTTCGGGTAAAGGGTATATCCGAGTCCCACATCGGAATATTCCAACTTGTAATTTTTTTCTTTATCTATAAAAGAATCTCTCCACCTGTCATTGAGGTAGGGACTTGTACAGATCTACAGCTTCTATACCAAAGGAGGAGCTTGAAGATCTAGTGTTTGATATCCTCCCCCTTTGGACTTCCTTATTTAATGGAAATTCAAAACATCAACTCAGTGTGTCTGATGATATTATATCTAGAGTTAGTGTGTGGTCTGCAGCAATTGTGGCTCTCAAATCATTTGTTAGATGCTTGATTTCTCCTGACAGTTAAAACAACGGGATTTTGTTACAGCCGGTTGTGGAGTAACCTAGTAGGGATTTATCTAATTTTTCATTGAGAGCTGCAAGAGAACTTGCTGATGTGAAGCTTGGGATGGAAATATTTGTCATCAGAAAGAAAATGGCTTATCAGTCATTTTCTGATCCCGTGTCCTATAAAAGTGACCATCTACAGTTTATTCAAATCTGCACAAGCCCCTTTAGATCCACCTGGATTGGCAGCAAGCCTGTGTTTGAGATTACTCTTAGATAAGAGAGATGCATGGCTAAGCCCCTGGATTCTTGGAAAGGATTGGTTTGAAGATGTACTACGTGCCTTTGAAGGTAGAAAAGATGGTCTTATGCCTTGCATATGGAATGGCGATCCTGCTATTTTTTCCAGCCAGAGTCAAAAAGCAAAATGTTGATGAACCAAATGCTACTCTGTTTTCGAATCATGTTTGCGCCACAAGATAGCAGTGGACTGTTTTTACTTCTGGGTATGATGGAGCAATGCCTAAAATCTGGGAAAAAATAACATTGGTACAGGTCCTGTGTAACCAGCACAAAGTGTGGGGTTACTAGCTGGATTGAAGGCTTTGCTTGCTTTACGCCCCCAGTCATTAGCAATGGATGTACTAAATCTGCCTCGGGTTATTTTTCTGGGTAAGCTTCCGGATGTTGACATGTGTGCTTCACAACGTAGAGCATCGAAAGAGGGACTTGGTCTCTTAGTTCGCCTTGGAAATGATATCTTTACAGCCCAAATGAGCAGATTGCTTCTTGGTGAGTTAATTGGGGCAACAAATAGAGCCTATACTAGATCAATTGTTTTTTCACTTGGCTGCATTCACTGCAGTGCAGGAAGAGTGGCATTATCGAGTTTAGTACCTTTAACTGAGAGCTCTGTTTGCTCTTTGGCAAAAACTCAGCAGTTAGTTTAATGATCGTCTTTACATAGACTTCTTTTGAAAATTGAAGCTGCAATCCTAACATCCATATCTCACCTTCAGGCTACGCTATGGATATTCTTCTATCAGAGAAAAATGGACAGCTTGACCTTCTCCGGGGCATGGGCCACCTTGTAAATGTTTGTGTTGCTGTCTTTGGTCCTCATCTTGCCCCAGGACGCATTTTCTCTTCTCGCTGCAGGTCTGTTGACGCAAAGATAAGCTCCCAGCATTACGCTAAGAGTAGAGAGCCCACGCTGGGGAAATCCGCACTGGCTTCAATGGGAAGGACAGGACTGCAAGAACATCTATCAGAACTCAGCCTCACCTTGAGGACAAGGTGGTTTTTCAAGGAGGCAATAATAGGAATGTAGGACTGTCTGTGTGGGGCTGTTATTGGAATTAGTTACTGCCAGGGGGCAGTTATGTATATCACTGTAGGAGGACTGTTTGCTGGCAGTAGTGGTTGGGGTCATTAAATACGGGAGAGGGGTGTTGAGGGGGATGTCTTGGTTTTTCTTGAGTAGGCTTCAGCTTTGCGCTGTCGAGGAGGCCTTGGCCTTGGCTCTGGGTGCACCAGCCCTAGGGAGTCCTAGTTCTTTCTTTCCTCTTCTTCAATTTCTTCTTCATCTTCTTGTAATCTTCTGGTTCTCTTGCTGTAATACTCGTAAACTGATAATAGAATTCTCTCTTTCATCAATTTAGCACCAACTATTCTTATCAACTGTTCTATCAAAAAGTGTAGCACCCGAATTGAATTCTAAAGAAATTTATCACACAACTTCTCTACAAAAAATTAGATAATGATATCAAACACAAAACTCATACGATAATGAATAAGAGTAAAAAAAATTGATACCAAAGAAACATCATAGGGTATACAATTACCAATAGATATGCATGCTCCAACAACTATATTGATATATGCCTGAAAAAAAGCTTCTGCATGCATTTCATCAACATCATCTGGACTCTCAGACAAGCTTTTGACACCATCTTTAATGATTTCAGGAACCTGAGACCAAACCCAATCTTCTGATGCATGAACCCTAACAATAAAGACATAAATTGAGTTGAAAGATGCAGAAAGAGATAGATTATTTGTACAAGCTTATCATGAATGAATGACATTACCTATGCCACAGGATCAAATTTCGAGCAATGACACGAAGCATTATGAAATCTGGCCTCACATATTGCAATTCAAAGTGTGTACTAGGAATGGGAAGCCTAGACACTATCACTTCTGAATCAGTCTGTAGTTCAGTAGACAGAAAATTCATGAAAATGCATAACAATGACAGGGCTTCAGCATCTAGAAATTAATGTAATGTGTAGGCTGAAGATTTATAATTTATTCATGTTATCCCCCACTGAAAATGTTACCTTCAAAAACAATAGTGCTAAAGCAATTAGGGCTCCAGGAGCAGTAACATCAACATTGACTGGGTTTGTGTCCATAATCTGGGAAGCCAATATCAACAAAAAATGGAGAAGTAAAAAAATTGGATGACATATGTACAGACATTTTTTTCGTATCAAATCAAATATTTAGGAACGAAGGTTGAGGTAAAGAGTATATTTGAAATATCACCTGCCCAGCACCACAATGGAGTTCATCCACTGGTAGAGAATGCAGTGAATTTTCCTGGTGAACAATAAAAGAAGCATTTCACTGAATATGACAGAAAATTTAATCACTGAAATGCTTTGGCATCTGACCTGAAAAATCAGCACACAGAGAAAAGAGAAATGGAAAAATATTACTGCCCTATAGCATCATACACTGTGGAGTTCTTTGCTTCCAACATATTGCAACAACCGATTGACCAATGTGCCCATAAAACCAACTGCAACTTCTCCACGACCTTCAATGAAGAGTGCAGTGTTAGCACACAATTAGAAATATGCTAGAAATCAACAGTTAGCTGTGAATCAAAATGTTCTCAAATTTTCATAGTTAAAACAACTGTACCCAGCCCAACAAGTCCAAGTGAAAACCCAGCAGAAACAGCATAACCCTCCTTTTCAAGTACATTGTCGCCTCCGCTTCTACGACCAATTTCATCCTGTTGAAGAATCATAAAAATATAATTGACAAAGTTAGCAAAGCTGCAATTGCACAAGATATGGGACATAAAAGAATAGATGAAAATAATCACAGCAAGGCTGCATAAATTTGCAATATTATAAATATAATACAAAAATTGCGGAACAGGTGAAGACTACTGACAAATAATTTTACAACGATTATGGACCAACATTCCAGCAACAAGTACAAGCCAAGCCTTGATTGCAGAGAATTAGAACTGAAGGAACGGGACCAAAACAAGAAATTGCACTGAACTGTTGAGAGCTTCCCTACACAGTTCGCTTGTAACAAAAATTTACATCAGGATTTGGATGAGCCAAAAGATATACATTAAAAGAGAACAAAGAATAAAATAACACAAGAGGTCCTTGAAATACAGAGGAAAAGAAGAATGCCAAAACAAAAGGAAAAAAACAGAGAAAAATAAGTCAATTCTTAAATTCAAAAAACAGCAGTTGCACAATCAATATGAAGGTCAACAAAAGACATTTGGGGGGACGCCAACGGCAGATACCGTGTGGCCTGGGGCAGCATGCATGGGGGCGGGCATGGTGCCAGCATGCAGGACGAACGCGCAATCTTCGAACAAGGGTGCAAAAGGAGCGCATGGCATGTGTGGTCGAGGGCGTCGGGTGCTCAGGCTTCGGCAAGCGTCGGGAGCGGTAAGCGTGTCGGGCGTCAGGTGCACCGGTCGCCGGTGTTGCAGCGATCTGGAGGTCTGGAGGGAGGGTATTCCGTCTCAAAGAGTCCCATACCGGCGAAGGAGTGCACAGGCAGGTGGGTGACACGAGAGGCGCGCGTAGTGGTAGACGGTCGACGCATACCGGGGGGGGGGGGGGGGGCTTATGAGCGGGTAGGGCTACACACCCGGGTTTGATATCATGTTGCGGTAAAATACCATACCTCATAAAGAGGTAAGGTTCTTTATTTACATAAGAAATAAAGATGATAACATAAATACAAGTCAACCAATTTAGACGGTCAAACTTTGACTGTTGACTCACGCGCGGTGGAAGACGATCAATGCAAGCGGGTAGGGTTACACACCTGGGTCTGATACCATGTTGCAGTAAAATCTCATACCTCATAAAGAGGCAAGGCTTTTTATTTGTAAATGAAATAAAGATGAGAACATAAATACAGGTCAACCCATTTAGACGGTCAAACTTTGATTGTTGACTCTTACATAAATATCTAAATAATGTAACAATAACCATTTCATAATTTATAACAATTATCAATAATAAATCACCTGTAAACCCTCAATACGTAAGTCAAAATATTCTTCATATCAAAATGCATAGCCAAACAAACATAAATACAAACACAAACATATAAAGATGAGGAGAGAGTGTGTGCATGAGAGAGAGTAAAACAATGAAACTCCCAGTTATGAAGAATAAATTATAAGATTTCCTTACATGCTGGGGCAAACATAGCAAATAACCCCGGTGTTTTCTACAAATAATGTGTACCGAATCTGTACACAATGATTATTAATGTTTCATCCCAATGCTAATTGGAAATAAATTATATAGTTTAACAAGATATTTAAAGTATTAAATATTTAATTTCAGGTTGATAAAAAATTCTCAAACAGTCGTCGCACGAAGAAGAATGATATAAGCTCTTTATGTGCATAACATAAACATATCACGAGCTAAACACAACATGTGTCCATTTTGGACCAACCACAATTAAACACCAACACTGCATAAAGATCCCATCCCAAAACCCATTTGCAATGAAGTGATCAAATAAATAGGATATTTCAATATATATGACAACTAGTCTCAATTTTATGTAAAACTGTTAACAATAACTGTTGGAGTCTGTATCCCACATCGGACTTGTGGTCCGATGTGGTCTTTTTCATTCATTATAAAAAAATGTTTCCGCCTCACTTTGAGGTAAGGAGGTAAGGGGGTTCGATTTCTCTCATTTTATTCCTCTACATGGTATCAAAGGGAACTTAATCCCGAACCCTCCTCCCAAATTATTTCCCCCCCGTTTAGGGTTTCTCAGAATTTCCCCCCGTAGGGGGCGGCGGTCCCCCATCTAAGGTTAGATTTTATGCCGCCGCCCCTCCGGGCTCATTTTCCAGCCGGCCTCCTGGTTTGTCACCGTGGGTATGTGAACTCAAAACGACGCGCTGATGCGCCTGAAGGTTACATCACACGGGTCCGGTGGCTCTGGTGGATGCCTCGGCTCGGAGTCGATTAATGGGCCAATGAGGGGGTTGCGGAGGATCAGGCCGGATTGGAAAGATTTTATCTGCCTTGGGGAATGGGAACTCCGAAGGATTTGGCGGGTCACACAGGTGTATGAGGGGTGGCGCCCTTCGCGTAGGGAGGTGCTACGCGGCTGGAGAGGTCGTCCGCGAACCAGGGTGGTCCGCGGACTGATGGGCATCCCGCGAACCAGAGTGGTTCGCGGCTTCGGGTTCGGCCCGCGTACCAGGTTGGTACGCGGAGGGGTCCACGCGAGAAGCGGCGGCCAATGGCGACGCCGGTCGGAGGTTCGTCAGTCGGGGCTTCGCCCGCGTAGGAGGGTACTATGCGAGGCGACGGATCGGAAAAGGGGCATAAACTCCCTGGTCCGTGGGAAGTGCATCCGCGGAGGGGCCATGGTTCGCGGTCTTCCTTTCTTTGTTATTTCAAGTTCGCAGTTCACCAAGTTGTAAGGCGTTTTCGGTTCCTTATTAATTCGTGTTAAACCCTCTTTTTATTATTATGGGTATTTCCGAATCCCACATCGGAATACTCATTTGTATCTTTCGTCGTATCATTCTATAAAAGTAGGCCCCCTCCTTACCTTGAAAGTAAGGGGGTTTCCTCATTCTACATGGTATCAGAGGGATCTTAAACCCGACCCTCCCTCCCGGCGGATTCCCGGTTCTGTCCGGCCCTGCCTCTCTCTTCCCCCTCTGCCCTAATCTCCCGGTGGCCCTCTCTCCCGGTCCTCCCTCCCGGCGGCTCTCCCTCCAGGCGGCGCTCCCTCCCGGCGGTCCTCCCTTTCCCGACGGCTCTCCCTCCAGGCGGCTCTCCCTCCCGGCGGCTCTCCCCACCGGCGCGGCTCCCCTCGCCCAGCGACGGATCGCCCTCGGCCTCGCCCCGGCGCCCTCGCCCTCGACCCAGCGGCGCCCCTCCCGGCCAGCCCCGCCGTGCGCGCGCCTCCTGCGCGGATCGCCCCTCCGTCGTGCGCACGCCTCCTGCCTGGCGTCTCTCCCCGGCGGCCCTCCTGCCTGGCGTCTCTCCCGGCTCCCGGCTCCCGCATCGCCCTCCTGCCTGGCACGGCTCCCGACTCCCCGACGTCCAGGCTCTCGGCGTCGCCCTCCCGCGGCTCCCCGCGCCCCGACTCCCGCTGCTCCCGCGCCTCCGGCGCCTCCCGGCCACCCTCACCCGGCGCCTCCCGCTACTCCCGCGCCTCCCGTGCGCTCCAGCTGCTCTCGCCCCGCAGCTCCCTTCACCCAACGGCCCTCTCTCCCGGCGTTATTTCCCTCCCGCAACCCTCTGTCCAAGTGCGGCTCACCACTTCCCGGCAGCGCGCCCTCGTCCCGACACCCTAGTCCCGCCGCCCCCAGTTTCGCCTCGGCAGCCTCTTCCGGCAGCGCGCCCTCATCCCGGCAGCGCGCCCTCGTTCCGGCGGCCCTTCCTGCACGCGCACGTCCTGCGCAAGATCATCCCACCAGCCCGCTGCATCAGCTACCCGTCGCTTCCATGGCAGAATCCTCGGGACGTGGTCGTGCTTCAAGTCGTCCATGTCCCTTCTGTCAACATTGTGGCAAGTTTGGCCACCTGATCGCCCGATGTTGGGTCCTGCATGGACGACCATCTCAGCACCCGCCGCAGGGACCGCCCGCGGTCCAGGCCATGTCCTCGACTGTCGCCTCTCTTTCCCCGTCTCTGGCCCTTTCTATGGCCAACCTCAGGCGGCCTCACGCTCTTCCGGCCTCTGTCCGACCCAGTCCCTCCTCGGCTTCTCTGACCCATACTGTTCGCCTCACTGCCCTTATCAGCCATTGCTCCCCTGCATGGCTGCTGGACTTAGGTGCCTCCGACCACCTCACCGGTGATGCTGGAATGCTGACGTCTTACTGCACATATGCCGGTTCTTCAGCCATCACCATCGCTGATGGGTCCACTATCCCCATAGCGGGCTTCGGCGCATGCTCCCTGACTTCATCGATACACCTACCCTATGTGGCACATGTGCCCCGCAGTCCCTTTAATCTGCTTTCCATCAGTAAACTGACGAAGGATTATAACTGTGCGGCCATATTTACCTCTTCTGGTGTAGTGTTTCAGGAGCAGACTACAAACCGGGAACTTGGTCGAGGCCGGCTTCGAGACGGGGTCTACATGTTCGAGGGACCAGCACCTATTGTTTGCACGTCGACCTCTTCTCGGGCACTTGATCTTCATTCCCGATTAGGACACCCGCCTGCATCCACCATTCATCAGATGTTTCCAGACTTCAGTCGGACTCCTACTTTTCATTGTGAGTCATGTTCTTTTGCGAAACATCATCGCTCTTCCTACATTCCTCGCACGGATACACGGGCCTCCCACCCCTTTGATCTGGTTCATTCCGATGTTTGGGGCCCGTGTACCATTCCGAGTCACTTGGGATATAAATACTATATATCCTTCATTGATGACTATTCGCGAATGACGTGACTTTACCTTCTTCGAGAACGCTCCGAAGTGTTTTCCACCTTCCAAACCTTTTTCCATGAAATTAAGAACCGTTTTTCTATCTCTGTCAAATGTCTCCGCTCGGATAATGGGCGCGAGTATCTCTCCACTTCCTTTCGGCAGTTTCTCCGGACGAATGGCATCCTTCATCAGACCTCCTGTCCTGATACACCCCAGCAGAACGGCGTGGCCGAGCGGAAACACAGACATATTCTGGAGACTGCTCGTGCCCTCATCTTCCACCGACAGGTGCCTCTGCTCTTTTGGGGAGATGCCATTCTCACTGCTACCTACCTCATCAATCGTCTTCCTTCTTCTATCCTTAAGGGGGAGACTCCCTTTCGGGCTCTTTTCCCCACTCTCCCTCTTCATTCCCTCCATCTTCGAGTGTTTGTCTGCTTGTGTTATGTTCGTGACACTCGCCCTGGCCGCACCAAACTCTCTCACAAATCTCTCCGCTGCATATTCCTTGGTTATTCCCGCACTCAGCGCGGATACCGCTGCTTCTCCCCGGACCATCGCCGATATGTCATCTCTGCGGATGTCTCCTTTGTTGAGAGTTCTCCATTCTCCTTTCCCTCTCCTCCTCCTGACTCTGCCATTGATGACTGTCTTCCCCTCATCATTCATCCTCTTCCGGATTTGCCTCCTCCTACCTCTCCTCCTCCTGACCCTGGCATCGATGATTCTCCTCCTCTCCTCATCCATCCTCCACCGGCGTCAATCCCTGTTGACACCCATTTTGGTCAGGTCTACTCCCGCCGTCCTTCGACTGTATCCTCCGTTCCGGCCAGTGACACTGATGCTCCCGCTTCATCCGCTGCTCCTGCTCCGCCACCCGACGACTTGCCCATTGCCCTACGGAAAGGTACTCGCTCCTGCCAGAGTACTCCTCTATTTGCATCTTCATACAGGGGTATGTCCGCTCTGGAGACGGTTTCTATACCTCGCACGGTTGGTGAAGCCAAATCTCACCCCGGGTGGCTCGCAGCAATGCGGGATGAGTTGCAGGCTCTGGAGGATAACCATACTTCGGATCTTATCCCCCTTCCAGCGGGCAAACAGGCAGTGGGCAGCAAATGGATTTACACGGTCAGGCTGAATCCCGATGGCACTCTTCATCGCCTCAAAGCCCGCCTTGTGGCCAAAGGCTTTGCTCAGACATACGGTGTTGACTACTTTGATACCTTCTCACCGGTTGTCAAGATGGCCTTTGTCCGGCTATTCATCTCTCTCGCCGCCCATCATCAGTGGCCTCTTTATCAATTGGATGTCATGAATGTCTTCCTCTGTGGCTTCCTTGAGGAAGAAATCTATCTACAGCAGCCCCCCGGATTTTGTGCCGCCGGCGCTGAATCTCGTGTCTGTCGTCTCTGCCGCTCTCTTTACGGCCTCAAGCAGTCTCCCCGTGCTTGGTTTGGCCGCTTTAGCACAGTCGTCAGCGACTTTGGGCTTTCCCGCAGTATGAAGGACCACACTGTCTTCTACAGGACGACTCCACATGGCTGCATCTTATTGGTCGTCTATGTGGATGATATCGTCATCACCGGCAGCGACTCTGTGGGTATCACTCATCTCAAGGCCCATCTTCACCAGCACTTCCACACTAAGGATCTTGGTCCTCTCACATACTTCCTCGGCATCGAGGTTTCCTACTCCTCAGACACCATCTCCCTCTGCCAACGAAAGTATGCATTGGATATATTGCAGGATGCTGGGCTGACTCAGGCCACTGCGATCGATACTACTCTCGAGCCTGGCGAACGATCTCTTTATGCCTCCTCGGCACTATACCCACATCCTGAGCGGTACCGTCGATTGGTGGGCAAACTCAATTATCTCACCATGACTCGACCCGACATTTCATGTGCGGTAGCCAAAGTGAGTCAATTTATGGAGCATCCGACCACATCTCAGTGGGATGCTGTCATCCGCATCACCAAGTACATCAAACGGGATCCTGCCCGTGGTCTTCACTACTCCCAGCATCCTCATCAGCATATTGAGGCCTTTTGCGATGTTGATTACGCTGGCTGCCTTGCCACTCAGAAATCTACCTCTGGGTTTGCCATTTTCTTGGCAGGCAACCTCATTTCTTGGCGCAGCAAGAAACAGACGGTCGTCTCTCGCTCCAGTGCCGAGTCTGAGTATCGTGCCATGGCCATCGTCACTACCAAGATCCTTTGGCTTCGGCAACTCCTCCAGGAGCTTGGCTTTCCTCAGCAGACTTCTGCTTACATATGGTGTGACAATCAGGCAGCCACTAAAATTGCTTCGAACCCCATCTTTCATGAACGCACGAAGCATATTGAGGTGGACTGTCACTTTCTTCGCCACCACCTGGAGCACAAACATTTCAGCTTTAGCTACATTCCGACGGCAGACCAGCTTGCTGACATCTTCACCAAAGGCCTCCATGGTGCTCGCCTTGCCTCGCTCAGTTCCAAGCTGGGGATCCACCACATCTGACACCCAGCTTGAGGGGGAGTATGTTTTGGTCTTGTGTGGTGTCATCTTATTCTTTTTTGTGGGACTCGTTGTCCAAGTTGGGTCTGTCCAGCTTGAGGGGGAGTGTTAAACCCTCTTTTTATTATTATGGGTATTTCCGAGTCCCACATCGGAATACTCATTTGTATCTTTTGTCGTATCATTCTATAAAAGTAGGCCCCCTCCTTACCTTGAAAGTAAGGGGGTTTCCTCATTCTACAATTCGTTTCCAGCTTCATATCTGTTCTGGTTTGCGAACTGGAACTTCGCTGTTTGCGAAATCCTAGGCTCCTTCCTTCGAAATCCTTCCACCTGAATCTGATCGATCTCCCCCTGCTCTCCCCGCTCCATCTCTTTTTATAGAGTGGGGAAGAGATGTATCTGTGGTCAGGCGGCACCTTTTGCGGAGGCCCATGACCGAAAACCCGGTTTACGGATAACTTGGTCAATCCGCAACTCGCGGGGGGCATTGAACGCACCTCCCCCCGCGAACCGAACTAGCTCGGGGAGTGCTTCCCGGCCGCGCAGAGTTCCGCCTCCATTCCACGAACGACAGCGGATGCGGCCTGGGCCGGTTGACGCGGTTCACGGCTGGGGCGGTTCGTGATGGTGGACCGGGTTGGCGCCCGTCCTGCTTCGCGCCCGCGGAGGATCCCCGCCTCTGTTCCGTGAACGACTGCGGTCTGAGGAGGGGGGTGCTTCGCGGAACCGACCGCGTACCGTTATCATTAGACCGGTCTGCGAACCGGTTCGTCTTGTGTCATCCTTTGAGTATTCTCCACACTTTTCCCCAATTCTATGGGGGGAAATTTGGTAGAATCTCCCTTGGATTAAAGGGGATTCTCATTTTCCTTTGCGGATTTTTCGGGACCCTACAAATGCCCCCCATCGGAATGGGGTCCGATCGGAACGAAGAGGAGCTCATTCCGATGTAGAGTGGTCCGGAAACTTGGATGGTTTGCGGTAGGGGAGTGGACCCGGTAGGGGACCACGCCTATAAATACGGGGGGCCTTCCTTTGTCTTTTACCGGATTCTTCGCGAAACCAGAACTCTCTTGCTTTTTGTCTCTGCGTGCTCGTTCCTTCGCGAAACGCCTCGTCCGCGAACCAGCTGCCGCTTCCGCGAACCATTCCTCGCTCGCGCTGTACTTCACCCGCCGACCAATCTCCCAGCCGCGAACTAACACTTTTAATTAATTAAAAAGTAAGTCACGACGGACCACGTAGGAACTCGCTCCGCAATTTTGATGGTCCGCGGACTGAAATCTTCCAGACTTTGAAAATTTCTTAAATCTTCTGAACCTAACTATTTAAATCCGGGATTAAGATTCCGCGGAGCAACCTGGTTCGCGGTTTTCTGGCCAACGCTCCGCGGGCAAGAGTATCGAGGACTTCTTCCGCGTAGGGTTGGTTCGCGGGATGCAGTCATCGCGAACCACATTTTTGAGGTCTGTCCGCGAAGGGTGTCCGCGGAGGAGCAAGCCGCGTAGGAGTTGGCCGCGAAGGAAATGGCCGCGAAGGGCGTCTGCAAAGGGGCTGGCGCCCGTCCTACTTCGCGCCCGCGGAGGGGTTCCAGCCACCATTTCGCAAACGGCGCTGGTCGGCGGAGGGGGTGGCCGCGGAGGGACTATCCGCGAGAAAATGACCGCATGTGGTTCGCGGTTTGGTTTCTCCTCTATGCGGAAGAGTGCATCCGCAGACGATATGGGGTCCGCGGATGGTCGCGGAACTTTACAGCTGGGAGCGATTTCTCCTGCGTCTCCCCACGGGTTTTCACCCGTCCTTCTCTGCATTTTTGGTACCCCTCGGTGACTATTTATAGAGTCGCAAAGAGGCTGTATTGATGGGCACACGGCACTTTTTTCGGAAGCCAATGAAGGAATCCCCACCCGCGGACGACTCGGTCAACCAGGGATTTTTGGAACCGAGATTCGCGGGATTTCTCCACGGTCGAATACCTCTCCACCTCTGTTCCGCGAACAACGAGGTTCGTGGCCGCATACGGCTTCCGCCTCTGTTCCGCGAACGACGAGGTTCGCGGCCGCATACGGCTTCCGCCTCCGTTTCGCGAGCGACGAGGTTCGCGGCCGCATAAGGCTTCCGCCTCCGTTTCGCGAACGACGGCGCGCGCGGCATGGGCCGGTTGGCGCGGTTCGCGGCGGTGGACCGGCCTGGCGTCCGTCCTGCTTCGCGCCCGTGTAGGGGCTCCGCCTCCATTTCGCGAACGACAGCGTCTGCGAGAGGGCGGTTCGCCGAACCGGCCGCGTACTGTTGTTGGGAGCCGGTACACGGACCGGTTCGGTCCTTTACCAAGTTTTGGGGTAATTGGATTTCCCCCTTTAGGAATTTTCAGGACCCTACAAATGCCCCTCATCGAAATGGGGTCCGATTAGAACAAAGAGGAGACTATTCCGATGTAGAGTGGCCCTGAAACATGGTGAATGATTGGAAAAAAGCTCTAAATTTTGCCTGAGCCAAGGAACTCAGCGAGCACAGTTTGACTATTGCTAGGGTTTTGTAAAAAACCCCAAAAACTTATTTGTCTTTTCTGTTAATACCCTAATTTTTCCTGGGCCCATTTGGTGTGGACCCAGCGGTTATGGCCCGACTTTTGCTTAGGTCACCCTTTTTGGGTTTCCGGCCTAACAGGCTTTGTGCCTCTTTTTGTGAGCGGTTTAAAGTCCCGCTGACAAGACTATCATTACTGATGTTTTAGGTCGAACAACTTTGACCAGATATGGTGGGGCGAGGGCCCCAATGAGGTTTGGTTGATTAAAAGATGTCTCATATCTTTCAAATGCACGTGGAGAGAAAATGTTTAGATTTGAACGACATGCAGAGCATGTCTCAATGCATGGGAGCCGTATCGGCGTGCAGAGGTAGGAAGAGCATCGCCAAAGGAAATCTTGCCTTTGGTAGACGGGCCAGGAGCGATCCATATGCAGAGCCGCTGAGAGCATGGTATGCATAGTCGTGCAAAGGTGTCATTAAGTCAATGACTCTCCATTTCTGATGGCCTGAGGATATCATGGAAGTCCGGCTTATGGAAACCACCATGGGTGGCTGGGAGAATTATGAAAACCATCGGGGGTGGCTCAGAAAGGGTATGCGACGTCTGAAAGGGTTTGAGAACATTTGTATCAATCAGGAGTGTGGACCCAGGGTCCCTGTCCTACACATTTAGTTAGCGCAGAGGATGATTGGGGCTTGGCGCAGTTTAAAGTCATGCAGCCGGGACATTCTTCAAAGTGGAATGGTGATAGAGCGCTGTCGTGGGCGCCCTCAAATGATTAATGTGATTTTGGGGTACTTAGGTGTAGCAGAGTGGCTGACCAAGGTCGTCTCTCAAAGGAGGAAGTGAATTTAACAACTTATTAAAGGTATTCTAAAAATAAAATAAAAACACTACTTTAAAGGATTGGGGTTTTTTTTATAGTTTATGAATCTAAAAGAAGTTTGCCGGAAGAAGATTGTATAATTTTTTTGTTTTTAGTTTTGAAATGAATTTCGATTAAAATGACACAACAAAAAGATGTTTTTTTTTTTTGACAATGTTTAAAAGACGTAATCGATCTAACTCTACCTCTTCATTTACTTATTAATCATCATCATTTAAATAAATATCTACTTAATTATGATCCCCTAATTTGTTAACCCTCGAACCCTACAAGAGTTAACTTAACCACAAAGATGGAATTACTTAAACCCTATGTTAGCTTCGGAACACGCAATCGCAGCACCCTGCTTTGATTGTTGTTCTAAGGAGCTTATGGTCAGTGGTTAATTAGAGCACATATCCATTCTGGAAATGAGTATGAATTATGTTTAGGGATTATATTTGAACTCTACAAATTTATCCCGTGTGGTCTTGTATTACCGATTAAGATTGCGCTCTCACAATTTACACAAAATCCCGACCTCGCGTGTTTTTGTATTAATTGTTCAATTGCTTGCTTAGTTTCTTACAATTTAAAAACACAATTCATTAAACATATTGAGTAAATTACAGTAGCTCAATGATTCAAAATAATTAAATGAAGAGGGTAGAAGATAGATCGATTACTAAAAGACTACTCTTCCATGGGTGGCGTAATCATCGTAGAAGCGTTTTACATGTGCAAAGGTTTATAATGGGTATAACCCAATAACGCTTCTACTCAAGAATTCCAGCCCAAATAGGAAGATTAAGAGAAGAATAAATTTAAACAAAACAGAAGAAAAGAGAAGAAATAAAAGAAGAACAAAGAAGTTTATTACACAAATGAAAACATTACAAAATGAAGAAGAGAAGGAGGCTTCGATGAGGGGATCCTTGCTTCAAAAGCTACCCCTCTTACAATGGTTGGAGAATTTGGGTGAAACCAATTCTCCTCTGCCTCCAATCTCCTAATGCACGTCCCCGAACCCCACCAAATGAGAAAAACACCAATTTATAGAGTGGTGGGGAGGCTAGGATCAAAGTGGTTTCAAGTGTGAATGGGGAATCTCGGCCAAATATTTTATGCCAACTTGCACCGCCCATTTGACCACCAAAACGCGTGAATTGGCCGGCCTTCCAGAAGGATCAAATGTGCGGATATGGGTCATCTATCTCCTCTACAAATTTGGGCTCAATCCAGGCCCATATGAAGGAGTTATGGCCGAAATACAGAAGCTTCTCTATTCTGGCGAGTCCAGCCCAACTTTGACTTCATGGCCCATTTTCAACAACCAAATGCACTCTTTAGCTCTAGTGTCCTGAATAAAAGTTGTAGATAATTAAGTTAGGAACACTGTTACAAAATTTCAAATTCAAATAATAAATATAAAAATATTTATCATCGAAATACTACAGTGCACTATAAAGGGTAAAACTGGAATTTTCACCAAATTTTCAAATGAATGATCAAATCCCAAATATTTTATAAATAAACATATTTAACACAATGTGAGGAAATTATTTCATTTATTATCAATAAAATATTCAACAAAATAGTGTTTTATCAAATGGCTTCTCCTGGTTCTCGGTAATCTCATCAGAGACGTTCCACTATATTCAGGCAGGGTTATGAAAGAGGTTGGTAAACTGCTGCTCAGAAGGTTTCCGAATCCCGGGATGGATATGGGGGCTCAAAGGCCAAGAGGCGTACGGAGAGAAGCATTGCCTAAGAAAATCTTGCCTTTGGTAGACGAGCCAGGGGCGATCAATATGCAGAGCCCCTAAGGGCATGGTATGCATAGTCATGCAAAGGTGTCCTTAGGTCAATGATTGCATTCTCCCGATAGCCGGGCAACTTCAAGGAAGTTTGAGATTCGGGACCACCAGGGATGGCTTATGAGAGTTCGGCTTTTTCTGAGTACAGAGTATGGTTTATGAGGAGAGGATGTCTGGATATGGGAGAAACATCTAGGCTAAATTTCCCGAGAATGGGTGAAGTCATTCCTTCTCACGCTGGTGTGAAACGGTGGTTTGTGCAGGTCTGACCCGTGCACTGAGGGACAGAGAAAAGCCTATGTTCCTTACTGAACCCATGACAGGTTTGACCATGCAGTTTAACGTCATGCGGCAAAGACGACTTCCGTGCAGTTTAACGACATGCGGTAAAGACGAGGAGCATTATTAAAGGATGTTGTGCAGTTTAACGTCATGCAGCGAGGACGGGGGGCATTTTTGCCGATGCTGTGCAGTTTAACGTCATGCAACGAGGACGGCTTCCATGCAGTTTAACGTCATGCGGTAAAGACAATGAGCATTATTAAAGGATGTTGTGCAGTTTAATGTCATGCAGCGAGGACGGGGGGGCATTTTTTTGCCGATGTTGTGCAGTTTTAACGTCGTGCAGCGAGTACAAGGGGCATTTTTAAACTAGTGAAAATGCTTGTAGTTGGAGGCATTTCCCTGGATATTTAATGCTTGGTCTTTGCACCTTTATGCCAGGCGGCCAAGATGTTTTCCGTGAAGTTTTAACGTCATGCGGTAAGGACATAGTTGCAAAGGCTGCTCTTGATTAGAATGTAACTGGGCTTGAATATCTCGGCATGTCCAAAGCGTGGAAAGGGGTTGATGGTGTAAATCGAGGTTCCGGGGCTTCTTGGATCAGGAGAAATGATATGGGGGCTCTGAGGCCGGTAAGCGTACGGAGCTAGGAAGAGTATCGTCTGAGGAAATCTTGTCTTTGGTAGACGGGTCAGGAGCTATCAATATGCAGAGCCGCTGAGGACATGGTATGCATAGTCATGCAAAGGTGTCCACAGGTTGATAACTTTCCACTTCCGATGGTCGTGAATGGTTATGAGGATCCGCGATTGTCCGGGCCACGAAGTCTGTCATTTGGTAAGAAAATATCTGGACATGTCGGGCATATTCGGCCCTGGTTGCTGTTAAAGCTTAGAGAGCTCCCTGCGCTGATTTATCTTGCACGCGGGGTTGTACCTTCACTCCATTCAGTTTAACGTCGTGTGGTAAGGACGAAGTACTCCTAGTTTAGCGGTCATAGAGCTCGAACCATTGGGTGACTATTGCTGCAGTCCCTCGAAGGATAACTGAGTTACCATGCTCTGATATACTCTGAACAGGGTGGGGGATGGCGGTTGTAAACTGTAACTCTGAGGTTTCCCGAATTAGGAGATGTGGTGTGGGGGCTCTGAGGCCGGTAAGCGTACGGAGCTAGGAAGAGTACCGCCCGAGAAAATCTTGTCTTTGGTAGACGGGCCAGGGGCTATCAATATGCAGAGCCGCTGAGGGCATGGTATGCATAGTCATGCAAAGGTGTCCCCGGGTCGATGACTTTCCACTTCTGATGGCCATGAATGATTATGAAAATTTGAGATTGCTCACAGTACAGAGTTCGGCATGCAGGGATAATGGTGTCTGAGCATACAAGAAACATCTTCACTGCAATTGTCCGTTGACTCGAAGTAGCCTAGCCCTGGCTTGATGTTCGTAGATGCAGGTCGTCATGTGAACCACGGGCGCATACATAGGCTAACCGGGTAGAAATACCCTGGCAACGTTTGGATGTGAAAAGGGGGACGAACTTGTAAACCACTGCGCCATAAATTTCTGGATCGGGAGATATGATATGGTGCTTCTAAGGCCGGTAAGCGTACGGAGCTAGGGAGAGTATCGCCCGAGGAAATCTTGTCTTTGGTAGACGGGCCAGGGGCTATCAATATGCAGAGCCGCTGAGGGCATGGTATGCATAGTCATGCAAAGGTGTCCCCAGGTCGATAACTTTCCACTTCTGATGGCCGTGAATGGTTATGAAGATCCATAATTATCCGGGTCGTGGAGTCTGATGTATGGAGAGGATGCATCCAAATGCGCAAGGAGTATTTCCATCTCGTTTCGCCATATATCTTGGGTGGGTCACGACGAAGTCCGTGCAGTTTTAACGTCATGCGGTGAGGACGAAGTCCGTGCAGTTTTAACGTCGTGCGGTGAGGACGAGGAATACACCCCGTGCAGATTTGGTTCGTACACGGGGGAAGAGGGCTTTTTTTTTTGAATGGTTGGGCCAGGATGGGAAACCCTGACGTCACTACGCATCCCGCGAGGGCAGGAATCAAGCCACGCGTAGTTCCCTAAAGGAGGTACACCCCGCGCAGGGTTAGTCTGTACACAGGGAAAAAGGGCATTTCTGACTTTCATTTGGGGACGGCTGGGCCAGGGTGGGGGACCCTGGTGTCACTACATATCCCGCAAGGGCAGGAATCAAGCCTTACGTAGTTCTTTGAAATCCGTGCAGTTTAACGTCATGCGGTGAGGACGAATAATACACCATGTGCAGGTCTGGTCCGTACACGGGGGGAGAGAGCTTTTTTTTTTTGAATGGCTGGGTCAGGATGGGGAACCCTGCGTCACTACGTATCCCACGAGGGCAGGAATCAAGTCTCACGTAGTTCTTTTGGGGAATACACCCCGTGCGGGTCTGGTCCGTACGGGGGAAGGGGGTATTTTTGGCTTCATTTGAGGTGGCTGGGCCAGGGTGTGGAATTCTGGCATCACTACATATCCTGCGAGGGCAGAAATCAAGCCTCGCGTAGTTCTCTGAAAGACAATACACCCCGTGCAGGTCTGATCCGTACACGGGGGAGAAGAGGCAATTTTTTTTCTTTTATCCTTATCCGTGCAGTTTAACGTCGTGCAGTAAGAACGAGGAATACACCTCGTGCAGGGCTGGTCCGTACACGAGGGGAGAGGGCATTTTTAACTTTCATTCGGGGGTGGCTGGGCCAGGATGGGGAACCCTGGCGTCGCTACTTATCCTACGAAGGCAGGAATCAAGCCGTACGTAGTTCTCTGAAAGAAGTACACCTCGTGCAGGGCTGGTCCGTACACGGGGGAAGGGGACATTTTTTTGATTTTATTCCATTTGGGAGTGGCTGGGCCAAGACATGGGATCCCGGCGTCGCTACGTATCCTGCGAGGGCAGGAATCAAGCCGTACATAGTTCTCTGAAATGCGTGCAGTTTAACGTATCCTGTGCGTACGGCGCCCTTCCCAGTCGGCCCCTCTTCCAGCCTCCGTCAGAGCAGCTCTCCGATGTCTGCCCCTCTCCGTCCGGTTGCTCCCTTCCCGGCGAATCCCTCGCGCCAGCCCCTCTCCGTCCGGTTGCTCCCTTCCCGGCGGATCCCTCGCGTCGGCGCCCGCCCGTCCGGTTTCTTCCCTTCCAGAACAGGCTCCCTCCTGGCGAACCGGTCCAGGTTGCTCCCTTCATGTCGGCCTCCTCCTGCTTACTGCGGAATCCCTGCCTTCCTGCCCGGTACCTCCTGCGGACTACCCGCCTTGCCGGCATCTCCGGGCATCTTCCCGACGGATCATCCTCTCGGCAACTCCTTCCGTACCGGCCTCCTGCGGCAGCCCCGCCTCCACACCGGCCTCCTCCTGTGGATATCCCGGCGCTTCAACGACCGGCACCGCCATTGCGGATTTCTCGGCACTTTGACGACCGGCCCTCCCGAGCGGATTTCTCGGCGTTTTGACGATCGACCCGACATTACGGATTTCCCGGCGCTCTGACGACCGGCCCGTAGTGCGGATTTTCCCGACGCTCTGACGACCGACCCGCCAGTGTGAATTTCTCGGCGCTCTGTTGTCCGGCCCCGCACTTTTCCGGCGATGACCCATCCTTTTTTTTTCAGCGGCATCACATTACCATCTTGAGGAGCAGCAGCATCAACAACGATTTTATTATTTCCGTATCTTCTGTTTTTGTCTTGTATTTGTCATCAAGCTGGGCATGTCCAGCTTGAGGGGGAGTGTTAGCATCTTTTTTTTTTTGTTGCTTTCTTTTCATTGTGTGTCCAAGCTTGGTACACCTAGCTTGAGGGGAGTGTTGGAGTCTGTATCTCACATCGGACTTGTGGTCCGATGTGATCATATTCATTCATTATAAAAGAATGCATCTGCCTCACTTTGAGGTAAGGAGGCAAGGGGGTTCGGTTTCTCTCATTTTATTTCTCTACAATAACCTAAACAAAAAGCCCAATGTTTGGTTCTTAGTTCAAGTCTCAAGTGTGTTCCAACAAATAACAACACTTAAAACTTTCTTGCAAATAAAAAGACAATCAAGCTTAAGATTATTTGTATTCATGTGAAACACGAGGTTACCAGTAATATGTAGCAAATGGAAAATGGATCATTAATAGCATGCCAGTCTCTGACAACATTACCTGAAGCCATCGGTACTCTCCAACAAAATGAGCCGTGGAATCAACCATAAGAACACATGTGGTTTATTGCTTTTTCACTCAACTAGAAGACCCAAATGTGAATCTGAAGCAATTCCCTTGAGCACATTTCTCTCTATGCTTGGGATCATGAAACCACAAGTGGGTTGTTGGTTTTAGACCCATCAACCACAAATCTGACCTAGCTAAAATTCACATAATTTGTGAATGAAATATCAGAAAGCATTTCCCTATAGCACATTTAAAATATCACTCACCAGTTAACGGATCACATTAGCTATAAAACCAGTATTCAATATTGTGAAGGACAAGTACTTGAGCTTCCATAACAGTTTTTGAAACTTTACAACTCATGCAAGTGTTCTCCTTGATTCAAAATTCTATCTCACATTAAAATCCATATGGATACGCTCGGCCATAACCTTAAGAGGCAACATCAACAAGTACATCCATCCAATATAAGCAGCAGAGGTTCTTCATGAAAAATGCCACAAAAATTACTACTGACAAGTACAACATCGTCCAACATCATCATTAGCACAAACAGAAGCAGACGTGAAGCTAAAAATTAATAAATCAACACACAACTTCACAATCCAAAACAAGTCACCGCAGCAAGAGATAAACTACAACCTCAGAAATGATATAACATACTCTCCCCCAACCCCGCCCCAACCCCAACAACCCAAACCAAAGATGGTGCCATACCAAACTGTCTCGCCAAGACTCCATGGTGAAAAACAATATACACATCAATTTGATGAATTTTCACCCAAAAACAGATCAAAATGGTAATGATTGCCCTAAAAGAAAGAATAATAGAAATAAAAAAGAATGCTCACTGTAACTAACAGCAATAATCCCGGATTTGACTGAATTTTTCAATTCATAAAAATAGAGTGCAGATGAATGAGCTATCCACAACCACGGAAAAATAAATGCTGCAAACAGAAAAATAACAAAAAAGAGTCTATCATAACTTGCAAACTTCACAAAAAAAAGGCAAACACAGATCAGAATCAAGGGTTAAATATTCAGTGATTTTCAAGTGAACAAAAACATGCACTCCAACGCTGTCTATTGCACATGTTACAGATATCCAAAATTAAAAGGAATGGTAAAACCAGAGGGAAACCAAAATTACCAGAAGAATTTGCAATGTTTGTGCATGAGCTGATCCTTCAAAAAGAAGCCCCAGAGACACAAGTGCCGCTGACTGGAATTATATATATACATATATACAAGCCAAAAGAAGACCAAAATTATTGTCCAGTACATCCCATATAAAAGGAGCCCTAGAAACACAAGTGCAGCTGACTGGAATTATACACACACATGCACACATATATATACAAGACAATAAAATTCTAAAATTATTGTCCAGTGCATCCATGAAATAACTTGTTTTTTTCTGACCAGTAAACTGGATTGCCTTTTCCACAATGTAATCAGCAAGACAAGGGAGTTGAGTATTTTTTGAGCGCTACCCCGCTTGTCTCATGATAAAAGAAACGACTAATGACAGAAAAAACAACCAATTTACAGAAGGAATTGAGATCTAAAAGGAATTGGGTTAAATAGGCAGAAATTTGACCAAAAAACAACAGTGCTGAACACTTTAGAAGGCAGAAGCCTGATGCACCGATGTGGATTTATGTGCCTCATCAACTTAAAAATAATATCACTGAACATATTTTACAGCGCCTACAGTTCCACCACCTCCACCGCTCATTCCATTTTAAGACATTTACAAGAGCAGCTATTTCAAATCAAAAATTCAATCCAAAATAAAATCTTTAAAAACACACAAGATGGGTATACAAGGCTCCCCAATATGTGTAGAGGAATGAGTTCGATTAGTATGCAATTGCCATTTGCAATTTGGCCCGGACTAAGAAGCTAATTTCACATATCAAATTCATAACAACCAAGTTACAAAAAAGCTACAATACTAGCTGCACAAAAAACTTCCTTCACTGAATAAATTGTGTAAAAATAATATTTGTCACATAAAGCAAGGTCATAAAAAGGTGCTTAAGTCAAGCAGAAAGTTTCTGACGTAAGCAATAAAAATAATAGAGCAGATGGCAGAACGAAAAAATTAGCTCATCTGCAGAATCTTCCAAAATACAGTAGCAGACACAAGCTAGCAGCAAGATGAGTAGTACCTGCAGAAGAGTTGGCACCTCCAGCTCTGGAAAGGAAGATGGATGCCGAGCTGGAATATGAAAATAAAGAGACTAACACGGAAATATAGTCAGTTCACCATAAGTTACCATAAAAAAACTACAGGTTGCTTCACACAACAATGCTAAGTATAAAACATAATAAGTTGTGCACAATAAAATAAATAACGAAACCCAAGCATATTTGACAAGTACATCAGCTAAATAACCATAGTTGTCCCAAGCAATGAACTTAAATTTATCAAGAAAGGCTTGCTTGAAATACTAATACATTTCCATATTATAATAATTAACTCAAAATTAGGGAATACTCTAAAATACTTCTTTCTCGTATCCTAATAAACACTGTTACATAAAAAAGGCACCAAGTACGGAAAAAGTACTTTATTTACCATCTTTCCTTCCACAACATGAAAACACTGCCAACAATTGAACTCAAAGGTTCTCAAAACAACAGTTCCACTTCTCCAACCACCACTATTGAAATATCATTACTGACGTGGACGAATCTGAACACAAGTATCTTCTCTCATTTATAAAATTGTGATCCAAACTCAGGTAGTTCTTAGTGAATTGTAATAGTTTAATCATCAATGTCAGTCATCATTCAATTTCCATCAACAGTGACAGTCCACAAAAACAAAAATGTGACATTGTATGCCTGAAAGTAAATCGTGTGATGTTGGTTTGAATATTGTGTTGGCTCATGTTATGATTTATTCATGACAATTGAATTTATCATTGCATTTATGTTTGTTTTGTTTGATATATTTGATTAGATGATTTCCCTAAAATATAATATTATAATGCTAGAACACCTTTTCGAGAGAGGGAGAGTGCTAAACCAGTCACCCACCTTTTCTTTGTTTCTTGCTGAGGTGTAATCATGTAACTAGCATTCTGAAAAGCAGAATGGTACCACAATTGTTATCTGTAGACATCATCACCGATCATTTGCGAAATTTGTGTCAATAGAGGATACACCAGAATTCATACCAAGTTGATGACTTACATCAAATCATAAGGTTTCATCCTGAATGCTGAATAACTATTCAACGTACACTGTATAGCTTGGTTTAGATATGTTTTATAAAGGCGCTAGATGTAAGATTTGGGATAGTTCAGCAAAGAACATTAGACCTTTTGCAAGGCCGGTAATATGGCCCCTGCTTCATTGTGGCTGCTCGCTTGTAAAAGTTTCACGTTCACTTCATAAAAATCATGCATTTATACATTAATGTTGACAAACCGTACTTCCTCAAGTTCTCACATTCTTTTAATATTTACTTACTATCCAAAATAAAATGCTATCAAGCTTGGAAGGAATTAATGACCACAATCATTTTCCGTACAGGTTTTAATCGTCAAACTCTTGAGCCTTTATCAAAAAACAAATAAATACTTCATAACCCTCGAATTTTCTTAAGGTGTTTGTAGAAAGAGAGATCCAGAAATCATGCCTTTCAAGTGAGCCCAGAGGCTTTATTTAAAGGGAATCCAATTCAAGAGATGAGAGGGAGATCTGAAATTTAAAATACATGGGATAAGGGTGACCCATTCAAACCAAGCCAAAATATCTAAACATCTAAAATACTCTAACACTCACCCTCAACCTAGGTTTACCTAGCTCGGATACATAATAAAAGAAAACAAACAAAAACTCCTAATACTCACTCTCAAGCTGGACATACTCTGCTTGATTACATAAAAAGACTAAAATAAAGAACATCCTCATATGTGTCGCACACTTATTTTGCTTTGGTCACCTTCGTGTGAACACCTCATAATAGAAATGACTGAGAAATAATTGTTGCTACTGAAGAAGAGATAACCACAAAAGAACTCTCATGTTGATGATGGTCATTGCTTGAAGATGTTGGAAGAAATGACGATTGATGAACGGCTTCAAAAACGACCGGGTTATAAAACGCCCGAATAGCGGACCAAAACGGCAGATGAAACGGCACCCGAATAGCGGACCAAAAAGGACGAGTGAAACGGCTCCCAAATAGCGGACCCAAAAATGAGCATTTCTGATCGTTAGCAGTGGTAGTGCAGCAACAATGAGACCCGACAAAGATCTGAGCAGCAGAGAAGAGGCTTAATGGAGGTCAAGGGGACCTCCAAACAATTTTGAAGGCGTATTTGATGCATGCTGCCAGGAAATAGGTGGATGCCTAGAGGCAGACAAGGCTGGGTGAGGGCAACGCAATAGGAGAGGCAACGCGGCTAGGGCAGTAAACGAGCTCGAGTGCTCAAAAACTACTCAGACTCGGCATGACAAATACTCGAATTCGGCTCGTTTTTTTTTTTTTTTTTTTTTTTTTTTTTTTGAGTCGAGCTTGAGCTCGAGCTACTCAGATGCAAACTCGAACCGAGTTCAAATAGTATAATAACATAATCAAGCAGCTCGCGAGCCTAATCGAACATCTAATATTCTAATATATTGTTTTTATTCAATATATGTGTATTTAATTTTGAGCTCGAGCTTTCGATTTCAGGTACAAATTTGAGCTCAAGCTCGAATTCAAGCATTATTTTGTAATTAAAATTATCTTAAAGTATCCAAATTGAACCGAGTTGAGCCTAATTGAATATCGCACATCGATATGTTAGGACCTGGAATGAAATGTCAGGTTATTCTTGAGATGAATACCGCTCTGACTATCGCAATAGAAGATATAATTTTTCTGACTCTGTCCCAACTCCTGTAGAAACTTTTTCATCAACAGCATCTTCTTCCAGCCATCAGTGACCACGATATACTCTGCTTTTGTGGTAGACAAGACAACACATTTCTGAAGTCGTGATTGTCATGAGACTACTCCCCCTGCAAATGATATCAGATACCCGGATGTAGATTTCCTCGTGTCTATATCTCTAGCCATATTAGCATTTGTGTATCCTTCCAAAACAAGTTTAACATTTCCAAAACATGAACAATGACAGGATGTACCTCAAAGATACATCAATATCCATTTGATTGTTGTCCAATGCTCTTTTACGGGATTTGATAAGAATATGCTCACAACGCCAACAACGTGAGCAATGTCTGGTCCGGTGCAAACCATGGCATACATAAGACTGTCAACTACTGACTGATAAAGAACTTTTTTCATCTCTATTTTTTCCTCCTTAGTTGATGGACTCTAACTTGTTGTGAGTTTGAAATAACTTGCAAGTGGAGTGCTAAATGGTTCCGCCTTGCTTATGTTGAATCTTTTAAGAATCTTCTCAATGTATCACTCCTGAAATAACCAAATCTTATGATTCTTCATGACACGAGTAATCATCATACCAAGAATTTGAGTAGCATCTCTTAAGTCCTTCATTTCAAAAGACTTATTCAACATTTTCAATCTATCAATCTTAGCGATATCTCTGCCAACAATCAGCGTATTATCAACATAAAGCAATATGATAATGAAATCACTATCAGAAAACAGTTTGATGAAAACACAGTGATTAGTAGTCATCCTCCTGTACTCATTTTTCTCAATGAATGAGTCGAATTTCTTGCACCATTGCCTAAGTGCCTGTTTTAAACCATATAAATTTTTCCTAAGTTTGCATACTGGGTTTTCTTTACCTTTCACCTAAAATCCCTCTGGTTTCATCCTGTAAATCTCTTCATCAAGATCACCATGTAAGAATGTAGTCTTTACATACAATTGTTTAACCTTCAGGTTTAGACTAGCCATTAATCCAAGAACAACTCTGATAGAAGACATTTTTACCACGAGAGAAAAAATTTCATCGAAGTCAATCACTTTCTTCTAACCGAATCATTTCACAATCATTCTGGCTCTGTCGCACAGTTGTGAGCTGCCATCTTCTCATTTGATTCTGTACCCCCACTTATTCTTGAGTGTCTTCTTTCCATGTGGTAATTTTACCAAATCAAATGCACAGTTCTTGTGCAAAGATCTCATCTTCAATTGTATAACCTTTTTCAATACCATCTTCTGCTGACTCTGGATCGCATCATCAAAATTGTCTGGCACTCCCCCGTTAGCAAGCAACACATACACATGTGGTGAATATCTAAGACTCGGTCATTGTTCTTTGGTGGATCTCTTCAACTGTGTTTCAAGGGGAATCTTTTCTGTAATATCATATGGAGACATATCAGCAAATAATTATTACTAGGTAGTGATGTATCATTGGTGTCATGAATCTCTCTCACACTAATTGGAACCGATGGAGGTGAGACTGGTTCTAAATTGACTGAAATATCCTCAAACTGCAGTTTCTCTGCATTTTCTGGCTTCTCAAAATCTTCAATTGTCTGACCCTCAAAAAACACCACATCTCTACTTCTGACGATCTTTCTCCTGATAGGATCCCAGAGTCGGTATTCAAACTCCTTATGAGCATATCCCAAAAAGATACATTGTTTTCCTTTTCCATCTAGCTTCGCCCGTTGGACGGTAAATAACCATGAAACTCGATATTTTTTCCCATGATGCAATCAACACAAATATTCAAATGTATACCTTTTACTCCCAGCAAGAGATTCTTCCTAAAGAGAATTTTGATTCCTCTCTCGTTCATGTGACGAAGTTGTCTGTCTCAAACTTCTGCAGGAACCTCTTTTCTGGTTGCATTGACCTCACTTCCACATGGTCTGACAGCTGTGAGATAAAAGAGTGTTGGATTGGTGTTGCCCGATCCGGTTGGTCCGAATGCTTGTGGCCCGCAACTGTAGCGGAGCTGACCGACCGACACCGACAGGCACTGTAGCGGTGCGGACTTCGAGGTCAACTTTACTGTAGCGCTTTTGACAAAGTCAGCCGCCGTTCACTGTAGCGATGCAGACCACTTTTTTGAACAGTGATCGTCTTCTCCACTGTTTTATAGCCCATTTTCGGGCTAGGGTTTCTACTGAAATCCTCTGTAATTTCGTGCTCCCGAATCATAGTGAAATTTTGCCTCTCCCGTGGACGTAGGGGTTTTTCCCGAACCACGTAAATCGTTGTGTCCCTTGCTTTCTTTCTTTTCGTTTTTTCTCGTTTCTGTCGTTGTGTCTCCCGGCGATTCCGCAACAAAGAGAAGTATCTTTTTTGCATTTAGCAATTACCATGTTACATTTGGTAAGCTTCCAGTTCTCATCACCGAAGGAACTAACATACCCATTGTCGTCAAGCATCTCAGTGGATATCAGATTGAGGCGAATATCAAGAACATGTCTCACATCCTTCAAGAATAACTTGCATCCAATATTAGTATCCAAAAAAAAACATTATTAATGTCAATGATTTTGGAAGCAGCGTCATTTCTCATTTTCACATGTCTGAAACTCCCTGAAGTGTAAGATGAGAAGAAATCTTTTCTGGTGATGACATGGTAGGAGGCACCAGAATCAATCACCCAAATCGATTTTTGACTTGCAAAATTGGCCTGATCATCTTCCTGAATAATAACGATCTCTTCATTGACAACTGCAGCAACATTATTTTGGTGTTTACATTCCTGATGCCTCTGCTCTGCCATCAGCATCTGACACTCCTGAATGAAGTGTCCGAGCTTGCCACAATGCACTTTATGTCATATCTTGATCGGGATTTCGATCACTTACACCTTTGTAGATTCTGATCTCGAGGTTCTCTTCCTCTGCTTCTTTCATGTCATTTTGGTTTCTCTTGTCTTTCGATGATAAGAGTCTCTGATTCAGGTGTACATCCCTCGCCTTTTCTTTGGGACTCTTCACTCAACATTTTGACTTTCACCATTTTCAATGTGAGATTTCCATCTGGATTTCAATTGTTAACCGACACAACTAGTGTGCCCCACATCTTCAGTAAAGAACTCAACATCAACAGTGTCTGCAAATCATCATCAACAATCATTTTTATAAAATTCAACTGATTAACAATACCTTGGAACTCACTCATGTGCTCTGATACGTTGTTCTCATTTGTGTACTTCATGTTGACAAGTCGGCATATCTGGTATTCTTTGTTAGGTGCGGTTGTCCTTGCATACACGCCTTTTCCAATTTTCGCCATAGAACAGAAGCATCGTGTTTGTTGGCAAAATTTAGGAAGATACTCTTGTCAATCCACTGCCAGATTTGGGCGCACACTTCCTGTTGAGCACGAACCACCCGCATCAACTAGAGGGGTACCGATAAACGTCTTCTCATCGAAGTGACCGTTTGTTGATGATTCTCCCGCTTGCACTGCAACAGGGTTAGTGATCTCCATTGTTGGTTTCCACAAATCTTTAATGTAAAAAAAAACCACCATTTTTTGTTTTCAGATTGCATAATTAAATGCAGTGAACTTAATCATGTTACCGATATTTTAATCTATTGATACAATGAGAATTTTGAAAATCTAACTAAACGGATGTGTCCGGCACGGTCGAAATAACTAGAAACGACTCTTGGATTGCTCAAAACGGACTCCAATTGGCCAAGATATTGTCAAAGCAGTTTCAACGATCTAGATCGACCGATAAGATGGCGCTGACATGGCTCACCGGAACAGTGGTCAGAAAATCCGCCGGAATATCGTCGTCAGCGTAAACAGTACCATCTCCGACAAGAGGGTATTGCAGCACTGCGGAGTAGACCGAAACCTTAACCACCTCTACAGACTTTGTTTCAGCTCCGTTTTTTACGCCAACTTGTGCCGTTGGGAAGATCTCGACAAGCTTTTCACAAATTTGGCTTCAAAAATTGATTCTGACCACCTTTAGTTTTCCGATCACTGGAAAACCTCTCTGCACTGTCTCTGTTTCGATCTTGGGGGCTAATACCACTTTGTTGGGGCAGAAGAAGTTCAAGGCGATGAAATAAACACAAACAGAGAATAAAAATGGAAGAACGCAAAGGATTTACGTGGTTCGGGAAGGGTTATCTGCATCGATGGGAGAAATAGGGTCGGTTCTATTATTATTTCACTCCGGATGAAACGTTGGAGGATCACTCTTGTGGTTACAGTTCATGGGATTTAATCCCCGTTTTATAGAGAATATATCCAATGATGTCAAGGGTTGGTTCAAGTGGTTCATCAACCCTTGAATTCGTCCACTGTCGCCTGCTGCGCGTCCACTACTTTGGCTGCCAACCAAGGAAGAAGTTGTCCATTGCAGTTGTTGCCGACAAAGGAGAAAACAGTCTGCCAACAACAGACTCCCGTTGAACTCATTCTCCGCAAATCACTCCCTAAATTGGGAGTGGCCCCACATATATATAGGGAAAGAGCATTTTTATCTAATTTAGAGGATGAATAAACTTAGGTAGAAAATAAAACATAACGTTCAGTGGAACTATCCATCAAAGAAGCAGAAAACGCCTGCTATAAATGATAAAGAAATAAATTTGGTATATGATTTCACCTTTGATATTGATGGCTGCATAGTCCCCCTATAAGAAGCTGCCAAGCCAAGCATCAATCCAGCTGATGTGCATTCATGTTCCTGGAAAGAGAAAGCATCAGCATTGCAAAAATATTAAAAATACAGAACTTCATTAAGGTGGAAAACGGAAAAGGCATAGGGTGGGTTTTCAATATTAATGCACCCGAATGCCTGCAGAGGGACAGAGGCAGAAGGAACCATTTCATTAAAAAAAAGGGGGCGTATTCTGTCCCTTTCTCACTCAAACCCCAATTTTTAACCAAAAAAACACACTATAAATGAAACCATATATACAACACCCATCAACTAATTAGTTTCTCGTTATGAATGAATTTTATGGGTTAAAATTTGTGAGCCCACAGGGATATGCTTTAAGGATTGGGGGGGTCTGCCGGAGAAGGGATTTTCAACTTTCACCTCCGTTTTATATATTGAGGTGAATCTCTTAATAGTTCACAATCACATAAAATTTAAACGAAGAAAAATGAGAATAAAAATAGACATGTAATCTGGGAAAAAGGGAAAAAACAACAGGGATAAATACGTAACCTGTGCAAGATATTGGTATATATCGGTGATACTTAACACATGCAGAAATCCATGCAATCCTAAAGCAAGGAGAAGCCCAGCATGAATAGCATTAGGCTCCTCAGGCTTATTATACATGATCCACGTTCTTGACATTTTTTCCTGAAAATCAACACCGTACCAAAGGGCAAAGCATATTGCATCAAGGCAAAGAAATACTGTTCTGAGGTGGTACCAAAAACTCAAATATTTATATATAGATCAACTAAAAAGAAAAAAAACAAAAACCCAAAAATTATGGAACATGTCAGAAGAAATGGATGAGGATGAAAAAATAAAAAGAATTATATTAACATCAGTGTTATTAACATAAAAAGGGGAAAAGAAGGAAGAAAAAAAGGTGAAGTTCAGGATACTTATAAAAATGCCTTTAAGCTCTATTCCACTTTCATATCCTTCCATGCTTTCCCTTTAGAGTCACATGACCAGACACCTCCTCTCCCCTACAGTTTTTTCTACCATCATCTTCTATTTGTTGACCTAGGTATAAGGTGACAAGTGCCCTACACCATCCTAAAGATCGTCCATGTGATTAATGATCATCGTCGACATGGTAAAGGGATCATACACTATGTGGTGTTTCAGAAGTGGATAGAGTAAGAGGTTTTCAAGGCATTCTAGAAGCATAAATCATCAAAACGATGCATGCATTGTATACACGATTAAGTCACATCGCATATTTGGTGAGGTGGATTGTGTACGCGGTCCATTTGAACAAGAAATGAGACATAGAATTCAATTTTTACAAGAGTTCTGGAATGAACTCATCATCTATGCAATCGATAGATAGCCTACACGATAGACAAGAAAGTTTAGCATTGTTTACGCAGCGAGCTAAATTTTGAATTCATTAAGGAATCGCCTAAATGAACACCAAGATCGCCTACACAATAAAGATTAAATTGCCCACATGATCTCTGCATCGCCTTCACGGTAGAAAATAGTTATCCCTTATAACGGCTCTCAAATCTGAAATTCAAATTTATTTGAATTTTCTCAATGAGGAACATCCAATACTTTGAGAGAGACTTGTAATTACTTATATAGAATATTGGCATCAAAATTCATGCCCTCCGGTGAGGTCGGTCCGTTATTTATAGATGAGTAGAAGAACAACATAAGGAACATCCCCCGATGTGGGACTCCAATCAAATAAAAAAAAGAATTAACCCACTAACTCACACAATATAATAAACCACCCAACCAACCCACAATATAATAAACCACTCTCTAACACTCCCCCTCAAACAGGGATGTGGATATCGATCATGTCATCTTGTCACATGATAAGAGTTCTATTCAAGGTCCTGGAATTCCTTTTGTGAGAATGTCAGCAAGTTGATCGGTTCGAACATGGCTGAAGATGATCTTCTTCTAAGAGTACTCACGAATTAAATGACAATCCACTTCTACATGCTTTGTATATTCTTGAAAAACTGGATTGGTGGCAATTTTGACATCAGTTGGGTTGTAACACGAAATATGTGTACTTGTTGATAGGATAGTCAATCTTTTGGAGAAGTTGTTGAGCCTACAAAATCTTTGCGGTTACATGAGTCATTGCTTTGCATTTGGATTTTGCACTTCTGGATATAATTCTCTATTCTTGTTATGCCAGGAAATAATATTTCCACCAATGAAAACAGTGAATCTCGAAGCAGATCATCTAGATGACAAACATCAATATCATTCGCAGTCTGCATCAAAAAATGATTTGATGTATGTGTTACGGAAACGTCGGGAGTAGCAGCGACAGAAAGATTTGCAGATGAAGAAAAGACAAAACAAAAGAATGAGAAGAATATCACACAGGACACAGTGATTTACGTGGTTCGGGAAATTATCTCTGCGTCCACGGAGGTATAAAACTTCACTAATTTTTGGAACAGAACTACAGGGAGATATTCAAAATACATAGTAGGTCCGGGGAAGGGGAACAAAGGAAAGAAAATCTGCAGACGCGAAGTCTCGAAACCAGGACCTGCTCAACTCACCACCACAGGGACAGCAGGGGCGAAACCACTGAACTGCGCCCTATGAGGCACAGGGAGATATTCAAAATATCGCACACAGAAACCCCAACTCGAATGAGCATAAAGAACACAATGCGTTGTTCCACCACCCACACAGTAAGTTCACTATGCTACAGTGTCGCAACCACCCAACTTCACATTGCTACAATACCCACAGCCACCCAAGTCTAAGTTGTTACAGTGTCCGTGGTCAGAAGTGTGTGGAACTACAGTACTATTATCTCCAAAGTCTGAGATACTACATTGTCCCGTCGGTGTCTCCTGGTCAGCTCTACTATAGTGTCATGTCGAAGTCCACACTGCTACAGTACTCTGTCAATGTCGTCGATCAATACTGCTACAGTGGGTGGCCATTGCTACAGTTCCCAAAAAATTGGATCAAGAACCTTCGGCCCTTGGGCCCCCATAACAGGGGCGTGTTGCCGCCTGCAACCCCCAACGACCGCATCGTCGAGTTGCGGTCTGATGTGCAGTTTGGACAGCTCACATTCAACTCAGCTTCATTCAAACAGATCGGGCTACACCATTCCAACCGTCAGTATGTTCATGATCAGAGTAAAGTAGGCCTAGACCAGGTTATTTCTTTACGTAACGAACAATACAAAAAAATTGTTTCCCAATGCGGTGACTCCAAGAATTGAAGAGATTTCCCCCCTGCTCCCAGTGGCATGTCAATAAAGCTGACACGAGTCATCCCTGTCTCCTAAAATATATCCAAAATATATTTCCTTTGAGAAAGAAATATACCTCTAACACACCAAAACAACAAATCCTTTGTATATAAGTGTTGATGAAGAAACGATCTAAGCTTATTGATCCCTATCGAGTTAGTGCCAGTTATGATAATGGCATCAACATAAACCAGTTTTCTCTTAATTTCCTGCACAACCTGTTTCATATTTTATACATCATACTTGATCCAAATCTCTTGACTTTCTTTTGATTCCTCTAATGTAATTGTAGATTTGTCTTTCTCCCTAGTTAAAATGTAATGAATGGCACAACCACTCAAAAACTTGTGATTTTTTCTTCACTATATGCTTTCTTTGTTTCTTTTTCAACATGTTATCTTGTCCAAGTATCTTCGTTAATATAAAAGTGAAAAGCTTTAAAACACACCCATTGAGTTTAAACCTTAAGTTGGGCATTTTCATCCCACTGCCAGGATTCTTTTTCATTGGGACAAAATCCTTCTGATTCTCCAAAGATTTTTGTTGTTGCGTTGCAGGCACTTTTTGTCACCTTATCACGCATATAATCAGAAAGTTCCTTGTTCTTCCTGATCCACTTTAGCTAAAAGATGGCGCTTTAATCCCACAATTAATTTATCTTTTACGCGCAACCATCCAACTCACAAGTTCCCTAGTTGCTTCCTATTTCTCTTATAATTCTTAATTTGTAAGTGATAAGATGTCTCTCCAATTTCTTGACGAGAGTGTTTGCTATTACAACATCACAACTAAAGGCAGTGTCTGAGATGGTTAATCCTTTATCATTTACCACTCTCAAACCAAACCCTTTGTGGTAACTTATGTGATCTCTTGTAACTTTTCATTCATGTCCATTTAAGTCACCGCTTATGAAAGTCTTCTCAGGTTGCGGTAATCCTTCAATCAATGTTTTTAAAATTTCCCAAAAAGCTACCTTTTGTTGCACCTCTAAAACAATTTGAGGTGCATAAACATTCACAATGTTGAAAGTATCATTTCTGATAACAATCATTATAGTATGATTTAATCCCCTAATCACTTGAGGTTGACAACTAACTATAAAATTCTATTCACGATAACACTAGCGCCATTTTTTGTTTATGCTTTACCCGTGTATCAAAATTTGAAACCAAAGGAATCTAATTCTTTTGTCTTTTCTCCCATCCATTTAGTCTCTTGTAAACACATCAAATTTATCCTTCTTCCAATCATAGTATCCACTATTTCAATTCATTTTCCCGTTAGAGTTCAATCATAGTTATTAATGGTGTGTTATTGTAACGTCTCAGGCTTTTGAAGCGGGTCAAAATCTTCTCCCTTTTTGAATTTTTGGAATTGGTGGGTATACCAATTTCTTTTTCAATCATCGGAACCTAATTCAAAGTTTTCCGCCAACCCAATATCTTGTGTTTGGATGGGTTTAGGGGTTTAGCAAAGGTCTCAGGTGTTCGGATGGGTTTCAGGTGCGTCGAAGGCTCGAAGGCCCTGTTTTGGAAGATGCAGATCAAGGCGCACGATTTCGGTAAACCGTGTGGCCTCTCCCAGCAAACCGTGCAACCCAATTTTGAACTTCCGAACGGTTTGAAAAACCGTGCGGGTTGGGTCGCACGGCCGTGCGTGAACCTCTGCAATTTTTGCAGAGGACTTTCGCATGGCTTGCGCACGGTTAGGGCAAACAGTGCGCAAGCCGGATAGGTAGTGCAATTTAGGCAGTACCTCAACACTATAACTCACACAGTTTTCCAAACCGTGCGACTCAATAAAGGGGTGAAATGACCAAACTACCCCTCCCTCTATTTCTTCTTTTCCTCCTTTTCTCCTCCTTCGTGGGTTGCGCACAACAGGGAGCTCTCTCCCTTTTCTTCTTCCGGCTAGGGTGTGACCTATCTCCTTCATTTGAGCTCCGTTTTGATTGTTGTTGGGTGTGTTGGAATCGCGTCGTTGAGGGTTAGAGGCTGTAAACCACTTGGGCGGTTGAGCCGGGTGTGTTTGTTTAATTAAATTGAATTGTTTTATTTAATTTGAAGAGAATTGTGTGCGTGTGTGTTGTTTGTGATATACTGCTAAGGTCCATGGGATTGTGACGGGCTTGGCCCGAGGTTTGAATGGCGATCACCATGTGGAATCGTGGCGATGTGATCTCCGAGATGGGCTAGGCTTGGGTTACTTGGGTAAGGTGAACACCGATTGGGCGACATGGTCGTCGGTTGAGGCAGCAAGGCCGTCAGGTTGAGGGCATGGCCCGTGATATGGAATGGCATGGCCATCGGATTTGAGCGACATGGTCACAGGGGCACGAGGTGCCGGACTTGGTGTGGCTTAGTCACTATTTTTGGTGATTGTCGCTCACCCGTGATTGGACAAAGCGTCGTTGGAATCATGTGTACACAGGTTAACTCAATGATGGGGTGGTTTTGACCACTCGTGTGGGTAGAGACCCCTGGTAGTGCATCTTAGGTAATCGGTTTGGGGGTGTTTGTCGTAGAAAGTCACGGGGAAGGTGAGGAGCCTTTGGATGACAGCGTTGAGGCTGTCGATTGGGGTCAGAGGCCTGCCGTGCTTGAGGTCATTGGTCCAGTATCATTTTGGAGGACGAGCATCGCCGTTCCTTGAGGCGTCGTGCTACAGGCTGACGATGATTTTACATTGAGGACAGATATCGTTGTGCCTCCGGACGTCGAGCTTGAGCCGACGAGTGCTTTCGAGCAGGGGTACGAGGGCCCAGGTTTGTATCGTTTGGGCGTGCTTTTGGCACGTCGGTGACTTTTCTTGAACACGAGGTGTCGAGAGGCACATGGTGCCGATTGACATTAGAGGTGGAACCTGAGGGTTCACCTAAGACTATTTTACATCAGGGGATACCTTGGGCCATGGGCCATGGGCCAAGGATCCTCTCCTCTTCAGTGATTCCGACGTTGGTCGAAATAGGTGATAGCTTCGTGGTAGCTGTTGAGCACCAGGTAAGCTTGCTTGTTTTATTTAAATGGCATGAGCTATTGTTCTTATTATATTACACACCTGCTTAAACATTTATTTTGGGTATGCACGCATGGGTGGTACCCTACCGAGACTCATTCTCACACCCTACACGGGCCCTTCCGGACGCGTGTAGACCTTATACTTTTACGTTCGGGTAAGGGTTCAGGCTCGAGAGCTAGTTCATAGTTGAGTTGGCATGGATGGATGGCAGGGGACCTTGAGGTTCCTGCCTCAGCTGGAGTTTCTGTTATGTTTTCCCTTTTCTGTTTCAGCATGCCTATATATGTATATACTGTGGTCAGCCCTTTAGCTAACCCTTTACTAGAAATTGTATTGTAGGACCTGTTATGCATGCATGCTTAGTTATAAATGAATGTTTGGCTTGTTTATTTATTTCCGCTGATGGTGTATACAACTTCCGCTATTGTCTAATATTGAATGTGCTTCCGCCATTAGCGAGTTTGGGTAGAGTCTGGTGAGTCTTTATTTTCGTTGCATGTTATATATATATATATACTCGGACCATTACTATATCATCCACAGAGGGTATAGCTTCCCCACTATTCCCTCTTACACCCTCGTTGTTGGTCGGTAGGCGTTCGGAGAGGCGCGCCTAAGGCCAGTGGCACCCGGCCCGAAAGTACTATTTGGGTGGCTAATCGGGTCGGGAACGCTACAGTTATTGTGCATGCCATAGCATCATGGCCAACGCTACCTTCCATCACGCCACACCATGGATGTGCAATAGCCCTGTCAAGATTGCCCACTGTGGAATGCACCATGGCGCAGCGGTGTGTTGCGCACACCGTAGCTCCATCCAACAGTTCCTTTTTTCACCCAACTAGAAGGCTTTTTAACTTGACCAACTTTTAACTTTTTTTTAATAATACCCATACCCAACATATCAACTCACCCAGCAACAACCTCCTTCACGACAACATGGGAAACAAAAGCTCTAGGCATGTGTGTCCTATGACCTTTTTCCTTCTTAATATCAGGCAGGTGCAACAATTTTTCCACTTCTCAACCATGTGGTCCTTCCCAAACTAGTACTTTGTGGCTCATTAAGTGCTTTTGTGTGAGTCAGCCTATTTTATTTTCTTCCCAGAGAATTGACCCAACAATTCGAACGACCCTAACCAGCCTATTTTCAAAATAAACTGAATTTTTCATTGATCCTCCTGCTTTATTTTTATTTTTTCCTTCCATTTTGGATTCATATTTCAATTACTTACATGTGACTTTCTGTTTCAATTTCATCTGTAATTATATTTTCTTTTTTCTCTGGGATTTTAGACAGACATTGTCGTGTCTAATCATCTTATTGATTGTGATTTTTTTTTTTTGAGATTTAAGATTAATTGTTAGACATATCATGTTTTTATTTTTTTATGATAATGATGATTATCACAATGACGTATATCCTAATGATTCTAAGAGTGGTAATAAGAGAGCTTCTCATTTTCATTTTTTCCTTCGATTTTGGATTCATAGCCCAATTACTTGCATGTGACTTTCTGTTTCAATTTCATCTCTTATTACATTTCCTTTTCTTTTTTCTTTTGGGATTTTAGACATACATTGCCGTGTCTAATCATCATATTGATTGTGATTTTTTTTTAGATTTAAGATTAATTGTTAAATATCTCATGTTTTTATTTTTTTTATAATAATGATGATTATCACAATGACATCTATCCCAATGATTCTAAGAGTGGTAGTAAGAGAGCTTCTAGTTTTTAGAAGTCTCGTGTTTTTAATTTTGTTTGCATTGGTGCTTAATGAGTTGCACTATAGACTTTTATTTGTTTTTGATGTACGAAAGTATAGATTATTGACATGATCATTGATATTTATGTCTTTTGTGTTGTCAATGTTGTTATTTGGTATTGTTGTTATCCTTCTATGTTTTTTGTGCGTCATTAATCATCATGCACTACGCAAAGCACTTTTGCACCCGGGGCCCTTGTCACTATTGTGCACCATGCGCCCCCATGGGCATAACCTAGTGGTTATGTTCCTAAGGGGTCTCAAGGAGGTCTCAAGTTCGAGACTCTGTGAGTACTTTGTAGGCATTGGTAGATTTTATTTGTAATTTGCATTCCCCCTCCCCAACCATTTGTAACAATTGTGCACCATGCCCTGTTGATAACTATGGTTCCAATACACCAACTAGTCATCTTGAACTTGCAATTTTTTTCTAATTCCCCCCCCCCCACAAACTATCCAAAGAGGTGTGAGGACCCTTACTCATTTAACACTTGCTAGGCCCCACAAACAATCAGCCCTCAATTGAGGGGTAAAATTCTGTATTTCAGTAGGGAAAAGGAAATTACAGAGGAAGACTAGAGGAAACAGAAGAACAAATGAAGAGGGAAGAGTCCTCGGGAGGCACCAGTGCTCTCCCGCCCAAGCCGCAGGTCTCGTTGCATTCAACAAACTACCCATCCACCTCACTCCTAAGCCTGCCCCTTTAAAACAGAAACCTCACCCCCCCCCCCAACGTGGTTTCCAACTGGATCAGTTGGCCTAACAGAATGCCTTCCCACTTCAGGAATGACAGTCCTGCCCCTCCTGGAGTAGACCTTTCAGGCCCCAGGTAAATCCCAGGCTCTATTACTCGTCGTCGTTTGAGTATCAATCTTGTCCTCAAGACTGAAAAGAGGAAACTGGTTGCGGATAATGTACTCATCTTCCCAAGTGGCATCTTCCAAAGGGTGGCCCTGCCATTTGATGAGGCACTGTGGTTGAAAAATGCCTTCCTAAGGCTGAACGTGCCGGGATAACACAACCTTGGGCAATAGACCATCTGCTTCATCACCCTCCAGCTCAACAGGAAGGGTGGGTTGGACAGTGGCAGATCCCACCATTTTTTTGAGCTGTAAAATGTGAAAAACTAGGTGTACACAGGCTGAGCGGGGAAGAGCAAGCTGATAGGCCACCGAACCGATTCTCCATGGTACTATAAATGGCCCGTAGAAATGTGGGGCGAGTTTCTGAGAAATCTGGCGGGTCAAAGAGTGTTGTTTGGGAGGCCGAAGGCGTATGAAAACAGGATCTCCCACACTGAACATAAGGTCACGACGGTGCTTATTAGCTTGTTGCTTCATGATGTCTTGGGACCGACTAAGATGATATTTGAGTTGTCGTAAGGCCTCACCATGATCTAGAAGTGCATGGGTGATAGCAGGCACCCGGATTTCTGAAGGCAGGAAGTTCAATACTGTAGGTGGCGGCCTGCCATAAACTACCTTGAAGGGAGTTGTGTTTGTTGACGCATGTTAGGTGGTGTTATAGGAGAACTCAGCCCATGAAAGTCAGTAAGACCACTGTTTGGGTTGTTCGCCAGCGAAACAGCGCAGGTAGGTGTCGAGGCAGCGCTTTACCACCTCTGTTTGGGTGTCGGTTTGCAGGTGGTAGGCCGAGTTGAGTTTTAAGTATGTGCCTTGGAGCTTGAACAGTTCAATCCAGAAATGGCTTACAAAAATGGGGTCGCAATTGCTAACGATGGAAGTTGGGATGCCATGCAAACAGACAATCTCCCGTAAGAAAACCACGGCCACACTCTTGGCTGTATAAGGGTGTTTTAAGGGTAAAAAATGGTCATATTTATAGACAATCTATGACAGCAAGAATAACAGAGTAATCACGGAGGATACCTTGCTGAAAAGAATAAACAAGAAAGGTTGTAGCGTCTGCTTGCAGAGCGGTGATGACCTTGCTGAAGTACGGGTCATCTGAAATGTCTGTGAGCAAGTGGAGTGGGCCTCCCAAACTAGGTAGGACTGGAAGAAGAGCAGTTCAGTAGGGTCGTCGTGCCTGGACAGAGCATCAGCGGCAGAATTTTCACGGCCAGGCTCGTACTTGACCTCGAAGGTGTACCTGAGCAGCTTGGCAAGCCAACATTGTTGGTCGGTTGTGGAAACACATTGATGGAGAAGGAACTTAAAGCTGCGGTGATCAAAATAAACAATAAAGGAATGGCCAAGGAGATAGGGGCGCCAGTGTTGAATAGCCAAAACCAAAGCCATTACTTCCCTTCTCGTAGGTGGACTTGGCCAAGTTTGATGTTGTTAAGGCCTTACTATAATAGGCGATGGGTTGTCGGGGTTGCATGAGGACTGCACCTACCCCATGCCCGGAGGCACCACAATCTACCTCAAATGGCTAAGAAAAATTGGGTAAAACCAAAACGGGGGCTTTCGTGATGCACAGCTTGAGGTGTTGGAAGGCTTGAAGTGCCTCAAGAGTCGAAACAAAATTATCTTTCTTTGTGAGAATTGTAATTGGTTAGGCAATTTTGTCAGAATCACCGATAAATTTTCTGTAGTAGTCTGTGAGGCCAAGAAAACTGCGGACCCCCTTCACCGAGAGCGGAATGGGTCAATCTAATATTGTCTAGACTTTAGTTTAGTTTGGTTCATACCCTGGTGGTGGAGATAAAATGGCCCAAGTAAGTTATCACACTCTTTGCAAAAGAACATTTCCCATGATTAGCAAAAAAATAGGAATCAGCCAAAATCTGCAGAACTACCACAAGATGTTCTAGGTGGGAGCTCCAGTTGCAGCTGTAGACTAAAATGTCACCCAAAAAAAATGAGCACAAACTTACGGAGTAATGATCGGAAGAGATCATTCAACGTAGCTTGGAATGTAGACAGAGCATTAGTAAGGCCGAAAGGCATTACCAAATATTCATAATGTCCGCTATGAATATTGTTGAATGATAAAATTAGGTAGACCCGAACCCCCAAGTTGTTCTCTCTAAAGGAGCTCTTAAGGTTATTTTATAACGAATAAAAAACTCCACATCAGACCTCAAGTCTCGTGTAGGATACAGACTCCAACACTCCCCCTCAACCAAGGTGTACCTAGCTTGGACACATAAAGAAAAAAGACCAAACCAAACCAATGAAAACAAAGCAATCAACATACTGCAAACACTCCCCCTCAAGCTGGACATACCCAACTTGATGACAAAATAAGACAAAACAAAAGAAAAGAAAACATTCGTGATTGCAGCTCCCCCTCAAGATCGCAGCTCTCCCTCAGGATGATGGGTGGATGATGTCACAGGTGCAGCAAAAGAATCACACAGACTGGGCCGGTTGACGGAGCACCAGGAAATCCGCACTAGTGGGGTCGGACGATGATACGCCTGGAAAACCACTAGCACCGGGAAAGTCGCACTTGCAGGGCCGGCAACGGGAGGCGGCGCCAAAAAGGGTCCAGTTTGAGGCGGTTGAGGTGTTGCGCCACGGTGGAGGATGCGCAAGGGCGTGCCGGCGGGCAGGGAGGCGGCTGCCGAGAGACGTCGGGAGATGCCGGCGACGGGAGGCAGGGATTCCGCAGGAAGGCCGACATGCATGAGCGGCGCAGGGAATCCGACAGGAAGAGCATCAACGAGCGAGAGCCGCGTACAGGAGCCGTCTGGAGATGCGGGAGCTGCTGGAGGCGTGACGAGGCGGAGCGAAGTCGTCCACGCCAATCGCCTGGAGTGCAGGGTCAGTCGTCCGCCTGAAGTGCAGCAGGAGGGTCGTTTTATGCAGCCGCGATGAGTGGCGGGAAGAGCGGGAGTCGGGAGGCCGCAACGAGAGGAGAGCCTGCGGCACAGAGAGGCGAAGGTAGCCTGGAAGCAGCGTCGAACGGAAGGGCGGTTCGTGCGTAACGGGAGAGGCGGGAGGCGGCAGTTTTGCTCGCCTGGAGATGCAGGAGCGGGTGCCGGCAGTTGTGGGGAGCCGAAAAGACCGCCGAGTAGGGCAGGATTGGCGGAGGAGGCGGGAGGCAGCAGTTCTGCTCGCCTAGAGATGCGGGAGCAGGTGCCGACAGTTGCGGGGAGCCGGAAAGACCGCCTGGTAGAGCGGGATTGGCGGAGGAGGCGGGGTCGGGTGTCGTCGAGAGGCCGCAGGAGAGACGGCGGTGGGGAGAGAGCAGCGCCTGGGTTGAGGGAGGCGGCGCTGGAAGCCATCGAACGCAGAGGAAGGGCCTCCTGGAGTCTATCGCGCGAGGGCGGTGAAGGAGGGCCGTTGCGCAAGAGGGGGGGCGACGGGAACAAACCGCGTCGCGCGGGATCAGGCGTCCGGACGGCGAGGCGCGCGCTGGAGGGTCGTCGGGAGTCGCGCGGACAGCGGGAGGAGGGCGACGGGACGCGTCGCGCAGGTCGGACGGGAACCCGCGCTGGATCGTGAGCGGGGGTTGCGCGCAAGGAGCCGCGGAAGGAGGCGGGCATGTAGTCGCGACGGGAAGCCAAAGCAGGGAGGATTCCACCGGTAGGGTGTCGCCAGAAGGGATCTGCCGGGAGGGGCGCAGGAAGCGTCGTCGGCGCGCTCAGAGGAGGCAGCGGGAGGGACAGGGACGTGGGGTACTTTGCGACGGAGGAGTTACGCCTAGACGAAGATCCGCCGGTAGGGGGAGGGGGGAGATCTGCCGGTAGGGGGGCTGAAGCAGGTCTGATGTGGGATACAGACTTGAACAAATACGAAAAGCAGCCTTTTCGATGTCTTCCACTTGCGTCTGAATTTGATGATAACCAGATTTAAGGTCCAGTTTAAAATAGTACCTTGTCCCATGCAATTCATCTAGTAATTCATCCACCACCGGTATGGGAAATTTATCAGGGGTGGTGGCTTTGTTTAGGGCCCGATAATCGATACATAAACATCGGGTGGTATCTTTCCTTTTCACCTGCAGCACCGAGCAAGAGTAGGCACTAGAACTAGGCTAGATGAGTCCCGACGGCATCAAAAAAGCCTGAATTAGTCGTTCAATCTCATTTTTTTGGGAGTGTGGATAGCGATACGGTCGAAATGAAATGGGCCCTTGTCCTGGCAATAGTCGAATGGAATGAGCTCGCGGCCTATTTAGAGGAAGCTCTGAGGGTTCAGAGAACACCCTGGGGAACCGATCTAGCAGCTGCCTAAGTCCCTGTCATTGAAAAGCTTCCAGATAACGGTGTTATTGCGGTGGAACTATACCAAGCAGTGCTCATTGTCGGTCGCTACTGCCTGAAATGTTGGTTTCTTTAGTCAAAACAGACGCTGCCACGATGAATTTGTCCGCCCCCCTCATGAGATACTCCTTATAACCTGCCACAAACCGCATGGTCATTAGATTCCAGTTAATCTACACCTCAACGAGAGTTCACAACCAGATTATACCAATAATGAGGTCAAGGCCCCCGATATTCAAAACATGGGCATCAATTGTACATAGTCACCCGTTTGTAATTGTAGGGTCGGACTCAGTCCCTGAGTACGCAATATATGTTTGTCACCCAATTGGACTCCCATTGTTTGAGAGTGTTGTAATTACAGATCAAGCAGATTGATTAAGGCTAGGGTGATAAAATTGTGGGTTGCCCCGCTGTCTAGTAGAACCAGAATAGGAATGTCGTCTAAGTGACCTTCCACTTTCATCGATGTTGTAGAGGAGGAATTCTCCTTACCTCAAGGTGAGGCGGGAGGGGAGCCGAAAGGGAGGCGCATAGGGCGGGAGTCGGGAGGGGCGTCGCGTAAGGCAGGAGCTGGGAGGGGCGCCGCGTAAGCCAGGAGCCGGGAGGGGGAGCCGCATAGGGCAGGAGCCGGGAGGGGAGCCAGTTTGGGAGTCCACCGAAAAAAAATTAACGGGATTTTCCCTCTGATACCATGTAGAGGAGGAATTCTCCTTACCTCAAGGTGAGGCGGAGGCCTTCTTTTATAGATTCAGAAAAAGGAATACATGATGGAGCATTCCGATGTGGGACTCGAAAATACCCAGAATAATAAAAACAGGGTTTAACAGATGTCATCCGCCAAGACCGTCAGTGGTGAACTAGGATGTCGGTGTCCAGATCATGATATTCCTCGATCTTGCAGTCCGCTTCCTCCAAACTCTCAGTTATAGCTGGAGGTAAGTCGTCGTCTCCCGATGGCTCAGTGTTTTCATCAAGCTTGTCGCCTTCTCCTGCTATCAATACACGCATTTTAGGGCAGTGCATTTATACAGGAAACTATATAGTAAGCCGCGACGAAAATAGAGGCCTCGTTTTCGTCAGTCTTCCCACTCCAGGGTCATCAATTGTCGGATCCCCCGATTGGTAGTCACTGATTGTAAAGAGGGGTCCTGAGAAATCCCAGTGGAAACAGTTCCTACAAGTTTGGTGAGCGGAGGATAGGTGCTTGGGGGTGACGGCGACCATTGGCAGGCGCCTAGCCGGGTGGTGTCGTTCGAGAGGTCGTGTGCAGACTGGTGGAAATTGCCCCACGGGATAGCGGACCAATTCCATGTCGAAAAGCGACTGCGACGTGACGAGCGACGAGCATCGCATGTAGCCGCGTCTCCAGATTTTAGACGTGCACCCAGCTGCGGATGTCCTCTAGCAAACCATGAAGAAAATAGCCCACGTACTAGGGTTCTGGTTGACGGGAGATCAGAGACGCGAGATGCTCGAATTGCTCGATGTGATCCTGCACTGAACCTGTCTGGCGAAGGGCAGCCAGCTCCTCGTATGGATTGAGGACGTTCAGGCCACTGAATTGCTCCAACAATTCCTCCTTAAAGATCATTCAAGACAGAAGTGGATGAACTTCCATGACGATGGTGAACCAGTGTATGGCTACCGCTTCCATGTTGATCTGTGCCAAAGTTACCTTAGATTCCTCAGGCGTCTGCTGGAGGCGGAAATAATGTTCCGCTCGTGTGATCCATCCGTGTGAATCCTTGTCATCGAAAACTGGCATCTCCACGCCCTTAGCAAATGGCATAAGTTCTCGCACGGCATTAGCTAGCGTCGATGGCCTGTAAAGAAAACGCGGTTGTGTCTTTGAGGAATCCACTCCGGCAGAATGCTCGTCGGCGTCATCCGTTATCCTCGAGGGGTGTTGATCATCCAATTGCGGATGTTTATTTGGACGACGCAGCGCGCTGGTAACAAAGTTTCGAAACTCAACTTGTTCTACGGCGTCTTGATCCCAGCATTGTTGGCGTTGGGAGGAGTCGACCGAAGAAGCAATCGCCCCGATGAAAGTCTGCAGTTCCGTGAGTGCCGATTCAAAACGACCCATACGCGGATCCATTCCATCTTATTGAGCTTGATGGCGAATTTCCATGGCTGCGGGTGGGGATAGTGATCCAGCAGGTCGGACCAAGTGTTAGGCCTCACAATCATCCCTCAATTGAGGGCTGCAATTCTGTATTTCAGTATCGAAATGGAAATTGCAGAAGCCCGCCCAAGCCCCAGGCCGCGTTGCTTTCAACAAACTCCCCGTCCCCCTCACTCCTTCGCCTGCCCCTTTAAAACAGAAACCTCACCCCCCCCCCCCTCCACGTGGTTGCCAACTGGATCAGTTGGCTAACAGAATCCCCTCCCACTTCAGGAATGACAGCCCTGCCCCTCAAGGAGCAGACCTTCTGGCCCAGGTAAATTCCGAGCTCTATTAAGACTACACTCAAGCATCGATGTAGCGGCACTAACTCATTTGATACTACACTCAATAAGTGTAGAGCGTTACTTCTGGGCAATAAACTAGTATTGGATGGCTTGTTGTGATGCATGCATTTAAAAATTGCATGTTCATTTCCCTTTAGCTTACAACACCTCGTGTTTGCATTCCAGATTATCTGTTGTTTACTGACTCGTAAATACAGCTTAAATGGATAGCCAGATAAATGGATATGTCATACCAAATTTCAAAAAAAATGATTGACCACAGGTAGGTAGTTTGTTTTTGCTCCAACCTTGATAAAATTGGAATGGGCCTTAGACTTAGGTCAATGCACCACACAACAAGAAACTCCTATTGGTACGAGCCATCAACAGCTGCATAGAATATGGGAAACAAATCTAAGGTGCCACACCATGATCTCAGGACGAAGTCCCAGGGTTGGGTATGGGACACCATGTGTCATCCATATCATTGTATATACTAAAAAATGTTACAGCAATGATGACTTCCTGGAGCCGTGAGAATGCGATATTATCCAACACCACCAAACTCCAGAGCACAGAACAACAATTTTTCTTATGATACTGTAAATTGATACACAAATATACCTGGAAAGGTGCCAGCCTCAATCCAGCAGCAACAGCATTGTTAAACTCTGCCCAGGATTTGACTTCTTGTAGATTCCTCATATCTGGGTCTAAATTAACCTGCCAGGAAGACAAATCTGAACGTAAGAATATAGTGAAAGAGTTGTACAAATAAATAAATAAAACCAGAGAGTTATGGTACGCCGCTAACATTCAACACTAGATTAACCTAGCAGAGAGACAAAACCATATGCAAAGTAAGAAAACAGGAAAGATAGATAAAACAAAAGAAGTTGAAAATAATGAAATACAAGATAAGTAATTTCATAAGCACTGCAAAGGAATTCCATTTATAGAAGTTGGTAAGGATAATAAATGGAAACTTGAGAAATGCAACACTCCGTACAAGTCAAAGTTCCAACTGGACCCAATTAAGATGGGCCTAGACCCAGAGTCATGTATTAGAGCAGAGGCATGTATTAGAGTCCCACATCAAAGTTCTACTATGATGTATCTCATAGATCTATCTATAAATAAATCGTCCCGCCTCTCATCGAGGTGCGTGATTTCATCCTACATGGCATCAGAGTCCTGGTGAATTTTATGTCCAACCCAAGTCAAGTCTCCTCTTCAATCGCAGCCCACCCAGGCATAGCATCCCCTCACTCTTCTGCCACAGCCCACCCAGCCAACTCTCCTCCGCCACTAACCACCCAGGCAGAGCTTCTGCCGCGGCCCAACCCACCACTGCGACCCCTCAGGACACCGTGAACCATCCGAGCACGGTATTCGTCACAGACCACCCAACCACTGCGGTCGCCTCCAGTCATCACGGCGAACTCCGGCATGGCCAATCCCAACGCCATGCCCTCCTTCCGCCGGGCGCCCCTCCAAGCAGCCGCGCACAGCCCCTCCAGCCAGGCCTCCCCTCCGAACGCGCACTTCTGCTTCCATATCTGCATCTCCAGATGCAGTTCCCTCTGTCCATCAATCCACAGGGCTTTTTCCACGCGTGACAGCACCAGGCAGTGCTGCCAGGATCTCACGCACTCCATTCTCCTGTGCCCGAATACAGTCTAGGCTTTCTTTTTTTTTTTTTTTTTTTGCTGCCAGCTCAAAATATCCAGCCCAACATCACCTACTCCAGATTTGGATCTCCATATCTGCCTCTAGCGCATGCATCCTGCCCCATCAACTCTGGTGATTCCATGATAATTCCAGCATTACATCGTGCGCTGTTTCTCCACATCTCATGATGCGGTTATTCCAGCTGGTGTCCTCTCTTGCCAGCTCTTCCAGTCGGTTGCTTCTTTCTCCTGTTCCTGGCATCCGCCTTCATCATGACATATTCTTCGGCATGCTTTCATCACACTTTGGAACTTGCGATGGATGAGTTGAAGATTCTATATTCTCATCAGGTTGCCACAAAAACTGCTTCCATTTCAGCTTCCTTGTCCCAGACCGGTGACCCTACAGCAAGCATTTCCCACCGTCCAACTCCTTAGATGTTGGATTCTAGCGCTTTTAATCATATCACTGGTGATGCAGATCTACTAACTACCTATCATCCTTACAATGGGACCATTGTTATTACAGTCGTTGATGGATCCACCATTCTTATTGCAAGGTTTGGCACTTGCTCTATGAACCCTCATATTGCACTGACAATAGTGGCTCCCGCACCCGGTACCCCCTTCAACCTCCAGTTTATGAGTAAGCTTACACATGAATTGAATTATATTCTGTTTTTCTCAACCACTAATGTTGTTTTCAGGAGAGTTTGAAGAATCGAAAGCTTGGCAAAGGTCACCTGCGCGAAGGGGTTTATATGTTTGATGCAACAATGTCCATTGCATGTCCCTCCACTTCCACGGATGCTCTAGAACTTCATTTTCGCCATGATCATCAACACATATTTTACAAAACTTTTTCCCAATCATTGGTTCTCGTCTTTCTTTCCATTGTAAATCCTATCAGTTTGCTAAGTGCCATCAAACGTTTCACGTTCCTTGATTGTCATCATGTGCGTCATTACCTTTTGAGTTAGTTCATTTTGATGTGTGGGACCCTTGTGCGATTCCAATCCATTTCTAATATCGTTATTATATTTCATTTATTGACGATTTTTAATGTATGACGTGGGTTTACCTCCTTTGTAACCGTTTTTGAGCATTTTACCTTTCCAAATCATTTTATCATGAAATCCGTACTCGTTTCTCCACCAATATTAAATGCTTACAATCAGATAAAAAATGTGAGTTTGTCTCCTTCTTTCTGGTCTTTCCTTACAAAATATGTTGCCATTCATCAAGCATCCTACCTTGACACTCCTCAACGTAATGGTGTGATCGAACATAAACAATATCATATCATATACTCGAGACCGATAGAGCCATATTATTTCATATGAAGGTTCCACTTCAATTTTGGGACAATGTTACAGTCACTTATCTCATTAATCGACTTTAATCCTCCCTTCTTCAGGGAGGAAGTCCTTTTCAGTTACTATTTTCATCACGCCCATTTCATCCTCTTCCCCTTTGTGTTTTTAGTTGTCTATAGTATGTTCACACCCTAATCTATCAAAATTTTCTCCACATACCCTTCATTGTATCTTTCCGAGATACTCTTGTACTCAGCAAGGATATCAATGCTTTTCTCCCCACTTAGGGTGATATATTTGATAGAACCCCAACACCAGCAGTCGAATTGGAGCCGGCTTCTTTGTATTTATGGAAACTAACCAGAACCGGTATTACAAGAAGAGGAGGAATAAGAAGAATAAGGAGAAGAAGAGGGAGAAGAAGAGGGAGAAGAATGAAGGAAGAAAGAAGAAACTCAAAAGGCCCTGCAGCTCTCTCGCACAAGCCAAAGGCCGAACTCGAGTTCCTTCCTTTGGAGGTTGCTTTGCATGGGCACTCATGTGTGTGCGATTTGAAACTTCAAGAAATTTCGCAGATCCTCCATAGATAGCTTGTACTCCAAATAAAATTCATTGTCGCGTGCCCAATGCTTTAAACCAGGAACCCCCTCGAGCAGAGACACAATAGGGGTAAATGTCATATGAATCATATCCGAAGATGACTCTACAGTTATTGCTCACTTTGCATGGCTCTGCTCGAAATCAACACTACCTCTCCTTCTAATAATGATCATATATGCGGGGGCCAGAGCCAGACTGTCCTTTCATTTCGAAAAATCTCTGAACTCAAATCTCCTTCACTTAGCTTCCAATTTCAGAGATCGACACACTCAATGATCAGTGTTGACTAATGTAAACTACATTGCTGCCACCAATGGTTGTTGATGGTATGATAACGGTGCCATAATTTTCACTCAAGCTCGCCAAGGGTGCAGGATCACACAAGTATGGAACAGTGTGCCAAACTTCCTCATTGAAGTGTGATGCCACATGATGATTTGAATCGGGTAGAACAGAACAACACTGCTGATTTACGGCTGCGTTGCTGTCGTCTTTTAGAAGGCACCCTTTCTACACAAGCATGTCAAGTAATCTCACGGATGCTCCTCCCTCTTTCATGAATCAACTTTGGAGAGACGAAGTTGGGGGTGCATCACTGTCCAGCTTCATGGATTCAGCTCTGTCCCGGTTTTCCACCACCTCATGTGCACTTTCCTCCGCCACCCGCACTTCCCCAGCGGCATTGAGTGTCTCTTCTTCCCCCAATAGATTCATCTTCATCTTTGGGTCAACATACTCATGCATTGAGCTAAGAGGCATTTCATACCTGAAACTCAGCCTTTCTTTCCATTGATGCAGTGCAGTTGTTGTCCTTCCATGATATTAGCCCACCTCAATCTGGTCCAGATGATAACTCTCAGCCTCCACCGCATACCAACAGCAAACGAAGGTGAAAAAATCTCTTCCAACCATACCATCAGCATCTCCCACCGTAGTTGAAATAGCAAGGTCGACACCATCACCAGAGTCAACAATCTGTAGCACCTCCGTAGTGAATGCCCAACATGACAGGGGGGCTTATACCCCCCCCCCCCCCCCCGATCAGAGTCTTCTATATGAGTGATTCTGCCTCATGGATCAAGTCCAAACACCGGCAAATTGTCTTGTCAAGCAACAAGCACGAAATCAGAGGTATCGTTCGTAGTGGTCATCCCAGTTATTCCTCCTATGCCTTGCATAAGGGCCTCCTGTTGTGTAAGGGTCCCTAGGTGCCTAAGTGTCCGCGCCCGATTATCGTGTGTTGTCCTGTAGTTGTGTAAGGGTCCCCTACTGCATAAGATTCCCCAGCTCCACATTTGCACCAACAGCGCGGGAGAAGATTGTCATAGTAAGAACTCTACCAAAGCCTTTGGTTGTTCCTGTTCCTCTTCTTCGCCGGTTCCTAGAAAGAACGTTGTGATTTGCAACAAAGGCTGGTCATCTCTAGGGCCAGTCATTTTTCCCATCAAAAACAGGCCCAGCCCCTGCGCCCTCATTCCCAACTCCACTGTTTTCATCAACGGCTGTGCGATCGATGGTCAGTTATCCTCCTGTAGGGGCTTCTTCTCCATCCAACGCCCCATGAGCTGCTTTTCAATATAGCCGATTCTATCTTGAGCGTTGCTAGGAGTATATGTCATCTCTACATATGGATTCTGAACTTTCATACCATCAAATCGCGCCATGAATTCCTCCTTGAACACAGAGCATGATAAATCAGTATGGACCTCCAATATAATGGCAAGCCAATAAATAGCATTTGGTGTAACGAACCAATCTGAAATATCATCTGAACCGATTCAACACTAACCCAAATAGCGTTTCAAATTCCCGCGAGCTCGTGACAAGCGCCTAGGCATCGAGAAACAACCTTTGGGAACGATTTCGCCCACAACATAAGATAACAATAAACTAAGGTACACTACGGAAACATCAACAAATAAATAAAACAATACAACCACATCAGATACAAGGAAATGATACAAAACTGAAAGTAGAACAAAACCACCAAAACCCATCTCTTGGTGGTCCATGACCACCCACCACAACCCAAGTCACCTGACATCGCCAACCAAGCACGAACCCCCAAAGGAAGACGATGAGAACACAAGCACTAGTTATAAGAACATAAAGGATACAAACACCAAACAGTACAAGCAGAGTGGGAGCTACAGAGCCCGGTAGAATTTCACCAAAGAGTTTATGCAGTTACTTCATAAGGTAATTCAAAAGTACTAAAAGAGTACAACAGGAAAGAACAGGGCTTTGCATTTCAAAACAGGAAACTAAAAGTCATCGAGTTCAAAAACAGAACTTTAAACATTTCAAAATCATTTACAAAACCAAAGCTGGAAACATGTCATTTCATCATTTAAAAACCAAGCCTTTTTCTTAAAGAGCTTTGAAAACCATTTCACATACTAAAGTTTGATAAATCAAGAAAAGGTAAGAACATGCACCAGATATCGACAAGTTGTACAAGAGTCGATACAATAAAGCTAAGGTACATCATCTCAATAAGCAGATCAATCAAGAACGGTAATCAATCAAGCAAGGAAACATCAGTGCCAAGTAGTGACAATGGACATTGTCATGTATTGTGTATCAAGTATAAAGATGTCATGGGTACAACCTAGATACAATAGTGAGTCCACCATAGACAAGCTAATCAACAAAATCATGATTGGTCGTCGGACTTACATCCAGTCCCACGAGTCTCAAGCAAACTAAGTCCACGCACTCCCACTTTCTTGGTCGCACATCCGTAGCATGAACTTATCATATTCTCCACAGATCCACTAGACGAGATGTGAGTCCGCTAGAAAAGCATAAATCTATGTCATCTCATCCAAATATCGAGGCTCCCATGACAAGTCAAAACAGGTCAAATTCCCCCAAACTGATAAAATCCTTTTTCAACACCGATTAATGGAAAGAACAATAATCAAGTGATTTACAACTAGGGATTATCACGAGAGAGAGGATCATCACAAAGTGTCAACCGAGCCGTCAAGCATCATCAATTTCAATTTCAAACCTTTTCTTCAATTCAACATTCACAAGGGTGGCCATACCTGCTTTCTTCCACAAAACATCATCAAAATGTCAAACGGGACTTTAAACCAGGCATTTCTTTTAAGACAGTCCGAAGGCTTTAAAAAGGAGGTTCACAATTTAAAAGGCTCGAAGTTATTTTAAAACATGGGTCAGCACCCTTTTCCACAAAAATAGACCATTCTTTAAAAATCACCAAGGATGCCCATTTTATAAACAAGGAGAATAATCAAAAAGGGCTCCTGGTCATTTCAAAAATTAAAGCATTCGAAACCATGTGGAAAACATTTCATAAATCAAACTCTTTCATTCAAATCAAAGCATTTTACTTTAGAAATCAAAATCTAGCCTAAGCCCTCACTTTTACCAAAAACAGCCTTTAAAAGCTCTTTGAAGAGGAATCAAAAACCAATATGGCATTCGTATATATAAAACAATGAGCGAAAATCCAAATCATTACAATCTTGTCCATGTCATGTTCAATGCATAGAGAAGAAGACCAAAGAAGCTTTCACGAGGTATTTCAAGATAAACATTCACAGAACATGTATTAGAAAACAAGAAACACCGGGATAGAAACACCTACGTCGGAATTTCTTTGAAACTTGAAACACCGGGAGGAAAAAGTAAAGGAACTGGATCTTCTTCTACTGTAGCCGAACGCCCAAAACCATTCTTAAGAGGACACCAAAAAATCGAGGGCAGTGAAGGTTCGGGTATTTTTAAATAAATACACCAGGTGCTCGCAGCAATAAAACCCCAGAACTAACAACAACCATTTAATTTGTCGTTTCACTCGTTGAACACAGAGGGTTTAAATTCATTTAAAATAGGAGTTACGGCCTTTAAAATAGGTTAAGGAATCGATTTCCATAATTTCTAGCATTTAAAATGGCTTAAAAGGCATTTCAGGTCGAGCTGGAGGAAGAAGAACGGAAAACCGAGTTTTTATTTATTTATTTTCCCAAAAAGAGCGTTGTGTAAGGGTAACATGGTTTTACCCTTACACAGCTCTTAAGTGTCGCATAAGGGTAGAGTTACACTTACGCATCCTTTGAAAAACAGAAGCTACCCATACGTAGCTCCCTTTACCCTTACGCAGCCTTTAAAAACATTGGCTTACCCTTACGTAGCGGTGAGTTTTCCTTACGCAACTCCAGGTTACCCTTACGTAATCTTTAAAAACACTGGCTTACCCTTAGTGGCGGGTTACCTTTACACAACTTCAGGTTACCCATACGTAACCATTGAAAACCCGCAGCTACACTTACGCAATTCATACCTTACCCTTACTTAGCGTATAGACAAAGAGTTTTACCCTTACGCAGGTCAACCCGAACTTTACGCAGCGCCCCCAGTACCCTTACGTAGCATATGAAAACTCAAGGCTACCCTTACGCAACCCATAGAAAAGCAACCTTACCCTCACACAGCGCATGGACCAAGGGTTTTACCCATACGTAACTAAGGTAAAAACTACCTTACCCTTACGTAGAGGCAAGTTTACCCTTAAGCAACTAAGGGAAACACTCTCTTACCTTTACACAACACAAGGAAACAAGGAGTTACCCTTACATAACTCCTAAAAACCACCCTAAGTAAAGGTAGAAGACACTTACCCTTACACAACTTCTATTCCATGCGTAAGGGTAAAAATTAAGTTAAAAATTATTCAATTTTAAATCAAAGGACTCATAAATTAAAACCAAAAGGGGGTTTTTAATTATAATAAAAAAAATGATGTTACAATTTTCTCTACCATAAGGCTTCCTGCCCCCAGAAAGCTTCTAGTCCGAAAGATATAAAAAGATAAGACTAAAAGAACTCTCACTGAACCCGTGAGGTGGACGGTCCATGAAACAGAGGAAGACTCACCCAAAAAAACTGCTATTGAGCACAACTCCAAGATCAACACTCGTCTCTAAACAAAACTCAACAACACTAAGAGGAAACGGAAAACAACCGAAGACCTAGCATAGGTCTCCCCACCATTTAAAAATTTACCAAAGTTGAGGAAACACGAGGAAAAACATCCGCCAAAACACGTCTCTTCGACAAAAAGAAGAGACTTTGATCGCACATCACAGCGAAACACCCTAGAACTGAAACTAAAACCTCAAGAAACAGTACATACAAAATACCTCAACAATTCCCAAAAGTGACAACGCTCTAAAGATCCATCAATGATCCAACCATCCACAAGCAAGGCACAGAACTGACAAAGATTTCTACCCTGGGAAATTACATGACGGTAACCTGGGATTTTCAACACCGAGCGTCCCCCTCGATGGGCTCATTGAATAATCCACCAGCACCTCCAGGTGCCTGGTCCATCAAGAATCCATATCGTCCTAGCTACCTGAGTACATTCTCAAGGTCCATCCAAATCCAATCGGAAAGAGCTCAAAACAACAGAGTCGGTGCACAATCAGGGCACTATACTCTCATGAGAGAGATCGCTCATTACATCAAGATTGAGCTCTAATCAATAAACAAGAGGATACTAAGGAACAACAACCAACCCAAACGGTATCCAACACTGACCACAGGAAGACACCCATGGAAGGAAGCGGGAGGAGGAATTTCGAAAGACAACAACCTCACGTCTAAAGGTTTTCAGCACAAGATTTCACTCCATCCCCAACAGCACAACAAACCTCAAAGGACTAAAACCGTCCAAGATGAAGGCTAACCATTCAAGAGTGCAAATCCGCAAGGAACAACAACAAAGATCTCAAAAAAACGAAACCATTATCATGATCATAACCAAGGTCCACAAGAGAACATCTACAAAGGACTCAAAGCAACCCTCAAGAGATCCCTAGAACAAGAAAATCTTCAAAGACCTACTAGCTACAAAAAGGTACGCTCAAACGGTTTTCACTTTGACGTTGGAAACAACAAACTGGATCAACATCAACCACCACTGAAAACTCATCCGCTACATCAAAAGCTTCACTCTGAGGCCTATAGTTGGAGCCCTATTGTCTTGAAGCACCTGTTGCCCGCAGCTAGGAGCTAATGATCCCTGACCGAAACTTCCTCTTTCGGTAGCCCAACTTACAGAACCTCTTAAGGTGGCCCAAGCGGCCACACTGTTTACAAACTCTTGGAGCTTTCAAACACGACTTCTTAGAATGACCACATGTTCCACACTAGAAACATATGAGATGTCTCTTTTTCCAAAAAAAACTAACCCTGCTCAACCAATTCACGCGGTCCACCAAATGGGACTTCTTCTCCTAAGTCAACTACGAGTATTCTCCACTTTTGGTCACTCTGCTAGCTCGATCTTGACTGACAGGGCCCTTTGAAGCACCATCGGATAAGAGATCGAACAGGCCGTTGAGATGACAGTTCCAAGGTCTGGGTGAAGACCTTTTCTAAAACAAATGGCCTTAAGGGAGTCATCACCAACAAACTCAGGTAAAAAACATACCAAACTTGAGAATTGCATGGCATGCTCCACAACCAATAGCTTGTTGGATTGGGGTAGCCCGATTCGATTGGATGATGTTGGGTCAAATGTTTGCGACTCATACTGCACGTCAGGCTGCAACTTCGCGATTCAAGCTCCACGATAAGGTCGTTGGGGGTTGCAAGGGGCAACACGCACCTGTTAAGGGGGTCCGGGGGCCGAAGGCTTCCAGCCCAAATTTTAGGGACTGTAGCAACTCTGACTAACTATAGCAGAGTTGACCGGCCGACACAGACAGGGTATTGTAGCAGTGCAGATTTTGGCACGATTACTATTGCAGCTTGGACTTTGGAGACAACAGTATTGTAGCTCCGTGAACTTTCAGCCGTCGGCCACTGTACCAGCTTGGACTTGGGTTGTCGCGGCATTGCAGCAATGCGGACTTTCAGCCGTCATTCACTATAGAAGTGCGGACTTTCTGAGTGGTTGGTGGCACAGCACTTCATCTTCTTTATTAACCCATTTCGGGCTAGGGTTTCTTGTGCTTGAAACTCTGAAATACCCCGTGTAATTTGTGCTTCCAATTTAGTGATTTTTTTGCCTCTACGTGGACGTAGAGATCATTTCCCGAACCACGTAAATCTTTGTGTCCTATGTGATTTTTTCTTCTGTATTTTCTTCATCTGCAAACCTATTTTGTCGTTGCGACTCCCGGTGTTTTCCGTAACATAGTTCATCTTAACTAAAACCCAAGAGCTTAAAAACTTTCTCCTTTGCTTCCACAGGATATCACCACTGAATGAAAACTGACTTGAAGAATTCCCAAGACATTCTTTCATGCAAACAGGATGGAATCACGACTTCCCACCACTCTCAGTCAGGACCCTCAAACAAGGAGTCGATAGACTTGACCTTCAGAGCATCAGGAGTCTTGAGAGAATCAAAGATCCCTTCAACTTCTTCAAGCCTCTTCACTGCTTCTGGAGAACCCCACTCACCTCCATAAGAAGGTGCACGACGATCCAAGAAGTCCTGTGTGGGATCCAAAGACTGGAAAGGCTCGGACTCCACTCGATTCGAAATCTGGCTAGAGTCGTCAACTGGAGACTCCACTTTCAAAAAACACTAAGGACTACTCCGAAGACCGTACCGAAAAAAAAACTTTCGATCTTTCCTTAAGGACTTTCTAGGAGACATTTCTGGACATCACGAAACACAGGCTCATCAACTCAAGTATAAAACAAAACCCGAAAAAAACAAACAAGCCAAAAGCTTTCAAACAAGCCTCAAACCACATTTATCAAAGCATCATTGTTTTCAAAGCACACAAGATTTCCCCGTTAATTAAACTTTACACTTTTCTTTAAAATGTGAAATCTGGAGATAAATCTATCACGGTTTCAAAAAGTCTTTTACCAACTCATGGAAATTCTTCCATGGTTTCAAAAGCATAAATCTCTTTTTTCCAATTTCAAAACTATTTCCATTCTAAATCCATCACATAACCAAAATTCCTTCTTAAAACATTCCTTTCTCACATCACACAAGAGTCTTTGAAAAATAGTTTTCTAAACCAAGCATTTCATAGAACACACTTTTTAGTAATTGAAAACAATTTTCATAGATCCCAAACAAAATTTGTTTTAAGTCACAAATTTGGTTTTCCAATGGATTTAAAAACATCACCAAAGGGATTAAAGTTGAAACAACAAAACAGAAGCATGAAACAGACCATACCCAAAATGTCCATTCAAAACAAGAACCCTTAAAACTGACCTCACACGAGTAAAGTCGTTTTGGAAACAAATGGACAGGGCACCAAGTTCAGGTTAGAGTAGAACTATGCATGGCTTGGTCGCATGGGCTGGTAAACCACAAACCAACCTCACAACAGTTCATGGATTGACTTCCAGATCCGCCACATCAATTCCTCACAATTTACCATACCATGACGGCATAGTGCGGCTATGGAAAACTTTTCGTTCCAACGCAAAACTCATAAGAGATTCCCAAAATCAAAGATAATCTCATCGGGAATCTAAATCCCATTTATCAGCAGGAAACCAATAACACAAAAGAAAGACTCAAGTCCCCGATTTCCCCGGTAACTCAAGTCTCATCGTGAAGAGGTGGTGATCAAGCACCCGCTCACGAACTACCTCTTGAGTCTTGACACATACCTAATCTCCTTTATACCATGACTCATCCCAAATAACATAAGGGCGTACAAGGAAATGTATTTTCTTTTAAAGAAAAACTTGGTTCAGATACCATTTGTAATGAACCAACTGTAATACCATCCAAACCGACATCCGAACCGATTTGCCACTGACCTGAAGAGACGTTCCTAACCCCCACGGGCTGACGACAAGCGTCTGGACATCCAGAAACAACCTTTGGCAACGATTTCACCCACAACATAAAATGACAATAAACTAAGGTACACTGCGTAAACACCAACACAGAAAGAAAACAATACAACCACATCAGATACAAGGAGGCAATACAAAACTGAAAGCATAACAAAACTACCAAAACCCGTCTCTTGGTGGTCCACGACCACCCACCACGACCCAAGTCACCAGCCCCCATCCAACCAAGCACGAACCCCCAAAGGAAAGCGACGAGAACAAGAGCATCTGCTATAAAAAACATAAAGGCTATAAACACTAAACGGTACAAGTAGGTTGTGAGCTACAGAGTCTAGTAAGATTTCACCAAAGAGTATGCGATTACTTCATAAGGTAATTCAGAAGTGCTAAAAGAGAGTACAACAGGAAAGAACAAGGCTTTACATTTCAAAACAGGAAACAAGCTGGAAACCAAAAGCTGGAAACCAAAAGCTGGAAACAAGCCATTTCATCATTTAAAAACCAAACTTTTTCTTGAAAAGCTTTGAAAAACATTTCACAAGCTAAAGTTTGATAAATCAAGAAAAGGCAAAAACATGCACCATATATCGACAAGTTGTACAAGAGTCAATACAATAAACCCAAGGTGCATCATCTCAATAAGCAGATCAATCAAAAATGATAATCAAGCAAGGCAACTCCAGTGCCAAGTAGTGACATCAGACGATGTCATGTATCAGGGTATCAAGCAGCAGCATGAGGCAGCTCGACCTTCCTTGGTGTCGGAGGTGCCTGAGGTGCAGTCAGGAGCGACTGCAGGAACGATGGTGCGGGGGTGCGAAGATGCGGCTAACGCTGAGTTGGTGTGAGGTGAGTTTCCTACACTGCAGCATAGGGCAGACACTGGTTATGGAGGAAACCGGCATGCGATTGGGCAGAGATGACAACAAGGAATTGAATGAAAGACTTGCAGATTTGATGATGGACGCGTCTGACCTGGACGTGTTTCTTGCGGTTAAGGCAACTAAAAACAAGCAAGAGGAGTCATCCACACTTGGTTTGCCACGGGACAACATGCGACCATTGGAGGTCGAGGTGAAACCTGACAAGAACATGAGTGGACTCGATGAAACTACATTACATCATGGAGGTACAATCATAATGGAAGCAACGACTAACAACACTTTTGATTTTCTTCCAGTTGTTCGACCGGTCGAACTACCAGTGTTTGACGGCCGAAACCCTCGCGGTTGGACTACACTGGTCAAGCAAAACACAAAAACTTGGCAGAAGAACATGATATATCAACCTTCTCTTTGACAGAAGCTGCAAGAAGTAGAACATGATGTTGCGGAATCGCCGGGAGACACAACGACAGAAACGATTAAACGAAAGAAAGAAAGCAACAAGGACACAGCGATTTACGTGGTTCGGGAATAATCCCTATGTCCACGGGAGAGGCAGAATTTCACTATTCGAAAGCACAAAATTACAAAGGATTTTTTCAGTAGTAAACCCTATCCCGAAATGGGATACATATGAAGAAGACGGTCCACTGTTCTGAATTGTAAGTCCGCGTTGCTACAGTGATCGGCGGCCACCTTTGTCAAAAGTGCTACAGTGGCTGCCGGCTGGAAGTCAAAAGTGCTACAATCCAATTGACCCCGAAGTCCGCACCGCTACAGTGCATGTCGGTGTCGGTCGGTCAACTCCGCGATAGTTGCGGGCCACAAGCATTCGTCCCAACCGAATCGGGCTGCACCAATCCAACACACGGTTGGAAGGAAGAAGAGAACTCAGCCGAGATTGCAAGTGTTGTCCTGCACCAGAAATTGCAGGCGCGAGTAGTGGAGCCTCAATTACAAACGAAATTAAAGCTAAGAGTGGAACAGATGGGGGTTATTGTTCGAGGGCAGCAAAAAACTTCGTTGCTACCTCAACCACCACCAAAACCACCTCCATGGGCATGTCCCTCACAGAGTTTTTGGGCGGTTCAACACTCTGGCAGAGACAGGGTTCTTAAAATGGTGAGTTTCCCTCAGCCTTTTCACAGACCGAACGCTCATCATCCAAACCTTAATTGGCCTGTCGAACATTGGAAGCAAGGCGCTGCTGAAGTTGATGGGGAACCTGGTGAATTGTGTAATGGGCAGAGGGTTGTCATAACTCACAACACATCCCTTTCTATAGCAGAAAGAGATATCCAGGAGCAAAACCTAATCACCAGGGGTTGGAATTCAAGAAGAAAAAATTATTTCAGTGCAAAACCGGCCTACTTGCAGGTTACAGTTAGCAATCTCGTTTTTGGGAATGAATGGTGGCTACTGATTGGAGAGAGACTTTTTAAAACATGTTGATGGAATTAACAATCACTTAGCTCCATTCAGGTTGGGGGAGGCAAGTACCCGAGCCTTTGATTCCTTGTTACGGAAATGGAAAATGAATGATGCTTCGGCCATTAACTACTATGCGGGAGCAAGATTCACGGGGCTCGCACTAAATGCTTCCCAAAAATGCAGTGCCACTAGCTTTGACTTGTGGGATCAGTTGTTGTAGTCGTTGGTTTTCCAGGAAAGGACTGGTTGTATGGACTCTTCCTATGGTGAAGGCTATGACATCAGAAGGATGTTTCCATCACAAGGTTAAAAGTCAACCATGGGTTTTACAAATCTACATTGGAGGGAAGATGGAATTGATGGAAAGTTCATCACCCCAACACATTTACCTATATTAATTGTGGATGGAAACGCTTCAGGGGGGAGTGCAACTCATTGCTGATTAATAGGGCCTGGAGTTTGGAAATATGTTGTGGGTGTAATTTTTCCCCTAACACGCAAAGCTTAGGGATTCCTCCAATGTATAAGAAAGGTTATGAAGCCAACATGAAGGGGAGAAACCCATCGAGGAAGAAGCAGTCAGTTTCCATGGCTTTAGCAAGAATCAATGTGCCTTTGGGAGAGAAGCTGGTATTGGCAAAGGAAGGAGCATTTTTCGGGATACGGAGGGTCGGCCTAGAAGCTGGATGGACCCAAGCAGGCGAGTTGGCTGAGTGGTTCAATGCCTTGATCCTATCTAAAGGCGACTTCAAAGGGCAGCTCAGTGAAGAAGGGGAATTCACCAGCTCTGGATGAAGATCCATTCCAGAGAATTTTACTAATTTTCCCTAGGATAAATGGAGCAAAAAACAATATCACAGGGCTGTGATTTTTGGGAGAACCCTCTGGAAGATTGCTTGGGCGGTATATGAAGCAAGGGTACATAGCATTCAGTTTATCTGGAACCATAAAGCAGGAAGAAGCATCTGGGAGATTGCTTGGTGTACATATGTGGAACGAGAGCTTTATAAAGGAGCAGCAGTGTTGTCCAGTTCTGGCAAAAGGCACAAAATACAATAAACAAGAATCTCATTATCCAAATTTTAGTTTGATTTTCTTCAGTTTCGAGGACAAAACTGGATTTCAAGGAGGGTCGAGTGATAAAGATGGACACAACTGGACTAGGCTGCCTTGGACAGCACAACTAGACAGCCTGGAAAATAATATTCTAGAGGAGAAATACCAACTGGGAAGCAGGTCCTATGCTAGGCCACAGGCAACAGCTGGCATAGCTATAATGATTGTTCTGGAAAGGGGAAAGGTGGGGCCCACAACACAGCTGTTTGCTAACCAACTTAGGAATATACTAGAGAATATGGTAGGAGGGGCCCGCAGTTGTTACACAGGGAACCCACTGTGATGCAGAAACGCCGGGAGTCGCAGCGACAAGACAACGATTCAAAGAAAAGTAAAAAGTAAAAAAAAAAACAGAACAAGAACACGAGGATTTACGTGATTCGGGAATAATCCCTACGTCCATGGAGAGGCGGAAGATTCACTATGATTCAGGAACACAATTACAAGAGTTTATCAGAGTTTCTCACTACTCAAAACCCTAGCCCAAAATGGGCTAATAAGGAGGACGAAGCACTATTCCACCAACTGTCAGAAAGTCCTCTTGCAAAAGTGAAAGACGGTTGAAAATCCGCATCGCTACAGTGAAAGGCGGTCACCCAAGTCAAAAGGGCTACAGTGGCTGTCGGCTTGAAGTCCAAGAAGCTACAGTGAATGGAGGCTGGAAGTCCGCGTCGCTACAATGTCTGTCAGGCCACAAGCATTCAGCCCAACCGGATCGGGTTACACCAATCCAACACACTAGGCAAAGGCTGTTAAATAGGAAGGGCTGGAGCGACAACAGGAGGAGGATAGTTTGTTTTGGAGATCGGCTGGAAAGCTTGGGCGGAAGAGCAGCAAGGCCTTCCAAATGCTCTTCTTCATCTTCTTCTTCTTCTCTATATTTTCTATTGTTTCTTCCTCTTCTCTATATTTTCTATTGTTTCTTCTTCTGTTCCATTTCTCCTGTAATTCTGCTACACTCCACCTTAATATACAAAGTAGCCCTCTCTAAGAGGCTGTTGGAGCAAAGATCTTTATCAGAGTTCCACATCAAAGTTTTACTGTGATGTATTTCATAAATCTATCTATAAATAAATCGCCCCACCTCTCATTGAGGTACATGATTTCATCCTACAATTCCAATAATAAAAAGAAACAGAAAAATATATATATATACCTTGGGATTCGAGTATGGAAAAAAAACAAAAAAAAATTATAATGCTTCATGTCATAGACCATAATTTCAATGCATTGATGTATGCTTCATTTATCATGATTAATTGTAGTCAGCTTTCAGTAATTGAATAGTTGCAGTTGGTGTAGAAAATGTTTTGGTCCAAAATTTTGAAAAGGAAAGGCAAATAAATGCTGTAAACCATACACATACAGTTGCATTCTGTTGGGCAGGCAGCCGACCAGCTAAAACAAGTGTTGGAACAGTAAATGCCTGCAAATAATTAACAAAACTCCATTAGAACTACAAGAAGGAAATTAAAGAACCAAGATTAGTTCAAAAAATGTAAAGACACCACCAAAAACAATATCCCCTTAAATTATAATTCATAAAGCTCATAAAAAACCAATTATAATCTTGGAGAAGATAATAGTACAACAATTTTGTTGTTGTAGAAGATAATAGTACAGTCAGAAAATTGGAAAGTACCTCCATCAAAAGAGTAGATACAGTTGCAACAGTGAATGCCCCACGACCAAACGGGAGAGCAGTGGTCCTTTGAGCAAGCTGCCAAAGTTGAGCCTTTACAAACACAAGAAAATAAGAAACTAAATCACCTGCCTAATAAGAAATCATATAATTTTTTAAAAAAATAATAAAAATAAAAGGGGAAATTAGAAAGAAACGCTAAGGAATTACGTGAAGGTGAAAATAACAAGAAATTTTGTGAATTTATTCTTTGAACTGAAAAACAGAAGATGAAAACCATTTCCTACAATTTGGAGAAAAGTTAAGGAGTGGCTGAAGTCTAGAAGCTTATGGACAAGTTCTCTAGGATTTGAATTTTTTTGATACTGTGGAGTCTTTGCCTTTAAATTGCAGAAATCTGGTTTGAGCGGCCAAATTTGCAGAAATCTGGTTTGAGCGGCCTTAACTGGATTGCGCCTTTGTTTAGAGACTTTGTTTTGTTGTTTTTAGTTCAAGATATTTCATGGCTAGTTGCCTTTCCCTTATGCTAGGCTTCATAGCCACGGCACCCTTGTTCTGTTAACCCTTGGGCTTCTTAGTTTAATCAATATATGGTTGGTTATCCTTTGGAAAAAACATTTTCTACAATGGCATAATATACAAAGAACAAAACCAGACTAGTAAAAAATCAAATTTAAGATTAATGCACAAAATTTGATTCATGATTTTTAAATAACATCTTTCAAACCCATTTGTACTTTATGCATGTATCTAATGACATAGATTTTTTTATTCACTACCAGAGCTTCAGATTGGATAATATATTTTTTTAAATCACTTCAACTATCCTCAAGCAAACAACTCAATTTCCAACTATCATTAAAAAATGATTCATTCTTCAAGACATGTCAACTTCTGACCACCGGAACATATCAATTGGAAAGTCAGCAGTATAGTTAACTTACTAATCAACCAAGTAGATACAGAACAAAAGTTTCCAAAACTAAACATAGGAACAAGCTCCAAGAAGATAATCTGGAAAACACCCACTACAAAAAAGGTTTTCTCCCTGGTTTTGTGCATTCTGAAAACCTAACAGAACACAATAAATTATTTTTAACATGTGTCTACTTCTGTATGGATACTAAAATCAAAATGAAATCAATTGACTTTAAATTAAAACGACAAATTTTCAAATTATGCTGTTAAAAAGAGTGGACTACATCATATAAAAGTCAAGTGGTTAATCATGCATATATATCCCACTATTGGCCAAAAAGAAGCAACACTACAAGGTATACATCAAGTTCACAATCAACAGGATTCAAGTACCAGAAAAGGCATTTAAAAAATATGAACGCGCGTAAATGTTGATACAGTTTATAAGAGAGCAGCAGCTATAACATTTCATTTGTTTTGCTATTAATGCAAACCCTATGGTAGCCAACATATATATCTTCTAAATATTCATTTAGACTACAAGACCCTTCCATCCTCTTGTGAAAAAGACAATAACATGGTTAAAGAATTCACTAAGACAAAGAAAAGATGTGTGTGTGTGCGCGCGCGCACCTGCTGCAGATCCTGATCAGAAGCAGTGGGATTAACAGGTGTTTGAATTGCCACTGGCCTTGCAGAGCACAAAACGCGTCGAACCTGGGAAAGTGGTAAATTGCTATAAAATACTCAGAAATGCCTAAAAAATAGCAAATAATATGAGGTGGCTATGATAAAATAAATGAGATAGACTGAATTAGAACAACCATAACCGAATGCAGTCATTACTCGCAGAACAAACAAACAAACGTCAAGGATCAGAAAAAAAATCTACAGAACTCGACAGTTCAATGGTAATTCTTTTTTTTTTTTAAGAAAAGTTATTCAAAGTCCCACTTATGACATAGGAAAGCCTTGGTACTTAATCAAGAGAACAAACAAGTGAAGAGGGGATGCAACCTCATAGCAAATCAAAATTCTTGGGAAAAACATGTAAGAGGGGCTTTACGGAATATGAATGGAGAAAAAATAGTGTCAACAGAAGGCTTCATGGTTGAGTGGGGAGGGAAGCACTCAGGGAGTCAGAGGCTGAAGCATTAACTATCTGCAGGGACCGTTCCACATTAGAGGGGTCCTTATGAAGTGGAACGACATTCTCTAAAAGTTGAGTCATCAGAAACATAAGCATTGTGCAGGAAAACCATAACAGGACTCTTGAAAGCCAACGGGAGCATCTGGGCTGGTTGAGCATCCTTTGGAATCAAAGTTGACATTTCACCTTTGCAAGAGGACCCTGTAACCACCAATCTTTGAAGAGAAAGAGACTTTTCGGGGTTCAATATTTTCTACTTGGCAAGGGTAAAGCCCTTGGAGTCAACCATGCCTTTCTTAGACATTTTATCAATTGTAATGTTGTCTCAAGATTCCAACGGTTTAGAGATAGCCGTAGCAGCATTAGGCACAGGTTCCTGCAAAACACCTTTTGCAAAGCACCACAACGTAAAAACCACCTCGATCAACCTAAAATACAGCAACCTCATCAATCAGCCTCCATAACATCACCCAAACCATCCATCTCCTCAGCCACAACCTTCTCAAAATGAAGAACGGGGAAGGAAACAAGGGAGAAGAAAGGAGGAAACTTGCTCAGAATCGTTAATGCTCGATCTCTGGATACCCAAAGGTCAAAGCCCACAAGGAGGGGGTGAAAGGCCTCCTAAAATCGCCAAGAAGCCACCCAAGAATCAAGAGAAAAGACCGGAAGAAGGTGAGATACGAAGGGGTTCGGGGATTTATAGGCAAACTAGAAATTAGAAGACCACGTCGCAACTCGTATGCCCCCAATTGAAAATACCACTTTTGAGGTCAAATGACGACCTACCCTTCCGAAGCTACACAACACTCTACTCTTCCCGTCAACGCATCGATCCAGCCGGTGTCGGACCACATCGACCACCACGACCCAGTCGAGAGCTCTCGACCGCCACGACTCAACCGACTACGACCCAACCGAGCTCCCTCGAACGCAGCGACTCAAATACGCAATGTTGTCCAGAGCAAGCGCACCTTTTGTGCAAACCATTAACTTTTTTTGTTTTTAATTCAATTTTATTTATGTTGCCCGCCCCTTATTTTTTGAGATATATGGTTTTTAATATTTAATTGATTGTTTTATATTTTTCAGAAATTGTAATTTATTTCAAATTATCTAAGGTAAGGCAAGGAAAGACCAACTTGGTTTTTTGAGATATATGGTTTTTAATATATTTCAGGAATTGAAATATATGATTTTTTGAGATATATGGTTTTTAATATTTAATTGTTGGTGTCATTGTTGACTTTATTTGTTTTCTGATGTATGGAATATGAATTATTGACATAAATCTTTCATATTTATGTATATATTGTATAATTTATTATTTGTTATGGTTGATATATGTATACACCTCTTTTGTGCATTGCAAGTTAATATTATCATGTGTCATGCGTCGCGCCGTGTGCTTTTGGCCGGGAGCTCTTGTCGCCATCGTGCGCTATGCGCCGTAAATAACTATGAGTACACCATGTGCAGGGCCTCAAGAAGAACATTTTATCCTTAGGACAATTTGATGATATCGGATGCAAGACGCACACTGAGAAAGGGATGATGAGGATTTGAAGGGTGCACTTGTGGTGATGAAGGCAGAGAAGATCTCAAATAACTTGTACGTGCTTATGGGTGAAATGTATAAGGAAGCGGAGATAGTTGTCGCATCAACTACCTCAACGAAAACATTGACGACATTATGGCATCAGAAGCTTGGTCATATGTCTAAATAAGCCCTGAAAATTCTTTCTGATCGGAAATTGTTATCTGGGCTTACAGAGGTATCCCAACCATTTTGTAAGCATTGTGTTTTGAGTAACCAACACAAGTTGAAGTTTGGAATGTCAACGACAAGGAGCAAGGAGATCTTGGATTTGATCCATTCCTACATTTGGCAATCACCAGTTGTGTCCCTGGGAGGAGAAAGGTACTTTGTATCCTTCATTGATGACTATTCCAGGAGATGTTGGGTGTTTCTAATCAAGAGAAAAGCGGATGTATTTGAAATCTTCAAAACATTCAAAGCGCGAAAGGAGCTTGAATCTGAAAAAAATATGAAGTGTTTGAGGACTGACAATGGTGGAGAATATACAAACGAGAAATTTGATTATTTTTGTCAATAGGAATGCATCAAGAGAAAGTTCATGGTGTCATTCACTCCTCAACAGAATGGAGTGACAGACCGGATGAATAGAACCTCATTGGACCGAACAAGGGCGATGTTGAAGACTGCAAGAATTACCAAGACGTTCTAGGCAGAATCCGTAAATACTATCTGCTTTGTGATCAATCGACCCCCTTTAGTGGCAATTGATCTGAAGACACCAATGGAGATGTGAACTGGTAAACCCACTGAATATTCTCAATTGCATACTTTTGAAAGTCCTGTATATGCATTGTTTAATGACCATGAAAGATCAAAGTTGGACTCAAGATCCAGGGAATGTATCTTCTTGGGATACGCTGATGGTGTGAAGGGGTATTATTTGCGGGATCTCACTGCCCACAAACTTATCATCAGCAAAGATGCCATTTTTGCAGAAGACAGTGTGCAAATGACGATTGATAAAGACACAGAGAAAGAGAGTACTAAAACTACAATAGTCGAGGTGAAGTACGAAACAAAGAAAGAACCAGTTTCGTCTGAGGCGTTACCAAAGCACGATGATCAAGTACCGGATGATCCTGGACTACGACGGTCAAATCGAGAGAAAAGAGCACCAATATGGCACTCAAATTATGTCACTGAGAGCAATGTTGTGTATTGCTTATTGACAGAGGATAAAGAGTCATCATCTTTTTTAGAGGCGACCCAGAGTCCGGATGTATCTTCATGGATGGCGGCGATGCAAGAGGAACTTGAAGCCCTGCACAAAAATAAGACTTCGGATCTTATTCTATTACCTCATTGAAAGAATGTCATTGGGAACAAATGGGTCTACAAGATCAAACGGGAAGAAACAGACCAAGTGGAAAGATATCGTGTAAGACTGGTGGTCAAAGGATATGCTCGGAAAGAATGTATGAATTTCAATGAAATATTTTCTCATGTTGTTAGACTGAAGACTATTCGGGTAGTTCTGGCGATGTGTGCTACATACACTCTACATCTAGAACAGCTAGATGTGAAAACATCATTTCTCCATGGTGATCTTGATAAAGAAATTTATATGCTTCAACTAGAAGGTTTTGCCAAAGAAGGTAAAGAGTACTTGGTTTGCAGGTTGAAAAAATCGTTGTACGGTCTCAAACAATCGCCGAGGTATTGGTACAAGAGATTTGATTCTTATATCATGAGTCATGGATACAACAAACTTGATTCAAATCTTTCTGCATATTTCAAGGGTCTGGATGGTAATGATTTTATCATTGTACTGCTGGATGTGAATGACATGTTGGTTGTAGGCCCCAACAATGATCAAATCCAGGAGATGAATGCACAGTTGGCTAGGGAGTTTGATATGGACTTACGAACCGCAAACAAGATTCTCGAGATGCAGATTTACCGAGACAGAAATAATGGAAAGATTTGGGTATCATAGAAGAATTATTTGAGTAAAGTCTTGAAATGCTTCAACATGCAAGACAATAAGCCAATTTCTACCCATCTTCCCATCAACTTCAAGTTATCCTCCACGATGAGTCCTAGTAGCGAAGCAGAGATGATGGAAATGTCTCAAGTGTCGTATACATCAGCAGTGGGGAGTCTAATGTTCGCTATGGTTTGTACTAAACCAGACATTACACATGCAGTGAGATCAGTTAGTCGATACATAGTGAATCCAGGATGGGAGCATTAGAGCATAGTGAAGAGGATCCTGAGATACATCAAAGAAACCTCACATGTTGCATTATGTTATAAAGGATCAGATTTTACTATCAGAGGCTATGTTGATTCAGATTTTGCAAGTGATTATGACCGGAGGAAATCCACTATTGGTTAAGTGTTTACTCTTGCAGGAGGAGTTGTGAGTTGGTTTTCCAAGTTATAATTAGTTGTGGCCTTATCCACAACCGAGGCAAAGTATATGGCAGCGACGCAGGCTTACGAAGAGGCAATTTGGATGAAAAGGTTGCTAGAGGAGCTCGAGCACAAACAGGAGCATATTTCATTGTTTTGTGACAGTCAGAGCGCCATGCACAATGAAAGGAAACCATCTTTTCATTCCATGACGAAACACATTGGCGTACAATATCATTTTATTCGACATGTGGTGGAGGAAGTGTGGATGTGGATAAAATCCACACTAAAGAAAATCTGGCAGATTTCCTGACGAAAGCAATTGGTTCTAATAAGTTCAGATGGTGTAGATCCTCGAACGGTCTTGTAGAGAAATGAGCAGCATGTTTGACAGATAGAAAAGATGTGTGGAGATGTGATTAGCACTTAATCAAATACCCAAGTGGGAGATATGTTGGAAGACTTTCTGGGGAGAAAAAGTAATAATGATGGTCGCCGCATTAATTTTATTCAAAGAGGGTGACACCCTATCATTATTCCGCCATTTAATTTGGTAAAAGACATTTAATTGGGGGAAGCCCAAAGGAGGGTGAGGGAAGGCTATAAAAAGGGATCTCCTCCAACAGTTTTCATTATCGGATTGTCAAGCAACACATCATAAGTTTTGAGTGCAGTATTTTGTGAGGTGTTTCTCTATATATTCAAAAGAGAATATTCTGAGTGTTTTCTCCTTGTAACTAAGAGTATATACCCACAATTTTATCATAGTGAAATCTTTCTATTTGTTTGTGGTTTTTTACCCCTTTCCTTTTGAGGGTTTTTCCACGTTACATCTGGTGTTCATTTTATTTCCGCATTTTTTCACTTTATTTTTAACTCGCAATTATCGTTGTACCGAAGGGCCAATTATTTCCGATCCTAACAGTTCACCATGGTGCCTTGGTGCAATTTATAAACTGAATGGTTTATCTAATGGTTCATACTATGTAATAACAAGAAACAAATTGATGCATTCAATGACAATGATTCATCGTTTTGATTTGGAGCCAAAGGCACTGCAAATGTTAAATGAACCAATTGGTTCATTATTTTAATGGTAGAAGGAGAGAATCCGTTGTATCATTATTCACCACTTTGGGTTACACTGTGGATATTTATAAATTCATGTACATCAATACTTTAATCTAAAAAACTAAGAAACTAAATAAATTTAAATCTATCATCGTGATAAAACAATACAAAAAATAAATGAAAATCCAATACAAGGGGGGGAATAAATAGAAGTCAAATCAAGACAAATAAGAAAATTCAACACATTCCCTCAAGCTGGTAAAACGAGTATCTATCAATCTCAGCTTGATGGTAATGAATCGGGCAATTGATTGCTTGAGGGAATATATGTTTCTGTTATGAGTCCATGATCTAATTTATCCTTCACAAAGTGTCGAGACAATCTTTGTGTTTTGTCCTTTCATGAACACCTCACTAAGTCTTTCACCAACATAACCAATCTCAACTTCCTCCACCTCAAACAGTATAAAAAGCCCCAGTTTCACATTGCCTAACACTCGAATAAGATTGTATTCAAGATTCAGCAGAAGAGAAATTTGATGATTCTTCGCCGCTCAATGAATCGTGTTAAGCTATCGGAATCTTTACTACATTCCATCTTCAAGTTAAACTAATCTTATAGGAAATAGAGAGTCGACTACTTGTATATTGAGAAAATAAAAGCAAACAACAGAGTTCAAGAGGGGAGGAAGAAGGAGAAGAGAGAAATCAAAGGAGTTCCCGAGGAACTTCCCCCAAGCCTAAGGCCGAAACTGATACCCAACTCCTCTACCCTGTGCAGTCCCCTTTCTTCCCATTTTATAACTCTGTTTAACAACTGTGGGCCCCCCAGAATATTCCCACCATATTCCCTTTAACTACCTCCACCTCCCTATGGACCACATCCAGCTGCCCACTTTATGAAGACCCGTTTGCCCCTCCTGGAATACTCTTTCCAGGTTGTGTCGAGATCTCTATCACTTATCGCACCCTGAAATTCAGTTTTGTCCTCAAGACTGAGGAAAAGTGTCCTTTCAATGCAAGCGAGCCAAGCGATCTCTCAAATTCTTCTTCGTACTTTTATGCTCCGAGCAGTACCAAGCAGCACATAGATGTCATGCGCGACTAACTGAGGACTCTATTGTTGAAGTCCTTTAAAAAGCGTCTTTCCTGCATATGGATGTCAAGCAATCTCTCATATTTGTCTCCCTTCTTCCCGGATCGGATTCGGGGGGTGAAGGTGGGGGTTCCTCCGAGAACACATCCCATCCTCCTGCCAGATTGGGCCTGTGTGTGCTGCTATAAACTAGTCCATGAGGGTTGTTACCACGAACCCTCATCCTGTGCATAAAAATCGTGTGGGCCTCCTCCACAAACCTTTTCTCGTAACTTCAGGCGTAGTTCAGTCCACAATTATTCATCACTTTTGCCGATGGAAGCCTTTGGATTTAGCTTATCTTACTGTCGTGCTCTTGGCTCCCAGTGGCGAATACTCACAGCTTCAAGTCTACAGGATGCCGCTGATTTCGCTCCAAGCAGCATGGGCAATAGAGCAGGCGAAATGGCTTTCTCCATGCACGGTCGGTGATGCGAGTCTACTCCATCCTCCTTTGTAACCGCTGACTATGCATCGGTCACCATGTCACCACTCTCCCCTGCCAGTGCCTCGATCGTCACAGTTGTGAGCGGCGGGCCTTGCGCATGCTGCTGCACCGCCTTCTCCTCCATGAATACTGATGGTCACCCGTTGGCTTGCTGTGAACAAAGTGTAGATGACGCCTCATCCTCATTTGCAGCTGCATTTGCCGCCGAAGACACATCAAGGCCAGACGGATTGGACGTCCAGATCGCCAACCTCCTGTCCAGCTTTCTGTTGTTGCCTCCATCCGAGCATGCGCCAATCTCCAGACGATGCAACAAGTGAAGCTCTTTTAAAATGCAGCTTGCTCCCTTGTAAATGAAGTAACTGTCGATGCTAAAGCGGAAACTGCTGCTTCAAGGCTGTCCATGCGGTGCTCCCAGGCAGCGCGAAGAGGTTGGGGACAGGACATGGTCGCACAGCAACAGGAGTGATGAAGATCCGGCGGCGTTTCAGGCAATGCTCCCCCTCGCTGGAACTTTAGACAGTGTTTTCATTCACCTCCCCCGGAAGAACACTTCCGGCAGGTCGGACCAAGTGATAGGAAACAGAGAGTCGGCTACTTGTATATTGAGAAAATAATAGAAAACAACAGAGTTACAGCAAGGAGGAAGGAGGAGAAGAGAGAAATCACAGGAGTTCCCCAGGAACTTCCCCCAAGCCTAAGGTCGAAACTGATACCGAACTCCTCTCCCTAGTGCAGTCCCCTTTCTTCCCATTTTATAACCTCTTTTTAACAATTGTGGGCCCCCCAGATTATTCCCAGCATATTCCCCTAAACTACCACCACCTCCCTATGGACCACAGCCAGCTCCCACTTCATAAAGACCCCTTTGCCCCACCTGGAATACTCTTTCCAGGTTGTGTCCAGGTCCCTATCATAATCTATTTTAAATCATAACTCTGTCAAGCTTACATGATAATCCATTATAGTAAATGTGCACCGATTGGAACAAAACATAGCAAGCAAAGATATCTTCCTTCACAGAGAAAGGCTAACATAGACTCGAATTTATCAAGTTAGGGGAAAGAACACACAATTCCAACTAATTTCTGGAGACATAGAACTCTATAACCTGTCATGAGAAGAAAATTTTCATCACTCCTTACCGAAAAACTAGGATCAGCCTTATCAAGAGGTTTCTTTCAATGTGTTCAAGTTTCATTTGACTATATAGAGTGGTTCGAAAGACTTGGGCTTATTGTAAATAGTTTTGACCATCTAAACAACATGATTGATGCATTACAACTCCATCCATTAGAACCCCTGAACTTGTTGCGACAGTGTCTCTATCAATTAGGGGTCGCTGGAACAGTGCAGCAGATGCTGGGAACACAAAAAAGCAAGTTTTCAGTGGTTGAACAGTGTCAGAGCCACCACAATAAAGTCATCAGTCATTGGAACAATGAATCCAATGAGTAAAACAAAAAAATCACACCATTTTGGTGAACATATGGCATTGATACCATCGAAATAGTCATGTTGATCATCTATGAGATTGGCAAGGCAGCCTGTGATGAGATCCAATGATGCTTGATGTGGCCGCACATATGATTTTTGGGAAGGATGCAGGGATCCAGCACATAAATGGAGGTTTTCAGTGCATGACAGTGCATATAGCGGGAGGATGTTGATGCCGCTTCGGTAGCCCAGCAGTCATAGGGGAAGATACGCCATCTGGTAGGATTACTGGCCGATGGACATTTTCAAGTATCACCGGTGATGCACAAAGTCAAAAAAAAATAAAGAAAACCTTAGTTATGAAGATTGCCCCTGGTGTTGCGATGAAGGCAGCCTAGAAAAATCTAAGCCATTTGTGCCATATAGAAAGAGAAAAACCTTTTGTATTGTTATTCACACCTTCTCAGGGTTAAAACAGGAATCAATGAACATTAAAGATACACTGGATCACCTTTAACTCTATAATACGATATGTTTTGAAGGGAAAAAATGGATTGGCGGACAAACTAGAACACAAGGTTACTCTGCTACTGCTATATTTGGCAGATTGGGTTCTCTCCAAAAAAATTGTTGCAACGCTCTCAGAATGGATCAATTCAAAATATTCACTTTTACGCCTATATAAGTTTGGGTTAAACCTAGGAGCATAGGTTCATTATATTCGTGTCCATGATAGGTATTACCCAGTTAGGTATGAAGCCTTACAGAGCATTGTACCTTAACCAGAACAGCAAATAAAAATTGAAAATGAGCATGAGACCTCAATGATTTGTCATTCAGTTTATAAAGGATTCTAACAATAGCAATCAGGATTTTTAAGGCATCCAGTGAAACTGAACTCTTATTTTGAGCCTCATGCAAAACATGTTATATCAGGAGACAACCAAAGCTGACCTCATTCAATCGCAGATCCTGACCATAGCGCAACTGTGTGCTAGAATTGAAGATATGTTCCATACCATCCATCAAAGATCCATCAGTAGAAGCAGCATCCTCAAATTTGGAATTCTCCAATCCCATCGCATCAGAGGTTGCAGAAGGAACAGTCACCGTATGCAAATGCAACATATAAGGTGTGGACTGAGAAATTAAATTTACAATGCTTCCAGTTTCCAAATCATTGAATTTACTTAAATGTGTCAAACACGACAAGGCCAAATCTTCCCGGCCAAGAAGGACATATGCCGCTGCAGGCCAGTCAGTGGGAGGAGACTCACGGCATTTATCCAATGCCTGCAAATTGAAAGCATTTTTTTAATAAGAAAACAGAAGGGTTGCAACAAGGAAAACTGTCAAACCAAGTCATCCTAAATTTTATCTCATTATCAACAATTTGTGCTTACTATTCAAGGGGGAAATGAGTAATAAAATGGTGAGGTAAAATATTATTTACATTTTGATTAATTAGCATTAACAACAGGATAACAAATGACCAAAAGCAAGCTAGTGAAAGGATAACCACATGAAATTTCCCATCTTGAAAAAAGAAAAAATAGACGAGGAAGAGTGAAACTGAGCACCAGTCAAGCCTCCAAATTCCTTTCAAACTCATGTTTCATGTGCAGACAAAGCATATGATGAAATTAATTGTGAACTTCTCCAGAAAAAAGCTAAAATAGTTGATGAAAAAATTGGACAAAGACCGTGTATCATCTTTAATTTTATCATAGTAGCATTTAATGATCAATGGAACAAGTGACATGATTGACAATCTAAGCTTAAAACCATCAGCTATGTAAAACGAGGACTTGGTGGTACTCAGTTTCATTATTGTTGGATTAATAAATGAGTTAACTTGTAGCCTCAAAAAGGCCATCTATTATTCTTCAATGCTTCAAGGATGTTTTGTGTTTGAGGGTCGGTCATAGAGTAACCTATTGTTTGATGTCTTTCATCTTCATTGTCAGAACCTAGATGAGAGGGAGTTTTATCAAGGGTTTTCTTCTAAGTGGTGGGAATCCAATGGGTTATGGATACATAGTAACTTTCTTGTGATAACCAAAACAATGTTATGACTACTATGAATTTTGCTTAATAAAAAGGGTTAACCATATGAAGTCAAGGGCAGGCCCAAGGGAGGCCCTTACACCATATTTCTCACCTTATCATTGCATCCTAAAAGGAAAGGGTATATATCTTCTCACCAAGACAAAAGAAATTGTTGAAGTGTTGTGACAAGTCCCGCATCAGACTTTGTGTATTGAGTCACCATTATTATTCTCTATAAACATTGGCCAAGAACTCCCTAAGAGGAATATCTTGGGCATTGGATCACGCCTCCTCCATTCTAACATGGTATAAGTCTCAGAGTAGGCCTCAAGCCCCTCCATCAAAACTCTCCCCTAACTTCCCTGTAATGACCCAAAGTTTTATCAATGGAATTCCCTTCTTATAATTATGCCTTATAGTATAATCCCATTAGGATGCACAATGACATATTATGATACTAAATATTATGTGATCATTAAACATAATTTTTCCACTTCTATGTTTTGAATTTCGAAAATCTGACATACACGGTTGTGATCAGTAAGATGTTTGAAATACGATAGGAAAAACATAATTTTTGGTGAATAGTAACCTACCCTTATGAATAGTAGTCTACCCTTATGAATAGTAATATGACCCTTATTAATAGTAAATCATCCAAAATAATAGTAACCTTACCCATTAATAATTAAATAAAATTTAGGCATCTTATAAATAATATTTTGACCATAGTAAAGGTATTGGTATTTTTGTAAGTCATAAATAATTAATTTAAAAGAAAATGTATTTTATTAAAATGTGTTCATAAATTAACAAATCTATGTCTTCTAGATTTAAGATAATTTTATAAGACTTTAGGTAATTTTTTAAAAATTATAAAATCAGTTTTAATTTTAAAAATTGTATTCTTCAAGTAAAATATGATTTTGATTAAAAATTAAATTAATCATATTTAGAAAATTATTTTTGAAAAATTTACTTCATTTTTTGATTCTACGCGTCAAAAAATGGTTCGGGGTAAATTTTTGAGATTTTTCTGAAATACTTGAATTTTTATGAATAGTGAAATACCATAATTTACAAAATAAGCTAAATAAACTAATTATAGAATAATGCATGATGTTCTGCTAATGTAAGCCCAATTGGTTCAGATTCACATGATAAAATTACAATTCTTGGTCATGGAAGACTCACTATTCTTTGTCTTGTAGGGAAATAATAAATCAATGAATTTTATATTGAGAAATCTCATCTCCCCTCCACTATAAATACCACCATTCACACCCTCATTTCCTCACACCTCTCAAGCTTCAAGCCTTGTCTAAACTCTGCCCAAACATCTTCCCTAGCCTCTCCCCCATGTCCAAGAGCTTCTGGTCTCATCAAAAGACCAAGCATAGCTTCCTTAAGGAGGATCTCAAGAGGATGATTTAAGAGGTAATTTCTCTCTCTCTTTCCTTTAAATTCCTTTCAATTTCAAGTTCATTTCTTAATCTCTCACCATCTATCTTCATCCACATGGTATGGTAACTCCAGTATCATACATATATTGGAATGTTATGATGCTAATGGGATATTATATCATTCAACCTCTTTCTCTTCTTTTTATTTTATAAGAGAACGTTGATCGTGAGGTGTTAATTTATCACCTTCAAGAATGACATGTTTTCAATTTCCTTTACAGCTTTCAGATCTGGTCATGAAACCATTTTTATGGTTGAACCAGATTATACTATATGTATTATATCCTATTTCATGTTCTGGAACTAACTTAGGTACATATTACTAAATGATTAAACAAAACAAGTTCGTTGTGGTCGAAAAACCGCCCAAATTAACCCAAACAATCATCATTTAATTCTCATCTAATGATTCATCCACATGGTATATAATATAATTCATTATAAGATCAGTTAAACTTCTGGAATATCATTAATAACATGAAATATCAGTTCTGTATTTTTACCCATGTTCTACACGAACTTCCATTTATGAATACATGTAAACCACTCAAAAAAAACCATAAAAACGAACATTCCCAAACAATATTTTTAAACTATATAACTCATCCAAAGGCCCATAAAATAACTTAATGAAACCATAATGAACCATATTAATGTACACAAGGTTTTGGAATTGTTAATTAATGAATCTAATGTGGTTATACAAGACATTAAAGCGAAGAAAGCGTTCGGATATAAAGTAAAGGGAAATTCTCGAACCCAACATTCTTTCTTCAGGTTCTCCCTTTTTCACTTCATTTTTTGTATGGTCACTCCTTAAAAATCATTTTTTCATCATTATCTTATCTTTTCTGGGATATACATGTTTTCCACTAGAGTTTATGTCAAACAGATGTTTTCCAATAGAACTCTTCTTTCAAAAACACACTTTTTACTTCTCACTCAAGGTTAATGGTTGTTGTATCAAGTATGTTATTCCCACTTTCTTTTGAGAACCAAAGTTTATGAATGTGTTCTTATGAGATGAAACTCATCCCTTTACATGGGTTAGTTATGTTCATTTTTTATATATGTTCTATGTGGCATGCATGATAATGATAATGTTATGATGTGACGGATGCGCCCGGAATTATATAGCGCAATATGAATGTTTGAATGTGACAAGTGTGCCTGGAATTATACAGCGCTTCAATGCATTGGATAAAGTGATGAATCTCGTGAGTTAAAGTGAAATGATATGTGAAAAAGATGTTAGCTTTGTTCACAAGTATGTGTGGTAGCCAACCACTAAGACGTGATGTTTCATTTTTATGCATTGCCACATTTCAAGTCTTTTATTAATGATTCTCCTCATGTTCATGATCTTTTGCCTATGTTATAATTATACTCACCCCATGCTATATTGTTCTTATATATCCTCTTACTGGGCTTTTAGCTCACCCCTTTTGAGGTATATCCTCAGGTGACTACATGTACTAAGGAGAGGTCAAGTGCCAATAAGAAGCTAGAGAAGAAGGAATTAAATAAATGTTTATGTTTGATGTTGTAATTGTTATGTATGATCCTAGTTTGTCCAAGACACTAAACTTTTGGATCCTCTATGTGTAATACTATTATGTTGTTTATCTTTAAAATGATGTAATAGTAATGTAAGAAAAGGCTGGGTCGCTATATTCCCTCCTAGGGTTCGGCCTAGGAGTTTATCTCCCAAGGGGAGCGGCTGTCCCTCGGCCGGATGGCCTTAGTTATCTATTGTCGCCCCTCAACCTCCTTCACGCTTCCCAATCACGCCCCCCCCCCCACCCGTCATCTCTTAGCAGCCGCAGCGACCACCCTTTCAAAGTCCTTTCCCTCCACGACGCCCCCCTCCCCTTGTGCCACCACCCTCCTGCAACGCTTACCAGCACTTCCAGCGTGCCACTCTGTAGTGACGCTCCCACGATGTGTCACCCTCCTTGTTGCACGCCTCCAACCGCACACTCCCCTTTAGAGGTGGATTTGCACCAGGCAAAACAAACTCAGGCATCGTGGAGCACTTTGTCTGCGCTGACGCGCACCCAAATCTCAACGTGTAAAAGTCAAGGCATCATGCCCTCCCGATCAATTCGTGCCACTATAGGCAATTTCTCTATCATGCCTCTCCCCAAGCAGGTCTGTCGAATATGTAATCCCTGTTGTTCCTCTCCTGCACGCATGTCCCTCTGAAGTCATAGGATCTCTCTCTCCCGGTGAGGTCTTCACACTCCAGACTGCAGTTCTGCAATGCACCTCTCTCACCGTGCCAAGTGAGTCAACTCCATGCGTTCCGCATTCCAGTCAGGCCACACCGCCCTACTTGTGTCTCCCTCTTCAATCGCACCAACATCGCGACACTACTCGTTGCCCCACGCGTGTCGTACTCTAGCCGTCTTGCCCCACCCACCAGACCTCTGTCAAGCTTTATCGTTGTTGCTCGAACCTTCGCTGATCTTTTCCATTGTTGCCCGATTTTTCTGCACCACCTCTATTAACATCCAAAATTACATCCTATCATGCGCTAGAGTTATCTGCATTCATGTCATACATTCATGTGTTCGCAATACGGGAGTCGTTCCACCCAACTGAAGTTATTTGCATTCGTGTCATGCCTTCATGTGTTCGCAATGTGGGAGTCGTTCTACCCAACTCTTTGGATCCGCCCAACGAACGTCATTTCACTCGACCGTTGGGTTGACATGTCAAATGTCATTCATCCCAACTGTTTGGGTCCGCATGACGGGTGTGGCTCCCCCCGACCATTTGGGTCTACATGACGAGTGTTGTTCTACCCAACCATTTATGGCGGGCGCCGTTCCGTCCAACCATTTTGAGGCTGCTTTTCAGTCATCATTTCATCTGGCATGTTATATCACTGGTCATCGGCACGAGAGGTTTCACATATTCTTCAGAACCATAGTTTGTTCCACTTCAACAATTATTTCTCTCCGCTCAATCATCTTTATCGTGAGGAGGAGCCCAAAGAGAGGACTGAGTCGAACGATCTAACAAGCGGTGAGCAAAGGCACGCGTTGTTTTTTTTATTTTTATTCCAGTCTATATAATCAAGTCGAGCATGCCCAACTTAAGGGGGGGTATTAGGGGTCTTGGATGTTTTTTTGTTTTCTTATGTATCCAAGCTAGGTAAACTTAGCTTGAGGGTGAGTGTTAAAGGGTGTGTTATGATGAGTCCCACATTGGACATTGTGTATTGAGTCATTGTTATTACTCTGTAAATATTGGCCAAGACCTCCTTGGGAGGAATATCTTGGGCATTGCACCATAGCTCCTCCATTCTAACAAAAATCTATAGGGGGGGAGAACAAGAGGCTATAAGCCCCAATTTTTCCATCCCCCTAGCGATGCCATTAACCGAGTGGGGGGGTAAAGGTAAAGTAGTGATCCTTAATAAATGATATGATTGACACACAAAGATAAAAGTTTGAGTATATCTTTCTTAGAGGGCAAGCCATAAAAAGGCACTTGGATCGACAGTATAGGGGAAAGACAATCGACTCCCTAAATCAGCCTCTAGGCACCTTTAACCATAAAAAAATCATGGGTCATTATTCTCACTTCTACACCTGAAAATCACTAGCCAACTTAACTTTAGGACCATGGAACCATCTAAATGAAATAAGTGATACAAACATGCACTAAAGCAAGAAAAACCATTACGTGGAGTTATTAACCACGTCGTGGTTTGTGTTAGTAAACAACGTCGTTGTGAAGGCCACTACATCATGATTTTGTGCAAGGCAGTGCATTCGTTATACAATAACACAGGTCGATTGTTTGTTCCACCTAACTATCATGATCGATTGCAACATCATGTGATGACGGTTAAGGAGTTTTAAACATCCATATTGATTGATAAACGTTGAAAATTTGGTTGTAGGTGTTGAGTGGCTCCTTGAACCACGTTTTGATAATTCCAAAGCTTTATTTGTTCTATTTCCTTTAAAATTCTTAATAATTTGAATTATGTATTAATTAAATTGTGCTTAATCATGATCATATCATAATATTTTTTTGCTTAAAATGTCTTTAGTTTTTATAATTCATAACATGTACTACAAGTTTCATGAAGTGTTCCTAGGCTAAATACTATGTCGATTACATCAGTCACTACAGAACACAACACAAGGAAGAAAATTGCAGTAAATCGCAGGCCTGGGGACTTGACCCCACAACCTACCCCTCACCCCCCCCCCCAACCCTTACCACCACACCACCAACGGTGGGGCTGTTCCAAGGCTAAATAATTCATTTGAGACCTTAAAATATCATTTTACATATTCTAGAACTAAAATTTGCCAAACTCTGGAAATTGAAAATTCGGCAAAGTCGAGAACTGACTGTGAGTACTGACCGTGAAAACTAGGTATGAGTGAAAATTTGGCAAAGTCTGGAACCGACCTTGAAAACTGGCCGTGAGTGAAATTTTGACAAAGTCTGGAACCGGCCGTGAGAACTGGCCGTGAGTGAAATTTGGTAAAGTGTTGAACTAATCTTATGTATTTTGACAATAACTTAGGCTACATAACTCCAAATTAAGTGGTTTTATTGCGTTGGAAAGCTAACAATATTATCTACATTTAATTAGAATAAAACAAACTCTGAATCAATCTCAATAATTACAGAAATTAGATTGAAATTACTGCATGTTTTCAGTCTGAATTCTGCAGTTTTTAACTAATATGCTACTGTATTTTGATGATAACTTGAGCGGTAGAAGTTTGATTAAGGTGATTCTTGATTCTATGGAAAGCTAATGAAATTATCTAAACATAATTCAACTGGAGCTAAAGCTGATTCTGCTGTTTTGAAGTATGAATTTAATTTTACAGATTATCGAAATGACCCACTTGAGTATGTTTTGCATGCGCATTCAATAAAGAAATTGTATGCTATATTGGGAAAGATGAACTCCAATGGGCTTCTGGTGTTGAATCTTTTGTGCATAGATAAACTCGATATATGGTGTTCGACAAATCCAGATCAAGGACAAGAGGTTGGGGATATTTTTGAACAATACAAGGGTTGCAAACTTTGACCATCGCCTATGGCTCTCAGGTGGGCTTTAACTGTTTGATCATTTGCTTCCGAAGAGTTCACTACTACCTCGACACTCAAACACTGAATCTGTTCATCTGGTTCTGTGGTTCTACTTCTTCCTATCCTCTTTCGGTGTACGTAATTGTAACGGGTTATACTACCCATTAAAAGGTAGGCAACTGGGTTGTGACTTCCAAACAAAAGTCAGGCATTAGGTTGTGCCTTCAGGGGAAAAAGGCAGACTATTCGGGTTGTGCCTCCAAGTAGAAAAAGGTATGATTGATTTTGGTTTAAACCTCCAGGAGGATAAAGGCTTTGTAATTGGGTTGTGACTCAAGGAGGGAAAAATTCTGTAGAATGGGAAAACCCCCTTGCCTCCTTACCTCAAAGTGAGGCGGAGGCATGCTTTTATAATGAATGAAAAGAACCACATCGCACCACAAGTCCGATGTGGGATACAGACTCCAACACTCCCTCTCAAGCTAGGTGTACATAGTTTGGACACATAATGAAAAGAAAGCAGCAAAACAGACGTTAACACTCCCCCTCAAGCTGGACATGCCCAGCTTGATGACAAAACATGACGAAAATAAAAAGAAAGCTGCAAAGGCTGCTCTCCCCCTCACGATCGAAGCTCCCCCACAGGATGATGGATGGGTCATAGCCGGAAAAGTGCGAGGCCGGACAACAGAGTGCCGGGAAATCCACACTGGCGGGTCGGTCGTCAGAGCGTCGGGAAAATCCGCACTACGGGCCGGTCGTCAGAGCACCGGGAAATCCGTAATGTCGGGCCGATCGTCAAAGCGCCGAGAAATCCGCTCGGGAGGGCCGGTCGTCGGAGTGCCGAGGAAGCCGCAATGGCGGTGCCGATCGTCGAAGCGCCGGGAGCCGGGCAGGAGAGAGAGGGTCGGGAGTCTCGCCGGGAGCCGGCGCGAGGGAAGACGCAGTGAAGGCGGGGCCTGGCGCCGGGAGAGATCCGCCACAGGGAGGGGTCGTGCGCAGGAGGAGCGCGAGCCGGAGGAGACACCTGGGAAGGAAGCCCGTCGGACTGGAAGGGCTCGCTCACAGGAGGAGCGCGCGCCGGAGGGGAAGGCGCCGCGACTGAGGTCCTGCGCGACCGGGAGGAGCAGCGGAGGGAGGGTGGGGCGGCGGCTATTTGGATTGGAGCCGCCGCCCCCCGGACGGGGAAAACCCTAAAGGCTGATCGGAGAAAAATAATAATAATTAGGGAGGGAGGGTCGGGAATAAATCCCTCTGATACCATGTAGAATGGGAAAACCCCCTTGCCTCCTTAGCTCAAAGTGAGGCGGAGGCATGCTTTTATAATGAATGAAAAGAACCACATCGGACCACAAGTCCAATGTGGGATACAGACTCCAACACTCCCCCTCAAGCTAGGTGTACCTAGTTTGGACACATAATGAAAAGAAAGCAGCAAAACAGACGTTAACAAATTCATTGTAATATTCCATTATATTAGTTATAGTGGGTGTCATCACTATCAGTTCGTGAGAGGGGTGAAAGTATAGTAGGATCATTTGGATCCAAACCACTATAAAAATCTTGTGTTTTTTTTCTTTTATTTTCCGCTGCATTAACATTATAACTCTGATACAATCCTTAAATTCATTAATTAATTTTAAAAGGCCAATTCACCCCCCTACTTTTGTCATCTTAACTACGGACCAACAATAGGATTGATCCGCGCATTACAAGGAGTTGTAACATTTTGAAATGTTTGTGAAACATTTTGAAAAATGGTCAAATGTTTATGAAACATTTGGGATCCCAAACAGGGTCCATGGAGGTTGTATAAAGAGGTTCAATCCAAGCGAATGTTGCGAATGTTGTATGAAAGTACCGTGAAACTCCAAGTCGTAGCTCTCATTTCTCTCTCTCTTTATTCTAAAATTCTGACAGGCTGTGAGGAATAGAGAATCCTACCGAAGTGTTGGATTCATACAACCCGTGGATACCTTTGGAGCTGAGTCTTTCAATTGCAGTTGAGGGGTCTCCATCAAACTCGTGTAGAAGAGCTTGGATGGATCGGCTTCATAGCAAAGAAGTATGTTCTATATTTAGATTTTATATTCAATTCAAAAAATGGTTGGATCTTGTGACAAAAAGATATTAGTGGATGGTTTCAAATACATTTCAACACGGGATGTCCCCACTAAAACCCAGCAATAAGTATTACAACACTCTTATCATTAGAAAATGCCCACCGTTATGGCACATGAAAACTTTATCCTAGAACTTCAAGGTTTCTTTCACTCACACAATCATAAGAATTATACCACAATGCATGGAATTACAAATATAATAATGATATGCAAGTATCGCATTTATAAAATAATCGATGCATATATGATAGGAATGTGGGAGGGGGAGAAAGACTCGAGAGGGAGAGTGGTCCAAGGCGAGACATGGGGAAGCCGACCAGGCCTCCTATTCACTACACTTACCAAAGGAGACTGTAGGGGCAGGGATAGGGAGTAACTACTTACCGCCACGGGTAGTGTTATAATTAGGCATTTAGCCAATTTGTTAGTCATTGGGAATAAATAGGGGGATTGGTCCGATGGGGGGAGCATTCGGTTATTTGGTTTGAAGGCAGATTGCCTTGGCATGCGGAGTGTGTTCCCAAGAGAGTCACCTGAGCTACCTGGTACTCAAGACTTATGTATTTTGTGATTTTGATTGTTTGGGTAAGGAACTCTACTAGCAATTCTTTCATGGTTTCACTCATCTAGATCGAATCTCCTATCAATTGGGGTTTTCATTAAGAGAGAAGGTTGTGAATAAAAAGATTCTTGAGAGAGAAATTCAAAGGAGAGATTTTTGTGCAAGAATTTGAAGTCGACGTGGTAGCATATGTCCACACACATGGAGTCGGATGACTAATTTGGAAGTGACTAACGAAGTTGAAATTCGGATTGCACCATAAAGAGTATGGCTTCCAACGCCTAAAGGTCCTCGTGCAGAAGTTGAGGACGACTATGGCACAGCCATCGAAGACTCGGGCAGTGAGTTCTGGACAAGAAGATGTAAAAGGGCAGTCGGTCATTAATGACAAAGGGGGAGGCAGGTCGAAAACAGTTGTTGAAGGAGACTAGAAGAACACAGTTGTGGATGACAAAGGAATGTGTATTACAGAGTGGGAGGAGTTGCGTACATTGTCTAAAAGATTGAGGTGCATACCATTTTAGGAGAGGATATGGTAACTTGGATCACACAAGAAAAAACTTGTTTTTCGATACACTAGACTCATGAAGAGCTAAAGGTGTTGATGGCGTAGTCGTGCATGGAAAGGAATAGGGGAATTGCCCCTCATAAAGGAGGAGTTGCTTGAGAAGTATGGCAATACAGCAGAAGAAGATCCAATGATTTATTTGAAAGGATTGTGGTAGACCGGCACAGTAGATACAAAGATGAATTTGAATAGGTGGCCTTGCGCATATCAGGCCTTACCAAAGGATGGTATATAGGTTTGTTCATCAGGGAGCTGAGACCGAAAATAGAAAGTTTAGTGATGACTCATGAACCACTGAGTAAGACATGTTTGTTGACCTTGTCTGGAAGGGTGCAAAGCAAGAGTTATCTATCAAGTGGACAAGGAAGAAGTTTGACTACAAACACCGTGAAGTTCGTTCCTACAGGGAAAGGAAAGGGGGAATTGCCCATCATTAGAAGGGAGTTATAAACTTATCCCCTCTGCTGGAGTCTGTATCCCACATCGGACTTGTGGTCCGATGTGGTCTTTTTCATTCATTATAAAAGAATGTCTCCGCCTCACTTTGAGGTAAGGAGGCAAGGGGCTTTCTCAACCTACATGGTATCAAGGGGATCTCAATCCCACCCCCCCTCCATCTATTTTTTTTTTCTATTTCGCTCTAGGTTTAATATTTTTTTTCTTCCCCACGGGGGGGCGGCGGCTTCCATGGCCTACGAGCCTGAGTATTTCTCGTCCGTCCCCCTGTGGCAGATCTCTCCCGACGCCAGGCCCCGCCTTCCCTGAGGCTTCCCTCGCGCCGGCCCGACGACCCATCCCGGCGGCTCCCTGTGCTTCATTCGGCACTGCTCCGCTGCTCCGTCGCCGGCATCCCCCTCCTGGCGGTTTCCCCTCTCCATTCCTGCCGGCTCCTCCAGCAGCAGTCGGCCTCAAGCCTCACTGGCCCCTCTCTGCGCGACAGCCGGCCTCCATTCCCGGCCGGCTTCCAGCGCCTGCTCCCTCACCGACCTCCTCCTGCGCTCCTCTTCCGGCAGCCAGCCGGCTCCAGTTTCTCCCAGCGACTGCCCTGCTTTAAGTTTTGGCTCTCCGGCACCGCCTGCGGCATCCTCGCCTCGCCGGCATCTCCCGACGACTCCCGGCAGCCGCATCTCTATCTGTCGGCACACCCATTCGCTGGCGCAGCACCTCGACCACCTAGGATTTGCGCCCGTTGGCGCCGCCAGATCCCGCAACAATTCTGCGGCATCCCCGCCTCCCGTCGCCGGCCCCACAAGTGCGGTTTTCCCAGTGCTAGTTTGAATTTCCCGGCGTTTCATCGACCGGCCCCACTAGTGCGGCATTCCTGGCATTCCGTCAACCGGTCGGTCTGAGTGGTTTCTTCTGCTGCGCCCGCAACATCATCATTCTGAGGGGGAGCTGCGACCGTGAGGGAGAGCATCAGTCTTGCAGCCTTTTATTTTTATTTTATTTCGTCTTGTTTTGTCATCAAGCTGGGCATGTCCAGCTTGAGGGGGAGTGTTAGCATCTGTTTTGTTGATTTCTTTTCATTATGTGTCCTCAAGCTACCTAGCTTGAGGGGGAGTGTTGGAGTCTGTATCCCACATCGGACTTGTGGTCCGATGTGGTCCTTTTCATTCATTATAAAAGAATGTCTCCGCCTCACTTTGAGGTAAGGAGACAATGGGCTTTCCCAACCTACACCCTCATTAGAAGGGAGTTATAAACTTATCCAGGGAAGAAATTGAGGAACGAAAGTCGAAAGGACTGTGTTATACATGTGGGCATAAATTTAATCCTGGACATGGATGCTCGGAAAAAGGTTTCAAACTAACGGTGTGGGAATGTGTAGAGTCGAACGACGAAGAACTGGTGGACCCTAAAAATGGTGAGACGAAGGAAAGAGAAGTTGGGGACTTGGGAAATGGAGTTGCTAGGAACAACATCATGCAAAGGCAAGGGAAAACAGTACGAGTCAATTTTGATGGATGGGAGCATTGAAAGAATCCCGATGTTGATTTTGGTGGACAGTGGGGCAAGTCATAACTTTATCTCGAAGCAGTTAATGGGACACTTTGCAGCACATGTAATAGAGACCAAGTTATTTTTGCATCTGACTGGGCAATGGGCAACTGGTGATTTCCAAGGGACTTTGCAAGCCATTGAAGGTTAAGTTGGGGGAAGTAGAGTTTGAGGTGGGCGTATATATATTCAACACAACTGGACCAGATTTGGTATAAGGAATCTCTTGGCTTGAGACCCTAAGTTATGTCACCACCCATTGGAGAGACATGATGATATGGAAGGGAAGAAGCATAGCTCTATAAGGGGTGAGATTTCTGCAAAACACTCCTGGAGCTTTACAAGAGTAACTTGGAAGGGGAAAGTTTCAGGTGCATGGGTTGTAGCAGGCGATGACCGAGAGAGAAGGAACAGAGGAAACGGAGATGAGCTCCTGGCAACGAGACCAGGGACAAGTGTTGAGTCAAAATAGCTTGATTTTTGAAGCACTTAGAGGATTACCACCGAAGAGAAAGGCTGGTCATGCTATCAGATTGAAAGAAGGGGTAGAACCGATAAATATCAGGCCATATAAGCATCGTATCACTTGAAAAATGATTTTGAAAAGCAAGTCCAAGAACTGCTGGAACTGGGGTTTATCAGACACAGCACTAGCCCTTACTCCAACCCTATAATAATGATGACGAAAAAAGTTGAAGGATGGAAGATGTGTGTAGACTACCAAGTTTTAAACAGAATGACAGTGCCAGACAAATATCTAATTCCTGTGATAGAGGAATTCATGGATGAGTTGCATGGAGCGTAATACTTTACTAAGTTGGTCTTGAAGTCAGGGTTTCATCAGGTATGAATGAAGGAAGAGGATATCGGAAAGATAGCTTTCAAGACTCATGAAGGACATTATGAATATTTGGTAATGTCGTTTGGGTTGATGAATACATCGGCAACTTTCCAAGCCACAATGAACACAGTCTTCCGAAAGGAAAGGGGTATTGGTGTTTTTTTATGATGCTCTTCTCTATAGTCATGGATGGGAAGAACACTTGGCAAAGCTACAAAAGGTATTGCATATAATGAGGGAAAATACGTTGTTTGTGAACATGAAGAAATGTTTTTTGAGAAGAAAACGGTAGAATATTTGGGCACATCATTTCAGCTGAAAACGTTTCAATGGATCCAAAGTTGGAAGCGGTGATGAAATGTGACGAGAGTCAAGGAATGTTAAGGAGGTAGGGGGATTTATGGGCCTTACCGGGTACTATAGAAAATTTATAAGGCATTATGGTAAAATTGCTAGAACCTTGGCAACATTGACAAAAAAAGAAGGTTTCAAGCGGACATTGGAGGCTCGAGAAGCTTTTGAAAAGCTTAAAAACAGCATGACAATTGCTCTGATGCTAGGTCTGCAGGACTTTACAAAAGGGTTTGTTGTGGAGTGTGTTGCCTCAAGATTGGGAATCGGAGCAATGCTCGTACAGGAAGGGAAGCCACTTGCTTACTACAACAAGGCGTTATCTGATACTACCTTAACAAAGTCTGTATATGAGGAGCTGATGACATTAGTATTGTCAATAAAGCATTGGAGACAATACTTGATGGGTAGGCACATTGAGGTATATATTGAACAACGGAAACTTAAACATATGTTGAGACAGAGGTTAGTATCGATGGAACAACAATGTTGGCAAGCTAAACTTTTGGGGTACAATTTTGAGATCATCTACAAACCAAGGAAGATAAACAGTGTGGTGGATGCTTTATCAAGGGCCATACTGAAAGGAGGGTATCTGCAAATGGCTATTTCATAACCCAGTTGGGAGGAACTTTGGGTGGTGAAAGTGGAAATATTGCAAGATGATAGTTTATTGGCTATCATAAGAGCTTTGCAGCATGGCAGTAAACCTATAAGCAACTCGCAAATGGGGTGGTTTGGGTTGGCATGACATGGGAGGTCCAAAGGTTTGTTCGGACATGTGAAGTGTGCGGAAGGAGTAAAAATGAAGCATTAAGTCCGGGCTAATACAACCTGTTGGAGTCGGTGTCCCGCGACGGCCCCTCCCGCCAACGCTCCGTCGAAAGGCCCTCTGCCTTCCTTTGCGCAACGTTGTCTCCCACCCAACACCAGCCTCCCCTCCTGCGGAAGCCCTGTCATCCGTCGCCGACCCCTCTGGCACGTCTTCCCCACGCTCGCCCCTACGGCTCAATGTCCCCCTGTGCATCCTATGTGCATCGCCTCTCCCGATTTGACCCACCTCTCTAGTGCGCACCGGCCGGGTCTCCCTCCACCAGCCGCAACTCATCAGCAGCGGCCCACTCCACCCCGGCACCCCTGTGAGTCGTGGCTCCCTCTTCCCGCTGCTCCCATCCAGCGACCCTCATCGTCCGACCCTTCCTCCGACAATCGGCTCCCCTCCTCACTACGCTGTCCAGATCTGGAGCGCTGCCTCCCCTGTTCGTCGGCACGCCCACGCGGTTCCTTCACTACGCCCCTGTAGTCGGCCCTCCCGTGCCCCTGTCGTCGGCACGCTCCCGTACGGCTCTCCCTGCGCCCCCAGGATTTCCTAATCATCTTCTCCAACTATCCAGGCGCCTCATCGACCGGCTCCGCTTATGCAGCATTCCCGGCGCTCCATTGACCGGCACCACCAGTGCGGCTTTCCCGACGCTTCATCGTCCAGCACCGCCTGTACGGCTTTCCCGGCGTCCAATCGACAGACCACGTCTGTCTTTCCCAGCGTTTCATCAGCCGGTCCTGCCTGTGTAGATTTCCCGACGCTCCGTCGACCGGCCCCGCCTATCCGGCTTTCCCGACCCTCATCGACCGGTCCTGCCTGTTCAGCTTTCCCGGCGCCTCGTCGACCGGCCCTACCTTTGCAGCTTTCACAGCGCCTCGTTGGCACATCATCCATCATCCGTCACTTTCATCTCGAGGGGGAGCTGCGATCACGAATGATTTCTTTTGTTTTGTCTTGTTTTGTCATCAAATTGGGTATATCCAGCTTGAGGGGGAGTGTTGAAGTGTCTTTTCTTTGTTTTATTTTGGTTTCTTTAATTATGTGTTCAAGCTAGGTAGATCTAGCTTGAGGGAGTGTTGGAATCTGTGTCCCACATCAGACGTGAATGTTTTGTCATCTTTATATTTTCATTATAAAATAACCTCAAGGCCTCCTTTAGAGAGGCATCTTGGGTATTCGGTCCACTCCTTTTATCATTCTACACAACCGTTATCTATTCCAGAATTGGCGTGGGAAGAAATGCCTATGGATTTTGTATCAAGGTTGCCAAAATCACGGGGGTATGAGGTGGTACTTGTAGTGGTCGACAGACTAAGTATGCTCATTTGATACAACTAAAGCACCCTTATTCAGCAAAAACTATCGCTGATGTATTTATGAAGAAGAGTGAGGTTACACGGTTTGTCGTGCGTTATAGTCAGTGACATAGGTCCACTCATTACAAGTTTATTTTGGCAAGAACTTTTTAAGTTTCATGGGGCAACATTAAAGTTAAGCTCATCGTATCATCCACAAAGCAATGGTCAGACTGAGGTGGCAAACAGGTGTCTAGAGATATATCTGAGATGCTTCTCTTCAGATCATCTGAGGCGTTGGGTAACATGGTTGTCATGGGAAAAATTCAGCTATAATACCTCCTATCACACTTCTATTGGGAAGACACTATTCAAAGTGGTGTATGGCCGCAAGCCACTGCAAATTATCCATTACGCTAGGGGGGGATGGAGCAGTGGAAATGGTGGCCAGTGCTTTAGTGGATAGGGGCGAAGCTTTAAAGCAACTTTGAGTCAATCATCAACGAGCGCACCAATTAATGGTAAAATATGCCAAGCGGCACCGTCAGGAGGTGACATATAGGGAGGGTGATCTGGTTTGGGCCAAGTTGAGACCAAGCAGACCAGGGAGGGGTACCAGAATCAGTTCAAAATTGGCAGCTCGGTGTTACGGCCCTTTTACAGTTTCTGGGAGAGTTTCAACTGTTGCCTGCTGTTTAGAACTGCCTGGAAATAACAAGATACACCCTGTATGTCATGTGTCACAGTTGAAGGCAGCGGTAGGAACCATCCTGTGGAAGAGGCTCTGCCCGAAGGATTTGATGAAAATGGGGAATATCCAGAAGTAATTCTGGCTACCAAAAACAGGGATCCACTCATAGAAGATCACTTGACGAAGCAGCATGGGAAGATGCCGCGGTGTTAAAGGTTCAGTGTCCTAATTGCCACCTTGAGGACAAGGTGGAATTTCAAAGAGAGGGAATTGATAGAAATGCGAGAGAGGGGGACTGAGACTCGGGAAAAAGAGTGGTCCAAGGCGAGACACGGGGAAGCTGACCAAGACCTCCTATTCACTAAACTTACCAGCGAAGGGGGTCCGTAGGGGTAGGGATGGAGAGTAACTACTTACTGCCTAGGGCAGTGTTTTAAGGAAGGCAGATGGCCTTGGCCTCCTGAGGAACGTGCTCCCAGGAGAGTCATCTGAGCTGCCGGGTACGCTCAAGACACCTGTATTTTGTGATTTCGATTGTTCAGGTAAGGGACTCTACTAGCAGTCCATTCATAATTTCACTCATCTGGATTGAATCTCCTATCAATATGTGACATGTGCAAGAATGCAGCCATGAAAAGAATAATCCATGGATCATGAGTCAATGAAACAAGTTAAATTTTGTCGTTTAGTTATTATTTTATGTAAAAAGGCACGCATGACACAAAAAATAATCATTATTCATTCCTTTCCAATTGACTCTTAATTATTATTAGTTTGCAAAAATTCATTTAAATACTTAAAAAGTAAATTAGAAAGGTAAATTGTTGAAGATATTTATGTTCGAATAGACTTACCATATTCCTGATCATTTTGAATTTTGTATTAACCACTCATCTCTTGTATTTGTTTTGCTATGAATAAAATAATCGTCCTCGCTTGAGAGGGATGGATTCCAATACCAAATTTCTACATGTTATCAGACCGGGTCCCATTTTTCTTTTAAAAAAAAAATTCCGACCAAATTTTCGTTGCACAGGGGCTAGAGTTTCTAGTGCACCCCCCTTCCTGCACAACCTGCGCTGCCGTCACCCCCCCCCCCCCCCTACGCGAACCACGCCCCGCCTCGTGGCACCCCCCCCCACCCCAACCGCTTGTCGCGTGCCTCGCACTATTGCACGTCATACACCACTATGCACGGCTCTATTGCCGTAACGCCCCACCACGCCCTCCTTTTCCATCCAGCCCTGCACACCTGCCAGATTCGCACCGTTCCTGCACTATCCAACCATGTCTCTTCCCCTGCGATTGTTCATCTATGTTCAACCTAATTCTTTATGATCTGTCACTCCCGCTAAAACAAAGTGTTTAAGCTCCCCAACATGGTTTCCTCATCCTCCCTTCCAGACACTATTAACCACTTCAACTCGACTAGTGAATGAGCATCGCGACTCCACCAAATTTATTATGTGCAAGAAAACAGTTATTGTGGCGCTTAGGGATAAACCTTTACAATCATCTTGTTGTCGCACCTCCAGATCCTAAGAATGCCACTTTAAGGCAATGGAAACAACAAGACAATAAGATTTTTTTCCATGTTGCTTAATTTGATGGACCACTCGATCAAGCATGTTGCCAAGACTGTCAATACCTGCAAAGAACTGTGGGGTTCCTTATTACTGATGTTTTTTTAGACTAACAATCTTTCATGTATCTCTAATTTGTTTCAACAGCTCTTCACACTCCGGTAGGGTTCCCATTTAATTCTATCATATTATAATAAGTGGAAATATGTCAATGATGAAATCAACGATTAATGGTTGATTCCGCAAAATCCCAAGGAGGCATGGACATAGCGTGACTACTTATTCTTATTATCTTTATACCATGGCCTCAATCAAGAGTTCTCGACAATTGTCACGGAGATGTTAGTCTGCCCCACTACTTAACATCCTCCACTGGTTTATAACCAGCTCATTCGTGTCAGTCGTCCTCCACCACTAGTCATTGATGATCCTTCGGAACATGGTTTCCCGTGACAAAACTCATGGTGGTAGACACTCTGGCGAACATGGTCGGCCCCCACCTGTAACGCTCTGACCCGTGCGCCACTTGGCGGTGCCCAAGCCGGTGAGCAACGTGACCTCAGGCACGCCTCCCCGTACGCTGAAGGTTGCCGACTAGCGGCGAGGGCCTAAACCATACACTAAGGAGACTATGCCCTCGAATCGGAGTACCAAAATAGCAGAAATAAGCAAATCATATACACACACATCAAAATTCAAAGTGTGCATAATCAAATAAACACAATGCTATAACAAATGTATCATGCGGAGGCATACGGGTCATACAACACAACTGATCGCCAACCGAGCCGATTACATATACAAAATGAATAAAAGAAACAAAATACACGAAGGCCTTAATGTCATCCTCGGGCCTCAACAGCCCCGTCTCCAATACCCGTTGAGCTGCTCCAACTCAATTCATTGCACAACCTTTGCTCTGACCTGAAAACGGACATAAGGTCTTCACAAACACCAGAATACCCATGTAGGGTGTGAGAAATGCATCTCAGTAGGGTCTCACCAAGTGCCCCTGATATACACCATCATGTACGTGTATGAATGAGGTAAATAAATAAACACGTACACACAAGCGCCTCGAACGTCGTGTGTTAATCAGACCACCACGACTCTATGCACATTAGGTCATTGTGTGCTAACCAGACTACCACGACACCCGATCATACCTGCTTCGGCCTAAGCCGGAATCCAGTCGCCTCGTGCCATCATACCTGAAACCCAACCTGTACTCAAAGACTCGGGGTAGGGCGTCCACCAGACCGCGACCACTACCCAAAGTTGCAAGGTAAGGTCCCACGTCCAAGCACGGAACTCACCCTCGCACTGAAGATGGTTTTGCCAACTCCTTCTCGCTTAAGGTGAGGTCATCCATATCCTGACCACTACCTCATCTCTCAAGGAAGGGTCTACCATCCACGTCACACATCACATCAAGCGTCGACCGAGCCCTCTCACTCAGGGAGGTCACACATCACATCCACCACCCTCCCACTAATGGCGGTCCTGGCCATACCCTCTCACTTAGGGTAAGGCCATACATCTTAGCAACTACCCTCTCACTCAGGGTAGGGTCCGCCATGTCATCCACTGCCCTCTCACCCAGGGTCCAATCCATGTCTCCCTCCCCACTCACTCAAGGTGAGGGTCGCAACCAACACATGCATGCAACAACAAACAGATTCCGCAACCCGTCACACAAGCTCACCAACTCGTCACTTGAGCGCTAGTCACTCAAGCCCTAGCCACACACCTCGACGTACCTCATCATCCTTCCAACCCCTCGGGCTATACCTTGCAAACAATCTGGATCACACAAGCACAACATGCCGGTCCTCTCAGCACTCCCATCTCGCCCGTCAAGGCGTCCACTAGGGTCCTTCTAACCCGTTCTGGTCTCCATCGTCGATACCATCTCGCATCTGCCACCCCTCAGTGACACCACAGCCCGTAGGCTCTATCCGACCCTAGCCTCAATAGGTGGGACTCGTCCTCATCAAATTCCCACTTCACAACCCTCACTCGGGCCCCCATCTCACATCACTCTCAAAAGAGCTCTCAAGCCCACCGCTTAGAGGAAACCCCTTCTCCATCACACCCCGCTTAATCCCAGAGGACACATCCCGCTCATAGCGCTTACCAAATATCAATCCAACCTCAAGAGGGTGCTCCTCGCCAGGGATAAGACGTATGGCCATCTCACCCATCCCATTAGGCCTAAGCCTCTCCTGCCTACCCATCTAGCCGTGGAGAACACAATCTAACCCACAACTCATCTCACATCCCGAGACCTGCCCAAAGTCTCTCGTCGACTAAACCGGCACCTTCGCCCCTTGGTGACATCGTCGTCGGGTGATCCCAATCACCTAAAGTGCTAAAGAACATTTATTCTCACAAACTCAATGCCACCCTCTCTCTATCTTTAGGGTGCTCTTGGTCCATATTCCTCTACCCAATCTCATGCAACATGCATGCAGGCAATCAATCATGCATAAACAAGCACATGGCTTTGTATAAAAGGGATCACCTACCTCCGAAACGGAATTACCCCACGAGCCAAGCTCTGCTCATCATCAGTCAAGCTCGTCGATGTCTCGTCCAAGCTCGTACCGCCACCCGAGCTCTTATCTCGCGTCACAACATCAAAATAATTAATTATAACAAATTGTAATTAATTATTCAATTTAACCAAAAGAGGCATAACTGACAAAACACTCATTGGGCTATCCCGCGTCACTGCAACCGCGACCAACCGCACCCGGAAGGCCCATGGCGTACCCCTGACACCAACCCGAGCAAAAGCCCTATCACTCGACACCCGGTCAATCGTCAATTTCATCCAATTTAACCAAAAACCCTAAATAAATTAGGGCAACGACGTACCGAAGCGGCAATTGATGGCGTGTTAGCATGCTGAACTATCTGATGATGACTCGCCCTGACATTGCGTGTGCAGTGAGCAAGGTGAGTCGATTCATGGAATTTCCAACACAGCTGCAATGGGAGGTTGTCATTCGCATTGTCAGATATGTAAAGAAGGAACTCGGGCAGAGCTTACTATATTCAAATAATGGACATATGAATATTGAGGCTTTTTGTGATGCAAATTATGCAAGATGACACTCATCTGGGAGATTCACATCTGGATTTGTTACTTTTATTGGAGGTAATCCGGTATCTTGGCAAAGCAAAAAAATAGACAGATATCTCCCAACCCAATGCAGATTTAGAATATCATGCTATGTCTTATGTGACTGCAGAAATTATTTAGGCATAGTAGATGCTACAGGAGAGTGGTTATCCTATAAAAAGTTTTCACACATCTGGTATGACAATCAAGCCACAGTCAAAATTGCTACCAATCCAGTGTTTCATGAATGGACTAAACACATAGAAGTTGACTTTCATTTCATCTGGGTGAATTATGAGAGGAAAATGATCATCCTCAATCATGTCCGCGCTACATATCAGTTTTTATGTACCAAGCTGAGCATGATAAATATATATGTCCCCACATGAGTGGGGGTGTTGGAGATATTCATGTTCGAATGAGTTTATCCTATTCCTGGCCATTTTGAATTTTGAATTTTAAATTTTGTATTTACCATTCATCTCTTGTATTTGTTTTGCTATGAATAAAATGATCGACCTCAATAATGAGACATGCAAGTGACCAGCTTGGAAACATCCTTACAGGATCTGATGAAAAAAATTGTTGCACTCAGGGAGGCAGACTATGAGAAGGTTTCAATGGAGGAAAACCAGATTGGTCGAACAGGTAACTACAAAGGCCAAGTACTTACCAAAAATTGTTTATAACACTTATCACTTGTGATAAGAGCTTTGAAAAAGTAAGTGACATTTGTTTTGTTTAAAAAAAACTTAATACTTAAATTCTTTAAAAAAACATTTATATAAGAAATAGAAAGAAAAAAAAAACTTTGTTAATTCACAATGGAAACGCCTATAAAAAACACTTGTCAGCAGTGATAAAGGTCATAAAAAATCTAGTCACAGTCAAACACAACCTAAATGTCACAAGGCGTACCAAATCATCATCTAGTCAACAAAAACAATGAAGAAAATCAATTTCTGCGGTGCCTTGTGTGGTTAAAGCTTTCCCATCTCATCATTTTTTTCATACAACCTTTCACTCTTTCTTGAAGTTTACAAAAAATATATATATAATAGAAAAAAAAAAGAACAAAGATAGAGAAAAATAGGAGTAATTTCTAAGTAAACCAATTGATTTTTCCACGTTTTGATCATAATCATTTGACAATAAGAAGTGTTCCAAAATGCATAAACAGAATTTTAAATTGATGGGGCCAACAATCCCCATTGCATTGGTGCTGAATCACATGAATTTAAACAACACAAAAGGAAACAGCATGAACTGAGACAAGCCCAAAAAATAGCTTGCCCAAATACAATGACAAATTTTCGTCACATAGCAAGTTGACTAAATTAAAGGGGAAAGAACAGATATAAAAACTAGTACAGAAACAATGTCCAAATCAATGCAAGATTTAACAATATAAAACTTTCTAAATTCTATTGAAGTTCTCCAAAGCAGACTTACATGTCGAAGAGGAAGAGATACACCAGCAGGAAGCAAGTCAAGATGTTGAAGTCCGAAATTTTCCCCAACCATCGTCAAGACTGTGAGTTCCTCAAGAGTAGAAAAGGATCCCGAAGCAATATTACAGTAGACACCAGATGACAGTTTCTTCCCTAATTGTTTTGCACCAAACAATATACTATAGAAAGCGACTATTTTCCGAGCCCAGCTAATGACAGATTTTCTATCTTCAAGAACAAGAGGTGGAAGGTCATTGATATTAGCAGAAATGGATCCCCCTTGCATGCAGTTATCAAGCCATCTGAATAAACATGGTGCAGGTCTTAGAGAGAGGGAGGCACTTTGAAGCCTTAATTTCGTTGAAAGAGCAGGAAAATCCCGAATATAGTGATCCAAATAGCTTTCATCATGCAGACAATCGGCAATACTGGATAAGAGAAGCACCAGAAGTCCCAAGTCCCTATAAGCACAAATATCTGCCTCAGACTCATCTCGCATCAGAAAAAGCATCAAAACCAACAAATTGTCAACATCCAACAATGAGTTGACGCCATTAATCAATCAAATACTTAAAGATAGTGACTTCAACCAACAAGAATGGGCAGTAAACATAAAATTTAAAACTCAAAGAAATCAATACAACAAGTAAACTACAAAAATTGAGTGTACACAACGAGAAAATATACATTTTGCAGCTAATATTTTATGACCCTCACAATCAAACTAATTGATAAGAAGGAATTTGTAGAATGATAAACAGGGTTGCATAGATTCTGAGTGAGGTAAATATAAAAAAATTACATTTACTTTGAGAAAATTACATTGAATAAAAAAGCTTTGTTAGATGATGGCTAATGAGATACTAACATAATAACTAACAATGAGCAAAAATGCTTCGCATATTTTTCCATATCATTATCATATACTTTTTACATGTGGAAGCTTCTCCAATGGGTATTGGATTCTCCTAACAGGATTCTATTTTCTAGCATATACAGGCACATGTACCGCCATTAGGACACCTCACAGGTACAGGTGAATCCTCCTCAACTGTGAAATATAATGGTTATGATTAAAAGATATTCAATTAAGTGCTGTTCTGCAAGAGAGCATAAACCGTAGAAAATTATACAAAGAAAGAAAAAGGAAAATTGAATAATTTTTTTAATATAAGAACCAAATTAAACCATGATTTAACTAATTAATTAACACATCAAGCTCTTAATAAGATCATGGTAAAATTAACATCTCAATAAACCTTACTAAATCCCAGTGTTCAAACCCAATAATATATCATGAAATTCTGCAACTCATTCCCCGTTGTTCATCTTATGTTGGACAAAACAAGGCCTTCAGCTTTTTGAGATTTCAATATGAGGTGACAAAAATTACAGATTGGAACCTGAGTTTCCAAGATCACAGCTCAACATCAACAACGCTTTCTGAGTAATCCACTTTGAAGGATTGATTAGGAGTCATCTGATATTCTTATGTAGGTGCAAAATGATGATAGTGTTTGTATCCAGTAAGGCCAACTAGAACCCACCAAGGCTGACTGTGCAATGAACTATCATTGGTACAATGACACTACACCCAATCAGATTCAACAAGGAATAAGGCAGCAATCCCCAATGGTTGTGGATCAATCATCACGTTCATCCAGTTTCCATGTGTCAAGAGCACATCGCAATTATAGCAACTTTGCAAATTTCCCTCCATGCCATGGAAACGTATGGAAAGGGTTATGTTGCCTCGAATCATCTAGTCGAAGGAGCCTAAGAAATTGTGGCATTTGATCCATCTCATTGAGCAATCAGTAAGAAACGATCTACTAAAGTTTCTGTCCAGGAAACATTTCTCGAGGACAAGTGGTAGAATTCACGTGGTTTCTAGTTTATTTCTTTAGAAAAATGTGTTGAACGATCTGAAACAGACTTGCAGAGTACTTGAATCAAGGAAATCTATGCAAGAAAAGAAATCAGAGAACTCTCCCGGTTGAATCTCCAAGAGCCAAGGACGCTGCCTCCAGCAACCTCACCGTGCTGCTTCCAATCTCTAAAAAACAGTCCCCGATACTTCAAACAGAATATCACTTATAGTAAAAATACAGAACAATTACCAAACTACCCCTGTACCACCTGAGCACGTTTATTCCTCCTGGAATAAGTTTCAAGTACCGCCAGCACCCTATAAACTCCGCCCCCCATAAAATCCACCTTGTCCTCAAGGTGAAAATAAGGAAATTGAGCATTAAACAAAGCTGCCAACCTGCGGTATGTATGGTAAAAACCAGAATGCCCCCCTTGGGGAGTGGTATGATGTTCCTCCAGCAGTTTGGGAACCAGTGGGGAGGCCGCAGGCACCACCAAACGACCACGATACAAGAGAATACCATGGGAAATAGTGTATTCGGGGTGCGATGGCTGCCCAGCTGACAACCGCTGCATAATGTTGTGAAGAAAAGGGTCCAAATGAACACCCTCGGTAAAACAGCGCATATCCTCCCAAACAGGAAAAGATTGAATATGTTGGATATTGAATATGTTGGAGGGCTGAATAATCTTCCCGCCGAGACAAAGAATCGGCAGCTGTGTTATCTTTTCCTGGCTAACATCAAAACGATAACTCAACAACTTAGCAATCCAACTTTCCTGATCAGCAGTAACAACACGCTGATGTGGGAGGAATTTTAAACTTCAGTGGTCCGAAAAAACAGTGAAAGTCCTTCCTAACAAATATGGACGCCAATGTTGAATGGCTAACACCAAAGCCATAGCCTCTTTTTCATAGGTAGATTTCATTAAAGTCTTAGGCGTCAGGCCTTACTAAAATATGCAATGGAACGTCGGCGGCGTTGCATTAATATTGTCCCAACTCCACGACCCGACACATCACACTCCACTTCAAAATCTTTAGAAAAATCAGGTAAGGCCAACACCGGAACCTCTGTAATAAGTTTTTTTAAGTGGTCAAAAGCCTGCTGAGAATCTAGCGTCCAAGAGAAACCCTCTTTGCAGGTCAAAACAGTAAAGGGCCATGCAATTTGGCCATACCCTTGTATAAATTTCCGATAGTAACCCGTGAGGCCCAAAAAACACCGAACACCCTTCACTGTTTGTGGACAAGGCCAGTCCAAAACAACCTGAATTTTAGTTGGATCCATTGAAACTCTCAAATGAGAAACAACATGGCCAAGATACTCCACTTCCTACTGAGCAAAAAGGCACTTGTGATTAGCAAAGAAGTAATTATCTGAAAGGATCTGTAAAACAGTCCGCAAATGCCCAAGATGGGCAACCCAGTCACTATATCATCAAAGAATATCAAGACAAACTTGCGAAGCAAGAGGCGGAACAAGTCATTCATGGCAGTCTGGAAAGTGGAAGGGGCGTTGGTTAGCCCAAAGGGCATAACCAAATATTCATAGTGACCACTATGAGTCCAAAAAGTTGTTTTTTCCACATCCGCCTGCATGCGTATCTAATGATAACCAGATTTCAAGTCCAACTTAGAGAAGAAAACAGCTCCTCCCACCTTATCCAACAACTCCTCAACCACGTGAATAGGAAATTTATCAGGTATAGTGACTCTGTTGAGCGATCTACAATCCACACACATTCGCCAAGTTCCATCTTTCGTCTTTACTAATAGAACCAGACTAGAATATGCACTAAAACTAGGTCGAACAACCTTGGATTGAAGCAATACCTCCACCTGCCGTTCAATCTAATTTTTCTGAAAGTGAGGGTACCGATAGGGGCGTAGTGAAACGGGGTCTTGTCTTGGATGCAAACGAATATGGTGGACATGCTACTGAGCAGAAGGTAACCCCGCTGGTGTATCAGAGATCCGTTGTCAGCCAGCTAACACCCTTTGTAAACTGCTTTGCTGCTGAAAAGACAAAGAAGTAGCAGTCCCACTGTGCTTACCACCCAACAATCGAAAACGGCCTAGAACATGAGATTTTCATCCAACCTGCCAAAGGGGAAGTCACTCGCTCATGACCAGTTATTCCCCAGAGAAAAAATTCTTTATTGTTGGAGTCTCCATCTCAAATCGGACTTGTGGTCTTATGTGATCTTTATTATTGCTTATAAAATAACCTCAAAGCCTCCCTTAGAAAGGTACATCGGGTATTCAGTCCACCACTTTTATCATTCTACATGGTATCAGAGGAGGTTCTCTAAACCCTACCCCTCCTTCCCCGTCTCTTTTTTTTCTCAACCGACACGTAAGGATTTTCCCCCATGAGGGGCGGCGGCTCCTGACCGAATTAGTCGGCCGCCCCCTGTCGTCTTCCCTCCCACTCGGCAAATCGAGCATCGTCGGTCCTCCACTCGTTCGGGCTTCCTCCCCATGTCGTCCGCCTCTGAGCATCGGCCCTCCCAGCGCACCTCCTGCCGCCACCCCTCCGGCCTCGTTTCCCTCCAGCGGCGCCGACTGCCGAGCCGCCTCGCTGTTCGCCGACTGCCGCTGCTCAGCCCAGCCTCCTGGTAGCGCAACCACCAGATCCCCTCATCGTCGTTCGATCAGTTCCGACCGCTCGTTGTCGGACCCCAACGGTTGTCTTCCCGCTGCCCGGCCTTCCCGATCGTCGGTCGCCATGCGCTTTGCCAGAACGGCCCGCCGCGCCGGCCATCGCTAGCTCCCTCCCGACGGCTCTTTCCCAGCGGAACCCTCTGCGGTATCCCGCAACTCCTGTGCGCGACAAACCTCGTTGGTCCCGTCGTCATCCCTCCCGTGCGAGGCCATCTCCAACGGTCCGCCTTCCTTGTGACGGCTCCTCTGCCGCTCCTCCCTGCCGGACAAGCCCCATCACGAGGGCCTCCTGCGCGCCGCCCTCTGTCCCTGTTCCGGTCAGATCTGTGCAACACTGCTACCCACTGTGACGGCACCCCCTGTGAGCCGCATCCTCCCTCTTCCCGACACTCCAGTTCGGCGACCCCAACCAACGGCGTCCCTTCCTCTGGCGACCAGCACTTCTCACTGCGTCGTCCAGATCTGGAGCGTTGCCTCCCCTGCCGACCGGCCCCGCCTGTGCGAGCGTCATTCTCCCTCCCGTCGGCCCTCTGTGCACCAGTCGGGTCTCCCTCCACTCGATGCAGATCGCCAGTAGAGACCCACTCCACCCCGGCTTTCCCGGCACACCATCATTCAACCCTGCCTATGCAGATCTCCCGACACTCCGTCATCCGGCCCCGCCAGTGCGGCTTTCCCAATGCTCCGTCGTCCAACACCACCTGTGGGGATTTCCCAGCGCTCCGTCGTCCGGCCCCGCCTATGCGGATTTCCCGACGCTCTGTTGACCGACCTCGTTTTTCGTTGCATCCTCATTCCAACTATTCCTGCTGGTTCTACATGACGGGTGTTGTTCGTTGGTCGACACATCTTTTCCAACATCATCATCCATCATCTTCTTGAGGGGGAGCAGCATCCATAGCGGTTTAATCTTTTGTTATGTTTTGTCTTGTTTTGTCATCAAGCTATGTCCAGCTTGAGAATGAGAGTTGAAGTGTCTTTTCTTTGTTTTTCTTTGATTTGTATTCTTTAATTATGCGTTCAAGCTAGGTAGACCTAGGTTGAGGGGGAGTGTTGAAGTCTGCATCCCACATCGGACTTGTGATCTTATGTGGTCTTTATTATTCCTTCCTCAAGGCCTCCCTTAGAGAGGTACCTTGGGTATTCGGTCCACCTCTTTTATCATTCTACATTTACCAACCATCCAAAACCTCATAGCTAGCACTTCCCAATTTATCGTCACATCCTCTAAAGTACGCAACTATGCTACTCCAAGGATAAGATCCAAACCGCCCAGTTCTAAAATATTGGCATCAATGAAACAAGAATAATCTCCTAAAGTAACCCGGAAATGCCGACACACACCTTGAAAATGCATTGAATGCCCATCGCCAAGTTTTACCGACATTGCAGAGGAATCTTGAATCATGAAACCAAGTTGACCAATGCAGGAGAAATAATGTTGTGAGTAGCATCACTGTCCAGAAAAATCAACACTAGCAATTCCCCTACATGGCCTTCCACTTTCATAATAATATTGTCCCTACGAAGACGCTCTGGAACAGACAGCGAATAATCCAGTCCCTACAGCTCAATCACCGAACACGTTGCCAAATTGGGTACCTGGTCATCAGTTGAAGGTTCATTGTCATGCAACGCAACGCCGTCATCCACCATAGCCCCATCAACGTCCTCGCCCAAAAGCAGGACCCTAAGTTTAGGATCAAAAAACTTAAGTAAAGGATTATATGGTAACTCGTAGTGGGAACACAAACCCTTCTTTCAACGGCCTTCTCATTCCTGGGTTGTAAGGTGACGAATTCCACGACCCCCGGGCACGACCGACTTTGGCATCTCCTGGCAGAGAGCGTTAACAGGGAAATCCCCCCATAGAACCTGACGAACGCTTGCTCCAATTTGATTTTGAAACGGCTGATGAGACAAAGATGGCGAAAAATCATTGTCGCGCATTACACCAAAAACTCGCGACGCACCGCCACGAAGTTGTACCCCGACGTCGCGTGTCACAGCAAGCTCGATATGGCGAGCCAATCGTATCGCTTGTAAACGAATCTCTAGGTTATGAATCCGCACCCAATTCCGAATGTCATCACGCAGCCTGTGCAATAAGTATCCAACATATTACTGCTCTGGGTGCCGAGGAATCAAATATGCCAAATATTCAAAGTGCTCAATATAATCAGACACTAAACCATACTGATCAAGAGCAGCTAATTCCTTGTACGGATTCAAAACATCCAAACTGTCGAAATGTTCAAGTAACTCAACTTTAAAATCATGCCACAAAATATCTGGATGTACCTCTCTTAAAATCATAAACCAATGAATCGCAATCCCCTTCATACTGGCCTGAGCTAACGACAATTTCATAGTCTCTAGAATCTGGTATATTTGAAAATACTGATCTGCTCGAATGAGCCAACCCTGAGGATCGGCACCATCTAATGTCGGCAACTCGACTTATCAAGCGTGAGAATGTGATTCAGCAGGCGGTGAAGGACGCACCTCCCCGTGCTCGACGCTCCCACTAGAAAAAACATCGGAGTCGTCAGGGTTGTCTAAAGCGCACGACGCGTCCTACCACGGTTGTTTCTCAAGACGTCACACTGCACCAGTGATATAAGTGCGGAATTCCACCCGAGCCTTGGACTCCTCCGTCGGCTTTTGTTGTCCGACTGAGAGATTTGCGACCGCATTGAACAACTCTTTCAATTGAACCTTGTTATGTCCCACACGTTGTGCCATCCCATCAAGTCGTGCTTGATGTCGAGTCTCCATTGTCAATCGGAGCTCGAAGCGGCAGGTCGGACCAAATGATAGGTTCATCCTACTCCAGGCCGTCTCCCTTTTATTTCTCCATCCTCTTTTTAGTATAAATAATCTCCCTCATTTACAATGACATTCTTACCCTTATTCTGCCTAGTATATACATTCCACTGCCCTGGTTGATATGCCACTGACCTAAGCATGGCATCAAGCACGGCTCAATGGGATGGAGCAACGTGTGGGACGTAACGAGGTTCAATTGACGGAGTTGCTCACTGTGGTCGCAAATCTCTCAGTCGAACAACAAAAGTTGACAGAGTACAAAACTCAGGCGGAATTCCGCACTTTTATCACTGGTGTGGTGCGACGCCTTGAGAAACAACTGTGGCAGGACACATCGCGCGCTTTAGACAGCCCTGACGACTCCGATGTTTTTTCTGGTGGGAGCGTTGAGTGGGGGAGGTGTGTCCTTCGCTGCCTGTTGTTGAATCGCATTCGCTCGACGAGTCGAGTTGTCGGCATTTGATAGTGTCGATCCTCAGGGTTGGCTCACTCGAGCATATTAGTATTTTTGAATATACCAGATTTCGGAGACTATGAAATTGTCGTTAGCTCGTGTCGGTATGGAGGGGATTACGATTCATTGGTTTATGATTTTAACAAAAATACGTCCGGATATTTTGTGGCATGATTTTAAAGTTGATAGGAACGTTTCGACGGTTTGGATGTTTTGAATTCGTACGAGGAATTAGCTGCTCTTGATCAGCAGGGTTCAGTGTCTAATTATATTGAGCGCTTTGAATATTTGGCATCTTTGATTCCTCAGCACCAAAGCAGTTTACAGAGGGTGTTAGCTGACTGGCAGCGGGTCTTTGATGCACCAGTGGGTTTACCGCCTGCTCGGCAGCATGTCCACCATATTCGATTGCAGTCAGGACAAGGCCCTGTTTCAGTACACCCCTATCGGTACCCTCACTTTCAAAAAAATGAGATTGAACGACAGGCGGAGGAATTGCTTCAATCCAAGGTTGTTCGACCTAGTTTCAGTGCATATTCTAGTCTGATTCTGTTAGTAAAAAAGAAAGATGGAACTTGGCGAATGTGTGTGGATTATAGATCGCTCAACCGGGTCACTATACCTGATAAATTTCATATTCCCGTGGTTGAGTTGTTGTTGGGTAAGGTGGGAAGAGCTGTTTTTTACTCTAAGTTGGACTTGAAATCTGGTTATCATCAGATACGCATGAACGCATCGAATGTGGAAAAAACAGTTTTTCGGACTCATAGTGGTCACTATGAATATTTGGTTATGCCCTTTGGGCTAACCAACGCCCCTTCCACTTTTCAGGCTGGGGTATTCTTTTAGGAGGTGGTTCGCCTTCATGGTATTCTCACCTCCATTGTTAGTGATCGTGATCCGGTATTTCTCATCCATTTTTGGAAGGAGTTATTTCGGTTCAGTGGTACAAAATTGAAATTTAGTTCTGCTTATCATCCGCAAACAGATGGTCAAACAGAAGTTGTTAACCGTTGCTTGGAGACTTACCTTCGATGTTTTGCGGGGGAGCAGCCTAAAGGTTGGTCTTTTTTGGCTTTCGTGCAAAGTAACTTGCCTCCCTCTAAGTTCAAAACTCGCGGTCATTTTCTTCCAATGAGAGGTTGCGTAGCCAAGTGTTTCAAGCCACACCATGCCCAGTATGAGATCTAGTCCTGCAGTATCAAATAAGTATGTATCTGCTTCAAACTGTACCTCACCAATTTGAACTTGTAAAGCCTTACATGGTCCACTAGACACCACGCGGTGTCCATCTCCAAAACGAACCCTGAAAGAATTAGTGCGTGTAATAAGTAACTGAAGAAATTTCAATAAAGTTGTGGACACAAAATTGTGACCGACTCCACTCTCTATAATAACCAAAATCGGCACCCCAACAACAATGTCTTCCGTCGGCATAGAATTGGCACCCTGGTCACCCTGACCCTCTAAAGCTCCAAGAAAAATTGTCGGACAAGCCATCTCCCATTGTATATCTTCCTCGGAAGACACTATGTGGTTTCCTTCTGGCTCAGTGTCCACAAACTCATCTAGAGGTTTCACGCATTCTCAAACCATCAACCGCATTGCTTTCTTTGGACATTTATGCGCAGGACTAAATTTGGAGCCACAGGAAAAACAAAGCACCTTGGCCCTTCGCTCTTCATATTCAGCCCTGGAAAGATTCTGAACTCCCTTCCTTTTTGGCACAGCCTCTTTTCTCTCAACACTGGAACCAGCCGGAACTGAAATCAGTCTAACCAAACTTGTATTCACCAAACGACTGAAATTGGAACCGTGCCCTGCCCACCGCACATCTTGGGCGCAGATCACCCCCTCCACAACAAGCTCGTGCACAACATTTCTTGACAAAGAAATGAGTCTGGCTTTACTGTGAGGCTCATGTGTAGCCACAGTACTTTCGATCTCCGGCCGCAAGCCTCCTAAAAAGAACTAATATACCACGATTCCTGTAAAACAGGTATAAGCAAAGCAACTTTTTTAAATTCGTTGATGTAATCTTCTACCAAAACAGCCTGCTTAATTCCTTTCAACTGTTTCAAAGGATCGCTTTCTTGCGCAGTTCCAAACCGTCCAAGTAGTTCAGCCTTCAATTCATCCCACAAGAGACTCGATGTTGTGACAATAAAGACAACATCCAATGGTGTACTATTCCCTTCGCGCATAGTCGAGTTATTGGCACACGCTAGTAGTTCTGAGTTTTATGGATCATGAAATCTCTCCTAGCACGATCCACAAAACTAGATCATCGCAGAAAAATGTTGGCATCTCTACATGCTTGGCCAAGGCGCTCATGTCCGTCTTCATACCTTCTTTTTCTGTGTTCGTTTCACAATCCAAATGTTGTTTCGGATCTAGTACCTCACTCAATGTGCTTCGCCAGAGAATACTGGAGTTGGGTTAAGCTCCTGCGCCGCCAAAACGCTCCGGTTTCATCTCGACCTATCCCATGCCAACTTCCTCCTGCTCGGAACATCTTATAGATGAATCTTTCGGCACGCCTTCTGCTTGCATCTTCAAGTCTGACTCAGTTTAACAAACAGAAAGCTCCGCGACAGAGCAATTAATGACGATTGTATCTCCTCCATTCGATTTTCTTGATCATCTCCACCGCTGGACGAATCACTTCGGTAATCTCCATCTCCATTCGTTCCTACGCCTGTAGCAATCAGGCCAACACTGATTCGAGTGACGCTACTCGTGACTCCATTTTAGGCGGCATACCGAGGCTTCGAGCTCCTTTCCTTCAACACATCTCTCAACAAGAGCACCAAAATGGTAGAATTCATGTGGTTTCTAGTTTATTTCTTTAGAAAAATGTGTTAAGAATCTGAAACAGACTTAAAGAGTACTTGAATCAAAGGAATCTTTGCAATAAAAGAAATCAGAGAACTCTCTTGGTTGAATCTCCAAGAACCAAGGACGCCGCCTCCATCAACCTCGCCATGCAGCTTCCAATCCCTAAAAAACCATCCCTGATACTTCAAACAGAATATCACTTAAACTACCCCTGTACCACCTGAGCACGTTTATTTCTCCTGGAATAAGTTTTAAGTACCCCCGGCACCCTATCAACAAGGTTCACAAATTTTAGTGCAAAAATGTGGTCAAACATCAAAACTAGCCTAAAAAATTGCAAGGACTTTACAACTCAGATCATCAGGCTAACTATAGAAAGATGTTCATAAAAAGATAATTTTCTCTATTAATGTGGAGCATTTAGAACAATCGCACGAGTTTTTCAAAAGTCAATAAAATTCCTCAAAAAAATGAATGCTTTAGGCTTCGCATACTTTTACAATAACCTAGCAAAAAGTTGCTCACACAAGCCAGGGTTCAGTGCATGAGTGTGACCTGATCTAAAGCAGACTGGTTAGAATTTCAGTTTATCAAATTGCGATGAAAGACTCGTCGACATAACAAACTTAATGAAGCAATAAAAGCATGGAAGACAAATAAAACTAGGTTTACAAAGAACTAAAATAAATAAATAAATCGCAAAGGGAAAAAATAAAACAATGGTACTTGTATGTGAATGACCAAAGTTGACTTACCGTTTGCGAAGATTATCCAATTTCAATGTCTCATAAACTGCATGCAGTGAATCCAAACTCTCTCTCAGAATCTTAGAGTACAATGGCTTTTCTAGGCTCAGCATGTCGTCAATATGTGATCCAGATAAATTAGGCTCCTGATTGTCCAGTAATATCGCACTAGAAACTCTGGTCCGGCCATTAGGTTGACTGTAGTTCTCATGAAATTTGCTGTTTATGAGAAATTGCCACGATGACTTCAATACTGGTTCAGAGGCTTTTTTAGTCATGTATCCCAAGTGCCTACACATTTGGAGCATGACATTGCTCAAAGACTCCCACTCCAAATCAACACTAGAATCAACCTTGGAAGGGCACGCGAGATCACCATCAGCCCAAAGTTTAATCAGAAAATGCATGTACAAATCGGAACAGAGACCCTCAGCCAATGCTGTGATACAATCATTTGCCAAAGAGAATGAAGGGCTTCTATGCAATGCACATCTGAACATCTGGAATAAAAATAAGAAAAAAGAAAACTGTAAGGCTTGAGTAAAGTAACATATCAAATTAAAGGAAACAAGGACTTCAGTAAGTACTGAAATTTAAATGCAGTAATTATTCCAATTCTTGCTAGCTAGACATCCAGATTATTTAAGAAATCTATCACAACCATTCATCCCATCAAAAATCATTCTTTGTATAAGTGAATTTATTAGGCCAGTGATGAAGGCCAGCAATACTCAGAAAGCATAAAAAGCATTTCAACTTAAAAAATAAAACATAGGAATAGGCCTCACAAAATATATTTTCAAGAAATCAAGGTAACATAAAATAACACGAAACAATAAAGGGAAAAAAATATACTTCTAAAAACATAAAATTAATTATTGGAAAGGAGAATAACAATAAAGGAGTTCACATCTAATTTCAACATGAAGCATCTGGAGAAGACAAATTAAAGTCTACAAGAAAAGTGCTTACCTGTCCATTATTTGCAATTACATTAACACGTCCCCCAACAGCATCAGACAATCCAATGATTTTAAGATCACGGAAACTGGACGCGGTTTCTGAGGAGTTCAAACCATGCGGAACTACAAGTTTGTGCAAACAAGATGGTAAAGAAAACCGGCACAGACATTGCTTCCCAGACTGCAGCACAACAGATTTTGAACATAAACATGTTTTCCCAGACAATGCATCAATGTGCAAAAATCATTGCACATAAAAAATGAAAAATATAAAGAAAAAAATAAAAAAAATCAAGAGACTGTGATATTACCCATAAAAGCCCTTGCTAATTGTACAAGCAATAAAAATATAGTAGGAAAGGTTAAAGAATTCAGTATAAAAGGTTATTAGGTTGCTTTGGGGTGTATTTTTTAATGCGGATATTGCTAGTAATTATACAAAACAGAAATTCAAAGAAACCAACAGTGTGAAAGGAATATAGTGATAACATTCAAGATTTTTATCTACTAAGGGACTCACAAGAAAAACGGCTCAATTTAAATGACAACTTTTCAGATATGAATACTAGCTAACAAAACAGAGGCAGAAAGTCAGTGACTTCTGGTTTTCAACGCACAATCGGGACTAAGCTGTCATGGAGTGTGCATATGGTTTTCTAAGCCATGTCTCGGAAGCTTCTAATGTTGGGTGCAAACTGAAATCCCCTATCGGTTTCCACAATGATTGGTGGCTGACATATAAGTTTGGATGGACTACGCCCATCACCGATTAGTTTTAGGATGAAACCCCGGAAGGGCTTATGTGTTGGGCCTGAAAAGTCTAGGCCAGAGAAAAGGATCCTGACAAATGGTATCAAAGCCGTAATGTAGCCCAGGTGTGATGAGGGTGGCCCCAACCGGTTTGACAACGATAATAATGGCTCAATTGAAGCATGTGGATCCATGGTGACTTGTGTCAAAAATCTTCCTGATAGCAATGGTCAAGCGGCGAATCCCGATGATGAGAAAAAATGGCGATGCAAGATGTTTGTATCTGGTGGATTATCGTTGAAGGGGAGGCCCAATTGTGTGATCTTTAGTTTGAGGGGAGGATTGTTGGGTGCAAATTCACATCCAACATCGGTTTCCGTAAGGAATGGTAGTTGACATATAAGCTTGGATGGGTTACTCCTATCACCAATTGGTTTTTGGATGGAACCTCGGAAGGGCTTATGTGTTAGGCCTAGAAGGTCTGGGTTGGATGAAATGATCCTGGCATCTAATAAGGTTAGCACAATACATTATAAAAAAAAAGCACCATGAATTTTAAGCAAAGAAGTAACATGGGCAACAAAATTAAAAGGCACTAGTAGATAGCAATAGGATGATGAATTTTATGGATGGCAATCTTTAAAGAACTACACTAGACTCAAAAAACAAAAAGAAAGCTAATCACAATTCCTATTGGAATCGTGAATTCAAACCATATTGACCAACAACATACATCTGCATATGTTCTTTTTTACAGAACAAGATCCGTCACTGCATCTAACAACCATGGTAACTATTTCACAATAAATGCAAGCAAAACTAAATAAAGAATCAACAAAACATTAGAGCTAATGTGCCCAATCAGAACACATTGCACACCTAAAATGTTAACAGAAATAAATCAGTATGAATGAGTTGCCAAGAGAACCAAATAGTACCAGCCCACCAGAACAATTTTCCATAAAATGATCCCTGTTCTTTCTTATTTACAGATATAGAAGGTGCATATGAACATGCATTCATGATCCACCAGTGCAGCATATGGCTGAACCCCCACATTAAAATGAACAGGCATGGGAAAAAATCAAGCTCAAACATCCATTAGCTTTATCCATTTCAATTCTAGTCATAACCCTTCTTTACACACAATAATTGCCTCCGATAGTTAACCTTCTATCAACAAAAAAAAAATTGCATAGTGCCTGAATCACACCTTCAACTGCCTCACTTTCTTACATGACAGCAATTTGGTAAGGTTTTTCCTCCACTGCAATCTAATGTTCTATGTGAGCACATAATAAGATCTATTTATTTTAACAAGAAAGTGAAGGGGGCAACATCTGTTGAAATCTGAGACCAAATCCTGAGTGATTATCAAACATTTAGACTGATGGAAGAAGACACTGATGAATGCTTTAGAAGTGGGCTAAATTTAGAAGAAAGAATAGAGTCAAAATATTTAATCAATAAACTAATGCATGGAAATATAACATTATTTAGAAGCAGGATAGGCAAATAAACCACAATCTCTCTTAAAAGCCAGATTTAGAAACAATGGCAGAGATGACCCTAGAACCAAAAAGGTCATTCCCAACTATTTCAAGGTGAAGACCTTCTTTAGAAGCAAGCTGCCTTGGAAAACGGAAGGTTTCACTAACAAAACTATTTAAGAAATGGAGACCGAATTGATATTATTCTGAAAACTTACATAAAGAAGAAGGGAGTTATCTGAAGCCAGAGCAATGACGTCAGTAAATGGCAGCTGCCCCCATTTAACACTGACAAGGCATTCACCAATATGTTAAGAGCATACCCAAGTTTTAAATATGATCAATGAATGAAATCTTTTTTTAATGGATAATATGTACCTTGGACGTGTTACAATCACTGGTGCAGCAGCAGTCGCTGCTATGCTCCAGCTAATATCTGGTTGAATATCAAAGATGATATCATTATTTATTTCAACACTTTGAAGCCTCACTGACAACAACCTTTTTTGTTCTTGAAGAAGAAAGCAAACTATAGGTATTGAATCTTCATCTGTAGCTAAGAAAACCTATTAAAAACAACCGAATTCAGTATAAGCCTGAAGAGATATATTGATTATGCAGAGAAACACACTAATAGAATCATACGTTTTAACCATTTAATTGTAAAGAAGAAACTTAAGGGTACCAATGGCAAGCAAAATGAGAGTTTTTATGACAGATAAAAAGCCTGATTACCCCATGCAAATCCAGCAAGCAGGAATTCTATCTCGACTAAAATCGTCTTTCAAAACCACAAACTTAAAGAAATTCCAATCAAAAAAAATATACAATAACCAAGCCCCATCACCACCTAAAAGAGAATTTTTTTGTGAATAAACAATAAAGCCATCAAAATTGAAGAGAAATTATGAGAATTGTCTATTACAATCAATCGCAACAAACCCGGGACACGGGAACCAAAGATCAAGAGGCATGGACGACCTAGAGCGTGAGTGGTTGAAAGGGGCATGGGCGATGGGGGGGGGGGGGGGGGGGCTCAAGCGCGGGGTGATGCACCTTGGCACAGCGAAGCGTGCCTTGGCACAAAGGGCACAAGCGTGTTTGGGCATTGCACCAGGGGTTGGGGCACCATGCCGAGGTGTCTCACTTAAGGACAGAAGCCTGGGATGGACAGGTGGCCTGGGGGCGCAAGGCAACCGGATGCTGGAGGCCAGAGGAGATCTAGCAAGAGGCAACGGCTAGGGTTAGGAGGCGAGGGTTGAGCAGCTAGGGTTTCTTGGAGGTTGTCACTAATAACATGATAGAAAAGGTAATTAAAAACTTATAACCTCGAAGTGATGTCAATACCATCTATTTATAAAAAAATAAAACACAAATACAAGTTGTTGCGCTACAACTAGAGCACATAGGCAACATAGGTCGCAAGGGCCAAGAATATAATCTTCCAGCAACACTAATCCAAGAACAACTTTTCCAGCCAAGATTTTCAACCAATGATCCTTAAACGCAGCAATCCATGAAGAATATTGCACGAGAGAATCAATGAAATAAAAAGAAACTTTCCAACAAAGAATTGATCCAGAATATATATCAAAGTGTTGACAAACAAACTTGCACCTTACTAGCAGCAGTCTGAGCTCCTTTTGCCTGCCATATCCTTCTTGAGGAGAATTTCTTAGGTAACACACCATCAGGAATGAATTCAGCTGAATCAGCATTTGCAACTTCAATATTAGAATTGATAATTTCTACACTCCACAAAGTGTGCTGCATTTTTCCTGCAAAGATAATTGGAAAGGGAGCTGAGGGAGAAGAGGATTTTCAAGGACTGATTAAAAATTATGTGCAATTAAACACCGTTATTGTATGTAGCCATTAGAGGAATACAGTCACTGGTCCAGATTGTTCTTTCATCAAAATCCTTCATTACATTCAATTTTCCCCTTTCCTCAACAAAAATTAGCTGCAAAAACCAAAAAAAAAAAAAAAATCATCTTTAATTGGTAGATACATGAAGACCTGAGTAGACAACAATCAAAACAAGTCAGATCAACCATGAATGAAGCTGAAGCAATACAAAGAGACATGAGAAAATAGCTTATTCGATGAAATCAAGAAGTGGGTGGTGCATACTTGGGGTTCTTCAAGAGGATCCTTCAAAATAAAATGTGATGACACTGAAGTTCCATCAGTCTTCAATACATGACCACATAGATTTGGTAGATTGAACTTATGCAGTGGACTGTGCCCAATGTCACATTTTGTGCTGGATAAATCACTTTGGGAAAATAATGGACTGGATGATGAAGAAGTGGGTGTTAATAAGTTCCCTTCATTTTCTTGCTCCAAGAGCAACCCAAAGGGGAGAGGCCATATTGATGTCACAGCATGAGGGAGTGGGATAGATACTACTTCACCTATAAAGAGGAGATGTAAAACAAAAGGGGATATAAGAATTTGGCATACCAGGAAAATTTAAGTTCTGAGAGTTGAACAATGGCAATAAATTTTTTTTTATGGCAATATATAAAAAGATAGAAGATGAAAAAAAATATGATGAATTTCACTCCAATTAACTGACCTGATGTGTTGAAGACCGTCAACGTCTTGATTTGCAAGACACACAATGCAGCTTCAGGCAAAACGCCCAAACGACTCCAGCATGCCTAGAAATGAAGTGGGAACATCCATGAAAATCAATCCACACAAGTGGCAATGTGTTCGGCAAAAAAAAAATATAGTACAGATATTGACATAAGAATATAAAAAAGCCAAACAGCTGGAACATATATCACTATGAGAAATAAAAATATAAATATAAAACAAATGAAGGTTCCAGAATTTTATCATGTAAATCATTTGATGAATACTTTAGATAATTTGAGACTAGAGTTCAGCAAGTGGAGAGCTTGCTGCAAAGTTCTGGTGATTTTTCAGTAATATAGTCATATGCTAATCTGTTCATTAATTAAAATGGTCATTGCTTTTGGAAGAGTAACGGCATTTTGTGATTCTTTAAAGGTGCCTATTTTTTTTCTTGATATCACAGCCATAATTATTTTATCCGTTTTAGCAATGTTGAGTCAGATTAACGAATAAAGAGGTGAAATTTTCCCAATGATGGTGCTCTCCATTAACAAGGCCCAAACAAGGGAAACAAGTGTCAAATCACTTGAAAATATTATCATTTATAAAATGTCGTTGTGTTTTGTGTCTCGTTGATTTGGACTCCAAATGTGTGTAAGATATTTGAAGCTTGATTTAGAGTTTTAGATGATCTTTGGAACCAGATTTAATTACATTATTATTTTTTATTAAATAGGGATGTCAAATCAACCGAACAATAGAACTAGTCAACCAACCAAACTGGCAATCAACTGGTCCACTCAATTGACTAACCAGTGAAGTGTTTCTTTGTGAATCACTGGTGTTCATTTGTTTGAGTTCAGCAATCAACCAGTTGAGCCATTTCAAATCCCGCATTGCCAAATTTGGAGTCATTCACACTTGGAGGCTATAAAAGGGGGACCAACCCCTGAGGCTAGAATAACTCATCCTCAGTGCTCGAAATTCTCATTTTTCAGTAACTCAAATCTGAAACCCAGCAGTATGGATTGAAAGAGCTTGGAATTACGAGTTCAATGCAAAAAAGGCACATTAATTAAAGATTGGATGAGCTCAAGCGAGCCTTCTGAAGTTTTCTGATTTGACAGTCCCCATCTGTCGACGGAAGGTTGAAGACGAGCCGACGATATTGCCACATCAGCAGGACATCAGCAGTGATGCCAACACATCACCACATCAGCAGGAGATGCCACATCACCAAGGTGACATGCCAATGCCACGTCATCAGCGAAAGTTTCAAAAATTGAAAAATGATACTCAGAGTTTCTGGAAATCGCAAAGTGAACTCTGAATGTCTGGAAATTACAGAACAGCCCCTCACCTTTTTCTATTTATATCGTGGCCCATATTTTCAAAATTATTGCATTTCAGCCCCTATACCCTAGAAGGCCCTAGAAAACTTGGATTTTTGACAAATGAATAGTCAAATCCGCTATTTTTTACCATTCCGGACACAACAGTGAGCTCCATTTTTTCAAATATTGCTTTCAATTTTTTGTTAAACTAATATTAAGGGATCATCCACGGGAAGGATGATCATGTTAGCTTCCTCAGTCTACTCCATTTGAAAGTCTCAAATGGAAGATCTACTTAATGTTAATTGTTGGACTCCATTTTAGTATAATGGGTATTTCTGAGTCCCACATCAGAATATCCCGCCTTTAATTATTTTTACTTATCTATAAAAGAATATCTCCGCCTCACATTGAAGTAAGGGGAATTTGCCATCAACATGGTATCAAAGGGTACTTTCTAACCCGATCCCTCTTTTTTTCTCTCCCATCTAGGGTTCCGAGAAATCCCCTGCGGTTTCTCGGTTCTGTCCGGCCCCGCCTCTGCCCTAACCCTACTGTTCTTCCTCGGCGCGGCTCTCCTCGGCGCGACTCTTCTCGGCTCAGGCTCCTCCCGGCGACAGGCGAGGTCTCCTCTGTCCAGGGCCTTCGACCGGCGCTTCTCTTCCAGACAACGACGCCCTACGACCCCCCCGCGTGATGGACCTCCCTCCAGCGGCTGCGCTCCCTGCGCCCTCTACGAACCTCCGTCACAACGAAGGCACACGACCTCCCCCTGCCGGCTTCGCTCCACCCCGACGGCATCCCGCCCTTCCCGTCGGCTCCGCCCTGACAAAGGTCGCGGCCTCTCTTCCCGGCCACGTCCCGCCTGCGGCCTCTCTTCCCGACCGCGTCCCGCCCTTCCCAGCGGGTGCACTCCGCAGGACGGCCTACCCTCCCAACTCTGTCCAGGCGCAACCCCTGTCGGCCTGCCCTCCCGGCTCTGTCCAGGCGCAACCCAGACGGCCTGCCCTCCCGCTCGGCGCCCTTCCTACGGGCTGCCGGCATCCGGCGCTGAATGTCGAGTTCATCAGCAACTCCCGACGACCTCCCTCCGATGGCCGCCTCGGTCCTCCCACCACTTATCACCGCCTCCACCCACTTGGTCGATGAGCAGCTCGACTCCACAAATTTCTCCGTCTGGCGGAAGACCGTGCTGATGTCACTAACCGACATGGACCTCGATTCCCATCTCGAGGATCCACCACCACCGAGATCCTATGGTTTCGTCATCTCCTCCATGAGTTTGGTTTTCGAGCACAAACATCTGCTCATATCTGGTGTGACAATCAGACAGGCACGAAGATTGCATCGAATCCCGTCTTCCATGAACGGGCGAAGCATGTCGAGATGGACTGCCACTTTCTCCGCCACCATCTGAAGCAATCATATTAGTTTTGACCATATTCCGACGGCGGATCAGCTTGCCGATATCTTCACCAAAGGCCTCTCAGGAGCCCGCCTTGACTCTCACTACCAAGCTGGGAATTCACCGCCTCCACGACCCAGCTTGAGGGGAAGTATGGATGGTCTTGTTCGATGTCGTCTTTTTTCTTTGTGGGACTCCCAGTCCAAGCTGGGCATGTCCAGCTTGAGGGGGAGTGTTGGACCCCATTTTAGTATAATGGATATTTCCGAGTCCCACATCGGAATATCCCGCTTTGTAATTATTTTTACTCATCTATAAAAGAATATCTCTGTCTCACATTGAGGTAAGGGGAATTCGCCATCAACATTAATGATCTGTTTGACCCCACTAAGACCAAGAGAGTCATCTCGATGTCACCAAGGATGCAGAAAGGATGAAGATGAACAAGAAGACGATCAATTAAATTTGACAATGGATCGATCAGAGCGTCTACCACCATGTTGCTAAAGAGACCATTGCATATAAACTCTGGATGAAGTTGGAGAACACGTAACAATCAAAGACCGTTTGAAACAAGATCTTCTTGTTGAAGCGATTGATGAATCTTCGACTACAGTGAAAACTATATAGTTGAACACACCAGTGAGTTTCAAAGTTTGGTGAATCAATAGGTGGCTACTAGTAAGACTCTGGTAAAGATCAGGGAAACCACCTACTATGCACACTTATCAATTGTTAGGATACACCAGTGGCCTCCCTCTGCAATTCGGCACCCAAAGGCAAGCATACCATGATAACGGTAAAAGACACACTATTCAACAAGGAGGCCTAAAAGAAGGCTGAGAGTTACAACCAAACGCAAACTCTCATCATAGAAAATTGAAGGAGACAACAAGAAGATGGTCGGGTGGCGGGAAGCAAGAATTGAAGCAAGAGCAAAAGAAGCTTCATAGATGGCAAGAGGCCAACATACAAAGGTTGCCATTGTGGCATGGAGGAACATGTGAAGAAGAAATGCTGAAAATTACTAGAAGAGAAAGATCAAAGTGGTGACCAACAAAGAAATAGAGATGTGCACGTGAAGGCCAAAAGAAAAGTTGTGCTTTGCTTCAACGGCGAAGAGATGTGCCTTCGCACATCGGGCCAAGACACGAAGTGGGTGGTAGATACCATGTTACTCCACATCATGAGTATTTCTTGACTTATCATGTTTGGCACATTCCAATTTTTCAACTCAACCTATTATCAATTATAGTCATTGGCAGACAAGGCTATGACAACATCTTTAGTAATAGCACATAGAAGATGACAAAGGGAGTTGTTGTCATTGCCCGATGTCACATATAGGATACGTTGTACAAAACTCGTGTGAAAATATGCACAAGCAGTGGCGTCGTCAAATTTGTCGTGTAAGAGACATGGCTAGACTTGTACACGGGTTGGGCTTGTTGTGTTCGGGCCAGAAAAAAACTAACCCATTCATTAATTGGGTCTGGTCAGACAGACCCTAACTCGGCCAGTTTATTGATCGATCCTTGAAAAAAACCAATTAAAGACCCGTTTAAATTTTGTTGGCCCATTTATTAATCAAGCCTTAAATATTATTAAATTAAATAAATTTTATTAACAATCATTAACTTAAAATATTAAATACATAATCTTATAGTTTTTAAAAAAAAATCATTATAATATAGCTTAATCGGGTCGAGTAGGTCGCATACCGAGTCACTTATTAAAAGCTCTCAAGTCCGAACCTATTATTGATCGGGCTTTAAAATTAGGCTCATTTACTAATCGGGCCAAAAAAATTGGGCCCAATAAGACCTTTTTATCAGGTCGGGCTTATCAAACTGAGTGAGTCCCTTGACTCATATACAGGCCTAGACGTGGCCACATGAGCAAAAGAAGGTTATCCACCCTAATAAAAAAAATGTACGTCGGAGATGACAAGGATGAGTCACTAAATCCTTGCAACTACTGCTTGTATGAGAAGCAACATAGAGTCTCATTCAATACTGTTTCATTGAGGATATCAGAGTTGTGAGTCTAGTGCACTATGATGTATGTGATCCCGTGGAGGTGGAATCACTCCCTGGACGTGCATCTCGAAAGGTGTGGGCGTTCTTCTTGTGAACAAAGAACCAAGTACAGGAGTACTTCAAGATATTTACACTACAGTGGAGCGTGATACTGGGAGAAAGCTAAAGTGTCTTTCAGACAACAGAGGAGAGTACACGTCCAGGGAGTTTAATGCTTATTACAGGAGTCCGGGCATCTGACATGAGAGGACGATCTCATGCACCCTACAACACAATGGAGTTGCAAAAAAATGAACAAAATCATCATCAAGAAGGGCAGAAGCGTAATGAGTTTTGGTAAGTTACCTAAGCCATTCTGGGAAGAAATTGTCCAAGTTGCATGTTGCCTCATCAACAGATCACCATCGGTCTCTTTGAATTTTGAGATTCTATAGAAGAGATGGTTAGGTAAACACCCGTCTTACTCTCATTTGCGAGTATTTCGATGTTTGGCATTTGTACATGTATCCAAAGAGCTCGAGCAAAAAATAGATGAGAGAACCACTCCATGTATCTTCATTGACTATAAAGATGAGAAGATTGGATGCAAGCTTTGGGACTTGAAGAAGAAGATGATCAAAAGCAGAAATGTTGTATTTCATGAGAACCAAATGATCAAGAACATTCAAAATCCCATAATGTCTCAAAAAGAAGGTGCCAACAAATCAATTCTCGATCCATCACATGTACAGCACAATCCGTCACTGAATATGAAGAGGTGCAAAAAGACCCATCAGCATCAAATTGTGAGGAAATAGAGGATATTGAGCAGAGAGACTCAATCTTGTCCACCATAAGTTATAGAACCATTATAGGAGTTGGGTGATGGTGTCTCCCGAACCAAACATTTCACAAGTTCAAAGCTCTACACGAGGACGGATTCCATCAATAAAATATTTGAAATCAGAGTACCTATTGCTAACAGATGAGGAAGAGACAAAAGGATATCAAAAAGAAGTATCACATCCCATCAAACACAAGTGGTCTCATGCAATGGATGATGAGATGAAGTCATTGACTAAGAACCAAAAAAATGATTTAGTGTAATCACTCAAAGGTAAGAAGACACTAACAAACAAATGGATGTTCAGGCTCAAAAAGGATGGCACCAAACCGGTCTGGGTCGACTCGACACGTCACCCGAGCTAGCTCGCCACAAGGCCTGAGGTGCATTCTCGATCGCCCCTGGCTGAAAACTAGTGTCACGGTATCAAAACTGATGCGGAAACGTCGAGAGTCACAACTACAGAAAAGAAATAATTTGCAGAAGAGTGAAAGGGAAAAAATCAAAAAAACAAGAACACAGAGATTTACGTGGTTTGGGAATAATCTCTACATCCACAAAGAGGCATAACTTCACTATGATTCGGGAGCAACAATTTACGGGGAGTTTTCAAGGTTCTCAATCACATACTAAACCCTAGCCCGAAATGAGCTACAAAAGGAGAAAGACGATCCACTGTTCCACCAACCGTACAGGAAGTCCGCAACGCTGCAGTGAAAGGTGGTCACCTAAGTCAAAAGTGCTACAGTGGCCGACAGCTGGAAGTTCAAGGAGCTACAGTACTGTTGACTCCAAAGTCAGGTCTGCTACAGTGTCTTGTCGGTGTCGGTCAGTCATCTCTACTACAGTTGTCGGAGTTGCTACAGTGCCCCAAAAATTGGCCCGGGGACCTTCAACCCCCGGACCCCCGAAACAGGGCGCGTTGCCCCCTGCAACCTCCAACGAGCTCACCGCGAAGCTTGACCCGCGGAAGTTGCGGTCTGGTGTGCAATACGGACCGTAAGCATTCGGCCCAAACATTATCCAAACCGGATCGGACTGCACCAATCCAACAAAAACTAACCAAGTGGGAACGATTTCGCCCTCAGAATCCAAACCACCACCATAGATTCCACCTAGAAATCCGACATGACTCATCCATGTATTGGACGCCCATGCACTAAATAAACAATTTTCAAATAAAAGAAACAGTCAAACAGAGTATAAGCAACTCAACAATAACTAAATAAACCAGTCATCACTTTATAACATGAAGTGAGCACAATAACATAAAAGTCATAATAATCCCAAAATAAGTCTGTCGATGAGGCCACCCTCCTGCCCCAAAGACTAAATGGTCCGGATCACCAATTCAACAATGACAGGGTCCACTAGAGGGTTAGCTTGCAGGGTGTGCTCCGCAGCTCCCTCCTTACGTTAACTGAGGACCTTCTGGGCGGCATGATCTATAAAGCACAAGACAGAACTCAATCAATACATAAGTCAATCACAAGCCCATCCATTATGAACATTGTCAATAATAAATCGCATCAAATCACATCAAAATACCCAAAAACAAATCTCAAATCAAATCACACTTCCCAACCATCTATAGTAACTTGAGGTTCGGAACGAAGAAGAGTTGGCCATGCACTCCTCTGATGGTCCTATCTCCATACTACCATACTCCCCCAATAACAAGGGGGCTCTAATACCATTTTATAACGAACCGGTATGGGTCGACCCGACATGTCAATCGAGTCAGCTCGCCACAAGGCCCAAGGCAGGTTTTCGATCGCCTTGGGCTGGCAACTAGTGTCGAGGTATCAAAACTGACCAAGTGGGAACGATTTCACCCTCAGAATGCAAACAACCACCTCGGATTCCACCCAAAACTTCGACGTGACTCATTTATGTATTGGACGCCCATGCACTAAAGAAACAGTTTCAAATTAAAAGAAACAATCAAACAAAGTATAAGCAGCAAAACAATACCCAAATAAACCGGTCATCACTTTTTAACATGAAGTAAAGTGAGCACAACAACATAAAGTCATAATAATCCCAAAATAAGTCAAGGTCGATGCGGCCCGATACATCCACCATCCCAAAACGAAATTGAAGGATCCCAAAACGCTTCACACAAGCCAATCTCCCTGTGACCCTCGATCGCCACCAGATACCATACCAAAAAGGACGACGCGCATTAAGGAACGCCACCATAAGAAGTGGTTCCTTTACCTTTACCTGTATCCTACAAAACCAAGTCTACATACGCCTGAAGGCATATGCAGGGTGTGAGGCAAAGCCCGGTAGGATATCACCATGATTTTATATAACATTTTTCACATTGCAACCGTTACATCTAGTTTGAAACCATTTCTTGGACATACCCACTTTATTTCACAAAAGCAATGTTTTAGGAAGCAGTTTTAAAAAGATAGTCCTTTGGTTTTTATTAAAACATGCCAAGTCCTACAACCCATGAACGAGGCAAAAAATAGAATTTAACGGAGGGCCTAAAGCATGGCCAACATCACAATATCCAGATAAAGGAAACAGGGGCATAAAACATAGCATGGCTAAATAAGCACAACATCCGCACATAGGGCTCTAACCTTAGGCTTAAAGGTAATTAGGACTCTCTCAAGGATCACTAGCCTCCATACGTGAACCTAACAAGTTTCTGGGAGCTCACGCAGTCTCACCGGGTCTTAAGTATACATCTCTTTCGCTCTCAAGCAACTCAGACCACATTCTTTCTAAACTAGGGCAGCACTTGTCCATGTAAGCCATATGCACCCAAGGTCTCCCATGTGCCACACCATATAAGCAACTCAAGTGCACAAAGAAAAATCACTCATTCAATCACATAATCAATAATCCTCTTTCCACCCAATCAAGGAATGTCAATCCAAATCACTTCCCTTTTCACAACATTCTTTGAAAACCCATTCGGAATCAAAAGCCCCTTTAAAACATTTTATCAAACACTTAACGTGCGCAAAATTGGTTTTTAAGGAAAAACCCATGAAATTGCCACTTTACTCCACACAACCAATCACGTGAAACACATATAGGGCACCCCTCAACAACTCATTTCAAACATAACTAACCAATTTAAACCAAAGGAAATTCAAGAAATCTAGGTATGCCAAAGGAAAAATGAGTTATATAGAGAAACCTACCTCGAATCCAAAGAAAACTCGTCGCTTTCGCTTAAAACCACAAAGAACGAGGAAGGGTCCTCAGGGACCTAAATACCCAAGGAATTTCATTAAAAACCCATCCCTAACCCTAGGTCCAGCCCCCATGGGCGACTAAGGTTCGCACACTCAAAAGAAATGGATGGAGAAGGAGATACAAGAGAAAAAGAGGAGAAATCCAAGAGAAATTGAGGCTAGCCTCGGAAGAAACCACTTGAATCGAAGGAGAATCCCCAAGAGGTTGGAGGGGGGGGAACCCACGGATAGAGCTACCTAAGTCGCACAAATGGGAAGAAAAGAGGGTAAGTATTAGAATTTGACAAGAGAAAAGTCGTAATTTCACTTTTAAAAAAAATTGAGCAGTGTGCTCCACAGCATGGTCCTGGTGACCACAGCGTGGAGCCCCCTTCACCAGGACTCATGCGGCATGGTCTCTAGACCAGGGCGCAAGGGAACCCAAAATGGAAAAGGGGTAGACGCCCCTGCGGATCCCCTCCACGGTGCGGCCTTCTGGGCAGCTGCGTGGTGCCCCTTCCCAGGCACCACTGCGGCGTGGCCCTCTGGGTTAGCAACACACACTGTGAGTCTGTAAAGAGTCACATTAATATGGTTTAAACATATAAACATATTAATTTGATAGATGGAATAAGGATTGCAAAACTAAATCGTTAGAAGCATGCGTACATAGAGGAATAACATGAGATGTACAGATTATATGGGATGCATTAGTTACATATCATATCCATATGGCGCATATGGAAATGGTGAGACAAAGAAAACTCTAGAAATCCTAAGTATAAGATTTCTTCCAACTCAATCATCCAAACAGGGTAGGTTCATGCTAAAACCAAGTGCTCATGGATTATCTTGCGTAAAGCATGGTAGATGTGGTTAACCCTAAGAGTTGAGTAATCGTGTCCCATTGTAAGTTTTGGGTGACACTTAAGCTGGGAAACTCTAAGAGTTGAGGAATACAGTTAAGTTTATCCATGTGATGGTTTTAGACAAAGGGTTGTCCACCCAACTATCCAAGAATCATATGTGATGTGATTGGCATGATATGTTGGTGTGATTGGCATCATATGTGATGTGATTGGCATGAATCTTGTTTGACCCAGCCCGAAAAGTTTGTGATGTGACTCGTGAATTTTTTATGGGGTTCAATAATGGAAGAGGAAGGAACGGGCCGAAATCCCAAGACTGCAACCCATCACTGAGCCTGAGCAAGGGTGCGGGGACGGAGCCCCAACGGTATGAACCAGTTCGGTTAGGCTAGGGTTTTGTTTTTCTCTATATATGTGTGTGTGTGTGTTATGTTGTAGCCCTGCAAAGCATCTTGTAACCTTCGATGTCATAGTGGATTTTGACTCTCCTATGCCCGTGGTTTTCTCCTCAATTTGGGTTTCCACGTAAATTATCGATGTTCTTGTTTTTCATTTCTCTTCTTTTTCGGGGTTGTTCATTTGTTCATTTCGCAACATAACGGTCTACCTAAATAGGTAATGTTGGAGTTTGCATCCCACATCGGACTTGAGATCCGGTGTGGTCTTTATTATTTGTTATAAAAGCACCCCAATGGCTCCTTTAGAGAGAACACCTTGGGGGTTCGGGTTCCTCTTATTTTATCCTTCTACATGGTATCAGAGGAAACCTAATCCCAAACCCTCCCTCCCATCTATTTTTTTTATCCCGTTTAGGGTTTCTGAGAATTCCCCCTGTGGGGGGCGGCGGCCCCCCATGTAGGGTTAGGTTTATGTTTATGCTGCCGCCCCCTCCGGGCTCGCATCCCAGGCGGCCTCCCGGTTCTGCCCGGACCCTGCCCTCCCGGCGGTTCTCCCCCTGCCGGCACCTCCTTGCTCAGCGTCCCGATCCAGATCTACTGCCGGCGCGACGACCCTCTCTCCCAGCAGGTGCGCGGGCTCTTCCCAGGCGGCGGACCTCCCCCCTGCCGGCGCCGGATCTCCTCCCCCTGCCAGCATCTCCGCCTGCGGCTCCTCTCGAGATCCCGATCCCGGCCCCTCTCTGCGCGCGGCGTCTCCCTCCCGGTGGCTCCATCCCGGCAGAATCCTCCCGCCCGTAGGACCTCTCCCGACGAATCTCCCGTCGGCTTCGCTCCGTCCCGCGGCTCCCGTCCCTCCCGATGCTCCCTGCACGCGACCCCCGTTCGTGATCCAACGCGGGTTCCCGGCCGGCTTCTGAGACGCAGTCCATTCCGGCGACGCACTCCATTCTGCGACGCACTCCCGCGACGGAATCCCGGCGCGCCTCCTCGCGATTCTCCCGGCGCCTCTGCTTCTCCCGGCTCCGCCTCCTGTGCGAGATTCTCGGCGACAGCGCCTCACGGTCGCGGCCCTCCAGCAGTGTCTCTCCCCGCGCGACTCACGGCGCTTCTCCCATGCAACGGATCTCTCCCGCTGCTCCTCCTGGTCGCGCAGGCCCTCCCTCACGGCAGATTTCCCTCACCGGCGGATCTACCCCCTGCCGGCGTCTCCTTCCGTCGCGGGTCCCTGCCCTTCCGACGATTCTCCCCTCCAGCGGAGCTTCTCCCCGAAGGCCCCGCCCTCCCAGCAGCCGACTCCTCGCTCCAGCGCAACGGCCCCATCCCAGCGGATCCCTGCTCCATCCGACGTCGCACTGCTGCCCTCCGGTGAACCGCTGCTCCTTCCATGTCGGCCATCTCCTGCGGACTCCCTGCCTCGCCCGCATCTCCCGGCATCTTCCCGGCGGATCATCCTCTCGGCAGCTCCTTCCGTACCGGCCTCCTGCGGCGACCCCGCCTCCATGTCGGCCTCCTCCTGCTTCCTGCGGAATCCCCGCTTTTCTGCCCGATGCCTCCTGCGGAATCCCCGCCTCCTTGCTCGGCGCCTCCTGCGGAATCACCGCATCCCATCGCCGGTGCCTCCTGCGGATTCCTCGGCGATTTGATGACCGGCCCTCCCGTGCGGATTTCTCGGCACTTTGACGATCAGCCCGACATTGCAAATTTCCCGGCGCTCTGACTGACCGGCCCGTAGTGCGGATTTCCCGACGCTCTAACGACCGACCCGCCGGTGTCGATTTCCCGGCACTCTGTTGTCCGGCCCCGCACTTTTTCGGCGTTTACCCACCCCTTTCCAGCGGCATCATATCAACATCGTCAGGGGGAGCAGCAATGTTGAAGCTTTATCTTTAATTCTGCTTTGTCTTGTTTTGTCGTCAAGTTGGGTTTGTCCAGCTTAAGGGGGAGTGTTTACAGTCTATTGATTGTTTTGTCTTCATTTGTTTGGCTTGTTTTTTCTTTATGTGTCCAAGCTAGGTTCACCTAGCTTGAGGGGAAGTGTTGGAGTCTGCATCCCACATCGGACTTGAGGTCCGGTGTGGTCTTTATTATTTGTTATAAAAGCACCCCAAGGGCTCCTTTAGAGAGAACACCTTGGGGGTTCGGGTTCCTCTTATTTTATCCTTCTACAGGTAATTTTGGGGAGAAACGCTAAAGTGAGCTCAAAATTTAATGAAATATGGATCTATGCTTGCTAAATGAATATGATGCATGGGGACATCGTTTTTAATTGGAGTACATTCAATATAAGTCCTTATTGAAATGATATAAAACATGATACCCACCCATAGATATGTTTTGTTGTAGATAATGGCATGCATCGTGAATATCATTTTGAGTTCTCTTATAGGTTTGACCTATGGTTTAATAAATTGGTATCTAACGCTGAGAAGTGTTTTCAAAGAAAAGTATTATGAGCATTTGGATGTGAATGTTATAGAAAACAGTTTCTCTAATTCTGACTCACGGGTATTGGATATCTGGTGTGTATCGCACATTTGAGTTGATAAACATAGGCTCATAAATATGAGAGAATTGAATAAAGGAGAAGTAGATCCGTGTGTTAGCAATGGGGTAAGAGTTTTTGCATCGGAGGTCGAAACCTATGATCTAAGTCTACCTAGTGGCTTCTGTTGGATTTGGTGCAGCCCAATCCCCTTTGAATGTTGTTGGGTCAAATGCTTCCGGCCCATACTGCGCACCAGGCCGTCGACTTCATGGGTCGAGCTCCGTGGTGAGCTCGTTGGGGGTTACAGGGAGCAACGCGCCCCTGCTCAGGGGGGTCTGGGGGTCGAAGGCCCCCAGCCCAATTTTTGGGAAACTGTAGAAACCATGACCATTGTAGCAGAGCTGACCGACCGACGCCAACAGGGCACTGTAGCAGGTCGGACTTTGGAGTCAACAGTAATGTAGCTCCCTGAACTTCCAGCCATCGGCCACTATAGCACTTTTGACTTGGGTGGTCGCGGCACTGTAGCGATGCGAACTTCCTGTGCGGTTGGTGGAACAGTGGATCGTCTTCCTCCTTTTGTAACTCATATCGGGTTAGGGTTTCTTTGTGAGAAACTCTGAGATACTCTCTGTAAATTGTGCCCCCAGATTTTTATACTGAAGTTATTTTGCATCTCCGTGGACGTAGCGATCATTTCCCGAACCGCGTAAATTTTTGTGTCTTGTGTGTTTCTTTCTTCTGTCTTTTATTCATCTGCAAACCATTTTTGTCGCTGCAACTCCCATCGTTTCCACATCAAGTTCTAGAATTAAAAAATTGTTACTATGTTTTGGCCATAAATAGAAATTTGATTTCTATATGCTTAATATGAATTCTCATTAACTAAGGTCGACAAGATACTTAACATTCTTACATCGGCTTTAAGGCTGAGCTAATCAGTTGTATGACAAGTATGACATCTGGGCCTATGACTGAATTGGAGTGGGGGAATGCATGGTCATGCTTAACTGAGTAACATGTGATGCACTCAACTACTTGGATTAATAACATATGATGTATTCACTCAAACCGGTTGGTATTTTCGAAGAATCGTGAATATATGAGATGGCCTATACTAAATTGACATGTTTCATGTCTAGTGGTCACTCAATATCTTGGACAATGGAAGTATATGAGCATACATACTATGCATAGAGATACATGTTATAATGGACATATTATATGGAGATACGGATATGTTTGATGAAGATCGCGCCAAACCCTTTGTGGCTTGACTAGCAATAACGTTTTGTCAGAGGTCGATCTTAGCTCACATTTATGAATTGGAGAATTCATATTTGTTGTCAGGGTTATAAAGGCATGTAGGATCACATAGTTAGCCCATGGAATAAGGATTAAGTTTTGGACAAAGTGTTTGTTCCAAAATAAGAAAGTTTAATAAATCGTACCCAAAGAAGTTTGGATGGATTCACAAAGAGTTGCTAAGTTTTGCATAAAGCCCTTATTGAATTTTAGTGCAGGTGGAAGATCGATGGTTATGCCCTAAAATAGGATGAATTGTATTGTACAATTCATTTATATATGCATATCGCAAACTGTGATATGGGGTTGGATTGCATGCTTCGATAAGCATGAGATGCCTACATCGCAGCATCCAATATTGTTAGGAATATGTGTTAATTGACTTGAGTGGGCTGCTGCTCGTGTAGGGGGGGAGAAGCAGCAGTGGCTGGAAAGTCTGTTAAGGGTCGTGGAGGCTGCCTGTGTACAACTGCCAAGGGGCAGTGATGTCTTTGAGTTATTTGTTAGTGTTTGTTAGTTTGTTAGGGGCTGGTGACAGCTGGCAGTAGGTTGTTAGAGTTTGTTAGTAGTTTGGGTGGTTAGCTGGCTGAGAGAGCCTTTAAATAGAGGGGGGCCAGTGTGTGTAACGGGGGAACTCATTTTCTGGGAAATCAGCACAGTTGGCTGTTGTGTGAGGCTGGTGCGTTGGGACGTCCAGCAAGGGGTGGGCTCGGAGGAGTGGTCTTCCACAGGTTCTCCTACATCTCTCTCTTTCTCTCTTCCCCACTGTTATTGCTATATTTCTGCTGTGTTTCCGCTGTAATTCTGCTACTGTAATTCTGCTGCTACTTCAATACACAGAGTTCATTCCTCTTTTCTCCCTCTCTCAATTATTTACATAACAAATGGAGACTCCGCTGAGGAAGGTGTTGTGGGAGAGGATTGATCGCATGCAGGAGTAGAGGAGGATCGTTGCTGGAAAATCGTAGCAGCAGGAAGAGAAAAAGAAGAAGAAAACGACTCTGACGCATCGGAGCAGAGAAGAGCGTTACTGCATCGCGTCTCCGTCTGCGATGTGTTTTGCCGGATTCTAACCTGTCGCTGGTTCACGTTGCATCTGAGGCGAGGCGAGAACCGATCACAGCAGAGAAAGATGCGCCGTCGAGTTTGCACGCGTACTCAGGAGACAAACTGTGCTGAACTGTAAAGGTGACGGAAATCCTGCGTGAAGGAGGACGATTAGAGTTGGACAGAGCTAGACGATTGCGGGAAACGCATACGCTGCAGGAGAGGGGATCGCCGTTGGTTTTGGTCAACATAGGGAATACTTGCGTGCAGAACTGGTTGTCAATCCGAGTTGCAGAACAAGGAGGAGACGCAAGGGTTGGCCGAAGCAGACGAAGGCGACAGGAAAACACGTCGTAGCAGGAGACACGTACGAGTCGGGAGTGATCGCTGCAAAAGTGATTTAGTGAGCAACGATGAAGGTTGTGCGCGACTGGGAGACTTTTTCGGGCCGTGGTACATATTCGAACTAAGAGCTGATGACGGACAGGCTTATTTTCTACCAGGCAGCAGTGAGGCGCGCGTCATAAGAGAAGAAGCGCGTACGGGAGTTGCTATATAGGAAGTCCAACATGGTTATAAAAAAAAAAGAAAAAAAAAAGAATTCAGTTGTGCAGAATTATCTTCTTCTGTGATACCAGAGCACCTTTTTTTTGTTTGGGTGGGCCCAACAGAATGGCAAGAGTTTCGCTGCTTGATTTTTCTGGTGATGATCCACTTAGTTGGATCACAACAACTGAGGCGTATTTTAGGGTGAATCGGATATTGGAAGAAATGAAGTTGCACTACGCCCAGTTTTATATGGAAGGTACTGCACTACTATGGTTTTTGTCCTGGCACAGTGCTACACCAAACTCATCATGGGAAATTTTTAAACCGGCGTTGCTGGAGAAATATGGAGACGATGAACAACAACGTGGATCACGACCAAAGAAACTTAAGGAGTTATTATTTGCTCCCAGTTTGGGCGTGGATGAGCAGGAAGGGTGTGCCGAGGAGGAACCGTACGCCCTTGGTTTGCCATCGAAACTATTGGTTGAAGCAACTGCGAGTCCGAAGCAGGAAATACATGATTGCGGAGGAATGGAGCGACTGCAGATGGTCTGTGTGGAATATGAGAGACTAAGTGAGGCAGCCACGCCAATTTTTTTTAGTAGTGGCGGCAAAATGGTGGTCAACAACCGTAAACAGGAAGGAGGTTTGGCTCCTGACTCGATGTTGGATGACAGTTTGGGAGGCACATTGGAGCTAGACGAGGATCGCAGTGCCATCAGAACTAGTGCTCACAAGCTGTCCAAAGGTTGGAAACTTACAGCGAGAGGAGAAGCAACAGTGGGGCTGCAACCACTTAATGCGCTGCCCTCTAGCAGGTATATGGCAAATGACGAAGCAGTGGCTCTTATATGGAATGTTGAAGTGAAGGGTGTCAGTGTGAAGAAAAATCATGAGTGTCATGAACCACCACATCGGAAGGAGTTGCATCGAATTCCAAGTATTGTTGTTAAGGATGGAATGCAGGCCGCTAAGTGCACATCAAAATTATGCCCTACTGGATTGGCTTCTATCTTCAGCTTGGGGCTTGACGAAGTGCGCAATGGGGGAGGACAACCAGCTCGTGCTCTATATAACTCCTCTGGTTTAGGCCAAGAAGCTATTGCAACCTGGGCATCACATTTTTACTGGTTTGAACTAGAGGAATGGCTCTCTAATGTGGGAAAGGAAGAGGACAACCAGCTGGTGTTCTCTTATGTGATAGCTCTGTTTTATGTTGTCGTGCTTGCAGGACTTCTCCATAGGTTTCCTGTGAGTTTTTCCATGCACACATATGGTCAGATTAGGAATCGCAAGTCTGCAGGCTCTGGTGGATCAAAATCTTCTAAAAATGGAGAACCTGTCACCTTTGCTGATGTCGTAGGTGTAGATGAGGCCAAGAAGGAGCTGGAGGAAATTGTGGAATTTCTTAAGAATCCTGACAGATATGTGAGATTGGGTGTCTGTCCTCGAGGTGTTTTGTTAGTAGGTCTTCCTGGGACAGGCAAGACTCTTATTGCCAAGGCGGTGGCTGTTGAAGCTCCAGTTCCATTCATAAGTTGTTCTGCAAGTGAATTTGTTGAACTGTATGTTGGCATGGGCGCATCCTGTGTGTGTGATCTTTTTGCACGAGCAAAGGAGGCACCCTCGATTATCTTCATAGATGAAATAGATGTCGTAGCGAAAAGTCGTGATGGTAGAGCACGCATTGTTAGCAATGTTGAGCGTGAGCAGTCCCTGAATCAGTTGCTTACTGTGATGGATGGGTTTGATAGCAGTTCTGGACTTATTGTTCTTGCGGCTACTAATCGTTCTGATGTTTTGGACCCTGCACTCCGTCGACCAAGGAGATTTGATCGTGTGGTCACGGTGGAAGCGCCTCATAGGATTGAGAGAGAAGTCATTCTAAGTGTACATGCTTCAAGGAATGAACTGCCCCTTGGAGAGGATGTGAATTTTAGTGAGATTGCTTCTATGACCACTGGTTTCATTGGGGCAGACCTTGCAAATTTGATAAACGAAGTTGCTTTGTTAGCTGGAAGGAAAAATAAAGAAGTTGTCGAGAAGATTGATTTTATTCATGTTGTAGAGCGATTGATAGCTGGAATAGAGAAGAAGACTGTGAAGTTACAGGGATCTGAGAAAGTTGTTGTTGCTCGGCATGAAACTGGACATGCAGTTGTTGGAACTGCAGTTGCTAATCTTATTCCTGGACAGCCTGGTGTTGAGAAACTGAGTATATTACCTAGGTCAGGTGGGGCATTAGGGTTCACATACACGCCACCAACAAACGAAGACAGGTACCTGGTGTTGATTGACGAGCTGCGTGGGCGGTTGGTGACCCTACTCGAGGGGCGAGCAGCGGAGGTGGTGGTGTACTCGGGGCGCATATCAACAGGAGCACTGGACGACATCCGGCGAGCTACCGAGATGGCATACAAGGCAGTGGCAGAATATGGTCTGAGCCGGAGCATCGGCCCAGTGTCATTGGAGTTCCACCTTGAGGACAATGTGGTTTTTATGGAGGGGCGAATGTTAGGAATATGTGTTAATTGACTTGAGTGGGTTGCTGCTCGTGTAGGGAGGGAGAAGCAGCAGTGGCTGGAAAGTCTGTTAAGGGTCGTGGGGGCTACCTGTGTACAACTGCCAAGGGGCAGTGATGTCTTTGAGTTATTTGTTAGTGTTTGTTAGTTTGTTAGGGGCTGGTGACAGCTGGCAGTAGGTTGTTAGAGTTTGTTAGTAGTTTGGGTGGTTAGCTGGCTGAGAGAGCCTTTAAATAGAGGGGGGCCAGTGTGTGTAACGGGGGAACTCATTTTCTGGGAAATCAGCACAGTTGGCTGCTGTGTGAGGCTGGTGCGTTGGGACGTCCAGCAAGGGGTGGGCTCGGAGGAGTGGTCTTCCACGAGTTCTCCTACATCTCTCTCTTTCTCTCTTCCCCACTATTATTGCTATATTTCTGCTGTGTTTCCGCTGTAATTCTGCTACTGTAATTCTGCTGCTACTTCAATACACAGAGTTCATTCCTCTTTTCTCCCTCTCTCAATTATTTACATAACAAATATAGTTAAGGCTTATGATATATGATACCACGTGGTGCGTGCTACGCACCCAAACGGAATCTCTTCGATTATGAATCATTATGATAATTCATTTATGGATTGATAACTAAGTTATGATAGTTGAAACGTTCACCGATCATAAACACAAATGGGATACATTACAAGTGTTATAACGACGCGGCTAGTAAGCATTGGCAATAGCGTTCGGGTTACTTCATTAAATAAAGTATCATTATAGAAAGGGATGAGATCCTTCCCATTTGAGGTAAGTATCAAAAGCAACAAGCCTTGTTAGAGCTCTCTTCTTGTTCTTCATTCATCTTTATAGAGAGGGTGCTAGCACAACTTTGGATTATGGAGGGGATCTCACGCAGCTTACGTGAGTGTTGTTGCTTAGTGATCTTCCTCAAATATACTTCATCGACGTGTAGGTGGGTTTTAGTACGTTTAGGTGAGAGTTATGTCAAGCTTGTATACCTCCAACCTTTTCTATGTAAGGAGGTCCTGGGGAGTCAACCAACATCAACACACCAAGAGAGATACTTTAAGAACTCCATGTGAGAAAAGGGGTGGTGCATAGAGGGGGCTTTGTAAAGCTTATTTTCTTCTCATTTCTCTTTCTCAATGATCTGGGAATCACAAAAAAAAAGCTCATTTTTGTAGTTGAAATACATAAGGTTATTAAGTCGGATTTCAAATTGATATGAAGTAAGTTTCTTTAAGGGAAACTTAAGCCTATCCAGAGCAACGAGATTGGTTTTGATTCCAAAAAATGGGCATCATACGACCTAAAGCAAGCTCAGGGAGAATACTTCCCTTCCCTAGAAATCCAATGATTGTGCATATGTGAAGGTATCAACATTAGCAGAGAAGACAAAAAAAAACATGAGCAAAGATTTGGCAGTGAAGATAAAAAGTGAATTTGAGAAATTCTTGATATGTGAAATACATCATTTTCTATGACTGCAATTTGCAGAAAAAAAAAAGGAAAGAAAGAAAGAGAGGGTCATCAATTCCTTGGACCAAATGCTAAAGAAAAATTAATGGAGAAGTTTAGCATGGAAGAAAGCAACCAATCTACCACTCTCAACAATTGGCTGTAACTTAAGAAAGGATGGACATAGCAAATTAATGAACCAAAGCTAGATACCGAATGATTAATGAAAATCTTCGCTTCTGGACAACTGCACATTTAAATAGCCTGAAACCAAAATGTCAACTGGGAGGATACCCATTTATTTTGTGATATCCAACCATAGACTCGCTTAAAAATCAATTACTCAAGCCTATTGAATTACCCAAATATATTTTTCTTCCCTAACCAAGCTCTATCCTAATAATTTGAAACTATTAGATTATCTATCCAAACCCATTTAAGATGGTAATTTTTGACTTTTACAATAATTAAATAAATATGAACCCAAAACCAAGCCTAGACGAGAAAAAAAAAAGATTAATGGAACAAATGAGTACCATAATGACTGGTGAAGGTAAATATAAAATAAAAAAAGTCAAATGAATAAAACAAATGAGTACCATAATGACTGGTGAGGGTAAGGAGAACCTCTTATAAACTCGCGAACCAGCTGTCCATATTATCCTGAGGAGAGGGAGAGGGAGAGGAAGAGCGAGACCAACTGTAATGAATCAGGTGTGTGTGTGGGGGGGTGGGGGGGGGGGGTAACAGTTCCGAACCTCTATTGTTGCTAAATTGAATGCAACTATTTATCAAAACAGAAAATCAAAATTTTCAAATTTATACAAAATTTACGTATCATTTCCATCAGAAATGGAGGTAATACAGATGTACTGATCAAATTACATGTAGAAACAATAATCAGGTACCTGTCTCCTCGAATAAACAGCTCGTGATCACTATTCTCACTCGACGCCCCGTGGAGATACGTTTCCTCCCTGGCCTTCGTGAGGTTGGGATCGAACAGGAAATAATTGTAGTTGTCGGTGACATTCTCTACGCGTTTCCCATCCAGAACCTCTGCAATAAGACCGAAGGGCTTAAATTCGCCGAGCACGGTGAGAGCGCGAACTCCGATTGGCATCTTGCGATGCAAAAGTATTCAGGCGTGGATGGAACTGGGTTTATGGGTGAGCGTGAGCTGAAGGAGGGAGGGTTTCCGCCATGATATTCCCGCCAGATTTCTCATTGTCGACGCGCGGAGAAACTATACGGGGCAGTATCAGGGATTGTTCTTAATTATTTTTAAAAAATTTAAATATTAAGTATATGTATTTGAATCAAAAATGCTATGTGTATATATTTATTTACATGTATTTATATTAGGCTGAGAGGGTGCATAAAACAAAACATTGGTAAAATTAAATAAATTTGTTATGAAACATTATTAATGTATGTCGTAATTATGACAATAATGATGATTCTTCAATCCCCAGTTAATTTCCCTCTTAATGACCAGCCTTACATATTCTCAAACCATTGGTATTCTAGCTGTTGGATTGAATATTGTAGGGATTAATCTCAACCGTTGGATCAGATCTCATGTACTCTATAAATATGGTGATATGTTAATGAAATGAGATGGACTTTTGGCTTTACATTGTGTTATACGCTTCTTGCATTTCTCTTGGATTTGTATTTTCATTTGTCATTACAATCGTCATACGCAAATTCATTGCTTGCTTCGTCAATGATGTACATCACTATTGGGAAGTTGGGTTTTTTCTAACACTTTTATACCAACGGTTCAACAGAACCGTTGGTATAGGGGTACTTTACCAACGGTTTGAATAAACCGTTGGTAAAAGTTGAGTAAATGAAGGATTTCCCAATGGTTTGAAGAAACCGTTGGGAAATCTACAAAATTTTATCCCATTACAAACGGTTTGTATAAATCAATGGTAAAGTCCCCCCCCCCCCAAATACAGCACCTCGGCCCCCAATTACACAGAAGCCAGACATTTCCCCCGATTTCCAGAAGCCCCCGCGTAGGTGAACCCTAACCCGAGGTCTTCCATCTGATCGGCTGTAACTCCCCCGTCCAGATTAGACTCCTTCAACCTCTTCCCAAATACCGACATAGAAGCCCTCATTGAGGTGATTGACATGGTTGGTATGTGGTCTACCAAACTCTGTGACCTAACATGGTGAGTTGAGGTATCTTATCTGTTTCTAGTGTTGTTCATCCCAACTATGAGCGGATATCCTTATATTCTCAACCTTTCTCCATTTATTTCACTATCTAGAAAAATCACGTCATTATTCCCTATTTATATAGATTTTGGACAATTTTATGATTCACACTATTTGATATTGAATCAATGACTAATACTTGATTGGCAGATGTCTGTGAGTATATAGAAGATGGTTTATAAATTATACCTTAAAAGTATCATTGTTTTGTGTTCTTTATGATGTGTAGTATCATTGACATACTTTATTATTAATCTCAAATTTAAAAATAAATGTATGTGTCTATACTTTATGAAATTAAACCTCTTTACGATCCATGAACAACCTATTAGTGTAGAAGCCTAAACTTTATCCACCCATGGGGTGCGCTTGACTTGGGGAACTAATTGGGCAATGAAAGGTATGACCATAGGGGTGCCAAGAATGAGTTATTGAACATTAGTGAATGATTTGGGATGCCTATAACACATAATAGGACCTGAGGCATGTGCCTCTTACATGAGACCTATTGAAAATGAATATAAATAAATTTTAATTTAATTTTTGAGTACTTGTTCTTTGATTAATGATTTGGAATTCCTTGAAGAAACCAACCAAGGATTCATGTTAAAAACATAGCTTTTAATTCCATTTGGAAACCCCCTTGGATTCATGATGATTTGGTTTAGAATACCTTGGGGAAATCTACCTTGGATTCGTAGTGATTATGATTTAGGAAGCCTTGGGGAAGTCCCCCTTGGATTCTAAAATAGAGGCTCTCTCTCTTTACATAGGTTGGGAACTCCTTCCTCCCTATAAATCCATCTGAAGTCAATCAATTTTTTAGTTCTACACTCCAAATCTGTAAGGCTTAACTTAGTTTTAATGTTTTGCATCTATTATTCTTTGTTTCTATTTTCATTTGACCTAAACCAGGTGGTGACTTGTGTGGCATGACATACCCAATAATTTTAGTTTGATTTGTTTTCTATTTTCGTTTTACAATTCAAGTATCATGATTATATGAATCAACTTGATTTGAAGTCTTCATAGTCACTCCTTTTATGTAGTTAGTCAATCATATCGACTAATGGAGGTGCTGGTGAGATGTATCCCCACTCAAAGATGGTAAATGGTTTGTTTAGTCATATTTTCTCGAGGTGGATAATGGATATAAGGATGATCCATGTGAAGGGATTGGGGACGATTGGGGTAGTGGGGTAGGTGGTTTTCCCTTTTTTAGTGGGGTGATATGGTACTTTCTGTGGACTTTAGTTTGGGTGTTATGAAATGTATTAACGTTTCACAATATTTCCATTTTCTAGCATCAATAACTTATTTTAAAAACTCTCTTTACACATTCTACATCTTTCATGAAAAGCCTTCACTTTGTATTATCTTGAACAATGTTCTATCAGGTTTATGGTGTCTTCTTGTATGTGATAAATTAAAAAAATACAAAACACATCTCACCTCAAATTTAGGCACACATAACTGAATTAGTATATCTTTACATTGTTTTAATAGTTCACTACATCAACTAGAAACTCCTTCCTTTATCATTTACTTAAATATATTTTTGATTAAACTTCAATCTTATTGAATTGCTTATGACAAAATGGATTATAACAATTCTTTTTACAAAATGGATAGAAGTTGGATGTATGAAACCGATCGGATCTCAAGCGATTTTCAAAACAATTTGGAGATCTTTTTAGATTTTGCATTTCACAATGCTTCAGATAGTGGTCGCATACACTGCCCATGTTCCAATTGTGTTGGTAGACCTTGGTTGAGCTATATCTTTACATTGTTTTCATTTATTCGTCATCATGAAAAAGAAAGGATTTATACTCAAGAAGACTTCGATATGAGGACAGATGATGCATCTAATGAAAATGATGATATTGTCAGGGTGAAAAAATTGAATGATGCCGCCAGGACTCCAGTATATCGACAGTGCAATAAAAATGAAAAAGATGGAATTTTTAATCCGATTGTTTCATGGGAAAACTATGTATGGGATTTTTAATACAACAATCGATTACATTCTTACCTTCTTGAAGGATTTACTTCCAGATGATGGAGATATTCCCTCAAACCACTATATGGCATGGAAGTTAGTTAAGGAACTTGGATTTTCAAGAAACAAAATTCATGTTTTCCCGAAAGATTACAGTTTATTCTGGGAGGAAACCACTGAACGAAAGGATTGTATAAAATGTGGCACATCCTGCTGGAAGTCAAAATCTGATGGAACACCATCCTGCGTGCCACAAAAAGTAATGTGACACTTTCCATTGATCCCCAGACTCCAGAATATTTTTATGTCTGATGAAATATCAATAAAAATGAGATGGCATGATACCGAGAGAAAGAAGACTAGTGATGAGTTGGTTCACCCTGCAGATGGATTTGCATGGCAGAGATTTGATGCCCGATATCCGGATTTTTCAGCTGACGTGTGTAATGTGGGGATGAGTCTTTCATGTGACGGTTTTAATCCGATTGGGCAGATGCTTACTTCACACAACACATGACTAGTTTTTATACAGATTTATAATCTTTACCCATGGTTATGTATGAAAAAACCTTTCACTTTCACGAGTATACTCATATCTGGCCCTTATAATCCTGGTATTGATATTGACATATACATGCAACCTTTAATAAACGAGTTGAAGCTTTTTTGGGATGTGGGTGTGCGCACATACGATGCATATTCGAAAGACATATTTCAGATGCGTGCTGTGCTTATGTGGACGATCAATGATTTTCGGGCTTATGCAATGATGTCTAGATGGAGCATGAAGGGAAAACTATTGTGTCCTGTTTGTATGAAGAATACACGATCCAGAAGACTGAAACATCATTGTAGTTTCAGTTTTATGGGGCATCGACGATTTTTGCCAATGAACCATCCATATAGAAATAATCGCCGAAGATTTGATAATATCATAGAGACTGATGATCCACCTCAGCGTATGTCTGGAACTGATGTGCTTAATGAATTAAAAGATTTCGGTTTTTCATTCAGGAAGGGTTAAATGAAATCTGGAAATAGAAAGAATGTTTCCACTGAAACCTGTTACAATTGGAGGAAGAGGAGTATCTTTTCTGATTTGCCTTATTGGTCGACCAATTTGTTACATCATTGCTTAGATGTAATGCACATTGAAAATAATATATGTGAAATGTTGCTTTCGATACTTCTAAATGTTAAGGGAAAGACAAAAGATGATTTACGGTCTCGGCGCGACTTGGTGGATTGGGGAATCAGATCAGAATTGCATCCTATGCGTATTAGTGAAAATAAATGGTAAGTTTAATGTGCTTCTTATGTGATGACACCTATGAAAAAAAACAATTTCTGGAAGTATTAGAGACTATTAGAGTTCCTGATGGCTATTCAAGCAACACATCTAAACGGGTCAACAAAAGAGAATTAAAGCTAAAATCTTTGAAGACTCATGATTATCACGTTCTTCTACACGAGTTGATTCCAATAGCAATCCGTCATCTTTTGTCCAATAATGTAAGGGTGACTGTTATTTGGTTGTGCCATTTTTTTAGAGATATTTGTGCTAAGAAGTTGTCCAAGTCTTTCTTGCAAAAAATGTTGACAGATGCCCCATTAATTTTGTGTGAGTTGGAGAAAATATTTCCTCCATCATTTTTCACATGCATGCTGCATCTGATTGTCCATATTCCCACTGAAATACTTCTTAGAGGACCTGTTTCTTTTCGTTGGATGTATCCAACTGAAAGAAATATGTACACATTAAAGTCTTATGTTCGAAACATGAATCATCCCAAAGGTTCTATCGTGAACGGTTACTTGGATAAAAAATGTATGGATTTCTTCTCAATGTATTTGTCTGATCTTACTACAAGAATGAACAGACCAATGAGAAATGAAGAACAATATGAGCAAATTGAACACAGTTTTCCATCACTTCCTCAAACAGGAGGAATTCCTGGATCATATACATTGAAGACATTAAGCCTTGAAGAGTGGGAAATGGCACATCACACAATTTTGTTCAACTGTGATTTGTTCGATGACTACATCAGGTAACTAAATTGAATATGTATATCTTACATATATATCTGTTAAACTATTCATATTTTTTATCTACAGGGAACATAAAACAATGATAAATAGAAATCATCGTTCTTTATCTTTGAGAAGGAGGGAGACTTTGTATAGCAAAGAGTTTTCTATTTGGTTAAAATTAAAGGTAAAAATATCACTGTTTAAAATAATTAAATCAGTAATGAATTAAGTTTAATATTCATTTATATTGCAAGTATTGAGTTTACCTGCTGACTCTGTCTCTGAGGAAATAAGAGCTTTGGCTTTTGGTCCTAATACCGTGGTTCGTGACTGTAAATCAATTTCTATCAATGGGTACAAATTTATTGCCACTGAATTAGTAAAGAACATGAGAACACAACATTATGGTGTTATGGTTACTGCCACAATAGATTGTTATGTCAGTGCATCAGATAGTAGACCGCGATTTGAAAATGTGGGTTATTATGGAGTCGTTGAAATAATAATAATATTGGATTATTACTCTCATGGACGAGTCACGATGATGAAATGCCATTGGTTTGATTTGATGGCGAGACATGACACATTTATTGATGATTGTGGATTTCGAGTAATTAACACGAATCACACTCTTGTTATCGAAGAACCATATGTATTGGCATCAATGGATAAACAAGTTTTTTATGTCAAAGACCAACTTCGACCTGAATTTGGTGTCATAGTTGAAGTAATTTCAAGACATATTTTTTATGATAGTGATGATGGAATTGACACCATCCCTACTGCCATTGGAACCAATCCATTTTTTTTATGACTCCAATAGCTCAATTGTCAGATTTTACTGTGAACCTGAAGTTGTGGTGGGAAATATATAAAATCATCCATTCATGTTCTCAATTATTTTGGTTTACCTCGAGTTGGGTTGTTAATGTTGGTTCTATTCAAATTGATTTAATATTGATTACAAATATGTTGTATCCAACTTGACCATTATGTGAATTTTCAATGTTTATTGGTTGAAATTTTTATTTGAATTACATTTTATAATTTGGAATTGAACTGTATTTAAACCTACGAAACCAACATTTCTAACTTGGTGAACATTTCAATGCTTCAACTATGATTTGTATAAAATTTGTATGACTCTAAGACCACTCTTTAACATTTTACTAGGTAATGAACATGATGGTTTGTATTCTTCTACAAAACATGTATTGAAACCTGCATCATCTACCTGAGTTAAAGAAATTAAATTTTTCCTTAATTTTGAAAATTGATTTACCACTTATGAATCTAGTAGAATCAATGTTTCATGATTTTAATAGACTGATGACACTTAGTAAATAACCATCCTACGAAAAATTAAATTTCTTTATTACATATTGTACGATTTATTGACTTCATTATATATTTGTTCAAGCTCACCTAAAACAATGGTTAGTTAAATTATCCATGAATCCCCCTATTCCCTCTCATTTATTTTGTTTTTTGGGTTACACATTAGTTATAATTTTTTATTTACTTCCATATTTGTTTTAAAATGCAGGAAATGAAACCAATTGAAGAGAGGCGATGAAAACAAATTATGGAAAATAATCGTCGCATGACTGAGCTGGGAATTCCACCACTAGTGCCTGTTGTGAGTATTTTATTTCAAATATATTTATTTAAATAATATATAATGTCATGTGATTAATTTTTTTTAAACATTTTTTTCAGGATCCATCTATTAGGTGATAATTATTTGATGAGCAACCTAGTAGTGGTCCCATTACTTGGGGTGTTCGCACGAGGGGGGTGGTACGGAATCTAGATGATCTGGTCAGTGTACCTAATTAGACCCTGCCCCTCCCACTGACATACCATCCATCCCACATTCTGATCCCGGTGTGCCGTTAGGGACACACGAGATATTTAGGCCTCCCATGTTTTCACCACCCTTTACATCTGACCCTCCTCACCCATCTGTACCATATCCGATGATGATTCCCACTCCCATCCAGCATTTGGCCAGCCATCCCTGTCATCTTCTTTTACTTTTGCTTCGTTCTCTCCGGGATTTTATATTCCATCTTCTTCGACTCCTGCTCCACCAGAGTTTGTCCCTACAAAGCATACATTGGGACTCACTCCATCTGTACAGGGTGTTCCGTTAGTTTCTGCGGATCCAGCGACGCCCATTGATCAGACTACCGCATGTATACTTATACAACCCTAACAAATTGTTACACCATTATTTATTTTCATCATAACATGTATTGATAAAATATTTGTTTTTCTTTCATAACAAATACATCTACTGATAGGAGGCGGGGGCAGAGGCATACACGCATACATGCGGTGTGGAACCACCACACGCAGTTGATGGTGGACTACAATGAAGATAGTTAGATGATTGAAAAATCAGGGCATCAATGTCAGAGTTTTTTGGCGATGCTTGCTAGATACTCCGACATCATTCCTGTCAGCTTGCTCTCATGGAGACATCTGCCAAATGAAGTCAAGGATAAAGCCTGAGTAGAGATGTGGGTACAAAAATCTGTTGTATTTAATGCAATATATTATTTTTTGTAATTATATGAATTAATATTTTGGTGTCAACTGCGGTTTAATTTCCCTGATGGCGAGGGTGCATGCCCAACACGTCTAAAGGATTTAGGCAAGCTTTGGAGAGCTTATAAGCATGAGTTGTACATTGGCTGACATGCTAGAGTGAGCACAGAGTTAGAGGCGGTCCTTGTCTGTGGATGATTGTCTGTTAGAATAGTACCGATAGATGATTACTCATTGTACGACTAGCCAATTTATGGTATTAATCAAATTAGAGGTATTTAAATGAAAATTTTAATGTTTTTCGTTAATACTAATTATTGAATTTTATTTAGGGTGCATATGGAAGAAATAAAAAAAACATTGATGCTAAGAAATACGTCCACACATTGGGACGTACTACGATGCAAGATCATGAGAGATGACAGATATGATAGTTTATAATCTTTCTTTATGACTTTCACTTTCTATTTCTTCCTCCATAATTTATTTGATTGCTAAAGTTGTTATATAATTTTAGTTATGCAATTACTGTTTTTTTTGTATCCTATTTTTAATTATGGTTTCTTACATTCAATTTCACTGTAGAGGCATAAATTGAATATAGAAGGACGTGTGCCTCGAGAAAAATTGTTTTGCTCGAGTATAAAGAAGAAAGATGGAAGTGCAGTTAATGAACCGACTCAACAGCAGATTGTAAGTTTTACTTTATAGATTTAAAATTTTAATCTCTATTTTTTAACTTAATAATCTATTTATATTTGTAACAGGCTACTTTAGAGGCCCTTGATGCCCAGGAACCTGACAATTTTGGGTCAAACGATCACTTACATCAGGTGTTGGGAGATGAGCACCCTGGTAGAGTATGATGCCGACCTGGGAAGAGTATAGTTCGGACGAGGTATTGGCCCTCCTCAGGTACGAGTTTTAGTGCCACCGAGTTGCATTAGGTTAAGGCATAGGTAGAATAGGCTAAAAAAAAGGCCACAGAGACAGTATAATAGTCTGATAGGGAAAACACTGCATTTATGAAACTGATGGAAGTTTTACGTCCAACACTTCCACCAGAGGCCATCAATGATTGTGATGAATATATGTCATCAATGTGTTCTATATATGGTGAACCAAGTGACAGTTCTAGTGGTGGTCAAGACGATGGCGAGGTGGAGGCTGAGGCGGCGCGGGAGGAGGGTGAGGAGGAGGCCGAGTTAGAGGAAGAGGGCGAGGCGGAGGAGGAGGGTGATGAGGAGGGCGAGGCGGAGGAGGAGGGTGAGGAGGAGGCGGAGGCGAAGGAGGAGGGAGATGAGGAGGCTGAGGCTGAGGACGAGGGCGAGGAGGAGGGTGGTGAAGATGATAGGGATAACGATGAGGACGAGGGTGAGGGTAAAGATGATGGTGATGAGGGCCAGATTGATCTGTTACATTTTTTGACTGATATTACTGACCTTTGATGTTTATTGATTTGTTGTGCCTGAATATATGTGTGATTAGGTAGGTCACATTATCTTTATTTTTTATCTATAAATAATAAAACTTGACTTGATGATTTGCTGTGAAATCCCCCTATTTTAATGAAATTGTAATTTTTAGTGGAATTTAGAAAATTGGCGGTCTGATTAGAAGTTGATATAATGAAATTATTTTTTTAAGATTGAAATAATTTTCTTAGAAAATATGTAAATACCATCCCATGAACCTAGGACAGCCCCCCGGAAAGCCGCCCCACCCTCCTCCCCGGACCCCGGACATCCCCCCCCCCCACCCTCCTCCCTAGACCCCAAATAGCCCCCATACAGCCTCCCCACCCTCCTTCCTGGACCCCAGACAACCTCCCCACCCTCCTTCCTGGACCCCAGATAGCCCCCCAGACACCCCCCCGGATAGCCCCCCAGACAGCCCCATAGACAGCCCCCCACCCTCCTCCCTGGACCACAGAAATACCCTAGATAACCTCCCCACCCTCCTTCCTGGACCCCAAACAACCCCCCGGACAGCCCCCCAGACAGCCCCCCCCCCCCACCTCACTAGACCCCAGACAGCCCCCCAGGCAGCCCCCTGGACAACCCCCTAGACAGCCCCCCGGACAGCCCCCCGGACAACCCCCCACCCTCCTCCCTGGACCCCGGACAACCACCCAACCCGACACCCCAACATTGTGCGAGCGACGATTCGGAATATATAAAACATCACGACAATTCACAAAAGGCTAAGGACCACCTACCTTGATTCTTGAGATAATCACACTCTGAATTCGGCGTCTCAGATCCCAATCTAAGCTCTCTTCAATATTCACCCTAAATCCCAACGAAAAAGAGGGTTTTAGATATTCGGAAGAAGATGAGAGAATAGTGCAAACCCTAATCGAAAAGAATAAGCAAGGAGAGGATTAGACTCACCCAGATCTTCAATCCGCACTTGACGGCACTCAAAACGCCCAAGGATCGAAGGAGATCTGCCCTTAAGAGCTCTTGGGAGCTTTGGATTGTGTTGATACTTTAGAACAAGGATCCATGGGTCATTTTTGATGTGTAAGAGTCAACCTCACCTCAATCTGAGGCACGGTGTGGCCAGTACCACTCAAAGTGTGTCACTTTTATTTGAAATGGACAACATTTTAAGTGAAAACAACAACTGACATACGAAAAACCGACCAAACACATTTGGATTCTATTGATACTTTAGGACAACAATCCATGGGTCATTTTTGACGTGTAAAAGTCAACTACTCCTCAATCCAAGGCATGATGTGGCTGATACCACTCAAATTGTCTCACTTTTATTTGAAACTGACAGGATTTTAAGTCAAAACAACAACTTGCATACGAAAAACTGACCAAACGCTTTATGATTTTATTGATACTTCAGAAAAACTATTCATGGGTCATTTGTGACATGTTAGAGTCACTCTGCCTCAATCTGAGGCACGGTGTGGCTGATATCCCTCAAAGTATCTCTCTCTTTTTTAAAATGGACGATGTTTTAAGTAAAAACAACAGACATATGGAAAACCAACCAAACGTATTCTGATTGTGTTGATACTTTAGCACAATGATCCATGGGTCATTTGTGAAGTGTACGAGTCAACCCTTCCTTAATCTGAGGCACAGTGTGACTGGTACCACTCAAAGTGTCTCACCTTTATTTGAAATGGACAACATTTTAAGTAAAAACAAAAACTGACATACGGAAAATCGGCCTAACGCATTTGGATTGTGTTGATACTTTAGGAAAACAATCCATGGGTCATATGTGATGTTTACGAGTCAACCCTACCTCAATCTAAGGCATGGTGTGGCTGGTACCACCCGGAGTGTCTTTCTTTTGTTTAAAATAGACACCCTTTTAAGTAAAAATAACTGACATACAGAAAACCGACCAAACATATTCATATTGTCTTGATACTTTAGCACAAGGATCCATGGGTCATTTTTGACATGTATGAATCAACCTCTCCTCAATTCGAGGCATGATGTGGCCAGTAGCACTCAAAGTGTCTCACTTTTATTTGAAATGGACAACATTTTAAGTGAAAACAACGACTGGCATACGGAAAACCGACCAAATACATTCAGATCGTGTTGATACTTTTGGAAAATTATCCATGGGTCATATGTGACGTGTAAGAGTTAACCTCACCTCAATATGAGGCATAGTGTGGCCGGTATCACTCGAAGTGTCTTTCTTTTGTTTAAAATGGACACCCTTTTAAGTAAAAACAACAACTAGCATACGAAAAACTGACCAAATGTATTCGTATTGTGTTGATACTTTATAACAAGGATCCATGGTTCATTTTTAATGTGTAAGAGTCAACCACGTCTCAATCCGAGGCACAGTGTGACCGGTATCACTTGAAGTGTCTCTCTTTTGTTTGAAATGGACCACATTTTATGTAAAAACAACAACTGGCATACGGAAAACTGACCAAACGCATTCGGATTCTATTGATACTTTAGTACAATTATCCATGGGTTATATGTGACATTTACGAGTCAACACCGCCCCAATATGAGGCATGTTGTGTCCGGTATCACTCGAAGTGTCTTTCTTTTATTTAAAATGGATACCCTTTTAAGTAAAAACAACAACTGACATACGGAAAACTGACCAAACGTATTCAGATTGTATTGATACTTTATAAAAAGGATAAATGGGTCATTTTTGATGTGTACGAGTCAACACCTCCTCAATATGAGGCACTATGTGGCTGTTACCACTCAAAGCGTCTCACTTTTATTTGAAATGGACAATATTTTAAGTGAAAACAACAACTGACATACGGAAAACCAACCAAACACATTCAAATTCTGTTGATACTTTAGGAAAATGATCCATGGGTCATATTTGACATGTACGAGTCAACCCCGTCTCAATCTGAGGCATGGTGTGGCCGGTATCACTCGAAGTGTCTTTCTTTTGTTTAAAATGGACACCCTTTTAAGTAAAAACAACTGGCATACGGAAAACCGAACAAACATATTCGGATTGTGTTTATAATTTAGAAAAAGGATTAATGTGTTATTTTGGATGTGTATGAGTCAACAACACCTCAATCCGAGGCACGGTGTGGACGTTACCACTCAAAGTGTCTCACTTTTATTTGAAATGGACAACATTTTAAGTGAAAACAACAACTGACATACAAAAAACTGACCAAATGCTTTCTGATTGTATTAATACTTCATTAAAACGATTAATAGGTCATTTTTGACATGTACGATTCAACCCGCCTCAATATGAGGCATAGTGTGGCCGATATCACTCAAAGTGTCTCTCTTTTGTTTAAAATGGACACTATTTTAAGTAAAAACAACAGACATAAGGAAAACTGACCAAACGTATTCTGATTGTGTTAATACTTTAGAACAAAAATCCATGGGTCATTTTTGACGTGTAGGAGTTAACCCCACCTCAATCTGAGTCACAGTGTGTCCGGTACCACTCAAAGTGTCTCACTTTTATTTGAAATGTACAACATTTTAAGTAAAAACAACAACTGGCATACGGAAAACCGGCCTAACGCATTCGGATTGTGTTTATACTTTAGGAAAACGATCCATCTTTCATATTTGATATATATGATTAAACACCTCCTCAATCCGAGGCACGATGTGGCCGATATTACTCGAAGTATCTTTCTTTTGTTTAAAATGGACACCCTTTTAAGTAAAAACAACTGGCATACAGAAAACAAATCAAACGTATTCAGATTGTGTTGATAATTTAGAACAAGGATCCATAGTTAATTTTTGACGTGTATGAGTCAACCCCACCTTAATCTGAGGCACGGTGTGGCCGGTGCCACTCAAAGTGTCTCACTTTTATTTGGAATGGACAACATTTTAAGTGAAAACAACAACTGACACAAGAAAAACCGACTAAACTCATCCATATTCTGTTGATACTTTAAGAAAATTATCCATGGGTAATATGTGACGTGTATGAGTCAAACCCGCCTCAATCTGAGGCACGGTGTGGCCGATATCACTCTAAGTGTCTTTCTTTTGTTTGAAATGGACAACATTTTAAGTCAAAACAACAACTGGCATACGAAAAACCGACCTAACACATTCGGGTTGTGTTTATACTTTAGTAAAATGATCCATGGGTCATATGTGATGTGTATGATTCAACTCCGCCTCAATATGAGGCATGGTGTGGCTGGTATCACTCGAAGTGTCTTTCTTTTGTTTAAAATGGACACCCTTTTAAGTAAAAACAACAATTGGCATACGAAAAACTGACCAAACGTATTCGGATTGTGTTGATACTTTATAAAAATGATCCATGGTTAATTTTTGATGTGTATGAGTCAACCCCGACTCAATCCGAAGAACGGTGTGGCTGGTATCACTTGAAGTTTCTTTCTTTTGTTTGAAATGGACAACATTTTAAGTAAAAACAACAACTGGCATACGAAAAACCGACCAAACACATTTGAATTCTATTGATACTTTAGGAAAACGATCCATGGTTCATATGTGACATGTAAGAGTCAACCCCTCCCCAATCTAAGGCACGATGTGGCCGATATAACTCGAATTTTCTTTCTTTTGTTTAAAATGGACACCCTTTTAAGTAAAAACAACAATTGGCATACGGAAAACAGACCAAACATATTCGAATTGTGTTGATAATTTTGAAAAAGGATTCATGGGTCAGTTTTGACATGTACGAGTCAACCCCGCCTCAATACAAGGCACGGTGTGGCCGGTACCACTCAAAGTATCTCACTTTTATTTGAAATGGACAACATTTTAAGTGAAAACAACAACTGACATACAGAAAACTGACCAAACGCATTCGGATGTTGTTTATACTTTAGGAAAATGATCCATGGGTCATATGTGACGTGTACGAGTCAACCCTTCCCCAATCTGAGGCATGGTGTGGCTGGTATAACTCGTAGTGTCTTTCTTTTGTTTAAAATGGACACCCTTTTAAGTAAAAACAACTAGCATACAGAAAACTGACCAAACATATTCATATTGTGTTGATACTTTAGAAAAATGATCCATGGTTCATTTTTGACGGGTATGAGTCAACCCCGCCTCAATCTGAGGCACGGTGTGGCCGGTACCACTCAAAGTGTCTCACTTTTATTTGAAATGGACAACATTTTAAGTGAAAACAACAACTGACATACGGAAAACCAACAAAACGCATTCAGATTCTGTTGATACTTTAGGAAAACGATCCATGGGTTATTTGTGATGTTCAAGAGTCAACCCTGCCTCAATATGAGTCACTTTGTGGCCGATATCACTCAAAGTGTCTTTTTTTTTAAATGGACACTCTTTTAAGTAAAAACAACTGGCATATGGAAAACCGACCAAACGTATTCAGATTGTGTTTATACTTTAGAAAAACGATCCATGGGTCATTTGTGACGTGTACGAGTCAACCCCGACTCAATCCGAGCCACAGTGTGGCCGGTACCACTCAAAGTGTCTCACTTTTATTTTAAATGGACAACATTTTAAGTGAAAACAACAACTGGCATACGAAAAACCGACCAAACACATTCATATTGTCTTGATACTTTAGGAAAACTGTCCATAGGTCATATATGACATGTACGAGTCAACCCCATCTCAATCTAAGGCATGGTGTGGCCGGTATCACTCGAAGTGTCTATCTTTTGTTTAAAATGGACATCATTTTAAGTAAAAACAACTAGCATACGAAAAACCAACCAAACTTATTCAGATTGTGTTGATACTTTAGCACAAGTATCCATGGTCCAGCCTCACACAATCCACTTATCATATGAGGAACTCCTACCCCTATTCTAAAATAGATGACATTTAATACGCCAAGTACAACTACATTCCCTAAGTCACACAAGCTCATTGATACACACCTATTATCACCATCACTAAGTTCAAATACACCCACCCCAAACCATGGGACATTATATTTATGTTTGGTTGAATTCATTTATCCATTTTCTTATTTTGGGGTTATTAGCTTTTAATTTCTGAATTCAATCATGCATGTGTTATACAAAATGCAATTTTGTATGTATTCTTAATTTTGTATAACACATATAATTACATATTCAATTTTTTATGTATTTTATTCATAATTGATAATTAAATTATGTATGTATTCAATTCAGTATTCAATTATGAATTGAATTCCGGATTGCACATGTAATTGTCATCTCAATTCTGAATTGAATTATAAATCAATTATGTATGTTTATAATTACCTTATGAATTATGTTTTAATTCTATATGTGTATAGTTGCAGGGTGAATTATGTGTTAAATCTACATGAATTAATTGTGTATATGTATGTGTTATAGTTGGTTATTGCAGGTAATTGGAGTTGGGAAGCTGGAAATGCAGAAAGGGCAGCCTGCAGCAGGCTGCTGCCTGAATTGCACAACAAAGCCTATGCCAATGGTTGTAAACTGTTGGCATAGGGATGTGAATGTGTTTTATACCAATGGTTCTCTTAGAACCGTTGGTAAAAACACTTTCCCAACGGTTTACAAACCGTTGGGATATAGTGAAATGTCCTGCCTTTACCAACGGTTTACACAAAACATTGGTAAAAAGCTATACAAAACTATATTCCAACAGTTTGAAATTGTTGGAATAGTATTTTTACCAACAGTTTCAAACCGTTGGTGAAAAATTATACCAACAGTTTGATATCATCATTGGTATAATGTAGATTTCCTAACATATACCAACGATTTTCCAGAAACTGTTGGCATATGTGTTTCCCTACGTCTTACTTCCCTATGGTTTGGATAACTGTTGGTATATATTATACCAACGGTTATCCAGCCTTTACCAACGGTTTGGAACCATTGGTAAAGGGTTCATTTCCAGTAGTGTATCATCGACAATCGGTCTTACATTTTCGATTTCAAAATTATTTGCAGTTTCAATCGACGCTCGATCGATTTCACAACACATTATTAGCATGGTCGTTTTCTCCGCATTACGCATTGTGATGACGACGTCGTCAACCCATCATCATCACAAGATAAATATCACGAGAAAAAGGTATGTCATATGTTTTTATAAACATTCTTCTTTTGACATACTCTTTTGCATCCACATGGACTCCACTCATTCAATGACCTACATCAAAAGGTGAGTCTTATTTTATATGTAAGATATTGTTACATTTATTTTCCTATCTTGATAAATATAAAAATAATATATGGTTTTCTTAATATTTTATTGTGGCAAAAATAACGATATCCCGAAGAGTTTTAATGACTCACGAATGACAAATTTCACTTCATTCCCTAAAGAGAATATGTTTGATTAATAATTGATGCGGTCGATGCCGAGATAAACATCATTCGTCAAATGAAAAAGTGACGCCACCAGAAGTGGTTGAATGATGAACATCGCGTATCTGTCATACATTGAGCCAAAGTTTTTTTATCAGTGACTAACATTGTGTACCTGTTGTATGTCAAGCCAAAGTTTGGTGATTAGTGATTAACATCGATTACCTGTCATACATTGAGCCAAAGTTCTCTGATCATGTCATAAACTATGAAATTTCATCTCTTATTCCTTGTTCACCCTGAAGGTGTCAAGTTTGATTATGATGTATAAAATCTCATAATGGATATGATATTTACATTTGAATATTTTTAAATATTGTATTATTTTATTTCTTTTCTCTTTCTTTTATTTCTTATAAAATGTTCTAGAAAAATTAAATGTTCTTGAAGAACAAGTGTAAATATATTTTATATATATTTCCATCCCCCAAAGTGGATGAAAATAATGAAAATGATGAAAATGATGAAATTGATGAAATTGATGAAATTGCATGAATTGAATATTCACGTTGTTGTCTTGAAGACACTATAAACAAATAATTTTATTCTATTCCCTGGAGTGAATGAGAATATTTATTGAAAATGATTTATTTCATTCCCCGAAGTGAATGTAAATATTCATGATTTTATTTTAAATAAAGTACGAAGTGAATATGATCTTTTGTGAATGATCATTGTGCGGTATTTGTTTATAACAAATAATAATTATATAACCACCAAAAGTGGTTTGATGACAATAAATATTTACGGAGCATAATAAATTTTATGAATATTTATAAAATAATGCATCTCTAAAGGTTGATATGAAAATAATGTCATTTGACATTATATTGAAGAATATCTTCATTTATCAATTATTGTTCCTACAACAACAATATCAAGGAAAAAATTATTATTTATCATATTCTTATAGATTATCAATATCATCTCATGCAATTCATTTATCCCATGAAATTTATGTTGTTGTTCATATAGTTCATAAATGAAATGATTGAATTACATAGTTTTGATAATGCAATATATTTTATAAAAATGATTTTACCACCTGAAGTGGTTAAAACAATGATCATCATAATCAATAAAATTTATATTTTATACAAGATGATTATTATTGATAAATAATAAACTATCATTCATGGATCATGAAATCTGATGAATGAATTCATTCTCCAATGTGAATGTAGTATTAATTACTATATCTCATTCCTTGAAGTGAATGAAATTATTCATGAAAATTTTGATATAATTTGTAATATCATTAATATTTGAGAGTTGATGAGGTTTGATCAAATTACTTCTCTTAAATTTGATAAAGTGAATGTTGTTATTCAATGAATTATGATTTTGGATGGCGATGAGGTGTGTGTTGTGAATCTAGAAGATTCTTCCACATTGGTTCTCGCTACCACATTCACCAGCTTCAAAAGACGTGGGGCCTCCTATCCTAGGTAGATGTTTTGTAAAATAATATTTGGGCCCAAAGTTCCAAAATATTTTGGAAGTTCTAAATTATGCAATAATCCACTTGGTGATGGTCCTAACCTGTTATGATTATATTATGAATTCATCAACCACCATAAGTGAAAATTATAACGACAAATATGAGTTTTCACAATGAAAGATCCTGGAGATCTTATATGCATCGATCTTGAAGCAAAATATTTATAAATATTATTTTGATTAAATTCTTCAAAAGAACTCATATATGCATTAGTATATGCTCATATAAGTACATTTACTGGTAGAGAAAATTAATTAATGACTCTAGAAGAGAAAATATATTACTACCTGGTAGTACAAATTCTTAATGCTTTGTTATATATGAAGTCTCAATTAGATATATGAATTATATTCTTGAAAATGAATACCATATGAAGACACTAGATAAAAGAGGTATCTCAATATGTAACAAGCATTCATAAAAGTGATTATACAGAATTTGTTATGTACACTCGAATCAATAATGGTAAACCAGAAGTTTACCGATCCTGACACTTTAAATATATGACATGATGGTTTAGTGTATCTAGGATCAATTATAATAAAAGACATTTATTCAAGTATACAGGAACATCAATTTATTGATAACATAGTAAACACCCATCAGGGGGAGAATGATGAATTTATTTAATGGATGCATGTCTACAAAATTATCAATGAATTCATTATCATTAAGTCATTATGAATGCCCCCTATATAATAATTTACCCCGAGGTACCCATTTTTGAGGTAAGTTATTTATATAATTAACAACTATTATGGAAATAAATTTCCTATATACTTATGAAGAAGTATATATGAGCGCACCCACCTACCATGTGATCCATCGATATGAAATATGCATCCACTAAACGATCACATGTGTTATTTGATGTTGGTGAGTATATATTACAAAATGGTCATGTAGAACCATTGACCTGATGCTCACAACACATACATGAATGTAAAGTGTTGGAAATCAATAGTCTGATTATACACACCCAAAGTGTGGTTGAACTGATTGTATAAAATCATTGTTCATCATGAGTAGAAAGCAATAAATGTATTTTCTCTTGAAGAGGAAAATGAATATATATACAACATTATATCTTTTTAGATATTGTCCCTGAAGTGACATTGGTACCAGGAAAAATTATAAAATCTCAATCAAATGTTAATGATATATTTTCTTTAACTGCTTTTAAAACTCATCGGTGATAATGGATTCTGACAGATGTCGACATCATAATAATTGGACAAAATTATTAAAGGAACTTATGAAATGTTTAACATATAAAGTTCTGGATTGATTATCCAAACTACAAAGACTATTCAATATCGATGATCTTATTATAAGAAATGTTTTTCCTTGTATATTTGGATATTTATATAAATCCCATAAGGGTTCAAAATGCCTGAAGCACATTCAAAATTATGAAAGTTTTACCCAATCTGATAAATTATGGGGTGAACTAAATAAGATGTATCCACATTAAGTCAAGGAAGAATATAAATTGAATTTATCATCCCGTGGTTTGTATGAATCATTGTATTCGTCATATTATTAAGATGTTTTGAAAAACATCCAATCTCTCGAAGAGTTTTCTGAAATAAATGGATAATTTGATCATGAAATTACATGGAATTTCCTTGTATTTTGAATTAATCATCTTGAATATGAAATATTAAATTATGGAATGGTTTTACCCTTAATGAATAATTAAATCTCTTGTTTCTAAGAGTGATATATTTCATAAATAATGTGTTTATGAACATACATATCCCAGAAGGATTAAATATAAATACACGTTTTATTAATCCCCGAAGGATATATGTGTACATGTGCATATATACCTTGAAAATAACAATAAATCATATTATGATCCAAGTTAATGTTCTTCCCTATTCATTTAAATCTAAAGGGTATGAATTATTATTATTCCAAAATTTAAAACTGAATGTTTTGGTTATGAATTTACCATGGACATTTTATGAGTTAAGTGATGATCATTATGAATGAGAGATGTAATTGTTGCACTCTTTTTTCCTCACTCAAGTTTTTTCCCATTGCGTTTTCTTGATAAGGTTTTTAACAAGGCAACACTTTGGGGACTTGATGTTATTGTACTCTTTTTCCCTTAGTCAAGTTTTTCCCATTGGGTTTTCTTGATAAGGTTTTTAACGAGGCAACACTCTGGGGACTTGATGTTATTGTAATTTTTTTCCCTGATAAAGGGGTTTTCCCCTAAAGGATTTTTTCTTGATGAGGTTTTTAATGAGGCAATCATATATCATAACAGATATCCAAGGGAATGTTATAAATTATTATGGATACCTATAATTAATGTAAATTGTTGGCCTTTCCCATGAGTCATAATTTTCAATGAGACCATTCATTATTACCTTTAGTCTTCCTCCCATGTCTCGAAGACATAATTAAATAATAATATTAATTGATGCCCTGAAGACACAACTAAATGATATGATCAGGGGGAGTTGGGAACACTGTACTCCTTTTCCCTTCATCAGGTTTTTTCCCAATGGGTTTTCCTGATAAGGTTTTTAATGAGGCAACATGACATGGAAATCAATTACTTTGGATTCACTTATTTTTCCCATATGGTTTTTTAAGTGAAGATTAAACAAGGTTCCATGAAATTATGAAATCCAAGGGGAGTGTTATGAAACATTATTAATGGATGTCATAATTATGACAATAATAATGACTCCTCAATCCCCAATTAATTTTCCTCTTAATGACCAACCTTACATATTCTCAAACCATTGGTATTCTAGCCATTGTATTGAATATTATAGGGATTAATCTCAACCGTTGGATCAGATCTCATGTACTTTATAAATATGGTGATATGTTAATGAAATGAGATGGTATTTTGGCTTTACATTGTGTTCCCTACTTCTTTTATTTCTCTTGGATTTGTATTTTCATTTGTCGTTACAATCGTTATATGCAAATTCATTGCTCGCTTTGTCAATGATGTGTGTCATCTACAATCGGTCTTACATTTCCGATTTCGAAATTCTTTGCAGTTTCAATCAGCATTCGATTGATTTCACAACAAAATTTACTCATTTGACCTTTTGGTTGGATTTTAAAATTCAAAATTTACAAAAAATTTAACAATGCGATTGTCTCTGTTTGATTGGGATTATCAGATGTCTAATTGTTTTTAAACAATAAATTCTCTAAAATAGTTCAGATTATCGAAGTAACATTCTTCATCCGATCATAGGAAAAATAAAAACGTGGTATCATCAAGGGAGTTCTATGATATTGATATTCATAATCCCACATTGGTTTGTCATGTTTTCAAGAAAAACTTTTGTTGGAATTCGATAGCAACTCTGTTGGGACATGATTAAACTCTTTTGAAAAGGGACCCATTTGTGTTTCATGGTATCAATTTTAATTCATCTTTCAACATTCTATAATGAATCAATATTCCTAATAATAAAAAGAGTTTAACCCCTTATGGGACCCTCGAGATGAATTGTGAATCACTCAAGGTGACGAATAAAGACATGGTTAGACATAATTGATTTTAAGGAAATAAGTTCTCTCGCTAAAAATATAAAATGAAATCTTGTTTTTAATATTTACTACATTTTGGAGCTCAATTGGCCGCCCATTTCAATTGAACCCACCCCAAAACAAGATGAAATCCCTTTTGAGGTTTCAATTATGGAACAAATTTGAGTCATGTGAAAGAAACGAAAAGATGATGAAGTATCCTACCATGACAACATCATCAAAACTCTATCAACCCGTCTTTGTGATTGTTTTCATCAGAGAAAGTCCACACAGGAGTTATGGGATGATTTTAAGTTTTAATGTAAGGATAAAGAAGGATGCACTAATAAAATACTATTTCAAAAGTATTTGAATTTCAAAATGGCTGATAACAAACTGGTTAAAAAACAAGTTTATAAACTCTAGGTTGTCACAAGAAAAATTACATCCCTCAAAATTTCCATTCTAAAACATTTTAAGGTGTGGTAAAATAATTGTTATATTGTCACTGATGTGTAAAAATTTTGTTAAGTATTTTATTAAAAATAGTAAACACATAACAATGAAACAACTTCAAAATTTAATTCATATAAAAAAAGAGTCCTTGTTAAGAGATGTGATAATGACATCCTAACTTGATTCCAACATCAATATTTTATAGAGAAAAATATCTCAAAACTATTTCCTACAAGCTAGGAAGAAAAATCAACATTTAAATAATAAATTCAATCATTAGAGGAAGGAAATAGATTGTTTTGTTGGAGTTGGTACCCTATAACCAATTTGATGAGATTTGAGTGACCATTCAATGATCTTAGTAGCAGAATAAAACTCATAATATGTCTGGTATTCAATAGAAACAACATGCATGAAATAAAGAACACAAAAATGATCATACCTTCATCACTGTGATTTTTATCACCGTTGAATGAGATGAAGCATGATTAATTGGGATCACCAAAGCAACAACCAAAAAGCTTGTGTATGTAACACCCTGAGATTTAAAAAAAACACTAGGTTTGATAGCTTATACGACACAAAAACCGAGCCTAAATAAACCCTAAAATATTATTATTTAAATATGATCATTTATAACATAGTCATTGAATTAACATGTAATGACCTAAACTTTTATAAATGAAACTCCTTTTTTAAACGAATAAATTCCTTATCAAATAATCTAGTTATAGAAAACACATGCACTACTTTTGTTATTTTGGACCGTTATAAGTTATATCTTGGTAGAATTAAAATACCATTAAGCATAATAACCACTAATAATACAATTGTTATATAGTGATCTTATTATCAGTATATATTAAGAGTTATAATGAAGTTCAATTGATAGAGATAGAAGAATTGATGACTTCAACCAGTAGGATTGTACCCTATGAAGCTCATTTATTAGAGCTTATTAGGGAGATGATATTATTGGGATTTTCCATTGACAAAGATCAAGTTGATATTCAACAATTAATGAACAAATGAACCCATTTATAGGAGAAGTTCAAACTCATCGAAAATCATGACCCAATTCAGGTTCGCCAAACCACCCCAAAAAAATACCACTCTCGCACACTTTACCCTTAAGACATACGTTGGTGTAATCAGGGGTTGTGTATCTAAACCCTAAAAGTATGAAATTGTATATTTATATTTTCATAAAATAATGATTATATTTATGCTTTATTGTTATTGATTTTTAAATTATTAGATTATGAATTTGATAAAAATTAAATTTTAATACAATGAAACAAAAAATGTATTTTTGGGAAATATATAATTTCAATCAAGACACTTTTTTTATGAATTCAAGAATTTTTGAAATAAATGATATTTTAATAAAATATTATTATTAAATAATATTTATTAAATATAAATGATAATATAATTTTATGAATTCAAATGTAATTTTTATAAGGTTCATAAAACTGTCATTGTCAAACAACCAGTATTTTTTCAATAAATGAATATTTTTTATTTAAAAGTGTAGATTATCATATTTAGAGAATTATTTGTATAAAATAAATATTATTTTTGAAATCAACACATTGAAACTAGTCAATGGTTATTTTTTCATAATTTTTGGAGACAATCAAATTTTTAGGTCAAAATTTAATACAGTATAAATATAATGTCTATTGTGACATCATAATGACCCAAAAGTGACGCAATATATGTCATAAAAGGTATCCATGAACAAATATATATTTCCTCTTTATGATAATGTGTTTTTTAGGTTATTTGATTAATTTTATAAATCCTAAATGAATCCTCCAAAACTTATATTATATTTTAAGGTTTTAAAATCAATTCTTTATAAACATGTATCACTTTCACATCACTAAGGGTATTGTTTTAATGATCTATGTTATTAAACTTGTAAAATAATGATTTTTTTTACTTTATTAGAAACTATGGGAAAAAACCACAGGATGATTTTTGGTTTGGATTTCTTTATCATATAGAGTCAAAACCTATGTTTGGAAATTAATAAAGAATTTTCCTCTATTTTAGTATATAAACCCACCAAAAATACCATTACCATCACTTAAAACCCTTGTATCATGACATTAATCCACACTTCACACTATAAAGATATCACATTCATAAATTATTTTAATTTATTTTTAATTTAATTTCCATTATTTCGTTGTTTTGGGGGCTTCTCATGCATTTTGGTGGAAATGGTGGGTTTTCAAAATTTGGGCCAAACCGTGAGCTTATTTCCAGATAAAAAAACAATTTTGTTCTTTTATAAATCCTGTATTTTTCAACATTTTTTATCCATTCAAATTCCTACTTGTCCTCCCCTGACCTACTAACACCACCATATCAATTTGGATCCTTTAGAAATCCATAATCATGGTGTATTTGGGGTTTTTAGTAAGTAATTGGGTCTGCCCGTAAGCCCATTTTTTGCATTAAATTATTTTTTAAATTATTTAATATAACTTTCAATTTTTATTGTTTTTAGTTGATTTAACCTCCCCCTCTAATCCAATATCCCTAGGATCACCCCCATTATCGGTTTTGCATTTTTAGATCTCATTTGAACCGCGAATTAGGGCAAAACGTTTCAGGGTTTCTCAAACCGTCTAGATTTGAGAAGGTAACTTGGTTCCTTCATAAATCATTAATTTTCACTCTTTTTACCCCATTTAAGTCCCCAAATGACCTACTCATCCTCATTCTATCCTCACTATCCAATTTTGTTGCTTGGAGATTCAAAATTTGGTTGATTTGGGGTGATTTCTTCAAGTTCTCTTCAAGTAAGTGTTTCTCTCTTTGATTTATTCCATTTCCTTAGGGTTTCCTTCCTCTTTCTTGATATTATAAAATTACCAGAAGTTAGGGTTCGAAACTAGGGTTTTATTTTGTGTCTTTTTTGTGTAATCTTGAGGTTTTAGGTTCCTCTTCACTTCTTTGTGGTGCAACGGTGGTGCGGTTGATGTTTCACACCAAGATTTGAGGGATTCAACACTTTCGGTAGGTGGATCAATGTGTAAACAATTATTGATGAGTTATATTGATGTATTTACTCATTATTAATATTACTCATATGTTTTGTGTGGTTCGAAAACTGTTTATGATTGATTTGGTTAAGAGATTAATTTTATAGTTGCATTTTAGCTTGAAATTGGGTGTTTTTCATGTGTAACACTTGGGGTATTGTTTGGGTGTATTTTAGAAAATATGAAATTAGTTTAATAAATCTTGTTTGGTCTTCCAATTCTACTTTGGTAGGGTCTTGGTTTGCCATTGGGTTTGAAATAGGGGTTTTGAATGGGTTTAAGGTGTAAAACCATGTTGTACTTCTTGAAAGTGATTTTGAAAACGTGTGATTTTCATGTGGATCTTTTGTGGTATTGTTTGAGGTATTTTTATAGAACCTGAGGGTGGTTTAATAAATGTTTTTGGGGCTGTAAATTCTTTTTTTAATTGGTATTTGTGAGATTTTTTCCTTGAAATATGGGTTTTAAATGAGTTTTATGTGAAAAGCTTGGGTATACTCCTTGGAATTGTTTTATGAAAGTTTTGAATGGTTTAATGATTTTTGTAAGAGGTGAAACCATATTAGAAAACTGTTTTGGATTGTGTATATTTTGAAATGTTCCATTTTAAATGTGAATTGGGTTGTCATTTTATGTGTATCCTCTTGGAAATGTTTTATAAAAATGTTTAACAGATTTACTGAAATGTGAAAGAGGTATGAACGTGATGTGGGCAATTTGTGTGAGTGTGATGTGAAAAATGGATTTTGTTTATGAAAAGGGTTTTATGAAATATGTGAGTGGGATGTTATGTGATGTTTATCATATTTGGAAAGATTTTATAAAATTGTTAAAGGATGTGTTGGATTGTGAAAGTTATGCAAAATGTGTTGTGGGCTATTTTGGTGTGAGTTTGATTTCAAAATGCATTTGAACGAAAAGTGGATTTTGTGAATTGTGTGATGTACATGGGGATGTTTGGTTAATGTGTGATGTTGAAGTGATATTTGAATGTAAAAACTATATTTCTTGGCTTGTTGAACTCGTTTGAGCACAAGATGGAAACCCAGGTATCTAGGTGGGTGGACGTGTACTAGTATGCTAGTGAATCGGTGGGGTTTGACCTCAGTTTCACGTAGCAATATTGACACTTACAACACTAACTAAACAATAATTATGATGAATGGGGACTACAAGGTTACGGGTATGCTCCCTACTAGTGGTTCGTGTGCACGAGAACAAATATTGTGATGGTTACTCTCATCGAGATACGAGGTACCTGGGACCCACAATGAGCTAGTGCCTAGGGGTTATTTCCTATTGCTTGTGATCATTTTATTATTTGTTCTTAATATCAACATACAGTATTGTTGGATGGAAATTTCAGTAGTTTTGGAATTTATTTTAAAATTGAAGATTCTTTAAATTATCCCACTTGAAAACTGTTTTAATTTTTAAGTTTCACCTTTTAGAAATTGTAAGTAGCATTTCCTGTTTATGAAAACTTGCAATATTTTCATCTTTGAATGTTTATCACATGGAATCTATTAGTGGTGATATCCTAATGGGAATTGGATCACACCCTACTTACACCCTTGGGTGTAAGTATACTTGGTTAATTTTTTTGTCGCAGGTTGGGTACAGTTTTTAGTTTCAGTGGTTCGGGTTTCTAGTAGGTCCTTGGTGGTGATGTCTTGTAGAGATGGCTTGAGGGCGGTGCCCCTTGCCTTGAGGTGGTTTTTGGGCTGTTTATTTTCTGTTTTGTACCTTTGTTATAGTCCTTGTGAGTTGTTTTAAAATATGTAATTTAGTTCTGAATTTTTTTAAAATATTGTTTGGTTTGAAAAATCCAAATTCATTTTATTGGGTTCATTCATTGTTTTAAGTTTATAAACTCGGGAAAATTATTCCCAATTTTCAGTTTATGATACCCGGGCACTTGTGCCAGCCCATGGGGATCGATAACGTCCTTTGGGCCTTATCACGGGCTGGGTTTGGCATCGGTTTTGATGGCGTCCGAGTTTGGCTCGTGACAAGAGCCCTCTCAAGGTGTCCCCAAGCTCTTAAGAAGCTCCTCCCAAACTTTAAGAAGCGCCCTCTTAGGGTAAAATATCCTCTCATTCTCCTCTTTATCCAAGAACCTTATTTATGTTATTCCTTTTGATTCCCAACTATTCATGTTGGGATATGTTTTCACACATCCCTCCTACTATCCTTATGATTTCAAAGTGATGAGAGACCTCTTTCACTCTCATTCAACCCTCCCATAGAACACTACTAGAAACTGGACCCATACCGACGATTTTGGACATACCATTGGTATAGGTATCATAAAATGACCTTATACTAATAGTTTGGCCCAAACCGTCGGTATATGTACCATAATATGTCCCTATACCAATGTTTTTTAAAAAATCATTGGTATAGGTGATGGATATACCAAAGGTTTGACTAAAACCACTGGTATAGTCTCCATTTAAAGACCCTATACCAACGATTTTTCCAAAACCGTTGGTATCAGTGATGGTTATACCAACAGTTTGGATAAAACTGTTGGTATAACCTCCATTTAAAGACCCAATACCAATGGTTTTTCCAATACTATTGGTATAGGTGATGGTTATACCAACGGTTTGGCTAAAACCGTTGGTATAACCTCCCTTTAAAGACCCAATACCAACGGTTTCTCCAAAATCATTGGTATAGGTCCCAAAAATCAAAAATACATATACCAATGGTTTGGAAAACTACTGATATATGTATTTTGATTTTTAATGAATTCTTTTATCAAATAACATTGAATAAATCAAAAAATAATTTAATTATAAATATACATATACATATTTATCATATTATGTTTCCAAAAATCATTATAGATTAGTGGTTAAGTCGTTAAAATATAAAGCGGAGGTGTGGGGATAAAAAACATTCTAGTGTTTTTTTGAATTACCTATACCAACTCCAGAAAAGACAACAACCACCCAAACCATTGGTATATCCTATACTAATGGTTTTTGGACCTATACCAATGGTTCCAAACCATTGGTATATGCCTTTTTTTCAAAAGTGGAAGCTTTATTTACCCCCATTATGCTACTGAAATTGTCTTGTGAATTTCCATGCCAAACATTTGTATTGTGAATACCCATCCTCTTTTCCACCCAAGGGAATTCACCATGATATACCTATCCTTCATTGATTTGGGACTCCAATGTATGTAACCCAAACTCCTTAATCATGAGATTAAATGTGATGAAATATGATCATTTGTTGAATGATTTATGTGGCACACTTATGCATGTACATGATATGAATATGACGGGTGAACCCATAATTATATAGATCTCCAATGCATTGAGTAATGTTTTAATCTCATGAGATTCCATGTATGGTGCACAAGAGGTTATCCTAAGTACACGATGTTATGTTGTCTTAACGGTTAGTCATGCCTTATATTTATGATGTTATGTTTTATTTTAGTGTCACATTCTCATGTTGCATTTCTATTATCATGTTATATCATGCCTCATTGTTCAATATTATGATTTCACCCCTATTATGTTACCTTTATATACCTATTGGATAACATGTACTGATTTACCTTATGTTATGCTTTGTTTATTTCCTTATCAGGCTTTATAGTCCACCCCTTTCTTATGTATGTCTCTAGGTTATCTCATGCAGTTTTAAAAGAAAGATGGAATTTTAGGAGTATATTAAGGAAGATTTCAATAATTTCATTATATTCTTGTTGCAAGTTGTCATTCTATGTACCTAATTTCCAAAAGGCACTAGGCATTGTGATCTTTTGGGATTGTATTATGTGTACCTTTATGTAATAAATCATGAATTAAAGTGCATTAAAATATGGGTTGTCATAGTTAGTATTGGAGTAAAGTTTAGTTATTTTTGGGATTAGGATTAGAAAACCTTATTGAAATCCATAGGGATACACTAGTGCAGAAAATGTTTTTTGAGGTGGTTATTTTTTATTTTTAATGTCGTCTTTTGGCCGACGTTATTACAGGAGACGTTATAAACATAGTTTTTTACTTTGGTTATTTTACAACTGATGTAAAAAACACCAATCTGGAGCATTTTTCACGTCGGTTGATAAAAACCTGACGTGGAAAGCGCTTCGGAGGAGTGCTTTATTACGTCGATTATTTAATAACCGACATGATATATACCCTTTCACATCAGTTATATAATAACCGACGTGATAAACCTGTCTGCCAAGTGGTTTTCAACATCGGTTATATAATAATCGACGTAAAAACATATCTACGATGTCAATTATTTTATAACCGATGTAAAAAATTATCCATTTCAATTTTTTACGTCGGTTATGAAATAACCGACGTAAAAACCATTTCCCATGAAGTTATTACGTCGGTTTCCAAATAACCAACGTTAAAACAAATACCAAGGCATTTTTTACGTCGGTTATGAAATAACCCACATAAAAACAATTTTTTTAAATAAAACCGAACCACTTCTATGACCAACCAAATCACCTGAAATAGAGAAAAAGCTTACAAAAAACAGACCAGAACATACCAACCCCCCCCCCCACACCCCTAGACACCCCCACACCCCTGGACAGCCCCCACCCCCTGGACAGCCCCCCACACCACTGGACATCCCCACCACCCCCTGGACAGCCCCCCACACCCCTGGACAACACCCCCACCCTCCTGTATACCCCCACCCCCTGGACAGCACTCCCACACCCCTGGACAGCCCTCCCACACCCCTGAAACAGACCAAAAAGTTACCAAAAACAGACCAGAACCCCCTCATGCCACTGGACAGCCCCCACCACAACCCTGGACACCCCCACACCCCTAGACTACCCCCACCCCCTGGACATCCCTCAACACCCCTGGACACCCCCACACCCCTGGACTGCCCCACCACCCATGGACATCCCCCTACACCCCTGGACAACCCCCACCCTCCTGGACACCCCCACACCCCTGGACTGCCCCCCACCCCCAGGACTGCCCCCACCCTCCTGGACACCCCCACACCCCTGGACTACCCCCCCCCCCTGGACAACCCCCACACCCCTGGACAACCCCCCCACCCTCCTGGACACCCCCACACCCCTGGAATGCTCCCACCCCCAAGACTGCCCCCACCCTCCTGAACACCCCCCACACCCCTGGACTGCCCCCACCCCTGGACTGCCCCCACCCCTGGACAACCCCACCCTCCTGCACACCCCCACACCCCTGGACTACCCCCCACCCTCGGGACTCCCCCACCCTCCTAGACATCCCCACACCCCTGGACTACCCCCACCCCCTGGACACCCCCACACCCCTGGACACCCCCACCCTCCTTGACACCCCCACACCCTTGGACTGCCCCCACCCCCGGGACTGCCCCCATCCTCCTGGACACCCCCACACCCCTGGACGGCCCCCACCCCCTATATAGCCCCCCACACCCCTGGACAACCCCCCCACCCTCCTGGACACCCCACACCCCTGGACTGCCCCCACCCTTGGGACTGCCCCCACCCTCCTGGACACCCCCCCACCCCCCTGGACTGCCCCCACCCCCTGGACAGACCCCCACACCCCTGGAAAACCCCACCCTCCTGTATACCCCCACCCCCTAGACTGCCCCCACCCCCCTGGACTGCCCCCACCCCCTGGACAGCCCCCACACCCCTGGACACCCCCACCCTCCTGTATACCCCCACCCCCTGGACAACACTCCCACACCCCTGGACAGCCCTCCCACACCCCTGAAACAGACCAAAAAGTTACCAAAAATAGACCATAACTCCCTCACCCCACTGGACATCCCCCACCACACCCCTGGACACCCCCACACCCATGGACTGACCCCCACCCCCTGGACAGCCCCCAACACCCCTGGACAACCCCCACCCTCCTGGACACCCCCACACCCTTGGACTGCCCACCACCCCATGGACATCCCCCCACACCCCTGGACAACCCCCACCCTCCTGGACACCCCCCACACCCCTGGACTTCCCCCACCCCCGGGACTGGCCCCACCCTCCCGGACACCCCCCACACCCCTGGACTGCCCCCACCCCCTAGACAGCCCCCACACCCCTGGACAGCCCCCCACACCCCTGGACAACACCCACCCTCCTGGAAACCCCCCACACCCCTGGACTGCCCCCACCCCCTGGACAACCCCCCACACCCCTAGACAACCCCCACCCTCCTAAACACCCCCCACACCCCTGGACTGCCCCCACCCATGAGACTGCCCCCACCCTCCCGGACACCCCTACACCCCTGGACTGCCCCCACACCCATGGACACCCCCACACCCCTGGACTGAACCCCACCCCCGGGACTTCCCCCCACCCTCCTGGACACCCCCCACACCCCTGGACTGCCCCCACCTCCTGGAAAACCCCCACACCCCTGGACAACCCCCCACCCTCCTCAACACCCCCACACCCCTGGACTTCCCCCACCCCTAGGACTGCCCCCACACCCCTAGAAACCCCCTGGAAATCCCCCCACTCGCCTAGACATCCCTCCCACCCTCCTGGACACCCTCCCACCTCACTGGACAGCCCCCACCACACCCCCGGACACCCCCACCTCACTGGACACCCCCCAGACCAAAACCCGACCAAAACCAGACCAGAACCCCCCCCCCCACCCCACCAGACAGCCCCCACCACACCCCTGGACACCCCCACACCCCTGGATTTCCCCCACCCCCTGGACAGCCCCTGGATAGCTGGTATTGGGAGAGGATGCGTCGTCATCCCTCAGGGGGATAAACGCCGCTGGAAGGTACTCATCACTCCCACAAGCGAAGCTTGAGCTCTCAAAATGTTTCACCAATGCTTTATTCCCATGTAAACATCATTCATTCTATCACTTTGATGCCAATATAACCATGAGGAAAACACCATCACACCTAACGATGTTCCCCCTTGGTTATAATGGCATCAAAGTGATAGAATGAATGATGTTTACAAGGGAAGAAAGCATTAGTGAAACATTTTGAGAGCTTAAGCTTCACATGTGGGAGTGATGAGTACCTTCCAGTGGCGTTCATCCCCCCGAGGGATGGCAGTGCCTCCTCTCCCACCCCCTGGACTGCCCCCCATCCCCATGGACACCCTAGAACACCCCCCCCACCCCACTAGACAACCCTCCCACACCCCTGGAAACCCCCTCACCCCACAGGACACCCCCACACCTCTGGACACCCCCTGGATAGCCCCCACTCCCCTGGACAACCCTTCCACCCTCCTGGAAACACTCCCACCCCCCTGGACTGCCCCCCAATCTCATGGACACCCGGGATACCCCCCACCCCACCGGACAACCCTCCCACACCCCTGGATACCCCCACCCCACTGAACACCCCCCCACCCTCAGAACCCCTCCCCCCAGACCAGAATCCATACCATAAAAACCATCATAAGTAGACCAAAACAAGAAGTAGAGAAAAATTAAACATTCACATATATAACATTCAAAACTTACAATGTCAACTTAAAAGAAAACTAAATACAACCTAAACGACTACCAAATACACAATTACAATGACAATATTCAAAATTACATTTTACACTACAAACAACTAAAATTCAATAAAACCTGTAAAATAATTTGACCATTCCACTTGTAAGTGTTTGACGTCTTGAGGACTATAGGGTTGAGGGTCATCAAATAGATACAAATTAAAAGGATAGTAGTTAATGTGTATAATGAATAAATCAAATGAAATATTATGGAAAAGTTTAAAAGGAAATCTTACCAGGTCAAAGTTCACAACTGTCCCAGTTGTTATTATTTCATACATAAATCTTAACATATAATATCCGCATTCGATGATGCCTTGTTGTTCATGACAATTCTGTTTGAATGAGTGTAAATTCAATATATTATTTTTATGTAATAAATCAAAAAGTACAAATTATAAATGGATATTTACCTTTACCTTTACATATTTTATCTTCGCACTCCTTTTCTTCGTGTTTTTTCGAAAGTAGACCCACCCCCTGTTAGAAAATAATACGAATGAGATAAATTTAAAATTCATTATAATATATAAAACTATTGAGAAATTGAAACTTACTTTTCCAACATTTTCTTATAACTTTCCCGCACATCACCATGGACAGAGCATATCCAATAAAGTGTCTTCTCCCTTGGGAAAAAAACCCCTAACATCCAATGATCACTAATAAAAGAAAATTTAATGTTAGTGGTTTTTTATGTTAAAAGATAATGAACTCTTTGAGATAGATGTGTTTCATACCTCTCAAAAAAAGGCATCATCCAACATTGTGTGACTATATTCTGTTCAAGTCTTTCAGCAATATAAAGCATTCTTTGTTCCTCATCCAATGCACAGGCTTCTGATGAAATAAAATGCGGGTCCATGAACCCATATACATCTGTCCACTCATTCTTATCACAAATGTTATAAATATACCTAATACAAAACAGACATAAGTATACATTTTTAATAAATATAACGCAGGGAAAAGGTGTTAAGACTTACATGGAAAAAAATTTCACCACGTTGATGCCCAACTTATCTCCAGTAACAAGATCCATGATATCAGTTTTCACAATACCCACAGTTATTGCACATCCACAAACATGAGCTTCCATTGGAAACTCATAATGATCCACCAACAAATTTGAATATCTTGACAATCTGTCAAAACTACTAGAATATGTATCTGATGTCATAGCCATTTGTCTTTGTTGTTTTCTATACAGTATTTTTTTACCTTTGAAGTATTCCTGTAAAAATAAATAGAAAAATATATTAGTTTTAAAATGATAAAAAAACTTTAATAAAAAAAATAAAATAGAAGATATAACATACATACCTCTATGGTAATGAGTCGAAGAAGTTTGGATGGCCAAATTAAAAAATGATTGATACTATGTCCAACTGTCATCACCTCATCTGTAGGTAATGGTACTCAAGCTGATATATCTATAATATCATGTACATTGAACCTTTGATTATCTACCTCTAATTGTTGATGATGAACTGTATCTCCTATACAATATACCAACCCATATGCAACTATATGATGTTGAGGATCATCAACATACAACTCGCAATAAGTAGGAAGCTATGGAGGAGGAGTAGAATAAAAAATGGGGTCTGCGGGCTGAGGTGGGGGAGTGGGATCTACTGTCGTAGGTGGAGGATAAATAATGGGGTCTGCAGGGGGAGGTGGAGGAGTGAGAGTTGTAGTCTGAAATTTTCTTTGCATGTCTGCAAACATAGATTGTACCGACACTCTAATATTTTCCTCCATCGTCGCATTAATATTATGAACTTCAGCCTCCAAGGATTCTATTTTTTTATAAACACCCTCAACATAAGAAGTTGAAGAATGTGGCAACACTTTTCTTACCGATACACATGCCGGATATCCTCATACACGACTAGGATGTCTGGGATTTCCCAATGCTGTAGATAAAATATCTTGCCTCCCAGCAGCTTTAAATACCCCCTGTGAGCTCTTCTCCTCAAGAGAATCCTGTATTAATTAATTGAAAATTTTTGTAATGATTGAAATTATATGAAGAAAATATTTAACTTAAATAAATAAAATAGATATCTTACAATCCTCTCAGCTACAATTCTCGAATCTTCCAAAAGATATTTCCCTTTTTTTCCCATACAAGCTCTCTTTCATTTTTCATCTCTAGATAGAGGGGATGGAGGGGCCACCTCTCCAGAGATTGAAGACTCAACTCTTAGTTTTTGTAATTTTTCCGCCATCATTTGTTCTTCCAATAATGTATACCCTCCCTGAGATAAACTATGAGGGTATACATTTTTAGATTGGATCTCCTGATGAGATTTCCTTGTTTGCTGTAAATTAAGAATAAGAAATCATTAACAAAACATTAATAAGATCATTTATATAAGAAAGCTTATAAAAGTTTACATTGCCCTTACCAAAAATGAATCTTTTCTTCTACTTTCAACAAACTGTCTTCGTGTGTCTTCATCTATGAAAGGATATATACGAAATGGATTGTCATGACTCCTATGACCAAAAATGAAATCAGATGTGAGGGTTGATGTGAAATCCATCCATCTTCTGGCAGCCATCGATAAGCATTTCTTCCTGACTCCTCCAGTGTTAGGAATATCAAATGTCATTTGATAAAGAAGAGGTTAAAAATATTATATATACTAGAAACATTTAAAGAATAGGAAAACAATAGAAAAAGATCTTACCAAAATTGTCTCCCATAATTGAGAGATTATCTCTTTGTCCACACTTCTCCAGTCATCATACAAAATTCTTACTTTTCTATTACCCTGAGTTGATACAAAACTCTTAAAATATTTTGCATTTGGACCTCTAGGAATATCATACTCATAAAACTCAATGAGTATCCTCTGATCCTGCGTACGAGCAAGTGATAATTTTGGTAATCGTGTGCACCCATGTTTACCAACTCTTGAACTCTTTTTCGTAATAGGAGCACATGAGGAAGATTGGGGAACATCAAGAGGAGCATGTGAATGTTCCTCCCCAGAGGTATGACCAATATTCTCATCTCCAGAATCATGTGGTTGATCAACTGATTGATCTGTCATTATCCTTCAAATCAAAAAAACAAAATTTATTTCACAAATATACAAATTCAAATATTTTAATACTACTGTAATCAGAAAATAGAAAATTGTACTAAGTTACGTAATAGTAAACATGGTTAATATGGTAATCATGTTAAACAATGGTAAAGATAGTAAAGATGGTAAAGATGGTAAACATGGTAAACATAGTAAACATGGTAAACATGGTAAATTAATTGTCTCTGAACAAAAATAATAGATATATAATTTATGTAATGGTAAACATGATAAAGTAAACTAAACAAAATTAAAACATGGTAAACCTGGTAAACATGGTAAACATAGTAAAGTAATTGTCACTGAACAAAAATAATAGATATATAATTTATGTAATGGTAAACATTATAAAGTAAACTAAAAAAAATTAAAACAAACAAAAACTTATACTTATTTTGTTTTAATACATGTTTTAATAAAGAAAAAGCTTATAATATCTAACATTTTATGAAAATAATAAATGTAAACAAGAAATAAACAAATGTTACCTGTAATTTTAGGAATGTACAAATGGATTGTTTTCCCAAATTCCTTCGTGGTGATTGTTCCTTATGGCACAAACCATGTCTTCAACATGCTCATCATTATGTTCTATTAATTTTTCCTTGGAATCAGGGATCTCACATAAATCAGAATCTTCATCAAGTTCATCCTCACCAACATATTTTTTTCCCTTGTAAAACAACAGCCCACTGCATATCAGATTGATCTACTACATAGAAAATTTGTTTTGCATGTGTTTCCATTATAAAAGAATCAACTGCGTCTTTCAATCTATTCAGATTAACAACTATCATTCCAAATTCATTATGTCTGACACTGTTGTTACTGATAAACCATTTATAGTTAAAAACATGAACTTTAATTTTAAAGTAATCAACCTACCATATGTCTTCAATCACTCCATAATATTTACTTGATGCAGAAATTGGGTTTTGTACTTAACACTCGAAAAATGAATTACTTATACAAACACCAATACACCACTATTCTGAACTGCACTTCTGTTGTCCCGAGCTTTCGTATGAAATGTATCGCCATTAATTTCATAACCGGACCATGTTATCACATTTAAACATGGACCACCCACTATCCATTTTAATGTCTCTGATACATATGATCTACCAAGAAATGTCTTTTTAAACCATGACAAAAATGTTTTGTTGTGCTCATTCAAAATCCACATTTCTTTCTTATTTGGATGACATTGTTTCAACTCATTAATATGCAATGTTATATACGGTTGAGCATCATCTATGTTATTCAAGATGTATGATTCTAACTTCTTTATCTGTTCAGCTGACAACGATTTGACTTTCAAGACACGAATCCTCTTTCCCTTATTATTAACTCATTCATGGCGAGATGGAGGCAAACCTATGTGTTGTGCTGCAGCCAAGTAGCTCATATAAAACTCTGCAACCTCCTAAAAAATATACATTTCAATAATGGAGGCTTCAGGTCGATATGGATTATTAACATACCCCTTAAATATTTTCATATACCTTTCAAAAGGATACATCCAACGAAGATATACAGGTCCACAAATCTTTATTTATTGAACCAGATGAATCATTAAATGCACCATTATATCAAAAAAAGTTGGAGGAAAATACATTTCCAATTGACAAAGTATAAAAATTGCATCCTTTTCGAAAATTTTCAAAGAATTCACATCAATCACCTTATTACAAATTGAATTGAAAAAATAACACAACTTCATTATAGTCTTTCTGGCATGGATGAGCAATATTCCACACAATGAAACTGGTAGAAGTTGTTGCATCATGACGTGACAATCATTAGATTTCATACCTATCAAATTCAAGTCCTTCAATGCGACAAAATTTTTTACATTTGAAGAATAACCTTGAGGCACTTTGATATCATGAAGACACCAACAAAAGCTAATTTTCTCCCTCTTCGATAATGTATGACAAGCCGGGGGAAGAAATGGTCATCTTCCATTAGGATTGGGAGCTAACTCCAAACGTATTCCCATTGATAGTAAGTCTAATCTTGTATTCAACCCATCTTTTGTCTTTCCTTTAATATCTAACAATGTTGCAATCAAACTATCACATATATTCTTCTCCATGTGCATGACATCAATATTATGCTTAAATTCATGATATCTCCAATATGGTAGATCAAAAAATATTGTCCTTTTCTTCCAAATATGTCTATCATTACCATATTTCTATGTCTTTCCCAATGTCACATCAAGGTTTTTTACCCTCTCAAAATACATATCAGGGGATACAGATTTTGGAGCAATATCAAATTCTTGTGATCCATTGAATGCCTTTTTTAGTCTTCTATAAGAGTGATCCATAGGAAAAAACTTTTGATGACCCATGTACACTATTTTCCTCCCATGATGCAATTGACAATATGACGTCTGTTGTTCACAAATTGGACATGTTTTATGCCCTTTAACACTGTATCCAGACAAATTTCCATATGCTGGGAAGTCATTTATAGTGAACAAAAGCACTGTATACAGTTGAAAATATTCCATTTTATAAGAATAATACACCCTAATACCATCCTACCATAAAAGTTTCAAATCATCAATCAACGGTGACAAGAAAACATCAATATCATTGTCGGGTTGCTTCATACCAGAGATCATTATACTCAACATGACATATTTGTGCTTCATACAAACTTCAGAAGAGAGGTTGTAAATTACCAATAAAATAGGCCATGAAATATTTGTGCTACTGAGGGTTTGGTATGGATTCATTCCATCTGTGCACAACCCTAGTCTGAGATTTTTGATTTCATTTCCAAATGTAGGATACTGCTCATCAATTTTCTTCCGTTGTGGACAATCAGCTGGATGACGTATTTTTCCATCACATAACCACTCATCATCATGCCATCTTAACCATTTTTCATCATGTGAATTAGCAAATAAACGTTTGAAATGATGAATTATAGGAAGATACCAAAATAACTTTGAAGGGATCTTTGTAATCTCTACATCAGCCTGTGATTTTTCTTTCACCTTATACCGTGATGTCCCACATTTAGGATAGTCTGACAGAAATTTATATTCCTTCCTATATATCATACAGTCATTCGGACAGACATGTATTTTCTTGTATCCCAATCCCATCGGGCATAATATTTTCTTGGCCTTATAATGTGAATCTGGAAGATCGTTATCTTTTGGAAGAATGTATTTCATCAATTGTAGCAGCTCTCCATCCATGTTTCGCCTTCAGGTTAATCAATATTAACACCGCCAAAAAAACCATAAAATCTGTACAACCAGGATATAATGGTTTTTCAACATCACCATATAGACACACAATTGTCAGTTCTATCTCAATTTGTTCTGTTGCAATATTGTGAATCATTTTTTCAATTCCATCGGAGTCACCATCTTGCGAATCATCATCATCAGTGACATTTCGTCCAGTTTAATCATGCCAAATCCAATGGCTGTAACTCGGATTAAAACCATGAAAAATCAAATGATCTTTTATCTCCCTACTTTTCAACTTCTTCATATTCAAACATTTCAGGCATGGACAGAAAAAAATGTCACTACTTGGAACATTTTGTTTAGCAAATTCCAAAAAGGCATCAACACCTTCCTCATATTCATTGCTCATTTGATGTGCCGTAATCCAACTTCAAATCATTATTACCTATAACAAATATCAAAATTATACATCTTTTAATATAATACAAATATATGTTTATATGAAAAAAATCATAATTTGAATGTAAAACAATTTTGAAATATAAAACAAATCTATGCGTATTTAAAAAAAATATGCTTGAATATGATTTTAAAAAGAAAATATAGTTAGATATAACAGTTTTAAATTCATCTTGGATCCTTTCTTCTTAAGGTTCACAAAGAATACATCCTGGTGAAACTGGATACCAAATTCACCCTTCCGTAAAAAAGAAATATGAAGTATAAATATTAAAATATGTATTCATTCACTACTGAAAATTACACAGATCCTAACGATTTGAAACCTCTAGAAAACCCCCCACCCCTCTGGATAGCCCCCACCCATCTGGACACCACCCCCACCCCCTGGACACCACCCCCACCCCCTGAACACCCCTACCCCCCTTGGACACCACCCCCACCCCCTGGACATCACCCCCACCCCCTTGGACACCAACCCCCACCCCCACCCCCTTGGATACCCCCTGGACACCACCACCCCCTTGGACAGCCCCCCACCCCTCTGAATAGCCCCCACCCCCTGGACAGCCCCCCACCCCCTTGGATACCCCCACCCCTCCTGGACACCACCCCCACCCCCTACCCCCTTGGACACCCCCCCTGGACACCCCCCAACCCCCTGGACACCCCACCCCCTAGACACCACCCCCACCCCCCTGGACACCCCCTGGACACCACCACCCCCCTTAGACAGCCCCCCACCCCTCTGGACAGACCCCACCCCTGGACATACCCCACCCATCTAGACAACCCCCCACCCCCTTAGACACCCCACACCTCCCAATAACCGTAGAACACATTGATTACTATTAAACCATCAATTTAAAAATGACCAAACATCCCTAATAATAGAAGTAATGAAGGAGAAGAAGAAGTGGACGAAGAAGAAAAAAAAGAAACAAATAATAAAGGAAGAAGAACATGGAATAAGTAACTTATTTAAAGAAATTACATGGAATCCAATAAAACCATGGGGCCTCCAATGGTTGATAGAAAATTGGAGAAAATGGAGTAAACCTGAGAATCAAATCAAATTTAAAATAAAAACTCGGATGGAGAAAATCACAGTGTAAAGCCTATCATCACAGCACAATGGGGTCAGGATAACTACGCATCTTTGAAAACCACGACATGGTCTCCCCCATAACCCATAATTTTCTCATAGTCAATGACTGGTCAAAATATATATAACCAAATAGAATCATATTGCAACACCCCTCATCTTTTCATAATGCTTTAATCCCTAAAAATCATAGTGGAAATCTCAAACATAGATTGTACCAACCCCCTTGGACACCACCCCCATCACCTTGGACACCATCCCTCATCCCCTTAAACAACACTAATAAATTATAGCCCAATATCCATGAAACAATACAATCATCATGTCATAATCTCACAAACCACGATGCAATAGTCAATCCCAATTGACACTTATCCCCCACCCCCTTGGACACCAACCCAACCCCCTTGGACACCCCCTGGACACCACCACCCCCTTGGGCAGCCCCCCACCCCCTGAACACCACCCCCACCCCCTTGGAAACCCCTTGGACACCCCCCCCCCCTTGTACAGCCCCCACCCCTCTGGACACCCCCACCTCCTGGACAACCCCCCACACCTCTAGATAGCCCCCACCCCCTTAGACACTGCCACCCCTCTTGGACACCACCCCCACCCCCTACCCCCTTGGACACCCCCTGGACACCCCCAACCCTCTGGAAAACCCCCCAAACCCTCTGGACATGCCCCCACCCCCTTGGACAGCCCCCACCCCCTTGGACAGCCCCCACCCCCTTCGACACCCCACCCCCTTGGACCCCCCCCCCCCCCACACCCATGGACTGCCCCCCCCCACCACCACCACCATGGACACCCTGGACACCCCCAACCCTCTGGACAGCCCCCCGAACCCTCTGAAAACCACCTCTCACCCCCTTGGACACCCCCTGGACACCACCACCCCCTTGAATAGCCCCCACCCCTCTGGATAGCCCCCACCCCTGAACATCCCCCCACAACTCTAGACATCCCCCCACCCCCTTGGACACCCCCACCCCTCCTGAACACCACCCCCTACCCCCTTGGACACCCCCCCGGACACCCTCCACCCCCCTGGACAGCCCCCCGAACAACCCTCCAAACCCTCTGGATAGGCCCCCACTCCCTCTAGACAGCTCCCCTCACCCCCTATGGACAACCCCCCCCCACCCCCTTGGACATCCCCCCACCCCCTTCGACCCCCCCACACCCCTGGACTGCCCCCCCCCCCCCCCCCGAACCCTCTGGACAACCCCCACCCCCTTTGACATCCCCCACACCCCCTTTGGACACCCCAACCCCCGTGGATATCCCCCACACCCCCTGTACACCACCCCCACCCCCTTTAACACCCCCTAGACACCCCCACCCAACTAGACAGCCCAGCCACCCCCCCTGGACACCCCCATCCACTTGAACAGCCCCCCACCCCCTTGGAAACCCCCTGTACGCACACACACACATGATAGAACACATAAAAATTGTAAAATTGCATGATATCACTTCCATAGGTTTATTTTATCAAAAAAGAATTTAACATGGTATATATGAACACTATGAAACTAACCATGATTGCAAGAACAAAGAAAAAAAACATCTCAACAAATTCGTTTAGGGCCTCGTGAAAAAAATAGAAAAGGAGTCGTGTGAGGCTTACTTGAGTGTTGTGAGTCGACATGATAGATCTGATAATAATAAAATTGAAGAATGATTTTGGAAAAATGAGGCTGGAGGGCACGACTTAGACGAATCGATTCTAGGTTTTCCGAGCGAGAGAGACGAGTCACGGGTCGCCCGATCGAAGAAAACAGAATGACTGAATATGGGGTGCGATAAATCATTTAAAAGATTTATCACGTCGGTTATTTATTAACCACTGTGATAAACTATTTTTTTTAATGTTTATAACGTCGGTTATTTAATAACCGACGTAGAAAACAATTTATCACGTCGGTTATTTTATGACTGACGTGATATATATCGCTTCATACCGACGTGATAAATTGATGATATTGGCTTTATCATGTTGGTTTTTTTATAACTGACGTGGTAAAGCGCCGAGATTTCCTTTATCACGTCAGTTATTTTATAACTGACATGATAAAGCACGCCAGATTCGATTTGCACGTCAGTTATAAAATAACCGACATAAAATATGGATCCTGATCGATATATCGCATCGGTTATAAAATAACTGATGTGATATATCGTTCATTATATCTTTGCATGTCGGTTATACAGAACCGACGTGAAAAATGCAGACGTGTTAAACGTTTTTTCCACTAGTGATAAGACTGAACATAGAAAAACATCCCTAAATTTTGGTAAAGTATAAAGTAAGTGGTTTCCAATAAAATACATCTATGTTGGATACTACAAGTGGATGTGACTCTCACATAGATATAAATAGGGTCACTATAAAAAAATTCTAATTAACGACATTTCAAAAAAATCGCTAATTCATTTACCAGTGTTTTTCAAAAACGTTTCTAAATGTGGTGTCACTAATTTAGAGACATTTATGAACATCGCTAAATTGGAAACACTTATAAATGTCTTTATTTAGAGACACCAAAAACACCCAAAAAATTTATGGTATGTTTCTTCATAAATAATTTCAATTCATTATATTGCACACAACACTAAGCCACTGTGAAACAACACTCCGTTATTATAATTATGTAAACAAGATCGTTATAACCTTGACATTAAACATAATTTTTCCAATTTTGTGAATCGAATTTTGAAAAATAGACATATGCAGTTGTGATCGTTAAAATATTTAGAGTCTGATAGGATCAACTTATTTTTTTAGTGAATAGTAACTTGACCCTTTTGAATAGTAATATTACCCTTACGAATAGTAAATCGGCTAAATGAATAATAACATCACCCATGAATGTATAAATAAAATTTAGGAATCTTATATATGAAAGTATGATATAATTATAGTAAATAAATGTTTTAAAAATTATTAATTAAGTATTAGTATTTATAAATGTTTATTTATAATTTTATAATTAATATAATGATTAAAAAGAAAATTTATTTTCATAAAATTAATTCATAAATTAATATTTTGTTGTATTATTATTCTAGGATAATTTTTTGAGACCTTAGTTAATTTTTCAGAGTGTTATAAAATGAGTTATAAATTTAAAATCTGTATTTTTTGAGTAAACGGTAATTTTAATTAAAAATTAAATTTATCATATTTAGAAAATTATTTTTATAAAATATAGTTCATTTTTGGATTCTACATGTCGAAAAATGGTTAGGGTGAATTTTTGGGATTTTTCGGAAATAATTGATTTTTTGGTGAATAGTAAAATACGGTAATTTACGGTATATATATATTATAAGTTAAATAAACTATTAATTGATTCATGAATTATGTAAGCACCATTTGTTCAAACTCACATAAAAAAATTACTATATTTGGTCAAAATAATCAACACTATTTCTTATCTTGAGAAAAATAATAAAATAATGAATTAAATAATGAGAAATCACCCCTCACCTCCACTATAAAAACGACCCCTCACCCCCTTTTCTCCTCACTCCTATAAGTCTTGAAGCTTGTAAAATTTTGGCTCAAATCCTCTTCCCTAGTATCTACCCACATCCAGGAGCTCTTGGTCTTACCAAAAGACCAAAAACCCTTTCCTTAGGGAGATTCTCAAGGAGGAGTATTCATGAGGTAAAATACTCCTCCTTTTCCTTTTATTTTCTTTTCAAGTTCTTTATTTTATTATACCCTCCTCACATCCTATGTCCAAATGATCATTATAACTCTAGTATCATCTATATACTAAAATAATATCATGTTAATGGAATAAACATCATGAAACTTCTTTCTCTCTCTCTTTTATTTTAAAAATGAAATTATCATATGTGAGGTGCTGATTTACAACCTTTGTGGACGATGAATTTTTGTTCTTCAATTTCTCATTAAAGGCTAGTAATTAAACAATTTTTATGGTTTAATAATATTATTAAATATGTATTTAATCCTATGTAATGTTTTGGAAGCATTATATATACATAATATTAATTTATTAAACAATACTAGTGTGTAATGATAAAAAAAATGCCCAAAATAATCTAAGCAATTATCACTAAAGTTTATCTAATGGTTCATACTCATAAAAATTAACCAAATGATGTATATGAGCATTTAAAATTCTGTATTTTCATTAATAATTATAATTCTGGAGAATTATACCCATTTTACTTGAACTTAATTACTTATAAATAAGTGAATCGCTCATTAAAACCAAGGAAACAAACGCTCCCGAACCCCCATTTTTCCTTCAGGTTATGCTTCCTTTTTCTTTTTTCCACCAACCATTCCACAAACAATCATAAAAGGAATTAATTAAGAATTATTTAACTATATATATTAATTATTTTAACCTACTTTAAGTTTCATACCACTATATATAAAATTTTAAAACATTTTCTTCCCACTCTCTTGTTAATGTCCCGTCAAAGGTCGGTCAACCACCTATGGTGGCATTTCCATGTCAACACATAAAACCATCCTCAAGGGTGGATGTTATAAACTGTATATAATATATAAACATATAATTATATTCATTATATACTTCTGCAATTATTTATATTAATTTATAATTTACATTTAGATAAAATAGCGAAAGTGTTGAAAAAATGGATTTTTTTAAAGTAAAACATGATATCAAATGCTTCAATTTTCATCAAAAGAAATTAATAAATATAAAAAAAATGATTATAATTGATAAATAGTTATATAAATTACTATAATTAACTTATGGATCAGTATTTTAATAAATATAAGTTTGTTGTTCAGGAGGCGCAAACGTGAAAAATTTAAGCAGGAATTAAGGTAAGGGACTTTGTATTAATTTCCATTTCATTGAGACTTACTTGGTATTTTGAACCTAATAATTCTTATGTTTTGTATATACATACCATTTAAGATCAATTTTCATTTGAAATTATATTTCTATTAAATACCCATATTCTTGTATCATGGATATAATTATTGTCTTAGCCGTACACTATTTTACATACAGTGTTTATTTTGAATATTGTTTTAAATAGGAAAATATTGATGAATATGTATCCTCTACTCAATATATATATTTATAAGGCATATTTTTCTTGGATTAAAATTATGTATGAATAACTATTTGGACTTAAAGTGATGGGAGGGTCCCACTATAGCCCCTTAATGCATCGACATATCTCATGAGACAAAATAGTTGGTGACAAACCCTTCATGTTTGTTTCTAAATAAAATCCAATGAGTTTCTACCCACGAACTTAAAATATCTCTATGGTATAATGGTTCATGTTCCAGATACATGACGTCCACTAAATAATAATTTTCTTCATTCAATACTCATTTATTACTTTCCATGAGATTTTCACTATGAAAAAATCTATGGATGCATTTTCATTCCCAATTTATTAATGGCATGTGTTTTTCAGATTATTTACCATGCCATAATTCCTATGCCTTATTGAATTTACTTTGTTTTTTATTACTTCATGTAACCCTTACTAAGTATTTTATCTCACCCTTATTATGTTTCTTTTCCCCAGGTTATGAAGATGAATCCTTTGAATGAGTTTCAAGGATGTTGTTTATTTCATTTTGTTATATATCATATTGTATTTTATATCTTTACTAATGTACTATGAGTATCATGTATTTAATATGGTCTTCCAAAATTTCTAAACTGATCATTAATTTGATATTTGATTCCTTGTAATCATGTCAATGTAATATAATAATGCACCGACTCCGGTTTTCTGGGGTCGGGGCGTTACAATTGGTATTAGAGGAAATTTAACAGTAACCTTGAAAACTAGATTTAGAAAACATAGTTTAGAGGATATAACCCTAAGATAGAATTTGAGGATAATCATAGAGGAACATCTAGGAATTTTGGTAAAGTATAGATTATGTGAGTCTTCCTAGAAATAAATCTCCGTCTGAATACTACAAGTGGACGTGGTTCTAGCACATATATACCTAGGAGTAACAACTCCGAAAAGGTGTTCCAGGTCTAACTCAGGGAAACCTAGTACACAACAATGAGCCTTACTATGCAACTATTTTAACACTCTCGAGAGATATGCTTAAGATAATTCACATTTTCTTTACAAACCAGTATGAGGGTTTAAAAGTAAATATGTCCTCAAAGAACCATGTTTACGGTTATGAGATTAGCTATGCATAAATTTTCAATTTATTTTAAGTGTTTTGCTAATTAAAATTACGCATTATGATTCATAAACTAATTTAGCGTATGTTATTATTTAGTGATGGCGTATAATGGAAGAAAGGGAATTAATACCCACAAACAATGTAGGGATTTATCCATTGAGAAAGTTAACACAATTAGTGTTGGAGTTGAGAAGATCATGACCATATTAGGAAAACATACTCAGGTTGTGATGAATAACCATAATACACCTATGTTGGATCATTTCATGCGGCAGAAGCCCCCATATTTTAGTGCTACTACTAATCTAGTGGTAGCTAAGTAGTGGATCAAGTCCCTTGAAAAGATATTTATATCTTTAAGATGCAATGAAAATGAAAAGGTAGTATTGGAAGTATACTTTCTCAAGGGAGATGTTGATTAATGGAGGCCATTGATCCAAAATACTAAGAAGTAAGATGAAATAAAAGAAATGGATTGGATAAATTTTAAAGAAACTTTCTTCGACAAATACTTCCCTCATGAGCAATAAACTAAAATGAAGATAAAATTCCTTAGCTTAAAGAAAAGAGAAGAAGAGAGTGTTGCAGAGTATGAGGCTACCTTCACAACACTATCCAGGTATGCTATAGATTATGTACGTGATTCAGAAGACAAGATTGATCATTTATTTGAATGTCTTAAGCCAAGTCTCCGAAGGGTACTAGCTTCTCAAACATTTTCATCATATGATGAAATAGTGTTAAGTGCCATCAAAACATAGAAGGAATTTTCTAGATCGAATTTGTTCAAGGGAAATAAAGAAAAGAAGAGGTGTTCTGATAACTATGTAAAAGTTAAAGCACCAAATAAGAAGAAGGGAATTAATCAATTCTAATTATGTGAGAACTCTGGAAAGAATCATCCTAGAAAATGATTAAAAGGCATGAGAGTTTGTTATAAGTGTGGAGAAAAGGGTCACCAAGCTAATGAATGCAATGGGAATAGACAAATAAATTATTTTAAATGCTATAATTGTAGGAATATGGGACATTATGCAAATGATTTCCCTAATCATCAAGGAAACTTTCCTCAGAAAAGGCCATGAGAGTAAGGATAAGTTTTTTGTGATTACAACTGATAAGGCGGAAGTTCCTAATGATGTGGTGGTAGGTACTTTAATCATTTAATCAAACTTATCCAATGCTTTATTTGATTCTGGATCATATCATTCTTTTATATCTTCCTAGTTTTCCAAGAAAATTATGCATTTCCCTTTTGATTTAATAAATGAGTTGTCAATTAAAACTTCTAAGGGAAGTATCATTGCAATAAAGATGTGCCAGTCAGTCCCCTTCATGACACATAAGCGTACTTTAGTTGTTGAACTTATCATCATACCTATGATTGAATTTGATATAATCTTCGGTATAAACTGACTTTCAAACTATGATGAAAAAATTTATTGCAAGAAGAACGAAGTTACAATTTGTGATAAAGGTGTAGAATCCCTTATCTTTAGAGTAGAAACTTCATCATCTAATTCTTATCTAGACTCACCTCCAGTAGCTCTAATAAATGAAATTATTAGGATGTAATAGAAAATAAAATCTTGGGATGAGTAAGGTAATCTTAGAATTGAGGATGTACCAATTATGCAAGAATATATTGATGTATTTCCACAAAATTTACCTGGACATCCTCTAGAGTGGGAAGTTGAGTTCTCTATTGATTTAATTCCTGGTTAAAGACCTATATCAAAGACTCCCTATAGAATGGCCACTGTGGAATTAGTGAAATTGAATAAACAATTAGAGGAATTGAGTGATAAGGGATTTATTTCCCCTAGTGTTTCTCCATGGGAAGCCATGTTCTATATGTCAAGAAGAAAGATGGATCCATGATGGTGTGCATTGAATATAGATAAATCAATGATATTACAATAAAGAATAAGTATCCTCTTACTCTCATTGATGATTTGTTTTATCAACTTCATAGATCTCAGTATTTTTCAAAGATTAAACTTAGATCTGGATATCGTCAGTTGCGTGTAAGGAAGGAAGATATTCCAAAGACAACATTTCAAACCAGGTATGGACATTACAGATTTAAAGTAATTTCATTTGGACTGGCTAATGCATCCTCTATTTTCATGGATCTAATTAACATAGTTTTCAAGGAATATCTTGATGATTTTTTTGGTATTTTTTGATGATATCTTGATATATTCTAAAATATATGAGGACCATGAGAACCACTTACGGGTTGTTCTGGAGACTCTTATGAGAAAAGATCTATATGGGAAGTTTAGTAAGTTTGAATTATGGATTCAAATAGTTTTTTTTCTTGGATATATTTTCTCCAAGGATAGAATTTCAGTTGATCCTATGAAGACAAAGGCAACCCAAGAATGGCCTATGCCAATGAACACAACTGAGGTATGTAGTTTTATTGGCTTAGCAGGTTACTATCGGCGTTTCGTATAGAATTTTTCCGGAATGGCTAACCCAATAACCAAGATCACATGTAAAGGGGTTAATTTCATATGTACAAAGGAATATACAGAATGTTTTGAAGATTTGAGAAATATACAGATCACAAGAGTTTGAAATACATTTTTACATAGAAAGAAATTAACATGAGGAAAAGAAGATAGCTTGAGTCACTCAAATATAATTATTTTTCAATATACTACCACCTAGGAAAGGAAAATAAGGTAGTATATGCATTAAACAGGAAAGATCATGGACTTCTGGCCTGAATGAGGATTGAGAGAGATCCTATGTTCATGGATTTAGTAAATATGGATATGGGAATTGTTAAAGAAGAGGAAAAATCATTTCTTTTTCAAATTATTACTAAACCATATTTGCTGGAGAAGATAAAAATATCTCAATCTAATGATGAGAACCTTCAAAATAAAATTAAAGCTTTTAAGGATGGAGGATTTTAAGACTTCATGTATGAGGATGGAGTTCTGAAATTTGGAAATATGTTATGTGTTACATCAATACCTGAGCTAAAAAGGTAACTATTGGATGATGATCATAGCTCATTTCTCTATACACCCTAGTATCACAAAGATTTATAGAGATTTAAAGGAACATTTTTTGTGGGATAACATGAAACAATAAATTGCTGACTATGTGTTAAGGTGTCTAGTTTTTCAACAAGTGAAGGCCAAGAGACAACATCCTAGAGGATTTATGAAACCTATATCTATTCCTATGTGGAAGTGGGATGACATTATGATGTATTTTTTGTCGTAGGACTACCAAGGACACCTATAAGGAATGATGCAATATGGGTAATCGTTGACCGTCTTACAAAATCGACACATCTCCTTATTATAAGGGAAGATTTTGCACTGGATCACCTAGAAATACTCTACATCAATGAATTTGTAAAATTTTATGGTGAAACTCTATCAATTTTGTCTAATCAAGATCCCCGATTTACATCATAATTCTAAAAGAGTCTTCAGATGGCTTGGGATACTGAGCTTCATATGAGTACTGTTTATCACCCTCAAACTGATGGATAGTATGAAAGGACTATTTAAACATTAGAAGACACGTTGAGATCATACTCACTTGATTTTCAAGGTATGTGGGATAATTACCTACCTTTGGTGGAATTTGACTACAATAATAGTTTTCATTCTAATATTCGAATGAAACCATACGAAGCATTATATGAAAAGACATGTTGAACTCCAACTTGTTGGGATGAAGTTTGTGAGAGGAAAATTATAGGCCTATAACTTATTGAAGAGAAAATGACAAAGGTAAAGACAATTCAGACTCATATTAAAGCATCCCAAAGTAGTCAAAAGATTTATGTTGACAAATAGAGAAAGGATTTGGAATTACAAGTGGGATATCATATATTTATGAAATTATCTCCATGGAAAGGTGTCTTAAGGTTTGGTAAGAAAGGGAAATTGATCCCCACGTACATCAAACCATTCAAAATTCTATAAATAATTGGAGTTGTAGCTTACCATTTAAAAATTCCACAAAGTCTCTCTAAAGTTCATGATGTCTTCCACATGTCACTGTTAAAGAAGTACATACCAAACCCAATGCATGTACTCACCTATGAGGAAATAGAACTGGAACTTGATTTATATTACTGTGAAGAGCCTATCAATATTCTTGACACTAGAGAGAAATTATTGAGAAATTGGACAACTCGACTGGTAAAAGTTTTTTGGAGAAACCATAAAATGGAGGAAAAAATGTGGGAACCTGAGGATATTATCAAGAAGAACCTCCCACAACCTTTTAGAGGGAAATAAACATGAAAAATTTTTGAGGAAAAAATTTCCCAAGGAGAGAAGAATATAACACCCCAAAAATTTACAGCACGTTTCTTCATAAATAATTTCAATTCGTTAGATTGCACACAACACCGAGCCACTGTGAAACAACACTCTGTTATTATAATTATGTAAACAAAATAGTTATAACCTAGACATTAAACATATTTTTTCCACTTCTGTGAATCTAATTTGAAAATATGGATATACACAGTTGTGATCAGTAAGATATTTAGAGTCTGATAGGATCAACTTAATTTTTTGGTGAATAGTAACTTGACCCTTTTGAATAGTAATGTTACACTTACAAATAGTAATATAAACCTTTTGAATAGTAAATTGGCTAAATGAATAGTAACATCACCCATGAATGTATAAATAAAATTTAGACATCTTATATATGAAAGTATGATATAATTATAATAAATAAATGTTTTAGAAATTATTAATTAAGTATTAGTATTTGTAAATGTTTATTTAAAATTTTATAATTAATATAATAATTAAAAAGAAATTTTATTTTCATAAAATTTATTCATAAATTAATATTTTTTTGTCTTGTGATTTTAGGATAATTTTGTGAGACCTTAGTTAATTTTTTAGAATGTTATAAAATGAGTTATAAATTTAAAATCTGTATTTTTCGAGTAAATGATGATTTTCATTAAAAATTAAATTTAACATATCTATAAAATTATTTTCATAAAATAGAGTTTATTTTTTGATTCTACATGTTGAAAAATGGTTAGAGTGAATTTTTGGGATTTTTCTGAAATACTTGAATTTTTGGTGAATAGTAAAATACGGTAATTTATGGTATATATACATTATAAGTTAAATACACTATTGATTGAGTCATGAATGATTTAAGAATCATTGGTTCAAACTTATATTCACCAATTAATTTATTTAGTGTCAAGAATCAAAAATATTTCTTATCTTGAGAAAAATAATAAAATAATGAATCAAATAATGAGAAATCACCCCTCTCCTCCACTATAAAAACCATCCCTCACCCCCTCTTATTCTCACTCCTCTAAGACTTAAATCTTGTAAAATTTCTACCCAAAATTATCTTCCCTAGTCTCTCCCCATTTTCAGGATCTCTTGGTATTACCAAAATACAAAAAACCCCTTTCCTTTGGGAGGTTCTCAAGGAGAAGTATTCAAGTGGTAAAATCCTCTTCCTCTTCCTTTTATTTTATTTTCATGTTCTTTATTTTATTATACCCTCATCATCTCATTTTTATAAATGATCATGATAACCCCAATATCATCTATATACTGGAATTATATCATGTTAATGGAATACCCATCATGAAACTCCTTTCTCTCTCTCTCTCTTTTATTTTAAAAACAAAATCATCGTCCGTGAGGTGCCAATTTACAACCTTCATGGACGACAGATTTTTGTTCTTAAATTTCTTTTTCAAGGCTAGTAATAAAACCATTTTTATGGTTTAACCAGATTATTAAATATGTATTAAATCCTATGTAATGTTCTGGAACCATTATATATACATAATATTAATTTATTAAACAAAACTAGTGTGTAATGATAAAAAAAACACCCAAAATAATCTAAGCAATTGTCACTAAAAGTTTATCTAATGATTCATCCTCATACCATTTAACCAAATGATATATATAATGATTTAAAATTCTGTATTTTAATTAATAATTATAATTCTGTATAATTATACCCATTTTACTTGAACTTCATTACTTATAAATAAGTGAACCGATCATTAAAACCAAGAACACGAACGCTCCTAAACCCCCATTTTTCCTTCGAGTTACGCTTCCTCTCTCTTTTTACACCAATAGTTCCAAAAAAATCATTAAAATAATTAATTAGGTAGTATTTTAACTATATATATTAATTATGTTAACCTTCTATAAGTTTCATACTACTATATATAAAATTTTAAAATATCTTCTTCCCACTCTCCCGTCAATGTCCCGTCAAAGGCCGATCAACCACCTATGGTGGAATTTCCATGTCAAAACATAAAATCATCCTAAAGGGTGGATATTATAAACTATATATAATGTATAAACATATAATTATATACATTATATACTTATGTAATTAGTTATATTAATTTATAATTTACATATAGATAAAATAACAAAAGTGTTGCAAAACTAGAAATTGTTTAAGTAAAACATGATATCAAACACTTTAATTTTCATCAAAGGAAATTAAGAAATATAATAAAATTATTATAATTGATAAATATTTATATAAATTACTACAATTAACTTATTTATGAGTCTTTTAATAAATATAAGTTCATTATTTAGTAGGTACAAACACAAAAAATTTAAGCGGGAATTGAGGTAAGGGACTTTGTCTTAATTTCCATTTCTTTGAGACTTTCTTGGAATTGTACACTTAATAATTATTATATGATGTATGTACTACCCATTTAAGATCACTTTTCATTTGAAATTATATTTTTATTAAATATCCATATTCTTGTATTAAGTATTTGATTATTGTCTTAGCTGTATACCATTTTACATACGATGTTTATTTTGAATGTTTTTTTAACTGGGGAAATATTAATGAATCTGTATCCTCTACTCAATAAAAATATTTATAAGGCATATTTTTCTTGAATTAAATCTACGTATAAAGAATTATTTGAAATTTCAGTGATGGGTGGGGCCCGTCATAACCCCTCGATGCATCGACATGTCTCATGGGACAAAACAGATGCTAACAAACCCTTGGTGTTTGTTTCCAAATAGAATCAGAGAGTTTCTACTCACAGACTTAAACTGTATCGATAGTATAATGGTTCATGTGCCAGATAAATGATGTCCACTAAATGATCATTTTCTTCATTTAGTACTCATTTATTACTTTCCATGATATTTTCACCATGACAAAATCTATGAATGCATTTTCATTCCCAGTTTATTGATGACATGTGTTTTTCAGATTATTTACCTCGCCATAATGTCTATGCCTTATTGAATTTAATTCTCTTTTTATTGCTTCATGTAACCCTTACTGATCATTTTAGATCACCCTTATTATGTTTCCTTTCCCCAGGTTATAAAGAGGAATCCTTTGAATTAGTTTCAAGGATGCTATTTATTTCATTTTGTTATGTATCATGTTGTATTTTCTATATTTTCTAATGTAATATGAGTATCATATATGTAATCTGGTTTTCCAAAATTGTTAAACTGATCATTATTTTGGGATTTTATTCCTTGTAATCATGCCAATGTAATAAAATAATGAACTGACTCCAATTTTCTAGGTTCAGGGTGTTACAAAACCTCATTTATCGACGTTTCTAGAAAACGTCGATATTTTTTTTGAAATTTATAATTTTTTTACAATAAATTTGGTTGGAAACTATTTTTTTATTTTATATATTTTTATAATAAAAAAATATAATCACACCCCATTTATTTTCTATCGGTAATATAATTTTTTATAATAAGTCACGTTTTAAAATACTGGTAAAAAATTCACTAAAATAGCCACATTTTTTAAAAAACATGACTAAATTTAAATTATATACGTGTTTTTATATATAAATACATGTTTATGTATATTTATATATTTATATATATGCGTGTGTATGTTTATATATATATATATATATATATGTTTATATATATGTGTCTACGTTTATATATATTAATATATATATATATAAATATATATTTAATCGATGTAGAGAAATGATATATATATATATAGTAATATTTTATGAAAAAAGTCACTAATTTTGAGACACTTTTCAGGAAATGTCGTTAATTTAGAGACGCTTTTCAGGAAACATCACTAATTTAGTGACATTTTGCAGAAAACATCGCTAATTTTGTGACGTTTTACACGAAACGTCACTAATTTTTTATGTTTTTAGGAAATGTCGCTATTTTGGGGACGTTTTTAGGAAACATCGCTATTTTGGAGACGTTTTTCATAAAATGTCACTAATCTAGCGATGTTTGTCACAAAATGTCACTAATTTAGCGATGTTTCTCACGAAAAATCACAAATTTAGTGACTTTTTTTCAGGAAACGCCATAAATTTAGTGACTTCTTGCACAAAACATTGCTAATTTGGATACATTTTCAGAAAATGTTTCTAATTTAGCGACGTTTCTTAAAAAACATTGCTAAATTGATTTTTTTATAGTGGGAAAATAACCCCAAAATAGACACATTGAGCTAGACACAATCATTACTTGGTGCATGATAACGAGTCTTATTTCACACATGGTTTGACACTCCCAAAGGATATGATTTGGTAAGTTTTCAAGCTCATTACAAGGGGATAAAACCCCCTATAATATTTTATGTTAGAAAATAGATCATAGATAGCTTAAATTAAAACCTAGAAATTCACAGGTTTAAAGAATATATGTTGTTTATGATTTATTCCTTTAATGTTCATGGTTTCCCATTTTTTCTTTACTAGTTTAAAAATTCTCATCCCTAATTTTCCCTTTATTTTTAGTCAATGGCTGGAAATAGGAGAAATTGTGTCAACGACCAATGTCAGGGGCAATGTGATGACTTCCCAAATGATATTCCCAACCTAATGGGACTAGGAATCATGAAATTTATGACAATACATTCTCAATTAACTCAAGTTTTGAACCAAAACTTGAATATAAAGGAATGCTCAAATCTCTATAAGAAATAGAAAGTTGCAATTGAGACCTTCATGCGACAAAGGCCTTCAAATTTTAGTGGATCTTTTGATCCATTAATCATGTTGCAATAGATTAACTCTATTGAAAATATCTTCTCCACCCTTAATTTCTCTAAGAAAGAGAAGTTCATGATGGATATTTATTGTATGGAGGGAGAAGCTGACCAATGGTGCATGTTAGTCAAAAATAAAAAGCCCAAGGATGAGATCAAAGTGATGAAGTGGAAGGAATTCCAAAAAATGTTTTTCGAAAAATATTTTACTCACACTCTCTAACTTAAAATGGAGAGGGGTTTCCTTATCCTTAAGTAAAAGGATGAAAAATCCATTGGGGTTTAAGAAGAAAACTTCATAAGACTTGCATGATAAGCCTTTGGCTTTGTCATTACCCCCAAAATTAAAGCGGAATGATTCCTTGGTGGGATAAAAATGAGTCTATGAAAATCTTAGACAATTCAAGATTTTGATAGCTATAAGGAGTTTGTCTGATGTTCCCTCAAATTCAAAATATAGATAGTGAATCTCAAGGGTCACATGGGTCGGAAGATAAGAAGTGAAGAATAGATTTTAATTCTGGAATTGCGGTGGAAAAATCTCATGGGGGTAAGAAATTTCATCACCCCCTTTTCAAAAGCATGGGAAGAAACGTCATGAAAATTGACTAAAGGGGCAGGGAAATGCTTTAGGTGTGGGAAGGAAGGGAACTTGACTAGCTAATGTAGATGGGAGAAATCCACCAATGTGATGAAAGAAATGAATGCTCAAGTCAACCCCAACCTATTATCCAATGTTTCAACTACAAGGAACATGTAAAATATGTGAATCAATGTCCTAAGACAAGGGTTTTCGATGATAACTGAATAAAACAACCTTCAAGACCTATAGAGAAAGGGAGATCATATGAAATCACAACTGCTGAGGTGGATCCTAACAATGAATTGGTGACAGGTATGATAATTATTCATTCAAGGATAGTGGAAATACTTTTTTATTCTGGTTATACACATTCTGTCATATCACAAAATTTTACACTACTGGAAATCTCACTTATCCCAACAGTTCCAAACCATTGTGATAGCCCCCTAAACCATTAGGATAGGATATCCCAATAGTTTAGGAAACCGTTGGGTTGTATGGTGTTGCAGTAGCCCTATACTCACTCTATTCCAATGGTTTTACTGAAACCGTTGGTATATATATACCAGCAGTTCAAGAACCGTAGCACCTCCTTTTGTACCAACGGTTCTTGAAATCGTAGCACCTACTCCCCATCAACCTTGTATACCAACGGTTCCTAAAACCGTTGGTATATATATATACCAACGGTTCAAGAACCGTAGCACCTACTATCCATATTGTCCAATAGCCTTGTGTACCAATGGTTTTTGAAACCGTTGGAATATATGGGGGTTGTCCACCAATTACTTGTATACCAACAGTTTACAAAACTGTTGGTATATCCTATTCTCCCAAAAAAAAGGTTCATACCCATATGATATCTGCCCACTAAGAGTAATAGAAAAATATCTTGTCTTCAATGCACCCAAGGGAGGTGTAGTAGAAACAATGTACCTGATCTAAGCATATTTTGAGGCTAAATGAATACCCTAATGAAAAATTGATACAATAGGGGTATGCATTTTGTAGAAAGTAGAAACCAAAGACTTGTTTCCAAAAAATGAATGAACAGAACTTATAGACAAGTTATGGAAAATAACATTCTTGAAATTCACGTCAGAGTTTTACAATTTTGACAGCAATAGTGTTGCAGCAACAATATGCAAATCCCCACCATGACTAAATCGATAGGGAATTTCCAGGACTTATGTTTACCACTATCCAAAGGCTGTACCATATAATTTAATATAGCCAACTCTGGTTGTTTACCCTGTAAAGACCCGCAAATTTCAAGGAAATTTTTTTCTTAATTTTCTTTGGAATTTTACAAGAGCGCAGCTTCAGACGGCACCTGATTCCGAGGCCCGGTGTGCCCGGAATCAATTTCCGAAGTTTGGCTCGGGTACGTTCAGTGAACGGACGAGCGGGTTTTTCTATCTTTTGAACCGGTGCCCGGAATCAAATTCTGAGGGCACCGATGAAATCGCAGCGCCGGTATTTGCTTAGAAACGCCTCTTCCGGAGTTGCGTTTGCTCAGACGTGGTTTTTAAATTTTACGGCTTTAAGTCAGAAATAAAATAAAGTTTGTGCGACAACTTTATTTTATTTCACTTAAGCTGCTTGGAAGCCACTTGAAGTCACTTAAAGACGGCTTGAACTGAGTTGAACTGGATAGGATGCTATCCAGAAATATCCTACCCTCTTGGTAGGATATTTGTGAGGCAGGGCCCGCACGAGCCCCGCCGTTTCTTTCGCTAAGTAACGCACCCGCGAAAACCCGTCAAAGTAACTGAAAAGTCAACCGACGCGTTTTCTTTAATTCTTAACAGACCATTTAATTGGGCGGTTTATTTCGTGAATTAAATGGACTGTTTCTTCGTGAATTAAATGGGTCGTTTCTTTCGTTGAATTAATTCAACGAATTGATGGATCGTTTCTTAACCGGTTTCGTGTGTTGGCATGTTTATAAAATAAGACCAACCCAAAAATCCTTGGAAAGGATTTGAAAGAATCTTCGTTCCTCCACCCTCTCCGCGAAGAACGCGAAGAACGCGAAGAACGCGAAGAACGCCGGCGACCGGAATTCGACGACGCACACCAAGATCTGCGACGTCGACGAGATCTACCCGCGACATTCTTCGGCGACGCCTCTTCTTCCGCGGCCGACCCTCGTTCGGCAACAAAGGTGAGAATCGGATCTTTTATTTCTCCCTTTATAATTTTCAATAACAACGGATTTAATTAATTAAATCCGTTTGTTCTTGATCCGGAGTTTGGCGACGCGACGCCGGATACCGCGACGACGCGACGATCTCCTTCCTCCGCGACGAGCGATTCCGCGACGACCCCTCGTCCGACGACGACGACAAGGTAAGGGTTGATTGGAATATTTTCCTTCCCGTGATTTTATTTCTTTTAAAGTAAAGAACTTGATCTTCGAACAATTTTAACATTTAAAATTGTTGTTGATTGTTTTATTGTTCCTCCCGTGGATTACGACTAACGCGGAGGGTGCGGGTCTAACGAACAAGACCCGGCAACCCTCCGCCGATCTATTTTGTTGTGCGGATTTGGCGGACGTCGACAAACCGTGCGGCAAGGGCAATTTGTTGATTCCGCAGTGAAGATCGTCCCCCGGGAGGAGCATCGGCGCAGACGGGAAAGAAATCGGGCCACCAGAGCATCTCCGGCGGCCCGCGGAAGGAGGCGGCGGCGCCGGCGACCGGAGGCGGCGGCGCCCGGCGCGCCGCCGTGGAGAAAGCCCGCCGCGGCTGAAGCCGCGGCGGCAACGGCGGCCGGTTCCGCGGCCGCGCGGAACCGGGACGGACGCGGCGGCCCGGCCGCGTCCGCGTGGCAGGCGGCCCCCCGCGGGGCCGCGTTCGCTTGAGCCGCGGGTCAAGCCCGCGGCGCCCAGCCGGTTCGGCCGCGCGGCCGAAGCCGAGCCGGCCGGTCCGGTCGGCCGGGCCGCGCCCAGGCCGGACCGGACCCGGCCGAGCCGGTTCGGGCCGGGTCGGGCCGACCCGGTTCGGGCCGACCCGGTTCGGCCGACCCCAGGGGGGGTTCGGGCCGGGTCGCCCCGGGCCCAGAACCCCCGTTTTCGGGCCCTTTACGGTCTTTCGCCCATATCTTGGGCCTGGGACCTCCGATTGACGAACCGTCAGCGGCTACGCAATCCTTGGATCGAGACGGTCGTTTCGGTATATTATACGCAAGGTTTCGGAAGACTTTGGGTTCGGCCGGGTTGGTTCGTACACGAAACCAACCGGGCCCTCGGAGCGGAAACGCTCATAACTTGAGCTACGGACGTCCGAACGACGTACCGTCAGCTGTGGTAGTTTCCTCTAAGTGAGACGGAACTTTTGGCATACTCCGCCCGAGGATCGGATACAGGCGGAGTACGGTCGGGTCGGTTTTTCCCTAAAAACCAACCGGGCCCCTGGGACGAAAATGCCAATAACTCTCAGACCGGGCGTCCGATTGACGCGCCGTCTGTCGCGTTGAGATCCTGTTGTCGATACGGAACTTTTGGATACATCAACTTCGGACTACGTGTCAGTTGATGTATCAGCCCCTCGGCTCGTGGAGCGGACCCTCCTAAACGAGCTCGCTACGTGCGGGAACCCTAGCGCTGGCTGTGACCTCGACGACAGAGCAGAGATCCTCCGTGGACTGCGACGACGGCAGAGCAGAGATCCTCCGTGGACTGCGACGACGACAGAGCAGAGATCCTCCGTGGACTGCGACGACGGCAGAGCAGAGATCCTCCGTGGACTGCGACGACGGCAGAGCAGAGATCCTTCGTGGACTGCGGCGACGACTGTGCAGAGATCCTCAGTGGACTGCGTCGACTACTGCACTCAGCGATCCTATGCGGATCAGTGCCCGATCCTATGTGGGTCCTACTACCGGTTCTGTGTGAGCCACTGCCTACCGGTTCTGTGTGAGCCACTGCCTACAGGTTCTGTGTGAGCCCGATCCTGTGTGGGTCTTCTGCGGGGGTTAGTACCTATCGATCCTTCGTGGGTCCGACGACTTAGACGGATCAGTGATCGTCTTTGACGTCATCTAAAAAAGTATACCTGGTTGAGCTGAATCTTATGTTACTCTCCTTTGTGGATTGTGTTGAACCATCCTTTGTGGATTTACTGTTTACTCTCCTTGTGGATTTGAGTCTTGCTTTCCTTTGTGGATTGAGTTGTTCTTGATCTCGTGAGCAGAGCTAGAATTGGGGACTTAGGTATATGTATGGGCATATACCTAAGTCGAGTCAGATGTTACTTCGTGATTGCATCTTTCTTTTGTGCTATATCCTTTGTGGATTTCGGGAGACCTTCGGGGGTCTCGGGGTCCTTACTGAGTAGTTGTACTCACCCCTGCACGGGCTATGCCCGCACCTTGTTGTGTTGGTTGCAGACGACGGACAGCGCTGATCACGGTTGGGGCGTGGAGCAGGACGGTACCTGGAGGTGGACCACTGGTCGGGACGTACTCGGAGCGGACGTGGGACCCGAGGAGCCTGGAGGCTATCTGTACCCACCCTTCAGGTGGGATTGCCAGTGGACGACACGAGGCCGCCGTCTTTTCTTCAGTTGCTTTACTTTTCAGTTGTACTTTACAGTTGGGCTTGTATTTCCGGCCCCTTTACTTTTCTGTACTTTACTTTCCGCTTGCTGACTCTGTGTGGTTGTTACTTATAAAGGCAATGCCTTCCCTGTTTACTGGGATTTTACGCCTTGGTGCTAGTCTCCAGCCCCTGGCCTATGGAAGGCGGGCTTGGGGTAGTCACGGCACGGGCCCCGAGGACGGGTCGTGACAAATTGGTATCAAAGGTGGTCGGTTCTACCGCAGACTCTGATCGTTCTTCCTTTCTATATGAAGCAATAGTGTTTAGTGTATTGAGTGTGGTTATCAGTTCAGGGAGCCCAGTGTTGGTGCGGCGGCCGACGTATCCGTACACCAGGACCCTGACTCCTGATTTCCGACTTAATGCATGAAAACATTGATTGCGTGTGTGTTTCAAGTTTTCTTTGTGATTACTTGTGTCAGCTCACCGGGTATACTGATCTGCTTTATGAAAGTCTCAAGTTTTCCTTGTGATTACTTGTGCCAGCTCACCAGGTATACTGTTCTGACTGTGGTGCTCTTGTTCTCAGGATGGCCCCGCGACGACAGCCAGCTAGGGTTCCGAGTGTAGGGCGCGACGACAGCCCACCGAGCGACGAGGCCTCGGTGCAGGGCCCTTTGCCAGCAGTGGCACCGGCGGTAGCTTTACCCGCCGATCCACCGATGCTGCCAGTACCTGACGCTGACGATGCACGTCGCCTCAGGGCACTGCACGAGTTTCAGAGCCAGCGACCGCCCAGGTTTCGCGGTGAGGCGGATCCCCAGGCCGCCGAGGACTGGCTAGAGGCGGTGGTACGGATCTTCAGGCTAGTGAGGACACCAGCGGATCTCATGGTGATTCTCGCAGCGAGCCTCCTGCAGGCGGCGGCAGGACGATGGTGGAGCCTGATGCTCCAGGTTCACGATGAGGCATCCCTGCTCTGGACGGACTTCGAGAGCCTCTTTCGCTCTGAGTTCGTCCCGGCCACCCTCCGAGCGGTGCGCATCCAGGAGCTTCTCCAGCTGCGCCAGGGCAGCATGACGGTCGCTCAGTACGCGGCGAGGTTCACGGACCTATCTCGCTACTCGACCGACATGGTACGGGACCCCTTCTTCCGGGCCCGGACCTTCGAGCAGGGCTTGCGACAGGAGATTCGGGCGTCGCTGATCTCCCTCAGCATTCCGACCCAGGCGGGAGTACTGGAGCGAGCCCTCCTGATCGAGAGCTTCCTGGCAGAGCCTTCTTCAGCGGCGAGACCTAGCGCAGGGCGGCAGGTAGCTGAGTCATCGGCAGCTGGTAGCCGACGGATGACTCACGGGTCCAGGCAGACCAGACCCCCTCGCAGACGGCCTCAGGACACCGGCTCAGCGGTGCGGGGCACACAGCGGAGTGCCAGCCTTTCGAGAGGCAGGCTGTGTTACTCTTGCGGCGGGCAGGGTCACATGGCTCGTGACTGCCTGACTCGCCGACCAGAGGAGCAGCAGACGGTGGAGGGGCCACCCAGGCAGAGGCAGAGGGTCGACCGTGGCGGTCCGCAGGGAGAAGGCGGACGAGGCAGAGGAGCTGGCCGAGCAGCGGGTGGTGGGCGACGCTTCCAGGCTCTACCCCCACCACCACCAGGAGGGCCACCTCGACCACAGGGAGCTGGCGGGCAGAGACAGGCCCAGCTCCAGGCAGTGGAGGCCTACGACCCCGACATGCCAGAGATGATTCGAGGTACGATCTGTGTCTATTCCACCCTTGCTGCAGTACTTATAGACACAGGAGCGAGTCACTCTTTCATAGCCTCTGCCCTTGTTCGGAGCTCGGAGATTCCGACTGAGCCGTTGGCTCGATTCTTACGGCTAGAGACTCCTACGGGAGCAGACTCGACGATCACGCACTGGTGCCGGCAGTGTGAGCTTACTCTAGGAGGCGAGAGCTTCGGCTGGGATCTCCTTGTAGCGGCGTCGAGGCCTTACGACGTCATCTTGGGCATGGATTGGCTATCCACGGTTCATGCCCAGATCGACTGTTTTAGGCGCAAGGTGCGATGTGTTCGTACCGACGGGAGCAGGTTTACCTTCACCGGCGAGAAGGGAACCTTTGCAGCACAGGATGGACTTCCGCGGAGGAGAGTGCAGCCCATCTCTCATCAGTTGGCTAGCCTCATCCTAGGAGCAGTGGACGTGCAGAGTCCGGCTTTTCCTGCAGTGGTGGACCAGTACGTGGACGTCTTTCCCGACGACGTTCCAGGGCTACCTCCTCGTAGAGAGGTAGACTTTTACATCGACTTGTACCCCGGGACAGCCCCGATATCTACTCCAGCATATCGGATGGCCCCCGCCGAGCTTCGAGAGCTGCGGGTACAGTTGGAGGACTTGCAGAGCAAGGGGTTTATCCGACCCAGTGTTTCACCCTGGGCTTCCCCGATTTTGTTCGCCAAGAAGGCGGACGGGAGCTTGCGACTATGTGTCGACTATCGTCGCCTGAACCAGGTGACAGTGAGGAACAAGTATCCGCTGCCACGGATTGATGACCTCTTCGATCAGCTCAAGGGAGCGCGGTGGTTCTCGAAGATAGACCTCCGGTCAGGCTATCATCAGCTCAGAGTTCGAGACGAGGACGTGCAGAAGACGGCCTTCAGGTGTCGGTATGGCCATTATGAGTTCTTGGTTATGCCGTTCGGCGTAACCAATGCTCCAGCAGTGTTCATGAGCCTCATGAACAGGATCTTCCAGCCATACCTCGACCGATTTGTCGTTGTCTTCATTGACGACATTTTGGTATACTCGACGACTGAGGAGGAGTATGCCTACCACCTGCGAGTTGTGCTAGACACACTCTGAGAGCACCAGCTTTATGGCAAGCTCTCAAAATGCCAGTTCTGGTTACGTGAGGTCCATTTCTTGGGGCACGTCATTTCTGAGGCGGGAGTTGCAGTGGATCCCGCGAAGATCGAGGCAGTGCTAGCTTGGGAGCCACCCAGGAGCGTGACAGAGGTACGGAACTTCTTGGGCCTAGCGGGATACTATCGGAGATTCGTGCCAGACTTCTCCAGAGTTGCAGCACCACTCTCAGCCTTGACGAAGAAGGGGAAACCCTTCGTGTGGTCAGACAGATGTCAGCAGAGCTTCCAGGAGCTGAGACAGAGATTGACCAGCGCACCTATCTTGAGGTTGCCTGAGGAGGGAGTTGGGTACGTAGTTTACTGCGATGCATCAGGGACTGGACTCGGGTGCGTCCTGATGCAGGAGCGGGCCGTGATCGCCTACGGATCACGTCAGTTGAGGCCGCATGAGCAGAACTACGCCACTCATGACCTGGAGTTAGCAGCAGTGGTCTTCGCTCTGAAGACGTGGCGGCACTATCTGATGGGCGAGCGCTTCACGGTCTTTTCTGACCACCAGAGTCTCAGGTATATCTTCTCTCAGAAGGACCTGAACCTGAGACAGCGGAGATGGCTTGAGTTCCTCCAGGACTATGACTTTGAGATAGTCTATACTCCTGGGAAGGGGAACGTGGTAGCCGATGCCCTCAGCAGGAGGACGGGCATTCAGCTACTTGAGGAGGCGACGAAGCAGCTAGCCTCCTTGCAGATATCCTTCGTGGATAGAGACGGAGCAGCCTTTCTTCAGTCTCTCACAGTCTCTCCTCCACTTCTACAGCGGGTTAGAGAGGCTCAGCGTGGGGACGCTGACTGTGAGACCCGGCGTGCACTGATATCCTCAGGTCAGGCGCCTGATGGCTTCTCCCTTGGAGCAGAGCACGACATTCTTTTCAGAGGGCGTACCTTCGTACCAGTCGCTTTACGAGAGGAGGTGCTGAGAGAGTTTCACACTTCTCCCTTGGCGGTACATCCCGGAGTGGCGAAGATGTACCAGAATCTCAGACGACAGCACTGGTGGCCGGGCTTGAAGAAAGCTGTGGCAGAGTTCGTTTCACGATGCCTCACCTGCCAGCAGGTGAAGGCAGAGCACCAGGTACCAGCAGGCTTGGTACAGCCCTTGGAGGTCCCGGAGTGGAAGTGGGACGGCATATCTATGGACTTCGTGACTGGACTTCCACGTACTTCCAGAGGTCACGACTCCATTTGGGTGATTGTCGACCGACTCACCAAGTCGGCACACTTCCTACCCATCAGAGAGCAGAGCTCAGTGGAGAGCTTGGGACGTCTTTACGTCCAGGAGATCGTACGGCTTCACGGTGTGCCATCATCTATCGTCTCCGATCGAGATGCTCGTTTCACTTCCCGGCTCTGGAAGGGGTTGCAGGAGGCGTTCGGGACGCGGCTCCATCTGAGCACAGCCTTCCACCCTCAGACGGATGGTCAGACGGAGAGGACCATACAGACACTCGAGGACATGCTCCGTGCATGTGTTCTCGACTTTGGTCGCAGCTGGGAGGACCACCTACCCTTGGTGGAGTTCGCGTACAACAACAGCTACCACTCCACCATCGGGATGGCACCATACGAGGCGTTGTACGGCAGACCCTGCAGATCACCGTTGTGCTGGACAGACCCTGGGGAGTCAGCACTCGTGGGACCAGAGATGGTCCGAGCCACGACAGAGAAGGTCCAGATCATCCAGGAGAGGATGAGGACAGCTCAGAGCCGGCAGAAGTCATATGCTGACAGGAGGCGGAGGCCACTAGAGTTCGAGGATGGCGACCATGTCTTTTTGCGTGTCTCACCTCGACGTGGTTTTCGGAGATTTGGCCGAGGCGGCAAGTTGTCTCCACGCTTCATCGGGCCTTTCCAGGTCCTCAGCAGGATAGGAGAGGTGGCTTATCGCCTGGCTCTACCACCTCAGTTGCACCGGGTGCACGACGTCTTCCACGTGTCTCAGCTGAGGAGATACCTGCACGACCCGACGCACATCATCGACTTTGGGGAGCTGGACGTGGACGATGGGGCGACTTTTGCGGAGGTTCCAGTGGAGATCGAGGATCGACAGGAGCGGGTCCTACGTGGGCGGTCGATACCTCTTGTGCGCGTCAGATGGCAGCACGGGGACCTCCAGGAGAGCACTTGGGAGCGGGAGGCTCAGATGCGTGCTCAGTACCCCCATTTGTTCCCCTAGTTTTTGATGTATCTTTACGGGGACGTAAAGCCCTGAGGTGGGAGTAATGTAAAGACCCGCAAATTTCAAGGAAATTTTTTTCTTAATTTTCTTTGGAATTTTACAAGAGCGCAGCTTCAGACGGCACCTGATTCCGAGGCCCGGTGTGCCCGGAATCAATTTCCGAAGTTTGGCTCGGGTACGTTCAGTGAACGGACGAGCGGGTTTTTCTATCTTTTGAACCGGTGCCCGGAATCAAATTCTGAGGGCACCGATGAACTCGCAGTGCCGGTATTTGCTTAGAAACGCCTCTTCCGGAGTTGCGTTTGCTCAGACGTGGTTTTTAAATTTTACGGCTTTAAGTCAGAAATAAAATAAAGTTTGTGCGACAACTTTATTTTATTTCACTTAAGCTGCTTGGAAGCCACTTGAAGTCACTTAAAGACGGCTTGAACTGAGTTGAACTGGATAGGATGCTATCCAGAAATATCCTACCCTCTTGGTAGGATATTTGTGAGGCAGGGCCCGCACGAGCCCCGCCGTTTCTTTCGCTAAGTAACGCACCCGCGAAAACCCGTCAAAGTAACTGAAAAGTCAACCGACGCGTTTTCTTTAATTCTTAACAAACCATTTAATTGGGCGGTTTATTTCGTGAATTAAATGGACTGTTTCTTCGTGAATTAAATGGGTCGTTTCTTTCGTTGAATTAATTCAACGAATTGATGGATCGTTTCTTAACCGGTTTCGTGTGTTGGCATGTTTATAAAATAAGACCAACCCAAAAATCCTTGGAAAGGATTTGAAAGAATCTTCGTTCCTCCACCCTCTTCGCGAAGAACGCGAAGAACGCGAAGAACGCGAAGAACGCGAAGAACGCCGGCGACCGGAATTCGACGACGCACACCAAGATCTGCGACGTCGACGAGATCTACCCGCGACATTCTTCGGCGACGCCTCTTCTTCCGCGGCCGACCCTCGTTCGGCAACAAAGGTGAGAATCGGATCTTTTATTTCTCCCTTTATAATTTTCAATAACAACGGATTTAATTAATTAAATCCGTTTGTTCTTGATCCGGAGTTTGGCGACGCGACGCCGGATACCGCGACGACGCGATGATCTCCTTCCTCCGCGACGAGCGATTCCGCGACGACCCCTCGTCCGACGACGACGACAAGGTAAGGGTTGATTGGAATATTTTCCTTCCCGTGATTTTATTTCTTTTAAAGTAAAGAACTTGATCTTCGAACAATTTTAACATTTAAAATTGTTGTTGATTGTTTTATTGTTCCTCCCGTGGATTACGACTAACGCGGAGGGTGCGGGTCTAACGAACAAGACCCGACAACCCTCCGCCGATCTATTTTGTTGTGCGGATTTGGCGGACGTCGACAAACCATGCGGCAAGGGCAATTTGTTGATTCCGCAGTGAAGATCGTCCCCCGGGAGGAGCATCGGCGCAGACGGGAAAGAAATCGGGCCACCGGAGCATCTCCGGCGGCCCGCGGAAGGAGGCGGCGGCGCGGGTCGCCGGCGACCGGAGGCGGCGGCGCCCGGCGCGCCGCCGTGGAGAAAGCCCGCCGCGGCTGAAGCCGCGGCGGCAACGGCGGCCGGTTCCGCGGCCGCGCGGAACCGGGACGGACGCGGCGGCCCGGCCGCGTCCGCGTGGCAGGCGGCCCCCTGCGGGGCCGCGTTCGCTTGAGCCGCGGGTCAAGCCCGCGGCGCCCAGCCAGTTCGGCCGCGCGGCCGAAGCCGAGCCGGCCGGTCCGGTCGGCCGGGCCGCGCCCAGGCCGGACCGGACCCGGCCGAGCCGGTTCGGGCCGGGTCGGGCCGACCCGGTTCGGGCCGACCCGGTTCGGCCGACCCCAGGGGGGGTTCGGGCCGGGTCGCCCCGGGCCCAGAACCCCCGTTTTCGGGCCCTTTACGGTCTTTCGCCCATATCTTGGGCCTGGGACCTCCGATTGATGAACCGTCAGCGGCTACGCGATCCTTGGATCGAGACGGTCGTTTCGGTATATTATACTCAAGGTTTCGGAAGACTTTGGGTTCGGCCGGGTTGGTTCGTACACGAAACCAACCGGGCCCTCGGAGCGGAAACGCTCATAACTTGAGCTACGGACGTCCGAACGACGTACCGTCAGCTGTGGTAGTTTCCTCTAAGTGAGACGGAACTTTTGGCATACTCCGCCCGAGGATCGGATACAGGCGGAGTACGGTCGGGTCGGTTTTTCCCTAAAAACCAACCGGGCCCCTGGGACGAAAATGCCAATAACTCTCAGACCGGGCGTCCGATTGACGCGCCGTCTGTCGCGTTGAGATCCTGTTGTCGATACGGAACTTTTGGATACATCAACTTCGGACTACGTGTCAGTTGATGTATCAGCCCCTCGGCTCGTGGAGCGGACCCTCCTAAACGAGCTCGCTACGTGCGGGAACCCTAGCGCTGGCTGTGACCTCGACGACAGAGCAGAGATCCTCCGTGGACTGCGACGACGGCAGAGCAGAGATCCTCCGTGGACTGCGACGACGTCAGAGCAGAGATCCTCCGTGGACTGCGACGACGGCAGAGCAGAGATCCTCCGTGGACTGCGACGACGGCAGAGCAGAGATCCTTCGTGGACTGCGGCGACGACTGTGCAGAGATCCTCAGTGGACTGCGTCGACTACTGCACTCAGCGATCCTATGCGGATCAGTGCCCGATCCTATGTGGGTCCTACTACCGGTTCTGTGTGAGCCACTGCCTACCGGTTCTGTGTGAGCCACTGCCTACAGGTTCTGTGTGAGCCCGATCCTGTGTGGGTCTTCTGCGGGGGTTAGTACCTATCGATCCTTCGTGGGTCCGACGACTTAGACGGATCAGTGATCGTCTTTGACGTCATCTAAAAAAGTATACCTGGTTGAGCTGAATCTTATGTTACTCTCCTTTGTGGATTGTGTTGAACCATCCTTTGTGGATTTACTGTTTACTCTCCTTGTGGATTTGAGTCTTGCTTTCCTTTGTGGATTGAGTTGTTCTTGAGCTCGTGAGCAGAGCTAGAATTGGGGACTTAGGTATATGTATGGGCATATACCTAAGTCGAGTCAGATGTTACTTCGTGATTGCATCTTTCTTTTGTGCTATATCCTTTGTGGATTTCGGGAGACCTTCGGGGGTCTCGGGGTCCTTACTGAGTAGTTGTACTCACCCCTGCACGGGCTATGCCCGCACCTTGTGTTGGTTGCAGACGACGGACAGCGCTGATCACGGTTGGGGCGTGGAGCAGGACGGTACCTGGAGGTGGACCACTGGTCGGGACGTACTCGGAGCGGACGTAGGACCCGAGGAGCCTGGAGGCTATCTGTACCCACCCTTCAGGTGGGATTGCCAGTGGACGACACGAGGCCGCCGTCTTTTCTTCAGTTGCTTTACTTTTCAGTTATACTTTACAGTTGGGCTTGTATTTCCGGCCCCTTTACTTTTCTGTACTTTACTTTCCGCTTGCTGACTCTGTGTGGTTGTTACTTATAAAGGCAATGCCTTCCCTGTTTACTGGGATTTTACGCCTTGGTGCTAGTCGCCAGCCCCTGGCCTATGGAAGGCGGGCTTGGGGTAGTCACGGCACGGGCCCCGAGGACGGGTCGTGACATACCCTCTAATTTGGTTTCCCTATACTCCATATAAGCAGCGGGAGAGAGAATAACCCTTGAATTTTTGTAATCCAATATTCTATATAAAAACACCAATAGAAATTTCAACAGATTGAGTATCATTATACCAACCTTCTTCATCCTTACCATTTTCTAGAGAAAAAATACACTTTCTAATTTCCCCCATTCAAGTGATGTTGTGGCCCTTTTGATTTTGGATTTCAATGAGGTGACTGCCTCAAGTTTGTATTTGCCTCTGCAACCCTTGGAGGCCTTCAATTTATATTTCTTCCACATAATAAAATAAATATTATCTTTTACAGAGATATACTTAGCTACATAACTATCATCAGTTTCTTCATAAACATACTCATCCCCTGATCCATTGTGAAAATAATCTTTAAAATATCAAATATTAGAAAGGTGGGACTCATTTACCAAGTTAGTACAAGTCATATTAGGCTTATTATTTTATTGCAGGTCGGGAGAGTTCACCGACCTAACTTTATCACAAGGATGGGTTGGAGTAGTCTAAGGAGTTCTATTTTCACACCCATCCATCTTAGGTAAAAAATCACCATTAACACCTTCATTTTCCTATTTCTCATAAGGCCTATCTACAAAATCATGGTTCTGATCCTCCATGGGATTCTTGATTTTCATGTGCAGGCTGGATATCCCATATGTAATTCCTAATTCATCATCATATGACTAAAATATCCATAAAATCATCCTTAAATGGAAATATTTATAATTATCTTACCATTCTAATTGATCCTTATTCCTTGTGCGATACCCTTCCCCAGTGTTCCATATTTCATTCAAGCCATCCTTCCTCAAAGGGAAATATCCCCATGTGACATGTCTCAATGGTCAATATTCCTAGAAATCCTTTACTTACACAATAGTTATTATTCCCTAAAATCCATGGTAGGAGATGTATAAATTATCCCATGGTATCCCTTTATACTGAGTTTTAAATTTTTAAATTTTTATATTGTTTATCATTATCATAGTTTGTTAGTTTTTATTTGTAATGTCTATGATTATAGTATAATATTTCATGAAATTTCATAATGGGTTGTCTGATGGAAACCCTCACCCCATAAAATTAATTCTTCTCACACCACTTGTTTGATTCATCCAAATGATATCCAAGATGAGGATTATGAAGTTAAGACATGCAAGGCCTAGTCCCATTTTGATGGTTTGATGGTAGAAAATACAGATCTTATAGGACACTGGTGTTACTACACCTGTACGGTTTATACATTCTTTTGGATGGTTAGAAGAGAGGTATTTTGTATACTTGAAGTCTATGAAAACTAACCCAATGAACATTTTGTATGGTTTGATTCAAAATACAGGAGACATGTTACTATAAGGACACATTGACAGTAAAGTTGAAGCCATGTAAAGTTGATTCGAGGATAATCTTCTAGAACCAGAAGGTCCTTTCCTAGAAGATACATTTTTTAGAGGTTCCATAAATTCTATAGGTGATAGAGGGTGGATATCAATGCAACCAAGTGTTTTATAACCCATATAAATTCATAGAATATTGACTATGGGGCTCTAGTCACCCAATGCCTAGAAGGGGAGAAGATATATGATATAGAAAACTAAAGGTTGTAGGAGTGGTGGTTTTATCCAGTCAAGGGACAGAAGTAGGAGTGTTTCATGATCTTGGTTCATCTAAAGACAGCTTCTAGGATTAGCTAAATAATGGAAGATATTTCATAAAGCATGGGACTCATGTTATGGGATTCATAATTATGGTTTAATGTGGAAAGGGTTTCTAGATCTGGAAGAATGATTCAGAAGGGCAGTGCCATGTTGTAAAATCATATTAACCATAGATGGAGTTAGTGGCATGGTTATCATGTGGATATGGAAGAGTTAATGTAGAATCAAAACATGTACATGTTAGGTGATCTCACAAGATCCATTGTAAAACTAATTACATTATTTAAAAAAATTGGCATGCACGTATAGGTGTTGTCCCTGAAACCACAAATCTAAGAAGCATCAAAACCTATTTTCAACATGATCCATGAATGATGAAGTGGATCGTATGATGGTCCAATATATGAGAGGTTGTGGATTTATGGGTGTTTTGAAATATATGCTAGGTGATATTTTCACTAGTTTTGAGGAGACTATCCTAGAACACTGGAATGGTATCATACAACAAATATCCATTTGGTTGGAATCATTTATAGTATCTATAGGGTATCCATTTTTTTGAAACATATCCCAATGATGTTTTCATGTAGCACATTCCATAAATAGAAAATTATGATGTTTCTGTGTCAAGATTATACATGTTTCAAGGATATTTCATTATGTTCGGGGAAGAAACTTCAAAAGACACTCTATAGTCTATAAAATGAAAATTTATTATTCTCTCATTATTAAAGTCTTCAATGAAGTCAACCAAATCCATGATAAAGCTGGAAGATAGAAAAACCAAGTCTAGGTCGTCTGTTATCTTTCAAATGTTGTTGATGAAGACTTTTTTGAATTCCAAATCTATGAAAAAATTATCAAAAGATCATCAGAGAAATGGAAGGACCTTCAAAAAGTTATTGGGTCCCGAATGGACTAGAACTGAGGCTATATTTAGTGGCAAAAAAGGTTATGTATATCTTATTGACATTGAAGCAAGATTTCAATGGGAGTATATTTCTAATGATGTCTGACATTCCAGTTGTTAAAGGATTGAATGGAAGTTAGTTTTATTATTATGGATAGAGTTTGATGTACCAGCTCTTGAAATCTATGGAAGCTTAGTGGAAGATTCTTCGGTTGAAAATTTTACTAGAAGTATGGCCATGGATATTGTACACAACACAATCACATGATTGGACTTAAATTGTTTTTGATGCGACTCAGTCTTGTTTTCTTTGGGAGAAATTCCATGGAGGGAAGCAACAACATTTGGTGGAAAACATGAAAGATATACAACCAACTTGAATAGGAGATTGTATAAGGCATTCACATGAGTTTAATCAAAATAATTACACAGATGGTGATATATCATTTAAGTCATGGGCATTTAGGTCCATTTAGGACAACACACCCAAAGGGAAGGCCAAGAGATCAGGAAAACACCCCAAATGGATTTCTCCATAAGATAATGTCACAACGAACATGATAGAGAAAATAAACTATTTAATATGCTATAAAGGATCGCCAGAAGGTTGTAGCGAGCGACACAATGACACAACATCTAAAGGGAAATGAAACAATGGAAAAGAATCATACACCCTATACAAACCATTTACAAATTCATTCACTTCTCATAAACATGGAAATTTCATTTATAATATTCAAAGAATGAAAATGAATGTGTCATGGTCAAGGAATATTCCTACTCGGGCAATGTCATTTGAGCTAAAGGAGTATGATAAGTCAATTTATATTATTCAAAGAGAACAAAAACTAACTAGCCACAAAACAAACACCAATAAGAGGCATATGGAAAACTCAAACCAAATCTAAACATTATACAAATAACTATCACTACTCTTTGGTTTATAAGACAGTGAACCTCAATTGGAGGGGTTTTATTATAAAATCATGACATTGCTTTATCACACAATTCATTTAATTATATTTAACATTTATTCTAAAACTCATTCAGCACAAATCAAATGCAATAAGTTAAGCAACTAGATCAACATAACTATCATTGTGAGTTTTTGCAGACAACGCACCTCCGTTGGAGGGGTTTTATTATAAAACCATGAATTTATTTATCAAACAAAACAATTATATTAAATAACACTTATTCAAGATACACAATTCAATATAATTAAGAAGAATTAATAAAGAAGCTAAATTCAATTTAAATCATTCTTGAATTAAAGAGGCTAGGACAGGGACCCTACCTCAAGGTGGAACCAAGCCGTCCACTTCATCTCTTGTAGATTTCTAACTAAAATATATTGCTCCCCCACTGAGTATACACACCTTCACACACATGGAAGGACACTTAGACCCTATACACACACCTGCATGGCCATGATCATGTGTTAGGGGATCCTTGCACATATGCTTATATGCATATACGAGTATCCACTCACCTGTGTATGAATTTATATATATATATATACACACACACATGGGTACACCTAGCCCCATATGTGAATAATCACCACCATGGTTGAATATACACGTAACGAGGAAACCCACATACATATACTTACTTACCTATGCACATGCAGGCGAATCGCCCTTGACTTGGCGACTCAAAACCAACGAGCATAGATCAGCACACTACATAAAGGATACTAAGAACCTTAAAAAAAATAAAGGACGCTACATAACTAGTGAGAAACTAACCAATGACATTAAAGCCTTACCTTAGTTGGCAGTGGAGAACCAAATCCACCCGAATCAACACGAAATGATCCAACACCCTACCGAAAACATAATATGGAGTAAAAAACACTGAAAGCACCAAATACATGAGGCACGAGACAAGTAGTAACCATAGAATCTTACCTCAGATCAAAGCTGGAAGACTGAAACAATCTGAACCCCTTCTGACCCCTTCGCATAATATAACTACCATATTTCCATAGAAAGCAGTAAAAGACCCAAGTGGACAATGTGATAAAGAAAATAAAATAAAAACTAAACTAAAACATACCTGTCTCTTGTGACTATACACATCACCAACCAACATATATGAACCACAACGCCCCATGGGCCTCCCCTCTACAGCAAACAACATACAACGACCTCCCCTCCTATACAATTCCAGCGGCCTCCCCTCTCCAATTCTAGTACTACAATTCCAACAAGCAGCATATAGCTATCTCCACTATGTAATTATAGTACAAACCTGTAGAATAATGATGAATACAAAAAAAAATCATATAGACAATATAAAATGATGAATACAACACCTGAAAATGAAAAATTTAAAAAAACACTCATGAAAACAGTACAATGTACAAAATTCAAACAAAAAACCCTCATGAAATGGATTTTATGGTTGTGTGGTGATTTATTTAGGAAGAAAATAAGACAAAAGAGAATGAATTACCTTCTTATCCTTCAGGAAACCACTTTTATCTTGGTAATCATGGGAAATATTCCAAGATGTGGATATTCCTCCCTTATTTTGAATTATCAACATAGAAAAACATTTAAATTCCATGTGTATAAAGAAAGTATTAAGAGCCTATATAGAACCTTAAACACTATGTCTCTAAGTAGATAAGATGTCAATTGGGATATGAGTGGTATAACATATGTCTTATAATTGTCATGACATGTGTATGGACTAGATGAGGGTTTAGATCAAGTAAAATATTCCTAAGAGGATTGGGCCTTGTAGTGATGGGTGTGGCAATTGTACGTCTAGCATTTGATAAGAAAATACTTATGAGAATGGATTGAAATATTGGTGGGTTCTTATAGTGGGATGGTCCCTCTGAATATATAAAATGTATTATGAAAGGTTTTATGCCATTTAATGAATCAAGAGTTCAACTAAAGAGATGAAGGATGAGATGCTAGTGTGGGTATTGGGTTTTGTCGGGCAGATTGACATTATAATTCCAAGAGGCTTGGTGTGATTTAGCTTAGGATGGAACCTAGTTAGTGGGGTTGGGTTATAATACATGATTTTGATGAGGTTATTGACCGGATTATTGAGAATATAATTAAGGAATGTTTGACATGATGAGAGAAGACTATAGTGTGTGGGATGAGGACTATGGTTAGTGAGTAGCGACTAGGACGAGTCTGAGGGACCCTAGAGGATTACCATGTGGATGAGATAAGAATGTAGATGGGTTCGACATGGCGTGCTTTTGTGACTAGGACAATCATGAGGTGAATAATACTATTTGTATAGTTGGATGATGAGATGTGCCACAAGGCATGGGATAATCCTCAAGAGATGAATCTAGACTATGTGACTGAGAGGATAGACCAGGATATGTTTGATAGGATTGTGTGAGTGGACAACCCATGAAAGGATGATATAATGTATGGAGACACTTGGATACACGTGGGGTTATTTATGCTATCTCATGGAAACACTTGGGGTTATTTCATGACTCCAACATACTCCAGAAATATTCCCACACAATGTTTTAGAAAAAAAATTCCATCCCATGGAAGACCCCAAGGATACTCTAGCTTCCAATGTTTCCTCACACTTACACCTCATGGTATTATAGTATACAAGTTATCTATGTCAACTAGTTAGGATAGCATCACTACCCTCCATCCGTAGAAAGCAGTAAAAGGCCTAAGTGACCAATGCGATAAAGAAAATAAAATAAAAACTAAACAAAAACATACCTGTATCCTGTGACTATACATGTCACTGGCCAATATATAAGAACCAAAATTCCCCATGGGTCAAATCATGTTCCTGCAATCAAGGGGGAAATGGTTCCATTTAATAATCTCTTAATTTTTAATTATGTTCTTTATATAGCATGTTGTTGGAAACACCAGACTAGTACACTTATCCAATGAATATCCATCTCTGCTACATTAGTTGAGTTGAATATTGTTCACATAACCCTCTTCACTATGGAAAGAACCTCATAGGGACCACAATCAATGTTTGGTTTTTTATCCTGCTCTTGAACCTGGTTGGGCACCAGTCCATGAACTAGATTGTCTACTTGGTCATGAGGGTGTAAACCATTTCATTATACTATACTAAGAATAAAGGTGTTGGTATCTTTTCTACCTTAAATGGGAATTTCTCAAGGCTTGAGTGCCAATCAACTTCAATTCCTAAGTTAATGTCCCCTTAACTATTAGTAGATGTCAATGGGTGTCTCCCATGGGTGTCTTGTGGTGTGTAGTGTCTATCTATGATTTTTGCGGTGCGTTGGTATTGTGGGAAATGTGTATTGAATGGTCAGTTTAATAAATACATTGGTCAATTGGAAAATACACCCATAGTTAATAGAGACATACCCACTTTTGATAGAGAATACCATCCAAATAACAAACTTGGAAATCCGATACCAAAATTTTACTTTACCAATTCCAATTACTTAATATATGCAGCACCAACCGATGTTTTATGAACCATTGAATTAAAAAGAAAGAAACTCCTCACAATAACCCATAAAATATCATATAGCATCACTCACCTCCAATTAACCCACATAATTACACATCTTAATGACAATACATCCTCATCAAATATATATCATGATTAACAAAAAAAATCCAACACAATATCAGGTCTAATAGGGGTCTATAGAGGAAAATATGAGGTTTTTAAAAAATCATGAACTTTTTATTGAATGCATTGTTATAATGAATGGTTTACAACCTGTGAATCTAACACTACATTTCTGGAAGACTTTATTTTCAAAAAATTCACAATTTACACAATAATTTACTACACTATGAGTTAGTTACTACCCAAAACTCTAGAAAATGCATGACTAATATGAATGGTTATCCTTACCTAGAAGTACCGATCAAGAACCCTCAATAAATTTGGGATAAATGGCAGGAGGAGAGGGATCCGAGAGAGGGGGACATCGCGCAGGGTGTTCAGCCATGGGGGGTCTCGCACACAACTGGAGAGGGGGGTGAGGGATGTTAATGGAGGAGTGGGAGCCAAGAGGGGAGGGGGGATGTCTCCAGGAGAGGGATCTAAGAGGGGAGGGGGGAATGTCACCAGGTTCTGAGAGGGGAGGGGGATGTTGTCATTAGAGAGGGATATGAGAGGGAAAGGGGGAACGCCGCTGGAGGAGAGGGAGCCGAGAGGGGCTGGGGGCTGGGAGTCGGAGGAGGAGGCCGGGAGGTTGAGGTCAGGGAGGGGAGGAGAGAACCAATAGGCGGAGTTCAGGGAGGGTTCACGCGGGCGGGGGATGAAAAATCAGGAGGGAGCCCAAAAATAGGCTGAAATTGGGTGTTTTTTACCAACGGTTGATGGAAACCATAGGTAAAATTTATCTTTGCCAATGGTTTTGTTAAATTGTTGGGAAAATATAGCTAAAATTATCTATACCAATGGTTTAATAGAACCGTTGGTATAGGTTCTTTATTCCAACGGTTTTTTCAAACCATTGGGAAATAAGTGTTGGTATATTTTGGATTTCCACTAGTGTTAATAAAACTATTCAAGCACTACCTCAAAACATGGAAGTTGAGTCTTAATTGAAGATGGTGAATGGGTCAATTGTTACACCTCAAGCATATAACTAATCCCTTTTCCATATTTGTGGGATAAAATTCCCAACAAACCTTATGATACTACCTTTGGTATAATTTTATGTAATTTTGGGTATGATTTTTAATTTCCTTATATATATAACCAACATAAATTTTTGAGAGAAGGAAATCACCCTCCATACTATGAATCATATTCTAATTATATACAAGTTCAAAGAGGAGGATGGATCTCCTTCAGTATAATCATATAAAGCCTGAATATTATTACCTTATGAGCAAGTTTATCTTTCTAAAATTATTGAGACTAAAAAAAATATTGTCCTTAAAGACATGCCCATTGTAAATGAATTCAATAATGTGTTTCTCAGAGAATTGTATGGTCTCCCTCCCAGCTAAGAGGTTGAGTTCTCGATCGAGATTATAACGAGATCCTTATTAATATCAAAGACTCTATATAGAATGGTTATTGTTGAACTGGAGGAGTTAAAGAAACAATTATAGGAGAATCTGGATGAAGGGTTTATATTCCCAAGTGCTTCATTTTGGGGTGAACTGGTCCTCTTCATCAAGAATAAGGACGAGTCAATGCTCTTCTTCATCGATTATCATGAGATTAACAAGATCACGATAAATTAAAAATATCCTCTACCATAGATTGATGACTTATTTGATCAGCTATGTGGATCCCAATACTTCTCCAAGGTGGATCTTCAGTCGAGCTATTATCAAGTAAAGGTGAAGAAGGAGGATATTCCCAAGACTATTTTTCATACAAGGTATGGGAACTATGAGTTCATAGTGATTCCATTTGGAACCACTAATGCTCCAAAAATCTTCATGGAATTGATGAATAGATTATTTAGGGATTATCTCAACAAATTTGTGATAGTCTTTATAGATGATATTTTTATCTACTCCAAAATCATGGAGGAACATGATAATCATTTAAATACTACAATAAAGACCTTTCAAAAGTAAAAGTTATATGAAAAGTACAATAAATGTGATTTTTGGTTGGATAAAGTAAATTTATTTGGGCATGTTATCACCAAAAAGGGCTATATTTGGATCCTTAAAAAACAGACAATTGAAAGATGACCTAGGCTAACATATATGATAAAAATCTATAGTTACCTTGAATTAGTTGGGTACTATAGTCAATTTGTGAGAAACTTCTCATGATTTTCAATCCCATTAACCAAGATAACTTAAAATAGACTCAAGTTTCTATTAGATGATAAATGTGAATAAATATTTAAAGAGTTAAAGAAGAGGATAATCACTACACCTGTGATCACATTACCCACAAGTGGGGAAGGATTTTTGATCTATGGTGATTCATTTAAAAAGATATTGAGTTGTGTACTCATGCAAGATGAAAGAGTGATAGTAAATGCCTCACTCAAATTAAAGATACATGAGAAAAACTACCAAAAACATGATCTAGAATTGACAACAGTAATCTTAATATTGAAGATTTGATGACATTATGTCTATAGAGAAAAGTGTGAAATATATACAGATCATAAAAGCCTCAAGTATATATTCACACAAAAGGAGATTAATATGTGTCAATGGAGGTGGTTAGAGATGATTGAAAATTTTGATTGTTCAATCCATTACCATCCTAGGAAATCAAACAAAGTGGTAGATTCTCTAAGTAGAAATAATCCTACAACCCTATCCATGATGATGATTGTAGCATCCCGCTACGGGTTCCACTTACTGGGCCCCGATACAGTGGTTATAAGACCTTAAGCACGCCTCCTCGAATACGAGAGGCTACTGACTAGCAGAGAGGGACTAGGGTGTGTCTATTGGGAGACTATGCCCTCATTAGTTAGAGGGTAGCGCAACAATAAATATAAGAAATAAGAAATAGTGGAAGCAGTATAATTTTAACAATATACCATACAAGAAATAATAACAACTGGCAGAATATGAATAACAATAATAGATACAATGATGATGATGATGATGTTCATGATGCTATACAAAATGAGAGTACATGGAGAACAAGGGATACAAGCATATACTACATGCTATATAAAATACCCAAAAGACCAAAAAAATTATACAATAGGCATCGATAGCATAGACTCAGTCCTCTCCCCCCAAACTCCATCCTCAATATGAAAATCAATCAAGCATTAGAATCCACATGCTTCCCTTTATCAATACCTGCAACCATTAAGTATGGATGGGTACAAAAGGTGGCCTAAGAAGGGTGTGAGATACAATCTCAGTAGGACACCACCCACTATGTCTAGGATAATTCATTTTGTGTAATAAATAAATAAGCATTTTTCCATAATGATAAATGCAAAACAGTAAATAAATAAATAAATAACAACTTCGGTTCGGTTTCCCAAATTGAAACCCATCGATACCACCTACTTCAGCCTAAGTCGGTGTATGAACCAAGGTTATTATACAAGTGATATGGTAATTACATGGGCCATCATTCATAAAGTAACCAAGTTAAGTGTACCCCAATATTGTTCTTTGGATTGGTGGTCACATCTCCATGTAATCATACAAGTACACTAACAATATAAATAAGAATCATTACAAATAGAGCAAAAAGCATTTCGTTAAATCCAAGGTTGTATTCTTGAGCCCATACAAGGTGATATATAAGGAATACCAATGATCTATACATGTATCTATGATATAATAAATTCCAATGAGTCCATCCAAGGAAACCCATACTGGAATCCCTTGTATCACTCAAGGCATGATGACTCTGAGTTCGTACCAAGTATCTCACCTAGGGGACCAAGTATCACCTGAGGCATGGCATAGCCATATTTTCAATGGTTTCATCCTCGGTTGCTCCCATAGGGAATCAGTCTCACTCATGAGTATGTATAAACCACCTAGAGATCCCATACATGGAAAGCCAAAGTATCGCTCATGGAATGTCAAGTAGATCCAAATCAAACACGGTGAATCCATCCACAATGTCCTTAAAACGGGACCTGTGTTCTCTCTTGACCCGTAGCATATGATCATAGAAACTAAGGCACATATCACAAGTCATATAATATACAATTACATGTCATCAATAAGGCATGATAATATCACGTGCTAATAAGCTATCCCAATCATAAAATATAATTCAATCCAATCATCTATGACACAAAGTAATAAGCATGAAATATGGAACTAGGCATAAGGTACATGGAATGAAATATAAAATAATCATACACATTGAGTACAAGGCTACCAAGAAAACACATTTCGCATTTAGCCCAAGTATAGGAGGCATGGTATAAATATAAATCAACGTCATAATGAAACAAGCATAAACATCCAACTAATGTGCATAAACAATTAAGCATGGCTAAGGTGTATGTAATCAGGCATTAAGCTATGAAAGGTCACTAAAGGACTGCCAATTTATCTCAATTAATTTTATAGAATTAAGGTATTCAACCAATGTGCAACACACACAAGGTGGTAAATTAGTTAAGGCATGGGAAAAAGGAAGGTGGTCACACCCAAAGGGGTGGCCAAAAACAAGGAAAACAACCTATAATTAGTTTTCATGGAAAGGTATGGTCATATATGACATAATAACCCCATTAAATTAATTTATTAAACAAAATTAAATCATCATCATAAGGGTCCAGTGAGAGGCACAATGAAACTCCATTTGAAAAGTGGTGAAATGGGTGGGGAAGACCTAGAACACCTACCTCGATGTAGTAGAACTCCACTCATCCATTATCGAGGATTGAATCAATCTATAATGGGAGAAAAATGAAGAAATCATCAAACTCCCTAAAAATAGGTTGAAAATGGTCACACCTAAATAGAGAAATAGAGTATGGAAGAACCTTGAAATAGATAGGAGAGGATGAGAGATATTACCGAGGGCGTTTCATTTCTTTTGAAGGTGATATATTTGTTTTCTAGATGAAGAAGATAGATCAAACCCTATGGAAGAGGGAGGAGGAGATCCCACACATGAATATATGAGAAGAAACCTACTGGAGGAGATAAAAGGAGAAAGGGGGTGGATTAAAATCATTAAAGAGGGCTAAAATAAGGATTTCACCCAAAAAGTAAGGGCACACAGTTTGGCCGCATAGTTAGCCAAACCATGCGCCAACCGTGCGCCATGTTCTACTTGAAAGGGGTTCCTTGCATGGTTAGGTGCATGTTTTATCTAACCATGAACAAATTGTGAGAAACCAAGCTATCCAAGGTGTCTACAACACCACATGGACACGCGTTTGGGGTCACATAGTTGTAGAAAAACCGTGTGTCCCCCAACACCGAACTGTCTGCAATCACACGGTTTAGGGAAACTATATAGGTTGGGCTGCATGGTTTCTACTAACCATGTGGCCTGGTCTTTTCTTCAATTCTTTAGGGATCCAAGATCCAAATGAGCCCTAGAAACCCATTTGAATTTTTTATGCATCTTTATATGGTCCAATTTAAGGAATTTAAACAAAAAACAAATGGTCTATACATTTTGAGAAAACTTGGGATGTTACAACCTCCCTTTATTAAGAAAATCATCCTCAAGTTTCCCTTATGAGGGTAATACAATGTCATTTGAAAAAAAAAATGGCCACTGTGCATGTACATCGACCTCCCACTCCCTGGTCTCATTCTATACATGTTCGTGTTGCTATAGAACTCAAACTAGAGGAACTAACCTACCTCGAAGAGCCTTCGTGCTCTGATCAACAATACATATTGAATGCTCCTCAAAGGATGCATATGCTTCTAGCTCAATATCCTCCGGGTCCACCGAATTATATGGGTCATCATGATATCATCAAAGCTACGATACATGGAAGATTCCGTGAATGATGTGGTACCTCTAAGGTAACTACAATTGATATTCTACAGGTCCGACCCTCTCCACTATCTCAAAAGGCCCTATGTAATGAGGTGATAAATTGATCTGTCTCTTGACTCATCTATGACCAAATCTAGGGGATACAAGTAGAAAGACCTGATGTCCCACCTCAAACTCCAGAGGTCTACGATGATGATTGAAATAAGACTTCTGCCAAGATTGAGCTGTATCCATACACTTCTGAATCAATTAGAATTTCTCTGAAGACTCTTGAACAAGATGAGGACCCATTAGAGCTGCCTCACCTACCTCAATCCAACATAGAGGTGAATAAAATGGTCTACCTTAGAGGGCCTCATATGGATCCATCTATATCATTGCCTAAAAGATGTTGTTGTAGGGAAACTCAACCAAAGGAATATATTTTTCCCATGAACCTCCAAAATTAAGTATGTGGGACTAAAGAATATCCTCTAACACTTGTATTGTTTGCTCGGACTGCCAGTCGGTCCGAGAGTTATATGCCATACTCAAGATTACTTATGAACCCAAAGTCTTCTACAACCCTCTCCAGAACCGTAAAATGAACTAGACGACTTGGTCCGAAATGATAGAACGGGGAACACCATAAAGGCACACTATCTCCAAAATGTAAAGCCTTCCTAAATCATTGATAGATAAGGTTTCCCAGATCAGTAGGAAGTGTGAAACCTTGGTTAACCTGTCGACGATCACTCGCACCACATCACTGCCTTGAGGAGATCTCGACAATCCTATCATGAAATCTATAATGATGTCATTCCATTTTCATTTAGGAATAGAGATAGGATATAGAAGTCCAGTAGGTCACTGTTGATCTGTCTTCACCTATTGATAGGTGGATCATCGAGTGACGAAACCTGCTATCAACCTCTTCATACTTGGCCACAAATACTAATGATGTATATCTCTTTACATATTGGTAATCCCAGTATGAAATTACCAAACAGAGACATTTAATTCCCTCAAAAACTCTTCCTGTATATCCATAGGTACCCATACATGACCATAGAAGAGCAGGTTTTCACTTCCATCAACAACCCAACTAGGAGGCTGGTTCTATCTTGTGACACTCCCCCTCAAGAAAAGACCCTCAGAATCAGACAACTTCTTTATATAGACCATCTCTATAAGAGAGGATTTCACTACTAGAGTTGATAAGACTGGCTTCCCATTCTATTCCTAAACCTCTAGATGTATCTTAAAGAATAGATCCATCAACTTCCACTCACTACTTGACTACTTGAAGGCTTGTGTCTGAGTCTTTCAGCTCAATGCATCAACTATGACATTTCCATTTATAGGTGTGTAAGCAAGCTCAAAATCGAATGATTGCAAGTATTCCACCCACCTTATCTACCTTAGATTCAAGTATCATTGAGAATATATGTATTTGAGACTTTTGTGATCTATGTAAATAATTAACCACTCACCTAATAAATAATGCCTCTAATAGCATAGAGCATGAACCATGACTACTAGCCTAAGGTCATGCGTAGGGTAATTATACTCATGAGGCCTCAACTGGTGAGACCTACATGCTATAACTTGACCACCTTGAATTAACACTACACCCAGCCTAATCTCTGAAGAATCATAGTATACAATATAACTTATACCCAGCTTAGGTAGAATCAGGATCAAAGTTAAAGTTAGCCTCCCCTTTAACTCCTAAAAAGATATCTCATAAGCTTCATACCATACAAACTTCACACCTTTCTTGGTAAAACCCCTTAAATGGTGATTCCAAAAATGAGAAGTCTTGGATGAAATGCCTGTAATAGTTAGAAAACCCTAAGAAGATGCATATGTTAGACACATTCTTGGGATGATTCTAGGAAACCATGATGCTCATCTTCTCTGGGTTAACCGACACTCCCACCTCAGATATGATATGAACCAAGAAGTGAAATTTTCTGATCCAAAAGTTGAATTTACTAAGCTTCAAATATAGATAATGTTCTCTTAGTGCACTCAGCATGATCTCAAGATGGTTGTCAAGGTCATGTCTAGTGCATGAGTATACTAAGATTTCATCTATGAAGACCACCACAAAGGAATCAAGATACGGGTAGAAAACCCGATTCATCAAATCCATGAAGACTACTAGTGCATTCGTCAGATCGAATGACATGATCATATACTCATACAAGCCATACCTACTCTGGAATGTTGTACATGGTATGTATTACTACCTCACTCACACCTAGTGGTAACCTGACCTTAAATTGAACTTGGAGAAAATGATCACTCCTCAAAGTTGGTCGAAGAGGTCATCAATTCGAAGAAGTGGATACTAATTTTTCACCATAAGATGGTTTAGTCAGTGGTAATCCACACACAATCTAAGGTTACCATCAGCCTTCTTGGAAAAAAGAATGGGTAAACCCCATGGTGATGTACTGGGTCAGATAAAACCCTTAGCCTCTAGATCTTAAATCTGTTTCTTAAGTTCTTGGAGCTCTAAAAGTGCCATCCTATAAGGAGGAATGGGCATTGGTGAAGCACCAGGAGCTATCTTGATGGTGAACTTGACCTATCTCCTAGGAGGTAAGTCGGATAAATCATCTGGGAAGACATCCCTGAAGTGATCCACAATAGGAGGTAACTCTACTAACTGCATTACCTGATCACTCATAAAGAGACTGCCTAGATGGACTATCACTCCACCTTGCCTAGTAGGCTTGGCTCCATCTCAATTTTCCTAGATATCCCATTTGCCCTTATAGAAATATGTGTTTCCCTCAGGTGATAAAAAAGACACTCAATGGCAGTAGCAATCCACTTGGGCACAATAAGGAACAATCCAGTCCATACCAATAATGAAATTGAAACTAATCATCTCAAGGACGAAGAAACTCTAGAAGAAACAATACCCACCTATTTCAAGGGGGAATTCTTGGCACTAGTGTATGCCCTCAGATCTGACTCCTAATAGTTTATTGAGAGACATGATGCCACATAAATACTTAATCGCAAGACCAAGGATTTCCATAACCACATGAGATATAAAAGAGTGCGATGCACCTGTATCTAAAGGGAAAAAACTAATGTATAATCTATCAAAATAGTACCTATAACTATAGATGGCCTTAGATTTTTCTCCTCAGGCATAGGTTGTACTGAAAAAATATGGCATGAACCAAGACCCAGATATGCTACCTGACTAGCCTGAGCAAATCCACTCTGCTACGCTAAAGCTTTGGGGCCTGACTACCTCATCCATGACCACTACCACCTTATCCTGATCAGCTAGTAGAATACCAACTCCCATAATGACATGGAGTTGTAGATATTGTACCTAATATAGGTGTCATTACAGATCCCCTCTCACTGGATACTGGAGGAAAGACTTTTAGGAGTGCTGGAGGTGACCCATCCTTACATAATCTCAGCACTTGATCGAGTTTCTCATGCACTGAGGCTTCTTATGGACTGAACTATTACACTAGTGACACGCTATAGAGATATCAATGTCTATCACCTGTCTAGAACTTACCCCCATGTGCACCCTCGAAATGACGTTTCATACTACCAGAAGAACCATCACCCTATCTCAAAACTAAACTGCCCTAGCTCATATTGCCTTCTTAGATGAGATTCTATTTTGTAATCAAGGCCTAGTTCACTATCTCTATGACGACAGTCAATCAGAATATTCTCACCTATGATTGGACAACATAACCAATCTCTTCCTCAAAATGCGTCACATTCATAAACTCTTCACTGGTCAGAGTTAGAGTGAAATTATGGAGCTTGGTCAAATGAGAAGAATACTCAAGCACAATCATAGAGCCCTGCTGAAGATCCATGAACTCCTTGGCATGGACTGCCCTCAGAGTTTGTGGGAAGAGGTGATCATAGAAGTCTATCTAGAATTCTACCCAGACCATACCCCGATGATGCTCATCCTGAGATATGACATCCCACCAGTGCTTGGTGGAATCATATAACATGTTGGTAGTGAGATTTAACCTTTGATCTAGAGGCATCTCAATATGGTCAAAGATTGACACCATAACTTCCAACCATGACTCAGCAGCCTGAGGTCTGTTATCCCCTGAGAAAATGGGAGGATGATTCTACTAAAAGTCCCGAGTCAACTCTGCCATAGTAAGGGTAGGTCGGGGAGCACCCTGAAAATACTGCATGAACCGAAGAAAACTATCACAGAACCGAGCATTGGTGTCTAGTGGGAGATCAATGGGAGGTGCCTGAGGTGGAACTACAAGAGGTATCATAGGTGGCTCAACACCCACCACCTCTGGAGTATACTCATAGCCACCATCTTAGTGTACAACATGAGGATTTCATGGTGGAATAACTCTACAATTTCTAAACACACACCTCAGACAAGATTTATAACATATAGGAAAAACAAATTAAGGAAGCAATAAGAGAGGGCAAGTACAAGGAATCCTTAAAGAATGACATAACTAGAGACCTGCTCCTAGATCTAGGTTTATATGAGGAGAAAATTTCATAGAATTTTTATAAGAAACACATCCTTCGACCCATTTTCTATGTAGGGTCAGGGTGAAGGTCTCACATTTCTCATATAAAGCGACCATTTCCTTTCAAAAGGTGATATTCATTTTAATTAATTTATATATTTAAATCTCTTTAAAGGGTTGAATTAGATGGATCATAATTTCCAATTTATAAGGGCCCATACACCTTATAAATTTAATATGGAGTCCACTTAATCCTAACCATAACACATTCTAGTTAAATTAACTAAAGACCTTCTTAGAACAATAATCATGGCACATGCAACATTCACATGCAAAATAGGCAATGCATGCTAAAGAGTAAATATATCATGGCATGATGCATGGAATTTTAATCCTAATGTGCCTTGTATGATTCATGCTTGATACAACCTCATATAATTGGGATATAGTAGAAGGAATACCAAAATATCAATAATTAGATCAATAACATTAACAACATAAAGAAAGCGTGTCACCCATCAGTGAAATACCTGAAACTGTAACAACATAAGGAACAACAAAATTTACCTATCCTAGGAAATTTTTTTCTTCTGTATGTGGGTTAACTACTCCCAGACATAGGCACATTACCAAATTTCAATATCTTAATCTCCTATCTAAACCCAAACAATATGACAAAAAGGGAAAATGTATCTGATTCTTCTTTGTAGAGTCTTGACCTGGGTGCCACTTACTAGTGACCTGATACGGTGTCCACAAGACCTCAAACACACCTCCTAAAATTTTAAAGGGTTCCAACTAGAAGTGAGGGAGTAGGGTGTGCCTGTGGGGAGACTATGACATTATAGATCAGAGTGTAGCACATCAATAGAAATAGGAAACAAGAAATAGTTTAAGCAGTATAATAGTAACAATAGACCATGTAAGAAATAATAAAAACTAGAAGAATCTGAATAACAATAATAAATAAAATTATTATGATGATGTTCATGATGCTATAAAAATGAGAGTATAGTGGGAATAATGGATACAGACATATACTGCATGCTATACAAAAATACCCAAAATACCAAAAACTTATACAAAAAGTATCTCGAGCATAGTATCGGTTCTCTACCCCCAAACTCCATCCTAAATCCATAAATTAATTAAGCATCAGAAGCCACATGCTTTCCTTTATCAATACTTGCAACCATGAAGTCTGCTTGGGTACCAAAGGTATCCCAAGCAGGGTGTGAGATATAGTCTCAGTAGGATGACACCCATAGTGTCTAGGAAAATCCATTTCATTCAATAAATGAATGAGAAATTATCCATAATGACAAATTTAGAATAATAAATAAATAAATAAATAACTACTTTGGTCTGAGTTCCTAAATGGGCACCCGCCGATACCACTTGCTTTGGCCTAATCCAGTGTCTGAACCAAGGTACATGTACATGTGATATCATAATTACATGGGACATCATGATTAAAGTAACCAAGGAAGGTGGACCCCAATCTTATGCTTTTTCTTGGTGGTCACATCTCCATGTCATTATATAAGAATGCTCACAATATAAATAATAATCATTACAAATAAATCAAAAAACATTCCGTCAAATCCAAGGTTAGAGTCCCGAACCCATCCAAGGCGATATATAAGGAATACCAAGGGTTACTATAGGTATCTATGATATAAACAATTACACTGAGTCCATCTAAGGCAACCCACACCATCATCCCTTGTATCACTCAAGGCATGATGACTCTAATTCCATATCAAGTATCTCACATAGGGTATTGGGTATCACCTGAGGCATGGCGTAACCATCTTTCCAATGGGTCCATCCTTGTTTCTCCCCTAGGGAACCAGTCTCACTCAAGAGTATGTATAAACCACCCAGATAGCTCGTATATGGAAATCCAAAGTATCACTACCAATAAATCAAGTCGATCCAAATTGAACATGATGAGTCCATCCACGACGTCCTTAAAATAGGACATGTGTTCTCTCCCATCCCATAGTATATGAGCATAACAACCAAGGCACATATCACAAGGCATAACATATAAAATTACATGTCATCAATAAGGCATGAAAATATCATCTTCTAACAAGATAGCACAAGCATAACATTTAATTCAATCCAATCATCTATGGCACAAAGTAATAAGCATGAAATATGGAACTAGGCACAAGGTACATGGCATGAAAGATGAAATAAGCATACATATTGAGTACAAGGCTACCAAGTAAACACATTTGGAATTTATCCCAAGTACAGGAGGCATGGTATAAATGTAAAGCAATGTCATAAGGCAACAAGCATAAGCATCCAACTGATTTTCATAAACAATTAAGCATGGATAAGGTGTGTGTACTTAAGAATAAAACTATGAGGGTTCAATCAAGGACTACCAATTTATCTCAATTCATTTTATAGAATTAATGTATTCAACCAATGTGTAACACACACAAGGAGGTAAATCAGTTAAGGTATGGTAAAAAGGTCATTCAAGGTGGGCACACCCAAAGGGGTGGCCAAATTCAAGGCGAAAAACCCACATTTGGATTTCACCATAAGGTATAGTCACATATGATATGATAAACCCATTAAATTAATTTATTAAAAAAATTAAAGTATGTCTAGAAGAGTCCAATGAGAGGCACAACAATTCATCATTAGAAAAGCAAAGAAACAAGTGGGAAATACATAGACCACCTACCTTGATGTAGTGGCACTCCACTCATCCGTTGTCGAGGCTTGAATCGACCTAAAATGGGAGAAAATGAATAAATAATCAAACACCTTGAAAATAGGGTGAAAATGGTCACACCTAAATAGAACAATAGAGGATGGAAGAACCTTGAATTAGATGGGAGAAGATGATAGAGATTATCGAGGGCTTTTCATTGCTTCTGACGATGATAGATTTGGTTGTCAGATGAAGAAGATAGATCAAACCCTATGGAAGATAGAGGAGGAGATACCATGCATGGAGAGGGGAGAAGAAACCCACTAGAAGATAGAAAAGGAGAAAGGGGTGGATTAAAATAATTAAAGAGGGATAAAATTGGAATTTAACCCAAAAATCAAGGGCACACAGTTTGGCCACATGGTTGGCCAAACCATGCACCAACTGTACCCCATGTTATGCTTGAAGGGGGAACCCCACATGGTTAGGCCCACAATTTATCTGACCATGTGGAAACCATGCGAAACTTCTCTGTCTAATATGTCTACAACACTGCATGACCATGCACCTGGGGTCGCACGATTGTAGAAAAATTGTACGTCCCCCAGCACCCCACTGTATGCAATCGTATGGTTTAGGGAAATTGCGTAGGTTGGGTGACATAGTTTTTACTAACCATGTGGCCTAGTATTTTATTTAATTCTTTGGGGATCCAAGATCTGAACAAGACCTATATTCCCCTGAGACCACCTTGACTCCCTTAGGCATATTTATATGGGTTGTTTTTGAAGGACTTCAGAACACCTTGAGAGGGGAGGGGTGAATCAGGGTGCCAACTTTTTCTTCTAAAGTGATAGATCTTATTACCATATTAGTAGGAACCTGTTTAACCTATCTATTGGTAAATTAGGGGAAATCAAACAATCACACACAGAAGGATAACACAACAATTTTACTTGGTTCACCACTAAGGGCTAGTCCAAGGAGCACAGGCTGACATATTTTTGGTCTTACCTATATTCACGTGCACCGTAGACCCAAGTTTATTCCCTCTGAAAGCATTGTTCCCTAAAAACCAGATGTTCAAAACTGCCTTTTTCAAATCTCCTTCACAAAGCTCAACCCTTCATGAAGAACCCCTTCCTTCATGAAATAAACACCTTCCCGAAGCACCTCTTCCTTTGCATAACAAACTTCTCTGTGAAGCTCACTGAGTCAACATAGAATACCCCATCATCATTAAGTACTATTTTCTCAAAAGCATTGGAACCAGTAAAGACTTGAAAAGTCTTTTCATGATACTCAAGCTATCATAGAAATCCAGATTCCCGAAGCTCTCTTAGCTTCATGAAATAAAAGTGATTCCATATTTTCTCTGAAAAGTTCATTGAAAACAAATAGGGGTAGCCTCATATTTATAGGCTTGGCCATTCACAATGCTCCACTACCTCTTAGCATATTTTTTCGAATCTTTCAAAAACATATTCACAGTTCTCATCCTACCAAGAAGCTCCATGGAAGTTTACTATTCTTGATGCTCCTCATAACCATAAATATTTCCTCCAAAACCCTTCACAGCGTTTACAATGCATGTCATAATTGCAGAGAACACCATCACCATTCATGATGCTTTGATTCTTCATCATTCGAAATGATCATCATTGTCATGTAGATCACCATCAACTTTCTTTGATCCTTCACGAAACACCACTCTCAAATCCCATCTTCACGAAACTCATGCCTTTTCCATATTTTCTTAAGGCCTTCATAGAAATCCATATTTTGCGATGCAATCCATCCTCTAAATTTTGGACACCAAAAATTTGTAAAACATTGGGAAATGAAACCACATTTAATACTATTGTCATCTTGAACTATAGGATCCCTTTCCTTACAAACTCCCAGATCTTCCATGTGAGTATTGACAAAAAACTCAAACCATACTCCATTTCCAGCAAAGAACAACCTTGGTTCCAACAATCTCCCCCTTTGGGTTAGTTGGAAATCTATAGATAAATTCAATAAAGCACCCACCACTATCAAGACCAGATATGTGAGAAACAAAACATCCAACACGCTAAGACTACATGAGAAAAGATCAATATAGACAAATAAGAGGATCATTAATTGGGTTCTCATGTCTTGGACTTCTTAAATATGTCCAAGCTAAGCTATGACTATTTCATCATAATACCAAATTATCATTATGTCATAGAATTATTGCATGGTTTGTCAAAAACCAACAACTACTTTCTCCATCCCCCATTCTCCTACAACAAAAAAACCATAACCATAAATATTTCATCTTCTACCTTTGTTTCTCAATTCGCCTGCAACTTCTCATAGCATTGAATTTATCCATTACCCCCATTGGAAATAAACACATAAAACCTGTTTATTGAATGTGTGGAGCTCAAAACACACCCCCTGGATCATATCTCCCCTATAAACTTGAATCACTTCTACAAAGAGATTAAAACAATTAACTCAACTAGGGAGAAGGGAGTTTTCATGACCTCCCCATGCACTGGGAGGTGGCTGAACACAAAGGTTCAACCAATGTTTCTCAAACACTTTCACTGCTGGTGGATTGTTCAGGGTGTTAGCCACTTTCTTATTAGTTCCAACATGATCTATTTTAATCATGCCTTGTTCAAAATTTTCTTTGATAAAGTGATACCTGATTTCAATATGTTTTGTATGAGAATGATGAACATGATTCTTTGTAAGATCGATCACACTCATGTTATCATAGTGAATCACCATTGGTTGTTTCACCTCATCACCAATATCAGTCAATTATTGATTCATCCAAAGTAGTTGAGTGCAGGCCTTTATAGCCAAGATATACTCTGCTTCAGCAGTACTAATAGAATTAATTTCTTATTTCTCACTCAACCATCCTACACATTTCTTTCCAATAAATAATACTCCACCACTTGTGGAAATATTTTTCACCACATCTCTAGACCAGTCAACATTATAAAATGCTTATAGTTTATTATATTTATCTATATAAAAGTATAATTTATAATTGTGAGTTCCTTGAATGTACCTCATGATTCTTTTTACTACCATCAAATTTTTTTCCTTCGGATTACTCTAAAAGCGGGCTGTTAAGTATGTTGCAAAGAAAATATCTATCCATGTCACAATTAAGTATAATAAACTCCCAATTATTCTCTTGTACATTGTGAAATCTATATAATTCCCCCTCTCATACTTTCCAAGTTTAGTTCCAACTGCAATCAGAGTTGAAATTGGTTTGGAGTCATGCATATTGAATTTCTTCAGCAAATATCTTGCATAATTTTCTTAAGAAATAAAAGTGTAGCCTTTCCTCTGAGTCACTTGAAGCCCCAATAAATATTTGAGTTCACCAATCATAGACATTTCAAATTCTAATTTCATGTGATTGAAAAATTCATCCATGAATCCCTACCTGCTTCCACCAAATATAATATCATCTACATACACCAGTACCATGAACTAATCTTTCTGAGAATTATTCACATAGAGATTGTGATCCACTCCTCCTATTTTAAATTCAATATTATTTAGATAAGAACCTAGATGTGAGTACCATGCTCATGGTGCCTGGTTCAGATCATAGATAACCTTCCACTACTAGAAACAATAGAAAGTGTAAGTCAAGAAGAAAAATTATAAACAACTGTCATACCTGCATCCTCTCATGATCTGACATCATAGTACGTCCCAATGTGTGGAGGTATTTTTTAGAATCAATGTTTTTTTATTTCTTCCGGATTATTCCTAAATAAAATTCAATAATATAAAAGATAGTATTAATTCAAAACATAAAAATTTTCATTTAAATACCTCAAATGTGATTAATACCTTAAACTGGATAGTCGTCCAATGAGTAATCATATGCCGATAATGTTCTATTAGAAAATCATCCATGATAGGCACTGCCTATAAATTTGTTCCAACTCTGGCATGCCAACTAATATACAAATCGTGATTATATGATCTCCAAAGCTCACTTAAATCCTTTAGATATGCTGGTCATGCACCCCCACCATCGGGGAAATTAAACTAGAGCTGACACCAAAATATTAATTCATATAAACACAAAAATAATATATTTCATTAAATACAACAAATTTTTTTACCCATATCTCTGCCTAAGAATTATCCTTGACTTCATTTGGAAACTGTCTCCATGAGATCAGGCTGATAGAAATGGTGTCAGAGTATTTGGTAAGAATTGCTAAAAAAATATGACATTGCTGCCCTATTTTTTCAACCATTTGACTATCTTCATTATAGTCCACCATCAACTGCGTGCGGTGGTTCCACACAGCATGCATGCGTGTATGCCCCCGCCCCCGACTCCTATCAATATATGTATCTGTTATGAAATAAAAACAAATATTTTATCAATAAATGTTATAATGAAAATAAATAATGGTATAAAAATTTGTTAGGGTTCTATAAATATACCTGCGACAGTCTGATCAATGGGTGTCGTTGGTTCTACAAAAACTGAAGGGACACCCTTTACAGGTGGAGTGAGTTCCAATGTATGCTCCATAGGGACAGACTGTGGTGGAGCAAGAGTTGAAGAAGATGGAATATAGAAGCCCAGAGAGAAGGAATTAGAAGTAAAAGAAGATGGCATGAATGACTGGCCTAATATTGGATGGGGGTGAGAATCATCATTAGATATGGTAAATATGGGTGAGGAGACTCAGATATAAAGGGTGGTGTCCAAGGGGTGTCCAAGGGGGGGTGTCCAAGGGGGTGGGTGTGTCCAGGGGTGGGGGGCTGTCCAGGGGTGAGGATTGTCCATGGGGGGTGGGGGTGTCCGGGGGTGGGAGTGGGGGGTATACAGGGGGTGGGGGTGTCTAGAGGGTAGGGGAGGGGGGGGTTCCAGGGGGTGGGGGTGTCCAGGGAGGTGGGGGGGGGGTGTCCAGGGGGTGGGTGGGGGGTGTCCAGGGGGTGGGGGTGTCCAGGGGGTGGGTTGGTGTCTGGGGGTGGGGGTGTCAAGGGGGTGGGGGTGTCCAGGGGGTGGGGGTGTCTTGGGGGGGGGTGTCCAGGGGGTGGGGGTGTTTGGGGCGGGGGTGTCCAGGGTGGGGGGGGGGGTTGCCCATGGTGGGTGAGGGGTGTCCAGGGGGGTGCCCAGGGGGGTTGGGGGTGCCCAAGGGGGGTGGGGGTTGTCCAAGGGGGTGTGGGTGTCCAGGGGGTGGAGGGATGTCCAATGGGGGGGGTGTCTAGGGGGTGTCTAGGGGGTGAGGGTGTCCAGGGGAGGTGGGGGTGGGGGTGTCCAGGGGGGTGAGGGGTGTCCAAGGTGGGTGGGGGTGTCCAGGGGGTGGGGGTGTGCAGGGGGTGGGGGTGTTAAAAATGGCATTAATGATGTTTTGTAATAAATAATATTTTATAAAATGATTTAAAATTAATAAAAATATTATATTCATAGAAATGAATGTAATATGGTTTTAAAAATAAACCATGATAAATTTATGGTTATTTTTTCATTTTATTGTAACATTATTAACCCTTAAGGGTAAGAAAATTTAATATTACGGTAATTGTGAAAAGGGTTAATGGGGGTTAAAACTAAAAAAAAGGATGAAAACATACCAGAAAATTTTCCAAATTTTATTTCATGAGATTATTTATACTAATAATCATTTTATATTAGAATATTATCAATTTGGATCCATATGGATATCAAAATTAATTTATATTAATTTAATATTTTAATAAATTCCAAGAATGCCCATCCCCTCAATTATAAAAGGACACACTCTTTTCTCTTCCTTACACCACTTTGAGTTTTATATATTAACCATAAACTACCAAAATACATCCTAAAATTCCCTATCCACATTATAGAGGTTTTGGTATCCCAAAAAAAAACCAACCCTAGGGTCCTTAAAAGGAGATATAAAGGAGTTCTTCCAAATAGGAGGTAATCGCTTTAACCGATCACTTTTGTTTTACTTATTCTTGTACGTCCTATAAATCTATTGAATTTATCATAAAATGGTAAAATAAGTATCATAAATATACTTAAATGTTATCATGATTATGAAAAAACCATTATTCACCTTCTTTCCCATCAAATGGGAAGTGAAAGTATCGCTCGTGCGTACGTACGACTTATCGTCTCCACGTAGCGATGCAATTCATTTTTCATTACCACATTTATAGATTATAATTATGATGAGTTTAATATTTATATATGATATTTAAAAAATAATTATACTTTTATAATTATAATATCACATCTACCTTCTTACCTTCCAAACTGTTGGGAAATGACAATGTCACTCGTGTGTACATGTGGACTACCACCTCCACGAAGTGATGTGATCTATTTTTTATTTATATTTTACTTGTATGGTAATGAGGATGGATTTTATGAATATATATGATTTAAATTATATAATAATTATTCTGTAAAGGTGAATAATTATCTACCTTTCTTTCATTCCATCTTTCGAAAAATGGAAACAATGTTCATGCGTACGTACGACCTACCGTCTCTATGAACGATGAATTCATTTTTTTATCTCTAACTTTTATGGATTTATCTAAATAAATATATAATGAATATATATTATTTTTATATCATTATTAAATTTCTATAGATTATTTAAACTTGATAAAAGTACAAATACCAAAACTACTGAACTAAAACATACATGAAAAACAAGTAGTTATTACCCAAAACAATGATTTTAACAAAGAATTGTTAATAAACAAGTGATAAAAGATTATAAGTAACGTATGGTATGATATATATGATTATGATTCTAAAATAGATTTATAATAAATCTATAGTTATGATATAGGAGGTTCAAACATGTATGAAGGAAGTCAGGCCTAAGGTAAGAGTTTATTTTATAATCTCATCAATATTTGGGATTGTTTATGTTCAAGTCTCCGCTGGGGGAATATTTTATTCCTTATCCATATTTTCCTTAGAAAGTTTTAAATAATATTTCTATTACTATACAATTATTTTATTAATGAAATTTTTAACCATGTTTTACTTTTTTACAAAATGGTTTGAAAGGAATCTTATTGTCATTTTCTGAATGAGGTACTTTTTAACCTTTTTACAATAGTATGAAAATATTTTTTTAACTTATACGATATGAATATATTTTCCCACCATCATGAATAATATTTGATTTTAAGATTACTTTACAATTTTTCAAGTTTCTTTTTAAATAAAATGTTATCCTTTATATTTTCAAAGTTTTTAGATAAGCGGTTTCAAAGTGAAAAGTGTATTTTCCTCGAGAAAAATTTCAATGATATATTTAAAGTATTTTCATCTATGTCAACATAATTTATTGAATATTATTATTTAATGAGGATATAATCTATTTATACCATTCACCATATTTTTTTGGATGATTTATAATCATTTTAACTGAGGAAATTATTGATATTATGTATGCTAGTTCTTCCAATATGGACAACTATTGATTTTTAAGACATGTTGATTAAGTTATGATGTTTATTAATATGATAAATGCATTGAACTTATTAAGTGATGGGTGAGGCCCAGAATTATATATCCCCTCAATGCATCGGCAGGTCTCATGAGAAAAACTAGCTTGTGTATTTTGTTAAAACCTTACCCATTTATGTATGATGTCTTGACACGAGGATTTTATGGTATAAATGTCTTGGTATAAGGCCTTAAAGATATATATATCTTGGGAAGATGCCTCAATGGTATGTTTATATGTATTAAATTATGCATTCCAACATTATGAAATCAGTTATTGATGCCCATGTGATTATTTGGAATAGTTTTTATATTCATAGATAAGTTTTTAGCTCATGAAATTATTTATATGACATTATTTTAATTATCATTTATTTCTTGCCATATTATTCATGCCTTATTTAGCTTTCATTATATGCATACCCTTACTGAGAATCTGAGCTCAACTGTTTCTTATGATTCTTTTCCTCAAGATACCAGTAAATGTTTTATGATTGACATACAGGGATATTCTAGAGGGAATAAAGATAATATCAAAGAAAATATTACGTTGTATTTTATGTTTTCAAATGTAATGAGAGATTTAAGTATGTATATAGTTTATCAATACTACTAAACTATTTTATCCTTTAGGATGTAATTTATTATATATATTACCAATTTAATAAAGTAACTACCAACTCTGAGCTACTAGGGTTAGGTTTTTTACAGTTGGTATCAAAGAAATTTTATTAGAAACCTTGAGAACTAAATTTAGTTAAACATATATAAAAGAACTTAACCCTATGATGAACTTTTATAATATTCCAAAATAAACCAATATTATGATTCTAAGATTAGTTATTCATAAAATTTTCAATTTGTGATAAGATTTTTCCTAGTTTAGAAATTATATATTATGATTCATGAAGTTATTATCTAGATATAATGCCTAGAGGAAGTAATGGAAATCATATCAATGAATTTAATACAAGTAGATATTTTCCTTTTGGGAAAGATAATGAAGTTGGAGCTAGAGCTATACAAATTATAAAAATATTAGGGTAGTTGACTCAGGTTATGAGTAATAACCTTGCCTGTATGGAGCAGCCTACTAATCTACAATGCAGTGTAACTATGTTAGAACACTTTATGTGTCAACAACCTCTATCATTCAATGAGACTATAAATCCATTTTTATTTTAGTAATGGATAAGTTCTTTAGAGAATACATTTCTCTCTCTGGGAAGTAATGAAAGGGAGAAGGTTTTCATGGCAGTTAATCATCTCCCAGGGGATGTAGATCAATGGTGGTCATTGATTCAAAACACTATGGATGATGAAGAAATAACGAACATGGAATAAAAAGATTTTAAGGAACTTTTCTCAGAAAAACATTTTCCACATGAACAATGAGTATATAGAGAGAGAAAATTCTTAAGTTTACGAAAAAAAGAAGAGGAAAATGTTCATAAGTATGAAGCTAACTTTACAAGGTTAGCCATACATTTTGTAGACTTCATACATAATCTAAAGAGAAATATTGATAGTTTCTTTAATGGGATTAAGCCAATCCATCAAAGTGCACTAGTATCTCAAACATTCTCATTATATAAGGATATAATATCATATTATATAAAGACAGAGAAATAATTATCCAAGTTTTATGGACATGAAGGAAATTAAGAGAAGAAAAGGATGACAAAGTAAAAAATAGATAAAGGGAATACAGGAAAAAAGGATTTTCCTACATGCGATAGTTGTGGAAAGAAACACCCCAGTTCTTGCTTGAAGGGAATGAGAGTTTACTTCAAGTGTAGAGATAAAGGAAATAAAGCATGTGAATGAAAGGGTAATAAATAAAACTATAGTGTTTAGTGTTTTCACTGTAAGGAGGCAGGACACTACATAAATGAATTCCCTAAGCATCAAGGGAATACACCTCAGAATAAACTACGAGATCATGGTCAATCCTATGTTATCACTACAACCAAAGTAGAATGATTAAAGTTCTTGTGTATTTGGATTCAAGAATTATGTTTTAGAATTATTTTATCAAATATATTTTTGTTATAATAATAATAAAATGTGTAATGATTGTACTGTAATAGTTTTCTTAAGTTTTTGAAATCATATTTTGAATGACACTAATAACCAAGAAAAGTGATTAGTGGTAAGGTGATATTTTTTTAGAATACATTAAAAAGGGAAAGATAACCCTTAATATGTTCACGATGTTAAGTTTAGTTAGGATAAATAGAAGACTAGAACTATGAAAGTAAATGAGATAATATTGGTATCCTTGAAAATGGTTAGTGATTTTATGATAATGTAATTTATGATGACATTTACTACATTTTTGGATTTATGGGATATATGAAATAAGGATAAAGTTAATAGTGATTCAGGTTATTAGTATATGTGATCAAGGTATTCACATGTTTGGAATGTGAATTTATGAATTTCTGTATGTTTTTTAGGGATAAATGTTTGATTAAATTTTTGGGTATTGAATATGGTCGATAATATTTTGTAGGTGTCTTAAGGTTAACCACATATGGAATGAATTAATTTGAACTTTGGATATTATTGTTTGAGGTTAAAGTATTATTTATCATATTTTATAACCTGATATGACCATTTTAGTTTTGGTAAATATTTAGAGTTATAAGTAATTATGTATGGATATTATGATTCATTAAAAGTGCTTTAGTCATAAAAAAATTCTTCTCAAATATCCATTTCTTAGTGTAAGAGATGAAGTGGAAATTGATCGAAGCACAACCAAAGGATGAGATTTTGATTATAACATGGAAATAAATCAAGTAAGTTTATTTTCTTGAGTTATTTATCTAGATATTAAAATAATCCATTGACTTTAGGAAAATTACCTTGAAATAAAAACATTAGTTGTTTACTTTTCTTATTGAGAAATCAATTATCCTTTAACGTGTCATAGACTTACAATTTTGTGATGGTTAAATTTCTCATGACCATATTCTCTATCACTTTTTATTAATCCTTGGGAATTATTTTTATCTTCCATTTACATATTTTCACTTCCTAATAATGTTCTCATATACAGAACCTAGTTTTTATAAGGACCTTCTTATTTCCTTTTCCCCCATTTTAGGAAGTTTTATTAACCCTTTTTACGATGTGGGTTTTCCACAAAGGTATTTTCAATTTTCAAACCCTTTATTACAAAAAATAATTTAAAATTATGATGGGATGTAACACCCTGTGATTTTAAAAGAATACTATGTTTGATAATGTATACAACATGCAACACCGAGTCTAAATGAACCCAAAAATATTATTATTTAAATATGACACTTATAACCTAGTTGTTGAATTGGTGGGTATGAATAATATTAACAAAATTATTAAATATATATAAATTAATTACTCAATACAAATTAATTGATTAATTATTAGTAAATAAGTACTCAATTTTTAGGAAAGTTATTTTATGCATCAGAAATACATTTTTAAATGGTTTTTATTACTTTTTGTGAGAAAATATTATAATAAATTTCTGAAACATCAATAAACTTTATTTTATAATTTTTTTTGAAGTCAACATATCAAAATTATCTTAGAGTGATTTTTTTATATTTTTCTAAAATTTTTTATTTTTCAGTGAATAGTGAAAAATATATATTTTTATCGAAAATTGTATTTTTGTTTCAAGCATTTAAAAAGTTCCATTTTATTTTAAAATAGTTTAAAATTAAAATGAGTCCAATTATATTATTAATATTCAATTAGGTTCATTTTAACCAATTTTATTATTTAATTTGGCATAAAAACATTTTTATACATAAAAAGATATTTTTCAGAAAAACTATTTTTTTTCTAAAAAGTTGTTTCATCGCATTTTATGCACTTATTATAAAATTAATTTATTCAAATTATAGTAATTGAATTGGATAAAATGAATTACATGTTTTTAATCAAAAGTCCCAAATTTGATAAATATGTCCCTTTTATTTTTAGGCATTATGAATAATAACCGTGAGAAAATTTATCACCTCAGTAAAGGGTAAATCGAGTTAATCTAGGTTAAAACTAAGTGATAAGGCCATAATTTTTCATCATAATTATTATTGGATAAATATAATTCTACCTTTATCAACTTAAGTTCAAAATTTATTTTTTTAATTTACAATTTTCCATGAAAATGACTTATATAATATTTAAAGCAAAGAAAATTACAGAATGTCACTCTCTTAGTTTTAAATATCAAGTATGTGTTCACATAGGAAAAAAAGCAAGTTATGATTGAATATAAATTTATATTTTAATATTAATGAAATTATTTTCATGATATAAAATTATTTATAATTTTTATAAATTATATAATCACCTTAAATGCTTATTCAATGCTAATACAATATTTATTTAATTAAACAAAAAATAAAATAAATGATTTTAAAAATATTAAAAGTGATATAATTTGAATGAGTTAATGTGTCCCACAAATTTTATAGATACATGTGACATATTATATAGGTTTTAAGACATTATTATTCCAATCACTCATTTATCTTGATGTATTTAAAGTCAAATTAAATGAATAGTGCTAAAAAACATTAATGATATTTTATAATAAATAATATTTTATTAAATGATTTAAAATTTATAAAAAATATTATATTCATAAAAATGAATTATATATGGTTTTAAACAAAAAAATTGTCCATTTATGGGTTTTTTTAAATTTTATAATAACATTATTAACCCTTAAAATGTTGGAAAATTTAATATTATGGTAATTTTCAAAAGGGTTAACAGAAGGTTAAAACAAGAAGATAAGGGTGAAAACATTCAAAAAAATTGTCCAAATTTTATTTTATGAGATTATTTAGACTCAAAATAATATTATATTATAATATTATATATTTTGATCCATTTTAACATTAAAATTAATTTATATTAATTTAATATTTTAAGAAATTCTAAGAATGCCTCTCCTATCAATTATAAAAGGACACCTCTCCTTTCTATTCCTTACACCAATTTGAGTCTTATATCTTGAACATACCCTAAAAAATCCATTATCAACCTCCCTATACAAATTATAGAAGTTATTTTATCCTAAAAATACCATCCTTAGGGTTATTAAGAGGAGATCCAAATGTGTTCTTCCAAAGAAGTGGTAATCACCTTAACCAGTCACTTTCTTTTTTTACTTCTTATTTTACCTCCTCTAAATCTATGGTATTTATCATAAAATGGTTAAATTAGTTTTATAAATATACTAAAATGTTATAATTATTCTTAAACCACCATTATCTACCCTCTTTCCCATTAAATGGGAAGTGAAAGTATCACTCGTGCGTACGTATGACTCACTGTCTTCACGTAGCGATATAATTCATTTTTTATCACCACATTTTATGGATGTTAATTATAATGGTTTTAATGTTTATATATTATATTTATAATATAATTATACTTCTATAACTATAATATCATATCTAACTTCTTTCTAAATTGTTTAGAAACAATAACATCGGTCGTGCGTGCGTGTAGACTACCACCTCCACGAAGTGATGTGATTCATTTATCATTTCTATTTTAATTGGATGGTAATGATGAGGGAATTTATGAATATATATTATTTATATGATATAATAATTATTATTTAAAGGTGAATAATTATATACCTTTATTTCATTCCATTTGTCAAAAATTGAAACAACGTTCGTACGTACGTACGACCTACCATCTCCTTGAACGATGTAATTCATTTTACAATATCTAACTTTTATGGATTAATATAAATACATATATAATGAATATATATGATTTTTATATCATTATTAAATTTATTTATATTATATAAACTTTATTTAAGTACAAATACTAAAATTACTAAACCAAAACATACATGAAAAATGAAGCAGTTATTACCTAAAATAATGATTTTAACAAAGAATTATTAATAAATGGGTGATAAAAGATTATAATTAAGTCATATATTGTATGATATAAATTAGCATGGTTTTTAAATAGATTTATAATAAATATATATTTATTATATAGGATATTCGAACACATACGAAGGAAGTCAGACCTAAGGTAAGAGTTTATTTCACAATCTCATCAATATTCGGGATTATTTACGTTTAAGTCTCCACTAGGGGAATATTTTTCTTAAATATACATATTTTACTTAAAATATTTTAAATAATGTTTCTATTACTGTAAAATTATTTATTAATGACATTTTTACCTGTGTTTTATTTTTTACAAAATGGTTTTAAATAAATTTTCTTATTATCTTCTGAACAAGATAATTTTTAACCTTTTTACAATAGTGTGAAAGGAATGTTTTTTTAACTTATACAGAATGAACGTATTTTCCCATAATTATGACTAATATTTGATTTGAATCTTAATTTATATGTTTACAAGTTTATTTTCAAATAATTTTTTTCCTTCATATTTTTGAAGTTTTTAGATAATGATTTCAAAGTGAAAAGGGTATTTTCCTCAAGAAATTTTTCAATGATATTTTTAATGTATTTTAATCTATATTAGCATTATTTGTTGAATATTATACTTTATTGAGGATATAATCTATTTATACCATTAACTATATTGCTCTGTAGGGTTTATGATTAGTTTTACTGGGGAAATTATTAATATTCTGTATGTTAATTCTTATAATACAGACAATAATTTATTTTTAAGGCATGTTGATTAAGTTTTGTTGTTTATTCACATGAGGAATGCATTTGACTTTTTAATTAATGGTTGGAGTCTAAAATTAAATATCCCCTTGGTTCATTGGTAAGTCTCATTAGATAAACTATCTTGGGTATTTGGTCGAGACCTTATCCATTTTTATAAGATGTCTTGGCATGATACCTTGATGATATATATGTCTTGGAATGTTGCATTAACAATATAAATATCTTGGAATGAGGAATCGATAGTATGTTTAGATGTATGTAATTATGAATTATAACATTATTAAATTAGTTATTGAAGTCCATGTGATTATTTGGAATAACTTTTATATCCATGGATAAGTTTTTCATGTGATTTTTTATATGTCATTACTTTTAATATCATTTATTTTCTGCCATATTATTCATGCTTTATCTGGCTTCTGCTGTACACATACCCTAACTGATCATATGATCTTGCCCCTTTATTATGTTTCTTTACCCCATAATACCAGTAAATGTTTTATGATTGACATATATAGATATTATAGAGGGAATAAATTTGATCCCAAATAAAATACTATGTAATATTTTATGTTTTCAAATGTAATGTGGAATTTAAGTATGTATCTATTTTACCAAGAATACTAAAATATTTGGTCTTTTTGTATGAAATTTCTTATATCTATTACTATTATAATAAAGTAACCAATGACTCTAGGCTATCAAGGTCTGGGTATTTACACTTCCACTAAGGGGATTACACCAAACTTGGATCCTTGTTTGTAAATGAGAGGATTCTAAATCACCAAAGGGGTGCTAGCACCTTCTTCTAAAGACAAATTGTGATGAGGAATGAAGAGAGTTTCAACTCTTAGCTTGAATAAATCATAATACCATCAATGGGGGGGGGAGGCCTCATAACTTTTATTTAATATCTTCATTGAATGAATAGATTTAGAGCATCACCTTTTATCTCATGGAAATCGATAAATTATCACTCCTTTAAGTATTTTTCAATTATTTCAACACTTCAAAAAATTATGCATGTTTATCCATTTAATAAATCAAATATCTAATTTATAACTATGGATAAAAATCAATCAGAATACATGGTGGTGATCATGCAGTCACACCCATATTATATGCATATTATACATTATGATAAAGGCTAGTAGTGGCGTTATGATGCACCTTACAACAAAAGCATATCATAACCTGTGATATCACATATTGTAGCTTACGAATCAAGGGATATTATAAGATATAATATCCCTTATTTAAATTCATATCCAAAAATCTCCCACTTGAAATAAAATCTCATACAATTTATACAAAACTCCACAACTATTTACAAATCCATCCAAAACTATTTTGGTTATAGTTTATCAAAACTCTATTCATCTTGGAATAAAAAAATTACCCAAAATTTAAACCATATTACAAGGCCTAACCATGTGATCCCACAAGAATTTGTATCATTGACAAAAAATATGAAATCCTAATTTCATAGATTTAATCAAAGAGTGGCCTCTAGGAAAACATCAATGTTATTAAAGTTACAATGGGGTATGGTGTGATCTTGAAAAAACATACTCACATATCTATATAAACATGTCCATCACATGATATATCATAAAAATAATATATATACTAATATATTCACTTTTTCCATGACATTGAGTAACCAATAGACATGGAACATGTTAATATAGTATAGTTAATCTCATCCATTCATGATTATCTGAAATAAAATAACTAAGTCAATGAATACATCACATGTCATTCATCCAACAGATGATAACATCACATACCCCTCATACAAGTAATCAAAAACATCACATGTGAATCAACTAAGCATAGACAGGTATTTACCCAGTCTAATTCAATCATGGTCTCGTATATCTTTTCTCTTCATACTGGTGGATGAATCCCATCTTGGTTAAAATTTAATCAACAACATGATCACCCAACCACCCCTAATTTATTAAGCTTTAAGGATTTCATAAGAAAGGTATTAAATTATGAATGTTATAATGTTAGTTATCTCACCAACCTCAGGTGATGGGGATTGATAATAAACATACATGTCATGACCACCTCCCCCCAAAGGTACCCCTCTTGGGATAACAATGAGAGAAGGGAGATAGGGATACCCGAAGCCTACCTCAAATAGGTCAAAGGTTGGTAATAAAAACTAAGGGTATAACATAAATACAAATGGAATACATTACCCCATAATAGAACATGTATAATAGAGATATAAGAAAGTAGACCAATCAACTCCTACTCATATAGATAAAAGAAAACCCAAGTATATACATATAATGTTATACATCTAAACAACATGAAGGAAACTATAGTACCAAAAAGGTAAAAACTTAGTAGTGACCTCAAAGCCCAAATTTCTCCCCAAAAAACCATGAACTAGTAATATCTAGACTGATCTCCAACCTTCTCCCACTAACTTGAAACATAGTTTATATATACATAGGGTGAGCATAAAAGGCATACTCAGTATGATCATCCCTCGAGTATCTTGTGAAAAAGATAAAAGAAATCATACTAAATCCTAGGAAACAACAAATGAAACCAACTCATCACCTAAACAGGTGTACTAAGTTCCTAGCCTCACTATGGATATCTCTCACCAAGTAATTCATACAAGATATCATATATTATAATAAGAAAAACAAGGGTGCCTCACTACCACTTTCCCACTGGTTTTTTTCTCTACCCCAACATTGTATGTCTTGATCCATCTCATTATCCCATTCCATATATCCATATAGTAACCGAGTAGTTTTTGAGAGCCACCAAAACCTATATGTCATGTATCATACATCATGTATTATACCTCAATCCATCACAACTCATACACTGAGTAATGTACCTCAAGCGATCACAACCCATATGCATTATACCTATAATAATCCTTAAGATAATATATCCAGAGATACATGTGTGTGAAATAACCATAATCCATAACAACACTTTATAAAAATATATTGAGAAACTATTTTTTTTCATACCAGCACATAATACTAATAAGAGAAGAGAGCGAGTCCAGAGGGGGTAGTCATCTATCTATTTCCCACCAACTTAGATGTTGAGGTAAACACCTTCCTAGAGTACACTGGGTGTCAATCAACCTACCAATATGGGCGGGGTAGTGTATGAAATTATAAAACATATAAGATATAATATATCTCACAACCACACTATGGTAATTAACCTAGTCTTAAGATCAACTGTAGATATCATCACTTGGACACTTAGTGGCACCACTAAGAACTAGATATCCTATAAGCAAACAACAATTAATGGAGTTTCATTAAATTAATTTTTACTTTTTACAATTAACCTTACTTCAATTAATTAATTATCCATTAATTAACATCATTCCAAGTTACATCTCATTGACCATCAAGGTGAAGTCCATGCCCTCCATGCATAATTCAACCGAGTCCAAAATTTCTTAAGATTGACATCTTTTTCATTCCAACAAGCACCAAACCATGGGTTAAAAAATTTATTAACACTATTATTTTACCTTTCCACAATTTCAAGTACTCTAGGAAACATCGTAAGCTTCCATTAAGAGATGCATAACCAGGCACAACCAGTTGCCTTTAGTAATGGAGAAAGGAATGAAAATAAATGAGCAATTAATCCATCTGAACTTTAAATATATTTATTAATAAGTAAGCATCCAGATTTAAGAACAATAATGGGTAAACCCATATTCAACCCATTCTATAAAACTCGGTTCCATCACTGACACCATTATGCATATCACCATGCATCCCTCCATCATAGGCGTCAACTGCTGCCACGAACTCAGGCCTCCCTGCCCATATTTCATCAAACCATAAACCATCCTAGGCTCACATCACACCACATCACATAACAAGGATCACATAAAAAGAAAGATAGAAGGAATCAAACAACAAACAAGGTCAATAAGAAAAGTAGGCCCTAAATAAAAGGCATCCATCCTTTATATACAAAAGGCCCACTCATCAAAAAACACAAGGCATTTGTCCTTCATAAGAAAATGGGCTCACTTGACCCCAAATATTTATCTTTATTAAACAATTGGTTATTATTATATCTTGAATTAACTAATTCATTTATTGTAGGTGAAAACTATGGGTAGCCTAAGGCATTAATTATTACAAGATATCAAAATTATTTAAACATGCTTCCAAGTATAAGCTTTTAGTTTCATTAAACTTAAAGGAAGAACATATCATTAACATTCATTTAATTAATATCAAAAATATTTACCAGCTTCATGTTCTTTTAGGCAAAACTATTATCACATGAAATAATAACTTTAATTAAACATGAATTGAGCATCATTTGATTTTCATAAAATTATAAGAATGAATTCATTAAACATGCCTATTTAAATTTATTTATCCAACCAACCAATTACTGAAATTATTTTATTTAACCAATTTCATCAAAAACGATATGATAACCCAAGAATAACAGTATACTAACAATCATAACACATATAATACACTATCTAGTAAATCAAGAGGCAAACTGTTATCACGGTGGAAAACATTTGATTTCTACAACCCTAAACCATTGTTTATATTAACTAATTTAGCCTTTATTAGGGTTAATTCCACTTCTACCCAACTAATATAAATCATGGTCAATTTATGATTATACATAAATTAAAAGGAGAAACAATGAATCCCCTACCTCAAGGCATCAACGTTCTTCAAACACAAATGGAACAACAATGCGAATCTCCAATCAACTATCCTATAATAAAACTATATCCCTCCAAGGACACCATGTACCAACAACACCAACAACATAAAAGGGAACTCTATTAGAACAATAGAGATCAAATTACATAACATGGAGAGATAACATGGGAGGAAACTAGATTTAACAGAGGAGAAACCGCAATAAAAGAGGAGACCTCACCTCAGATCACCATGGACCGAACACGAGAATATGGGGATCAAATTTGATAGTAAGGGGATTCAAGGAATTCAAAGAACTCTATTTGTAACCTAGGGTTTAAGAGAGAATTTTGGGATAAAGGGTGATTCAAAGGGGGTTCAGGTATTTATATGAAAATTGGTAATTAGAAGACCACAACACAAACTTTTACACTATGGTACAAAGGTTTTGAAAAAGGGGAAGACCATGGAATAAATCAAGGGAATATTCCATAACCTACCTTGTCAAATACATCTCTGAGAACCATGATTTAGATCTTATAAAAGGTGGAGAGGGACTACAATGAAACTGAAACCAACACACCACAAAACTCACTCACTAAAAAGGAGGCTATGTGGTAGCCTAGCTCCATGACACAACAACCCCCTAAAATGGTAGTAGCACAAAAATCACACCCCAATCTCCTATGACACAAATGGTATTTCCATGCCAAAACAACTAACCCTCCATGGTGTATCTCAAATATCTACACCGCAAAATCCTATACAATTGAAATTTTAGCTACGACCCACCATTTTCCTCCCCGAGCCTCCACTGGGAACCTCCAACACCCAAAAATCACAAAGGAAAAGGATAACAAGATCCGAGACCTTAAAATAAACCCCTAAGAATATTGATGAATGTATGAAATTCCATGAGATAGACTTTGATGGGTTAATCCAAGTAATAAGTCTTGACTTATTACTTCACAAGTCTATTCTTTGTATCTTGTATATAACTCTTTGTATCGAGTATAAGATTCTAATCATGCTAAATTTTTCATACCATTAGAACCCATAATACTCTATAATGATCATATATGAGGGATAAATCAAAGTCATACTTTGAAGGGATATTATGTAGTGACCTGAAATTATCCTTGTTGAGACTTAACTTGGTTTTTAGTTTCCATGTTTCAAGATCTCTCCAAGGGTAAAATAAAAAATTTACTCTAGAAAACAACCTCATAAATTTTTTGGTGGATCCATTTGTAACAAAACAACTTGGGTCGATCACACATCACCTGAGATGACCCGCTATAAAATATTACCATGTAAATAACCAAAAAATCCTCATGGATAAATAAAACAAGGAAAACCAATAGAGTACATAGTGGAAGAAATAGTATATATTCATGATACATACAAATTTAGGACAAATGGATAAACCAAAAGGTACAACAAGACTAGACAAAAGATAAAACACCATGTGAACATATGTCACCACCAACCTATCTTACAAAGAAGGCAACGACACTCATGTGAATCCAATGAACTACATGACACCCTTCCCTTTACCCATGTCCTAAAAAACCACATCTAAAAGTTCCCAAAGGTAAAATTAGGGTTTAATCACAAATCCTAATATAATTTTACCAAATAATATATACAAATTATAATACCATGAAAACATTAGTTCTATATTTAAAACAAAAATCCAGTTTATAAAGAAATTTAAAAGATAATCATTTATGTAAAACATCCTTTGGTTTTTCATAAAGGCATTTCATATTCACAAAATAAAGAATATGGTAAGTATATATAAGAAATAATGTGATTATAAGAAATACCATCCATGGATACACTATATGTTTAACAAGTGAGCAAGAAACCATGAAATATACCATCATGTGTAGAGCTAAGTATAAATGAAAAAGCACAAGATTAGGATCTAAACTATGTTAATAAGTACTATATATAAAAGAAATCCATAAACAAACATAACATGGATCCAAATAATATTGAGTCCTACCACAATCTATCAATATCAACAAGAGAACCCCTAGTGGTGACACACACACACACACAAAGGTGACATGAACATTTCCTAATGCACCCAAGGTTACCAATGTAATAAGTTTGCAAAAAATCATTTAAAAACCTTACTAAATACTTAAAAAACATTTTCATAGTGAATCATTACCACTTCTATACTTGAAAATCCATATTAGAATCAAATCCAATTTTAAGGCATTTCATTGAATATAAATATATTTTTAATTCAAAACCCCTTAAAAACCAAGATTTTATGAAGCAATTACACTTTTATATAAAATCCATCCTTTTAATAAATCAAACCAAATGAATTCACAATAACATCAATAAATACATGAATTATAACCTTTTTATAGAGACGCCTACCTTAAGAATGAAGAGGAATCACCAAGAATCGATCCCTCAAAACTGTAGTCGAAATCCAACTAAAAGGGGATTTAAGGGCCTTAAAAGAGCTCTCCTGGTCACCTAAGTTTAGAGAGAGTAAGTTGGAATAAAGGTTGATTCAGAGGGTCTTGGTATATTTATACCCAATCTTTTAAATATAAGACCATGACACGGCCTCCCAAACCACATCATAGAATTGGATGAAATAGGGAGGACCATGGCGCAACACAAGGGGCTATGTCACAACTTGCCCTACCAAACTGCATTAGATAACCGTGATGTTTTACATGACATAGATCCTATTATCCTAGGGAGGGACTACGACACACCCAAACACACCATGCTGCAGAACCTATAAGGTCTATGACCCAACCTAGCTCTACATAACAAGGGTGACAAATTTGGTAAAATTGACCAAATCACACCATGTGGCCATTACACTGAATCCACCTACTCCACGCCATAGTGGTCAAATGCCCTACATTTTATCCTAACTCTATGGTGAAACTATGCCAAAAATGGAAGTAGTCTTAAAAATCCTCCTCCCAAAATCCATGTCGTAACTAGATTTTCGATGCCACAACCAACATCACCACACTATAGTCGCTATCCTCCATAGCGTAACCCACTATTGAAATCCAAGAAAAACTCAAAATTACTTCCAAAACCCCTAAAACTCGAAGATCCAACTCTTAAACCTTAAAAGGTGAGTGTACCCAAACCCCTAGGGTGTCACAATTCTCCCCACCATGAAATATTTCTATCCTTAGAAAGTGCTCAATATTATGAACTCATAAAAAGATAAATTCATTGCTACCTCACCAACGATTCCTTCTCCCATATCTTGTGCTTATATCTTTTGTGCTGCCACAATACACAGACTAGGGGAATTTTCTTACCATGTAATACCTTATCCCGGAGATCCATAATCTGATCTGATTGCTCAACCATAGTGGTGTTAGGCTCAAGATCAACATATTCCTGTTCGATCATATGGGAAGGGTTTGGTTGATACCTCATCAAATGGGAAACATTAAACACATCATTAATTAAAATCAAGAAATACAAAAATTCCAAATGATATTCCATATTTATAATTCATTTAATGATCTCAAAGGGGCCAATGAACCTTGGTGCCAACTTACCTTATCCAACCGACGATGTCCTAAGCAAGGAGAACCTATGAGAAAAACCTAACCAGAAACCTAAAACTCCAGTGGCTGCCACCGATGGTCCTCATAGGATTTATGATGACTCTATTCCTAGACCAACCTCTTCTGGATCAATTTCACCTTTTCCATTATCTCCCGAACAAGGCTCGATTTAGCCAAATATTTCTCTCCCAACTCTACCAACACAAAGGAGATCTACATGGCCGCACATACAACCATTCAAAGGAATCCATATTAATAGAGGTATGACTATTATCATTGGAAAACTTGACCAAAAGAAAATGATTTTCCCAAGAACCATTGAAATCAAGCATAGATGCTTGACGAATATCCTCAAGAACCTAAATATCCCTCTCTGTCTGTCCATCAATCTGCAGATAATATATTGTGATTAATTTCAATTGGGAACCCATCACCTTTTGTAAACATTTACAAAACATGGATGTGAACCAAAGGTACCTGTCAGATACAATCTTATAGGGAACCCCATAAAGTCTTAAAACCTCTCGGGCATAGAAGTGCCTGAGTTATTCCACCTTCTTCATCTCCTTGATAGGGAGGAAATGAACCGATTTCGTAATTCAATAAATGATCACCCAAATCACATCTTTCCCACTAGGATTCCATGTTAAACAAATTATGAGGACCATGTAAATATCAACCCACTTATATACCATAATGGGTAAAGGTTGATAAAATTTGCAGGTATCTATTTTTTTACCATAATCCTATGAAAAATTAGGCACTATGACATGAAATCTGTAATCAATCACTTCATCCCTGACCACTAATATCAAAATCTCAGATTATGATACTTTTTGGCAGTCCCAGGGTATACAGACCAACAAGACTGGTGTCTATCATCCATAAATTCCTACTTCATGGATATAGGAACAACTAACCTACTTTAGAAACACAAATCACTAATGAGAGACTGAGAACACTCACCTGAGGTCTCCTCACCATTTAGGATTTTACCAAAGCACTAGAAATCAGTGTTTTCCACTTTCTTGATCTGAATTTGATCATAAAATGATGAGTCAACTTGAATATAATCCAAGAACACTTTCCCACCAGCCTGTTCCACTCCCAATCTCATCTCAACATACAAAATCACCAGATACCATTCCTTTAATGATTCCTTCAAGTCTTGAGTCAGTAATTTCATGCTCAATGCATCGGTGACCACATTCCCTTTTCTAGGAGTATATGCAATATCAAAATAAAAAATCTAGAGATAATCAATCTATTATCTCTATTGTAAGTTCATATCTCTCTAAGTGAAAATATACTTCAAGATCTTATGATCAGAATATACCATAAACTACTCCCCAAATAGATAGTGACGCCATGTTTTGAGTGCATGCATAACTGTTTCCATCTTAAGATCATTGGTAGGGTATCTCTTCTCATGAGGGTGCAACTAAAAAGAGACATAGGCCACCAATTTATTTCCCTATATCAAGAAACACCCCAAAACCATACTATAAGAATAAAAAAATCATAACCAAAACCCGATTCTAGAAGAATCAAAATGAGAGATGAAGTCAACCTTACATTCAATTCGTCAAAAGATCTCTTACATTTTTCACTCCAATAAAACTTTACACCCTTGTAGGTTAAAGTCATCATAGAAGATGAAAGCTTGGAAAAGTCCTGAACAAACCTCCTATAATAACCTTCCAAGACCAAGAAGCTTCGAATTTCAAACACATTTCTGGGATACTCTCAAGACATTACCATCTAAATATTTTTAGGATTTACTAAGATTACCATCTCAGATAAAACATGTCCCAAAAATTTCACTTCTTTTATCCAAAAATTGCATTTATAAAGATTACCATATAGAAAATTTTATTTCAAGATTCCATGTATGATATTCTAGTAATCCTGGTGCTCCTCCTCTAATTTAGACTACACCAAAATATCATTCACAAACATGAAGAAGAAAGTGTCTAAGAACTGACAGAAGATCTGATTCATCAATTCCATAAATACCACATGAGTGTTAGTGAGACCGAATGACATAAAAAAACTCCAAATGGATATAACGACTCATAAATGATGTCTTAGGTATATCCTCTTCTCAGACTCTCAACTGGTGGTACCCCGACCGAAGGTCAATTTTTGAAAACTAACAAGACCCTCTAAGTTGATAAAGAGATCATTAATCCTTGGTAAGGGATACTTGTTCTTAATATTCACATGATTTAACATTATATAATCCACAAAAAGTATGTAGATACTATATTCCTTCTTGGAAAATAGGATAGGTGAAGACCAAGGTGACATGCTAGGATGAATAAATCCTTAAGCCTCAAGGTCCGCAAGCTGGAATTTAAGTTATATTAACTCAATAGGTTCCATATGATAAAATGAAATATAAATGGGAATCATATGAGGGATGAGGTCAATAGTGAACTTTACCTCTCTCTATGGTGGTAAACTAGAAAAATCATCCATAAAGATCTTGGGGTATACACTTACCACTATAGGAAGTGGACTTCTCAAATTGGGTTTATTGCATCAAGGAAAATCACTAAAAAATGTCATGAGATCACTCCTGTATATGGAATAATAGTCAATTCTCTCCTCAATATTGAATCTCACTAACTCTAAAATACACGAGAGACTCCATTGAGAGACATAAACTAGACTTGACGATGATGGGTGGATTCCCGAGGCCCTTTATCACCATGGAAGTTGGGTGGATTCTACTTAGTAAATTCCAATCCATGATCCATAATATGTACCTGATGTCCAATACCTTCCTAACTTAGAGTTTGAATGGTGTAGATTATAGTTTCCACCAAAGAAGGGTCCACAAGATAATATGCCCACAAAACTTTTCTCACAACTTACTCACATGGATTTGAAAGATATTTTATAGGAGGAGTTTTCTAATAAACACAAGACAACAACCAATCAATTTATGAGAAAATTTAAAAGCCATAAGACTAACTTACATAATTCATATTAATGACTTTAAATAACAAGAGTTTAAAACAACCATGGATTCTACAAATGAAGGAAAAGACCATAAAAAGGAACATGTCCATTTAAATAAACCCCAAATTTGTTTCATTTAAATAAACTCGAGAACCAAGTCTCTAGCTTGGTAAAAATATTTGAACACCCATGGTAACTTGAGTTCAGACATGGAAGTGAGATGGCATGGCACCCTCCTATGATTACTATCCAAATTATAATGGTCCTAAATTCTATCTACCAAAGACTCCAAACAAAACCTAGGTAGTGTCATAACACTTCAGGCTAGGTAATCCATTTGATTCCATTTTTAATGAACCAATCTGGGTCAGTCACACATTACCTGATATGGATCTCCATAAGGGAGTATCATGAAAACAACCAAACAAGTCTCATGGATATCTAAAATGATAAAAAAAGCAAAGTACATAATATAAGAAAGAGTACATATCCATGAGACATGAAAAATAAGACCAAATGGATAAAACAGAATGTATAATAAGACAATAAAAAATCTAAAACACCATGTGACCATCTGTTACCACCAAACCATCTCATAAAGAAGGTGACAACACTCAAGATAAGCTGACAAACCACATGATGCCCATCCCTTTAGTTGTTTCCTACAAAACCACATATACAAATTCCCAAAGTCAAAAGTAGGGTGTGAGAACAAATCCCAATAGTATTTCACAAAATAATCTATAAAAAGTATAATACTATGAAAATGTCAGTTCTAGCATTAAAAAAATCTAGTTTATAAAGAAGTTTAAAAGTGAATCATTTATGTAAAATATCATTTGATTTTTTATAAATTTCTTTCATATTCGCATAATAAGGAATATGAAAATTATGTATAATAAATCATGTGAGCATAAATAATACCATCCATGGATACACCATATGTTTAACAAGTGATCAAGTAACCATGAAATATAACAGCATATTTAAAACTAAGTATAAATAAAAAATCACAATATTGGGATCTAGATTATGGGAATATGTACTGGACATAAAATAATAATCTTAAACAAGAAATAACATGGATCCAAGCGATATCGAGTCCCTCCATAGTCTGACAATATTAATAAGAGAACCCTTAGAAGTGAAACACACACACACACACACTAAGGTAACACGTCTATTTCTTGATGAACCTAAGGTTCCCAATGTGCTAAGTTTTCCAAAAACCAGTTAAAACCTTTCTCACTATTTATAAAATATTTTCACAGTGGATCATTACCGCTTATATTCTTGAAAATCCATATTATAATCAAATCCACCTTTAAGGAATTAATTGAACACAAATATATTTTTAAAGAAAACCCCCTTTAAAAAACAAGATTTCATGTAGTAATTACAATTTAACATAAAATATATCCTTTTCATAAATCAAACTAAAGGAATTCACAAGAGCATCAAGAAATCCATGAATAAGAACCTTTGTATAGAGACACCTACCTTAAGAACATAGTGGAATAACCAAGAATTGATCTCCCAAATCTGGGATCAAAAGCCAACCAAAAGGGGATTCAATGGTCTTCAAAGATATCTATTGTGCACCTAAGGTTTAAGAGAGGAATATGGAATAAAGAATGATTTAGAGGGGATTAGGGTATTTATACCCAATATGTAAAATAGAATACCATAGTGAAACCACCCAAACCACACCCCAAAATTGGTTGAAATAGGGAGGACCATGGTGCAATGCAAGGGAGAATGTCGCAGCCTGCTCGGAAAAACCATGTCCAAGAACCATGATGATTTACATTCCATAGATCATATTACCCCAGGGAGTTATTACAATTTAGACAAACACACCACACCATAGAACCTTGTAGGGCTACGACACATCCAATCTTCACACCGTAGGGGTGCCAAATTTGGCAGAACCGACCGAATTCCACCCCAAGGCCACTACACCACAACTTCCAACTCCACACTGTAGCGGTAAACTGCCCTAATCTGTAGTCTATCTCTATGAAACAACTATGCCAAAAATGGCAGTATCTCTAAAAATCCTCCTCCTAGACTCCATGCCATAACCATCTTATCCACATTGTAGCCAATATCACCACTCCGTAGTTGCTACCCTATATGATGCAGCCCCCTGTTGAAATCCAGGAAAAACTCTAAATTACTTCCAAAACCCCTAGAAATTGAAGATCAAACTCTTAAACCTTAAAAATATAGAGTACCCAAACCCTAAGGGTGTCACACTGTTGATTCTTAGGCATGGTGTTTACACTTGGGATGAGTTGACACGAGATTTCAAGCACAATAGGGTCTCAATAAAAATATATCTAGTATAAAAATATTTTTTTTAGCCCATTCATGTATGTTCCTAGGAATTATGTATTTTCTTAAAAAAGAATCATAAAATGGAAAATTTAAGACTGAGGTTGCATCCGAAACATAGTCTTTACCCTAGGGGCTGTGTACTTTTATTCGCCTTGGGGCCAAAGGATTATCCATAATTAACTGATTAAATTATCAAACTATTAGAAGGGAAATTATCAATTAATTAATCAAACAATTTTAGGGTAATTAATCCCTTTACCTGGGTTTATCACCTATTTAACATCATATTCTATAAATCACAAGGTTATCCACATAAACCCTAGTATTTGATAGTGGTGGTGAGGGATAGAGATTGGAAGAGTCAAAGAATCCTGGGATCGATGAATGGAATTCTTCAACAATATCGCTAATGACAATTGATGATGATGGGATCTTTGCTAATGAGAGATCCATATTGGAGGTAGGGATTATTTTTTTATATTTTTTCATTCTTTTTATTTTCATATTGAAACTGATTGGTTTAAACCCCCGTTCTTTATAATTTTATCAAGGTGAATTGTTCTACTATTTTTCTCTCTAATACTATTGCAATTATCAAAAATACGATTCATGGTTTCAAGTCCTCGTGCTGTGGAATTTTAGTGTAAAAATTATTAAACCCTAATATTTTTTTATTTTGTGAATTTAATATTATATCAATGAATAACGAGGGCCCAAAATTATTCTATCTATTTTTCTTCTCTATCCTAAATCCTCCCCCTCTCACCTTATCCATCTCCTAACTCCTTTCTCTCTATTCCCCTATTTCCATCTCCACCCTCTCTCCCCATATCTCACCCATCTACCCCTTTTGTATTATGTTAGGAAAAATGATTTCATTGGACCTGGGAGTGGACAACGATAGTGGGGATGGAGGTACATGTTTGTGGAATTATTTTTTTATGGACGAAACCACACCCCTTGATTTTTCAAAGGGAGGGTGGGCATGATGGTAGGTTTGGTGGGTGGCCAAACCCACCAACCTTTGAGTGCAGTGAGAGAAGAGCATGAGGGAGGAGATGCATCCTATAAAAGGGGATCCCCCAACAATTTCAGCATCATCAACTTTACCCTCTCATCACCCATAGTCCATCTATGTGCGATATTTTTTGAGTTTTATTTCCCCATTATTCAAGAGAGATATTGTGAGGGTTTTATCCTTGTAATAGTGAGGGAGTGTGTACCCACTTCTACCTTTAGTTAAATCCTTTTAATTGTACATGGTTTTTTACCCTTTTCATTTTGGTGGTTTTCCATGTTACATTTGTTGTCCATTTTCCACATTTTTCACTTTATTTTATCTCATGATTATCACTACAACGGTGGGTCTTGGTCCTAACAAGTGGTATCAGAGGAATGTTTTGGCCTAGTTTTGTTCTATTTTTTGGGCATTAATAATTATCATAAATTTGAGTATTCTATGTGATTGCGACTCCAGTTGATATTTCACATTAGAAAAAAATATTAAGATGATTAAATACACTTCTGTGAAACAAATGAGGTTCTGTATTGATGGAATGTTCATATGGAGGTGAAATTCAAGATCAAAAAAGTCAATGGATATTATTTTCTATTGTGATAAATGAAGATGTAGGAAATTTTACAGAAGGATAATTGTTGATTGGAAATTGATGAAAGACCGACATATGTAACGATGGAGAATGGTTCCAATGGGAGAAATAATTATGATCTAGATCAAAATGTGGTGATTACTTTTGGAAATTGAGACATTCTAGTCAGTGAAGCAGTAACAACTACTGGAAGTAGGAAACATATCAATGATTCATTTATAATTGACTCAGTAGAAACATGGCACATGACGTCTTGACGAGAATGGTTTGACCAATATGAAACTATCACAGAAGGAATTGTGTATATGTGGAATGTTCACACCCTGAAGATTGTTATATTTTATACCATTAATATGAATATGCATGATGGCATAGTACAAAATGTCCAAGGAGTATGCCACATGAAGGGCCTGAAGAAGAACATATTGTATTTGGGACAATTTGATGACATCAGATGAAAGTCTCTCATCGATAATGGAGTGATGATAATTTTGAAGGGATCACTTTTGGTAATGAAGGCTAAGAAGATCTCAAAGAACCTGTAAGTTCTTATGGGTGAAACGTACAAGGAGGCAGAGATAGTTATTGCATCAACTACCTTGAGGGAAGCGTTGATGATGTTATGGTATAAGAAGTTGATCCATATGTAAAAACATGTCTTGAAGATTATAGCGGGTCATAAGTTGTTTCTTGGTCTTATAAAGGTATCCTTACCATTTTGTAGGCATTGTGTTTTGAGTAAAGAACACCGGATAAATTTTAGGACATCAACTATAAGAAACAAAGAGATCTTAGAGTTGATCCATTCTGATATTTGGAAATCATCAGTTATATCCCTAGGAGGATCAAGGTACTTTGTATCCTTCATTGATGATTATTCTAGGAGATGTTGGGTGTACCCAATCAAGAGGAAAACAAATGTTTTTTAAGTCTTCAAAACATTCAAAGCACAGTAGGAGCTTACATTTGGAAAGAAGACCAAGTTTCTGAGGACTAAAAATGGTGGAGAATATACAATCAAGGAATTTGATACATTTTTTTAATAAGAAGGCATGAAGAGATAGTTCATAGTGGAGTACACTCCTCAATAGTACGAAGTGGTAGAGCAGATGAATAGAACCCCTATTGGATAGAACAAGGGTGATGTTGAAGACTGTATAAATTATCAAAACATTTTGGGTAGAAGTAGTGAATACCACCTGTTATGTGGTCAACTGATCTCCTTCAATGGTGATTGATATGAATATTCCAATAGAGATGTGGACTGGTAAACCCGATGACTATTATCAGTTACATATTTTTGGAAGTTTTGTATATGCATTGTTTAATGACCTGGAAAGATCGAAGTTGGATTCAAGGTCCAGTAAATGTATCTTTTTGTGGTACGTTGATGGTGTGAATGGGTATCGTTTGTGGGACCACACTGCCTACAAAATTATCATCAAAAGAGATTTCATTTTTGCAGAAGAAAAGGTGACAATGAAAATTGATCGAGACATGGAGAAGGAGAACATAGAAACTACAACAGTCGAAGTGGAGTACAAATCCAAGAAAGAAACAGTTTCCTCTAAGGCATTAACAAACCATGAAGATCAAGTATCAATTGATTCTGGACCACAACAGTCAACTCAGGAGAAAAGGGCACCAGTATGGCACTCATATTATGTAACTGGGAGCAATATTGCATATTGATTATTGACAGAGGATGGAGATCCATATTATTTTGTGGAGGCGACCTAGAGTCCAGATGTATCCTAATGGATGGAGATAATGTAGGAGGAACTTGAAGCCCTGCATAAGAATAAGACTTGGGATCTTGTTCCATTACCTCATGGAAGGAAGACTATCAGAAACACATGGATCCTTAAGATTAAGCAGGATGGAAAATACCAGGTGGAAAGATATCATGAAAGACTAGTGGTCAAAGGATATACTCAAAAATAAGGTATTGATTTTAATGAAATACTTTATCCTATTGTTAGAATGATGATTGTTTGGATAGTTCTGGCGATGTGTTCTATATATAGTTTACATATAGAGCATCTAGATACGAAGAATTATTTTCTCCATGGTGATATTGATGAAGATATTTCACTACAAAAAAAAGAACTGGTTAGTGGCGGTTTTATTAACCGTTGTGAAATAAATATAGTTTTAAATAATAATAATATAGCAGTGGTTTTTTCAAACCACCGCTATATTTTTTTTATTTTAATAATTAGAATAGTTTTCTATTAAACCATCAAGAAATGTTAAAAAAACATATTTCCTCACTCTCCCTCACTTCCTCTACATGACCTGACCCCTATCCTCCCCTGATCCCCGTGTAACCCCAACCCTAAAACCCCCACCTCCGACCTCCCTCTCCCCGATGGTGACACGAAACCCCCCCTTAGACCTCCCTCCTCCATCCCTGGCAGCAAACCCAACCCCATAGACCCCTTCAACCTCCCTCTTCCTGGTGGCAAAGCAGAACCCCCTATATGACCTCCCTCTCCCTAGAGGTTCCCCTCCCCGGTGGTGGTACAAACCCCCTCCGACCTATCTCTCCAAGGCTCGATTCCCCTCCTCTTAGCCTCTTAAGACTTCTTTGGCCTTTTGTGGTGATTTAGTGTTGCACGTTGTGGAAGTGGCAGACCATAGGTTGGTTTTCTCTATTGCATAGTTCATTAAATTAATAAACATTGATTTCTTGCCTCTTTAAGCTAAGTTTTAGTAATATAATAATTATATGTGTATATAAATATATTTTAAAGTGAAACCATGTTTCCCTTGTTTTATATTGAATGTGAAGGTTTTTTATACGAAAGAATGTATTTTAAATTTATTTTTCAACTACCATGCACACCTAACATTTGATAAAATAGTAAAATATATTTTATTACATGATTTCATGACTTTAAAAGTTGTTTTGGTTATAAATTTAATGGAAACTCACGACTTACAAGGGTGTTCATGGATTTTTAATAACTAATGTTGGGTTACCTTGAATATAGTGACTTTATAATGATTGAGTATTTCAATACTACAAAAGAGGCCTTTAATAATGATAGAATAATCCTTTATCAGTGCTAGAAAAGATTTGAATATCGCATCATGGTTAAAAGGACAAGGCTTTTATCTGCGCCAAAAAATCATTTATAAAGCATACTTTTATCAGTGTATTTAGTAGTGCTGATAAAGGGTAATACTACAGTGTGATGATACAACACACTGTATCACCAGAAACAGGGCATACAATGTGTTGTATCATCACACTGCATCGCCATAAACAACAGTAGAAATTACCAAAATTAGATACAAATATTGAATTTAAATGAAATAAAATTTCTAACACAAATACAAGAAAAAAAACACTATTATAGAGTTGTTCACTTGTTTTTTTACTAAAATTAATGTCAATTTTGAATAAAAAGGTGCACTTAGAGTCATATTGGTCACACCGTGAGTCGGATTGTGTTTCAACTAATTATTACACATAAAAAATGACTTATGGATCATTTTCCTAAAGTACCAAAACAATCTAAATGTGTTTTCTTAGTTTTGAGTATGTCAGTTGTTTTTTTGATTAAAATTAATGTTAGTTTTGAATAAAAAACACACTTGGAGTTCTATCAGTCACACCGTGCATCGAATTGAGATAAAAATAATTACTAAATGTCCCAAATGAATTATGGATTGTTTTACTAAATTATAAAAACAATATAAATTTGTTTCTTTGGTTTTGAGTATGCTACTTGTGTTTTTTACTAAAATGTCATTTTAAACTGGAAAGAGGAACTTTGAGTCATACAGGTCGCATCATGTGTGGGTTTGATATGAGACTGATTCATACATTTCAAAAATAAATTATGAACCATAGTCCTAAGTTATCAAGATAATCCAAGCGTGTTTTATTAGGTTTTAGTGAGTGACACTTTTTTATATTAAAATGTCAATTTTAAACTGACAATTAACACTTTGAGTCATACCGGTCATACTGCGAGTCATATTGAGGTGAGGATGATTCCTACACATAAAAAATGAATTATTGGTTGTTTTTATAAAGTAACAAAATAATTTGAATGCCTTTTCTTAGTTTTGAGTATGTCAGTTGTTTTTTTCCACTAAAATTAATGTTGATTTGAATAAAAAGATGCATTTCGAGTCATACTGGTCACACTGTGCATCAGATTGAGGTGAAACTGATTCCTACACTTCCTAAATGACTTATAGATCGTTTTACTAAAGTATAAAAACAATATGAATGTGTTTCATTGGTTTTGAGTATGCCACTTGTTTTTTTTACTAAAATGTCATTTTAAACCAGAAACATACACTTTGAGTATTACAGGTCGCATTGTGTATAGGTTTGACATGAGACTGATTCATACATGTCAAAAATGAATTATTAATCATTGTAATAAATTATTAAGATAATACAATCATGTTTTCCTGGTTTTCATGAGTGACACTTTTTTTGTATTAAAATGTCAATTTTAAACTGTTAACAGACACTTTGAGTCATACCGATCACACCATGAGTTGGATTAAGGTGCATCTGATTCCTACATGTCAAAAATTACTTATGGATTGTTTTCCTAAATTACCAAAACAATATTAATTCATTTTCTCAGTTTTGAGTATGTCAGTTGTTTTTTTCCCACTAAAATTAATGTAAATTTTGAATAAAAAGATGCACTTGGAGTCATACTGGTCACACCATGTATCAGATTGAGGTTAGGATGATTATTACGCATCTAAAATGAATTATGAATCATTATCCTAAAGTATGAAAACAATCATAATGTGTTTCCATGGTTTTGAGTATACCACTTTTGTTTTTTACTAAAATGTCATTTTAAAATGAAAATAGGCACTTTGAGTCATATAGGCGGCATCATGTGTGGGTTTGACATGAGATCGATTCATACATGTCACAAATGAATTATGAATATTTTTATTAAATCATCAAGACAATATGAGTGGGTTTTATTTATTTTCAGTGAGTGACACTTTTTTGTATTAAAATGTCAATTTTAAATTGATAACAGACACTTTGAGTCATATTGGTCACACTGTGAGTTAAATTGAGATGCGGTTAATTTCTATATGTCCAAAATGATTTATGGATCATTTTACTAAAGTAATAAAACAATATGAATGTGTTTTCTTATTTTTGAGTATGTTAGTTGCTTTTGTCACTAAAATTAATGTCAATTTTGAATAAAAAGATGTACTTGGAGTCATACGGGTCACACGGTGCGTCAGATTGAGGTGAGGCTGATTCATAAACATCCAAAATGACTTATGGATCATTTTTATAAAGTATCAAAACAATAATAACGTGTTTCCTCAGTTTTGAGTATGCCAATTGTGTTTTTTTCTAAAATATCATTTTAAACTGGAAACATACACTTTCTATCATACAAGTTGTACCATGTATGAGTTTGAAATGAGACTAATTCCTGAAAATCATAAATTAATTATGAATTATTTTTCTAAATTATCAAGAAAACCCAATCACATTTTCTTAATTTTCAGCGAGTGACACTTTTTTGTATTAAAATGTCATTTTCAAACTGATAACAAACACTTTGAGTCATACCGATCACACTGTGAGTAGGATTGAGGTGATACTGATTCCTAGAAATCAAAAATGACTTATGGATTTTTTTTCCTAAATTACCAAAACAATATAAATGCATTTGCTCAGTTTTGAGCATGTCAGTTGTTTTTTTCACTAAAATTAATGTCAATTTTGAATAAAAAGACACACTTTGAGTCATACCGGTCACACCGTGCATTGGATTGAGGTGTTGATGATTCCAAAAAGTTTAAACTAAATTATGGATTGCTTTCTTAAAGTATAAAAATAATCAAAATTTGTTTCCTCAGTTTTGAGTATCCACTTGTGTTTTTTATTAAAATGTCATTTTAAACTGGAAACATGCAATTTGAGTCATATAGGTTGAATCATGTGTGGGTTTGACATGATATTGATTCATACATGTCAAAAATAAATTATAAATCATTTCCCTAAATTATCAAGACAATCCAAATGTGTTTGTTCACTTTTCAGCGAGTGACACCTTTTTGTATTAAAATGTCAATTTTAAACTGATAACAGACACTTTGAGTTATACTGGTCACAAAGTGAGTCATATTGAGGTGAGGATAATTACTACACATCAAAAATAAATTATGGATAATTTTCCTAAAGTTCCAAAATAATATGACTGAGTTTGATCGGTTTTGAGTATGCCAGTTGTTTTTTTCCACTAAAATTAATGTCAATTTTGAATAAAAATACGCACTTAGAGTCATACCGGTCACACTGTGTGTTATATTGAGGTGAAGATGAGTCATAAATGTATAAAATTACTTATGGATAATTATAATAAAGTATAAAAATAATAAGAATTCATTTCCTTAGTTTTTGAGTATGCCACTTGTATTTTTTACTAAAATACCTTTTTATACTGGAAACATGCACTTTGAGTCATATAGGTGGAATCATGTGTTGGTTTGATATGAGACTAATTAATACACATCACAAATTAATTATGAATCATTTTAATAAATTATCAATACAATCCAAATTCATTTTCTTGGTTTTTAGTGAGTGACACTTTTTTGTATTCAAATGTCAATTTTAAACTAATAACGGACACTTTGAGTTATAGCGGTCACACCGTGAGTCGGAATGAGATTCAGATGATTCATAAACATCACAAATGACTTATGGATCATTTTTATAAAGTAACAAAATAATAATAATGTGTTTTCCCGGTTTTGAGTATGTCAGTTGTTCTTATCACTAAAATTAATGTCAATTTTGAATAAAAAGACGCACTTGGAGTCATACCAGTCACATTGTGTGTCATATTGAGGCGAGGACGATTCCTATATATACCAAATGAATTATGGATCATTGTACTAAATTATCAAAACAATACTAATTTTTTCCCTTGATTTTGAGTATACCACTTGTGTTTTTACTAAAATATCATTTTAAACTAGAAACACACACTTTGAGTCGTAGAGGTCGCATCATGTGTGGGTTTGACATGATACTGATTCTTATACATCACAAATGAATTATGAATTTCTGTCCTAAATTATCAATAAAATATGAGTGTGTTTTCTCAGTTTTTAGTGAGTGACACTTTTTTTGTATTAAAATGTCAATTTTAAACTAACAACAGACACTTTGAGTCATACTGGTCACACTGTGAGTCAGATTGAGGTGCGACTAATTCCTACACATCAAAAATTACTTATGGATCATTTTCCTAAAGTACTAAAACAATATAAATGAATTTTATTAGTTTTGAGTATGTTGGTTGTTTTTTTCACTAAAATTAATGTCAATTTTAAATAAAAAGATGCACTTGGAGTCATACCGGTCACACCATGCGTTAGATTGAGGCATGAATGATTTTGAAAAGTCTAAAATTACTTATGGATCATTGTATAAAATTATCAAAATAATTAGAATGTATTTCCTAGGTTTTAAGTGCGTTTTTTTACTAAAATTTCATTTTAAACTGGAAACACGCACTTTGAGTCATACTGGTCGCATCGTGTGTGGATTTGACATGATATTGATTCATACACATCACAAATGAACTATGAATCATTTTAATAAATTATCATGACAATATGATCATGTTTTCTTAGTTTTTATGGAGTGAAACTTTTTTGTATTAAAATTCCAATTTTAAACTGATAACAAACACTTTTACACCTACCATCCTCAATGACCATGATATATCAATGCTAGTTTTACTCCAATAGTTATTTCATACACCCACTGACTTTTTTGATTGATTACACACATATTTATTCAAAAATTTAAGTTGGATTATATACATTTTTTATGATTGGGATTTGTACATATTTTGTTTCAATAACACTAGTGGAGAAATTGAAGCTTCTGAAATAGAATGATCTTATAGGTGGATTGATACCCTATATAAAATCACTTAAACAAGTGGTGAAAACATTATTTCAATAAGCCGCCTGAAACACTTGCACAATGGATCTTATCTTAAGTGATAGGTGTTGTGTGCACTTTTCAATAATTTTTCTCAAACATAATCTTGTTATGATCCTCATTATACTTCATTTCCCAATAATTTTATTGTTTTCAAACCAGTGCTTCATCTCCTCCTCCGCATCGATCTCCACCTTGGTCTCTATCCCTGCCTCCTCCTCCATGTAGGTCTCTAACTTTGATTCTTCCTCTGACTCTGCCCATGCCTCTGCCTTCGCCTCCACCTCTGCCTCCACCTCAACCTCCGCCTCCATGATTTCAAAACAATTTTATTGTTTACAGGTCAATGCTTCTAAACAAATTGATTTCCTCCATTATACTTCTCATTGAGAAAGTGATAAAAAATAATATATAAGCATTCTGACACTAATGCTTCACACTCTAAATATATTTCGAAGGTCATAAATCATACTTGATCACAAACATAGTTGGTAATAACCTATTTTTTTTGTCGAAATACATTCTAACAAAAAATATTTTTCCCACTCATCTCTAAAAAAATTTATTTCTTCTTTTGAGTATCTAGGTTATTGTTAATATTGATAGTACTGAGAAAATATATACAAACAAATTATTATGAAATATATTTAATGAAATTGTGATTACCTTTAGAAATTACCTATTAGGGGATGATGGAATTTTCATGATTTATGATTTCTATCATAAATTTGCAAACATAATATCCATAATCGATGTCATTATCTTGTTTTAGACACTGTATAAACATTGAAAAAAACAATTAAATTTTTTTGAATTGTTTTGATAGTTAAATATTTCTATATATACCTTAATTTGTTTCCATTTGTAGTAATTCATAGGCTTTATCCCTCCATACACCGACTTCATGCCATGATCTAGCCTATATTTAGTGACCACCCTATCATAACAAAATTCTTGTTAAAATAGGGAATGAACAGATAATTTGAAATTTATCTATAAAATGTTGATTTTAGTGTATTACATATTCACAATACACATCATGCATGTTCATTTGGTTTCATATCCATACATCAGATCAAAAAAATAAATATTTAGAGTGTCCATATTGACTACGATAAACATCTAGTGTGCCCTGAAAAAACAAAAACAATTAAGTAATGCAAAAATTAAAAATATATTTTATGTGATTAGATTGTAGAGTTTTAAATTTACATTGTAGGTATAAAAAATGTTCCATCGTCTGATACTTTTTTATTAAACTCTTCAAGTAACTCATCTTTTTTCTTCTCAATTGTTTTTTATCCAAATTAAGTTCTTTCATAGAAATGATATAGGGATTAATGAATCTAAATCATTATTTGCAAGATATCCCCTTTATACAGTTGTAATATAAATTCCTAAAGAAAATATGACTAGTTATTAACTTATTAAACATATTATATCATTATTTGGATAAATGTATTATGAAAATGTACCTTATGTATGTATTAACAACTGAGATTCCCAACCATTCATGCTTGAGAATATCATTTAGATTCTTGAGACCAATTCCTTCTATCAAGGTATCTTCATATATTTCTTCTTCATATTAAATTTAAGACATAGTTTTATCTTGAAATGTGGTCTTTGCATGAATTTTTAATGATAATAAATGTTTCTTTGGAATCGGCAGGGAGAAGGTACTCCCTGAAGGTCATTTTGTTTTCTTGGTCGATTCACTAGATTTTATTGATTTGACCTTCCATTTATCATTCACTTTATCCATATGTAATATCAAAACTCACTTCATACCTTTTATCATCAACTTTTATAGGTTTTTAATATGATTTTTTAAAGATGTACCTCATGTATATTTATAAGATTATATGAACATGCTATGAAAGCATCAATAGCATCAATGAATGTTGTAATATCTAGACCATCAAGTGGAACATGAAACTTAACAGTCATCTCATGAGATGCCTCAATCCCAAATCTCATGTGATCTTTTGGGAGGTCTTGATGGTGTATCTTATCTCTCGGGATATTATACACTGTACCCATCACAACACAGTGGTGCGTGGGTGTTGATATATACAAATCACATACAACTATACCCTATAGAATTTTAGTAATATAGATTTATCAGAAGTTGTTTGACTCACATTTGGGAAAAAGAGTAATGAAAAAATTGATTACCTCAGGCAAGGTATACAATTGGGGGGAATGACTAGCCTCAAAGCTAGTGAGATCATTTGGTTCATTTGCGGATCTTTTCTCCACCGCCAATTTGCTTTGACCATTTCTCATACATTGGTCTTCCAAACTAGACTAAAAAATAATATCTCATAGTGAGCCTATTTGTGTTTGAAATCATCTCACCATATTATATGTATCTTCATGTGGTTTTATCTTCTTGAAATATTTTTGAGGAGAGACTCCAAAACCTAATCCTACAACACGACCATATTGTTCAAGTCACTTAAAATCTACTGCAAGTAGATTTTCTTTTAGTGCAATCATTGTTTATTCTTGTGTTTAAACCATATAAAAAAATATGAGCATAAATAGATATTTTTATGTAATATTTTTATAAATAATAATTAATTTTAATTATATCATACTTAATCATGATTACCATACTATTTTTTTTGTTTTCATCAACTAATTTACCCTCCTTATTTACCCAGTACCGTCTATCAGCAGATGATGTGGGACATGTGATCCTTAGATCCACTATCTCCTCTTGTTTCTCACACTGAGCATGACTCGCATGAGCTTAGAGATTGGTGGAAATCATGAAATCCACATAACCCAAAATAATGATCCTCCTCCTAGGTATAATCCCCAAATGAAATTTTTAGGACCAATAGGGGCCTATATACCCTGAGAGGGGGGTGAATCAGGGTATGTATATTCTTTTTCAAAACTCTTCCTGCCCCACTGGATCTTGACCTCTTTATTACAAGGGTCACTTTGTTTGAACTAGTGTGTTTATTATGATCACTTATTTTCTTCTTTATCTGATGATGATGCTTTGAATGCAATGTAGAGAAGAAACCAGGCAGACACAAAGATTTTTACTTGGTTCACCCTCACTGGGCTACGTCCAAAGAGCATATAATGGCGATGTGCCACTGTACCAAATCCACAAAATCTCACTGCCAATAATGTTCAGGCTAGATCACTTCTATGCCCAGGCTCACTACCTTTACAAAGTTTAGGGTCAGCTCACTGCTTTCCCAAGGGTCACTCCCTGTTTCTCTTTCACTGGCTCACTGCCGGTAGAAAGGATTGTCTTCTTCCTCTTCCTTTGCTCACTGCACTTGGAAGGGATCCACTCACAGTTTATAGACATGTAGGTCTCTTCATTTGCATGAATGCACACATCCTCAACTGTTGATAGATGCTCTGTTAAAGTCTAACTTTCATCCACTGATGAATACCCCTTTGCCTCTTAAACACTGGGCAATTACCTTTGGAAATACCTTCGCAAAACACCCTACTTTGCGAGGCTCCCAATTTTGCGAAGCTTAAACAAGCCTTCACGAAGCTCCTTCCTTTTCACAAAGCTCACAATTTCACGGAGCTCAGACCATCGCAAATCTCTAGCCTTCACAATGCGTAGGCTGTCGCGGATCTCAAGTCGTCGCAAAGTGACTTCCCTCACGAAGCTCGCTGAGCCAATGCGGAGCACACGACTTTCGTGGAGCTAGAATAGCTGTCGCGAAGCTCTTCTTTCACGAAGCACATTGCCTTCACGAACAACCTTCGCAAACCGAGAGCAAAGTATTTTCTCTAAAAATTATCTCTTCTTCTCTTGAGGGGGTCGACCTGTATTTATAGGCAATTCCACCGACCCTCAACCCTTCCACGTGATTTCAGCGCCACGTCATCTCCAATCGCGAAGCTTCAAAGTTTCCGCCGGAATTCTCTCAAAATCACGAAGCACCATGGAAATTTTCCGATCGCGGAGCACGTCGTAATCGCGAAGCATCCCATCAATATTCTTTCGCACCTTCACTGTGAAGCTCCCTCACAAAGCCCTTCACCGCCGCGATGCGCTTCAACTCTATCGTTTATGAAGTTTGACGTAATCGCGAAGAATCACCGCCATCATTCTTCTGGTCTTCACGAATTTCAAACCATGAAGCCTTTATTCAAGAAATTCATTCATTTTCCATATTAAAATATGATCTTCAAGGAAATCCTCTTTTCGCGATGCTCACCAAACTCCAAATTTTGGACCCCAAAAATTTGGAAAACACTGGAAAACGGCACCACCTTGTACTACTCTTTTGTACCGCCTCCAGATCATCTGTTCCTTTGTCATCACTCTTTATCAACATGGATTGTCAACAAATTCTCTAGAACTCGACAATTCTCCATGGAAACCTGCTTTGTCAACAAACACAGTCAACCCAAAAATACTGCAATGTTACCTTCAGGGATTTTTTCCCAACCGAAATGAACTACGAGAACTCTAATTCTTTTCCCAAAAATGATACGTATGATGCCTTTCTAAGGCCCGATCTCAAGGGACATTCTCTTTAGAATTCGGTCCCAATAAAATTCTCCTGGACTCGCTAGGGAATACTCTTTAGGAGTAAGCCCCAACTTATTTCTCTCAAATGGGAAAATCCCATGTGTAAGCCCCAATAATGCCCCTACAAATGGGCCACCTCAAGGGTGTAAGTCCCAACTCAAACTGAACTATGAGGGATTTTATTCCCAACCAATTGGGATACGTAGGAAGCCTCCCTGAGGTCCAAAATCATCACTCAAATCACCCTAATATTCTCTGGTCCATTCCCCTGGTAGGGTCATATTCACCTTGGAGACTGTATCTCTTATAGACACCCCAGACCACCTCAGTGTAAGCCTTGCATCGAATCTTAACTAGGATTCTTTCACCTAGATGTCCTTTCCACATGATGTTAAACTGCATGGATGGGTCCACGTCACACGACCTTAAAAGTTGATGTGTCCAGTTAAGTGGCACTGAACTACGTGGTTTCTGATTTCTCTCACGATGGTATGTAGGAAGCCCATATCATGGGTTCGATCCTGACAAAAAAACAACTTATGTACCCTCTGGATGATGATAAACTCCAGAGCACCTAATCACACGGTTTAAACTAACATTTTCTCAATAATTCTTGATCCAGGTATATCCATGATTGATTTTTCAACCTAGGGGTAATCCGTGGACACATTCTTGGGAAATAACGAAGGATCACGAACATATGAACATTTCTTAAATCTATAAGAGAGTCCTGGAATAGGCAATAATTTCCCCCAAAAGGGTGTGATGAGCCCGAACTCCCATCCTCTCGACCAATGGAGTCTTTAAGTGTCATTGGTCAAATCGTCATCCAACGAGTGTCTTCCTTTGGAAAGCAGGTCCATGAATTGTGGATAAAAGGGTCGTTGGGTGTTTTTGACTCTATAAATAAACATGTTGGAGAACATCCAAAGAAATAGTATCTAACATGGGCCGATTACATAGACACTTAACGCCTTGAAATCGCCCGTTGGGACCATTCAACTGTGGCACCTCCTTTGCAACATAAAAAGGACACACTGCCCAGTCCCCGTGGGACCACCTTCTTACACCACCTATATGTAAAGAGGATACAATTCGAATCGGGTGGAACCAACTATGCATATTTATTATCAATCCTTTGGAAGCTGGTTGATGGTTCCAATGGTTGAGTAACATTTTGATTCAACTTAGGTCAGGTTATGAATAGTTGGACTATATTTTGATGTTACGGTTTTATAAAATAGAAATTTATTGATAAGATAACACACACACAAATAAAGAAAATAAATTTTCTTAAATCACATCACTTCATAAAAAATAACTTCATTCTTTGAGAGGAATCTATTTTTAAAATAATTCGATAGAAAAGTAAACTCATAAATAACATCTTCTATAGATGACACCGCATATGGAAACTCTTCTACTGGAATCTGATCTGGTGTGTTGTGTTATGACATGTTTTCAATTATAAATGTAAAATAAAGTAAATTCATAAAATCTATTCACTATTAGTTTATAAAAATTCAAACTATATTTTAACTAATTATAAATTTAAAGGACATGGGAAATTATTGGAAACCATTCATTGATAATGGAAACAAATGGTATCTCCATTAATGATCTCCCAAACCCATTGAATATCATTTTCTCTCATAACTGTAATATTATAGTGAATATATTTTTCAGTAAATGTATTAATATTAAGAACCTATCAATCAATTATAAACAAACCTCTTATTGACAATACATCATAACTTTTGAGTTTGGATCAAATAAAAAACTAAAAAAGTATGTTTATTTTGATTTCAATGAAAATTTAACTAGTTTGTTCCTTATTAAACTATATCTATATAACATATTGATAATGTTAACCAATATAAACTGGAAAACTTAAACGTTAGTTCCCTAAATTAGATTAAATCATTCACATTAAAACAATATGTATATAAATCCACTTTATATTATTCATATCAAATAACATTCCCTCTAAAATTAGTCCAATATAATGTTAAACTTTTTTCATCATCATGTGCATGTCGCACTATGGAAACAAGATTCAAACAATGAAAAATCACACTAACTAAAAGGTAATAAGAAATAATATAAATAAAACATCAAAAAAATCACTATCATTTGCAACAACGGATGGAGATGAAGTTCACAGTGGTCTTGTATGAAGCTGGAATGAGTTTACAGAGTAGGGTGGCATTATGTAGGTATAGGTAAGTGTGTGAGAGAGAGAGACGAGACGTAAGGATCATCATAGTTAAGAACAGCACAAAAACACAAACCACGAAACCCAAAAAATCAAACAATGAGAGAGGAAAAGGAGAAAATAACACGCATTAGGATTCTAGCCTTGATTCGTCCGAGAGAACGTAGAGGAGTAGCACCTGGAGCAGGGGAGTTTCATGAGAGCTTGAGAATCACAACTGAATGAGTCGCGATTAGGGTCATTTTAAATAGATTGGGGGCACTTTTATCAGCGCTTTCAAAAAAATGCTGATAAAGAGCCCTTTTATCAACACTAAATTGATAAGTACTAAAAAAAGACGTCTTTATTAGTGCATTTTTAGCTTTGATAAATATTTCTTTTATTAGTGTTATTTTAGCATTGATAAATCTCGATCTTCATCAATGCTAAAACCTTAGCACTGATAAAGGATTTATAATTATAATTATAAATAAAAAATTGTAAAAATATTTATATAATTATATATTAGTTTATTATAATTTTATAATTATTTAAATATATAATTAATTATTTATAATTACATTAATTCTTTTAAAAAAAATTATTTTATTTTATTTATAATTAAAAATATATAATTTTATAAATATAGTAAATATAAATTTATAAATATATTTTTAATTATTTATTTATAATTATAAATATATTTATATCATTATATATATTTATATAATTATATATATAATAAATACATATAAATATAAAAATATTCATTATTTAAATATATTTATTATAATTTTATAATTATTTAAATACATAATTATTTATTTATAAATATATGAATAATACTTTAAAAAAAATATTTATATATTTATATATTTATACATATATAGCCCCTAGGAAGCAACTCAGTGGTACCTTCCCCTGTGGGTCTCAACGATGTCTCAAGTTCAAGCCTCACCGAGTACATTATTTAAATAAATTTATTATAAATTTATAATTATTTAAATATATATAATTATTTATTTATAATTATATAAATACATTTTTAAAAATTAATATTTATTTATTTATAATAATTATAAATATATAAATTTATAGATATAGTAAATATACATTTATAAATATATTTATTTATAAATGTATTATTAACATTATTAATGGATATATAATCTTAAATACATGAATTTTAAAAATGAGTGAAATTGAATAATTCAAAATGCGTACACTTTAAAAATATTGAAAAAATAGATAAATTTTTTTAATTAAACATAAATTATTAAAAAAATATGGATATATATATTGTAGTAAATATGAATACTTATTGAAAATACTAAAACATAGAAAATAAATAAATATAAATAAATAACAGAAAATGATCAAATTTAAAAATAAAATAAAAAATATATTAAAAATAAATAAATAATACCTAACTGTAATAATATTGAAAATAAATAAATAAATAAAATTGACTGATTAAAAACACAATATATTAAATTTATCATGTTATAATGAAATTATAAAATATACTAAAATTTAAATAAATCACATAAATATTAGGTATATGTGTTTCTGTATAAGATTTCATCAATTAAAAAAATATTTGTGTGTTTGTGTTGTATATAAAAATACATTAATTACATATATGCATGTGAAATCAATGTAACACACGACGTTTGATATATGTGAAATTGAAAAATCAAACAATGTTAAAAAGGAATAAGACATTAATATGTTTTTAATTATTACATTTTATTCATTTTCTATATATTTATATTTAATATATACTATCCATTACTATTTATAATTAATTATATATATATAATACTTATTTAATTTTATTAATAATTGTTTCATTAATAAATTTTTAAATAATTTTGTAATGTATTCTTTTTTAATTTTTTGTTTAATTATTAAAATTTACTCATTTTATATATCTACATTTAATATGTGCTAGTTATTAATATTTATAATATATATATATATATATATTAAATTTATTCATTTTTATCAATAATTTTTTAATTAATTTTTTTTGAATATTTTTCATAATTTACTCATTTTTAATTTTTATTTGTTTAATGATTTTATTTTATTCATTTTACATATATAAATATTTGATACATACTATTTATTAATTTTTATAATTTATATATATGTATATTCAATTTATTCATTTTTTAACAATAATTATTTAATTAATAAAATTGTTAATATTTTTTTTTTTTATTTGTTTAATTATTTCATTTTATTCTCGACCTTTATTGGCACTAAAAAAACAATGATAAAGGGTATCCTTTATCAACACTAAAAATAAAGCGGATAAAGGGCACCCTTTATCTGCGCTAAAAATAAAGCGCTGATAAAAGGTACCCTTCATCACTGCTAAAAGAAAACTCTGATAAAGGTAGACTTTATCATCGCTTTTTGCTAGCACTGATAAATGTCAATGCTGTTAAAGGAGGATTTTTTAGTAGTGTGTGGTGTCTTATGGTTCTTGTTAGCTTTGAACTTATGATAAGAATTACCCCACTCATGATTTGGAACTTGTAACTATTTTTCATGCCCTTAAAAGTCGGTGTCACATCTTTTCGGGGAAAGGTTTATCATTTACTCTGACCACAAGAGTTTGGATTACATATTTTCTCCAAAATATTTGAACCTTTGGCATAGATTATGGGTGTAATACCTATAGTCATTCAATGTTTACATTGACTACACTCAGGGAAAGGGTAATGTTATTGTTAACACTCTTAACAGAAAGCTACCTTCTCAGGTTATGAAAGAGGCAAAGGATGAATAGAACTTGATGGGGATCTTTGTTCAGATGCACTTGGGAGTTGAGGAAGAGAAGTATGGTAATGTTTTTAGTGAGTGTTCATGTGAAATCCTCTCTCCTTGAGATGATTCTTCAGAATAAACAGTAATATGGGGAGTTCCGAAGTATCATAGATTCTTTATATGGTGGGCATACCATCTGTGAATGATCACTCTCCAAGAAACGTTTCCTTTTTTTATAAATGGGTGTATTGTTCCATCAACCATAAGGAAAGACGTGTTGGGATATTGTCATAATTCTTTTTGGATCGTCCACCCTAGCACAATGAAGACGTTTTAGGACATGAGGCACCAATTCGGGTGGCCCGGTATGGAATGAGACAGAGCCTAATTTATATCTTGATGGTATACATGCTAATAGATTATGGTTGGGCACTAAAGGCCTTTAGGTTTGATTCAACCTCTTCTCGTACCAACTTGGAAGTGTAATGAGATCATAATGGATTTCATTGTTGGTTTACCTTAAACTCCATGAGGTAAGAATTCCATTTGGGTGGTGATCGATCAGTTGACTAAGTCGATGCATTTTATACTGATCTACACCACTAAAGTGGAAGAGTTGGGAATGTTGTATGTGCAAGAGATCATAAGGTTGCATGTGATCCATGTGACCATTGTCCCAAAAAGAGACCCTCGCTTTACCTCTAGATTTTGGAAGGGTCTCCAGGAGGAAATGGGAACTCAGGTTAGGTTGAACATGACACATAAAACTCATATGGATAGGAAGACAAAAAGGGCTAGTAAAATTCTGAAAGATATTTTTCATGCATGTGTCTTAGACTTCAGAGGTGCTTGGGATAGCCATTTGGGGCCGGTTGAATTTTCTTATAACAACATTTACCAATCATCTATCAAAATGACACATTTTGAAGCTTTATATGGTCATCCTTGCAACTCTCCTCTATATTGGTTTATGTTTGGACAATCTTCCTTGGTTGGAGCGAGTTTGGTTCAAGAGAAAATAGTGAAGATCTAATTTATTTTTCAGTGTTTTGTGATGACTCAATGTCGATACAAGTCTTATGTGAATCGATATCATCATCCTTTGGAGTTTTCGGTTGGTGATCAAATTTTCTTGAAAGTCTCACCCCGGTTGGGTCACTGATGGCTCAAAAAGAAAGGGAAGTGTGACATTCCAAGATTTTAAAAGAACGCTATGTTCAATAGTGTACACAACACGCAACTCCAAGTCTAAAAAAACCATAATATACTTTTAAAATATAATTATTTAATGTAACAATTATCTCATAGTCATTGAATTGATAGGTATAAATAATATTAACTGAATTATTAAATATATATAAAGGACCCACTCAATAAAAATTCATTGATTAATTCTTAGAAAATAAGTACTAAATTTTTAATAAGGTTATTTTATGCTTTAGAAATACTTTTTCTTCAAAAATAATTTTTATTGCTTTTTGTGGGAAAATATTATAATTAATTTCTAGAACTACTATAAATTTTATTTTATAAATATAATATCATTTTTGAAATCAGTATATCAAAACTATATTAGGGTGAAATTTTTGGATTTTTCTGAAAAGATTGATTTTCCATTGAATAGTGAAAATACTGATTTTTATTGAAAACTATATTTTTTTCAAGTATTTAAAAAGTTCCATTTTTATTTTAGAATTATTTCAAACAGAAATTATTTCTTTATATTTTTAATAATTCAATAAAATCCATTGGAATCAATTTCATGATTGAATTTAGTATAAAACATTTTTATACATAAAAATACATTTTTCTGAAAAAAAAATGTTTTTCATCATGTTTTGTGCATTTATTTTAATTTTAATTTCTGAAACTTATAGAAATTGAATTTGATAAAATAGATTCCATATTTTGAATAAATAGGTTCAAATTTGGTAAATATGTCACTTTCTGTCATGAACCAAGCCGAGGTACCATCCAAACCGACACCCAACCTGACCCGTGGCATGACTCGAAGGGCATTCTCAATCCCCATGGGCTGGAAACTAGTTCCTGGGTATCAAAAATTCAATTTGGGAACGATTTCATCCATGAATATAACAATAAACAACCCACGAGAATAAAGAATCACATAATTGATAATCATAACCAAATGAGATACAATAATTTTCACATGTAATGTTTTACAACTTTAACCAAAACCAAAAATACCACAATGGAAAGGGAACAACAAAACCATCCCAAAAAAATTCATGTAATAAGAGTTCCATCACCCTCAAGCCACCACCACCACCACCTGTAAGAAGTGGAACACTAGCAACCATATCTACCATTACTACCAAGACACATCTTGCCTTTACCTAGGTCATACATAACAAAGTCTACATACACCCAAAGGTGTATGTAGGGTGTGTGCAAAAGCCCAGTGGGATTCCACCCAAAAGAAAGATTTCATGCTATAACATTAGAAGATAAATCAACATGCACATTTTTGTAAGAATGTTTGGAAACATTTTCATGGGACATTTCAAGGAAAACATTTTCAGGAAAACATTTTTTTAAGAAAAAAATTTCTTAAAGAAACTTACTTTGAAACCATAATGTACACAATATCCACCATATACCGATGGATATCACCACATCACAAAAGCATCATGTCATAAGATGAAACCATGGTAAATCCCTATAGGTAACTAGCACAAGTGGGACCCTATGAACCACGTACCTCGGTGATCAAAATCTTCCAACTAAAACCAACAGTTTCCTCATGCACGAGCCACTAGAGGGGAACACATCCCAATGTCTAGTGGTCTCTATATCATAATCCAAAACCAACAGTGTTCCCATGAACAATCCACTAGAGAGGATCCCATCCCAAGGTCTAGTGGTCTATGATCATATCAAATGTTTAGTTAGTGTTGTAGTGTCAATCCTGCTATAAGAGTTTGTGCCTCAGCCCTTCCAAATCAACTACCATACTAGTTCTAGTTTTCACACCTAGATACCTGAGATTCCCTTTATGCTCAAATCCAATTTCACATATCACATAAACCATCACTTTTAAATACACATGCCAAGCATCATGAACACACAAGGAAAACACCACTTTCATAATTCACATTGATCCAACGATCAAAACTCACATGGAAACCAACATTTCCCATAAAAAACCACTTTCCATTTCACATGCACACCAAAAAAATTTGGAAATACATTTCACACCGCTTGAACAATTCATGGAACCCATTTGGAAATACAATAAGAATATTTCATATGAAATACAACCATTTCCATGGGAAAATCCCCTTTCAAATCCATACTCATACTAAATCCATTTTATAACATACTTCACATCACTTTCGCAATTTACAAACACATTTAAGGTTCACAAAAAAGAATCCATCATGCAACAAAAAACAATTTCTTTTGGAAAACAAACATTCAATGCATCTGAACCTCAAATCCCTTTGAAAACACATTTCACACCTTTCACACAAAACATAAAACACATTCAAGATGCCCCAAAATGAAGCACACATGAAACACAACCAATTTCCTTTAGAAAATCAACTTTCATCACATATGAATCTCAAAACCTTTTTCAAAACATGTTTCACACCACACAAATAATTCATAGAACATGTTTATGAAACCAAGCAAGCACACCAAACTCATTTAATAATGTAAAGGCATGAAACCACTTACCTCATGTTTGGAAACTTTCGAAATCCTGTGGAAAACCTAAAATGCGCCTCAACAAGACACTATAAAGGTAAGATCTAACAATAAACATCATGATTTCACCCAAAAACACAAGATCGACCCATCATTAGATCAAACAACCTACTGGAAAGGAAGAACCCAAGAAAGAGGGAAGAGAAACCCTAGAAGAAGGAAGAAATCATGAGAAAATAGACTTATTTGGTGATTCCTTGAAGATATGAGGCCAAAACAACCCAAATATTGATGCTCAAAGGCTCCAAGAAGGTTTGGAGGAGGATCCCTGGCTGAAAATATCATTGGGTGTGGATTACAAGTGATTTAGTGTTAAATCCAAAAAGGGAAAAGAATTAATTTTCCAATTTTTATTGACCTGAACGGGTCACATGGTTAGCCCACACGGTTTTCCAAACTGTGCGGAAACCATGTGTCCCTCAATGTCCAAGAGGAACATGTTGCACGGTTAGCTTGCACTATTTTTCAAACCATGCAGAAACTGTGTGTTCCTCATTGTCCAAGAGGAATGAGGTTTCATGGTTTCCTAGAGAATGGCACATGGTTTCCCCTAACCATGTGCCAACCGTGCACCACCTGCTGACGAGCCCAAAAACTCTATTTTTTCTCCAAAAACTCACAGGGAACCCAAGGGATAAATACCAGAAAAAATTTTGAAAAAAAGGAATACATCAAAATAAAATCACAGAGGTGAAAATTCTATGTACTATGAAAACTTTTCATCCCTGTAAAGTCATCCCAAATTCTGATCAGAGAACACAAATGGATACTCCTCTTTAGCCCAAGACTTCCTCTCCCATGTCGCATGCTCATCACTACCATGCTTTCAAAGAACTTGAACCAACGGTATGGAATTCCCATAAATCACTTTCTCCTGAGAATCCAAAATCCTCATTGGCCGCTCGAACACAGACAAATTGGGATCTACCTCCAACTCCTCCCAATTTAGAACATGGGATGAATCCGTATTGTACTTTTTCAACTGGGAGACATGGAACATGTCACGAATTAATATCAACTGGGAGGGAAAATCTAACTGGTATACCACCTTACTAACTCTCTCGGTGATCACAAAAAATCTGACATACCCCAATGTTATCTTCCCTTGCTTACCAAAACTATGGTGACCCAAATGAGGATCCACTTTTAGAAACAATTGGTCACCCATAGAAAACTCCAAATATCGGTGCCTCTGATCAGTATAAGACTTATGATGGCTCTGTGCTGTTAAAAAACATTTCATGATCAACTTAACTTTATCTAATATTTCCTACACAAGGCTCAACCCCAACAACGATGTCTCACCCACCTCATCCCAACATAAAGGGGACTAACACGGCCGATCATAAAGCTCCTCAAAGGGAGCCATTTGAAATGATGATCGGTAACTATTATTATATGAAAACTCCACCAATACCAAATGGCTATCCCACAAGCCTCCAATATCCAACACACATGCCTAGATAATTTCTTCCAAGTTCGGATTTGCCCGCTCTGTTTGACCATCCGTTTGAGGGTGGTATGTCGTACTCAACTTGACATGCGGTCACATCACCATCTGAAGAACTTCCCAAAACTATGATGTAAAGAGAGGGCCCCTCTCTGAAATAATTGTCAATGGAACACCATAAAGCCTTACTATCTCCTAAATGTACAACAGACCCAACTCATCCACTTGGTTGAATCCCTAATTGGAATGAAGTGGGTTGATTTGGTCAGATGGTCAATCACTACCCAAATGGAATCCCTTCCCCTAAGTGTACGTGGTAAGACAATAATAAAATCCATATCTATCTCATCCCACTTCCATGTATGAATAGGTAGTGGATGAATAAAACTAGAGGGCCTTTGGTGCTCAGCTTTAACCTGATAACATGTATAACACTATGATATAAAGTCATCTATGTCTCACCTTATACCAAGACACCATAATTGCTGACACACATCATGAAACATCTTGGTGGCACCAAGATGAATGGACCACTAAGACTAGTGGCTATCCTGTATCACCACCTTCTACAAGGACAACAACATCGCGAAGAAACCCTTAAATCACAAAACTACCTTAGGAGACAACAACCATTCACAAGGAACCTCCCCACCAATAAGAAACTGCATAGAATGCTGGCACAATTCATCACTTGGATGCTCTTGCTGAATCAACTTCATAAGGGAAGGTGTCAGCTGAACACTAGCCAAGAACGCACCTCCACTATACTCTTTGGTCTCCAGATGCATTTGGGAAAAAAGACTTATCAAAGTCCACTCATCACTGGACCCATTTAATGCTTGCGGTGACACTTTATCACTTAAGGAATCCCCAACCACATTTCCTTTTGTTAGTGTATAAACGATATCAAAATCAAACCCCTAAAGGTACTCAACCCAACGACGCTGCCTTATATTCAGATCCTTCTAGGAGAAAATGTAGGCCAAGCTCTTATGATCAGAATAAACTACAAACTTCTCCCCAAAAAGGTAATGATACAATGGATTCATTTCATATATTACTGCCGCTAACTATAGGTCATGGGTTGGGTAATTATTTTCATGTGGTTGGAGTAGGCGAGAGTCATACACCACATGGTCATCCTGTATCATCACACACCCAAGTCCCATACCTAAAGCATCACAGTAAACTATGTTCCCTTTCCCAGATTCTGGTAAGATCAAACATGGGATGTGGTCAACCATAGCTTAAGCTACTCAAAGGAAACTTAACACTCTAGGTTCTATTTAAACTTCACCCCATTCTGGGTGAGCATCATCATGTGTGAATCAAGCCAAGAGAAGTCCTAAAAAAACCACCTGTAATATCGTTCCTCGCCCAAAAATCTCTTAATCTTGAAAACATTCTTTGGATTCTCCCATGACATTACTACAATGAAATTCTCAGGGTCCATTGAAACACCTCATTCTGAGATCACATGACCCAGAAACATCACCTCCTAGATCCAAAAGGTGCACTTGGAAAATTTCTTATAGAGGCGATGATCCTGAAGGGTGCCTAGCACAATCCTCAAATTTTGACCATGATCCTCCTCGATTTCGGAAGATACCAGGATGTCATCCAAAAATTCCATGACAAACAAGTCGAGATACATATGGAACACTGATTCTCACTCAAATTTACCCAATAGATGAAGGTAGAACGGTCCTTGTAGTTTATCTTGGGTTATCGAATCCTCAGAGACCTAAGAAGTACCTACAGACACGTACATTCTATGGATTGTTTTTGGCTATGAAGTGGCCAACTTGAGTTGATTTTAGATGGGTTTAAGGTATCACTAATAGTTTTAAGTTAATTCAAATTAAGGTAATGAGTTGATCCTAGGTTATCGCTCGGGGTGGATTGGATGAATTTCTTTTTTTAATGATTTCAATTTCTTATAATTGAGGTGGGTTCATTTAAGAAGATCGAACATAATCATCACTTACTGGTTTAATTAATACACACCCTAATACTAATCACCCATACACTTGAAGGATAAAATCATTGAGCACTCCAAGGTAAAGGTTAGTATTAGCACTTGAAATGTGTGACCTTAAATTCAATAAGGATGAAGATGTTTTAAAATCATCAAATAAAAATCTCATTTAAAAGAAGTGATTAGCCATTAATGGAGTGAGAAATAACATCCAATCCAGACCCTTGCTACTACCTTGGATCAACCCATAAAAGATTTATCCCTCCATTGATGACATGTCTTCAACGGAAGCGGGAAGTAGACTTACGAGGGTGGAATTGAAGAAGTAAAAAAAACAACAACAAAAATCGATCACTCCACCGTTGTGTGATAAATATCACAAAGTATGGTGTAAATAAATTCAAAACTTGAACCAAAAGTATAAACGTGATATGTAGAACAAAATAATAACAGTATAATAAGAACTTTTATTAAGAAAATAGGATGAATTAAAACAACTTACATGTGAAGGAAGAATGTTTCAAAGAGAAATTGGCAGCATAACATTAAGATGAAAAAAAGCTCAAAGATGAAAAAATCCTTCACCACCACTGCCTTAAATAGGCATTTTGAGAGCCTTGGGTCGATCCTCCAACAGTAAAAAAGATCTCAATTGATTATGGTAGGCCTAGGGTGGTGGAAAGTAAGGAAGAGGTGACTTTTCCAACCTTGACCCAAGGTAGCATCCAGCTTGCTTCCACCGAACAGACGCACTTGTAAGTCCTTCTAGATGGCCGAATAAGAGTGATCCATAAAACAATAAAATGGAGCACAAGATGTCTCCTACCCGCCTGTAAAATTTGGGCCAATTTGGAGTTGTGTATTCGGAGATATGATTATATTAGTCGACTGTTTTTCTGGGCCGCAGAATCTGTCCCAGAATTTTATCTCTAACTTGGGCCGCCTAAATGACCATAATGGATGCCTAATTAGCATTGTCTTCTGAATAATGATTTGTTCCTATACATTTATTATAGAATCCCACGAAATTTGGGATTCATTGGGCCTGTATGTTGGGCCCCACAGTCTCATCAGTGGGCTGGTGTCCAATCTGACTTCTCTAGAATTGTTTCCTTTCACCACAAAATATCTCCATCTTCTTCCATGAATTATTAATTGATCCCTGAATCAAACATGTTCATATTTAAGTTTATATCAATTTCCAAAAATATCAAATTTAAATATGTACAATTAGATTCCTTAAAATCAGATGAATCATTGGGTACTTCAAATGATGTTAAAAAATGTACCACATAATAGTGCATTTTAAGAAGGTATTACAATCATAATGTGAAATGATGTTCAAAGTGTAAAATGCACTAAAATAGTGTTTATGAATAATAAATAACATGAATATTATATATATTAACTATGAATATTATCCTCATTTAGTGGCTAATCACACCCGCCAACTTGAGTTTTGCTAGTCCTGAGAAAAATATATCTCAACAATATGAAATTCGAATTGTCTTTTCCAAAAACATTTTAATACACAATGATCACCAAAAACCCTTATACCAAACAATCATGTCACCCATCAAAATATTTTAATACATGATAGTTTCATAAGCAGATCCCAACCCCAAATACATTCCTTTGTTCAAATTCATTGCCATATTTCATCCAATATCAATTAAGTATGAGGATGTGTTGTGCATCACAATAGACATGGGGGTTCATCTTTATTCAAGGGGGAAATAAAGAAAGTTCTAGGTGGAATCACATTTCAATATTAATATGAGCATTCAAAAAAAAATTATTGTATTTTTTTTGTTTTGTTTTTTTTTGTTTTTGCAATTTTGCCATGGTAATTGAAGTTGCACTCAAAAGAGTCAACCCCTGTAGCGAGACTTTGCCGATGACTCCCAGGATCAAATACCTTAGGGCACCAAGTGAATCCCACATACACGGGCATCATCTCGAGTTAACTCAGTAAAAAACAAATTCAAATTACCAAAAATAGAGATAAAATTACTATGGACCAGACAACTATGGAGTCACGATCCTCAAGTGCCGAAAGCCACGCATTAGATCATTTCATTGCTCTACGCGCAAATTTTATTTTTTTTATTTTTTATTTTTAATTTTTTTTGAATACTCATATTAAACTAAAATGATCACCAAACCTATGCTATTTATTTGGGGGACCCCATGAACTCAAACTAATACCCCACTATCCAAAGGACGTGCATTGTGATTATTTTTTTATTTGGATAAAAATATAAACAATGAAATATCACATTGGACAGTCACACTTTCGAAAATCTATGCTCATGAAATTATACAAGGATTAAAATCAGAATCAGGGCATGCTAAATTATTTGATATTCAGTTTTAAAGTGTGCAATTTGTATTACCATGTTCAAAGTTAAAGGAATTTTTCCTTCCATTTATATATTTTTTTCAAATCATTCATTTTTTTGACACAAAAGCATTTTTTTTTATTTTATCTCCCCCCCAACTTAAAACAACACTATCCCCAGTGTTTAAAGAAAAGAAAATTTAGAAGGGGTAGAGGTAGAGAATGAAAGTTCAAAAAGGAAATTGGAAATGAGGATCATGGAATGAACTCACCTTGTGGTTGAAGTTGAAATTCTTGTTGCTCCCTTTTAATCCTTTGATATCCATGTCACTTGTAGAGTTCCCTAGTAGAAAAAGTAAAAACAAAACAAACAAAACAAAACAAAACAATATATATATATATATATATGTTTATATAATAAAGAAAGTAAAATATAAGTATATATATAAAAATTATAGAATGAGGAAGCACAAAAAGTCGTAGGTCAGTGGTAAGTGCGCGCCCCTGTCTCCCTTCAATCCAGGGTTCGAATCCCTGCGGCTTCGCCGGTTGTGACGGGGTTTGACCCATGACCCACGACGTGTCCCTTTTTATTATTAGTATTATATTTTTATTTATTTATTTTTTTATTTTTATTTTAACCTACAAAAACATTAAAATAAAATAAACCGATGATACATTGTCTTCTTTTTAAATTTCTGGGTAAGGCATTACTCAAGGATCACACCACGTGACACAGATGAATATGGTGCTCCCCTTTCATACCCATCCATACACATAATAGAAGAACAGGTCAACAGTCTATTTTTTTTAAATATAAAAATGATTAATTAATCCTATTTAAAATATAAATTTTATTAAAACAACAAAATGATAGGAAACTTGAAAACCATGGGTTACCTCCCATGCAGCGCTTTGTTTAATGTCGTTAGCCCGACGTGGACCACCTAACTTACCCAATACCAATTTTCAATATTTTAAGGACCCCATATTTATCCATGTCCACTAGATTGAGATTGATTCTTTGTTTATAATTTTTTTCGTGTGCAAACCTATGTTCTATAATGAGTGGTAAAATCCAAGGAATATCAGAAATGGTTGATCCAGTTTCTTTTTTAGTATTTCCAAAGACATTAAGAATCATTACCTCTTTATTGGTTTCAAGATAAGAAATTGTGAAAATTGGAAGTTTTTTGCTATCCCCAATGAATGGAAACTTGAAGGTGGATGGAAAGTCCTTTCATTCAAGTTCGGGTAGGCTAAAACTTTTAGACATAGGTTGGGACTTTGAATCAAACTCAATTTCATTTTCAAAATTTCTCAACAGAATTAATTCCTTTTGAATAGATGATTAAACCAAAAAATTGGAAATATTAGTGTCAATAATTGGTATGGACTAAATGTTTTTAATTTCTCTCAATGGTTCAGTGATTTGTGTTTTTGAAAAATCATCAATAGAGTTATACATAGGAGACTCAATCCACGATGTCAAATTTCCCTCTTATGAATACAAAAAATCAGTTTCCTCTTGATTTAAAAACCCTTCAAAAATTTCTTGATCCTATTTATCCTCCCCAAATCCAAAGGTTTTCTCTTCAGTAAATTCATGAGAGGTTTGTGGGAAACTAGACACTTCACACAAGGTTATGGAAGGGATAGTTTGTGTAGGGATGGGTTCCTCATAAGTTTTAATGCTTTGTAGTTCTAACCTCAATGATGAAACCTCAAAATTCATTATCTCCATTTGTTTACATAGTTTTTCAAGTAATGGTTGTGGATCATTATGGGCAATGGGTTGAGAAAGATGGTCTATTCTAGGTGGATAATTAAGTTGTTGGAATTGCATAGGAGGGTGTTCATATTGGCTTTGTGGGGATTGAAACTCATTATATGTTGGAATGTTTTGTGGATAATAGGAGTAAAAAAATTGTGGTTCATTAGGTTGTTGATGATCCCACAAGTAGAAATTAGGATGGTCATTGTACATCACACATGGGGTTGGGTGATCAAAGTAGGGATAGGTTTCCCATGTTTGGACTTGTTCAAAATTGACTTCCATAGGAGTGAGGGGTGAGAAAAGAGAAGTAGGATGAAAAAAAATGATGATAGTGTCTAAGATAACTTACTTTGGTCCCTGGAAACGATACCAAAATTTGATTCTCGCTCAAATTTACCCAAGATATGAAGGTAGAACGGTCCTTGTAGTTTAGCTTGGGTTATCAAATCCTCAGAGACCTAAGAAGTACCTACAGACACGTACATTCTATGGATTTTTTTGGCTATGAAGTGGCCAACTTGGGTTGATTTTAGATGGGTTTAAGGTATCACTAATATTTTTAAGTTAATTCAAATTAAGGTAATGAGTTGATCCTATGTTATCGCTCGGGGTGGATTGGATGAATTTCTTTTTTTAATGATTTCAATTTCTTATAATTGAGATGGGTTCATTTAAGAAGATCAAACACAATCATCACTTACTAGTTTAATGCCTACACACCCTAATACTAATCACCCATACACTTGAAGGATCAAAGCATTGAGCACTCCAAGGTAAAGGTTAGTATTAGCACTTGAAATGTGTGACCTTAAATTCAATAAGGATGAAGATGTTTTAAAATCATCAAATAAAAATATCATTTAAAAGAAGTGATTAGCAATTAATGGAGTGAGAAATAACATCCAATCTATCCCCTTGCTACTCCCTTGGATAAACCCATAAAAGAGTTAGCCCTCCATTGATGACATGTCTTCAACGGAAGCGGGGAGTAGACTTATGAGGGTGGAATTGAAGAAGTAAAAAAAACAACAACAAAAATCGATCACTCCACCGTTGTGTGATAAATATCACAAAGTATGGTGTGAAGAAATTCACAACTTGAATCAAAAGTATCAACGTGATATGTAGAACAAAATAATAACAGTAGAATAAGAACTTTTATTAAGAAACTAGGATGAGTTAAAACAACTTACATGTGAAGAAAGAATGTTACAAAGAGAAATTGGCAGCATAACATTAAGATGAAAACAAAGCTCAAAGATGAAAAAATCCTTCACCACCACTGCCTTAAATAGGCATTTTGGGAGCCTTGGGTCGAGCCTCCAACAGTACAAAAGATCTCACTTGATTATGGTAGGCCTAGGGTGGTGGAAAGTAAGGAAGAGGTGACTTTTCCAACCTTGACCCAAGGTGGCATCCAGCTTGCTTCCACCGAACAGACACACTTGTAAGTCCTTCTAGATGGCCGAATAAGAGTGGTCCATAAAAGACAGAAATGGAGCACCGGATGTATCCTACCCGCCTGTAAAATGTGGACCCATTTGGAGTTGTGTATTCGGAGATATGATTATATTAGTGGACTATTTTTCTGGGTCGCAGAATCTGTCCCAGAATTTTATCTCTAACTTGGGTTGCCTAAATGACCACAATGGAGGCCTAATTAGAATTATCTTCTGAAGAATTATTTGTTCCTATACATTTATTATAGCATCCCACGAAATTTGGGATTCATTGGGCCTGTATGTTGGGCCCCACAGTCTCATCAGTGGGCTGGTGTCCAATCTGACTTCTCTAGAATTGTTTCCTTTCACCACAAAATATCTCCATCTTCTTCCATGAATTATTAATTGATCCCTGAATCAAACATGTTCATATTTAAGTGTATATCAATTTCCAAAAATATCAAATTTAAATATGTACAATTAGATTCCTTAAAATCAGATGAATCATTGGGTACTTCAAATGATGTTAAAAAATGTACCACATAATAGTGCATTTTAAGAAGGTATTACAATCATAATGTGAAATGATGTTCAAAGTGTAAAATACACTAAAATAGTGTTTATGAATAATAAATAACATGAATATTATATATATTAACTATGAATATTAGCCTCATTTAGTGGCTAATCACACCCCCCAACTTGAGTTTTGCTAGTCCCGAGAAAAATATATCTCAACAATATGAAATTTGAATTCTCTTTTCCAAAAACATTTTAATACACAATGATCACCAAAAACCCTTATACCAAACAATCATGTCACCCATCAAAATATTTTAATACATGATAGTTTCATAAGCAGATCCCAACCCCAAACACATTCATTTGTTCAAATTCATTGCCATATTTCATCCAATATCCATTAAGTATGAGGATGTGTTGTGCATCACAATAGACATGGGGGTTCATCTTTATTCAAGGGGGAAATGAAGAAAGCGCTAGGTGGAATCACATTTCAATATTAAGATGAGAATTCAAAAAAAAATTATTGTATTTTTTTTTTGTTTTTTTTTTGTTTTGTTTTTTTTTGTTTTTGCAATTTTGCCATGGTAATTGAAGTTGCACTCAAAAGAGTCAACCCCTGTAGCGAGACTTTGCCGATGACTCCCAGGCTCAAAGACCTTAGGGAACCAAGTGAATCCCACATACTCGGGCATCATCTCGAGTTAACTCAGTCAAAAACAAATTCAAATTACCAAAAATAGAGATAAAATTACTATGGACCAGACAACTATGGAGTCACAATCCCCAAGTGCCGAAAGCCACGCATTAGGTCATTTCATTGCTCTATGCGCAAATTTTATTTTTTTTATTTTTAATTTTTAATTTTTTTTGAATACTCATATTAAACTAAAATGATCACCAAACCTATGCTATTTATTTGGGGGACCCCATGAACTCAAACTAATACCCCACTATCCAAAGGACGTGCATTGTGATTATTTTTTTATTTGGATGAAAATATAAACAATGAAATATCACATTGGACAATCACACTTTCCAAAATCTATGCTCATGAAATTATACAAGGATTAAAATCAGAATCAGGGCATGCTAAATTATTTGATATTCAGTTTTAAAGTGTGCAATTTGTATTACCGTGTTCAAAGTTAAAGGAATTTTTCCTTCCATTTATATATTTTTTTCAAATCATTCATTTTTTTTGACACAAAAGCATTTTTTTTATTTTATCTCCCCCCCAACTTAAAACAACATTATCCCCAGTGTTTAAAGAAAAGAAAATTTAGAAGGGGTAGAGGTAGAGAATGAAAGTTCAAAAAGGAAATTGAAAATGAGGATCATGGAATGAAGTCACCTTGTGGTTGAAGTTGAAATTCTTGTTGCTCCCTTTTAATCCTTTGATATCCATGTCACTTGTAGAGTTCCCTAGTAGAAAAAGTAAAAACAAAACAAACAAAACAAAACAAAACAATATATATATATATATATATATTTATATAAAAAAGAAAGTAAAATATAAGTATATATATAAAAATTATAGAATGAGGAAGCACAAAAATTCGTAGGTCAGTGGTAAGTGCGCGCCCTTGTCTCCCTTCAATCCAGGGTTCGAATCCCTACGGCTTCGCCGGTCGTGACGGGGTTTGAACCATAACCCACGACGTGTCCCTTTTTATTATTAGTATTATATTTTTATTTATTTATTTTTGTATTTTTATTTTAACCTACAAAAACATTAAAATAAAATAAACTGATGATACATTGTCTTATTTTTAAATTTCTGGGTAAGGCATTACTCAAGGATCACACCACGTGACACAGATGAATATGGTGCTCCCCTTTCATACCCATCCATACTCATAATAGAAGAACAGGTCAACAGACTATTTTTTTTAAATATAAAAATGATTAATTAATCCTATTTAAAATATAAATTTTATTAAAACAACAAAATGATAGGAAACTTGAAAACCATGGGTTACCTCCCATGCAGCGCTTTGTTTAATGTCGTTAGCCCGACGTGGACCACCTAACTTACCCAATACCAATTTTTAACATTTTAAGGACCCCATATTTCTCCATGTCCACTAGATTGAGATTGATTCTTTGTTTATAATTTTTTTCGTGTGCAAACCTATGTTCTATGATGAGTGGTAAAATCCAAGGAATATCAAAAATGGTTGATCCAGTTTCTTTTTTAGTATTTCCAAAGACATTAAGAATCATTACCTCTTTATTGGTTTCAAGATAATAAATTGTGAAAATTGGAAGTTTTTTGCTATCCCCAATGAATGGAAACTTGAAGGTGGATGGAAAGTCCTTTCGTTCAAGTTCGGGTAGGCTAAAACTTTTATACATAGGTTGGGACTTTGAATCAAACTCAATTTCATTTTCAAAATTGCTCAACAGAATTAATTCCTTTTGAATAGATGATTCAACCAAAAAATTGGAAATATTAGTGTCAATAATTGGTATGGACTAAATGTTTTTAATTTCTCTCAATGGTTCAGTGATTTGTGTTTTTGAAAAATCATCAATAGAGTTATACATAGGAGACTCAATCCACGATGTCAAATTTCCCTCTTGTGAATACAAAAAATCAGTTTCCTCTTGATTTAAAAACCCTTCAACAATTCCTTGATCCTCTTTATCTTCCCCAAATCCAAAGGTTTTCTCTTCAGTAAATTCATGAGAGGTTTGTGGGAAACTAGACACTTCACATAAGGTTATGGAAGGGATAGTTTGTGTAGGGATGGGTTCCTCATAAGTTTTAATGCTTTGTAGTTCTAACCTCAATGATGAAACCTCAAAATTCATTGTCTCCATTTGTTTACATAGTTTTTCAAGTAATGGTTGTGGATCATTATGGGCAAGGGGTTGAGAAAGATGGTCTATTCTAGGTGGATAATTAAGTTGTTGGAATTGCATAGGAGGGTGTTCATATTGGCTTTGTGGGGATTGAAACTCATTATATGTTGGAATGTTTTGTGGATAATAGGAGTAAAAAAATTGTGGTTCATTAGGTTGTTGATGATCCCACAAGTAGAAATTAAGATGGTCATTGTACATCACACATGGGGTTGGGTGATCAAAGTAGGGATAGGTTTCCCATGTTTGGACTTGTTCAAAATTGACTTCCATAGGAGTGAGGGGTGAGAAAAGAGAAGTAGGATGAAAAAAAGGATGATAGTGTCTAGGATAACTTACTTTGGTCCCCGGAAACGACACCAAAATTTGATTCTCGCTCAAATTTACCCAAGAGATGAAGGTAGAACGGTCCTTGTAGTTTAGCTTGGGTTATCGAATCCTCAGAGACCTAAGAAGTACCTACAGACACGTACATTCTATGGATTGTTTTTGGCTATGAAGTGGCCAACTTGGGTTGATTTTAGATGGGTTTAAGGTATCACTAATAGTTTTAAGTTAATTCAAATTAAGGTAATGAGTTGATCCTATGTTATCGCTCGGGGTGGATTGGATGAATTTCTTTTTTTAATGATTTCAATTTCTTATAATTGAGATGGGTTCATTTAAGAAGATCAAACATAATCATCACTTACTAGTTTAATTCCTACACACCCTAATACTAATCACACATACACTTGAAGGATCAAAGCATTGAGCACTCCAAGGTAAATGTTAGTATTAGCACTTGAAATGTGTGACCTTAAATTCAATAAGGATGAAGATGTTTTAAAATCATCAAATAAAAATATCATTTAAAAGAAGTGATTAGCCATTAATGGAGTGAGAAATAACATCCAATCTAGACCCTTGCTACTCCCTTGGATAAACCCATAAAAGAGTTAGCCCTCCATTGATGACATGTCTTCAACGGAAGCGGGGAGTAGACTTACGAGGGTGAAATTGAAGAAGTAAAAAAAACAACAACAAAAATCGATCACTCCACCGTTGTGTGATAAATATCACAAAGTATGGTGTGAATAAATTCACACCTTGAACCAACAGTATCAACGTGATATGTAGAACAATAGAATAATAGTAGAAGAAGAACTTTTATTAAGAAACTAGGATGAATTAAAACAACTTACATGTGAAGGAAGAACGTTACAAAGAGAAATTGGCAGCATAACATTAAGATGAAAACAAAGCTCAAAGATGAAAAACTACCTCAACACCACTGCCTTAAATAGGAATTTTGGGAGCCTTGGGTCGATACTCCAACAATAAAAAATATCCCACTTGAGTATGGTAGGCCTAGGGTGGTGGAAAGTAAGGGAGAGGAGACTTTTCCACCCTTGACCCGAGGTGGCAGCCAGCTTGCTTCCACCGAACAGACGAATTTGTAAGTCCTTCTAGATGGCCGAATCAGAGTAGTCCATAGAAAAATAAAATGGATCCCTGGATGTATCCTACACGCCTGAAAAATTTGGGCCCATTTGGAGTTGTGGATTCAGAGATATGATTAGATTAGTGGACAATTTTTCTGGGCCGCAGAATCTGGTCCAGAATTTTATCTCTAACTTGGGCCACCTAAATGACCACAATGAAGGCCGAATTAGTACTGGATCCTAAATAAGTATTTGTTCCTATACATGTATTCTAGCATCCCACTAAATTTTGAATTCATTGGGCCTGTATGTTGGGCCCCACAGTCTCATCAGTGGGATGGTGTCCAATCTGACTTCTCTAGAATTGTTTCCTTTCATCACAAAATATCCCCATCTTCTTCCATGAATTCTCCATTGATCCATGCATAAAACATGTTCATATTGAAGTGTAGATCAATTTACAAAAATATAAAATTTAAATATGTATAATTAGATTCCCTAAAATCAGATGAATCATTGGGTACTTCAAATGATGTTAAAAAATGTACCACATAATGGTGCATTTTAAGAAGGTATTACAATCATAATGTGAAATGATGTTCAAAGTGTAAAATGCACTAAAATGGTGTTTATGAATAATAAAGAACATGAATATTATATATATTAACAATGAATATTATCCTCATTTAGTGGCTAATCAAACACCTTGTTCATAAGCACCATAAAGACCATTGGACCATTCTTCAATCCAAAAGGCATGCCCAAATATTCAAAATGGTTGTACCTATTTTGAAAGGCTATTTTTGAAACATCCACCTCTCTAAATCTGACTTGGTGATACCCAGAACACAGATCGATCTTGGAGAAAAACCTTTCCCACTTAAGCTGATCGAAAAGGTCATCAATACAGGGTAAGGGATACTTATTCTTGATTGTCTACTTATTCATCTTTTGATAATCGATACATAACTAGAGAGATCTGACTTCCTTTTTCAAAAATAGCACTGGGGCGGCCCAAGGTGTGGCGCTCGGGTAATTGAATCCTTGGGATTCCAAATCATCCACCTGTAACTTTAATTCCCTCAACTTGGTGGGGGCCATACGGTATGAGGGAAGAGATATTGATTGTGTTCCCAATGCCAAATATACAGTGAAATCCACATCCCACTCTTGGGGAAAACCCAAAAAGTCATCCATAAATACCTTTGTAAATTCATCCACCACAGGAGGTAATTCACCCTCATAAGCACCATCATCATCTACTGACATGAGCGAAGAGATCTGAAAAACGAGTTTACCCAACTCCATAAGTGGAGGTCCAACACATCTCAACCGAGGATCCCATTCTCCCTGAAAAAGTTATGTACTTCCATTAGGTTCTGCGAAACTCACTCACCGACAATAATAATTGATATGTGTCTATAAGAACACCATACAATCCATACCAAGAATCATGTTGAAGAGGTCCATTTTTAAAACTAGAAAATCTCACTCCAACTCAACCCCAAACACGGTGAGTGCACAAGACGGATGCCTGAAACCCTGATCTCGCTTCTTACCAAGCGGTGTCACCAACTCCATTTCACATGGCATAAGCTCAGTTGAAAACTTTAACACATCCACAAGATGGGCATAAATAAAAGAAATAGAGGCACCAATATCAAACAAAACTACAGCTAATGATGATGCAATAAGAACGGTACCTCGAACTGCCGTAGGCCCCGCATCTGATTCCACTGGTGCTCGTTCCACGATATAAAGTTGCCTTGGCTCTATATGAGCCTAAGAATGACAATTAACATGCGACTCTGACCTGAACTAACTCTGCCCAGAAGAGTATCCATCCTTGTCGCTACGACCTCCAAACCAAGAACCCGCTGTCCTGGACGGTTTTGACCGGGTTGATATCCCTTTGAAGGTTACAGATCCTGAACCACTCTAATATGAGCATGCCACCTTCCAAAAACATTACAAGTTCCCCATAGCTCCACACCGATGGAAAGGTATGGGTGGGGATGAACATGCAGATCGCATGTCCCCTCCCTTCCCACACCGATGGAACACAACTGAACCAACACCCGAAGCCACAAACTACGACAGTCGAGGAGAATGACCTAAACTACCACCACCCCTCTTCTTCTATCTGTCCTACTTCCTCTTATTCACAGGTGAACTGCCACTTCCCACTACAAACACTGCTCTAGAGAAACTAGACTTGCCTCCATGATCAATCTCTACCATCATAGCATGATCAACCACTTCAGCATAAGTTTTTAACTTGAACAATTAGACTTAGGATCAGATCTCTGGCCACAACACCATCTCAAACTTTTGAGCCTTCAGTTTTTCATTGGAAACTACCTCGGGTGCATACAAAACCAATTCTGCAAAGTGGTTACCATACTCCATCAGGGTCTAGTATCTCTCGTGAAGATCCAAAAACTACCAGGACTAAGAGAAGTCCAAAATATCAGGAAAATATTGCTCGTTGAAGACAATGTTGAAATCCTTCCAACCCATCTGCTTGTGCTTTCTAGCTTGCACCATTGAGTCCCACCACTTCTGACTGGGACCTTCCAACATGAAATAAGCACATTTTACCCTGATTACCTCAGGAGTATCAAGAAACATGAACATCCTCTCTATCTTCTCAATACAATCCTCTACTTCTTGAGGTTTCGTACTACCCTAGAAAGAATGAGACTTGTTCTTGAGGAACTTCGGAACTTTTTCATTTCCAGGACCTGGTTCGGCTTCTCTAACCTGAGCAAGACCAGAACCCACTCCCTGACCCAAATCTTGGAAAGCCCGAACCAGGGCTTCCACTAGCCTCTGATCAATTGGTGAGGGAGAACTCTCTTCGTCTTCTTCACATGGCTTCACAAGAGGTTTCTAGGAGACATTTTTCTATAACAAGCAATAACCTCAATGAAGAAACCATCAATACAACTACCAACGCAACATTATGAAACTTTTCAACAACAAAAATAATTCCAAAACACTTTCGTAAATAAAAAAACACATCCAACTCAATAAAAAACCCTAACAAACCACTCCAACTCTACCCAGTGTCCATATACAGTCTGTAGCCCGTATGTCTCACCTAGAGGAAAAGTCAAACCAAATCTCCTAACATCCCATGGTGACTCAAGATCTGTTGTGAGGAGTATTGGACAGACACCCCACTCGTAACCAGAACTTCAAGCCTTGAAAATACTAACTCTAGTCTATCCATACTCTCCCAAATAACATTTTACCAAAAAGAGCGAAACATGGCTCTGATACCATTTTGTCACAAACCAAGCTGGGGTTTCATCCAAACCGACAGCTAACTCGGCCCGTGGCATGACCCGAAGGGCGTTCCCAATCCCCATAGGCTGAAAACTACTATTTGGGTATCAAAAATGCACTTTGGGAATGATTTCACCCATGAATATAATAATAAACAACTGACTAGAATAAAGCATCACATAATTGATATTCATAACCAAACAAGATACAAAAATTTTCAAATTCAAAGTTTTACAACTTTAACCAATACCAAAAATACCACAACGAAAATAGAACAACAAAACCATCCCAAAAACATCCATGTAACAGGAGGTCCATCACCCTAAATCCATCACCACCAACACCTGTAAGAAGTTGAACACTAGTAACTGGATCCACCATCACCACCACGATACATATTTCCTTTACCTAAGTCATACATAACAAATTCTACATACATCCAAATTTATATGTAGGTTGTGATCCAAATCCCAGTAGGATACCACCCAAAAGAAAGATTTCATGCTATAATATTAGAAGATAAATCAACATGCACATTTTCTTAAGAACATTTGGAAACATTTCCATGGAAAATTTCAAGGAAAACATTTTCAGGGATTTTTTTAAGAAAACCTTTTCTCAAAGAAAATGTCTTTGAAACCACAATGTACACAAGGTCCATTGTATACCAACGATTATCACCACATCACATAAGAATCATGTCACAAGAGAGCATCATGGGAAATCCATATAGGTAACTCGCACAAGTGGGACCCTATAAACCTCATACCTCAATGATCAAAATCCTCCAACCAAAACCAATAGCATCCCCATGCACGATCCACTAGAGGGTAACAAATCCCAAGGTCTAATGGTCTCCATATCATAATCCAAAACCAACAGTGTTCCTGTGAACGATCCACTAGAGGAGATCTCATCCCAAGGTCTAGTGGTCTATGATCATATCACATGTTTAGTTAGTATTGTAGGGTCAATCCTGCTAGAAGAATCTAGGCCTCAACCCATCTGAATCAACTAGAATACCAGTTCTAGTTCGACCACCTAGATACATAGGATTCTCTTTGTCCTCAAATCCCATTTCACATATCACATAAATCATCACTTTTTCATACACATTCCAAGCATCATGAACACACAAGGAAAACACCACTTTCACAATTCACATTGATCCAAAGATCAAAACTCGCATGGAAACCACCATTTCCCATAAAAACCCACTTTCCATTTCACACGCACACCAAAACAATTTGGAAATACATTTCTCACCACTTTCACAATTCATGAAACCCATTTGGAAACACAGCAAGAAGAGTACATATGAAATCCAACCATTTCCATGGGAAAAGTCCCTTTTAAATTCATACTCACACTAAATTCATTTTATAACATACTTCACATCACTTTCAAATTTCACAAACACATTTAAGGTGCACAATAAATAATTCAACATGAAACAAAAATCCATTTCTTTTGGAAAACCAACTTTCAATGCATCTGTACCCCAAATCCCTTTGAAAACACATTTCGCACCTTTCACAAAAAACATAAAACACTTTCAAGAATCCCCAAAATGAAGTACACAAGAAACATAACCACTTTCCATTAGAAAACCAGCTTTCATCACCTATGCATCTCAAACCCTTCTTCAAAACATGTTTCGAACCACAAAAATAATCCATAGAACGTGTTTATGAAACCAAACAAACACACCAAACTCATCTGATAATGTAAAATCATGGAACCGCCTTCCTAAAGCTTGAAAACTTCTGAAATCTGGTGAAAAACCACAACCGCGCCTCAACAAGACCCTATAAAGGAAAGATCGAACAATATCTATCATGATTTCACCCAACAACACCAGATCAACCCCTAATTAGGTCAAACAACCCACTGGAAAGGAAGAACCCAAGAAAGAGGGAATAGAAACCTTATAAGAAGAAAGAAATCATGACAAAAGAGACTCAATTGATGATTCCTTGAAGATCTAAGGCCAAACCCACCCAAATATTGATGCTGAAAGGCTCAAAGAAGGTTTGGAGGAGGCTCCCCTGGCTGAAAATCTTGTAGGGTTCAGATTAGAGTTGATTTAGGGTTAAATCTGAAGATGGAAAAGGTGTAATTTCCTATTTTTTAATGACCTGGACAAGTCACACGGTTAGCCCACATGGTTTTTCAAACCATGCGGCAACCGTGTGTCCCTCACTATCTAAGAGGAACATGCTTCCTGGTTATCCCACACGGTTTTCCAAACTGTGCAACAATTGTGTGTTCCTCACTATTCAAGAGGAACGAGGCTGCATAGTTTCCTATAGAATGGCACACAGTTTCCCCTAACTAGGAACCAACCATGAACCACCTACTATTAATCCCAAAAACACCATTTTCTCTAAAAATTCATGGAGAACCCAAGGGATAAATACCAGACCAAAAATAAATAAAGTAATACCGAAAAACAAAATCACATATGTGAAACTTTCATTTTAATCAATATGAATAGTAATTGTAGTAAAATTTATCACTTTAGTAAAGGGTAAATCGGGTTAATCTAGGTTAAAATTAAGTGATTAAAACATAATATTTCATCTTAATTCTTATTGGATGAATGGAATTTGACCATTGCCACCTTAGGCTTGAAATTTATATGTTTAAATCAAAGAAAGTTTCAAAATGTCACTCTTTTAGTTTAAAATATCTATAATGTGTCCACATAGGGATAAAATAAAGTTATGAATAAATATAAATTTCAATTATGTGCATAATAAAATTATCTTCATTATGATAAATGGGTGTATTGTTCCATCAACCATAAGGAAATACATGTTGGGATATTGTTATAATTCTTTTTGGATCGTCCACCCTAGCACAATGAAGACATTTTAGGACATGAGACACCAATTCGGGTGGCCTGGTATGGAATGAGACAGAGCCTACTTTATATCTTGATGTTATACATGCTAATAGATTATGGTTGGGAACTAAAGGCCTTTAGGTTTGATTCAACCTCTTCTCGTACCAACTTGGAAGTGGATTGAGATCATAATGGATTTCATTGTTGGTTTACCTTGAACTCCATGAGGTAAGAATTCCATTTGGGTGGTGATCGATCAGTTGACTAAGTCGATGCATTTTATACTGATTTACACCACTAAAGTGGAAGAGTTGGGAAAGTAGTATGTGCAAGAGATCATAAGGTTTCATGTGATCCATGTGACCATTGTTCCAAAAAGAGACCCTCGCTTTACCTCTAGATTTTGGAAGGGTCTCCGGGAGGAAATGGGAACTCAGGTTAGGTTGAACATGACACATAAACCCCATATGGATAGGAAGACAAAAAGGGCTAGTAAAATTCTGAAAGATATTTTTCATGCATGTGTCTTAGACTTCAGAGGTTCTTGGGATAGCCATTTGGGGGTGGTTGAATTTTCTTATAACAACAGTTACCAATCATCTATCAGAATGAAACATTTTGAAGCTTTATATAGTCATCCTTGCAAATCTCCTATATATTGGTTTATGGTTGGATAAACTTTGGTTCTAGAGAAAACAGTGAAGATCTGATTTATTTTTCAGTGCTTTGTGATGACTCAATGTCGATACAAGTCTTATGTGAAACGATATCATCATCCTTTGGAGTTTTCAGTTGGTGATCAGATGTTCTTGAAAGTCTCACCTCGGTTGGGTCACTGATGGCACGAAAAGAAAGGGAAGTGTGACATTCCAAGATTTTAAAAGAACGCTATGTTCGATAGTGCACACAACACACAACTCCAAGTCTAAACAAACCATAATATGCTTTTAAAATATTATTATTTAATATAACAATTATCTCATAGTCATTAAATTGATGGGTATAAATAATATTAACTGAATTATTAAATATATATAAAGGACCTACTCAATAAAAAATCATTGATTAATGCTTAGAAAATAAGTACTGGATTTTTGATAAGGTTATTTTATGCTTTAGAAATACTTTTTCTTCAAAAATAATTTTTATTGCTTTTTGTGGGAAAATATTATAATTAATTTCTAGAACTACTATAAATTTTATTTTATAAATATAATATCATTTTTGAAATCAGAATATCAAAACTATATTAGGGTGAAATTTTTGGATTTTTCTGAAAAGATTGATTTTCCAGTGAATAGTGAAAAATACTGATTTTTATTGAAAACTGTATTTTTTTCAAATATTTACGAAGTTCCATTTTTATTTTAGAATTATTTCAAACTGAAATTAGTTATTTATATTTTTAATAATTCAATAAAATCGATTGGAATCAATTTCATGATTGAATTTAGTATAAAACATTTTTATACATAAAAATACATTATTCTGAAAAAAAATGTTTTTCATCATGTTTTGTGAATTTATTTTAATTTTAATTTCTTAAACTTATAGAAATTGAATTTGATAAAATAGATTCCATATTTTGAATAAAGGGGTTCAAATTTGGTAAATATGTCACTTTCTGTCATGAACCAAGCCGAGGTGCCATCCAAACCGACACCCAACCTGACCCGTGGCATGACTCGAAGGGCATTCCCAATCCCCATGGGCTAGAAACTTGTTCCTGGGTATCAACAATTCACTTTGGGAATGATTTCACCCATAAATATAACAATAAACAACCCATAAGAATAAAGCATCACATAACTGATAATCATAACCAAATGAGATACAATAATTTTCAGATGCAATGTTTTACAACTTTAACTAAAGACCAAAAATACCACAATGGAAAGGGAACAACAAAACCGTCCCAAAAAAAATCATGTAATAAGAGTTCCATCACCCTCAAGCCACCACCACCACCACCTGTAAGAAGTGGAACACTAGCAACCAGATCTACCATCACCACCACGACACATCATGCCTTTACCTAGGTCATACATAACAAAGTCTACATACACCCAAAGGTGTATGTAGGGTGTGTGCCAAAGCCCAGTGAGATTCCACCCAAAAGAAAAATTTCATGCTATAACATTAGAAGATAAATCAACATGCACATTTTTGTAAGAATGTTTGGAAAAATTTTCAAGGGACATTTCAAGGAAAACATTTTCGGGAAAACATTTTTTTAAGAAAACATTTTCTTAAAGAAACTTACTTTGAAACCATAATGTACACAATATCCACCATATACCGATGGCTATCACCACATCACAAAAGCATCATGTCATAAGACGAAACCATGGAAAATACCTATAGGTAACTAGCACAAGTGGGACCCTATGAACCACGTACCTCGGTGATCAAAATCCTCTAACTAAAACCAACAGTTTCCTCATGCACGAGCCACTAGAGGGGAACACGTCCCAATGTCTAGTGGTCTCTATATCATAATCCAAAACCAACAGTGTTCCCATGCACAATCCACTAGAGAGGATCCCATCCCAAGGTCTAGTGGTCTTCGATCATATCAAATGTTTAGTTAGTGTTGTAGTGTCAATCCTGCTAGAAGCATCTGTGCCTCAGCCCTTCCGAAACAACTACCATACTAGTTCTAGTTTTCACACCTAGATACCTGAGATTCCCTTTATGCTCAAATCCAATTTCACATATCACATAAATCATCACTTTGAAATACACATTCCAAGCATCATGAACACACAAGGAAAACACCACTTTCATAATTCACATTGATCCAACGATCAAAACTCACATGGAAACCAACATTTCCCATAAAAACCCACTTTCCATTTCACATGCACACCAAAACCATTTGGAAATACATTTCACACCACTTGAACAATTCATGGAACCCATTTGGAAATACAACAAGAAGAGTGCATATGAAATCCAACCATTTCCATGGGAAAATCCCCTTTCAAATCCATACTCATACTAAATCCATTTTATAACATACTTCACATCACTTTCACAATTTACAAACACATTTAAGGTTCACAAAAAAGAAGCCATCATGCAACAAAAAACCATTTCTTTTGGAAAAAAAACATTCAATGCATCTGAACCTCAAATCCCTTTGAAAACACATTTCAAACCTTTCACAAAAAACATAAAACACATTCAAGAAGCCCCAAAATGAAGCACACATGAAACACAACCAATTTCCTTTAGAAAACCTACTCTCATCACGTATGCATTTCAAACCCTTTTTCAAAACATGTTTCACACCACACAAATAATTCATAGAACATGTTTATGAAAGCAAGCAAGCACACAAAACTCATTTAATAATGTAAAGGCATGGAACCACCTACCTCATGCTTGGAAACTTCTGAAATCCTGTGGAAAACCACAAATGCACCTCAACAAGACACTATAAAGGGAAGATCTAACAATAACCATCATGATTTCACCCAAAAACATAAGATCGACCCATCATTAGATCAAACAACCTACTGGAAAGGAAGAACCCAATAAAGAGGGAAGAGAAACCCTAGAAGAAGGAAGAAATCATGAGAAAAGAGACTTATTTGGTGATTCCTTGAAGATATGAGTCCAAAAATACCCAAATATTGATGCTCAAAGGCTCCAAGAAGGTTTGGAGGAGGCTCCCTGGATGAAAATATCATAGGGTTTGGATTAGAAGTGATTTAGTGTTAAATAAAAAGAGGGAAAAGGAGTAATTTTCCAATTTTTAATGACCTGAACAGGTCACATGGTTAGCCCACATAGTTTTCCAAACTATGCGGAAACCATGTGTCCCTCACTGTCCAAGAGGAACATGTTGCACGATTAGCCTGCACTATTTTTCAAACCATGTAGAAACTGTGTGTTCCTCATTGTCCAAGAGGAACGAGGCTGCATTGTTTCTTAGAGAATGGCACATGGTTTCCCCTAACCATGTGCCAACCGTGCACCACCTGCTGACGAGCCCAAAAACTCTATTTTTTCTCCAAAAACTCAAAGGGAACCCAAGGGATAAACACCAGACCAATTTTTTTTTAAAAAAAAGGAATACAGCAAAATAAAATCACAGATGTGACAATTCTCCCCACTATGAAAAATTTTCATCCCTGGAAAGTCATCCCAAATTCTGATCAGAGAACAAAAATGGATACTCCTCTTCATCCCAAGACTTCCTCTCCCATGTCGCATTCTCATCACTACCATGCTTTCAAAGAACTTGAACCAACGGTATGGAATTCCCACAAATCACTTTCTCCTGAGAATCCAAAATCCTCATTGGCCACTTGAACACAGAACTATTGGGATCTAGCTCCAACTCCTCCCAATTTAGCACATGGGATGAATCCGGATTGTACTTTTTCAACTGGGAGACATGGAACATGTCATGAATTAATATCAACTGGGAGGGAAAATCTAACCGGTATACCACCTTACTAACTCTCTTGGTGATCTCAAAAATTCTGACATACCCCAATGTTAGCTTCCCTTGCTTACCAAAACTATGGTGACCCAAATGAGGAGCCACTTTTAGAAACAATTGGTCACCCATTAAAAACTCCAAAGATCAGTGCCTCTGATCAGTATAAGACTTATGATGGCTATGTGCTGTTAACAAACATTTCATGATCAACTTAACTTTATCTAACATTTCCTACACAAGGCTCAACCCCAACAACAATGTCTCACCCACCTCATCCCAACATAAAGGGGACTAACACGACCGATCATAAAGCTCCTCAAAGATAGCCATTTGAAATGATGATCGGTAACTATTATTATATGAAAACTCCACCAATCCCAAATGGCTATCCCACAAGCCTCCAAAATCCAACACACATGCCTGGAGCATGTCTTCTAAGTTCTGATTTTCCCGCTCTGTCTGACCATCTGTTTGAGGGTGGTATGCCGTAGTCAACTTGACCTACGATCACATCACCTTCTGAAGAACTTCCCAAAACTATGAGGTAAAGCGAGGGCCCCTATCTGAAACAATTGTCGATGGAACACCATAAAGACTTACTATCTCCTGAATGTACAACAGACCCAACTCATCCACTTGGTTGAATCCCTAATTGGAATGAAGTGGGCTGATTTGGTCAGATGGTCAATCACTACCCAAATGGAATCCCTTCCCTTAGGTGTACGAGGTAAGCCAACAATAAAATCCATATCTATCTCATCCCACTTCCATGTAAGAATAGGTAGTGGCTGAATAAAACCATAGGGCCATTAGTTCTCTGCTTTAACCTGATAACATGTATAACACTGCGATATAAAGTCATCTATGTCTCACCTTATACCAAGACACCATAATTGCTGACACACATCATAAAACATCTTGGTGGTACTAGGATGAATGGACCACTAAGACTAGTGGCTATCCTGTATCACCACCTTCTATAATGACAACAACATCGTGAAGAAACCCTTAAATCACAAAACTCCCTTAGGAGACAACAACCATTCACAAGGAACCTCCCCACCAATTAGAAATTGCATAGAATGCTGGCACAATTCATCACTCGGCTGCTCTTGACGAATCAACTTCATAAGGGAAGGTGTCAGGTGAACACTAGCCAATAACACACCTCCACTATACTCCTTGGTCTCCAGATGCATTTGGGAAAAAAGATGTATCAAAGTCCACTCATCACTAGACCCCTTTAATGCTTGCAGTGACACTTTCCTACTTAAGGAATCTGAAACCACATTTCCTTTTTTTGGTGTATAAATGATATCAAAATCAAACCCCTGAAGGTACTCAACCCAACGACGCTGCCTTAGATTTAGATCCTTCTAGGAGAAAATGTAGGCCAAGCTCTTATGATCAGAATAAACTACAAACTTCTCCCCAAAAAGGTAATGATGGAATGAATTCATGTCATGCATTACTGCTGCTAACTCTAGGTCATGGGTTGGGTAATTCTTTTCATGTGGTTGGAGTAGGCGAGAGTCATACACCACATGGTCATCCTATATCATCACACACCCAAGTCCCGTACCTAAAGCATCACAGTAAACTACGTACCCTTTCCCAGATTCTGGTAAGATCAAACAAGGGATGTGGTCAACCATAGCTTAAGCTCCTCAAAGGAAACTTAACACTCTAGGTTCCATTTAAACTTCACCCCATTCCGGGTGAGCATCATCATGTGTGAATCAAGCCGAGAGAAGTCCTGAACAAACCACCTGTAATATCGTGCCTCACCCAAAAATCTCTTAATCTTGAAAACATTCTTTGGATTCTCCCATGACATTACTACAATGAAATTCTTAGGGTCCATTGAAACCCCTCATTCTGAGATCACATGACCCAGAAACTCACCTCCTAGATCCAAAAGGTGCACTTGGAAAATTTCGCATAAAGGCGATGATCCTGAAGGGTGCCTAGCACAATCCTCAAATTTCGACCATGATCCTCCTCGATTTTGGAAGAGACCAGGATGTCATCCACAAATACCAAGACAAAAAAGTCGAGATACATATGGAAAACCTTGTTCATAAGCACCATAAAGACCATTGGACCATTCTTCAATCCAATAGGCATGCCCAAATATTCAAAATGGTTGTACCTATATTGAAAGGCTATTTTTGAAACATCCACCTCTCTAAATCTAACTTGGTGATACCCAGAACACAGATCGATCTTGGAGAACAACCTTTCCCACTTAAGATGATCGAAAAGGTCATCAATATAGGGCAAGGGATACTTATTCTTGATTGTCCACTTATTCATCTTTTGATAATCGATACATAACTAAAGAGAGATATGTCTTCCTTTTTCACAAATAGCACTAGGGCGGCCCAAGGTGAGGCGCTTGGGTAATTGAATCCTTGGGATTCCAGATCATCCACCTGTAACTTTAATTCCCCCAACTTGGTGGGGGCCATACGGTATGAGGGAAGAGATATTGATTGTGTTCCCAATGCCAAATATACAGTGAACTCCACATCCCGCTCTTGGGGAAAACCCAAAAATTCATCCATAAATACCTCTGTAAATTCATCCACCACAGGAGGTAATTCACCCTCAAAAGTACCATCATCATCCTCTGACATGAGCGAAGAGATCTGAAAAACGAGTTTACCAAACTCCATAAGTGGAGGTCCAGCACGTCTCAACCGAGGATCCCATTCTCCCTAAAAAAGTTGGGTACTTCCATTAGGTTCCACGAAAATCACTCACCGACAATAATAATTGATATGTGTCTAGAATCACACCATCCAATCCATACCAAGAATCGTGTTGAAGAGGTCCATTTTTAAAACTAGAAAATCTCACTCCAACTCAACCCCAAACACGGTGAGTGCACAAGACGGATGCCCGAAACCCTGCTCTCGCTTCTTACCAAGCGGTGTCACCAACTCCATTTCACATGGCATAAGCTCGGTTGAAAACTTTAACACATCCACAATATGGTCATAAATAAAAGAAACAGAGGCACCAATATAGAACATAACAACAACTAATGATGATGCAATAAGAACGGTACCTCGAACTGTCGTAGGCCCTGCATCTGATTCCACTGGTGCTCGTTCCATGATATGAAGTTGCTTTGGCTCTATATGAGTCTAAGAATGACAATTAACATGCGACTCTGACCTGAACTAACTCTGCCCAGAAGAGGATCCATCCTTGTCACTACGACCTCCAAACCAAGAACCCGCTGTCCTGGACGGTTCTGACCGGGTTGATATCCCTTCGAAGGCTACAGATCCTACACCACTCTGATATGAGCATGACACCTTCCAAAAACATTGCAAGTTCCCCATAGCTCCACACCAATGGAAAGGTATGGGTGGGGATGAACACGCAGATCGCATGTGCCCTGCCTTCCCACACTGATGGCACACAACTGAACCAACACTCGAAGCCACAGACTACGATGATCGAGGAGAATGACCTAAACTACCACCACCCCTCTTCTTCACAGATGAACTGCCACTTCCCACTACAAACACTGCTCTAGAGAAACTAGACTTGCCTCTGCGATCAATCTCTACCATCATAGCATGATCAACCACTTCAGCATAAGTTTTTAACTTGAACAATTAGACTTAGGATCAGATCTCTGGCCACAACACCATCTCAAACTTTTGAGCCTTCAGTTGGTCATTGGAAACTACCTCGGGTGCATACCAAACCAATTCTACAAAGTGGTTACCATACTCCATCACGGTCTAGTATCTCTGGTGAAGATCCAAAAACTCCCAGGACTTAGAGAAGGCCAAAATATCAGGAAAATATTGCTCGTTGAAGACAACCTTGAAATCCTTCCAACCCATCTTCTTGTTCTTTCCATGTTGCACCATTGAGTCCCACCACTTCCGACTGGTACCTTCCAACATTAAAGAAGCACATTTCACCCTGACTACCTCAGAAGTATCAAGAAACATGAACATGCTCTCTATCTTCTCAATCCAATCCTCTACTTCTCGAGGTTTCGTACTACCCCAAAAAGAATGAGACTTGTTCTTGAGGAACTCCTGAACTATTTCATTTCCAGGACCTGGTTCAGCTTCTATAACTTGAGCAAGACCAGAACCCACTCCTTGACCCAAATCTTGGAAAGCCCGAACCACGGCTTCCACTAGCCTCTGATCAATTGGTGAGGGAGAAATCTCTTCATCTTCTTCACATGGCTTCACAAGAGGTTTCTAGGAGACATTTTTATATAACAAGCAATAACCTCAATGAAGAAACCATCAATACAAATACCAACGCAACATTATGAAACTTTTCGACAACAAAAATAATTCCAAAACACTTTCGTAAATAAAAAAACACATCCAACTCAATAAAAAACCCTACCAAACCACTCCACCTCGACCCAGTGTCCATATATAGTCTGTAGCCCGTATGACTTACCTAGAGGAAAAGTCAAACCAAATCTCCTAACATCCCATGACAACTCAAGATCTGTCGTGAGGAGTATTGGCCAGACACCCAACTCGTAACTAGAACTTCAAGCCTTGACAATACTATCTCTAGTCTATCTATACTCTCCCAAATAACCTTTTCCCAAAAAGAGTGAAACATGGCTCTGATACCATTTTGTCACAAACCAAGCTGGGGTTTCATCCAAACCGACACCTAACCCGGCCTATGGCATGACCCGAAGGGCGTTTCCAATCCCCACAGACTGACAACTACTGTTTGGGTATCAACAATGCACTTTGGGAATGATTTCACCCATGAATATAATAATAAACAGCAGACGAGAATAAATCATCACATAATTGATATTCATAACCAAACAAGATACAACAATTTTCAGATTCAATGTTTTATAACTTTAACCAATACCAAAAATACCACAACAAAAATAGAAAAACAAAACCATCCCAAAAACATCCATGTAACAAGAGGGCCATCACCCTCAATCCATCACCACCAACACCTGTAAGAAGTTGAACACTAGTAACCGGATCCACCATCACCACCACGATACATATTTCCTTTACCTAAGTCATACATAACAAAGTCTACATACACCCAAAGTTGTATGTAGGGTGTGATCCAAAGCCCAGTAAGATGCCACCCAAAAAAAAAGATTTCATGCTATAATATTAGAAGATAAATCAACATGCACATTTTCTTAAGAACATTTGGAAACATTTCCATGGAAAATTTCAAGGAAAACATTTTTAGGTATTTTTTTAAGAAAACCTTTTCTCAAAGAAAATTTCTTTGAAACCACAATGTACACAAGGTCCATTGTATACCGACGATTATCACCACGTCACATAAGCATCATGTCACAAGAGAGAACCATGGGAAATCCATATAGGTAACTCACACAAGTGGGACCCTATAAACCTCATACCTCGATGATCAAAATTCTCCAACCAAAACCAATAGCGTCCCCATGCACAATCCACTAGAGGGTAATGAATCCCAAGGTCTAATGGTCTCCATATCATAATCCAAAACCAACAGTGTTCTTGTGAACGATCCACTAGAGGGGATCTCATCCCAAGGTCTAGTGGTCTATGATCATATCACATGTTTAGTTAGTATTGTACGGTCAATCCTGCTAGAAGAATCTAGGCCTCAATCCTTTTGAATCAACTCGCATTCTAGTTCTAGTTCGCCCACCTAGATACATAGGATTCCCTTTGTGCTCAAATCCCATTTCACATATCACATAAATCATCACTTTTGCATACACATGCCAAACATCATGAATACATAAGGAAAACACCACTTTCACAATTCACATTGATCCAAAGATCAAAAATCACATGGAAACCACCATTTCCCATAAAAAACCACTTTCCATTTCACACGCACACCAAAACCATTTGGAAATACATTTCTCACCACTTGCACAATTCATGAAACCCATTTGGAAACACAGAAAAAAGAGTACATATGAAATCCAACCATTTCCATGGGCAAAGTCCCTTTTAAATTCATACTCACACTAAATACATTTTATAACATACTTCACATCACTTTCAAAATTCACAAACACATTTAAGGTGCACAATAAATAATTCAATATGAAACAAAAATCCATTTCTTTTGGAAAAATAACTTTCAACGCATCTGTACCTCAAATCCCTTTGAAAACACATTTCACACCTTTCATACAAAACATAAAACACTTTCAAGAAGCCCCAAAATGAAGCACACAAGAAACATAACCACTTTCCATTAGAAAACCAACTTTCATCACCTATGAATCTCAAACCCTTTTTCAAAACATGTTTCGCACCACAAAAATAATCCATAGAACATGTTTATGAAACCAAACAAACACACCAAACTCATCTGATAATGTAAAAGAATGGAACCGCCTGCCTCAAGATTGGAAACTTCTGAAATCTGGTGGAAAACCACAACCGCACCTCAATAAGACACTATAAAGGCAAGATCGGACAATATCTATCAGGATTTCACCCAACAACACAAGATCAACCCCTCATTAGGTCAAACAACCCACTAGAAAGGAATAACCCAAGAAAGAGGGAATAGAAACCCTATAAGAAGAAAGAAATCATGATAAAAGAGAGTCACTTGATGATTCCTTGAAGATCTAAGGCCAAAACCACCCAAATATTGATGCTCAAAGGCTCAAAGAAGGTTTGGAGGAGGCTCCCCTGGCTGAAAATCTTGTAGGGTTCAGATTAGAGTTGATTTAGGGTTAAATCTGAAGATGGAAAAAGGTGCAATTTCCTAATTTTTAATGACCTGGACAAGTCACACGGTTAGCCCACATGGTTTTTCAAACCATGCAGCAACCGTGTGTCCCTCACTATCTAAGAAAAACATGCTGCATGGTTAGCCCACACGGTTTTCCAAACAGTGCAGCAATTGTGTGTTCCTCACTATTCAAGAGGAAGGAGGCTGCATAGTTTCCTATAGAATGGCACAGGGTTTCCCCTAACCATGAACCACCTACTGTTAAGCCCAAAAACACCATTTTCTCTAAAAACTCATGGAGAACCCAAGGGATAAATACCAGACCAAAAATAAATAAAGTAATACCTAAAAACAAAATCACTTATGTGAAACTTTCATTTTAATCAATATGAATAGTAATTGTAGTAAAATTTATCACTTTAGTAAAGGGTAAATCGAGATAATCTAGGTTAAAATTAAGTGATTAGGACATAATATTTCATCTTAATTCTTATTGGATGAATGGAATTTGACCATTATCACCTTAGGCTTGAAATTTATATGTTTAAATCAAAGAAAGTTTCAAAATGCCACTCTTTTAGTTTAAAATATCTATAATGTGTCCACATAGGGATAAAATAAAGTTATGAATAAATATAAATTTCAATTATGTGCATAATAAAATTATCTTCATTATGATAATTTATGTCTAATTTTTAGTGATTATATAATTACGTTAAATCCTTCTGAAATGCTAATACAATATTTATTCAATTAATAAAAAATAAAATAAATGATATTAAAAGTATTAAAAGTAATATAATTTGAGTGATTTGTAGTGTTCCACGAATTTTGTAGATGCATAAGACATATTAGTGATGTGTAAATGAATTAGATTCTAAATACAACTTTTTCTCAAGGTATTCGAAGTCAAATTAAATGAATAGTTTCAAAATTGACATTAATGATAATTTATCAATGTAATGTTTTATTAAATTATTTAAAAGTTATTAAAATCTTGAAAGAGGAAAAAGAGGGTAATATATGCTCCAAAATTTCACCCCTTGTCAATTTACGAGTCAATAGTTACATTATATGTGATATTATAACCCTTTAAGAGTGAAAATTACTTTACCATGGTTAATGTTAAAATAGGACAATTTAGGGGTTAAACCAAAAGATAAGGTTTAAAATACCACACAAACCTATCCAAATTTTATTGGTTGATGAGATTTCAACCATACCCTACCCTAGATTAAAATCCATGGAAATTTGGATGAATTTTTATTGATAACGAATTTATTATAATTTAATCTTTTAAGAAATTCCAAAAGTGTCTCTCACCTCTATTATAAAAGGGAACACCATCCCTCACTTTTTAACACCGCATTGAGCCTTGTAGCTTGACCAATTCCTACCAAAATATCTTCTAAACTTCCTTGTCCACATTATAGAGGTGTTGGTCATCCCAAAATACCACCCCTAGTATCTTTAAGAGGGTATCCAAAGGAGTTCTTCCAAATAAGAGGTAATTGCCTGAACTGATCACTTTCTTTTTACTTCTTCGTTTACCTCCTCTAAATATATGGTATTTATCATAAAATGGTAACATTAGGATCCTAAATATAATGAAATTTTATCATAATAGTGAAACCACCATTATCTACCCTTGTTCCCATCAAATGGGAAGTGAAACTATCACTCGTGCGTACGTACGACTTACCGTCTCCATGTACCGATACAATTCATTTTTAATTACCATCTTTTATGGATGATAATTATGATGGGGTTAATGTTTATATATGATACTTATAACATAATTATACTTATGGAATAATAATATAATATCTACCTTCTTACCTTCCAAACTGTTGGGAAACGATAACATCGCTTTTACGTACATGTGGACTACCGCCTCCATGAAAAGATGTGATTCGTTATTCATTTCTATTTTACTTGGATGGGAATAAGGATGGGTTATATAAATAGATATGATTTAATGATGATTCTAGATATGTGAGTTATTATTTACCTTCCCTTTCATTTTTCAAAAAATGTAAACAATGTTCATGCACACAAATGACCAACCATCTCTATGAACTGTGTAATTCGTTTTTCTATCTCTAACTTTTATGAATGACTATAAATACATATATAATGAATATATATGATATTTATATCATTATTAACATTTTGGGGTTGATGGGACCATGATCAATGTATAGGGATTGAAACTACCGAACAGAAATATAAAAGAAAAACGAAGCAGTTATTACCCAGAACAATGATTTAAACAAAGAATTGTTAATAAACAGGTGATAAAATATTTCAAGTAAATCATATTTGGGTTGATGCGTATGTGTATGGTTCTGTAAGAGATGTATAATAAATTTATATTTATTATACAGGAGGTTCAGACACATATGAGGATAGATGGAGCTGAGATAAGAGTTTATTTCACAATCTCATAATTATTTGGGATTTTTTATATTTAAATATCCACTGGGAGAATATTTTTCTTCAATATCCATATTTTCCATAAAAAATTAAAGAAGATTTTTATTACTCTCCAATTATTTATTAATGAAATTTTTACCCATGTTTGACTTTTTTACAAAACGGTTTGAAAGGAATCTTCTTATCATTTTCCAAATGAGGTACCTTTTAACATTTTTACAGCAATGTGAAAGGAATTTTTTTAACTTATACGACATGAATGTATTTTCCCACCGTCATTAAATAATCTTTTCTTTGAAGCTTCCTTTACAATTTTACAAGTTTTTTTTCAAAGAAAATGTTTTCCTTCATATTTATAAAGTTTTTAAATAAGTGTTTTCAAAGTGAAAATGGTATTTTCCTCAAGAAATTTTCAATGATCTTTTTGAAGTATTTTCATCTAAGTCAATATCGTTTGTTAAATCTTATGCTTTACTGGGGTCATTATCTTATGATATCATCCACCATATTTTTATGAATGGTTTATGATCGGTTTGACTGGGGAAAGTATTGATATTCCATATGTCAGTTCTTCCAATACGAGCAGTTGTTGATTTTTAAGGCAGTTGATTATGTTGTGTTATTTATTCATATGAGGAATGTACCAAGCTTATTAAGTGATGGATGGAGTTTGGAATTACATAACCCCTTGATGCATCAGTAGGTCTCATAAGACAAACTAGCTAGGGTATTTAGTCGAGGCCTTACCCATTTATATAAGAATTCTTGGCATGAGACATAGACGATATAGATGTCTTGGCACGAGGATTTAATGGTATAAATGTCTTGGCATGAGACCTTGACGGTATATTTCAGATATACGACATTATGCATTCCTTCATTATGAAATCATTTATCGATGTTCATGTGATTATTTGAATAGTTTTTATATCCATGTATTAGTTTTAGCTCATGTAATCATTTATATGGAATTATTTTATTATAATTTATTTTCTTCCATATTATTCATGCCTTATTTAGTTTCGGTTGTACGCATACCTTTACCGAGCATCTGAAATCTCCTCTTTCTTATGTTTCTTTTCCCAAGGATGTCTGGAAGTATTTTACGATTAATACATAGGGATATGCTAAAGGGGACAATGATTTTCTCGAAGAAAATACTATGTTGTAATTTAAGTTTTCAAATGTAAATGTGAAATTCAAGTATGTAACTAGTTCACTGTGACTAAAAAATTATTCGGTCCTTTGGAATGTGATTTCTTATATCTAATGCAAATGTAATAAAGTAACCACCGACTATGGGCTACTATGGTCGTGGTCTTTACAAGAAGCTCGCTCCTGGCTATGTGGGATTGTTTGAAATCATTGAATGGTTGGGAAAGGTGGCGTATCACTTGGCTTTACCACCTCAAATGTCTCTGGTCCACAACATCTTTCATGTATGACAACTTAAAAAGTATCAGCTAAACTCATCTCATGTTTTGAATTGGGAAAACCTCGACATAGAACCTGATATGTCTGTGTCCGAACAACCGCTTTGAGTTGTGGATTCTCAAGTGAAGGTTCTTTGTGGGAAGTCTACACCTTTAGTTCGAGTTTTGTGGAAACATGGTTCCGAGTCTCATGAGATTGGGAGTAGGAGTCTTTGGGGAGAGAGTAGTGGTCTCATCTTTTTTGGGGGTCAACCTTCTTCAACTTGGCTTTCTGGGGGTAGAAAGCAATATGGTGGGGAGAATTGTCATACCTGGCGTTATTTTCAGGTACGCACTTCCCTTTGTTTTGACCATCTTTCATTTGGGGCTTTTCTTGGGTCGTTTTGGGTGACTTTTGAAAGTTTTTAAAGTTTTCTAGGCATATGCATGGTTAGAGAAAACCGTGTTCTTCCTAGAAAACCATGCAACTTATGTTAGAGTCCCATAGGAGGGTGCATAGTTAGTTCAAACTGTGCGGCTTTCTCCTCAAACCATGTGGCATGGGACAAAGGGGTTACACACGGTTGGCACATGGTTTGTTAAACTGTGTGACCAAACCGTGCAACTTCTCCAATAGCCCAGAAAGGGACGCATAGTTGGTGTACGGTTTGACAAATTGTGCGCCCAAACCATGCGACACATACTAATTAATCTAAATTTTTATTTTAAGACTCGAAACCCATATGTTTTGCCACATTCTTCTTCTGACGAATTTGGATCTCGGTCTAAGAGACTCCACTTGGAGATTTTGGAGATTCCTTACCTCTCAATGGTGGATTTGGATGGATCTTTGGGTGTTGGATCTAGTTTTTCAAAGGTATGTGTTTGTTCTTTGTCATTCTTCATTGATCTTCTAGATCTACTCCTCTTTCCTCGAGTGGAACCTTAGATCGGGGTTGTTAATGCTAGATCTAATGTTTGTGTCGTGATCTAATTGGATTTCTTATAGATCCATCATGGAATTAGGTTTTGTTATTCAGATCTTTATTGATCGTTATGCATTCTTCAGGAATGGTTGTGGTAAGTGATTTTTCTCTCTCCTGTTGTTTTAAAAATGATGAATTGGAGATCCTTATTTAAGAATTCATGGCTTAGGGTTCTTCTTTGTCTTCTTGAACCCTCGGTTTCTCTTAGCTTGCAAATCTCATGCAAGTGTTAGAATTCCAAGTGTTTTGAGGTAGGTGATTTCATGTTTCCACTTTATTCTATAAATCTTGCTTGCTTGCTCTTTGAATTTGGTTTCTAAAATGGTTGGAAAGCACGATTTATAGCTTATCTTGGAAATGGTTTAAAAGGCACGAGCAATGTTTTGATGAAATGTATGGTTTTGGTAATGTTTATGAAAATGGATTTCTCCCTTTGAGTTGTTCACAAAAACAGTTTTAAAGCATGTTTTGTGTGGTTTCAAAGATGAAACGCCCTTTGAATGGTTTTAATGTGGTAAACCCGAATGTGATAGACGATGAGACAGGGAGCCATCCTCAAGGATGAACTCTTTCCCCCCATACCTATTCTATTACAATAATGTGTGCGTCAGGTTGCTTAAGTTGTCGTAATGAGCCTCTCGAGAGTGAACTCTTACCCCCTAAGCTTGTTCTACTACGGTAATGTGCACACTGAGTTGCCTACTGAGCAAAATAATGCAACAAGGATCCCCACGAACTTGGAACGAATGTGTTGCAAAGGCTTGTTTTCTTTATTGATAATCCTTGAAAAATATATTTGTGATGTTTATGGAAATGCTTTGAAAACCGGGATGTTAGAATGCTTTATAAATTGTGAAAGGGTGATTTATCCATGTTTTGTATCAACCTTTGCAAAATTGTATCTCATGCCTTATTTCTATTTACTTAAGCACAATTTATTTATTTTAGTCTTCTTATGAAACATTTGATGGGATCCTAGTAGGTTCTTTTACTCACTCAACATACACCTTTGGGTGTACGTAGATCTTATTTAATCTGATGTCAGTAAGAGCAAGGCGTCACAGGGTGGCAACGACTTTGTTCGTTAGTAGGGTGAGGGAGCCTAGAGGTGATGTCACATCACATGAAGTTGAGACTTATAAATTTTTGAGTACTTTTGTTGTTTTATATACCTTGGAACTTGTTCTACCTGATGATTATATCTTTTCAGTTATTGTCCTTGTTTTAACATACCGACATTATTATGTATCTTTATCACCTTGTTTTAAATTCTTTTTGGTATAATCATTTCAAAATATAGTTCTTGATGCTCAGACACATGTCATCAGCCCATGGGGATCGACACTGCAAAAAAATGTATTTATCAACAAAATGTCTTAAATATTGTCTGAGAAGTGACATTGGTACCAGATAAATTAAGAAATATTATTCAATGTTATTGATGATATATTTGAATTTTTAAATGGTTTCAAAACTCATTGATGATAATGAATTTTGATAAATGTCACAACAAAATAATTTATCCAAGGAATTAAAAATCATATGAGACATGTTTAATATAAAGTTTTACATCAATTATCCAAACTACATAAAGTTTTACATTGATTATAAAAGTTTCACCCAATCCATTAAAAATTATTGTATGGGGTGAACTAAAAAAAATGTATTTCATATATATTTTTAGATATATTCATAAAAGGAAGAATATAAAATTGATCTTATCGTATGTTTTAGATAACATTAAAAATAGTTTACAAAAATAAGAGAATATTTGATGATGAAATTATAAGGAATGCTTTTGTATTTTGAATTAATCATCCAAAAGATGAAAAATTAAATCTTAGAATGATTTTATATATTCATGAAAATATTTTTAATATTAAAAACGATCAAAAAGGAGGGAATTACAAAGCTATAAAGAAAACATACAAGATTAAATATAAATGCACATTTAATTTATCCATAAACAATGTGTATGTGCAAGCGCACACCTCAAATAATATGGGGTCTTCTTACAATATATTTAATGCAAGGTAATGTTTTCCCACACATTGAGGTTTTAAGAGTATCAATGATCACTTATTCCAAAATCAAAAACCAAAATTGGTTGGTTACATTGATGCTTGAGATTTTTTTAATCCACATCTCAACCTAGATATTTGTTCGCATATAGTAAAAATACAATTTCTTAATGTTTTACAAAACAAACAATTTCTACAACTTCCTCCAATCATGTTAAGTAGATTACAATTCATAAAGTCGAGAATGTAATTGGAAGAAAAAAATGAACCCTTCATATGGTCAAAAATAATTGTGGATTATCATACAAATTTGTTCATAAAACATCACCAATTGCAACTCTTGAGAAACCAATTTATAAAAATTAGAATGCCAAAACCGAACCCTTCATATGTTCAACCATTTATTTTCTCTAAGTTAATGGATTGAAGAATTTTTGACCCTCTATGGTTTCTATTTCTTGTTTAGTTCTTTTACATTATTTTCGACACCACATTTGGAAAATTTCTCAAGATTTCAATCAACGATTGATCAGTTTATTCACACACAAAACATATTTTGCACTTTGTTTTAGTGTCATGAAGATTTAATTTTTTTTTTTATAAAAAGATAAAATACAACAATTATTATATCATTTTATTGAAAAAATGAACGGATGTTGCGAAGCTAGTTTACGCACAGGCTTGGTCCGCGAAAAGGGACGCCATGACTGACGGGAAATCCTTGCGTGAAAGAGGTAAGAACACTAACCTGATGCAGGCATCAATGGCGGGAGGCAAACCACGATCCGTGGATGTCATTAATCGCAGCAAGGTGAGTTCGCGGCAGCAGCAATCTCAGTAAGGGGACAGAAGAGGATGAATCGGCGAGCCTGGGCTTGATCTTCTCCACCGCCCCCTGCACAACACCAGGCGGCGGAACGCCGAACCACTGGAGGTACCAGGAAAGGAGTACCGAACGGTGATGGTCACGAGGCCACCTGGAGGAACTGGTGTACGCAAATAAATCATCCCGCTGGGAATAGTTGAGCAGCAGCTCCACGCGCTTCCGCAGGGACCCCAGGAAGGCCGACTGAACGATGCCTCCATCCGAGGAGGCCAATCTTCCCGACAACAGAGCATCGTTGTACGTTAAAGCCAGCTGCAAGTGCGGGGAGATTAGGGTCTGTTTGGGTAAACAATTTATTTTCAAAAAATGAAAACGCTTTAAAATAAAATTCCCCCCCAAACATCTGGCGACAGCTTTTCTAACATATATTTTAAAAATGATCTGAAAAAATATTTTCATGTACCTTCAAACTAGAAATGAAAAGTGAGTCGCCTAACGTTGCAGTGCCGTTAGTAATCTGATCTGCCATTGACCCAATTGTGGTGTATAAAGACAAATAAACCTGCAAAATTTTCATACAAAATCTAAAATGGAACAAAGACAAAAAACACAGAAACTTAAATTCAACAGTATCTTCTCTTAACATTTACAAATACCTGTAAAAGAGGCGGTTTGTCCTTACTAACACACTCAAACAGTACTTGCAAGCAAAATTCCTGGAAATCAACATCAGATCTGCACAAATTCCCAAGAGTAAAATACATGAAACCAAAATAGGCCTTTAAGAATGAAAATATAAAGTCAAATGGGAGCCTTGATGCAGCCACCAAACAAGAGTCTAGAACCTCACACTTACCTTCTGCCACTCAGAAAATACCAAGGTCGCATTTGTTTTGAAAAATGTTTCATGTTTTTTATTTTCTAAAAATGTATTAGAAAATAGTTTTTTATGGTAGGGAAAAAAAGTTAAGTGTTGTTCACCTTTTGTATTTTCGTTTTCCAGAAAACATGATAACATTTTTTTCAAAACAATCTACCATTTATATTTTCTTTTTTTTTTAAATTTTATTTACATAAATCAATACATTTTCAAATATTTTTTAAAGAAAATGAAGAGAAAAAGTTTTATAAAACCAAACGCCGACTAGTGTACCCAAAATTGAAAACAATATGACATTCCTGCATAAAATTTCTCAATGATGCTTGACAAAGCATAAAGGCCATTCGCCATGCAAAATTTTTCAAATCCGAAAACTATTCTGATCGGTCATTTTTTTTTAATATATTCTCGAATTCATTCGAGATCTTTGTTTTACTCAAGTTGGAGAAGAACATGGGGCTTTCCTATTAGAACAGTTTTTTCAAAAGTATCTCTAGTTCTTCCATTAAAGAGTCAACTTTTTCCCGGATACTCGAGTTTCAATACCACCAAAAAATTATTATGAAGGGTTATAAGATAAAAAAATACGAGATTCTATCAAGTCTGTAGAAAAAAATAGGATCATGTCCTCTTTTTGTATCGATAGAATTGTTCCTTTTTTTTAATATTATGTGGAATGGTGATCCTTTCATCATATAGGGGTCGTAGGTTTGAATCCTACTTGAAGAGATTATTTGATTCCTTCTTCATGAAATAAGAATGAAAATAAAAGGTTTGCTCTAACCGTTAAGAGTATGTATGTGGAGTTCTCTGTCTTTTTTGATTGTGCATTTTATTTAGCTAACAGCTTTCATCGTATTATGCTCTCCAAAAAGCAACTCTTCTAACCATCTCAACAATAAGGTGCGGTGGAGTTGAAATCTTATTCTAATGATCCTTGTGGTTCCAGATGCCAACTACAGGATAACCAGGAAGGGATAACTTTTCCCCCTTTTTTCCATCTGACTTAAATTTTATAAAACCGGATAATAATTTGCCTATCAATATAAATATAGATCATTAAAGTCTACTTTTATTATTTTTTATTATTTAGTCATAAATAACCAATCACTTAAAATTGTTCATTCGTATTAATGATGCGGGTTTGATTCCCGCTATCCGCTTTATCGATTATACATTTTATTCTATATAAACAACGAAGATCATCCCTATGATATGGATCTTCTATATTATCTATACTATGATCTATAAAAGAAATACTAATTTTCATATTTTATAATTTATAATAATTCGTTTATAAAAAATTGTTCTAAGAATTATTGTTTAGGCAGTGAATCCATACATAGTGTTTTGATCGAATTTCAATTTTCCATGTTTCATCTATAGTAGCATATTGTATCCAATCCATAAAGAAGTACCGAAAAATACAACAATTTTTTTACTTGACCAACCTACAGGAGAAGCAAATACAAAAGATACACTAATTAATAAGATTGATAAAGTAGCAAAGATATGATAATTTTATTCACTCATATCATTGTAGCAACTGATTCAATATTTTGCATAAAATTTGATCCCAAGGTAAAGAATAACCAGTTACACCAAAAGATGCAGTCAATATAGGTAGAACCACACCGGTAAACCAAGTTAATTTGCGAGGTTTTTTAAATCCACCAGTAAGATCCACACAGAATACGTGCATGATCATCATTAAAAACATCATACAATCCTGAAAAGGAATAAATAGAAAAAGCAGCATGTCGTATCAATTGCTCATTCTGATCATTTCATATCTTTACCGTATTGGTAAAATACCTTGTTTGAATGTTTGGTTGGAACAAAACTAGAGTCACAAAATCTTCCCTCTTTGCCTGCAATTACATCTGAAAACGACTTATAAACTTGAGTATGATCGTCCTGCTATCTATGGATTCCATTATCAAGTGTATCAATGGCTTCTGGTACTTATAATTCCTTACAAAAGGATTCATAAAATGTCAGATTCCTACCGATACAAGAAATTTTTTGATAAAATTCCAAAATAGAATTTTCTTTGCACCTAATTCTTTTTTTCTCATCATTCAGGAAAGGCAAGAAAATTTCAGGGTATCAAACATTTTCTAGAATTTCTCTTAGATGTGAACCCATAACTGATGATAGAACTAAAGTTGAAATTCTACTAGTAAAGATAAAGAAAAGGCAATAAAATTTTGTTCTCCATTATTGGAATAATGATCTAATAAAATTGTATTTTATGTTTAAAAAAATACAATATTGCCTGACGCGGGAAAGTCACTCTCTCTAATGAGAGTTTATTGTCTATTTTAATTAAAACCTAACTATTTTCCCCTCTATAAAGGGGAGATTCATATGTAGAAGGGGAATATTGATAAAGATATTTTTTTTCTAAAATCAGAAAAGCGATTGAGATTGAAAAAATAAATGGTTGTGATTATTGTGATCATCCTAAATGAATAATTCACATCAACGTAACTAGACATAAACAACGGTTCTTTTTTTTTTAATGTACTTCTGTACTTACCAATGTTTGAAAAGATGTTTTTATTCATAAGGAGTCCATAGGTGTTTCCTATGACTCAAAAGATATGCACCGTCTAGTCGCTTAGAAGTGATAAAACCCGAGTCTTAGTTCTTTTTGTTTTTTTAATGTACTTTAGTACTTCCTAATGTTTGAAAATGTGTTTTTATTCATAAGGAATCCACATGTGTTTCCTATGACTCAAAAATATGTGTCGTCTAGTCGCTATAAAAAAAACTATAACTATCTGTAACTATAGAGTTTTTGTTCATATTCATACAATTGATTCATAGTTAGGTTAATAATAAATAGAAATAGATAAAAAAAGGGTTTCAATTGTTTCAAATGAACGTTTTGAAGACCTATTGATTCTAACGGATTACAGAGTTCATTTGGACCTTTTTTATAGATGTGGATCTCGAATATGTCTTTTACACAAAGTAGAGCATAAACCTAAATGATGAATAGAACAAGCCTATTCAGAAATGTATAGGATATTTTTTCTTTATACAGCTCAAGAACCTTGCATGATGTTTGTAGAATAGTAAAAGAGGTAGAACCAAAACCCAAGGTACCTCTCTAAGGGAGACCTTGAGGTTATTTTATAATGAATAATAAAAATCACATCGAACCACTAGTCCGATGTGAGATGCAGACTCCAACACTCCCCCTCAAGCTAGGTGTACCTAATTTGAACACATAAATAAAAAGAAAGCAATCAACAGACGCTATAAACTCTCCTCATCAAGCTGGACATACCCAACTTGATTACAAAACAAGACAAAACAAAGAAAATATAAACCGCCATGATTGTTGGTCCCCCCCCAAGACGACGATGGATGATGCTGCTGAAAAAGATTGGTTGCCAAGTCGCACAAGTGGTGCCGGTCGACGAAGTGCCGGGAAAGTCACACTAGCGAGGCCGGACGATGTAGTGCCGAGAAAGTCGCGCTGGCGGGACCGGTCGTCAGAGGCGTCGGGAATGCTGCACTGGCGGGGCCGATCGTCGGAGGCGCCGGGAAAGCCGCACAGACAGGGCCGAAAGATGGTGCACCGGATGAAGAGGCACGACTTGGCTGGAAGAGGGTCGGTCAGCAGGGTCCGACGAGACTGGTCGAGGAGGAGAGTGGGCGCGAGGAGGTGGGGCACAGAGAGGGCCGACGAGCAGGGGAGCCAGCAGCCACATCTGGAAGGCACGGAGAAGAGGGGAGTCGGTCGCCGAAGGAAGGGCCCTCGGGAGGGAGGGTGACGAGGATGCAAACATCCAAATTTGGACGACGCGAAAAGCAGAGGGGCCCGCCTAGAGTCGGCGTGCACTGGGAGAAGCGGCTCGCTGGAAGAAGCGGAAGAGGTGCCGTCTGGAGCTGTCGTCAGGCAGGGATGGGTGCGCTCGAGAGGGAGGATCGCCAGGAAGCCACGTCACCGGGAGGGAGCCGCGACTGAGGTGGGGAGCCGAGAAGCCGTGACGGACAGGGAGGGAGGCGGAGCCGGGAAGCCACGCTGCACAGGGAGGGAAGCGGGGTCGGGCTGAGCCGGGAAGTCGCGCCGTACAGGGAGGGAGGCGGCGCCGGGCTGAGCCGGGAAGCCGCAGGGAAGGACGCAGACACGGGATTAGTGGGGGAGGGTTCTGCCTAGAGAGTTCCTTCGGAAATGAGGGCAGCGGAAAAATTATCGAGATTTTTCCTTTGATACCATGTAGAATAATAGAAGAGGTAGACCCAAAACCCAAGGTACCTCTCTAAGGGAGGCCTTGAGGTTATTTTATAATGAATAATAAAAACCACATCAGACCACTAGTCCGATGTGGGAGGCAAACGCCAACAATGTTTATCCTCAAAATTTGGAATTTTACACAAAAATTTACTTGTTACTAATAGTATATCTCGTTGAGCCCCAGGATTGCCATTTTTTATTAATTATAGGGTTTTCCTGAATTTGAAAGTGATCACTACCTGTCCAAGCCAAGGAACTTACCCCGAATAGTCCTGACAAATGATGATTGAGATGAGATTTGACATTTTTTAACCAAAAAACACCTGGTTTCCATTTCGGTTGTAAAAAAAGGGAATATCATCAATGTATCCGAGAAAAAACGATTCATCTCTATTAATAGACCCGCTAAAGATACAAACCATAGCATACATCCTCCCATGAGGAAGGGAATTGCCAAAACATTTGACTCTTCCCATATCCCACAAGTGTTTAATGAAACATTCAACATTTTTATAGCCTCAGATGGATTGATTCATTCTACTCCTGAAATTAATATAGTTCCAAAAAAATTTAAGGAAATGAGTGTTTAAACTTCTATATGGAAGAATGATCATTATCATCCATCCAATTATTTTTCAGTTTCACTATAAATAATGATGAAAGAAACAGATTTAATGGGTGAATTTTTTTCCCTAAATCTTCTCTCTAATTCCTTCAATTTTATTCTACAAAACCAAACATAACTTCAGACTTCACCCTCATACATCTAAAAATTATCTTCTTTATTCCATCAACATAAGTGCGCAGAACTTCTTTGAAGCATGAGTGAATCAAAAGTTTAGAAAAGCAGTGAAAATTTCTCCAAGAAAAAGAATGGTGCAACTGAAACATTGAAAGACAACATTATCTTTTGGCCTTATATTCCTTTATATTGTTAGAGTGCTTAGATATTTTGAATATGGGTATCGACTAGGTCTATCCTATCCCCCTTTTTCCTCTAGTTTGAATTTGATATTTCGTATATATCTTGAGTCTAGTATCTCAGTATCCATCTCTATAAATTATGTGTTCACTCCACATTCAAGAGGAACAGTTTCTGGGATTACTCTTTCTGCATGTATAATTTTTCTCACATGTGACCAGCAGTATTAAGTTAGATGAAGCAAATTGCAAAACAGGACAAAAAACAGTTGATAAGCAACAGTGCAATGAGCCGAGTGCTCATACAGCTTAAAAACTAGGGAAGATGATGCGACCTGAGAGACGATATTCCCTAAAAATGTCATCAACAAACAAAACACTGAATGCTCAGACAACCAAAGAAGTGACAAACCCTATCATAAAATTTACACCAAATCAAAACATTGAATGCTTGACAGTTTGAAGTCACTCACTCAACACCTGATAGTGGGCCCGATTGTAAATCCCCATACCTTCTCAAGGTGTGAAATTCAGAAAGAATTTGAATTTTTGTTTTGGTGAGAGGGTCGTTTTGAGAACTGAGGTTTGGAGTTGAATTCAGAGGGCTGGAATGTCTCAATAGGTGTCTTTTGGACATGGTTCGAGGCCTAGTTGGAGGTACGAGTGCTCGGGAAAGCAGCAGAGCAGCGGCTGGGCTGCGGAAATTTTTCAGTTGCATGCCATTCATGGCGTGAAGGAGTCATTCACGCCATGAATGGCGTTTGCGCAGGGCCAGGACCCTTCCGCCGAGTACACATGCCTTGAATGGGGCAGTCACACCATGACAGTAACCCTTGCATCAGGGGTAGGGAACCCTTACGTGGGCCATTCACAGCGTGAACCACAGTTCACGCTGTGAAGGAGGTTTGGCCAGGGCTCTGCCTAAAGGATTTCACGGCGTAAAACAAAGGGTCGCACCGTGATGGTGCCTGGGTGCTTGTTTTAAGACGAGGGCAATCTCATCCTTTCCAAGTCAGAGGCCTTCACAATTTAGGGGGTTTGGAGGTTGGGAGGAGGCCATTTCGGCTGGCTCTCCCCCTCCTCTTCCTCCCGTTTAATCCCCCTTCAAGAAGGATGGTTTGTGGTGCGTTCCGATGACAGTTTCAGGTAAGATCCTCCGTTCTTCTTTCATTCTTGGTCCCTTGTTGCTAGCTCTCTGTTTTGGCTCGGTTTTGGATTATTGTTTGGTGTTGATTCCATCAGAGCAAGGTGGAATCAAGCGAAATCGACGGGGCTTTCATGTGTGGTGGATAGAGGATGCCTTGAGACGGTGTATGCAGGCCGTTGCACGTCATTTTGATAGAGGAATGTCGCCGTATGGATTTTCTTAAGGTTTTCGGCGAATTTGGAAGAAATTGACCATTGGAATGGGTGTATGAATTGGGGCTTTGCGTAGCCTAGGTTTGGGGGCGTGCCGAGAGTGGTTTGAACCCCGTTACTCGAGATTTCGATGAGCGGTTGATGTCCGATGAGATTTTAGGCACTATGCCTGATTGAACTAATTTGTAAATTGTTTATAATTTGTTAAAATGAATTGAATAATAGATTATAATTAATTATTAAATGTTATGGCTTAAGTTTGGACCTCGTGATGATGGGCGATGGTCGGTTGGACTTGGACGAGCCTGTGCGAGGGCTGCGGGCAGTGATTCAAAGAGAATAACTTCACGATTGAGGGAGGTGGTCCCTCGTACATACCCCTTTGGTATTTGCATTCGTTTATATTTATGGCATGTAATATGTGGTCTCGTCACTGAGAGCGATCGACTTTTCATTTAAAATGAATTGCTTCTTTAAAAAAAGATGGAATAAGGTGTCAAGGGTCACGTTGGACCCTTGTGTATTGGCTTGATTGCCCCAGTCGCTGATGATTGAGACCTTAAGTATGATTATGTGTGCCTTGTGACACTTAGACCACATCGGAAGGAGCTACATCGAATTCCAAGTACCCTTGCTAAGGAAGGAGTGCAGGCTGCTGAGTGCACAACAAAATTATGGCCTACAGGATTGGCTTCTATCTTCCGCTTGGGGCTGGTCGAAGTGCGCAAAGGGGGAGGACAACCAGCTGGTGCTCTAAATAACTCCTCTGGTGTAGACCAAGAAGCTGTTGCAGCCTGGGCATCACATTCTTACTGGTTTGAACTAGAGGAATGACTCTAATGTGGGAGAAGACGAGGCTTATGTGGTAGGACTTCCTGGGACAGATCATGATTTTGCATTTAAGTGTGGTGGTCCCCAGATTTTATCATCTAACTTGATAATATTTGTGAGGGAATGCCTGTTTCTCTTAGCATGTGATGATTCTAAAGAGGTGTCTTTGGATGCATAAAAGTTTCTCAAACATTTATTTGCATCAACTGCAAAACCTCAATTAGAATGTGAAGTTGAATTATTTACGAGGCTGATTGGAAAGCTTCCCAAAGTGATGCTTGGAAGTGAGTGTTACTGGTGAATTCCCCTTACCTCAATGTGAGGTGGAGACATTCTTTTATAGATGAGTAAAACTAATTACAAGGGGGGTAAATCCGATGTGAGACTCAGAAATACCCATTAAACTTAAATGGGGTCCAACACTACCCCTCAAGCCGGACATGCCCAGATTGGATTGAGTCCCACAAAGAAAAAAGAAGACAAGACACAAAGACCATCTCAGACTCCCCCTCAAGCTGGGTCATGGAGGCTGTGAATACCCAGCCTGGTAGTGAGAGAGTCAAGGCGAGCTCCCGGGAGGCCTTTGGTGAAGAGGTCAGCAAGCTGATCCGCCGTCGGAATATGGCCAAAGCTGATATGGTTCTGCTCGAGATGGTGGCGAAAAAAGTGGCAGTCCACGTCGATATGCTTTGTCCGTTCATGGAAGACGGGATTCGATGCAATCTTTGTGGCTGCCTGATTGTCACACCAGATATGAGCAGAAGTCTGTGCCGGGAAGCCGAGCTCTTGGAGGAGGTGATGGAGCCAGAGGATCTCAGTGGTGACCGTGGCCATGGCGCGGTATTCGGCCTCAGCACTCGATCTGGAGACGACAGTCTGCTTCTTGTTGCGCCAGGAGATTAGGTTACCGGCGAAGAACACGGTGAATCCCGAAGTAGACTTGCGGGTAGCGAGGCAACCGGCATAGTCCGCATCACAGAAGGCCTCAACATCAAGATGAGCATGATGTGAGTACCGAATGCCATGTGCAGGGTCTTTCTTGATGTATTTGGCAATGCGGAGGACAGCATCCCACTGAGATCTGGTTGGATGCTCCATGAACTGGCTGACTTTGCCAACTGCGCAGGCAATGTCAGGTCGCGTCACGGTGAGGTAGTTAAGTTTACCCACCAGACGTCGATAGCTCTCGGGATGAGGAAATGGTTCCGAGTTGGTATGGAGAGATCGTTCCCCAGGCTCAAGTGGAGTGTCCACTGCAGTCGCTGTGCTCAAACCTGCATCCTGCAAGATATCAAGAGCATATTTGCGTTGGCAGAGAGAGATCGTGTCCTCAGAACGGGAGACCTCGATGCCAAGGAAGTAGGTGAGGGGACCCAGATCTTTGGTGTGAAAGTGGTGGTGGAGGTGCGTCTTGAGGTTGGCGATTCCTGTGGAGTCGCTCCCTGTGATGATGATATCATCAACATAGACCACGAGCAAGATACAGCCATGCATCGTCGTACGGAAGAAGACGGTGTGATCTTTCATACTGCGAGAGAGGCCAAAGGTTGTGACGACTGTGGTGAAGCGGCCGAACCAAGCCCGATGAGACTGCTTGAGGCCATAAAGGGAGCGACGAAGGCGGCAGACATGGGAGTCGGCACCAGATGCAGAAAAGCCAGGGGGCTGCTGCAGGTAGACCTCTTCGTCAAGAAAGTCATGGAGAAAGGCATTCTTGACATCCAGTTGATGAAGCGGTCAGGGATGATGAGCAGCCAAAGATATGAACAGGCGGACAGAGGCCATCTTGGCTACAAGAGAGAAGGTCTCAAAGTAATCGATGTCATATGTCTGAGCAAAGCCCTTCGCCACAAGCCGGGCTTTGAGGCGACAAAGAGAGCCATCGGGATGGAGACGGATCGTATATATCCATTTGCAGCCGACCGCCTGTTTGCCCGCAGGGAGGGGGACCAGATCCCATGTATGATTGTCCTCCAGAGCCTACAGTTCATCTCACATAGCCTGTAGCCACCCCGGGTGTGACTTGGCGTCACCAACCGTGCGGGGAATAGAGATCGCCTCCAGTGCTGACAAACCTTTGTAAGAAGATTTAAATAAAGGAGTAATCTGACACGATCGAGTACCTTTCCGAAGTGCAATTGGCAAGTCCTCGGGTGCTGTGACAGGAGCTTCTGACGAAGTGGGAACAATGTTGTCCTCGACCGGGATGGGGGGTACAGTTGATGGACAACGAGAGTAGACCTGTCCAAAGTGATGACCTGTAGGAGAAGACACCAGAGGCTGGTAAAACAGGATAGGAAGGCAGTCATCGATGGTAGTGTCTGGATGAGAAGAGGGTGGAGTGAAAGAAGAGCTCTCGACAAACGATACATTGGCAGAGGTGATGTAGCGGCGTAAGTCTGGAGAGAAGCACCGGTAGCCACGCTGAGTGCGGGAATAACCGAGAAAAATACACCGGAGGGATTTGGGAGAAAGTTTTGAGAGATTGGGGCGAGTGTCCCAGACATAGCAGAGACATCCGAAGACGCAGAGTGGAAGGGAGTGAGGGGGAAGAGAGGGGAACAGAGTATGAAAAGGAGTCTCCCCCTGAAGGATAGAGGAAGGAAGACGATTGAGTAGGTATGTGGCAGTGAGGATGGCATCCCCCCAGAAGTGTAGAGGCACCTGGCGGTGGAAGAGGAGGACACGAGCAGTTTCTAGAATATGCCGGTGTTTTCGCTCAGCCACTCCATTTTGCTGAGGGGTATCAGGACAGGAGGTCTGATGTATAATGTCGTGTGCCCGTACAAACTGCTGAAAGGGAGTGGATAGGTATTCCCGCCCATTGTCAAAGCACAGACATTTTACAGAGATAGAAAATTGTGTCTTGATCTCATGGTAAAAGGTCTGAAAGGTAGAGAAAACTTTTGTCCGATCTCGAAGAAGGTAAAGCCGTGTCATACGGGAAAAATCATCAATGAAAGAGATGTAATATTTATACCCGGATTGACTCGAGGTGGCACAAGGACCCCATACATCGGAATGAACCAAATCAAAGGGTTTGGCGGCCCGTGTGTCAAGTCGAGGATAATATGATGTGCGATGGTGTTTCGTAAGGGTACATGACTCACAATGAAAAGATAAATGTGGACTAATATCAGGATAGAGCTGATGAAGAGCGGAGGCGGAGGGGTGGCCCAACCGAGAATGGAGGTCCACGGCACGAGCAGAGACAGACGTGCAGGCGACGGATGTCGGACCATCGAACATGTACACCCCATCTCGAAGTTGGCCTCTACCAAGTTCCTGGTTCGTCGTCCGCTCCTAAAACACAACAAAATACGAGGTAAAGATAGATAGCATTAAAACTGAGATCCTTGGTCAGCTTGCTTATGGAAAGCAGGTTAAAAGGACTGCATGGTACATGGGCCACCGAGGATAGGTGAAGGGATGAGGTGAGTGAGCATGTACCAAAACCGGCAATGGGGAGAGTGGAACCATCAGCAACAGTGATGACTGAGGAACCAGTATAGGGACGGTAGTTGGAGAGTATACCTGCATCCCCGGTAAGATGGTCGGACGCACCTGAGTCAAGCATCCAGGCAGGTGAACGATGACTGACAAAAGCAGTGGGACCACCGAAGAGGGCAAGAGATGCTGATGAAGAGCCCGACAGGGAGGTGGTCCGTTGATCGTGAATCAGCTGGATCTCAGCCATGGAGAGATCCAAAGATGATGGAAGAGCAGCAGTAGGTGGGGATGCATCTCGGATTGCAGTCTGACTCTGTCGTGGATGAGAAGCGGGACAACCATGAAGTACCCAGCAACGGTCAATCAGGTGGTCGAGCTTGCCACAGTGCTGGCAGAGGGGGCGAGGGCGGCTCTCTCCACGGCCACGTCCACGAGTGCCGGTAGGGCGGCCACTGCCACGACCCAGGAGAGCTGTGTGATCAGGGCTAGGGATAGGTGGGGCAAGGGCCCGATGAGCCTTCCCCAAGCGATGATAGACCTGAGGTATATCCAGCGTAGAAGGGCTGACAAGCATCTTTGTGGCTGTCGTGGCATAGTCAGGGGCGAGGCCATTTAGGAGATTAAAAATGTAGAGTTGGTCCCGTTGAGTCTGCACGTCCGCCGGAGTCTGAGAAACGGGCCAGAGCTCTTGCAGTTCGTCGCGGAGACCTTTCCATTCTAAGAAATATGCCGGAAAGGTCCTATCCTGCTGTCGGATGTTTGACAGACGCTGCAGAATGTCGGAGACCCGAGCCAAGTTGTTGGTCTCAGAATACATGACAGTCAACGAATCCCATAGTTCTTTGACAGTATTTGCAGTCCAGGTAACATCCTTTACCGATCGGTCCATGGAGTTGACCAGTAATGCGAATATTTTGCTATCCGCAAGTTGCAAAGATTGGAATTCAGTGTCATCCATCGCGGGTGGAGGCTTCTCAAGATGAGAATGAAGGTTCATGCCGCGCAGGGATATCAAGACCGTCTTCCGCCAGACGGAGAAATTGGTGGCGTCCAGCCGGTCATCGACGATCCGGAAGGAGGGGGTGATCAGGGAAGGCAGAACCGAGGACGCGTCCATGGAGGGCGACAAGAGGTGCGGGTGGCGCGATCGTCGGGAATAGCCGGAATGTCGGGCGGGACTAGCACTGGGTTGCCGGAAGCCGCGCGCTGGAAACGGCGATGGCGGGAGGCGCAGTCTGGAGGATTGCGCAGGAGAGGCGCGCCGGGGACGAGTGCACCGGGAGTCTCCGAACGAAGCAGCCGGAGCAAGGTCGATCACGCCGGGAAGCCGGGAGAGCCTGACGGACTGCACAGGGGAGGCGGAAGCACTGCTGGCGGCGCGCACAGGCAGGAGGAGCGGGGCGCCGGGGAACCGCCTGAGGGAGATGGGTTCGCCGGGAGGAGACGTCGGGCCGGCAGGAGAGCCGGAGCAGTTGCGGGAGAGGCGGAGCCGTCCGTTCCGGTCGCCTGGAGAAACGGGAGCCAGTGCGGGCAGTTGCGGGATCCGAAAAGACCGCCGGGGAATGCGGGAGCTGTTGAGGAGGCCGGCGCAGGTGGAGCCGCGTCGGAAGGAACGCCGGGCATGGAGAAGAAGGGTGCCGAGATGTGGAGGGCGGCGCCGATATCTGCAGCGGGACGATCCGTCGCGGGACTGCCGGGAGAGAGGGAGACCGTCGGGATTTGTTGCGCGACGGGATTTGGAGGCGGCCGGGGTTTGCTGCGTGACGGGAGAGCGCAGGGAAGCCGCGACGGAAGGAGGAACTGGCAGGGAAGCGCCGCACGAGAATGAGGGCCGACGCGCAGGAGGGAGATCCGACAGGAAGGAGTTGCCGGCAGGGGGGAGAACCGCCGGGAAGAAGCGCCGGGCGCTGAGGGAGATAGGCGGGGCCGGACAGAACCGGGAATCCGCAGGGGAGGGAGGGTTCGGGATTAATTTCCCTCTGATACCATGTTACTGGTGAATTCCCCTTACCTCAATGTGAGGTGGAGACATTCTTTTATAGATGAGTAAAACTAATTACAATGAGGGTAAGTCCGATGTGGGACTCAGAAATACCCATTAAACTTAAATGGGGTCCAACAGTGAGGAATCACTTGTGCTCTGTCGTGCTCAGCAGTTACTTCCAGTGATGTATTTTTCAGGTTCTCTCGAGAAGCTTGTTATAACTAAGCCATTGTCAATGGGGTACTTTCAGTCTTTCATTGAGCTGAAAAATAGTTTGCATCTTATCAGGTATGTAGTCTTAAATTCCAAATTACCTGAAGCTTCAAAGTCCCAAGATAGAGATAACCCGGTTGGTATGGCGGCTTATGAGCTTCCGCAAATGCCCCCTTGGTTTGTCCATGTTGGCAGCCAGAAGTTATATCAGGCACTTGCTGCAATTCTTCAACTTGTTGGTTCATCAATAATGTCAGAACAGATAGCTCATGACCTAGATTTGTTCCATTCTACCCGTTTATCTGCTAGCCTGCGGGATTCAATGGCTACAATGGGCTATCTTGCATGGGGTTATGGCCAACGCTATCAGCATGGGCTGTTCCGCCAGGTTTTATTGGATGGGTTTCAACATAAACAGCCTGACTATTGGTTGAATTTTGGGAATCTGTGGGAGATAAAGCGGGTTCTAGAGACTTATGCAGGAAAGTTCTATGGAATTGCTGAAACTGAATTACTAAATAGAGGAAAATGTCAAGTTTGGGTTCCTGGGAAAAGGCTGAAGCAACAATATTTTCTGGAGAAAGTGGTTGGGCAGAAGAATGATATGCACCCATCTCTTACCATACCTGAAGTTATGAAAATGCTTAAAGTAGAAGATGCATTTTGGCCGAGGCCACCGCAAAAACCGCCTCCAGGTGCTGTCATTCCAATATTAAGAAGTCGAGCCTTGCTTTGGAGTTCCACCTTGAGGACAAGGTGATTTTTCAAGAGGGGGCGAATGTTAGCAATAAGTGTAAGATGGTTTGTGTGGGTGTTAGGGGGTAGTAGCAATTGAGCAATATTGTACTTTGTAAGAGTAGAGTTTTCCAGCTGTAGCAGTGGACAGGTAGGGCAATAAAGAGGGGGGCTGGGGAGTAGGGGAGGATACGATTAATTTGGGATTTTCCTTCCAGCAGGTGGCTGCAAGGCTCAGACGTCGGAACGTTCCAGCTGGGGCTCGGAGAAGTGGTCTTCCAAGGGTTCCTCTCTATCTTCTTTCTCATCTTCCTCTTCTCCCCCAAACTGTAACTCTCTCCCTTTCTCTCTGCCTGTACTACTTACTCTCAAAACATAAATGTCAGAGATTAAGTTGTCAAGTCCCACATCCGACTTGACATATCATGCAATCTCTTTTATTCGTTATAAAATAACCCCAAGACCTTCCTTAGAGAGACACCTTGGGTATTCGGTCTACTCTTCCATTCCTACATAGTATCAGAGCGGGTTCTCCAACCCTAACTCTCTCTCTCTCAAGCGGACCCCCTGCTGCGCCCCTTCCAGCGCGACGACCCCCTGCGGCCCCTCCCTGTGTGCGCGGCGGACCTCCCTGTTGCGACCCTCCTGCGCGCAACAGCCACCCGCGCACCCGCTGTGTGGCGCGATGACCCCCCTGCGGCCCCTCCCTGTGTGCACGACGCCCCCCTGTGACCCCTCCCTGCGCGCGCGCGCGACGGACCTCCTCCCTGCTGCGCCCCTCCTTCGCGCGACAGCCACCCGCGCACCCGTTGTGTGGCGCGATGACCCCCTACGACCCCTCCCTGTGTGCGCGACACCCCCCTGTGACCCCTCCCTGCACGCGCGCGACGGACCTCCTCCCTGTTGCGCCCCTCCTTCGCGCGACAGCCACCTGCCCACCCCCTGTGCGGCGCGACGACCACCTGAGCCCCCCCCCCCATGTGCGTACAATGGACCCCTACGCCTAGCGCTTTCAACGCCCCTGTGCGACTCCCACACGAGCGCCCCTACGCCCCTGCGATGGCCCACCCCCGTGTGCGACAGAACACCTACAATGGACACCTTACGCCCCCCCCCCCACATTGCGCAACCAAGCCCCGACACCATCCATATTGATCTTTCCCCAATAACCTAATTAATACCTGGATGGTCTAGCCGTGCAATTTTAGCACAGCGGTTCGCCCGTGCGGCACCCTAGCCCACTCCTCAGCGGGCAGGGTTCAGTCGTCCTACTCTTCATATGATATGAGGTTCGCTGGTTTCGTCCTGCCATGAACTCATTAGGAGAGTGACCCCAACTCCTAATCAGGGTAGTGTCAGGACTGACACGCACGATCCTCCACATTGTCGGGACGACTTTCATCTCTTCGATAGGGACAAACCACATGAACCACAACCTTGATATTCTTACGGGTGTGGGACGTGACCCCCATGATTGGGTCGTGACATTCTCCCACCACCATTCCATGCACGTCCTTGTGCATGCAAGATCGTGGTCTTCTGTGTGTCTGCGAAATGGTCTGCTTCCAACTAAATGGCTGCAATGCGTGGCCAAGGCGACACTCTTCCCTTGTCGTCAGCTTTGTGGCCCACCCACTCTCTCTGAGTTGCAAACCACCTCCTCGAACCCCACCTTTCGTAGTGGCGTCTCTGTCTCTGACATTCTCTCGAGCGCGACTATCTTTGTCGTGTCACCTCCACAATTACGCTCTGCGACTTTGCTCCCACCACCAAGATCCAACCGGCAACATTCCATAAACATCACGAGGCACATTCCCTCTGAGCACATCACTGAAGATGCATGTATTCTTCAGTCCTAGAGTGACCTCGTCTGGAGGTAATATTACAGTAGTCAATGGTCAGACAGTGCAGATTACAGGTTATGGAAGTTGTACAATTACGCATAACTTGACACTATTTGTTGTTGCCTTGGTTCCCCATTGTCCCTTTAATTTACTATCAATTAGTAAATTGACAACTGACTTAAAGTGTCATGTCATCTTATCACCTACATCGGTTGTATTTTAGGAGCATTCGATAGCTCCGGTGCTTGGTACCAGACGACTTCAAGGTGGTGAGTATGTGCTTGACTCGGCCCCCACTCTTGCCTGTCCTGCCACCTCTGATCATGCCCTCTAGCTTCATCGTCGATTTGGTCATCCACCTGCCTTCATTCTTCAAAAACCTTTTCCAAGATTGGGACCTCTTCTTCCTTTTGAATGCAAGTCATGTCACTGCGCACAACATCATCGGGTTACTTATATTCCCCGAATAGTTCCTCGTTCATCCACTCCTTTTCATTTGGTTCACTCTGATATCTGGGGGCTGAGTCCTAATCCATCTAAACTGGGTTATCGGTATTATGTTACTTTCATCGACGATTTTACAAGAATGACTTGGGTCTATTTGTTGAAAAATCGTTCTGAAATCTTTACCGTGTTCCGCTCTTATTATCAATAAATCACCACCCAGTTTTCCACTAAACTCCACTGCTTTCGTTCTGACAATGGTCGTGAATATTTATCTGGACCCTTCCAGTCTTTTCTCAATGACCATAGCGTTATCCATCAGACCTCTTGTCCTTACACACCTCAACAAAATGGTGTTGCTGAATGGAAAAACCGTCATTTGTTAGAAGTTGCTCGGACACTTTTATTTCAGAAAAAAAAGTTTCAAACACTTACCCCGTAACAATAGGGGTGTTCGGCACATGGTGCTCAACTAGGGTGGGGTGTGTATAGAAATCACAAGTACAACTACATATATATATATATATAGGTATCAAACACTTACCCCAACCTATGCGTTTCTCCAGACAAACAACCACCCTATGATATTGGCAACTTTGCTGTTACCTTTAAATGCATTTATTAACATCAATAACAGTTACTTTGAAAGTTGATAATTGAAAGTCATTCTCAACAAGCCACAACTCAAAACATACCCTCACCCAATTCATTTAACCAGTTCTCATCGTTTATTAAACAATCCATTTACCCATTCCATCCCTACCCGAGCATCTACCAACCGAAGCACGCAACGAGCCACACAATATAAACCACACTGAAGAAGAACCATAGTAAACTAACCCACTGCCATCCTCATTCTTCAAGGTCATTCCACACAATCCTTCCTCTCAACAAGCAAACCCCCAACTTACTGTCAAACCCCGCAACACACCTCATCACAACCAACCCGACAGCCCCGCTGTATAACAACACCACACCCATCACACCAGCAACAAACATAGCACAACCCGAACCTGCAGCCCCGCTGCTCAACCACTGCTCATTCATTCCACAATCAATCAATCTCTCAACCTGAGATTCTATTACACCACCCGTATCACCCAGCAACAGTCGTGCTCTCTACCCCAGCACCAAGCAACCACACAAGGCACAAGATAGAATAAAAACCACAAGAAGCAAACAACCACACCAAAATAGGGCAAAGTGTATTCAGATTTTTCCAACACTCATTCTTTAATTCCAACACTCATTCTTTAATCCCACTTTGATAAATCAAGGGTTATCACATACCAAGTTCGATCCTAAGCCATCCGTTTATTTAACCAAATATACGTGGTTAACCAATTTCATAATCATACGGTCGTTCACAAGCCATACATGTGCGCAAACAGAGACCACCAATGACCATGATTTTCAGAATGGATACAGCCAATAGAAATCATAATAACTGTTGGAGTCTGCATCCCACATCGAACTTGAGGTCCGGTGTGGTTTTTTAATATTCATTATAAATACACCCCAAGGGCTCCTTAGGAAAAAGACCTTGGGGGTTCGGGTTCCTCTCTTTTATTCCTCTACATGGTATCAGAGGGATTTACCCCCGACCCTCCCTCCTGATTTTGTTTTTCTCCCTTCGTTTAGGGTTTCCCCGTCCGGGGGGCGGCGGCTCCAATCCAAATAGCCGCCGCCCCCCCTCCCTCCGTGACTCCATCCGACGCGGACCCTCCTTCCCGGTGATCTCCCGTCGGCCTTCTCTGCGCGCAGCCCTCCCGACGGCCTCTCCCTCCCGGTGATCTCCCCCTGCTCCGCCGCAGTCCCGGCGCCGGCCCCGCGGCGACGGCTCCTCTCTCGGCGGATCGCCGCTGCCCTCCTTCGGCTTCCCGCCTCTGTGTCGGCTTCCTCCCCAGGTGGACCTCAGTCGCGCTCGCCCGCTGCTCTCCGGCGTCCAGACTCGACGACCTCGGCGCGACTCTCTGCGCGACGGCCCGGTCCTGACGCGGCTCCTCCTCTGCGCATCCCGTCGGCCCGCCCTTCCCGGCAGCCACCTCTCCTCCCGGCAGGCCCTCCCTCCCGGCGCACCTCTCCTCCCGGCGGTCGTCCCTCCCGCTACGCCTCCACCTCTCGGCGGGCCTCCCTCCAGGCGCGGCACCTCGCCCAGCGGGTTTTCGCCCGACGCCCGGCGTCCGCCGTCCTCCCGCGGTACGCCCTCGTCCCAGCAAGCCTTCGCCCGGCACCCGCGCCCTCGCCCTCGCGGCTCCCTCGCCCCGACGGCGCCCTCGCTCTCGCCGCCAGATCCCGCAGCGCCTCCTGCCGGTCATCCCTCCCGAGCGGCAGCCTCCCGTCTGGCGCACTCCCTTCTCCCGAGCGCGACCCTCCCTCATCCAGCGGTCACCCTGCCCCGACGGCGCTCCTCCCGCGGCATCTCTCTCCAAGCGGCCCTCTCTCTCGCCGCCCTTCTCCTCCCGGCGCACTCGCCCAGCGGCTTGCGGCTCCCATGCCTCCCGGCACTCCGGGCTCTTTTTTTTTTAACCACGCCGGCGGCCTCCTCCGGCTTCCAGCGCCGCCTCTCGGCCTCCTGCTCCCTCGCCGACAGATTTCTCTCCCTGCCAACTCCTCCGACAGCCGGCCTCCATCCATCCCGGCCCTCCCAGCAGGCGGCTCCTCGCTCCAGCGCAACGGCCCCATCCCAGTGGATCCCTGCTCCCTCCGGCATCGCACTGCTGCCCTCCGGTGAACCGCTGCTCCTTCCTGCCGGCTCCTCCAGCTGTCGGCCTCCCGAGCTGCCTCTTTCTGCTCCCCGCGGCATTTCCGCCTCAATCGCCGGCCTCCTCCATTGCGGATTTCCCGGCGCTTCAACGACCGGCACCGCCACTGCGAATTTCCTGGCACCGCCACTGCGGATTTCCCGGCGCTTCGACGACCGGCACCGCCATTGCGGCTTCCTCGACACTTTGACGACCGGCCCTCCCAAGCGGATTCCTCGGCGCTTTGACGATCGGCCCAACATTACGGTTTTCCCGGCGCTCTGACGACCGGCCCGTAGTGCGGATTTTCCCGACGCTCTGACGACCGACCCGCCAGTGTGGATTTCCCGGCGCTCTGATGTCCGGCCCCGCACTTTTCCGGCGACGACCCCTCCTTTTTCAGCGGCATCACATTACCATCTTGAGGGGCAACAACATTTTTCTTATTTTCGTTTCTTCTGTTTTCGTCTTGTTTTGTCATCAAGCTGGGCGTGTCCAGCTTGAGGGGGAGTGTTGGTCTCTGTTTTGTTGCTTTCTTTTCATTATGTGTCCAAGTTAGGTACACCTAGCTTGAGGGGGAGTGTTGGAGTCTGCATCCCACATCGAACTTGAGGTCCGGTGTGGTTTTTTAATATTCATTATAAATACACCCCAATGGCTCCTTAGGAAAAAGACCTTGGGGGTTCGGGTTCCTCTCTTTTATTCCTCTACAATAACCGTAACCAATAAAACATGAGCATGCGTCACTTTTCCCTAACCGCTGTATTTTGATATTAAACAGATTCGATTATCTTTATTTATTCGGAATTCTGCTATCTTCACAAGAAAACATTTATACACCCACCCCGCATCATACATAAACAAGAGGGACGAAGGGATCCTTACTTGGAAGAACAGACGATCGACAATTCCTCCTAGCACCAAAACAGAGGGTGTGCAAGGCTCCAGGAAAACGCGATCCAGGGATGCAACACAGACTGACGGTCCCTCAATGACGAAAGTGTCTGGGCATCTCGGTATCAAGAGAAAGGACGAAGGAAAGATGTCCGGCTTTGAAGGAGTAAATCTGAGACTCAAGGGAAGTGCAACAATTTTAAAAGCCACTAAAAGCGGATCTTGACCAAGACCACGCGGCTTGACCGTTTAAGAGTCTCAGGAGTGTTAGGAATTTAATGATATAATTTATATCCTTTGAAACGGCTTCAAAAACACTTAAACATGGTTTTAAACCCAATTTACATCCAATAAAACGTTAAAGAGACGAAACTGAAAAAACAGGAGAAAACTGTAATTTTGACAAACTGTTGGAAATGACTCACCGTTGGGTGAGTCACCGGCGCGAGCTATCGATGGCGAGCTACTGATGCGAGTCACCGACAAGAGCTACCGATGGCGAGTCACTGATGCGGGTCACCAACGCGAGCTATCGATGCGAGTCACCGACGCGAGTCACCGACGCGAGCTACCGTCAGCGAGTCACCGATGCGAGTCACTGATGCGACCTACCGACGCCACCTACCGTCGGAAAACTTAATTTTTGCAAACTCCTGAAACGAGTCACCGTTGTCTCCCAGAACACCTCAAACACCAGATTTTCGCAAAGTAATTGATTGAGGAGGTTCGGGTCATTACATTAGATACCTCTCAAACTATTCTCACCTTTGAGAATTCAAAACCAAACTCAAAAGAAAGAGGGGTCAGAACAACCACCTCGTGAGATAACTCTCAAGGATCTTGTTAACTTGTAACACCGCTACCGTCATCAAAGTTCAACAATAAACCACCCTGTGTTGTTCGAAAGCTGGAGTGAAACCTCAACATTCAAGAACACCTCCTCTGACATCTACTACCCCAACCGACCACAAGACACACCACTCAAACACAACAACCACACTGTCCGGACATTCGAATTAGGGAGTCTCATCCTCCATGTCAAGATACTATCCGCTTTGGGCGGCACCGACCCGCCCCCACGGGTTTAATCGCATCTCAATTAACGTGTCTCAATTAGGAATCAAGTCCTCCCCTTTCCACGTGTCAAGACTTAACCGTACATTCCACCACACACAACACAAGGCAAGGAGAACAGCTCATCTCACATCAAACAAGGTTTAAGCATCACATCACAAAGGGAAACACAACAAGGTAAAACTCATAACAACTCTGGGTACTGGGCACGCATTTGCGTTTCCCTTTCCCAAGTACTCTCACTGAGGCCACCATGCATCCACGACACACGAACCAAGGGAATGATCCGCCCACGAAGAACCTTCTCTCGACGATCCTGGATCTCTATCAGGTGCTCCACATACGTCGCGTCATCTTCGATATTCAACTCTCCACAGTCGGTGACATGAGAGTCATCGTGAAGATACCGACGAAGCTGGGAGACGTGGAAGACGTCGTGAATACTCTCCAACTGTGGTGGCAACACCAACCAGTACGCCACTTCGCCAACTCGTCCCAACACCTCGAAGATTCCGATAAACTTGGGAGAAATCTTGCTCCCTCCGTTGATCCTCTGCTGCCCACGTCGAGGGGAAACCTTCAAGAACACATGGTCCCCAACCTCGAACTCCAATGGCCTCCTCTTGCGATCGGCATACCACTTATGTCGGTCCGGTGCTGCTTTCATCCTCTCACGAACAAGCGGAACCCTTTCTGTCGTGGTCTGCACCACCTCGAGACCAAGAACAGCTGTCTCCCCAACCTCTGTCCAGCATAAAGGCGAATGACACGGTCTTCCGTACAACGTCTCAAACAGAGTCATGTCAATGGAAGAGTGATAACTGTTATTGTAAGCGAACTCCACCAAGGGCAAGTGTCGTACCAAAGATCCACCAAAGTCAAAGACGCATGCCCGCAACATGTCCTTCAACGTCTGGATGGTCTGTTTTGTCTGTCCATCCGTCTGAGGGTGGAAAGCAGTGCTGAGGCGTAACTGAGTGCCAAAAGAATGTTGCAATCCCCTCCAGACCCGCGAGGTAAAACATCTATCCCGATCTGAGACGATGGATCTCGGAACTCCGTGCAGCCGCACCACCTCATCCACATACCACCTGGCCAAGGCATCCACTGCGCCAGACTCCTTAATCGCTAAGAAGTGAGTTGATTTCGTTAGCCGATCCACCACTATCCAGATTGCATTGCATCCTCCCTGAGCCCTGGGTAACCCCGTGACAAAATCCATCGAGATGTCATCTCATTTCCACTCGAGGACATCTAAATGATGCAACAAACCACCGGAAACATAGTGCTCAGTCTTCACTTGCTAGCACACCAAACACTTCGCCACAAACTCCGCTACTGCCCGTTTCAAACTGGGCCACCAGAACTGCTCACTCAAGCCATGGTACATCTTGGAAACTCCAGGGTGCATCGCTAAGGGTGAGTTATGGAACTCACGGAGGACTCGCTCACGCATCGTCGTTGGAACAAACAGCCTGCCACAGAACAACATCTGATTTTGATCATCCTCCAACCATCCCCCTAAAGCATTATCATGGTCAACGCGATCGCGCATTATCTCTGCCTCTGAGTTTTCCCACTGAGACTCCTCCACTTGTTGTACCAAAGAAGACTGCACCGTCATCTGGAACAAGCAGTCTCTACCACCATCCATTCCCGCATCTAATTACAAGGCGGTTAGCTCCCCTATTGCCTTCCAAGCGTCCGTACATTCCCAAACTACCTCATTCTACAACTTCCTGCTCAAAGCATCAGCCACGACATTCCCCTTTCTTGGGGTATAAGAAATCTTGAAGTCGTAGTCTTGGAGAAGCTCCATCAACTTTCACTGTCACAAGTTCAAATCTCGCCGGGAAAAGATATACCTCAACCTCATATAATCTGTGAAGACCACAAAGCGCTTCCCAATAAGATAATGTCGCCACAACTTCAGCGCGAACACAACTGTCGCTCGCTCCAGATCATGGGTGGCGTAGTTACGTTCATGGGGACGTAACTGCCTAGACCCATAAGAGATCACTTATCGTTGTTGCATCAGCACACATCCCAAACCCAGACGGGAAGCATCACAAAACACCTCGAACATCACTCCTTCCTCTGGCAACCGGAGAACTAAAGCACTGACCAACTTCCTCTTCAGATAGTCGAACGCTGTCTGACACTGCTCACTCCACACAAAAGCTTGGTCCTTTCTGGTCAGGGCTGTCAACAGGGTTGCAACTCGAGAGAAATCGGATACAAACCCTCGGTAATAGCTTGCGAGACCGAGAAAACTGCGAACCTCCGCCACATCCCTGAGTGCTGCCTAAGAAACAACTGCTTCTACCTTCGACGGGTCCACCGCTACACCCTGTGGAGACACCACATGCCCAAGGAAATGCACATCTCGCATCCAGAACTTACACTTGGACAACTTTCCGTAGAGCTGGTCGCGTCGAAGAACCTCCAAGACGGTCGTGAGATGCTCAGTATGCTCCTCCTCTGACCTTGAGTGGATCAGGATGTCATCGATGAATATAACGACGAATCGGTCTAAGAACTCACGAAAGACTGAGTTCATGAGCCTCATGAACACGGCTGGTGCGTTCGTAACACCGAACGACATAACCACGAACTCGAAGTGTCCATACCTGCACTTGAAAGCAATCTTCGGGATATCACCTTCCTTCACCCTCAGCTGGTGATACCCAGACCACAAATCGATCTTAGAGAACCAACTTGCTCCCCTCAGCTGGTCGAAATGATTGTCTATCCTCAGGAGAGGGTAACAGTTCTTGACCGTAACCTGATTCAACCTCCGGTAGTCTATGCACAACCTCAGACCACTCAATTTCTTCTCTTGCCTTGCTCTGTGTTTTCCACTCCGGTCCTCCAGCTTCACTACTGGCTCAGCCATCATCCCACATCAATTCTTCATAAAGTCTATCTTGAGTTGTGTTTTGTTTCTCCATTTGATTATGAGTCATGTCATTGCGTCAAATATCACCGGATCTGTTATGTTCCCCGGGTGCTCTCATGCGTCTCAAGTCCCTTTGATTTAGTTCATTCTGATGTATGGGAACCTGGCCCTATTCTAAGCAAACCGGGTCATCGTTTGGTATTTTCATTGATGATTTTTCTTGTATGACTTTGGTTTGTTAAAACATCAATCTGAAATCTTTTCCGTCTTTCGCTCATCTTATTATGAAATCCAAACCTAGTTTTTGGTCACCCTTAAAACTTTATGTAGAAATGAAAGAGTGGACCGAATACCCAAGGTACCTCTTAAGAGAGGCCTTGGTGTCTATTTATAATGAATAATAGAGATTACATAATACCTCAAGTCCGATGTGGGACTTGACACAACTTAACATCTAACGCGCTCTCTCAAACTAGGTATACCTAGCTTGGATAGATAAGAAAAGAAAACAAATCAAAGCAAAACAAAGAAAAGACACTTCAGCACTCCCCCTCAAGCTGGACATACCTAGCTTGATTACATAACAAGACAAAACATAACAAAATATAAACTGTCATGGCTTGGACACATAATTAACAAACACCGCAAACACTCCCCCTCAAGCTGGACATACCCAACTTGATTACGGAACAAGACAAAACATAACAAAAAAAATAAACTGTCATGACTGCTCCCCCTCAATAATGCATTGCCCACTAGATGTGCTTCACCTGTTGCGCTCCCGCCCATGGCTGCAAAAGGAAAGATGACCATCGTAGAACTCTCATGCTCCCTTCCTGAGGACGACCTTTGCTTCAAGATGCCGGATGAAACAGCGACCGACAAACGGCCTCAAAACGGTCGGGTGAAACGGCACCCGACTAGCGGACCCAAAAGACCGGGTGATACGGCACCCGTCTTTGCATACCCAAATTGTCGAGGTGAAACGGAGTCCCACTAGCAGACCCTAAAATGTCAAGGTGAAACGGCGTCCGTCGTTGCGGACCCAAGAGTGATTGATAGCAATGGTCTGAAGAGCAGCAGGGAGATGCCGGCAGGGGGTGACGGCGGAGGACTTATGGCACCCTGCTCATGGAGGCCGCCGCCCCCCCAACGGGGGTAAATACCTAGGTGTCCGTCGAAAAAAAAAATGGGAGGGCTAGGGTTAGGATAGGATCTGCTCTGATACCATGTTAGAATGGAAGAGAGGATTGAATACCCAAGGTACCTCTTAAGAGAGGTCTTGGTGTCTATTTATAATGAATAATAGAGATTACATAATACCTCAAGTCCGATGTGGGACTTGACACAACTTAACCTAACACTTTCAATTCTGATAATGGTCGTGAATACCTCATTGACTCTTTTCAGTTTTTTTTTATGGTCATGGTATCATACATCAAAGTTTTTCCCTGAAACACTCCGACAAAATGGTGTTGCCGAACGCAATAATCTTCATCTATTGGACATTGCTCGGGCCCTTCACTTTCAGATAAAAGTTCCTACCATATTCTCAAGCAACGTTGTTCTGACTAGCACCTATCTCATTAATCGTCTTCCCTCGCTCGTTCTTCAGGGGGAGAAACCTTTTCATGCTTTATGTCGTCAACAGTTCCTACATCCCTTATCTCTTCGTATATTTGGATGTGTGCGTTATGTTTGTGATACTCGTCCCGCTATTACCAAATTGGATGCCTGTGTTGTTAAGTGCATTTTCTTAGTTACTCTCGAAACCAACACGGGTATCGATGTTTCTCCCCCGACTCATGTCGTGTGGTTTCATCCGATGTTTCATTTGTTGAGTCCTTCATTTTTCATTTCCCGCATGTCTACCCATCTCCCCTCTCTTCCCAATCTCAAGGTTTCCTTTTCATATTCTCTCACACCTCCAATACCCACACTTCCATCTCCATCAAGAAGTGGGTCTCAATTTGGTCGCATTTACACTAGACATCCAAGCATGCACATTCCATCTGAGTCTCATGCTACTCTGACACTTGATGACTCATCACCTCTTGACTCTCAACTGATTGATTTGCCTATTGCACTTACACAAAGGTACATGTTCTTGTCGGGACCATCCAATTTATTCTACTTCTTACCAGGGATTATCGGTGGCCACTTCCATATTTATTGGCACCCTTGCCAAGGTTTCTATCCTCCATACCGTTGTCGGGGCCAAATCTCATCCAGGGTGAGTATAGGCTATGCAAGATGAATTACATGCTTTAGAGGCTAATCATATATGCGATCCTGTCTCCCTCCCCTCCAGTAAACAACTTGTTGGATGCAAATGGATTTATATTGTGTGTCAATGCTGATGGCGCTCTAAATCGCCTGAAGGCTCTCCTGGTTGCAAAGGGTTGCACTCAGACCTACAGCGTTGACTACATTGACACTTTTTTCATCTGTGGCTAAGATGGCATTGGCGCGTCTTTTTATCTCTCTCGCCGCCACTCACCATTGGTTTCTCCATCAGTTGGATGTTAAAAATGTCTTTCTTCATGACTTTCTTGACAAGGAGGTATATAAGGAGCAACCTACACGGTTTGTTACTCAAGGGGAGTCCTCCAAGGTAAGTTGTCTCCGTTGATCGTTGTATGGCCTTAAGCAGTGGCCACGAGCTTCGTTTGACCACTTCTGCATAGTTGTGACCAATTTTGGGATGTTTCAAAGCACGAAGGATCTTTTCGTTTTCAATCATCTGTTTACTGCAGGTAGCATTCTCCCGGTTGTGTATGTTGATGATATTGTCATTACAGACGGTGATGATATTGGGATTACCCAATTTAAGTTTTTTCTTCATCGGAATTTTCAAACAAAGGATTTCGTTCCGCTGATATATTTCTTAGGGATTGATGTTTCCAAATGTGCTCACGGTATATTTCTTTCTCGGAGAAAATATGTCATTTATGTGCTACAAGAAACCAGTATGACACGGGAAAATTCTACGGACTCACCACTTGAGTCGAGGGACAAGTCTCTTCACACTAGGAGTGAGACTTTCTCCTCACCGGACGTGTATTGATGGCGTGTTAGCATGCTGAACTATCTGATGATGACTCGCCCTGACATTGCGTGTGCAGTGAGCAAGGTGAGTCGGTTCATGGAATTTCCAACACAGCTGCAATGGGAGGTTGTCATTCGCATTGTCAGATATGTAAAGAAGGAACTCGGGCAGGGCTTACTATATTCAAATAATGGACATATGAATATTGAGGCTTTTTGTAATGCAAATTATGCAAGATGTCACTCATCTAAAAGATTCACATCTGGATTTGTTACTTTTATTGGAGGTAATCTGGTATCTTGGCAAAGCAAAAAAATAGACAGATATCTCCCAACCCAATGCAGATTCAGAATATCATGCTATGGCTTATGTGACTGCAGAAATTATTTGGGCATAGTAGATGCTACAGGAGATTGGTTATCCTATAAAAAGTTTGCACACATCTGGTATGAGCCACAGTCAAAATTGCTACCAATCCAGTGTTTCATGAACGGACTAAACACATCGAAGTTGACTTTCATTTCATCTGGGTGAATTATGAGAGGAAAATGATCACCCTCAATTATGTTCGCGCTTCATATCAACTTGCGGACATCTTTACAAAGAGGGTTCCTGAAGCACAGGTTCAGTTTTTATGTACCAAGTTGAGCATGATAAATATATATGTCCCCACATGAGTGGGGGTGTTGGAGATATTCATGTTCGAATGAGCTTATCCTATTCCCGGCCATATTGAATTTTGAATTTTAAATTTTGTATTTACCGTCCATCTCTTGTATTTGTTTTGCTATGAATAAAATGATCGACCTCAATAATGAGACATGCAAGTGACCAGCTTGAAAACATCCTTACAGGATCTGATGAAAAAAATTGTTGCACTCAGGGAGGCAGACTATGAGAAGGTTTCAATGGGGGAAAACCAGATTGGTGGAACAGGTAACTACAAAGGCCAAGTACTTACCAAAAATTGTTTATAACACTTATCACTTGTGATAAGAGCTTTGAAAAAGTAAGTGACATTTGTTTTGTTTAAAAAAAAAACTTAATACTTAAATTCTTTAAAAAAACATTTATATAAGAAATAGAAAGAAAAAAAAACTTTGTAAATTCACAATGGCAACGCCTATAAAAAACACTTGTCAGCAGTGATAAAAGTCATAAAAAATCTAGTCACAGTCAAACACAACCTAAATGTCACAAAGCGTACCAAATCATCATCTAGTCAACAAAAACAATGAAGAAAATTGTTGGACCCCATTTCATTTAATTGGGTATTTCTGAGTCCCACATCGGACTTACCCTCTCTGTATTTAGTTTTACTCATCTATAAAAGAACATCCTCACCTCACATTGAGCTAAGGGGATTTCACCATTTACATGGTATCAGAGGGATCTTAATCCCGACCCTCCCTCCCAGCGGATTCCCGGTTCTGTCCGGCCCCGCCTCTCTTCCCCACTGGCTCTGCCCTAATCTCCCGGCGGCCCTCCCTGGTGGCCCTCTCTCCCGGCGGTCCTCCCTCCCGGCGGCTCTCTCTCTCGGCGGCCTTCCCTCCCGGCGGCCTTCCCTCCCGGCGGCCCTCCCTCCCGGCGGCCCTCCCTCACGACGGCTCTCCCTCCCGGCGCGGCTCCCCTCGCTCCGCGGTGCCCTCGCCAGCGCCTCGCCCAGGCGCTCTCCCCCTCGCCCAGCGGCGCCGCGCCCTCGGCCTCGCCCCGGCGCCCCGCCCTCGGCCTCGCCCCGACGCCCCGCCCTCGGCCTCGCCCCGACGCCCCGCCCTCGGCCTTGCCCCGGTGCCCCGCCCTCGGCCACGGCTCCCCGACGGCCCTCCTTCCTGGCGCGACACCCTCCCGCGGCTCCCGGCTCCCCGTCGTCCCGCGCCTCCTGCGCCTCCCGGAAACCTTTGCCTGGCGCGCTCCCGGCAACCCTCACCCGGCGCCTCCCGCTGCTACCGCACCTCTTGCGCCTCCCGCTGCCCCCGCGCCTCCCGCGCGCTCCCGCTGCTCCCGCCCTGCGGCCCCCCCTTCCACCGCCTTCACCCCAGCAGGCGCCCCCGGCCTCGTCCCGGCGGACCCTCCCGGCCGCGCGCCCTCGTCCCGGCAGAGCGCCCTCGTTCCGGCGGCCCTTCCAGCACGCGCACGTCCTGCGCACGATCATCCCACCGGCCCGCTGCATCAGCTACCCGACGCTTCCATGGCAGACTCCTCGGGACGTGGCCGTGCTTCAAGTCGTCCACGTCCCTTCTGTCAACATTGTGGCAAGTTTGGCCACCTGATCGCCCGATGTTGGGTCCTGAATGGACGACCATCTCAGCACCCGCGGCAAGGACAGCCCGCGGTCCAGGACGCGTCCTCGACTGTCGCCTCTCTTTCCCCGTCTCTGGCCCTTTCTATGGCCGACCTCAGGCGGCCTCATGATCCTCCGGCCTCTGTCCGACCCGGTCCCTCCTCGGCCTCTCTGGCCCGTACTGTTTGCCCCACTGCCTTTGTGGGTCATTGCTCCCCTGCATGGCTGCTGACTCAGGTGCCTCCGACCACCTCATCGGTGATTCTGGTATGCTGACGTCTTACTGCCCATATGTCGGTTCTTCAGCCATCACCGTCGTTGATGGCTCCACTATCCCCATAGCGGGCTTCGGCGCATGCTCCCTGACTCCATCGATACACCTACCCTCTGTGGCACACGTGCCCCGCAGTCCCTTTAATCTGCTTTCCATCAGTAAACTGACTAAGGATTATAACTGTGCGGCCATATTTACCTCTTCTGGTGTTGTGTTTCAGGAGCAGACTACGAACCGGGAACTTGGTCGAGGCCGACTTCGAGATGGGGTCTACATGTTCGAGGGACCAGCACCCATTGCTTGCACGTCTACCTCTTCTCGGGCACTAGATCTTCATTCCCGATTAGGACACCCGCCTGCATCCACCATTCATCAGTTGTTTCCGGACTTCAGTCGGACTCCTACTTTTCATTGTGAGTCATGTTCTTTTGCGAAACACCATCGCTCTTCCTACATTCCTCGCACGGATACACGGGCCTCCCACCCCTTTGATCTGGTTCATTCAGATGTTTGGGGCCCGTGTACCATTCCGAGTCACTTGGGATATAAATATTATATATCTTTCATTGATGACTATTCGCGAATGACGTGGCTTTACCTTCTTCGAGAACGCTCCGAAGTGTTTTCCACCTTCCAAACCTTTTTCCATGAAATTAAGAACCGTTTTTCTATCTCTGTCAAATGTCTCCGCTCGGATAATGGGCGCGAGTATCTCTCCACTTCCTTTCGGCAGTTTCTCCAGACGAATGGTATCCTTCATCAGACCTCCTGTCCTGATACACCCCAGCAGAACGGCGTGGCCGAGCGGAAACACAGACATATTCTAGAGACTGCACGTGCCCTCATCTTCCACCGACAGGTGCCTCTGCTCCTTTGGGGAGATGCCATTCTCACTGCTACATACCTCATCAATCGCCTTCCTTCTTCTATCCTTAAGGGGGAGACTCCCTTTCGGGCTCTTTTCCCCACTCTCCCTCTTCATTCCCTCCCTCTTCGAGTGTTTGGCTGCTTGTGTTATATTCGTGACACTCGCCCTGGCCGCACCAAACTCTCTCCCAAATCCCTCCGCTGCATATTCCTTGGTTATTCCCGCACTCAGCGCGGATACCGCTGCTTCTCCCCGGACCTTCGCCGGTATGTCATCTCAGCGGATGTCTCCTTTGTTGAGAGTTCTCCATTCTCCTTTCCCTCTCCTCCTCCTGACTCTGCTATTGATAATTGTCTTCCCCTCATCATCCTTCCTCCACCGGCGTCAACCCCTGTTGACACCCATTTTGGTCAGGTCTACTCCCGCCGTCCTTCGACTGTATCCCCCGTTCCGGCCAGTGACACTGATGCTCCCGCTTCGTCCGCTGCTCCTGCTCCGCCACCCGAGGACTTGCCCATTGCCCTACGGAAACGTACTTTCTCCTGCCAGAGTACTCCTCTATTTGTCTCTTCATACAGGGGTCTGTCCGCTCTGGAGACAGTTTCTTTACCTCGCACGGTTGGTGAAGCCAAATCTCACCCCGGGTGGCTAGCTGCAATGCGGGATGAATTGCAGGCTCTGGAGGAAAACCATACTTTGGATCTTGTCCCCCTTCCAGCAGGCAAACAGGCAGTGGGCAGCAAATGGATTTATACGATCCGTCTCAATCCCGACGGCTCTCTTTGTCGCCTCAAAGCCCGGCTGGTGGCGAAGGGGTTTGCTCAGACATATGGCATCGACTACTTTGAGACCTACTCTCCGGTCGCCAAGATGGTCTCTGTCCGCCTGTTCATCTCTCTGGCTACCCATCATCATTGGCCACTTCATCAGCTGGATGTCAAGAATGCCTTTCTCCGTGGCGTTCTTGAGGAAGAAGTCTACCTGAAGCAGCCCCCTGGTTTTTCTGCCTCCGGTGCCGACTCCCATGTATGCCGCCTCCGTCGGTCCCTCTATGGCCTCAAGCAGTCTCCTCGAGCTTGGTTTGGCCGCTTCAGCACTGTCGTCACGGCCTTTGGCCTCTCCCGCAGTCTGAAGGATTACACCGTCTTTTTCCGTACGACACCGCACGGCTGTATCTTGCTCGTGGTATATGTTGATGATATCATCATCACAGGAAGCGACTCCAGAGGGATCACCAGCCTCAAGGTGCACCTTCACCAAAACTTTCATACCAAAGATCTTGGGCCCCTGACTTACTTCCTTGGCATCGAGGTCTCCCGTTCTGAGGACTCGATCTCTCTCTGCCAGCGTAGGTATGCTCTTGATATCTTGCAGGATGCCGGTCTGAGCACCGCCACTGCCGTGGACACCCCACTTGAGCCTGGCGAACGTTCTCTCCATTCCGACTCGGAACCATTTCCTCATCCCGAGCGTTATCGACGTCTGGTGGGTAAACTGAATTACCTCACCATGACGCGACCCGACATTGCCTGCGTCGTTGGCAAAGTCAGCCAGTTCATGGAGCATCCAACCCAATCTCAGTGGGATGCTGTCCTTCGCATTGCCAAATACATCAAGCGAGACCCTGCACGTGGCCTTCAGTATTCCCGTCATGCTCACTTGGATGTTGAGGCCTTCTGTGATGCCGACTATGCAGGTTGCCTCGCGACCCGCAAGTCTACTTTGGGGTTCGCCGTGTTCTTCGCCGGTAACCTCATCTCTTGGCGCAGCAAGAAGCAGACTGTCGTCTCCAGATCGAGTGCCGAGGCTGAATACCGCGCCATGGCCACCGTCACCACTGAGATCCTCTGGCTTCGTCATCTCCTACATGAGCTCGGCTTCCCGGCACACACCCCTGCTCATATCTGGTGTGATAATCAGGCCGCCACGAAGATTGCCTCGAATCCCGTCTTTCATGAACGGACGAAGCATATCGAGGTGGACTGTCACTTCCTCCGCCACCATCTGGAGCAGCACCATATCAGCTTTGGCCATGTACCGACGGCAGATCAGCTTGCCGATCTCTTCACCAAAGGTCTCCCAGGGGCTCGCCTTGACTCTCTCACTTCCCGACTGGGTATTCACAGCCTCCATAGCCCAGCTTGAGGGGGAGTATGAGTTCGTCTGTCTTGTCTTCTATTTTTTCTTTGTGGGACTCAATCCAATCTGGGCATGTCCAGCTTGAGGGGGAGTGTTGGACCCCATTTCATTTAATTGGGTATTTCTGAGTCCCACATCGGACTTACCCTCTCTGTATTTAGTTTTACTCATCTATAAAAGAACATCCTCACCTCACATTGAGGTAAGGGGATTTCACCATTTACAAAAATCAATTTCTGCGGTGCCTTGTGTGGTTAAAGCTTTCCCATCTCATCATTTTTTTCATACAACCTTTCACTCTTTCTTGAAGTTTACAAAAAATATATATATAATAGAGAAAAAGAACAAAGATAGAGAAAAATACAAGTAATTTCTAAGTAAACCAATTGATTTTTCCACGTTTTGATCATAATCATTTGACAATAAGAAGTGTTCCAAAATGCATAAATAGTGTAGAATGAGAAAACCCCCTCACCTTCTTACCTCAAAGTGAGGAGGAGGCGTTCTTTTATAATGAATGATAAACTCCACATCGGACCACAAGTCCGATGTGGGATACAGACTCCAACACTCCCCCTCAAGCTAGGTGTACCTAGCTTAGACAGATAATGAAAAGAAATCAACAAAACAGACGCTAACACTCCCCCTCAAGCTGGACATGCCCAGCTTGAAGACAAAACAAGACGAAAACAGAAGAAACCGAAATAATAAAATCGTTGTTGATGCTGCTCCCCCTCAAGATGGTAATGTGATGCCGCTGAAAATGATGGGTCATCGCCGGAAAAGTGCGGGGCCGGACAACAGAGCGCCGGGAAATCCACACTGGCGGGTCGGTCGTCAGAGCGTCGGGAAAATCCGCACTAAGGGCCGGTCGTCAGAGCGCCGGGAAAACCGTAAAGTCGGGCCGATCGTCAAAGCGCCGAGAAATCCGCTCGGGAGGGCCGGTCGTCAAAGTGCCGAGAAAGCCGCAATGGCGGTGCCGGTCGTCGAAGCGCCGGGAAATCCGCAGGAGGAGGTCGGCGATTGAATGCGGTGATTCCGCAGGAGGCAGGAGGAGGAGGCAGCGCTGGGGAGGAGTCGCGACGGAGGGTCGCGCTAGGGAGGAGCCGCCGGGAAGAGAGAGGCCAGACGGAGATGGGCCGGCGCGAGGGATCCGCCGGGAAGGGAGCAGCTGGACGGAGCAGGCGCAGCTGGCCGTCGGGATCGCGGCGGGAGGTGAGGGCTGGGAGTCGCAGGACACGAGCCGCAGGAAGGAACCGTCAGGGAAGGGAGGTCCGCCGGGAAACAGCACAGGGAGGAGCACCACCGGACAAAGCCGGAGCAGGGAGGCTGCGTAGGGCGGAGGAGGCCGAGCGTCGCGCGCTGGGAGGGCGGGGTTGTCGCGCTAGGATGAATCCCACTCGGGATCGCCGGGGGGAGTAGGCGCTGGCAGTTACAGGATCCGGAAAGACCACCGGGAGAGAGGGACGCCGGGAGGGGAGCCGCGCCGGCAGTTACGGGATCTGGAAAGACCGCCGGGAGAGAGGGACACCGGGAGGGGAGCCGCGCGGGAGATGCGGATGGAGTGCGGGAGCCGCTCAGGCGGATGGAGGTCCGCCGGGGAATCCGCGGGAGGCACCGTGCGAACAGGACCGCCGGGAGGGGAGCCGCGACGGGGAGGGCCTGCGCGTAGGTGGAGAGATCCGCGGCAGGGAGGGATGCCGCGCAAGAGAGGGGCACCGTCGACGGAGCAGTGCCGGACGAAGCAAAGGGAGCCGCTGGGATGGGTCGTCGGGCCTGCGCGAGGGAACCCGCAGTGAAGGCGGGGCTTGGCGCAGGGAGAGATCCGCGACAGGGAGGGGTCGTGCCCAGGAGGAGCGCGAGCCGGAGGAGACGTCGGGGAAAGAAGCCCGCCGGACTGGAAGGGCTCGCTCGCAGGAGGAGCGCGCGCCGGAGAGGAAGGCGCCGCGACTGAGGTCCTGCGCGATCGGGAGGAGCAACGGAGGGAGGGGGGGCGGCGGCTATTTGGATTGGAGTCGCCGCCCCCCGGACGGAGAAAACCCTAAAGACTGATGGGAGGAAAAAATAATAATAATTAGGGAGGGAGGGTCGGGAGTAAATCCATCTGATACCATGTAGAATGAGAAAACCCCCTCACCTACTTACCTCAAAGTGAGGAGGAGGCGTTCTTTTATAATAAATGATAAACTCCACATCGGACCACAAGTCCGATGTGGGATACAGACTCCAACAAACAGAATTTTAAATTGATGGAGCCAACAATCCCCATTGCATTGGTGCTGAATCACGTGAATTTAAACAACACAAAAGGAAACACCATGAACTGAGACAAGCCCATGAAATAGCTTGCCCAAATACAATGACAAATTTTCGTCACATAGCAAGTTGACTATATTCAAGGGGAAAGAACAGATATAAAAACTAGTACAGAAACAATGTCCAAATCAATGCAAGATTTAACAATATAAAACTTTCTAAATTCTATTGAAGTTCTCCAAAGCAGACTTACATGTCGAAGAGGAAGAGATACACCAGCAGGAAGCAAGTCAAGTTGTTGAAGTCCGAAATTTTCCCCAACCGTCGTCAAGACTGTGAGTTCCTCAAGAGTAGAAAAGGATCCCGAAGCAATATTACAGTAGACACCAGATGACAGTTTCTTCCCTAATTGTTTTGCACCAAACAATATACTATAGAAAGCAACTATTTTCCGAGCCCAGCTAATGACAGATTTTCTATCTTCAAGAACAAGAGGTGGAAGGTCATTGATATTAGCAGAAATGGATCCCCCTTGCATGCAGTTATCAAGCCATCTGAATAAACATGGTGCAGGTCTTTGAGAGAGGGAGGCACTTTGAAGCCTTAATTTCGTTGAAAGAGCAGGAAAATCCCGAATATAGTGATCCAAATAGCTTTCATCATGCAGACAATCGGCAATACTGGATAAGAGAAGCACCAGAAGTCCCAAGTCCCTATAAGCACAAATATCTGTCTCAGACTCATCTCGCATCAGAAAAAGCATCAAAACCAACAAATTGTCAACATCCAACAATGAGTTGACGCCATTAATCAATCAAATACTTAAAGATAGTGACTTCAACCAACAAGAATGGGCAGTAAACATAAAATTTAAAACTCAAAGAAATCAATTCAACAAGTAAACTACAAAAATTGAGTGTACACAACGAGAAAATATTCATTTTGCAGCTAATATTTTATGACCCCCACAATCAAACTAATTGATAAGAAGGAATTTGTAGAATGATAAACAGGGGTGCATAGATTCTGAGTGAAAGGTAAATATAAAAAAATTACATTTACTTTGAGAAAATTACATTGAATAAAAAAGCATTGTTAGATGATGGCTAATGAGATACTAACATAATAACTAACAATGAGCAAAAATGCTTCGCATATTTTTCCATATCATTATCATATACTTTTTACATGTGGAAGCTTCTCCGATGGGTATTGGATCCTCCTAACAGGATTCTATTTTCTAGCATATACAGGCACATGTACCACCATTAGGACACCTCACAGGTACAGGTGAATCCTCCTCAACTGTGAAATATAATGGTTATGATTAAAACATATTCAATTAAGTGCTGTTCTGCAAGAGAGCATAAACCGTAGAAAATTATACAAAGAAAGAAAAAGGAAAATTGAATAATTTTTTTAATATAAGAACCAAATTAAACCATGATTTAACTAATTAATTAACACATCAAGCTCTTAATAAGATCATGGTAAAATTAACATCTCAATAAACCTTACTAAATCCCAGTGTTCAAACCCAATAATATATCATGAAATTCTGCAACTCATTCCCCGTTGTTCATCTTATGTTGGACAAAACAAGGCCTTCAGCTTTTTGAGATTTCAATATGAGGTGACAAAAATTACAGATTGGAACCTGAGTTTCCAAGATCACAGCTCAACATCAACAACGCTTTCTGAGTAATCCACTTTGAAGGATTGATTAGGAGTCATCTGATATTCTTATGTAGGTGCAAAATGATGATAGTGTTTGTATCCAGTAAGGCCAACTAGAACCCACCAAGGCTGACTGTGCAATGAACTATCATTGGTACAATGACACTACACCCAATCAGATTCAACAAGGAATAAGGCAGCAGTCCCCAATGGTTGTGGATCAATCATCACGTTCATCCAGTTTCCATGTGTCAAGAGCACATCGCAATTATAGCAACTTTGCAAATTTCCCTCCATGCCATGGAAACGTATGGAAAGGGTTATGTTGCCTCGAATCATCTAGTCGAAGGAGCCTAAGAAATTGTGGCATTTGATCCATCTCATTGAGCAATCAGTAAGAAACGATCGACTAAAGTTTCTGTCCAGGAAACAGACTTGCAGAGTACTTGAATCAAAGAAATCTATGCAAGAAAAGAAATCAGAGAACTCTCCTGGTTGAATCTCCAAGAGCCAGGGACGCTGCCTCCAGCAACCTCACCGTGCTGCTTCCAATCTCTAAAAAACAGTCCCCGATACTTCAAACAGAATATCACTTATAGTAAAAATACAGAACAATTACCAAACTACCCCTGTACCACCTGAGCACGTTTATTCCTCCTGGAATAAGTTTCAAGTACCGCCAGCACCCTATAAACTCCGCCCCCCATAAAATCCACCTTGTCCTCAAGGTGAAAATAAGGAAATTGAGCATTAAACAAAGCTGCCAACCTGCGGTATGTATGGTAAAGACCAGAATGCCCCCCTTGGGGAGTGGTATGATGTTCCTCCAGCAGTTTGGGAACCGGTGGGGAGGCCGCAGGCACCACCAAACGACCACAATACAAGAGAATACCATGGGAAATAGTGTATTCGGGGTGCGATGGCTGCCCAGCTGACAACCGCTGCAGAATGTTGTGAAGAAAAGGGTCCAAATGAACACCCTCGGTAAAACAGCGCATATCCTCCCAAACAGGAAAAGATTGAATATGTTGGAGATTGAATATGTTGGAGGGCTGAATAATCTTCCCGCCGAGACAAAGAATCGGCAGCTGTGTTATCTTTTCCTGGTTTAAACTTAACATCAAAACGATAACTCAACAACTTAGCAATCCAACAAACTGATCAGCAGTAACAACACGCTGATGTGGGAGGAATTTTAAACTTCAGTGGTCCGAAAAAACAGTGAAAGTCCTTCCTAACAAATATGGCCGCCAATGTTGAATGGCTAACACCAAAACCATAGCCTCTTTTTCATAGGTAGATTTCATTAAAGTTTTAGGCGTCAGGCCTTACTAAAATATGCAATGGAATGTCGGCGTTGCATTAATACTGTCCCAACTCCACGACCCGACACATCACACTCCACTTCAAAATCTTTAGAAAAATCAGGTAAGGCCAACACCGGAACCTCCGTAATAAGTTTTTTTAAGTGGTCAAAAGCCTGCTGAGAATCTAGCGTCCAAGAGAAACCCTCTTTGCGGGTCAAAACAGTAAGGGGCTATGCAATTTGGCCATACCCTTGTATAAATTTCCGATAATAACCCGTGAGGCCCAAAAAACCCCGAACACCCTTCACTGTTTGTGGACAAGGCCAGTCCAAAACAACCTGAATTTTAGTTGGATCCATTGAAACTCTCAAATGAGAAACAACATGGCCAAGATACTCCACTTCCTACTGAGCAAAAAGGCACTTGTGATTAGCGAAGAAGTGATTATCTGAAAGGATCTGTAAAACAGTCCGCAAATGCCCAAGATGGGTAACCCAATCACTATATCATCAAAGAATATCAAGACAAACTTGCGAAGCAAGAGGCGGAACAAGTCATTCATGGCAGTCTGGAAAGTGGGAGGGGCGTTGGTTAGCCCAAAGGGCATAACCAAATATTCATAGTGACCACTAAGAGTCCAAAAAGTTGTTTTTTCCACATCCGCTGCCTGCATGCGTATCTAATGATAACCAGATTTCAAGTCCAACTTAGAGAAGAAAACAGCTCCTCCCAGCTTTTCCAACAACTCCTCAACCACGTGAATAGGAAATTTATCAGGTATAGTGACTCTGTTAGGCGATCTACAATCCACACACATTCGCCAAGTTCCATCTTTCGTCTTTACTAATAGAACCAGACTAGAATATGCACTAAAACTAGGTCGAACAACCTTGGATTGAAGCAATACCTCCACCTGCCGTTCAATCTAATTTTTCTGAAAGTGAGGGTACCGATAGGGGCGTACTGAAACGGGGTCTTGTCTTGGATGCAAACGAATATGGTGGACATGCTACTGAGCAGAAGGTAACCCCGCTGGTGTATCAGAGATCCGTTGTCAGCCAGCTAACACCCTTTGTAAACTGCTTTGCTGCTGAAAAGACAAAGTAGTAGTAGTCCCACTGTGCTTACCACCCAACAATCGAAAACGGCCTAGAACATGAGATTTTCATCCAACCTGCCAAAGGGGAAGTCACTCGCTCATGACCAGTTATTCCCCGGAGAAAAAATTCTTTATTGTTGGAGTCTGCATCTCACATCGGACTTGTGGTCTTATGTGATCTTTATTATTGCTTATAAAATAACCTCAAAGCCTCCCTTAGAAAGGTACATTGGGTATTCGGTCCACCACTTTTTTCATTCTACATGGTATCAGAGGAGGTTCTCTAAACCCTACCCCTCCTTCCCCGTCTCTTTTTTTTCTCGGCCGACACGTAAGGATTTTCCCCCATGAGGGGCGGCGGCTCCTAACCGAATTAGTCGGCCGCCCCCCTGCCGTCTTTCCTCCCGCTCGGCAAATCGAGCCTCGCCGGTCCTCCACTCGTTCGGGCTTCCTCCCCATGTCGTCCGCCTCTGAGCATCGGCCCTCCCAGCGCACCTCCTACCGCCGCCCCTCCGGCCTCGTTTCCCTCCAGCGGCGCCGACTGCCGAGCCACCTCGTTGTTCGCCGACTGCCGCTGCTCAGCCCAGCCTCCCGGTAGCACAACCTCCAGATCCCCTCATCGTCGTTCGATCAGTTCCGACCGCTCGTTGTCGGACCCCAGTGGCTGTCTTCCCGCTGCCCGGCCTTCCCGATCGTCGGTCGTCGTGCGCTTTGCCAGACCGGCCCGCCGCGCCGGCCATCGCTAGCTCCCTCCCGGCGGCTCTTTCCCAGCGAAACCCTCTGCGGTATCCCGCAACTCCTGTGCGCGACGAACCTCGGCGGTCCCGTCGTCATCCCTCCCGTGCGAGGCCATCTCCAACGGTCCGCCTTCCTTGTGACGGCTCCTCTGCTGCTCCTCCCTGCCAGACGAGCCCCATCACGAACGCCTCCTGCGAGGAGCCGCACGCTGGAAGGGAGTCGCCTGGGATGGAGCCGCCTGAGAAGGCTGCGGGCGAGGGCGCCGGTCGAGCGCGCAGGAGAGGGGCGTCGAGGAGCCGCCTGAGGGAGATAGGGCCGTTGGGAGGAGACGTCGGGCCGCTGGGAAGGGGAGACGTCGGGAGCCGCGCCGGGAGCCGGGATGAGGGGGCCGCTGGGCGAGGGCGCCGCTGGGCGAGGGCGCCGGGAGGGGAGCCGCGCCGGGAGAGAGGGCCGTCGGGAGGGGAGCCGCGCAGGAGAGATGGCCGCCGGGAAGGGCAAGGCCTGAGGGGACTGGCGCTGGGTGAGGGCGCCGGGAGGGGAGGCGCGCAGGAGAGAGAGGCCCGCCGGGAATGGCTAGGGCAGAGGGGAGAGAGGCGGGGCCGGACAGAACCAGGAATCCGCAGGGTAGGGGGGGCTCGGGATTAATTTCCCTCTGATACCATGTTATTGGTGAATTCCCCTTACCTCAATGAGAGGTGGAGACATTCTTTTATAGATGAGTAAAACAAATTACAAGGAGGGTAAGTCCGATGTGGGACTCAGAAATACCCATTAAACTGAAATGGGGTCCAACAATATGAGATGACCTATACTAAATTGACATGTTTCATGTCTAGTGGTCACTCAATGTCTTGGACATTGGAAGTATATGGGCATACATACTATGCATAGAGATACATGTTATAGTGGACATATTATATGGAGATACGGATATGTTTGATGAAGATCGCGCCAAACCCTTTGTGGCTTGACTAGCAATAACGTTTTGTCAGAGGTCGATCTTAGCTTACATTTATGAATTGGAGAATTCATATTTGTTGTCAGCGTTATAAAGGCATGTAGGATCACATAGTTAGCCCATGGAATAAGGATTAAGTTTTGGACAAAGTGTTTGTTCCAAAATAAGAAAGTTTAATAAATCGTACCCAAAGAAGTTTGGATGGATTCACAAAGAGTTGCTAAGTTTTGCAAAAAGCCCTTATTGAATTTTAGTGCAGGTGGAAGATCGATGGTTATGCCCTAAAATAGGATGAATTGTATTGTACAATTCATCTATATATGCATATCACAAACTGTGATATGGGGTTGGATTGCATGCTTCGATAAGCATGAGATGCCTACATCGCAGCATCCAATATAGTTAAGGCTTATGATATATGATACCACGTGGTGCGTGCTACGCACCCAAACGGAATCTCTTCGATTATGAATCATTATGATAATTCATTTATGGATTGATAACTAAGTTATGATAGTTGAAACGTTCACTAATCATAAACACAAATGGGATACATTACAAGTGTTATAACGACGCGGCTAGCAAGCGTTGGCAATAGCGTTCGGGTTACTTCATTAAATAAAGTATCATTATAGAAAGGGATGAGATCCTTCCCATTTGAGGTAGGTATCGAAAGCAACAAGCCTTGTTAGAGCACTATTCTTGTTCTTCATTCATCTTTATAGAGAGGGTGCTAGCACAACTTTTGATTATGGAGGGGATCGCACGCAGCTTACGTGAGTGTTGTTGCTTAGTGATCTTCCTCAAATATACTTCATCGACGTGTAGGTGGGTTTTAATGCGTTTAGGTGAGAGTTATGTCAAGCTTGTATACCTCCAACCTTTTCTATGTAAGGAGGTCCTGGGGAGTCAACCAACATCAACACACCGAGAGAGATACTTTAAGAGCTCCATGTGAGAAAAGGGGTGGTGCATAGAGGGGGCTTTGTAAAGCTTATTTTCTTCTCATTTCTCTTTCTCAATGATCTGGGAATCACAAAAAAAAACTCATTTTTGTAGTTGAAATACATAAGGTTATTAAGTCGGATTTCAAATTGATATGAAGTAAGTTTCTTTAAGGGAAACTTAAGCCTATCCAGAGCAACGAGATTGGTTTTGATTCCAAAAAATGGGCATCGTACGACCTAAAGCAAGCTCAGGGAGCATACTTCCCTAGAAATCCAATGATTGTGCATATGTGAAGGTATCAACATTAGCGGAGAAGACAAAAAAAAAACATGAGCAAAGATTTGGCAGTGAAGATAAAAAGTGAATTTGAGAAATTCTTGATATGTGAAATACATCATTTTCTATGACTGCAATTTGCACCAGAAAAAAAAGGAAGGAAAGAAAGAGAGGGTCATCAATTCCTTGGACCAAATGCTAACGAAAAATTAATGGAAAAGTTTAGCATGGAAGAAAGCAACCAATCTACCACTCTCAACAATTGGCTGCAACTTAAGAAAGGATGGACATAGCAAATTAATGAACCAAAGCTAGATACCGAATGATTAATGAAAATCTTCGCTTCTGGACAACTACACATTTAAATAGCCTGAAACCAAAATGTCAACTGGGAGGATACCCGTTTATTTTGTGATATCCAACCATAAACTCGCTTAAAAATCAATTACTCAAGCCTATTAATTACCCAAATATATTTTTCTTCCCTAACCAAGCTCTATCCTAATAATTTGAAACTATTAGATTATCTATCCGAACCCATTTAAGATGGTAAATTTTGAATTTTACAATAATTAAATAAATATGAACCCAAAACCAAGCCTAGACGAGAAAAAAAAACAAATGAGTACCATAATGACTGGTGAAGGTAAATATAAAATAAAAAAAAGTCAAATGAATAAAACAAATGAGTACCATAATGACTGGTGAGGGTAAGGAGAACCTCTTATAAACTCGCGAACCAGCTGTCCATATTATCCTGAGGAGAGGGAGAGGGAGAGCGAGACCAACTGTAATGAATCAGGTGTGTGTGTGGGGGGGGGGGGGGTAACAGTTCCGAACCTCTATTGTTGCTGAATTGAATGCAACTGTTTATCAAAAAAAAATCAAAATTTTCAAATTTATACAAAATTCACGTATCATTTCCATCAGAAATGGAGGTAATGCAGATGTACTGATCAAATTACATGTAGAAACAATAATCAGGTACCTGTCTCCTCGAACAAACAGCTCGTAGTCACTATTCTCACTCGACGCCCCGTGGAGATCCGTTTCGTCCCTGGCCTTTGTAATGAATCAGGTGTGTGTGGGGGGGGGGGGGGGGGGGGTAACAGTTCCGAACCTCTATTGTTGCTGAATTGAATGCAACTGTTTATCAAAAAAAAATCAAAATTTTCAAATTTATACAAAATTCACGTATCATTTCCATCAGAAATGGAGGTAATACAGATGTACTGATCAAATTACATGTAGAAACAATAATCAGGTACCTGTCTCCTCGAACAAACAGCTCGTAGTCACTATTCTCACTCGACGCCCCGTGGAGATCCGTTTCGTCCCTGGCCTTCGTGAGGTTGGGATCGAACAGGAAATAATTGTAGTTGTCGGTGACATTCTCTACGCGTTTCCCATCCAGAACCTCTGCAATAAGACCGAAGGGCTTGAATTCGCCGAGCACGGTGAGAGCGCGAACTCCGATTGGCATCTTGCGATGCAAAAGTATTCAGGCGTGGATGGAACTGGGTTTATGGGTGAGAGTGAGCTGAAGGAGGGAGGGTGCCACCATGATATTCCCGCCAGATTTCTCATTGTCGACGCGCGGAGAAACTATACGGGGCAGTAGCAGGGATTGTTCTTAATTATTTTTAAAAAATGTAAATATTAAGTATATGTATTTGAATCAAAAATTCATGTGTACATATTTATTTGCATGTATTTATATATAGGGTGAGATGGTGCATAAAACAAAACATTAATATAATTAAATAAATTTGTTACGAAACATTATTAATGGATGTCATAATTATGACAATAATGATGATTCCTCAATCCTCAGTTAATTTCCCTCTTAGTGACCACCCTTAAATATTCTCAAACCATCGGTATTCTAGCCGTTGGATTGAATATTGTAGGGATTAATCTCAACCGTTGGATCAGATCTCAAGTACTCTATAAATATGATGATATGTTAATGAAATGAGATGGACTTTTGGCTTTACATTGTGTTCCTTGCTTCTTGTATTTCTCTTGGATTTGTATTTTCATTTGTCGTTACAATCATCATACGCAAATTCATTGCTTGCTTCGTCAACGATGTGTATCACTATTGGGAAGTTGGCTTTTCCCAACACTTTTATACCAACGGTAACCGTTGGTATAGGGGTACTTTACCAACGGTTCGAAAAAACCGTTGGTAAAGGTTGAGTAAATGAAGGATTTCCCAACAGTTTGAAGAAACTGTTGGGAAATCTACAAAAGTTTCTCCCTTTACAAACGGTTTGTATAAATCGCTGGTAAAGTCCATGATTTTCCCAATGGTTTTTAAAAATCGTTGGGAAAAGTCTCTCCCAAATACAGCACCCCGACCCCCAATTACACAGAAGCCAGAAATTTCCCCCGATTTCCAGAAGCCTCCGCGCAGGTAAACCCTAACCCGAGGTCTTCCATCTGATCGGCTGCAACTCCCCCATCCAGATTAGACTCCTTCAACCTCTTCCCAAATACCGACATAGAAGCCCCCATTGAGGTAATTGACATGGTTGGTGTGTGGTCTACCAAACTATGTGACCTAACATGGTGAGTTGATGTATCTTATCTGTTTATAGTGTTGTTCATCCCAACTATGAGCGGATATCCTTTTATTCTCAACCTTTCTCCATTTATTTCACTATCTAAAAAGATCACGTCATTATTCCATATTTCTAGGGATTTTGAAAAATTTTATGATTCACACTATTTGATATTGAATCAATGACTAATACTTGATTGACAGATGTCTGTGAGTATATAGAAGATGGTTTATAAACTATACCTTAAAAGTATCATTGTTTTGTTTTCTTTATGATGTGTAGTATCATTGACATACTTTATTATTAATCTCAAATTTAAAAATAAATGTTTGTGTCTATACTTTATGAAATGAAACCTCTTTATGATCCATGAACAACCTACTAGTGTAGAAGCCTAAACTTTATCCACCCATGGGGTGCACTTGACTTGGGGAACTAATTGGGTAATGAAAGGTATGACCATAAGGGTGTCAAGAATGAATTATTGAACATGAGTGAAAGATTTGGGATGCCTATAACACATAATGGGACCTGAGGCATGTGCCTCTTATACGAGACCTATTGAAAACGAATATAAATAAATTTTAATTTAATTTTTGAGTATTTGTTCTTTGATTAATGATTTGGAATTCCTTGAAGAAACCAACCAAGGATTCATGTTAAAAACATAGCTTTTAATTCCATTTAGAAACCCCCTTGGATTCATGATGATTTGGTTTAAAATACCTTGGGGAAACCTACCTTGGATTCGTAGTGATTATGATTTAGGAAGCCTTGGGGAAGTCCCCCATGGATTCTAAACTAGAGGCCTCTCTCTTTACATAGGCTGGGAACTCCTTCCGCCCTATAAATCTATCTAAAGTCAATTAATTTTTTAGTTATACACTCCAAATCTGTAAGGCTTAACTTAGTTTTAATGTTTTGCATCTATTATTCTTTGTTTCTATTTTGATTTGACCTAAACCAGGCGGTGACTTGTGTGGCATGACATACCCAATAAGTGTAGTTTGATTTGTTTTCTATTTTCGTTTTACAATTCAAGTGTCATGATTATATGAATCAACTTGATTTGAAGTCTTCATAGCCACTCCTTTTATGTAGTTAGTGAATCATATCGACTAATGGAGGTGCTGGTGAGATGTATCCCCACTCAAAGATGGTAAATGGTTTGTTTAGTCATATTTTCTCGAGGTGGGTAATGGATATAAGGATGATCCATGTGAAGGGATTGGGGACGGTTGGGGTAGTGGGGTAGGTGGTTTTCCTTTTTTTTAGTGGGGTGATATGGTACTTTCTGTGGACTTTAGTTTGAGTGTTATGAAATGTACTAAATTTTCACAATATTTCCATTTTCTAGTATCAATAACTTATTTAAAAAACTATCTATACACATTCTACATCTTTCATGAAAAGCCTTCACTCTGTAATATTTTGAACAATGTTCTATCAGGTCTATGGTGTCTTCTTGTATGTGATAAATGAAAAAATTACAAAACACATCTCACCTCAAATCTAGGCACACATAACTGAATTAGTATATCTTTACATTGTTTTAATAGTTCACTACATCAACTAGAAACTTCTTCCTTTATCGTTTACTTAAATATATTTTGGATTAAACTTCAATCTTATTGAATTGCTTATGACAAAATGACTTATAACAATTCTTTTTACAAAATGGATAGAAGTTGGATGTATGAAACTGATCGGATCTCAAGCGATTTTCAAAACAATTTGGAGATCTTTTTAGATTTTTCATTTCACAATGCTTCAGATAGTGGTCGCATACACTGCCCATGTTTCCAATTGTGTTGGTAGACCTTGGTTGAGCCGTGAAGAAGTCAACTACCACATAACCAAATATGGTTTTCAAGCAAACTACTATGTGTGGTATCAAAATGGGGAGAAAATGAAATCTCAAACTCTTGATGATCGAAATGAAAGGACTGGACTGAAGAATTTTTTAGATGACCAGTTTTCATTTATTCATCATCATGAAAAAGAAAAGATTTCTACTCAAGAAGACTTTGATATGAGGACAAATGATGCATCTAATGAAAATGATGATATTGTCAGGGTGAAAAAATTGAATGATACTGCCACAACTCCAGTATATCGACAGTGCGATAAAAATGAAAAAGCTGGAATTTTTAATCCGATTGTTTCATGGGAAAACTATGTATGGGATTTCTAATACAACAATCGATTACATTCTTACCTTCTTGAAGGATTTACTTCCATATGATGTAGATATTCCCTCAAACCACTATATGACATGGAAGTTAGTTAAGGAACTTGGATTTTTAAGAAACAAAATTCATGTTTGCCCGAAAGATTGCAGTTTATTCTGGGAGGAAACTACTGAACGAAATGATTGTATAAAATATGACACATCCCGCAGGAAGTCAAAATCTGATGGAGCACCATCCTGCGTGCCACAGAAAGTAATGTGACGCTTTCCATTGATCCTTAGACTCCAGAATCTTTTTATGTCTGGTGAAATATCAATAAAAATGAGATGGCATGATACCGAGAGAAAGAAGACTAATGATGAGTTAGTTCACCCTGCAGATGGATTTGCATGGCAGAGATTTGATGCTCGATATCCTGATTTTGCAGCTAACATGCGTAATGTGGGGTTGGGTCTTTCATGTGACGGTTTTAATCCGTTTGGGCAGATGCTTACTTCACACAACACATGACCAATTTTTATGCACATTTATAATCTTCCCCCATGGTTATCTATGAAAAAACCTTTCACTTTCATGAGTATACTCATATCTGGCACTTATGATCCCGACATTGATATTGACGTATACATGCAACATTTAATAAAAGAGTTGAAACTTATTTGGGATGTGGGTGTGTGCACATACGATGCATATTTGAAAGACATATTTCAGATGCGTGCTACACTTATGTGGACGATTAATGATTTTTTGGCTTATGCAATGATGTCTGGATGAAGCACGAAGGGAAAACTATCATGTCCTATTTGTATGAAGAATACACGATCCAGAAGACTGAAACATCATTGTAGTTTCAATTTTATGGGACATCGACGATTCTTGCCAATGAACCATCCATATAGAAATAGTCGTCGAAGATTTAATAATACCATAGAGACCGATGATCCACCTCAGCGTATGTCTGGAACTGATGTGCTTAATAAATTGAAAGATTTCAGTTTTTTCATTCGGGAAGGGTTAAATAAAATTTGGAAAGAGAAAGAATGTTTTCACTAAAACCTGTTACAATTAGAGGAAAAAGAGTATCTTTTCTGATTTTCCTTATTGGTCGACCAATTTGTTACGTCATTGTTTAGACGTAATGCACATTGAAAAGAATATATGTGAAATGTTGCTTCCGATACTTCTAAATGTTAAGGGAAAGACAAAAGATGATTTACAGTCTCGGCGTGACTTGGTGGATTGGGGCATCAGACCAGAATTGCATCCTGTGTGTATCAGTGAAAATAAATGGCAAGTTTCATGTGATTCTTATGTGATGACACCTACGAAAAAAAAACAATTTCAGGAAGTATTCACTACTGGAAATGCAGGCTTTCCCAACGGTTCTGAACCATTGGTATATATTATACCAACGGTTCTGCAAACCGTAGGAAAGTAAGCCGTTGGGAAAGCTTTTCCCAACGGTTTACACTGAACCGTTGGCATAGGTTGGAAAAAATGAACCTATCCCAACGGTTGTGCCAAACCGTTGGGATAATTTTTCCCAACGGTTTGGCTTGAACCGTTGGGAAAACCAAGCAGACGACTTCTTTCCCAACGGTTTCTAAACCGTTGGTAAAAAAATACTCAGAATTCTATGCCGACGGTTTCAAACCGTTGGCATAGCCTATGCTGTGCAAATTGCACAGCAGCCTGCAATTTTCACAGCAGCCAGTCCATTCCCTCTCATTTTCAATCATTTCCAATTATTGTACCTGCAATAAACTAACACATACATATACAATTATTGTACCTGCAATAACCAACTAACACATACATATAGAGAACAAATTCATACACATTTAACATATAATGCATCCTAGAACTATACACATCCAGAATTAAATCAGAATTCATAATGTAATTATAAACATACATAATTCATTTAGAATTCAATTTAAAATTTAGATGACAATTATATGTGGAATCCGGAATTCAATTCATAATTTGATCGGTTTTTCGTATACCATATGTTTTTACTAGAAATGATGTCCATTTTAAACAAAATACATACACCTGGAGTGATACTGGCCACACCGTGCCTCAGATTGAGGTGAGGTTAACTCGTACACGTCACAAATGACTCATGGATCGTTTTTCTAAAGTATCAACATATTCCGAAAGCGTTTGGTCGGTTTTCCGTATGTCAGTTGTTGTTTTCACTTAAAATGAAGTGCTTTTTAAATAAAAGAGAGACACTTTGAGTGGTGCCGACCACACCACACCTCGGATTGAGGTGGAGTTAACTCGTACACGTCACAAATGACCCATGGATCGTTGTGATAAAATATCAACACAATCAGAATCCTTTTGGTCGGTTTTCCGTATGTACTTAAAATGTTGTCCATTTTAAACATAAGAGAGACACTTTGGGTGGTGTCGGCCACACCGCAACTTGGATTGAGTCGCGGTTGACTCTTACACGTAACATATGACCCATGGATCGTTGTCCTAAAGTTTCAACAGATTTCGAATGCGTTTGGTCGGTTTTTCGTATGCCAGTTGTTCTTTTCACTTATAATCCTGTCCATTTTAAACAAAAGAGACACAGTTAGAGTGGTACTGGCCACACCGCATCTCGGATTTAGATGGGGTTGACTCTTACACGTCTCAAATGACCCATGGATCATTTTCCTAAAGTGTCAACACAATCCTAATGCGTTTGGATGGTTTTCCGTATGTCAGTTGATGTTTTCACTTAAAATGATGTCCTTTTGAAACAAAAGAGAGAAACTTTGAGTGGTGTCGGCCACACCGCGCCTTAGATTGAGGCGGGGTTGATTTGTACAAATCACATATGACCCATGGATCGTCGTGCTAAAGTATCAACCCAATCAGAATCTGTTTGGTCAGTTTTCCGTATGTACTTAAAATCTTGTCCATTTTAAACAAAAGAGAGACACTTAGAGTGATCTCGGCCACACCGTGCCTCGGATTGAGGCAGGGTTGACTCATACACATCACATATGACCCATGGACCGTTCTACTAAAGCATCAACACATTTCGAATGCATTTGGTCAGTTTTTCGTATGTCAGTTGTTGTTTTCACTTAAAATGATGTCCATTTTAAACAAAAGAGAGACACTATGAATGGTGTCGGCCACACCGCGCCTCTATTGAGGTGGGGTTAACTCTTACACATCAAATATGACCCATGGATCGTTGTTCTAAAGTATCGACACAATCAGAATATGTTTGGTCGGTTTTCCGTATGCTAGTTGTTGTTTTCACTTAAAATGAAGTCCATTTTAAACAAAAGAGAGACACTTTGAGTGGTGTCGGCCACACCGCGCCTCGAATTGAGGCAATGTTGACTCGTACACGTCACATATGACCCATGGATCATTCTCTTAAAGTTTCAATGGAAACCAAATGCGTTTGGTCAGTTTTCCGTATGTACTTAAAATGTTGTCCATTTTAAACAAAAGAGAGACACTTAGAGTGATCCCGGCCACACCGTGACTCAGATTGAGCCCTTGTTGGCTCGTACACGTCACATATGACCCATGGATCGTTGTGATAAATTATCAACAGAATCCGAATGTGTTTGGTCGGTTTTCCGTATGTCAGTTGTTCTTTTCACTTATAATCCTGTCCATTTTAAACAAAAGAGACACAGTTAGAGTGGTACCGGCCACACCGTGTCTCGAATTTAGACGGGGTTGACTCGTACACGTCTCAAATAACCCATGGATCATTGTCCTAAAGTATCAACACAATCCGAATGCGTTTGGTCGGTTTTTCGTATGCCAGTTGATGTTTTCACTTAAAATGGTATCCTTTTGAAACAAAAGAGAGACACTTAGAGTGGTGCCGGCCACACCACGCCTCGGATTGAGGCAGGGTTGACTCTTACACGTCACATATGACCCATTGATCGTTTTACTAAAGCATCAACACATTTCGAATGTGTTTGGTTAGTTTTTCGTATGTCAGTTGTTGTTTTCACTTAAAATGATGTCCATTTTAAACAAAAGAGAGACACTATGAATGGTGTCGGCCACACCGCGCCTCGTATTGAGGCGGGGTTGACTCGTACACGTCACATATGACCCATGGATTGTTTTTATAAAGTATCGACACAATCAGAATCCATTTGGTCAGTTTTCCGTATGCTAGTTGTTGTTTTCACTTAAAATGAAGTCCATTTTAAACAAAAGAGAGACACTTTGAGTGGTGTCGGCCACACCGTGCCTCGGATTAAGGCGAGGTTCACTCGTACACGTCACATATGACCCATGAATCATTCTCCTAAAGTTTAAACGGAAACCGAATGTGTTTGGTCGGTTTTCCGTATGTACTAAAAATGTTGTTCATTTTAAACAAAAGAGAGACACTTAGAGTGATTTCGGCCACACCGTGACTCGTATTGAGCCCGGGTTGGCTCATACATGTCACATATGACCCATGGATCATTTTGATAAATTATCAACAGAATCTGAATGCGTTTGGTCTGTTTTCCGTATGCCAGTTGTTCTTCTCACTTATAATCTTGTCCATTTTAAACAAAAGAGACACAGTTAGAGTGGTACCGGCCACACTGTGCCTCGGATTTAGACGGGGTTGACTCGTACATGTTTCAAATGACCCATGGATAATTTTCCTAAAGTATCAACACAATCCGAATGCGTTTGGTCGGTTTTCCGTATGCCAGTTGATGTTTTCACTTAAAATGATATCCTTTTGAAACAAAAGAGAGACACTTAGAGTGGTGCCGAACACACCGCGCCTTGTATTGAGGCGGGGTTGACTCGTACATGTCACATATGATCCATGGATCGTTTTCCTAAAGCATCAACACATTTCGAATGTGTTTGGTCAGTTTTTCGTATGTCAGTTGTTGTTTTCACTTAAAATGATGTCCATTTTAAACAAAAGAGAGACACTATGAATGGTGTCGGCCACACCGCGCCTCGGATTGAGGCAGGGTTGACTCGTACACGTCACATATGACCCATGGATCGTTGTGCTAAAGTATCGACACAATCAGAATCCTTTTGGTCAGTTTTCCGTATGCTAGTTGTTGTTTTCACTTAAAATGAAGTCCATTTTAAACAAAAGAGAAATAATTTGAGTGGTGTCGACCACACCGCGCCTCGGATTGAGGCGAGGTTGACTCGTACACGTCACATATGACCCATGGATCGTTCTCCTAAAGTTTCAATGGAAACTGAATGCGTTTGGTCGGTTTTTCGTATGTACTTAAAATGTTGTCCATTTTAAACAAAAGAGAGACACTTAGAGTGATCCCGGCCACACCGCGACTCGGATTGAGTCCAGATTGGCTTGTACACGTCACATATGATCCATGGATCGTTGTGATAAATTATCAACAGAATCCTAATGCGTTTGGTCGGTTTTCTGTATGTCAGTTGTTCTTTTCACTTATAATCATGTCCATTTTAAACAAAAGAGACACAGTTAGAGTGGTACCGGCCACACCGCACCTCGAATTTAGACAGGGTTGACTCGTACACGTCTCAAATGACTCATGGATCATTTTTCTAAAGTATCAACACAATCCAAATGCGTTTGATCGGTTTTCCGTATGTCAGTTGTACTTTTCACTTAAAATGTTATCCATTTCAAACAAAAGTGAGACACTTAGAGTGGTGTCGGCCACACCGCGCCTCGGATTGATTCAGGGTTGACTCGTACACGTCACATATGACCCATCGATCGTTGTGATAAAGTATCAATAGAATCCGAATGCGTTTGGTTGGTTTTTCGTATGTCAGTTGTTCTTTTCACTTAAAATCTCATCCATTTTAAATAAAAGAGACACAGTTAGAGTGCTACCGGCCACACCTCACCTCGGATTTAGACGGGGTTGACTCGTACACGTCACAAATGACCCAAGGATCATTGTCCTAAAGTATCAACACACTCTGAATGCGTTTGGTCGGTTTTTCATATGTCAGTTGTACTTTTCACTTAAAATGTTATCCACTTCAAACAAAAGTGAGACACTTCGAATGGTGCCGGCCACACCTCACCTCGGATTGAGATGGGTTTGACTCATACACGGAACATATGACTCATGGAACGTTGTCCTAAAGCATCAACACATTCCGAATTCGTTTGGTCGGTTTTCCGTATGTCAGTTGTTGTTTTCACTTAAAATTCTGTCCATTTTAAACAAAAGAGAGACACTTTGAATGGTTCCGGCCACACCGTGCCTCAGATTGAGACGGGGTTGACTTGTACACGTCACATATGACTCATGGATCGTTGTTCTAAAGTATCAATACAATCAGAATCTGTTTGGTCGGTTTTCCGTATGCTAGTTCTTGTTTTCACTTAAAATGTTGTCTATTTCAAATTAACCTGAGACACTTTGAGTGGTTTCGGCCACACCGGGCCTCGGATTGAGGCGAGGTTGACTCGTACACGTCACATATGACCCATGGATTGTTGTGCTAAAGTATCAACACAATCAGAATCCGTTTGGTCGGTTTTCCGTATGCTAGTTGTTATTTTCACTTAAAATGTTGTCCATTTCAAATAAACCTGAGACACTTTGAGTGGTGTCGGCCACACCGGGCCTCGGATTGAGGCGGGGTTGACTCGTACACGTCACAAATGAGTAATAGAAACCATCCTGGTAGCCCTCACCTAGAAACCAAATGCATACATCCCGGAATTTCAAGTCTAAATTCCCTGAGCATGACGAGTCTGTCCATGAGTCCTTAACATGTAACCCATGTCTTATCCTAACAATTGACAAGTAAACCAAATTAAACAAGGCATAATTCACATAACATGGAGAATGTACAACAAGACTTTGTATTCAAATTAAAGTATATCATCACATGCATTTGATGAGCATGAGCTAATAAGCTTACCAAGACATTCATATAATTCAAGACATACAAAAATGGAATAATCCTAAATAACATTGCATGATCAGAGAAATAAAAAAAAGCATGTGAAATCAAGGAGGGTGGGGGGGCTGTCTAGGGGTCCAGGGAGGAGGGTGGGGGGGCTGTCCGGGGGGCTGTCCGGGGTCTAGGGAGGAGGGTGGGGGGTGCTGTCCGGGGGGCTGTCCGGGGGGCTATCCAGGGGGTGTCCGGGGGGCTGTCCGGGGACCAAGGAGGAGGGTGGGGGGGCTGTGCGGGGAGTTGTCTGGGGGGTGTTCGGGGGGCTTTCCGGGGTCCAAGGAGGAGGGTGGGGGGGCTGTCTGGGGGGGTGTCTGGGGGGCTGTCTGGGGACCAAGGAGGATGGTGGGGGGGGGGGGCTGTCCGGGGGGCTGTCCAGGGTCCAAGGAGGATGGTGGGGGGTTGTCCAGGGTCCAGGAAGAAGGGGGTGTCCAGGGAGTTTCCAAACACACAAAACTCTATAAACATGCTCAAGATACACCGCAACCACTAAAAGACAACAACATCCATGAAAACAGACAATATATAAAAATAAATCAACTCCAATACTATACTACGGGTCTAGATAAAACCAACAACTAGAATAGATTAAACATCAAATATCAATAATATTAGTCAAAAATGTAACGGATCAATTTGTCCCACATCACCATCACCATCATCACCATCATCATCACCCTCGTCCTCATCCCCATCATCGTCCTCGCCCTCCTCATTGCCCTCCTCCTCGCCCTCGCCCTCCTCCTCGCCCTCGCCATCCGCCTCGCCCTCCTCCTCTCCCTCCTCTTCCGCATCAGACTCCTCGCCATCATCATCGTCTGGTTGGACATCGTCTTGAACACCACTAGAACTGCCACCTGGTGCACCATATATAGAATGTATCGACGACATATATTCATCAAAAGCTGGGCTGGCCTCTGGTGGAAGTGTTGGACGTAGAACTTCAATAATTTTCATAAATACATTGTTTGCCCTAACAGACTGTTCTGCCGTCTCTGTGGCCCTTTTCTCAGCCTGTTCTGCATGTGCCCTAACTTGCTGCAGCTCGGTGGCACTACAACTCGTACCTGAGGAGGGCCAATACCTCGTCGGGGCTATCCTAGGTCGGCAGCGTACTCTGTCAGGATGCTCCTCTCCCAACACCTGATGTAAGTGATTAGTGGGCCCAAAATTGTCTGGTTCTTGGGCATCGAGGGCCTCTAAAGCAGCCTGTTACATATATAAATATATTATTAAGTTACAGAATAGATATTAAAACATAAAATCAACAGATTAAAACTTACAATCTGCTGTTGAGTCGCTTCGTTGACGACACTTCCATCCTTTTTCCGTCTACTCGAGAAAAACAGTTTTACTCGAGGCACACGTCCTTCAATATTCTGTATTTTCCTCTACAATGACATTGAAAACTAAAGTTATATGAAAACTTTAGCAAACGATTAAATAATTGAGGAAACAAAATAAAGTGTAAGTCATAAAGAAAACTTATAAACAAATGTCATACCTACTTCCTCTCATGATCTGGCATCGTAGTACGTCTTAGTGTGTGGAGGTATTTTTTTGCATCAATGTTTTTTTTATTTTTTCCAGATGATTCCTAAATAAAATTTGATAATTCAAAGGATAATATTAATGAAAAACATGAAAGTTATTATTTAAATACCTCAAATGTAATTCATACCTTAAACTGGGTAGTCATCCAATGAGTAATCATCTGACGATACTGCTCTATAGGACAATCATCCAAGACTGGTATCACCTCTAACTCAGTGCCAACTATAGAACACCAGCCAATATAAAACTCATGCTTGTAGGCTCTTCAAAGCTCGCCTAAATCCTATAGACGTTCTGGTCGTGCACCCTCACCATCGGGAAAATTAAATCGAAGCTAACATCAAAATATTAATTCATATAAATACAAAAATAATTCATGGCATTAAATACAACGGATTTTTTTACCCATATTTATGCCCAACCTCTATCCTTGACCTCATGTGGCAAATGTATCCATGATAGCGGGCTGACGGGAATGATGTCGGAGTATTTGGCAAGCATCTCCAAAAAACTCCGACATTGCTGCCCTGTTTTCTCAACCATTTTGTTGTCTTCATTGTAATCCACCATAACCTGTGTGCGGCGGTTCCACACCGAACGCATGTGTGTACGCCTCCGCCCCCTCCTCCTGTCAGTAGATGTATCTATCATGAAAGAAAAACAAATATTTTATCAAAACATGTTATAATGAAAATAAATATTGCTATAAAAATTTGTTATGGTTCTATAAATATACATGCGCCAGTCTGATCACTGAGTGTCGCTGGATGCACAGAAACTGATGGAACACCATGTGGTGGAACAAGAGTCAAAGATGGTGGAATATAGAAGCTCGAAGAGACAGAAGTAGAAGGAAAAGAATATGGGACAACTGTATAACCAGATTCTGAATGGAGAGTGGGAATCATCATGAGATATGAAAATGATGGGCCAGAAGATGCAAAAGGTGGAGAAAACATGAGAGGCCTAAATATCCCGTGTGTCCCTAACGACACACTGGGATCAGAATTTGGGAAGGATGACATGTCAGTGGGAGGGGCAGGGTCTAGTCGGGTACGCGAAACTGCTCGTCCACCTCTGGTACGAACCCTCCTCTTACCACCGGCCTGAGTACTAGGACCAGTACTAGGCTCCTCGTCGAATAACTGCCGACGTATAGGTGGATCCTACAAAAATGTTTACAAAAAAATTAATCACATGACATTATATATTCTTTAAATATATATACTTAAAATAAAGTACTCATTGTAGGCACTAATGGTGGAACGCCCATCTCCGCCATTCGACGATTGTTCTCCATCATTTTTTTCCTTCGTCTCTCTTCAATTGGCTGCATTTCCTGCTTTTGAAAACAAATATGTAATTAATTAGAAAAAGGAAACTAATGTGTAACCCAAAAAACTAAATATATGAGGGAATAGGGGGATTCATTGGTAATTTAGCTATCAATTGTTTTAGAAAAGATTGAATGGATTTAATAAATTATACAAGTTGTAATGTTCACCAAGTTAGAAATATTGTTTGACTAGATTTGAATACAGTTCAATTCCAAATTATAAAATTCAATTCAAATAAAACTGCAACCAATAAACATTGAAAATTCACATAACAATCAAGTCAGCTAAAACATATTTGTGATAAATACTAAATCAATTTAAATATTACCAACCTTAACAACCCAACTCAAGGTAAACCAAAAGAATTGAGAACATGGATGAATGATTCTATATATTTTCAACCACAACTTCAGGTTCACAATGAACTCTGACAATTGAGCTATTGGAGTCATCAAAAGAAATAAATGGACTGGTTCCAATGGCACTAGGGACAGTGTCAATTCCATCATCACCATCATCAAAAATATGTCTTAGAATTACTTCAACTATGACACCAAATTCAGGTCAAAGTTGGTCTTTGACATAAAAAACTTGTTTATCCATTGATGCCAACACATATGGTTCTTCGGTAGCAAGAGTGTGAGTCATATTAATTACTTGAAATCCATAATCATCAATAAATGTTCCCTATCTCGCCATCGAATCAAACCAATGGCATTTCATCATTGTGACTCGTCCATGAGAGTAATAATCTAATATTATTATTTTCTCAACGACTCCATAATAACCCACATTTTCAAATCGCATTCTACTATCTGATGCACTAACATAACAATCTGTTGTGGCAATAACCACAACACCATCATGTTGTGTTCTCATGTTCTTTGCTCATTCAGTGACAATAAATTTGTACCCATTGATAACAATTGATTTACAGTCACGAACCACAGTATTAGGACCAAAAGCCGTAACTCTTATTTCCTCAGAGACAGAGTCAGCAGAAAAACTCAATACCTGCAATATAAATGACTATTAAACTTAATTAAATATTGATATAATTATTTTAAGCAGTAATATTTTTACTTTCAATTTTAACCAAGCAGAAAACTCTTTGCTATGCAAAGTTTCTCTCCTTATCAAAGATAAAGAACGATGCTTCTTATAGAGACCGCCCAGTGACCGCCATTGGCGATCGCTTCAGCTTCGTCGTTGTAGGCCAATAGCGACCGCCAATGGCGATCGCTATAGGTGGCCGAAATTCCGGCCTTAAGCGACCGCTTGGCGGTCGCTAGCCTGTAAAAAAAATTCCTACTGAAAGAAATATATATATATATATATATTTATTAAATAATATATATATATATATATTAAAGAAAATTTTTATATATATAATATTAAATAAAATATTTTAAATATATATATATATAATATGTTTTAAATATTTTAATATATATATATATATTAAAGAAATATATATATATAATATTAAATAAAATATTTTTCATTTTTTTAATGAAATGTACGAATTGTGTTTTTTTTTCTTCACGGTGCAAAATCAGAGATAAAACAAGGTAAAAATCATAAAAAATGGAAAACAATTTCAAACAGCATAAACATCAAGATCGTCATAAACAATAAATGATAAACGTGCTTCAACGATCCGAGCAGGTCCATCCATTTCAATCTTCTGCTTCAATAAACCTACAATAAGACAAAAAAAACAACAAAACAAAACAAACGTAAATTGGACATAATTATTCAGTTATTATATACAAATAATAAAATTAAATCTGACATCAAATCATGGTGCTATAATAATTTAAAACCCCCAATTTAAGAAATGCTATCCTTTCAGGTCATTCGGAGCACGTTTGCTTCGAATTCGACCGTCTCACGCCGTTTTTGGTGTTTTATAACACCGAAAACGCGTTTCCGGTCACCGCAGTCAAACGACACCTCCGATTGACGTGTCGTCAGCACGACCATTTTACAATTCACAAAACGGATGTTGTTGTACGGTTTCATGGCATTCTAAGGTCTTTCGGGTGATTTTGACCCCCCAACGCGTCATTTTAGCCCGCGCCGAGCTGCTGAAAACAACACAATTGGCCGTACCGCGCGCACCGCACGTCCGATGAGCATTTCGTCTCCTCCTATAGGTCACGAATAATATTACTAATGTTTTCGTGTGGTTTCAGGTCATTCATATCACGTTTGCTCCGAATTCGACTGTCTCACGCCGTTTTTGGTGTTTTATGACACTAGAAACGCGTTTCCGGTCACCGCGGTCAAACGACACCTTCGATTGACGTTCCGTCTACCCGACCATTTCAAAAATTACACAACGGCTGTTGTCGTACGGTTTCATGGAATTCCGAGGTCGTTCGGGTGGTTTTGACCCCCCAACGCGCCATTTTAGCGCGCGCCGAGCTGCTGAAAATGACACAATCAGCCGTACCGCGCGCACCGAATGTCTGATGGCCATGCCGTCTCCTCCTACACGTCATGAATAATATTACTAATATTTTCGTGTGGTTTCAGGTCATTCGGAGCACGTTTTCTTCAAATTCGACCGTCTCACGCCGTTTTTGGTGTTTTATGACACCGAAAACGCATTTTCGGTCACCGCGGTCAAACGACACCTCTGATTGACGTGTTGTCTGCCCGAATATTTCAAAAATCACACAACAGATGTTTTCGTACGGTTTCATGGAATTCTGAGGTCATTCGGGTGGTTTTGACCCCCCAACGAGCCATTTTAGCGCGCGCCGAGCTGCTGAAAACGACACAATCAGCCGTACCGCGCGCACCGCACGTCCGATGGGCGTTCCGTCTCCTCCTACACGTCAAAAATAATATTCCTAAAGTTTTCATATGGTTTCAGGTCATTCAAAGCACGTTTTCTCCGAATTCGACTGTCTCACGCCGTTTTTGGTGTTTTATGACACCAGAAACGCGTTTCCGGTCACCGCGGTCAAACGACACCTCCGATTGACGTTCCGTCTGCCCGACCACTTCAAAAATCATACAAAGTCTGTTGTCGTACAGTTTCATGGCATTCTGAGGTCGTTCGGGTGGTTTTGACCCCACAACGCGCCATTTTAGCGCGCGTCGAGCTGCTGAAAACGACACAATCGGCCGTACCGCGCGCACCGCACGTTCGATGGGGGTTCTGTATCCTCTTACACATCAAGAATAATATTCCTAATGTTTTAGTGTGGTTTCAGGTCATTCAGAGCACGTTTGCTCCGAATTCGACCGTCTCACGCCGTTTTTGGTGTTTTATGACACCAGAAACGCGTTTTCGGTCACCGCGATCAAACGACACCTCCGATTGACGTTCCGTCTGCACGACCATTTCACAATTCATACAAAGGATGTTTTCGTACGCTGTCATGGAATTTCTAGGTCTTTCGGGTGGTTTTGACCCCCCAACGCGCTATTTTAGCGCGCGCTGAGCTGCTGAAAACGACACAATCGGTCGTACCGCGCGCACCGCACATCCGATGGGCATTCCGTCTCCTTCTACATGTCACGAATAATATTCCTAATGTTTTCGTGTGGTTTCAGGTCATTCGGAGCATGTTTTCTCCGAATTCGACAGTCTCACGCCGTTTTTAGTGTTTTATGACACCGGAAACGCGTTTCCGGTCACCGCGGTCAAACGACACCTCTGATTGATGTTCCGTCTACCTGACCATTTCAAAAATCACACAAAGGCTGTTGTCGTACGGTTTCATGGCATGCCGAGGTCGTTCGGGTGGTTTTGACCCCCCAACGCGTCATTTTAGCGCGCGTCGAGCTGCTGAAAACAACACAATCGGCCGTACCGCGCGCACCGCACTTCCGATGGGTGTTTCGTCTCCTCCTACACATCAAGAATAATACTCCTAATGTTTTCGTGTGGTTTCAGGTCATTCGGAGCACGTTTGCTCCGAATTTGACCGTCTCACGCCGTTTTTTGTGTTTTGTGACACCGAAAACGCGTTTTCGGTCACTGCGGTCAAAAGACACCTCCGATTGACGTGCTGTCTACCCGACCATTTTAAAAATCACACAAAGACTGTTTTTGTACGGTTTCATGGCATTACGATGTCGTTCGGGTGGTTTTGACCCCCCAACGCGCCATTTTAGCGCGCGTCAAGCTAGTGAAAACGACACAATCGGCCGTATCGCGCGCACCACACGTCCGATGAGAGTTCTGTCTCCTCCTACAAATCAAGAATAATATTTCTAATGTTTTCATGTGGTTTCAGGTCATTCGGAGCACGTTTGCTCTGAATTCGACCATCTCACGCCGTTTTTGGTGTTTTATGACACCGGAAACGCCTTTCCGGTCACCACGGTCAAACGACTCCTCCTATTGATGTTTCGTCTGCACGAACATTTCAAAATTCACACAACGACTATTTTCATACATTTTCATGGCATTCTGAGTTCTTTCGGGTGGTTTTGACCCCCCAACGCGCCATTTTAGCGCACGCCGAGCTGCTGAAAACGACACAATCGGCAGTACCGCGCGCCCCGCACATTCGATGGGCATGACGTCTCCTCCTACACGTCACGAATAATATTCATAATATTTTCGTGTGGTTTCAGGTCATTCGGAGCACGTTTTCTCCGAATTCGACCATCTCACGTCGTTTTTGGTGTTTTATGATACCGAAAACGCGTTTTTGGTCACCCAGGGTCAAACGACACCTCCGATTGACGTGTCGTCTGTCCTACCATTTCAAAATCACACAACGGCTATTGTCGTACGGTTTCATGGCATTCTGAGGTCGTTCGGGTGGTTTTGACCCCCCAACGCGCCATTTTAGCGCGCGCCGAGCTGCTGAAAACGACACAATCGGCCGTACCGCGCGCACCGCACGTCTGATGGGCGTTTTGTCTCCTCCTACACGTCACAAATAATATTACTAATGTTTTCGTGCGGTTTCAGGTCATTCGGAGCACGTTTGCTCCGAATTCGACCGTCTCACGCCGTTTTTGGTGTTTTATGACACCGGAAACGCGTTTCCGATCACCGCGGTCAAACGACACCTCCGATTGACGTGCCTTCTGACCGAAAATTTCAAAAATCACACAAAGGCTATTTTCGTATGGTTTCATGGCATTCCGAGGTCGTTCGGGTGGTTTTGAACCCCCAACGCGCCATTTTAGCGCGCGCCGAGCTGCTGAAAACGAGACAGTCAGCCGTACCGCGTGCACCGTACATCCGATTGGCGTTCCGTCTCCTCCTACATGTCAATAATAATATTCATAATGTTTTCGTGTGATTTCAGGTCATTCGGAGCACATTTTCTCCGAATTCGACCGTCTCACGCCGTTTTTGGGGTTTTATGACACCGGAAACGCGTTTCCGGTCACCGCGGTCAAGCGACACCTTAGATTTACGTGACGTCTATCCGACCATTTTAAAAATCACACAACGGCTATTTTCGTACGGTTTCATGGAATTCCGAGGTCGTTCGGGTGGTTTTGACCCCCCAACGAGCCATTTTAGCGCGCGCCGAGCTGCTAAAAACGACACAATCGGCCGTACCGCGCGCACCGCACATCTGATGGGTGTTTTTTCTCCTCCTACACTTCACGAATAATATTCCTAATGTTTTCGTGTGGTTTCAGGTCATTCGGAGCACGTTTGCTTCGAATTCGACCGTCTCACGCTGTTTTTGGTGTTTTATGACACCGGAAACGCGTTTCCGGTCACCGCGGTCAAACGACACCTCTGATTGACGTGCCGTCTACCCGAACATTTCAAAAATCACACAACGGCTGTTTTAGTACGGTTTCATGGCATTCCTAGGTCGTTCGGGTGGTTTTGACCCCCCAACGCGCCATTTTAGCGCGCGCCGAGCTGCTGAAAACGACACAATCGTCCGTACCGCGCGCACTGCACGTCCGATGGGCGTTCCGTCTTTTCCTACACGTCACGAATAATATTTCTATTTTTTTTGTGTGGTTTCAAGTCATTCGGAGCACGTTTGCTCCGAATTCGACCGTCTCATGCCGTTTTTGGTGTTTTATGACACCGGAAACGCGTTTTCGGTCACCGCGGTCAAACGACACCTCCGATTGACGTTCCGTCTACCCTAACATTTCACAAATCACACAACGACTGTTTCCGTACGGTTTCATGGAATTTCGAGGTCGTTCGGGTGGTTTTGAACCCCCAACGCGCCATTTTAGCGCGCGCTGAGCTGCTGAAAGCGACACAATCGGCTGTACCACGCGCACCGCACGTCCAATGGGTGTTTCGTCTCCTCCTAAACATCACGAATAATATTTCTAATGTTTTCGTGTGGTTTCAGGTCATTCGGAGCACGTTTTCTCTGAATTCGACCGTCTCACGCCGTTTTCAGTGTTTTTTGACACCGGAAACGCGTTTCCGGTCACCGCGTTCAAACGACACCTCCGATTGACGTGCCTTCTGCACGACCATTTCACAATTCACACAACGGCTATTGTAGTACAGTTTCATGGCATTCCGAGGTCTTTCGGGTGGTTTTGACCCCCCAACGCGTCATTTTAGTGCGCGTCGAGCTGCTGAAAACGACACAATCGGTCGTACCGCGCGCACCGCACGTCCGATGATAATTCTGTCTCCTCCTACACTTCACAAATAATATTCCTAATGTTTTCGTGTGGTTTCAGGTCATTCAGAGCACGTTTGCTCCGAATTCGACCGTCTCACGCCGTTTTTGGTGTTTTATGACACCAGAAACGCGTTTTCGGTCACCGCGGTCAAACAAAACCTTCGATTGATGTGACGTCTACCCGAACATTTCACAAATCACACAACGGCTATTTTTGTACGGTTTAATGACATTATGAGGTCATTCGGGTGGTTTTGACCCCCCAACGCGCCATTTTAGCGCGCACCGAGCTGCTTAAAACGACACAATCGGCCGTACCGCGTGCACGGCACGTCCGATGGGCGTTCCGTCTCCTCCTACACGTCACGAATAATATTCCTAATGTTTTCGTGTGGTTTCAGTTCATTCAGAGCACGTTTGCTCCGAATTCGATCGTCTCACGCCGTTTTTTGTGTTTTATGACACCGAAAACGCGTTTCCGGTCACCGCAGTCAAACGACACCTCCGATTGACGTGTCCTCTACCTGACCATTTCAAAAATCACACAACGACTGTTTTTGTAATGGCCCGGACCCTCCTGGCCCATTACTTTTCCAAAGTGAGGCTCCACCAAAACGGTGGCACCGTGAGGGTGGCACCGTGACGGTGGCACTGTGAGTGTGACACCGTGAGGGTGACACCGTGAGGGTGACACCGTGACGGTGGCACCGTGTCCCCTCGCCGAGCCTTTCATTCTTTTTTCCAATACCTGACTTTTCCGCTCCCGCAACGTAAGTTTCGACGTAAATTAATTCTTTTACTCCTTTTAAACCCATTTAAAGCCCATAATTAATTCCTAAAAATCCCGAGAGACCTCCGTGTGTAACTTCCCAACCGTGTGGTCAACCCATGACCCCGCTTTTTACGCGGTTTGGCGTTCTCATCTCAACCGTCTGTGGCTCTTATAAACTAAGGGTTAGTCGTGGTTTCTTTTTTCCTCGACCGCGGCTTTTCACAAACAACTTCTGGTGTATCGGGCGAGCCGCATCGTTATCCGTAAAGTTCTACGCCCGACCTAAGCGTCAATCATCTATCAACATGTAGGGAATTTCTCCTTCATCTCTCTCTTTTGTGTATCATGCAGGGTGGGCGTGCTTTTGATTCTATAGAATTAGATAAACCAGACCTAATAAAGATAATGAACAGATTCTATAAATAAAGAAGGGGGAGGGGGCTGTGATCGTTGATGTTGTTTTATATTATGACCTTTTTCCTGAATTACGCGGGCTTACGCCTACTAAAAATCATGACTCTTGGTGGTCTTTCTCTGTGCATTAATGAACCCCTGGTGATGTTTTAAATGGCTTCTTTATGGTTTTGAACTCCTGCCGTGAAAAGTAAATTGGTTAATTACGTATATTCGGCTAAGTAAATTGGAAGCACCAGGATCGAACCTTCTGCGATAACCCCCGGTTAAGACACATGGAATTGAAATCATGGAGTGTGTTAAATCTTATAAATCTGAAAATACAGGCATGACCCTGCTTTGTGTTGGTAGTAGTGGTATGGTTGTTTTTCTTTTATGGGCCGATTGCTGGAGATATGGGAGGGGATGGGATCCCCTGTTCTTTTATGCTCTCGGGTGGTTGTGTGAAATTGGGGATGGGATCCCCTGTTGGTATGGATTCGGTGGTTGTGAGTTTTAAGACCGGGTGGGTACTTGTTTATATCACGAATTGGGGTGGGATCCTCTGTTGATGAGAAACCATTTCGGGGGACACAGGGTAGTGTCTCGAGGGTTTTTCTTTGGTTCCAGTACTTCGAGGGATCTTACTTATTTCCTTGTTGTTGTAACATTACGAGGGAACCGAGTGTGAATGTTTAATTGACGATTGACTGGATTCTTTTCCTTGGTTATGCTTATGGTGTTAGTTGCCCAGTAGTGCGTGAACTTATTTGAACGTTATCACTGAACATGAAACAAGAATGGGACAAATGGGTTTTGTCGGCGAGAGTCGTGACTCGGACTTGAGTGTTGTTGTGATCTGTAGGCTGTCTGAAGAAAAACCTAGCTTTGGGTGAGTGCTTGTTACCTATATATATACTTGTAGCTTTGTGTTTCTTATTCGCGCCCCACCCAAGTTGAGCACTTAGTGCTGAACACCCTCATTTCATGGGGGGGTGTTTTTTCCAACACTATTCTTAGTGGCTGGTTATTAGTTCCTTTTCTACTCCCTTTCCCGGATAGCCCAAGTATCTTCGGGCAGGCTGTAATGGCCTGAGATCCATTATTAGCCCAAGAACCTTCGGGCGGGGTAGTGTGATGGTTGGCCAGGTGTGTGCGGCAGGTGGTTTCCCAAGTGTCTTCGGGATGAGTCCCAGGTGTCTTCGGGCGTGGCAGTGGATCTTTTAGCCCAGGTGTCTTCGGGCGTGGTGGTAGTTGTTCTGGACTAGGTGTTTGCAGGCGTGATTACGTGTGACGGTTGTGGCCCAGGTGTTTGCGGGCGGGATTCGGCAGTGGGACTGCGGTGAGAATGGTGGGATTGGTTCGATGCGTAGGATGTCTCAATAACCAGTGGGAAAGCGGCGCGGGGTACCCAAATGTTGATGTGCTCTTATTATATATATTACTTGACTTGCGTTATTTGGGGAGTGTGCCTTGGTGAGGCTTGGGTGGATAGTTTACCTTGAAAGGTGTTTGGTTTACTCCTTTTTTCTCACGGGACTTTAGTACGTTCCCCCACTTGTGCACGAGAGTCTTTGGTTTCCCTGCTGAGTGTACTTGTATGCTCACCCTACGTATATAAAACTGCTTTCAGGTTTTCAGGAGGACTTCGGGGATCGCACGGGACCATACTAGCTCGGACCTTTGGGGCAGTTGCAGTTGCTGTTTTTCTTTATTTGGTACTTACCTTTGTAGTCACCTTTTGTACCTTGTGGCTTTTACTTTTGAAACATGCATGTGGGAATGGTTTACTTTTGGCTTTACTTTTCTTTTAGTTTTGGAGTTGTTGGGTTCCATCATCTTATCTCCCGATCTTGTAAAACAGAAAAAGGGTAATGCCTTCCATTTTGTGTGTGTAATTTCTATACCCTTGGTGCTAGTCGCCACTCCGGGACCTTTTGAAGGCGGGTTTCGGGGGTCATTATCTCTCTTTCAATTTAAAGAAGGAAGGTCCTGGAAATCTGCTGACCCTTCCCTCCTTTTGGTGAAGGCGGGTCGTGACAGAATGGTATTAGAGGCTGATGGTTGAGAGATAGGATGAAGTCTGGAGTTAGGCACAGTGAGGATTGCATGGGATGGTACGGCAACAGTGTTGGGTGACCTTGGTGCATGAATTAGGCCAGGGAAGACTAGTTAGGACACAGGATTTTAGGGCCCCCCATGATCCGATGCAAGGACTCTGGACCTACCGAACGACCAAGTAAGGCCACGCTAATTGTATGGTAGAAACCCTAGGAAAGGTACATGCATCATAATGACTCGTGTTCTCGTGTTTCTAGGATGTCCTGGGAATTAAGAATAAATTAAAATTTTAATAAGTTTTAAGAACGATATTCTGCACTACTTGGGCTTAGGCATTCCTTGTTTACCTTGCAGTTATGGAACCTGGAAGGCGACCACGTGTGGTACAGGCGATCGAGGCCCCGGAGACTACTTTGGCCGATCGGAAAAGAGATGATCGAGAGGAAGAGGACGACCAGTGGTAGAAGACTCTTCGGGCCTTCCAGCGACAAACCCTCGAGAAGTACGAGGGCAGCACCTCTGACATGAAGACGGAAGGCTGGCTAGAGGATCTAGTGATAGCCTTCGGCCTGATTCAGGCCCCGACCGAGTAATGGGTCCCTCTGGCCATCATCCAGATGCGGGGAGCGGCGCGTCAGTGGTGGACGCTTTACCTGGGGGAGAGGAGAGAGGCTGAGGTGGCATGGGCTGATTTCGAGAGGGAGTTCCGGGCGGAATTCCTCTCCTCAACAATGAAGGCAGAAAAGAGATAGGAGTTACTCTCACTCCAACAGGGGAGTATGTCCGTGAGGGAGCTAGGGATCAAGTTCAAGGACCTCCTACGTTTTTCTCTGGACCTCTTTCCCGACGAGGAGTCTCGGGCAAGACGTTTGGAGGAGGCACTCCGACCCTCCCTACAGTATGCTATTACCCCCTTTACCCTGCCGATGTACTTGGAGGTCCATAAGAAGGCCGAAGTGGTGGAGAGGATGCACGCTCTAGGAGGTGTGTCACGAGAGGGGATCCAACTGGGACCATCGAAGGGGAAGGCCGTCAGCACCAGGCCTCCAGCGTCAGGACCCTCCAGGTTCCGACCGGCAGGGAGCAGGCCGCAGTAGTTTCAATTTCGATCCCCTGGTCCTCGCCCTTTTCCTTCGGGCCTGGGACTGCGATGCTTCGTCTGTGGGAGCCCTAGGCATCTCTGGAGTCAGTGCCCGGACCAGGTATAGTACGGCGGTGGCGAACAACCCCACCACCCGCCCCAGTAGCAGCTTCCAGCCAGACCTTTCCAGCAGCAGCAGCAGGGACAGTGAGCTCCCGCTCCTCCGAGGGCAGACGTAGGAGGAGGAGGCCGACCTCAGGGCGCACCTCAGGGACCTCGACCGGGGCGTGGTCGAGGAGGTGGCCGACAACCGAGGGGCAGAGGAGTCGGGCGTGGACAGCTACACGCCGCGGAGGCAGCAGTTCCAGCAGGGCCGGAGGTTGTTCGAGGTACGATCAGTTTGTTTAGCACTCTTGCTTATACCTTGTTCGATACCGGAGCTTCGCACTCCTTTGTTGCACCCAGTCTAGCCCGTGCCTTGGGTCTAAATGCCGAGAGACTTCCAGTGCCCCTGGTGTTGAGTGCACCAGTCGGAGGTCAGGCCAAATTTTTGTTTGTTTGTCGAGGATGTAGACTAATGATAGGGCCACATCAGTCGGTTAGGGATCCTCTCCTACTACAGATACAGCCATACGATGTCATCCTAGGAATAGAATGGCTATTCTCTGCGTGTGCCGTCATTGACTGTTTCCGAGGAAGGGTCATGTTCTCAGACTTGGGCGGCCGGCGTGTTACCTTCACCGGCAAGCGGGGCGGTCAGAAGGGAAGTAGGCAAGAGGAACCCCTCCTCTCCTTGATAGCCGAGATGTCAGTAGAGTCAGTAGATGCTGAGATGGTGGAGGTGCTAGAGGTTATCCGTGAGTTTATGAACATCTTTCATGAGGAGGTGACGACTCTACCCCCTCGACGTGATATCGAGTTCGGGATAGACCTGCAGCCCGACGCTCATCCGATCTCGATGGCTCCTTACCGGATGGCACCTTCAGAGCTATGGGAGTTGCGGATCCAGATTGACGATCTGATGAAGAGGGGTTATGTTCGGCCAAGTGCGTCACCGTGGGGTGCTCCAGTCTTGTTCGCAAAGAAGGAAGATGGTGGTCTCAGGTTGTGCATAGACTACAGGAGGCTGAATCAGGTGACGATCAAGAATCGCTACCCTCTTCTGAGGATAGACGATCTTTTCGACCAGCTGAAAGGGGCAGGATGGTTCTCAAAGATCGACCTGCGGTCTGGGTACCACCAGCTGAGAGTGAAGGAGGGAGACATCCCGAAGACGGCGTTCAGGTGCAGATATGGACACTTCGAGTTCGTAGTTATTCCCTTCGGTGTTACAAATGCTCCGGCTGTGTTCATGGGGCTTATGAACTCCATCTTCTGGGAGTACCTAGATCAGTTCGTAGTTGTGTTCATCAACGACATCCTGATCTATTCGAGATCAGAGGAGAACCATGAGGAGCACATGAGGACGGTTTTGGAGGTCCTCCGACATCATCAGATCTATGGGAAGTTGTCAAAATGCAAGTTCGGGACACGAGAAGTGCACTTCCTCGAGCACGTGGTGTCCGAGCAGGGGGTAGCGGTGGACCCATCAAAGGTTGAGGCAGTTGTTTCTTGGGAAGCACCCAAGAATGTGGCAGAAGTCCGTACTTTCCTCGGGCTGTCGGGTTACTATCGGAGGTTCGTACCCAACTTCTCCCGAGTTACAGCCCCTTTGACAGCCCTGACCAAGAAAGACCAGGTTTCGTGTGGAGTGAGCAGTACGAGTCAGCCTTTAGCTATCTGAAGGAAAAGTTGGTCAGTGCCCCAGTGCTGAGATTGCCAGAAGAAGGGGCGGCGTATGAGGTGTTCTTCGATGCTTCAGGACAGGGCCTGGGATGTGTGTTGATGCAGCAACAAGGGGTGATCTCTTATGGGTCCAGGCAATTACGCCCTCATGAGCGTAATTACGCCACCCACGACCTGGAGCTTGCAGTGGTCGTTTTTGCGCTAAAGTTATGGCGGCACTACCTCATCGGAGAACGCTTTGTGGTCTTCACAGATCACAAAATCTTGAGGTATATCTTCTCCCAACGGGACCTAAACTTGCGACATCGGAGATGGGTGGAGTTCCTCCAGGATTACGACTTCTAGATCTCTTATACTGAGGGAAAGGGAAATGTAGTGGTCGATGCCTTGAGCAGGAGGACGCAAAAGGATGCGGTCTAAGAGTTGGCGGACGCTTGGAAGGCGATGGAGGAGTTGGCTGCTTTACACCTGGATGCGAGGATGGATAACAGTAGAGGCTACCTATATCAGATGACAGTGCATTCATCTCTGTTTCAGTAAGTGGAGGAGTCTCAGTGGGGAGACCTGGAATGTGAAGTGATGCGTGACCGAGTTGACCAGGGAAATGCTCTGGAAGGATGGACAGAGGATGGTTAGAACCAGATGCTTTTCTAGGGAAGGTTGTTTGTTCCGGAGGCGGTGCGTGACAAGGTTCTCAGTAAGTTCCACAACTCACCCCTGGCAGTACACCCAGGAGTTTCCAAGATGTACCAGGGACTGAAGAGGCAGTTTTGGTGGCCCGGAGTTAAGCGAGCAGTGACAGAGTTTGTGGCCAAGTGCTTAGTGTGTCAGCAAGTGAAGGCTGAACACCGAGTTCCAGGCGGCCTACTGCAGCCTCTAGATGTCCCCGAGTGGAAGTGGGATGACATCTCGATGGATTTCGTCATGGTACTACCCAAGGTCCAAGGGGGGTATGACCCCATCTGGGTGGTAGTGGACAGGTTGACAAAATCGGCTCACTTTCTGGCGATCAGGGAGTCGAGTGCAGTGGATGCTCTGGTACGAAGTTATGTGGATGAGGTGGTGCGGTTGCATGGAGTTCCAAAGTCTATAGTCTCGGATAGGGATGCACGGTTTACCTCGTGAGTCTGGAGAGGATTGCAGCATGCTTTTGGCACCCAGCTACGCCTTAGCACTGCTTTCCATCCCCAGACAGATGGACAAACCGAGCGCACCATCCAGACCTTGGAGGATATGCTGCGGGCATGTGTTCTGGACTCAGGAGAATCATGGGTGCAATACTTTCCTCTGGTAGAGTTTTCCTACAATAATAGCTACCAATCTACCATTGGCATGGACCCTTTTGAAGCTTTGTACGGGAGGCCATGCCATTCACCTGTGTGTTGGGCCGAAGTAGGAGAGGCAGGCATCCTTGGCCCGGAAGTGGTGTAGAGCACGACAGAGAAGGTTCAACTCATACAGGAAAGGATGAAGGCAGACCAGGACCGACAGAAGTCGTATGCTGATACCAGGAGGAGGCCCTTGGAGTTTGAGGTTGGAGACCACGTGTTATTGAAGGTCTCCCCTCGGCGTGGGCAGCGGAGGTTCGGCAAGTGGAGTAATCTTTCTCCCAGGTTCATCGGACCCTTCGAAGTATTGTGGCGGGTCGGCGAAGCAGCTTATCAGCTAGCGTTACCACCGCCGCTACTAAGGATACATGATGTCTTCCATGTGTCCCAGCTCCGTCGGTATCTGCACGACGATTCACACGTCCTTGATTGGGGTGAGCTGGACATCGAGGACGACGTGACTTTTGTGGAGAGACCAGTGATGATCGAGGATCACAAGGAGAAGGTGCTTCGTGGGAGAACCATTCCCTTGGTTCGTGTGTTGTGGAGACATGGTGGGCTTGAGGAGAGTATGTGGGAGAGGGAAGCACAGATGCGTACTCAGTACCCAGAGTTGTTTTAAGTTTTGTTCCTTGTTGTACCTGTTGTGGTAGAATGTTTTGTCTTTTGGCTATGAAATGTACTGGTTTTCTTTCCTCGGATTGTGTGTGAAAATCCCTGGCTATGGGGGAGGAGAGAACCCGACCCCTAATCAAGACGCATTAAGGTGGATGTGATTAAACCCGTGCGGGCGAGTCAGTGCCTCCCAAAGTGGATAATATATTGACATGGGGGAGGAGACTCCCCAACCCACATGCCTGGGCAGTTTGGCATGGTATGTTTCTTGGTTCTTGACAGGGAAGTGTTTTTAGTTAGCATGGGTTCACTTCTAAGAGGTATCTTTTGAGGTGGTTGTTCGGACCCTCTCTTTTCTTCTTGGGTTTTTTTGATTCTCGAGGGCGAGAATCATTTAAGAGGTATCTAATGTAATGGCCCGGACCCTCCTGGCTCATTACTTTGCCAAAGTGAGGCTCCACCAAAACGGTGGCACTATGAGGGTGACACCGTGAGGGTGACACCGTGACGGTGGAACCGTGATGGTGGCACCGTGAGGGTGGCACCGTGACGGTGGCACTGTGAGGGTGACACTGTGAGGGTGACACCGTGAGGGTGCCACCGTGAGGGTGGCACCATGAGGGTGACACCGTGACGGTGGCACCGTGTCCCCTCGCCGAGCCTTTCGTTCTTTTTTCCAGTACCTGGTTTTTTCGTTCCCGCAACGTACGTTTTGACATAAATTAATTCTTTTACTCCTTTTAAAACCATTTAAAGCCCATAATTAATTCCTAAAAATCCCGAGAGACCTCCGTGTGTAACTTCCCAACCGCGTGGTCAACCCACGACCCCACTCCTTACGCGGTTTGGCGTTCTCATCTCAACCGTCTGCGGCTCTTATAAACTAAGGGTTAGCCATGGTTTCTTTTTTCCTTGATCGCGGATTTTCACGAATAGCTTCTGGTGCATCGGGCGAGCCGCATCATTATCCGTAAAGTTCTGTGCCCGGGCTAAGCGTCGATCGTCTATCAACAGGTTGGGAATTTCTCCTTCGTCTCTCTCTTTTGTGTATCATGCAGGGTGGATGTGCTTTTGATTCTGTAGAATTGGATAAACCAGACCTAATAAAGATAATGAACAGATTCTATAAATAAAGAAGGGGGGGCTGTGATCGTTGATGCTGTTTTATATTATGACCTCTTTTCTGAATTATGCGGGCTTATGCCTACTAAAAATCATGACCGTTGGTGGTATTTCTCTATGCATTAATGAACCCCTGGTGATGTTTTAAATGGATTCTTTATGGTTGTGAACTCCTTCCGTGAAAAGTAAATTGGTTAATTACGTATATTCGGCTAAGTAAATTGGAAGCACCAGGATCGACCCTTCTGTGATAACCCCCGGTTAAGACACATGGAATTGAAATCATGGAGTGTGTTAAATCTTATAAATTTGAAAATAGAGGCATGACCCTGCTTTGTGTTGGTAGTAGTGATTTGGTTGTTTTTCTTTTACGGGCTGATTGCTGGAGATGTGGGAGGGGATGGGATCCCCTGTTCTTTTATGCTCTCGAGTGGTTGTGTGAATTTGGGGATGAGATCCCCTGTTGGTATGGATTCGGTGGTTGTGAGTTTTAAGACCGGGTGGGTACTTTTTTATATCACGAATTGGGGTGGGATCCTTTGTTGATGAGAAACCATTTCGGGGGACACAGGGTAGTGTCTCGAGGGTTTTTCTTTGGTTCTAGTACTTCGAGGGATCTCACTTATTTTCTTGTTGTTGTAACATTATGAGGGAACCGAGTGTGAATGTTTAATTGACGATTGACTGGATTATTTTCCTTGGTTATGCTTATGGTGTTAGTTGCCCAGTAGTGCATGAACTTATTTGAACATTATCACTGAACATGAAACAAGAATGGGACAAATGGGTTTTGTCGGTGAGAGTCGTGACTCGGACTTGAGTGTTGTTGTGATCTGTAGGTTGTCTGAAGAAAAACCTAGCTTTAGGTGAGTGCTTGTTACCTATATATATACTTGTACCTTTGTGTTTCTTATTCGCGCCCAACCCAAGTTGAGCACTTAGTGCCGAAAAACCCCATTTCATGGGGCAGAGTGTTTTTCCCAACACTATTCTTAGTGGCTGGTTATTAGCTCCTTTTCTGCTCCCTTTCCCGGATAGCCCAATTATCTTCGGGCAGGCTGTGATGGTCTGAGGTCCATTATTAGCCCAAGAACCTTCGGGTGGGGTAGTGTGATGGTTGGCCAGGTGTGTGCGGCAGGTGGTTTCCCAAGTGTCTTCGGGATGAGGCCCAGGTGTCTTCGGGCGTGGCAGTGGATCTTCTAGCCCAGGTGTCTTCGGGCGTGGTGGTAATTGTTCTGGCCTAGGTGTTTGCAGGCGTGGTTATGCGTGACAGTTGTGTCCCAGGTGTTTGCAGGCGGGATTCGGCAGTGGGACTGCGTGCGGTTGTGTCCCAGGTGTGTGCGGGCGGGTGTGGCAGTGGGACTGTGGTGAGAATGGCGGGATTGGTTCGATGCGTAGGATGTCTCAATAACCAGTGGGAAAGCGGCGCGGGGTACCAAAACGTCGATGTGCTCTTATTATATATATTACTTGACTTGCGTTATTTGGGGAGTGTTCCTTGGTGAGGCTTGGGTGGATAGTTTACCTTGAAAGGTGTTTGGTTTACTCCTTTTTTCTCACGGGACTTTAGTACATTCCCCCACTTGTGCACGAGAGTCTTTGGTTTCCCTGTTGAGTATACTTGTATGCTCACCCTACATATATAAAACTGCTTTTAGGTTTCCAGGAGGACTTCGGGGATCGCGCGGGACCATACTAGCTCGGACCTTTGGGGCAGTTGCAGTTGCTGTTTTTCTTTCTTTGGTACTTACCTTTGTAGTCACCTTTTGTACCTTGTGGCTTTTACTTTTGAAACATGCATGTGGGAATGGTTTAATTTTGGCTTTACTTTTCTTTTAGTTTTGGAGTTGTTGGGTTCCATAATCTTATCTCCCTATCTTCTAAAACAGAAAAAGGGTAATGCCTTCCATTTTGTGTGTGTAATTTCTATACCCTTGGTGCTAGTCGCCACTCCGGAACCTATTGAAGGCGGGTTTCGGGGGTCATTATCTCTCCTTAAACTTAAAGAAGGAAGGGCCTGACAATATGATGACTCTTACCTCCTTTTGTTGAAGGCGGGTCGTGACAGTTTTCATACGGTTTCATGGCATTCCGAGGTCGTTCGGGTGGTTTTGACCCCCCAACGCGCCATTTTAGCGCGCGCCGTGCTGCTGAAAACGACATAGTCGGCCGTACCGCGCGTACCGCACGTCCGATGGGTGTTCCGTCTCCTCCTAAACATCACGAATAATATTCCTAATGTTTTCGTGTGTTTTCTGGTCATTCAGAGCACGTTTTCTCCAAATTCGATCGTCTCACGCCGTTTTTGGTGTTTTATGACACCGAAAACGCGTTTCTGGTCGCCGCGGTCAAACGACACCTCCGATTGACATGCCGTTTACCCAACCATTTCAAAAATTACACAACAGCTATTGTCGTACGATTTAATGGCATTCCGAGGTCGTTCGGGTGGTTTTGACCCCCAACGGGCCATTTTAGCGCGCGCCGAGCTGCTGAAAACAACACAATCGGCTGTACCGCGCGCACCGCACGTCCGATGGGTGTTCCGTCTCCTCCTACATGTCACGAATAATATTCCTAATGTTTTCGTGTGGTTTCAGGTCATTCAGAGCACGTTTTCTCCGAATTCGACCGTCTCACGCCGTTTTTGGTGTTTTATGACACCAGAAACGCGTTTCTGGTCACCGCGGTCAAACAAAACCTACGATTGATGTGCCGTCTGCCCGAACATTTCAAAAATCACACAACGGCTGTTTTCGTACGGTTTAATGGAATTCTGAGGTCGTTTGGGTGGTTTTGACCCCCCAACGCGCCATTTTAGCGCGCACCGAGCTACTGAAAACGACACAATCGGCTGTACCGCGCACACCGCATGTCTGATGGGCGTACCGTATCCTCCTACATGTCACGAATAATATTCCTAATGTTTTCGTGTGGTTTCAGGTCATTCGGAGCACGTTTGCTCCAAATTCGACCGTCTCACATCGTTTTTGGTGTTTTATGACACCAGAAACGCGTTTCCAGTCACCGCGGTCAAACGACACCTTCGATTGATGTGCCGTCTACCTAAACATTTCAAAAATCACACAACGGGTGTTGTCGTACGGTTTCATGGAATTCCTAGGTCGTTTGGGTGGTTTTGACCCCCTAACGCGCCATTTTTGCGCGCGCCGAGCTGCTGAAAACGACACAATCGGCCATACCGCGCGCACCGCACGTCCGATGGGTGTTCCGTCTCCTCCTACACATCACGAATAATATTCCTAATGTTTTTGTGTGGTTTCAGGTCATTCAGAGCATGAGGAGGGCTGTCCGGGGTGCAGGGATGGTTGTCCGGCGTGCGGGGAGGGTTGTCCGGGGTGCGGGGAGGGTTGTCCGGGGTGCGGGGAGGGGCTGTCCGGGGTGTGGGGAGGGGCTGTCCGGGGTGCGGGGGGCCTGTCCGGGGTGCGGGGAGGGCTGTCCGGGGTGCGGGGCGGCTGTCCGGGGTGCGGGGGGGTTGTCCGGGGTGCGCGGAGGGCTGTCTGGGGTGCGCGAAGGGCTGTCCGGGGTGCGGGGGGGGGGGGGGGGGGGGGGGGGGCTGTCCGTGGTGCGGGGGGCCTGTCCGGGGTGCGGGGAGGGTTGTCCGGGATGTGGAGGGGCTTGTTTGAGGTGATGTTCGGGCTGTCCGGAGTGCGGGGAGGGCTGTCCGGGGTGCGGGAGGGCTGTCCGGGGTGCGGGGAGGGCTGTCCGGGTTGCGGGGAGGGCTGTCCGGGGTGCGGGGAGGGCTGTCCGGGGTGCGGGGAGGGCTGTCCGGGGTGCGGGGAGGGCTGTCTGGGGTGCGGGGAGGGTTGTCCGGGGTGCGGGGAGGGTTGTACGGAGTGCGGGAGGGATGTCCGGGGTGCGGGAGGGATGTCCGGGGTGCGGGGAGGGGCTGTCCGGGATGCGGGGAGGGGCTGTTCAGGGTGCGGGGGGCCTGTCCGGGGTGCGGGAGGGTTGTTCGGGGTGCGGGGAGGGCTGTCCGGGGTGCGGGAGGGCTGTCCGGGGTGCGGGGAGGGCTGTCCGGGGTGCGGGGGGCCTGCCCGGGGTGCGGGAGGGCTGTCCGGGGTGCGGGGAGGGCTGTTTGGAGTGCGGGGAGGGCTGTTCGGGGTGCGGGAGGGCTATCCGGCGTGCGGGGAGGGCTGTCCGGGGTGCGGAGGGGGGGGGGCTGTCCGGCGTGCGGGGAGGGATGTCCGGAGTGTGGGGAGGGCTGTCCGGGGTAGGCGGGGGACTACAAATAGTGAAATCAGCTCATTCATCAAAAACAAGTTGATTGGTTTATATTAGGAATCACGTGTTTTTTTCAAAAATATTAGAGAACATGCAATTCTAAACATTAAAAATTAAATGAACAAAAAATATCCAAATCATTATTCAGTTTCATGGTTACTTCTCAATTCGTGCACACAAACATTGCATGAGGCCAAAACACACATGATACCCCCAAATCACAAAAAAACTCACTAGAAACCCAACATAAATATCAATAACAACCCCACCATTAAAATCAGAAACACACCTCGTGAATATGATGTGTCATGCGTGGTCATGACTACTACCTCCATCAGGTGGGTCAGGGGCCTACAACAAAAAACATTATGAATATTTTCATAACAAAAATAATATAAATTAAATAAATAAATACCGTATAAACCTGCGTCGTCTGATCCCCTGCACCATCACCTGGACGCACATATTTATGCAGTGCTCTAACCTCAGCGATCAATTGCGCATTTACCTCCTCGGAAGCGGGCAGTCGTGCCTCGAAATCTAACAACCGTTGTGTCATCTGAGCAATAGCAGGACCGAAAATCGCAGCGCATGACACTACAGAACGAGGAATCCTTGTTCCATATGTCAAACTATATCCATGCCCGTATCGACCAATAATGCGATGAAACTCATCCCTTTGCATGGGAAGCTGTCACTGGTCCTCTGGCAGATGTTCTAATTCAGCTTCAAATTGAGCTTGTGAAATATTTAAATATATATACATATATTAATATACAGATTTTATGTAAGTATTGGTAATGAGTACAAGCACTTACTATCAATGTTGCAGCCTCTGGATCATTGCGATCACGATTCCTCATCCACACCGACATTTTATCAGTTGGTACACCTTACTCCCGCAACTGTATATGAATAGAATATAAACACAAAACCGTATTAATTAAAAAAATTAAAAAATGAATAATAAATACCTCATGTAGGATCTGAGACACGTGATGAGTCCCGAGCCTGTGAGGTGGCCCTTGCAACGCTCGATTCTCAGAATGGCGTGTTGACACCTCCTACATTCAATTCATTCAAATTTCAAACAAATCACACATTCTTGAAAATATATATACCAAAATAAATATACAAACCGCAACACCCTCAGTAGACCAATATGCAACTAAATCACGCCACTGAGCCGGGAGGACACCTCTCGGGACTTTTTCCAGAATGTCTGAGGCACCCACATTTGGTACCCAGTGGTCCCTCTTGACTTTGCCTTTATAGTCTTTCCACATCTTACAACATTTTCTCATACACACTGGCTGAAACTCATCGGGACATACTTTCAAATTTTGCTATTAAAGAAAAAAATCACATATGTTATTGTTGTTTATACATAGGGAATAAAGTAAAATGGTCTTCTTACCTAAACCTCCCTCCAAAGAAGATATAATGTGTCCTGAGGGATAGAAGCCCAGTCACGCGTGGTCAATGGAAATTGATGTGGATCACGTATGATATGACCTAGCTGACGAATAAATGTAGGGGCATTCCGTCCCACAGGATGAAATACCTCATCAAATGAAACATCAAAAGTCGTGTCGGAATTCCATGATAATATGCCACGACCAGGGCCTCTCCTGTGAGAGGAAGAAGCAGTCGAGTCTGATCTTGTTGAAAAAAATTTTATATACAAATTGAAAGATGTTATAAATATATATATATATATATATGTTTATTAATTACATAAAAAATAAAGACAATGACATTCCAACATACCTCGACCCTGAGACGTAGATGCCTCAGATGGATGATGTGGATCTTCTGCCTCTTCCCTGACATGACTACAGTCATGGAAAACATTAGTAAGGGGACTATCCAAAGTTTCCAAATGATAAATTGGATTGTTTTTAAAAAAAAATCAAACTTGTACAGTTGTTAATCAAACAAAAAGGGATTGAATAATTAGTTGTGAATGAATTTTAAAAAATCAGAAAGTTCACAAAACAGATATACAAATTATGTACAAAACCAATCAATGCATAGCCAAATTTCAAATTGAATTAATAAAAATTCAAGAAGCACATAAACCAAATGAAGAATACCTCAATGGGAAGATACACTGACAATAACATCAATATAACATGATTTAAATCACCCTAAATATTTATAACTGAATAAACTTCCAAAAGTGATGATTAAAACTTACAAGGATTTATAAAATGTTTAGATAATTTATGATATCTTAGTATGAATAGCGAGAAAACAATTATACCTTTCATTAAGCATGCAAATCAACCGTTTCTCCTTCAATAGCCACTCTGACCTAATAAATATCTTCTTCACGTTGAACTACGGTATGTTGATCAAGCTGTTGGGAAACAAAAGGAACAATCTCGGGTTCATCTTGTTCAAATACAAACACTCCTCACTAAGACATTTTGACAACAACTTGCTAACTTGGATTCAAAGGCAAAGTAATGAAGAATACTTGTTCCGCTTGTGATGTCAAAATGAAAGGTTCATTATCAACTCGTTCATTTCTGTATAACATATAGTTAAAATTCACCAATGAAAACTGATATTGATTGACTTTACATCCACGCATTGGATCAACCCAATTACACTTTAACAATATGTACTTCAACCCGTGTGTGTATACAACTTCAATGATGTCTATCAATTGACCATAGTAATAACCAGAATCGACAAATGGAAAACCGATGCCACTGTTTTGTGTTTCTCGTTTGTCGTCAGCATCTTTAATGCGAAATCAAAAACCATTAGCATCTATAGATTTATAACAACGAGCCGTTATAGATGGACCCTTAGCCAGTTGGATAAATTCTTTAGTTAGCGTGGGGTCCCCTAACTCCCTCAGCTTATGAACCTACATAATTCATAGAATTCAATAATGATATATGAATAAATAAATTAGTATAATACTTCACTCATAATGAAAATCAATTTATACATACATATCCTTGAACCAATCATGAAATGACGCATAATGAGACTGTTGAATTTGTAACTCAGTCGCGCGATACATCTCTTATTTTATCTCATTAATGTGTTTCCTGCAAATGATAATGCGATGTTTAAATGATCAACTAATGCAAACAAAACATGTAAAAGTTAAACAATAAAAGTGATAAGATACTTACTGCATTAATGGTGCAACTGATGGAGTATTGAACAAGATATATCGATGTGCTTGTATCCACTCGATGTTGTCCATATCATATGTGGTTCCTTGTCCAACTAGACCATCCTGAATCCGAGAGGGCTTATCTAATTTTGTTTCAACATCCATAAGATATTCTTCATAAAAAGTAGTACACTCATCCATCAAATAACCATTGGCTATTGATGCCTCCAGATGAGCTCTGTTGCGTACAAATCATTTCAATGTACTCAAATACCGCTCAATAGGATACATCCACCTGAATTGCACTGGACTAGTATCCATTACTTCATCAGTTAGGTGCACTATCAAGTGGACCATAACATCGAAAAATGAGGGGGGAAATAGTTTCTCAAAGTGACAAAGCGTAAGTACAATTCGGTCCTGTAAACTTTTTAAATCACCCATTCGTTGATTTCTTAAACAAAGCTGTCTAAAAAAATTACTCATCTCAATCAAAGGTTGAACAACATTGGGGGATAAACAATCACAAATTGCTATTGGAATCAACTGCTAAAGTAGTATGTGATTGTCATGACTTTTCAACCCTTGCAATGTCTTGCTCGTCAGATTCACACACTTTGAAATATTAGAAGAGTAACCATCAGGAACCTTGAGCATCTTCAAAATGAAAAGAAATGTCTCTTTCTCCTTTGTAGTCATCTTATATTGTGCAGCAGGCATATATGCCTTGTTTCCCTCAACTAACTATAAATGAAACTGTTTCCTTAAACCCATTTCTTCCAAATCACGGCGTGCATTAACATGGTCCTTTGATTTTCCACTGACACCTAAAATGGTTCACAATATGTTATCACAAACATTTTTTTCAATGTGCATGACATCCAAATTATGCCTCATCATGTTAGTTTTCCAATACGAAAGACTATAAAAAATACTTTTCTTTTTCCAATTGTGACTGTGCTGCCTACCCGCAGCTCGAATATTACGTACCGGAGGAGCCACCAAATCCTGAATTTTATATACCATGCGGATGTTTTCTTCCTCAATATGCGATAACATTTCGACTCCTGTCATAATATTTGGTGCTGGGATGAACTCTCTAGAACCATAAAATGCCACTCTGTCCTTTCTGAACCTGTGCTGAGGGGGGAGAAAACGTCTGTGACCCATGTATGCCCATTTTTTGGAATGATTAAGCCATACAGATTTTTTACTTTTGTTGCAACAAGGGCAAGAAAATTCCCCTTTCGTACTCCAGCCTGATAAATTTGCATAAGCTAGGAAGTCATTGATTGTCCACAATAAAGCAGCCTGCAGTTTGAACATTTCATTCGTTTCACATTCATAATTCATCACACCATCGCCCCAAAATTCATTCAACTCATCAATCAATGGCTGAAGGTAAACATCAATCTTATCCTCCAGACTTTTAGGTTCATCAATAAGATTGGAAAGTAATATAAATTGTTGCTTCATACAAAGCCACAGAGGAAGATTATACGGAACCAATACCACGGGCCATGTGCTATGAGTTGCACCAACCATAGACTTGAATGGATTGAAACCATTTGCTTCCAATCCCAATCGGACATTACGAACATCTTTGGCAAAGTCGGGACGTCTCTTATCAAAATCCTTCCATGCATGAGAGTCTTCCGGGTGGGTTAACATATCACTTTCATGAACTCTTTCTGCATGCCATCTCATTAAATTAGAAACTTTAGATGACATAAAAAATCTTTTCAACCTTGGTTTAAGGGGAAAGTAACGCATTTGCTTTACGGCAATCAGTTTCCCCTGTATCACAATCTGACTTTGATGAGTCTGATTTCCCTTGTTCTCTTTCCACCTAGAAGCACCACAAACTGTACAAATATCCAAATGGGCAGTTTCCTTTCTAAACAACATAAAGTTGTTTGCACATGCATCTATGGTCTCATATGTAAAACCTAAGTTCTCTGTCAGCTTACGAGCATGGTAATACGACTCGGGAATCTTAGCATCGACAGGAAGAACCTTTTTCAATAACACCAACAGCATGTCGAATGATGTGTCTGACCAATGATTCAAAGTCTTCAAATGCAACAACTCCATGATAAACGACAATTTATTGTAAGAAGTACATCCAAGATATAATTTTGTTTTTGCATCATCAATTTCTTCATAAAACCTCCTCGAATCACGATCTGCACTAGAGAGAAGATTTATCTCACCGGTCTCAAGATTCTGGATGTCAATGCCTTCAGGATCCAACCCACGTACCATTTCAGTAAGCATTTCATGCATTGGATCATTCATTCTTGCATCAACATCCATCTTAACTGTATCTGTATTTTGACAACGAACATATTCTTCTCCATGAAGAGTCCAACTCTTATAATTTTTCAGAAATCCATTAAAGAATAGGTGCTCCCTCACAGTATCTCATGTGAATTGATATCTGTTAGCACATTTTCTGCATGGACAACTAATATAGTCACTTTCAAATCCTATGGGGAAGTCAATAAACTGCATAATGCGATTGAAATACTCTCTAGACGTTCGATTTGGAAGATCAATCCAACTCTTATCCATAATAAGATCTCTATAACCAACATTTACACAAGACTTATTACATTTTCATTTTTCATATCAAATATATTTAAAATAAATACTAATTAATTGTTTGTGAACCATTTATAGAATAATAATGTAAGTGAAAGCCCATGTCATACCTGATTGCGCTACAAACCTGGAAGGGAGGGGAGCCGAAGGCGGTGCTGCGAGGGAGAGTAGAGGCAGCGGTGGGGAGCTGGAGCCGGAGCTGGTGTGGCGAGGGAGGGGACGGGCGGCGGTGGCGACGGGGAGCCGGAGGAGAGGAGGTGGTGAGGTGGCGACGATGTAGCGAGGATGGGACGACGAGGGAGGGGACCGGGGACAGGGGGAGATGGAGTGGATGGGCGGCAGCAGCGAGGGGACAAGTAGCGGTCGTGCGGGGAGGGAGGGGATCAGGCGGCGACGATGCGACAGGGGAGAGGACTGTGAAGGAGGGGACGAGTGGCGGTGGTGCGGCGAGGGAGGGGACGAAGACGGAGGGGACGGGGGTTGGCGGGGTGCGGGGGGGTGTTCGGGGTGCTGGGGGGAGGGACAAGGGGGAGGAGGGATGAGGGCGGAGGTCGGAGGCTGGAGGGGCTGGAGGCCGAAGGCCAGAGGGCGGCCGGAGGGCTGCCGGAGGCGGGTGGTGGGAGGCCCGAGGGCAGAGGGAGGCCGGAGGGTGGCCGAAGGGCGGAGGGCGGCCGGAGCTGGAGGGAAGAGGCGGAGGAAGCCCAGAGGAGATAGAGGGCAGGGCGGAGGGCGGCGCGGCGGAGGGCGGCCGGCGGAGGGCGACCGACGGAGGGTGTAAGGGCGATGGGGACAACGGCGAGGGATGGTGCGCGGCGGCGGGGTAGGGTGCGCGGTGATCGGGGATGGCAGTGATGGGGAGGGCGCGCGGCGACGGGGAGGGTGGAAGGGTTCGGGGGGGGGGGGGGGCGAAGCCAGTTTTTTTTAGGGAAACCTAGCGACCGCCAGTGGCGGTCACTATAGGTAAAGGGGCTCAAAATCCCATATTTCTAGTAGTGAAATTGTTTTGAAAATCGCTTGAGATCCGATCGGTTTCATACATCCAACTTCTGTACATTCTGTAAAAAGAATTTATATAAGTCATTTTGCCATAAACAATTCAATAGGATTGAACTTTAATAGAAAATACATTTAAGTAAACGATAAAGGAAGAAGTTTCTAGTCGATGTAGTGAACTATTAAAATAATGTAAATAACAAGTACTCATAAATTAAATTAAAATTTATTTAAATTCATTTTCATTAGGTCTATAAGAGGCACATGCCTTAGGTCCCATTATGTGTTATAGGCATCCCAAATCATTCACTCGTGTTTAGTAACTCATTATTGGAACCTCTATGGCCATACCTTTCATTACCTAATTACTTACCCAAGTCAAGCGCACCCCATGGGTGAATAAATTTTAGGCTTCTACACTAATAGGTTGTTCATGGCTTGTAAAAAGATTTAATTTCATTAAGTATAGACAAAAACATTTATTTTTAAATTTGAGATTAATAATAAAGTATGTCAATGATAACAACATTACTGAATTAAACTTGTGACTTATCTAACATTTTTATGGATGTCTACACATGCCAGCATGGGTAGTGAAAAGCACCCCACCCTCATAAAAGTGAGTATTGGCCAAGAAGGACACATAATATACAACGTATAATGAGAACCATATTTAATTGACCCTAAAGTTATATTAGTACAACCATCTTGGGGGAAATGGAATATATGATCCTGGTTAACTGATGAATTAAAAATCTCGTATTATATATGTTGGACACTATCTAAGGTAAGAAATCATGAGAGGATGGGTTTATATCATTAAATTTCTTACATGCTAGTGAGAATGAAGGCTTGAATTAATGACTTTAGTTCACTGATTAAATGAAGTTAGAGGTTGTATAGGATGTGTAAACAGAATGATTAAATAAGGGTAGAGGTTTCATACACTGTGTATGGTGAGGGAGTCTCAGCCGATTTAGAAACTAAAAAAAATTCCCATCATAGGTATCAATAAGAAACATCAGCATCAAAAGAAACTCCAAATAAAAAAGGACTAAAAACATCAAACACTTTTTATATTATCCCACCAAAAAATTATCACGAATGTCCCTATACATTTTCATACTTCCAAAATTTATAGAGAGTTTATAGTTATGAGCTTCATCCACCTGCACACCCTCCCCACCCCACTTAGACATCCCTACCCCCACCCCACTTGGACAACCCAACCCCCCCCCCCCCACTTGGACATCCCTACCCCCACCCCACATGGAAAACCCAGCCCCCCCCACCCCACCTGGACAACCCTACCGTCACCCCACTTAGACACCATGTCAACCGTTATACACACCATGTGAACCCTTATACCATATCGTCATTATTACAACCATTAATAACAACTTATTAAACAACATCACTTGTCAAAGATAATCAAAATGAACATAAATCAATAATAATATTGGATATATCAAGTAAAATGAAGTCATACTATCTTACATCCTAAATGACCACCCACAACCATGATTAATGACCACAAAGCTCCCCTTTCGTCCAAATCAAAAGTGAAAATAAAAACACATAGTTGCAGAAAACAACTTCATTTGTGTGAAGAATAATAATCCCATGGTCCTCATGATATTTGAACCACGCAGTCATGATTTTCGATATGAACTTGTATCCATGAAACCATATGAGAAACACGATTCAATACATGTGTTTTTTTTGATTTTCCCAAGCATTTTTAGGAACCCCAAATCAGTGAAAATGGTCACTGTGTTTTAAAAAGGTGATTGAATAACTCATGTATGATGTTGAAGGCAGAATGATTAATGGTTATATTAGGGAAACTAATATTCACTAATATTGAAAATTTTACATTCTGTGAATTAGTTTCATGAAGAAGGAAGAAGTACTACATGGGAAAAGGAGAGGTCCCACCGAGAGTTCCCTTTGTAGATATTTTATTCATAAAGAACATTGGATTGTACGGTTAAGTATTTCTTATTTCTTCTGTGAAGAATAATTAGGTACCACATACTATTTTTCAAAGTTCAAGAAGATACTCCATATGTTCTATTATGCAAAGGATAAGTGAACGGTGTGTCATTTTATATATATATAGATTTTGATAGAAACATGATACATACTTGTTATGTAATACACATAGTGTACAAAAATTAAGATGAACAAGATATTCATGTTTGACATGATCTTAATGAAAGGAGTGATTTTCATGAAATATTATGAATAAATATTACAAACAATTTCTTATGAGTTCATATACATGAAGCTGTAATATTTGAAGCATTGAGATTAAAAAAAACTATGAATCTTTAAAATTAGAACACAATAAAGAGACACCATGCCCTTATAAATGTATATGTGTAATGAAAACATTAATTAGACAATTTGTACACCGATGTAGTGATTTGAGTACACAATTCGTGGAGTAGTGAATCATAAAATTTTCCAAAAACCCTAGAAATTGGGAATAACGATATCCTTGAGAATAGAAGGATATCCTTGAGAAGAGGTGGAAGGATATCCTTGAGAAAAGGTGGAAGGATTCTAACCTGGTAGCTGATACGATGGAAGAGGTACACCTATGTTGGGGCTTCTCAAGGGCTTATGCGAGTCAGAATCGCTTCTGGGAGATCCGCGCAATGCTTCTGGAATCGTGGGGAGGGGGCTGCCTGGCTTAGGCGAATTTGGGGCATCTTTTTCCCAACGTTTTTAAAAACCATTGGGAAAACTCCATCTTTCCCAACGGTTTGATGAAATCATTGGGAAAACTCATTTTTTCCCATCTTTCCCAAAGATTTCATCAAACCGTTGGGAAAACCCATTTTTTACCCATCTTTCCCAACAGTTTCATCAAACCGTTGGGGGAAATCAATTTTTACAGATCTTTAACAATGGTTTATGCAAAACGTTGGTAAAGATCACTTATACCAATGGTTCAAAAGAACCGTTGCTATACAAGTGTTGGGAAAAGAATGATTTCCAGTAGTGATTAGAGACTATTAGAGTTCCTGAAGGCTATTCAAGAAACATATCTAAACGGGTCAACAGAAGAGAGTTGAAGCTAAAATATTTGAAGACTCATGATTATCATGTTCTTCTGCACGAGTTGATTCCAATAGCAATCCGTCATCTTTTGTCCAATAATGTAAAGGTGAATGTTATTTGGTTGTTCCATTTTTTAGAGATCTTTGTGCTAAGAAGTTTTCCAAGTCTTTCTTGTAAAAAATGTTGACAGATGCCCCATTAATTTTGTGTGGGTTGGAGAAAATATTTCCTCCATCATTTTTCACACGCATGTTGCATCTGACTATCCATATTCCCACTGAAATACTTCTCGAAGGACCAGTTTCTTTTCGTTGGATGTATCCAACTGAAAGAAATATGTACACATTAAAGTCTTATGTCTGAAACAGGAATCATCCCGAAGGTTCTATCGTGAACGGTTACTTGGATCAAGAATGTATGGATTTCTGTTCAATGTATTTGTCTGATCTTACTACAAGAATGAACATACCAATGAGAAATGAAGAATAATAGTATGAGAAAATTGAACCCAGTTTTCCATAACTTCCTCAAATAGGAGGAATTCTTGAATCATATACACTGAAGACATTAAGCCTTGAAGAGCGGGAGATGGCACATCGCACAGTTTTGTTCAAATGTGATTTGTTCGATGACTACATCAGGTAACTAAATTGAATATGCATATATTACATATATATCTATTAAACTATCCATATCTTTTATCTATAGGGAACATAAAACAATGATAAATAGAAAGCATCGTTCTTTATCTTTGAGAAGGAGAGAGACTTTTCATAGCAAAGAGTTTTCTGCTTGGTTAAAATTGAAGGTAAAAATTTTACTATTTAAAATAATTAAATCAATATTTAATTAATTTTAATATTCATTTATATTAAAAGTATTGAGTTTGCTTACTGACTCTGTCTCTAAGGAAATAAGAGCTTTGGATTTTGGTCCTAATACAGTGGTTCATGATTGTAAATAAATTGTTATCAATGGGTACAAATTTATTGTCACTGAACGAGAAAAGAACATGAGAACACAACATGATGGTGTTATGGTTACTTCCACAACAATTTGTTATGCCAGTGCATCAGATAGTAGACCACGATTTGAAAATGTGGGTTATTATGGTGTCGTTGAAATAATAATAATATTGGATTATTACTCTCATGGACGAGTCATGATGATGAAATGGCATTGGTTTGATTCGATGAAAAGACATGACACATTTATTGATGATTGTGGATTTTGAGTAATTAACATGACTCGTACTCTTGCTACCAAAGAACCATATGTATTGGCATCAATGACTAAACAAGTTTTTTATGTCAAAGACCAACTTCGACCTGAATTTGGTGTCATGGTTGAAGTAATTTCAAGACATATTTTTTATGATGGTGATGATGGAATTGACACCATCCCTACTTCCATTGGAACCAATCCATTTATTTCTTTTGATGACTCTAATAGCTCAATTGTCAGATTTGACTGTGAACCTGAAGTTGTGGTAGGAAATATATAAAATCATCCATTTATGTTCTCAATTATTTTGGTTTACCTTGAGTTGGGTTGTCAAGGTTGGTTCTATTCAAATTGATTTAATATTGATTACAAATATGTTGTATCCGACTTGACCGTTATGTGAATTTTCAATGTTTATTGGTTGGAATTTTTATTTGAATTGCATTTTCTAATTTGTAATTGAACTGTATTTAAACCTATGAAACCAACATTTCTAACTTGGTGAACATTTCAATGCTTCAACTGTGATTTGTATAAAATTTGTATGACTCTAAGACCTATCTTTAACATTTTACCTGGTAATGAACATGATGGTTTGTATTCTTCTGCAAAACATGTATTGAAACCTACATCATCTACCTAAGCTAAAGAAATTAAATTTTTCCTTAATTTTGACAATTGATTTACCACTTATGAATCTGGTAGAATCAACATTTCATGATTTTAATAGAATTATGACACTTAGTAAATAACCATCCTACTAAAAATTAAATTTCTTTATTACATATTGTACGATTTATTGACTTCATTATATATTTGTTCAAACTCACCTAAAAAAATGGTTAGTTAAATTATCCATGAATCCCCCTATTCTCTCACATTTATTTTATTTTTTGGGTTACACATTAGTTATCATTTTCTATTTACTTCCATATTTGTTTTCAAATTCAGGAAATGAAACCAATTGAAGAGAGGCGATGAAAACATATTATGGAAAACAATCGTCGCATTTCTGAGCTGGGCATTCCACCACTAGTTCCTGCAGTGAGTATTTTATTTCAAATATATTTATTTAAATAATATATAATGTCATGTGATTAATTTTTTTAAACATTTTTTTTTCAGGATCCATCTATTAGGCGAAAATTATTTGATGAAAAACCTAGTAGTGGTCCCAATACTCAGGGTGTTCGCATGAGGGGGGGTGGTACGTGAGCTAAATGATCTGGTCGGCGTACCCGATTAGACCCTGCCCCTCCCACTGACATACCATCCATCCCACATTCTGATCCTAGTGTGCCGTTAGGGACAAATGGGATATTTAGGCTTCCCATGTTTTCACCACCATTTACATCTGACCCTCCTCACCCGTCTGTACCATATTCGATGATGATTCCCACTCCTCATCCAGCATTTGGTCAGCTATCCCTGTCATCTTCTTTTACTTCTGCTTCGTTCTATCCGGGATTTTATATTCTATTTTCTTTGACTCCTGCTCCGCTAGAGTTTGTCCATATGGAGCATACATTGGGACTCACTCCATCTGTACAGGGTGTTCCTTCAGTTTCTGCGGATCCAGCGGCACCCATTGATCAGACTACCGCATGTATACTTATACAAATCTAACAAATTGTTACACCATTATTTATTTTCATCATAACATGTATTGATAAAATATTTTTTTCTTTCATAACAAATACATCTACTGATAGGAGGTGGGGGCGGGTGCATACATGCATGCGTGTGGTGTGGAACCGCTGCACGCAGTTGATGGTGGACTACAATGAAGATAGTTAGATGATTGAAAAATCAGGGCAGCAATGTCGGAGTTTTTTGGTGACGCTTGTCAGATACTCCGACATCATTCCTGTCAGCTCGCTCTCATGGATACATCTTCCAAATGAAGTCAAGGATAAAGACCGGGTAGAGATATGAGTACAAAAATCTGTTGTATTTAATGCAATATATTATTTTTTGTAATTATATGAATTAATATTTTGGTGTTAGCTGCGGTTTAATTTTCCCGATGGTGAGGGTGCACGACCAGCACGTCTAAAGGATTTAGGTGAGATTTGGAGAGCTTATAAGCATGAGTTGTATATTGGATGACGTGCTAGAGTGGGAATAGAGTTATAGGCGGTCCCTGTCATGGATGATTGTCTGTTAGAATAGTACCGACAGATGATTACTCATTGGACGACTAGCCAATTTACGGTATTAATCAAATTAGAGGTTTTTAAATAAATTTTTTAATGTTTTTCGTTAATACTAATTATTTAATTTTATTTAGGATGCATCTAGAAGAAATAAAAAAACATTAATGCTAAGAAATACGTCCACACATTGGGACGTACTATGATGACAGATCATGAGAGATGGCATGTATGACATTTTATAATCTTTATTTATGACTTGCACTTTCTATTTCTTCCTCCACAATTTATTCGATTACTAAAGTTGTTATATAATTATAGTTATGAAATTACTGTTTTTTGTATCATATTTTTAATTATGGTTTCCTACATTCAATGTCACTGTAGAGGCATAAATTTAATATAGAAGGACGTGTGCCTCGAGCAAAATTGTTTTGCTCAAGTAGAAAGAAGAAAGATGGAAGTGCGGTTAATGAACCGACTCAGCAACATATTATAATTTTTACTTTATAGATTTAAAATTTTAATCTCTATTTTGTAACTTAATAATCTATTTATATTTGCAACAGGCTGCTTTGGAGGCCCTTGATGCCCAGGAACCTGAAAATTTTGGGCCAAACGATCACTTACATCAGGTGTTAGGAGATGATCACCCTGGTAGAGTATGTTGTCGACCTGGGAAGAGTATAGTTACAACGAGGTATTGGCGCTCCTCAGGTACGAGTTGTAGTGCCACCGAGTTGCAGCAGGTTAAGGCATAGGTAGAATAGGCTGAAAAAAGGTCCACAGAGACGGCAGAACAGTCTTCTAGGGAAAACACTGCATTTATGAAACTGATGGAAGTTTTATGTCCAACACTTCCACCAGAGGCCAACAATGCTTATGATGAATATATGCCATAGATGAATTATATATATGGTGCACCAGGTGGAATTTATAGTGGTGGTCGAGAAGATGGCAAGGTGGAGGCCGAGGCGGACGAGGAGGGCGAGGAGGAGGATGAGGCGGAGGAGGAGGGCAATGAGGAGGCCGAGGCTGAGTACAAGGGAGAGGAGGAGGGAGGGGACGATGATGGGGATGACGATGAGGACGAGGGTGAGGGTGAAGATGATGGAGATGATAGTGATGGTGATGAGGGACTAGAAAGGAGCATCCCAATCTGAAATGATAGTACAAGGCCACCATATAGTTGTAAGATATCGCATGCTTTCTATCTTCCAATATCATCAACTGAGAATGTCTTCTAAATAGGAATGAAATGGTCTTCATTAATTAGTTTTTAAAAAACTACCCATGCATCATTTTTACTCAGCAACATATGTAACCCAACTTTAAAGTCCATGGAAATGTTATCCCATTAATATTTCAGATCTGGAAGTGGGTGTAATAAGCCTGAAGGTATCTAGATATCCTCCTTCACCTACTAAAATGTGGAACACCTAGTCGGATTATCACTAGGTGTTCCACATTTTAGTAGGTGAAGGAGGAGATCTAGATACCTTCGGGCTTGTTACACCCACTTCTAGCCCTGAAATATTAATGGGATAACATTTCCATGGACTTTAAAGTCGGGTTATATATGCCGCTAAGGGGTAAACATGATGGATGGGTAGTTTTTTAAAAACTAATTAATGAAGACCACTTCATTCTTATTTATAAGACATTCTTAGTTGATGATATTGGAAGATAGAAAGTCTGTGATATCTTACGACTACATGGTGGCCTTGTACTATCATTTCAGATTGGGATGCTTCTTCTTTTGACATACTCTTTCGCATCTGCATGGACTCCACTCATTTGAGGACCTACATCAAAAGGTGAGTCTTATTTTATATGTAAGATATTGTTACATTTATTTTCCTATCTTGATAAATCTGAAAATAATATATGGTTTTCTTAATATTTTCTTGCAGGAAAAATAACGATATCCCGAAGAGTTGTAATGACTCACGAATGAAAAATTTCACTTCATTCCCTAAAAAGAATATGATTGATTAATAATTGATGCGGTCGATACCGAGATAAACATCATTCGTCAAATGAAAAAGCGACACCACTAGAAGTGGTTGAATGATGAACATCGTGTATCTGTCATACATTGAGACGAAGTTTTTTGATCAGTGACTAACATCGCGTACCTGTTGTACGTCAAGCCGAAGTTTGGTGATTACTGATTAACATCGCATACTTGTCATACATTGAGCTGAAGTTTGCCGATCATGTCATGAACTATGAAATTTCATCTCTTATTCCTTGTTTACCCTGAAGGTGTCAAGTTTGATTATGATGTATAAAGGCACATAATGGATATGATATTTACATTTGAATATTTTTAAATATTATATTATTTTATTTCTTTTCTCTTTATTTCATTTCTTATAAAATGTTCTAGAAAAAATAAATGATTTTATATGTATTTCCATCCCCCAAAGTGGATGAAAATGGTGAAAATGATGAAAATGATGAGATTGATGAAACTGATGAAATTGCATGAATTGAATATTCACGTTGTTGTCTTGAAGACACTATAAACATATAATTTTATTCTATTCCCTGGAGTGAATGATAATATTTATTGAAAATTATTTATTTCATTCCCCAAAGTGAATGTAAATATTCATGATTTTATTTTAAATCAAGTTCGAAGTGAATATGATCTTTTGTGAATGATCATTGTGCGGTATTTGTTTATAACAAATAATAATAATATAACCACCAAAAGTGGTTTGATGACAATAAATATTTACAGAGCATAATAAATTTTATGAATATTTATAAAATAATGTATCTCTAAAGGATGATATGAAAATAATGTCATTTGACATTATATTGAAGAATATCTTCATTTATCAATTATTGTTCCTACAACAACAATATCAAGGGAAAAATTATTATTTATCATATTCTTATAGATTATCAATATCATCTCATGTAATTCATTTATCCCCTGAAATGGATGTTGTTCATATAGTTCATAAATGAAATGATTGAATCACATAGTTTTGATAATCCGATATATTTTATAAAAATGATTTTACCACCTGAAGTGGTTAAAACAATGATCATCATAATCAATAAAATTTATATTTTATGCAAGATGATTATTGTTGATAAATAATAAACTATCATTCATGGATCATGAAATTTGATGAATGAATTCATTCTCCGATGTGAATGTAGTATTAATTATTATATCTCATTACTTGAAGTGAATGAAATTATTCATGAAAATTTTGATATGATTTATAATATCATGAATATTTGAGAGTTGATGAGGTTTGATCAAATGAATTCTTTTTCATTTGATAAAGTGAATGTTTTTATTCAATGAATTATGATTTTGGATGGCGATTAGGTGTGTGTTGTGAATCTAGAAGATTCTTCCACATTGGTTCTCGCTACCACATTCACCAGCTTCAAAAGACGTGGGGCCTCATATCCTAGGTAGATGTATTGTAAAATAATATTTGGGCCCGAAGTTCCAAAATATTTTAGAAGTTCTAAATTATGAAATAATCCTCTTGGTGATGGGCCTAACCTGTTATGATTATATTATGAATTCATCAACCATCATAAGTGGAAATTATAATGACAAATATGAGTTTGCACAATGAAAGATCTTGGAGATATTATATGCATCGATCTTGAAGCAAAATATTTATAAATATTATTTTGATTAAATGCTTCAAAAGAACTCATATATGCGTTATTATATGCTCATATAAGTACATTTACTAGTAGAGAAAATTAATTAATGACTCTAGAAGAGAAAATATATTTCTACCTGGTAGTACAAATTCTTAATGCTTTGTTATATATGAAGTCTCAATTAGATATATGAATGATATTCTTGAAAATGAATATCATATGGAGACACTGGATAAAAGAGGTATCTCAATATGTAACAAGCATTCATAAAAGTGATTATAAAGAATTTGTTATGTACAATCGAATCAATAATGGTAAACCAGAAGTTTACCGATCCTGACACTTTAAATATATGACATGATGGTTTAGTGTATCTAGGATCAATTATAATGAAAAACATTGATTCAAGTATACATTAACATAAATTTATTGATAACATAGTAAACATCCACCAGGGGGAGAATGATGAATTTATTTAATGGATGCATGTCTAAAAAATTATCAATGAATTCATTATCATTAAGTCATTATGAATGCCCCCATTTTTGAGGTAAGTTATTTATATCATTAGCACCTATTATGGAAATAAATTTCCCATATACTTATAAATAAGTATATATGAGTGCACCCACCTACCATGTGATCCATCTATATGAAATATGCATCCACTAAATGATCACATGTGTTATTTTTTGTTGGTGAGTATATATTAAAAAATGGTCATATAGAACCATTGACATGATGCACACAACACATACATGAATATAAAGTGTTGGAAATCAATAGTCTGATTATACACACCCAAAGTGTGGTTGAAATGATTGTATAAAATCATTGTTCATCATGAGTAGAAAGCAATAAATGTATTTTCTCTTGAAGAGGAAAATGAATATATCCACAACATTATATCTTTTTAGATATTGTCCCTGAAGTGACATTGGTACCAGAAAAAATTATGAGATCTCAATCAAATATTGATGATATATTTTCTTTGACTGCTTTTAAAACTCATCAGTGATAATGGATTCTAACAGATGTCTACATCATAATAATTGGCCAAAATTATTAAAGGAACTTATGAAATGTTTAACATATAAAGTTCTGGATTGATTATCCAAACTACCAATACTATTGAATATTGATGATCTTATTATAAGAAATATTTTTCCTTGTATATTTGGATATTTATATAAATCCCAGAAGGGTTCAAAATGCCTGAAGCATATTCAAAATTATGAAAGTTTTACCCAATCTGATAAATTATGGGATGAACTAAATAAGATGTATCCACATTAAGTTAAGGAAGAATATAAATTGAATTTATCATCCTGTGGTTTGTATGAATCATTGTCTTCATCATATTATTAAGATTTTTTGAAAAACATCCAAACTCTCGAAGAGTTTTCTAAAATAAATGGATTATTTGATCATGAAATTACATGGAATTTCCTTGTATTTTGAATTAATCATCTTGAAGATGAAATATTAAATTATGGAATGGTTTTACCATTAATGAATAATTAAATATCTTGTTTCCAAGAGTGATATATTTCATAAATAATGGGTTTATGAACATACATATCCCATAAGTATTAAATATAAATGCACATTTTATTAATCCCCAAAGGATATACGTGTACATGTGCATATATACCTTGAAAATAACAATAAATCATATTATGATCCAAGTTAATGTTCTTCACTATTTATTTAAATCTAAAGGGTATGAATTATTATTATTCCAAAATTTAAAACTGGATGTTTTGGTTATGAATTGATCATGTACATTTTATGAGTTAAGTGATGATCATTATGAATGAGAGATGTAATTGTTGTACTCTTTTTCCCTCAGTCAAGTTTTTTCCCATTGGGTTTTCTTGATAAGGTTTTTAACAAGGAAACACTCCGGGGACTTGATGTTATTGTAATCTTTTTCCCTTAGTCAAGTTTTTCCCATTGGGTTTTCTTGATAAGGTTTTTAACGAGGCAACACTCAGGGGACTTGATGTTATTGTAATCTTTTTCCCTAATAAAGGGGTTTTCCCCTAAAGGGTTTTTTCTTGATGAGGTTTTTAATGAGGCAATCATACATCATAACAGATATCCAAGGGAATGTTATAAATTATTATGGATACCTATAATTAATGGAAATTGTTGGCCTTTCCCATGAGTCATAATTTTCAATGAGACCATTCATTATTACCTTTGGTCTTCCTCCCATGTCTTAAAGACATAATTAAATAATAATATTAATTGATGCCCTGAAGACACAACTAAATGATATAATCAAGGGAGTTGGGAACACTGCAATCCTTTTCCCTTCATCAGGTTTTTTCTCATTGGGTTTTCCTGATAAGGTTTTTAATGAGGTAGCATGACATGAAATTCAATTACTTTGGCTTCACTTATTTTTCCCATCGGGTTTTTTTAAGTGAAGATTAAATAAGGTTCCATGAAATTATGACATCAAAGGGGAGTGTTATGAAACATTATTAATGGATGTCATAATTATGACAATAATAATGACTCCTCAATCCCCAATTAATTTTCCTCTTGATGACCAACCTTACATATTCTCAAACCATTGGTATTCTAGCCATTGGATTGAATATTATAGGGATTAATCTCAACCGTTGGATCGGATCTCATGTACTTTATAAATATGGTGATATGTTAATGAAATTAGATGGGATTTTGGATTTAAATTGTGTTCCCTACTTCTTGTATTTCTCTTGTATTTGTATTTTCATTTGTCGTTACAATCGTCATATGAAAATTCATTGCTCGCTTCGTCAATGATTTGTGTCATCTACAATCGGTCTTACATTTCCGATTTCGAAATTATTTGCAGTTTCAATCGGCGTTCGATTGATTTCACAATAAAATTTACTTATTTTACCTTTTGTTTGGATTTTAAAATTCAAAATTTAAAAAAATTTAACAATGCGATTGTCTCTGTTTGATTGGTATTATCAGATGTCTAATTGTTTTTAAAAAATAAATTCTCTAAAATAGTTCAGATTATCAAAGTAACATTCTTCATCCGATCATAGGAAAAATAAAAATGTGGTATCATCAATGGAGTTCTAGGAGATTTATATTCACAATCCCACATTGGTTTGTCATGTTTGCTAGAAAAACTTTTGTTGGCATTCGATATCAACTCTGTTGGGACATGATTAAACTCTTTTGAAAAGTGTCTCGTTTTTGTTTCAAGGTATCAATTTTAATTCATCTTTCAAAATTATACAATGGCTCAATCTTCCTAATAATAAAAATATTTTAACCCCTTATGGGACCCTCGAGATGAACTGTGAATCACTCAAGGTGATGAATAAAGACATGGTTAGACATAATTGATTTTAAAGAAATAAATTCTATTGCTAACAATATAAAATGAAATCTTGTTTTGAATATTTACTACATTTTGGAGCTCAATTGGCCACCCATTTCAATTGAACCCACCCCAAAACAATATGAAACCCCTTTAAAGGTTTCAATTATGGAACAAATTTGAGTCATGTGAAAGAAACGAAAAGATGATGAAGTCTCCTACCATGAAAACATCATCAACACTCTATCAACCCGTCTTTGTGATTGTTTTCATAAGAGAAAGTCCACACAAGAGTTATGGGATGCTTTCAAGTTTTAATGTAAGGCTAAAGAAGGATGCGCTGATAAAATACTATTTCAAAAGTATTTGAATTTAAAAATGGCTGATAACAAACTGGTTAAAAAACAAGTTTATAAATTCTAGGTTGTCACAAGGAAAATTACATCCCTCAAAATTTCCATTCTAAAACATTTAAGGTGTGGTGAAATAATTGCTATATTTTCACTGATGTGTAAAGATTTTGTTAAGTCTTGTATTAAAAATAGTAAAAACATAACAATGAAACAACTTCAAAAGTTAATTCATATAAAAAAAGAGTCCATGTTAAGAGACGTGATAATGAAATCCTAACTTGATTCAAACATCAATATTTTATAGATAAAAATATCTCAAAACTATTTCCTACAAGCTAGGAAGAAAAATCAACATTTAAATAAGAAATTCAATCATTATAGGAAGGAAATAGGTTATTTTGTTGGAGTTGGTGCCCTATAACCAATTTGATGATATTTGAGTGACCATTCAATGATCTTAATAGTGTAATAAAACTCATAATATGTCTGGTCTTCAATAGAAACAAAATGCATGAAATAAAGAACACAAAAACGATCTTACCTTCATCACTGTGATTTTCATCACAGTTGAATGAGATGAAGCATGATTAATTGGGATCACCAAAGCAACAACCAAAAACTCGTGTATGTAACACCCTGAGATTTAAAAAAAAACACTAGGTTCGATAGCGTATACGACACACAAACCGAGCCTAAATGAACCCTAAAATATTATTATTTAAATATGATCATTTGTAACATAGTCATTGAATTAGCATGTAATGACCTAAACTTTTATAAATGAAACTCCCTTTTTAAATGAATAAATGCCTTATCAAATAATCTAGTTATAGAAAACACATGCACTACTTTTGTTATTTTGGACCGTTATAAGTTATATCTTGGCAGACTTAAAGGACCATTAAGCATCATAGCCACTAATAATATAATTTTTATATAGTGACCTTATTATTAGTATATATTAAGAGTTATAATGAAGTTCAATTGACATAGACGGAAGAAGCGATGACCTCAACCAGTAGGATTGTACCCTATGAAGCTCATTTATCAGAGCTTATGAGGGAGATGATATTATTGGGATTTTCCATTGACAAAGATCAAGTTGATATTCAACAATTAAAGAACGAATGAACTCGTTTATAGGAGAAGTTCAAACTCATCGAAATCACGACCCAATTCATGTTCGCCAAACCACCCCAAAAAAATACCACTCTCACACACTTTACCCTTAAGACATACGTTGGTGTAATCAGGGGCTGTGTATCTAAACCCTAAAAGTATGAAATTGTATATTTCTATTTTTATAAAATAATTATTATATTTATCCTTTATTTTTATTACTTTTTAAATTATTAGATTATGAATTTGATAAAAATTAAATTTTGATACAATGAAACAAAAATTGTATTTTTGAAAAATATATAATTTCAATCAAGACACCTTTTTTATGAATTCAATAATTTTTGAAATAAATTATATTTTAATAAAATATTATTATTAAATAATATTTATTAAATATAAATGATAATATAATTTTATGAATTCAAATGTAATTTTTATAAGGTTCATAAAACTGTTATTGTCAAACAACCAGTATTTTTTCAATAAATGAATATTTTTTATTTAAAAGTGTAGATTCTCATATTTAGAGAATTATTTTTATAAAATAATTTTTTTTGAAATCACCACATTGAAACTAGTCAATGGTGAATTTTTCATAATTTTTGGAGACAATCAAATTTTTAGGTCAAAATTTAATACAGTATAAATATAGTGTCTATTGTGACATCATAATGACCCAAAAGTGACACAATATATGTCATAAAAGGTATCCATGAACAAATATATACTTCTATTTCTAATAATTCATTTTTAGGTTATTTGATTAATTTTATAAATCCTCAATGAATCCTACAAAACTTATATTATATTTTAAGGTTTTAAAATCAATTCTTTATAAACATGTATCGCTTTCACATCACTGAGGGTATTGTTTTAGTGATCTAGGTTGTTAAAATTGTAAAATAATGAAAATAATTTCACTTTAGTAGAAACTATGGGCAAAAACCATGAGATTATTTTTGGTTTGGATTTCTTTATCATATAGAGTCAAAACCTATGTTTGGAAATTAATAAAGAATTTTCCTCTATTTTAGTATATAAACCCACCAAAAATACCAATACCATCACTTAAAACCCTTGGAGAATGACATTAATCCTTCCTTCCCACTCTAGAGATATCACATTCATAAATTATTTTAAGTTATTTTTAATTTAATTTCCATTATTTCTTTTTTTTGGGGTTTCTCATGCATTTTGGTGGAAATGGTGGGTTTTCAAAATTTGGGCCAAACCGTGAGCCCATTTACAGATAAAAAAACAATTTTGTTACTTTTATAAATCCTATATATTTCAACATTTTTCATCCATTCAAATTCTTAATTGTCCTCCACTGACCTACTAACACCACCATATCAATTTTGATCCTTTAGAAATCCATAATCATGGTGTATTTGTGTTTTTTAGTAAGTAATTGGGTTTGCCCGTAAGCCCATCTTTTGCCTTAAATTATTTTTTTAATTATTTAATATCTCTTTCAATTTTTATTTTTTTTAGGTGATTAAACCTCCCCTATAATCCAATATCCCTAGGATCACCCCCATTATTGGTTTTTCATTTTTAGATCCCATTTGAACTGCGAATTAGGGCAAAATGTTTCAGGGTTTCTCAAACCATCCAGATTTGAGAAGGTAACTTTCTTCCTTTATAAATCATTCATTTTCACTCTTTTTAACCCATTTAAGTCCCCAAATGACCTACTCAACCTCAGTCAATCCTCACTATCTAGTTTTTTTGCTTGGAGATTCAAAATTTGGTTGATTTTGGGTGATTTCTTCAAGTTCTCTTCAAGTAAGTGTTTCTATCTTTGATTTCTTCCATTTCCTTAGGGTTTCCTCCCTCTTTATTGATATTATAAAATTAACAGAAGTTAGGGTTCGAACCTAGGGTTTTACTTGGTGTCTTTTTGGTGTAATCTTGATGTTTTATGTTCCTATTCACTTCTTTGTGGTGCGACGGTGGTGCGGTTGATGTTTCACACCAAGATTTGAGGGATTCTACACTTTCGGTAGGTGGTTCCATGTGTAAAAAATTATTGATGAGTTATATTTATGTATTTAATCATTCTTAATATTCTTCATATGTTTTGTGTGGTGTGAAAACTGTTCGTGATTGATTTAGTTAAGAGTTTAATTTTATAGTTGCATTTTAGCTTGAAATTGGGTGTTTTTCATGTGTAACACTTGGGGTATTATTTGGGTGTATTTTAGAAAATATGAAATTGGTTTAAAAAAATATTGTTTTGGATTCCAATTCTACTTTGGTAGGGTCTTGGTGTTACATTGGGTTTGAAAGAGGGGTTTTGAATGGTTTTAAGGTGTAAAACCATGTTGTACTTCTTGAAAGTGATTTTGAAAACGTGTGTTTTTCATGTGGATCTTTTCTGGTATTTTTTGACGTATTTGTATAGCACCTAAGGGTGGTTTAATAAATGTTTTTGGGGCTGTAAAATATGTTTTTAATTTTTATTGGTGTGATTTTCTCCTTGAAATATGGTTTTTAAATGTGTTTTATGTGAAAAGCTTGGGTATACTCCTTGGAATTGTTTTATAAAAGTTTTGAATGGTTTAATGATTTATGTAAGAGGTAAAACTGAAACGCACGGCCGATTGTCGCCTATCGACCTGTCAAAGTTCCGGTGCTCTGCTAATGTGTATAGCAGCACTCGGGTCGAATCCTCGGCAATGATACTTTGAAATAGTCGTTTGTTTTTAGTTGATTGTATTATGATTGGGGGGTTTTGATTGCAGAGCTTAATTTAAATGACTAATGGATGATGTTTAATTTCACAAGTTGATAAATATTGGGGTGAGTTCATCATTAGGTTATTTAATCTTGTGATATCCTTGAGCTTTGCTTTATATTGCATTTAAATTAACACTCATGTCACAAGTTGACTTTGATTTGAATTCCCAAGTGTTAAGACTTTAATCCAAGCCTCAACATAACTTAGGGTTATAATCTTGATCATATCTTGTTTATGGTAGTGTATTTATGGTTCCAATAATCCATGGAAACCACATGTTAAACAAAACAAGTCATTAATCCATGACATGCTAAGTCCAACATACACAATGTTAATTCAACGAATACTCATCGAGCAAAAGCTCTCAATCGCTTAACATACCTAAATTAAAACTCACCCCAATGAGTGATTTAATCATCCATTATGATTTTTATTAATCTGGTAATATATGTTTATGGTGATGAATTACAAAGAGAAGAAAAAGAAAGGTACAAGATAAGAGTAGTGTGCCGAACACACACACGAAATATTTTGAGAATCAAAAATGGAATTTCGATTGAATGAGGAAGAAAAATAAGGGACTGTAATTTAAAATGATTCAAACTATTTTAAGACCATGAATATTATACTACATAAGGTGGAGAAGAATAAGAGGTATTGAAGAAGAAACAAACACTAAAATTTGATTGAAATGAAAACAAAGTTACACAATTACAATTGAACGCAAACATAAACAAACGTGAAAGAGAAGTGGAGGAGAGGTCTCTATTGTTGAAACAAGATCAAAGAATATCCTCCCAGAACCATGTCAAGTCTCTAGTAATTCCAAACCTCCTCCTTAAGTTCTCCTCTCTTCTGAAATGCCAACCCTTTTGAAAGGAGAGGAGGGGATGTATTTATAGCCCAAGGAGTGGACTGTTTGCATTCCCAATATGTCCCTCCACTTGCATCGACAATTTGGCTATTCAGATAGCCGAATCTCCAAATATATCCTTCTTAAAAGTTGTAGATAATAAAGTTGGACGACTACTTTCAAAATTTGGAGGCATTTGGACAAGTGGAGCCAAAGGTATGGTGATTTTATTAAACAAAGGTAAACTATCCATTTCTATCCATGCTTTTTCGAAGTCCATAATGTGAATCGGTTTTTGAATAAGAATATGCCCTCAAATAAAAATCAATTCTTCAACAAAGTTGGCCGGCCGAATCTCCTATTTCACACTGCAAATGTTCAGCTCGAATGGATGTCTACATCAGGAGAAATTTCAATATTAGTGTGATATTTTTAATTCCCGGCCAGAATGGTGGGCTGGACTTCAATGCATCAGTTGGGCCCCTTGTATTTGTTATTGGGTTCTGAAATTTTTATCATGGACTCCTTTAAATGTCCTCCGAACTTGGGAGGAGAATTAAGGTATTTGGACTTCTGGATTGAGCCTAGTAATTCGACCTTCATATATGGTCCAGTTTCATCACAGTTTCCTTGGGCCTTCTTGTGGGGTCCATATGACCCTCTAAATGGACGAATTTTTCAAATATGACTTCTAATTAAATGTTTGAATTGTAATTGGGAACCCTAAAAAACAATAATAATTTAATTTGGATAAGTAGGGTGATAGTTATTGTTAAAACATTAAACAGACTTGAATCTGGATAAATCCAAATAGTGCTCAAAAATTATATTTAATATTTAAACATTAATATTTCACAAAAATTATACACATTTCATATAAAATCAGTAAAGGGAGTATGTAAAAAGATATGAAAATATTAATAACATCAACTCCCCCACACTTAGTTTTTTGCATGTCCTCATGTGCAACAAATAGAAAAACATGACAAAATCATTTTCACTCACCAACAAATATTAAAACTTTTTTTTCTCCAATCAGGGGAGGTTTAGACTATTTCACTCATCCATTTTGAATTCCACCACAAGTTGTTACAGAAACAATGTTCCAAAACTAATTCATTTTTTCATGCTCAAATTTAGAAATGGAAAATGTGGACACTCAAAACTCACACCTCTCAAGATGATAAAATTCATTTGTGGAGGTTCACTCTTTCACCAACCAAAAGTGAAAATCATAGAGTTTGAAAAGATCTCTCAGATTACAATCCCTATCCAAATTGAAAAAGAATCAAGAGGTATTTTTAATGGGTTTTTTTGTGGCTATGGGACGGTAGGAATATAATGTCCAAGAGAGAGAATAAGAGGGTTAAAATACCAACATAGAAAAAGCAATGCACATTTTTTTTTGAAATAAAACATGGAAGGAAATGAAAACACATATTTACAAGGGAATGATTGTGTGAAGAAAGACACTATAGAGGATGAAAATATGAAGGTAATGAGAAGATGAAATATTAACAAAACACAAAACTTCTCCCAATAAGAATATAATGCAAGTGTTTTTTTTTTCTTTTCCTTTTTTTCTTTGTTTTTTTCGAAAGTTGACCTTGAAACAGATCTCACACTCATATCCCAACCCATATTTGATCTCCTCATGACACTAATTGTAATAGTTATAACAAGATCAAAGTTTGAGGAAGAGTGATTTTTGACCTACCCAAGACACAACCCATTTTTTTCATTTTTTTTTTGATTTTTTTTTGATTTTGATATTTTTTTTGATATTTTTATTTGTTTTTTTAACACTTATCAATATCATTTGTACAATACATTACCAAATCCCACTAAATTAAAACCTCCCCCCACACTAAAATGGATTCTTTCCCTCAAGCATATGGTAACACACTAGAAAGTAAGGAAATGATACCCAAAAATGAAATCCATTCCCCCCCACACTTAAATTTCAAAAACTTATGCAATGAAAATACATGTTGATATTGGGTGGGATAAGGTATTGGGATTGTAATGTGGCTATCAAAGAAAAGGTTTTCATAGGCTCGAAGGGGCTTTCAAAAGGAGGATTAATGTAAAGGAAATGGGAGGCTATTTGGCTATTGTGATTCTCATGTGGTTCAGAAAATGCCTCTATCATATTAATACACACTAAGGTAGTAAATTCAGCTCGAAGGTCCACAAACTCAAGACTCACAAATGGGGGTGAAAACACACATTTTGAAAATATGGTCATAGGTGGCCTAGGCATGAAAGAAAATGTTGTTCCTCACAGTTTGGAAAAAGCATTTTCCAAATCCAAAAATTGAGCATTCAAAATTTGTTAATTTTGACACAAAACTCTTTATCCAAATTCATGATGAAAATACAAAATTTTTGAGATGAAAACATGTCTGTTGACTCCCCAAAATGGTTGGACAAAATTTCAAAACTCGATGGTGAGTAAGCATGACTCTTTTTTTTTGTAATTTTTAAAGTGATTGTGTTTTTTTTGGGTTTTTTTAGTTTTTATGGTTTTTTTAAAAGATACACCCACACAAATTATAAAGTGAAAAAGAAAGGTTTTGAAAAAGAAAGTGGTAAAAAAATTAAAGAGAGAGGAAGAAGAAGAAAGAGGTAGAGAGAGGAAGAGACAGAGAGAGAGTTAAAGGGAAAGAGGTGCCCCTGGTTTAGATTTGGTGGGTCGTCGTCTCCATTTGGTGGTGGGTTGACTGGAGAAGTTTGGTATCCAATGGAAGTCGATGTTGATCCAAGATTGTGGGATGTAACCTGAAAAAGAAAAAGCATTATTAATATAATGAAAAACTAAAAAGAAATTGAAATTTCACAAAAGTAAAATAAAACATGGGTTGCCTCCCAAGAAGCGCTGCATTTATTTGTCTACAGCTAGACAGTTGCAGTGGACTACCCATAGTCTGATGGTGGCCATCGTATTTTCTCAACTCTAGTGTGCTTCCAGAAAAACTTCTCCTCTAGGAGGCCTGATGATTCATTTGATAATTTCTTCCCATCCTTGTTGGTGTGCTTGCAATTCAATGGGGGTGGAAAGAGAATATTTCTATCCTCACTTTGGTCTTCAACCTGAGGAATAATGTTATCCACAATGTTCTAGTTTTCTATGCTTGTAAATTCATGAAGATGGTTCAATTCTGATGGTTCACTTTTGTGAGGATCAGATAACACAAAACCACAGTATGAGATCTCAATTGTTTTTGACTCATTTATTTCATCACTTACCGATGTAGAGTAATGGGGATCCGTGGAGTCATAAGACGGAATACAATTTTCAATATCCTTTATTTCAATGTTGTTCGCCAAAGAATGGTCAATTTCAACCTCACCAGTGATCAATTTATTAATTAGGGTACAAATATCACAACCTTCACTCCCATCAGGACAATATAAACAAATTGGTTTGGGGTTCACCTCACATATAACATGATTTTTAGAATCATGGATAGGAAAGGATGAATGTGGGATAATCAGATTTGAATCAAAAAATGAGCATTCAAGTTCATTCTCTTTATTACCATTCATGTTGGAGCATTGGAGGTTAGGGGTGAGATGAGATTCCAAAGAGTTTTCAAGATCCTTTAGATCAATGGAGTTTGCATTTGTAATGTCAACATCAATTTCTCCATCTATGACTTGGTTAATGAAGATGCAATATTCACAAACTTCTCTATTAGTAGAACATGAAGAACATGTTGGATTGGGATTCAATACACTCTCAGAGGGGGTTTCAGAATAATGGATAGAGAATAAAGATTCATTCTCTTATGGGTATCGCATGGATTGAAAAATATTGAACTTGACCAGTTGGTCACCAAATTCCATGGATAATATGCCATCATGGACATCAATTTTGGTTTTAGATGTCATGAGGAAAGGTCTTCCTAGAATTAAGGGAGATTGAGAAGAGTTTGTCTCACCTTCCATGTCAAGGACATAGAAATAAGCAGGGAATATAAGATCACTGACTCGGACAAGGACATCCTCAATTATTCCCTCAGGACTAGTTGTGCTTCGATTGGCTAACTAAATAACAACACCCGTTGGATGTAAGGGACCTAGACCAAGGTTGGAGAATATGGATTTGGGCATGACATTAATTGAGGCTCCTAGGTCTATGAGTGCATCATCAAAGTTGGAACTTCCAATTTGGCATGGAACCATAAAGGTACCCGGATCTTTTCACTTAATGGGTATGTACTGCTGGGTGGAAACATTTTCAAAGGTCCTAAGTTGCCTCTTGTGGGTACACAACTCCTTGAGAAACTTGGCATACTTAGAAATTTGTTTTATGGAATCTAAGAGGGTAATGTTGACTTCAACACGTTTAAAATTGTCAAGAATTTTAGGATCAGGTTCAAAGGACTTCCTTGACTTAGAAACAGTTTGAGGAAAAGGAATTGGGTTCCTAAGTGGAATGGAAGGAGGTGATGGAATGGATTCAGATTCCTTTTCAATTTTCTTTTTCTTTTCATTTTCTAGGTCAACATTCAAAGGAGGGTTTGAGGATTTATCTTGAGGCATATCAAGTTGCTTTCCTGATCTAAGTGCAATTGCACTTACATTACCCTTGGGGTTGGGTAATGGTTGAGCTGGGAGTTGGGAAGAATTTTATTGTTGTTGCTGGCTCAGGTGGGATGCAAGTTGACCTATTTGAGTTTCAATGTTTTTAAGGCTAGAACAGGTGAAGGAGGAAAGATCTTCCACGGCACTTTCCCATGGTTGCTTGGAAGAAGAGGCTTGTCCCTGGTTGGGATTGCCTTGATTTTGGTTCTTAGGAAATCTATTGTATTGGTTTTGGAATTGGGAAGACTCACTAGGATAATGGAATCCAGGAGGAGGATTGTTCCTTTGAGGTTGAGGAACAAAAGGATAAGGTTGATGGAAGTTACCACCACCTTGACCATATTGAAAATGGTTTGGGTTTTGAGGAGGGAATTGAGGGGGATGAGATATGGGATTACCATACCTAAGGTCTTGGTTATAGGAATAAGAGAAGGGCTCAGAGTGAGGTTGGTTGAAGTTTCTAACAAACTGACCTGATAGTTGAGGGTTGGTGTTTCGTTGAGCATATGCTTCATTGAGATCCATTGGTCCAGATGAATCGGATTGATCCTCTTGAATTTGTGGACATGTGTCAGTTGGATGAGATGGAGAGTTGCAGATTCCATAGTTTTTGACAGGTCCAGGAAACATTTATTGCGGAGAAGACGAGGTTGGGGATTTGGTGGCCACAGCTAGCTGTCCCACAAGACCTATAAGTTCACTCATCCACTCGGTCATTTTGTTCGGATCAATTGATTGATTATCTTGGGCTTGTTTGAATTGAGCATGTGCTCGAGTATGTAATTGTTGTGTGTTTGCAGCCATGCTACTTATGAGATCTCTTGCAACTGCAGGAGTTTTATCAACAAGAGCATCGCCACTTGCGGCATCTATGAGAGTTCTCTCCATAGCCAATAACCCCCCATAGAAGTATTGGATCAAGAGTTGGTCAGGGATTTGATGATGTGGGTATATTGAAACAAGATCTTTGAACCTCTCCCAGTACTCATGGAGTGATTCACTTGGGAATTGACGGATACCACTAATTTCCTTTCGGATAGAAGTAGTACGAGAAGCAGGAAAGAATTTCTCTAAGAATAGTCGCTTCATGTCATTCCATGTAGTTATGGAACCAGGAGTTAGGTAGTAGAGCCATGACTTAGCAGTGTCAGCTAGGGAAAAAGGGAATGCTCAGAGTTTGATTTGTTCTTCATAAACCCCTTGAGGCTTCATGGTAGAGCACACTACTTGGAACTCTTTAAGGTGAAGATGTGGATCCTCACCGGCTAGCCCGTGAAAATGAGGGAGAAGATGAATCAAACCCGATTTGAGTTTGAAGTCAGCTTCTATGTCTGGATATTGAATACCAAGAGGTTGGTAATTCATATCAGGGGCAACAAGTTCTTTAAGTGTTTGTTCCCTAGGATTGGCCATATCTAATTCAATTGGTTGGACAAGGACTATTTCTTGAATTATTTGATTATCTCTTATGTTCATCCTAAGTTGGCGAAGTGTTCGGTCAATTTCAGGGTCAAACAAATCCGATGGATTGTTTGGAAGACTACGGGGCATTCATAGAGCTTTGGAAGAAAGAGGAAGACGGGTTTTTCTTTGTATTTTTTCAGTTTAGGATTTTTAAGAGGAAGACGAGTTTTTCTTTGTGTTTTTTTTTCAATTTCTTTTTAAAATTTTGTTTTTTTTGTTTTTTATTACAATAACCAGAAACTAATTACTACTTAAATCACCATCCCCAGCAACGGAGCCATTTGAAACGCACGTCCGATTGTCGCCTATCGACCGGTCAAAGTTCCGGTGCTCTGCTAATGTGTATAGCAGCACTCGGGTCGAATCCTCGGCGATGATACTTTGAAATAGTCATTTGTTTTTAGTTGATTGTATTCTGATTGGGGGGTTTTGATTGCAGAGCTTAATTGAAATGACTAATGGATGGTGTTTAATTTAACAAGTTGATAAATATTTGGGTGAGTTCATTATTAGGTTATTTAAGCTTGTGATATCCTTGAGCTTTGCTTTATATTGCATTTAAATTAACACCCATGTCACAAGTTGACTTTGATTTGAATTCCCAAGTGTTAAGATTTTAATCCAAGCCTCAACATAACTTAGGGTTCTAATCTTGATCATATCTTGTTTATGGTAGTGTATTTATGGTTCCAATAATCCATGGAAACCACACGTTAAACAAAACAAGTCATTAATCCATGACATGCTAAGTCCAACATACACAATCTTAATTCAACGAATACTCATCGAGCGAAAGCTCTCAATCGCTTAACATACCTAAATTAAAACTCACCCCAATGAGAGATTTACTCAGCCATTATGATGTTTATTAATCTGGTAATATATGTTTATGGTGATGAATTACAAAGAGAAGAAAAATAAAGGGACAAGATAAGAGTAGTGTGCCGAACACACACACGAAATATTTTGAGAATCAAAAATGGAATTTCGATTGAATGAGGAAGAAAAATAAGGGATTGTAATTTAAAATGATTCAAACTATTTTAAGACCATTATTATTATACTACAAAATGTGGAGAAGAATAAGAGGTACTGAAGAAGAAACAAACACTAAAATTTGATTGAAATGAAAACAAAGTTACACAATTACAATTGAACGCAAACATAAAAAAACGTGAAAGAGAAGTGGAGGAGAGGTCTCTCTTGTTGAAAAAAGATCAAAGAATATCCTCACAGAACCTTGTCAAGGCTCTAGTAATTCCAAACCTCCTCCTTAAGTTCTCCTCTCTTCTGAAATGCCAACCCTTTTGAAAGGAGAGGAGGGGATGTATTTATAGCCCAAGGAGTGGACTGTTTGCATTCCCAATATGTACCTCCACTTACATCGACAATTTGGCTATTCAGACAGCCGAATCTCCAAATATATCCTTCTTCAAAGTTGTAGATAATAAAGTTGGACGACTACTGTCAAAATTTGGAGGCATTTGGACAAGTGTATCCAAAGGTATGGTGGTTTTATTAAACAAAGGTAAACTGTCCATTTCTATCCATGCTTTTTCGAAGTCCATAATGTGAATCGGTTTTTGAATAATAAGATGCCCTAAAATAAAAATCAATTATTCAACAAAGTTGTCCGTACAAATCTCCTCTTTGACACTACAAAATTTCAGCTCGAATGTATGTCTACATCAGGAGAAATTTTAATATTAGTGTGATATTTTTAATTTTTGTCCAGAATGGTGGGCTGGACTTCAATGCATCAGTTGGGCCCCTTGTATTTGTTATTGGGTTCTGAAATTTTTATCATGGACTCCTTTAAATGTCCTCCGAACTTGGGAGGAGAATTAAGGTATTTGGACTTCTGGATTGAGCCCAGTAATTCGACCTTCATATATGGTCCAGTTTCTTCACAGTTTCCTTGGGCCTTCTTGTGGGGTCCATATGACCCTCTAAATGGACGAATTTGCCAAATATGACTTATAATGAAATATTTGAATTGTAATTGGGAACCCTAAAAAACAAGAATAATTTAATTTGGATAAGTAGGGTGATAGTTATTGTTAAAACCTTAAACAGACTTGAATCTGGATAAATCCAAATAGTGCTCAAAAATTATATTTAATATTTAAAAATTAATATTTCACAAAAATTATACACATTTCATATAAAATCAGTAAATCGAGTATGTAAAAAGATATTAAAATATTAATAACATCAACTCCCCACACTTAGTTTTGTGCATGTCCTCATGTGCAACAAATAGAAAAACATGACAAAATCATTTTCACTCACCAACAAATATTAAAATTTTGTTTTCTCCAATCAGGGGAGGTTTAGACTATTTCACTCATCCATTTTGAATTCCACCAAAAGTTGTTACAGAAACAATGTTCCAAAACTAATTCATTTTTTCATGCTCAAATTTAGAAATGGAAAATGTGGACACTCAAAACTCACACCTCTCAAGATGATAAAATTCATTTGTGGAGGTTCACTCTTTCACCAACCAAAAATGAAAATCATAGAGTTTGAAAAGAGATCTCAGCTTACAATCCCTATCCAAAGTGAAAAAGAATCAAGAGGTCTTTTTAATGGGTTTTTCTGTGGCTATGGGACGGTAGGAATATAATGTCCAAGAGAGAGAATAAGAGGGTTAAAATACCAACATAGAAAAAGCAATGCACATTTTTTTTGAAATAAAACATGGAAGGAAATGAAAACACATATTTACAAGGGAATGATTTTTTGAAGAAAGACACTATAGAGGATGAAAATATGAATGTAATTAGAAGATGAAATATTAAAAAACACAAAACTTCTTCCAATAAGAATATAATGCAAGTGTTCTTTTTTTTCTTTTCCTTTTTTTTCTTTGTTTTTTTCGAAAGTTGACCTTGAAACAGATCTCACACTCATATCCCAACCCATATTTTATCTCCTCATGACACTAATTGTAATAGTTATAACAAGATCAAAGGTTGATTAAGAGTGATTTTTGACCTACCCAAGACACAACCCATTTTTTTCATTTTTTTTTTGATTTTTTTTTGATTTTGATATTTTTTTTGATATTTTTATTTGTTTTTTTTAACACTTTTCAATATCATTTGTACAATACATTACCAAATCCCACTGAATGAAAACCTCCCCCCCACACTAAAATGGATGCTTTCCCTCAAGCATATGATAACACACCATAAAGTAAGGAAATGATACCCAAAAATGAAATCCATTCCCCCCCACACTTAAATTTCAAAAACTTATGCAATGAAAATCCATGTTGATATTGGGTGGGATAAGGTATTGGGATTGTAATGTGGCTATCAAAGAAAAGGTTTTCATAGGCTCTAAGGGGCTTTCAAAAGGAGTATTAATGTAAGATAAATGGGAGGCTATTTGGATATTGTGATTTTCATGTGGTTCAGAAAATGCCTCTATCATATTAATACAAACTAAGGTAGTAAATTCAGCTCGAAGGTCCACAAACTCAAGACTCACAAGTGGGGGTGAAAACACACATTTTGAAAATATGGCCATAGGTGGCCTTGGCATGAAAGAAAATGTTGTTCCTCACGGTTCGGGAAAAGCATTTTCCAAATCCAAAAATTGAGCATTCAAAATTTGTTAATTTTGACACAAAATTCTTTATCCAAATTCATGATGAAAATACAAAATTTTTGAGATGAAAACATGTATGTTAACTCCCCAAAATGGTTGGACAAAATTTCAAAACTCGATGGTGAGTAAGCATGACTCTTTTTTTTTGTAATTTTTAAAGTGATTGGGTTTTTTTTGGGTTTTTTTTTAGTTTTTATGGTTTTTTTAAAAGATACACCCACACAAATTAGAAAGTGAAAAATAAAGGTTTTGAAAAAGAAAGTGGTAAAAAAATTAAAGAGAGAGGAAGAATAAGAAAGACGTAGAGAGAGGAAGAGATAGAGAGAGAGTTAAAGGGAAAGAGGTTCCCCTGGTTTAGATTTGGTGGGTCATCGTCTCCATTCGGTGGTTGGTTGACTGGAGAAGTTGGGTATCCAATGGAAGTCGATGTTGATCCAAGATTGTGGGATGTTACCTGAAAAAGAAAAATCATTATTCATATAATGAAAAACTAAAAATAAATTGAAATTTCACAAAAATAAATTAAAACATGGGTTGCCTCCCAAGAGGCGCTGCATTTATTTTTCTACAGCTAGACAGTTGCAGTGGACTACCCATAGTCTGATGGTGGCCATCGTATTTTCTCAACTCTAGTGTGCTTCCAGAAAAACTTCTCCTCTGGGAGGCCTGATGATTCATTTTATAATTTCTTCCCATCCTTGTTGGTGTGCTTTCAATTCAATGGGGGTGGAAAGAGAATATTTATATCCTCACTTTGGTCTTCAACCTGAGGAATGATGTTATCCACAATGTTCTGGTTTTCTATGCTTGTAAATTCAGGAAGATGGTTCAATTCTGATGGTTCATTTTTGTGAGGATCATATAACACAGAACCACAGTATGAGATCCCAATTGTTTTTGAATCATTTATTTCATCACTTACCGATGTAGAGTAATGGGGATCGGTGGAGTCATAAGACTGAATACAATTTTCAATATCCTTTATGTCAATGTTGTTTGCCAAAGAATGGTCAATTTCAACCTCACTAGTGATCAATTTATTAATTAGGGTACAAATATCACAACCTTCACTCCCATCAGGACAATATAAACAAATTGGTTTGGGGTTCACCTCACATATAACATGATTTTTAGAATCATGGATAGGAAATGATGAATGTGGGATAATCATATTTGAATCAAAAAATGAGCATTCAAGTTCATTCTCTTTATTACCATTCATGTTTGAGCATTGGAGGTCAGGGGTGAGATGAGATTCCAAAGAGTTTTCAAGATCCTTTAGATCAATGGAGTTTGCATTTGTAATGTCAACATCAATTTCTCCATCTATGAATTGGTTAATGAAGATGCAATATTCACAAACTTCTCTATTAGTAGAACATGAAGAACATGTTGGATTGGGATTCAACACACTCTCAAAGGGGGTTTCAGAAGAATAGATAGAGAATAAAGATTCATTCTCTGATGGGTATCGCATGGATTGAAAAATATTGAACTTGACCAGTTGGTCACCAAATTCCATGGATAAGATGCCATCATGGACATCAATTTTGGTTTTAGATGTCATGAGGAAAGGTCTTCCTAGAATTAAGGTAGATTGAGAAGAGTTTGTCTCAACTTCCATGTCAAGGACATAGAAATCAGCAGGGAATATAAGATCACTGACTTGGACAAGGACATCCTCAATTATTCCCTCAGGACTAGTTGTGCTTCGATTGGCTAACTGAATAACAACACCCGTTGGATGTAAGGGACCTAGACCAAGGTTGGATAATATGGATTTGGGCATGACATTAATTGAGTCTCCTAGGTCTATGAGTGCATCATCAAAGTTGGAACTTCCAATTTGGCATGGAACTGTAAAGGTAGTTGGATCTTTTCACTTAATCGGTATGGACTGCTAGGTGGAAACATTTTCAAAGGTCCTAAGTTGCCTCTTGTGGGTACACAACTCCTTGAGAAACTTGGAATACTTAGGAATTTGTTTTATGGCATCTAAGAGGGGAATGTTGACTTCAACACGTTTAAACATGTAAAGCATTTTAGGATCAGGTTCAAAGGAATTCCTTGTCTTAGAAACAGCTTGAGGAAAAGGAATTGGGTTCTTAAGTGGAATGGAAGGAGGAGATGGAATGGATTCAGATTCCTTTTCAATTTTCTTTTTCTTTTCATTTTCTAGGTCAACATTCAAAGGAGGGTTTGAGGATTTATCTTGAGGCATATCAAGTTGCTTTCATGATCTAAGTGCAATTGTACTTACATTACCCTTGGGGTTGGGTAATGGTTGAGCTGGGAGTTGGGAAGAATTTTATTGTTGTTGCTGGCTCAGGTGGGATGCAAGTTGACCTATTTGAGTTTCAATGTTTTTAAGGCTAGAATGGGTGAAGGAGGCAAGATCTTCCACTGCACTTTCCCATGGTTTCTTGGAAGAAGAGGCTTGTCCCTGGTTGGGATTGCCTTGATTTTGGTTCTTGGGAAATCTATTGTATTGGTTTTGGAATTGGGAAGGCTCACTAGGATAATGGAATCCAGGAGGAGGATTGTTCCTTTGAGGTTGAGGAACAAAAGGATAAGGTTGATGGATTTTACCACCACCTTGACCATATTGAAACTGGTTTGGGTTTTGAGGAGGTAATTGAGGGGGATGAGATATGGGATTACCATACCTAAGGCCTTGGTTATAGGAAGAAGAGAAGGTCTCAGAGTGAGGTTGGTTGAAGTTTCTAACAAACTGACCTGATAGTTGAGGGTTGGTGTTCCGTTGAGCATATGCTTCATTGAGCTCCATTGGTCTAGATGAATCGGATTGATCCTCTTGAAGTTGTGGACATGTGTCAGTTGGATGAGATGGAGAGTTGCAGATTCCATAGTTTTTGACAGGTCCAGGAAACATTGATTGCGGAGAAGACGAGGTTGGGGATTTGGTGGCCACAGCTAGCTATCACACAAGACCTGCAAGTTCACTCATCCACTCGGTCATTTTGTTCGGCTCAATTGATTGATTATCTTGGGCTTGTTTGACTTGAGCATGTGCTCGAGTATGTAATTGTTGTGTGTTTGCAGCCATGTTACTTATGAGATCTCTTGCAGCTGCAGGAGTTTTATCAACAAGAGCACCGCCACTTGCGGCATCTATGAGAGTTCTCTCCATAGCCAATAACCCCCCATAGAAGTATTAGATCAAGAGTTGGTCAGGGATTTGATGATGTGGGTAGGTTGCAACAAGATTTTTGAACCTCTCCCAGTACTCATGAAGTGATTCACTTGGGAATTGACGGATACCACTTTCCTTTCAGATAGAAGTAGTACGAGAAGCAAGAAAGAATTTCTCTAAGAATAGTCGCTTCATGTCATTCCATGTAGTTATGGAACCAGGAGGTAGGTAGTAGAGCCATGACTTAGCAGTGTCAGCTAGGGAAAAAGGGAATTCTCGGAGTTTGATTTGTTCTTCAGAAACCCCTTGAGGCTTCATGGTAGAGCACACTACTTGGAACTCTTTAAGGTGAAGATGTGGATCCTCACTGGCTAGCCCGTGAAAATGAGGGAGAATATGAATCAAACCTGATTTGAGTTCGAAGTCAGCTTCTATGTTTGGATATTTAATACCAATAGGTTGGTAATTCATATCAGGGGCAACCAGTTCTTTTAGTGTTTGTTCCCTAGGATTGTCCATATCTAATTCAATTGGTTGGACAAGGACTGGTTCTTGAATTATTTGATTATCTCTTATGTTCCTCCTAAGTTGGCGAAGTGTTCGCTCAATTTCAGGGTCAAACAAATCCGAGGGATTGTTTGGAAGACTACATGGTATTCAGAGAGATTTTGGAAGAAAGAGGAAGACGAGTTTTTCTTTGTATTTTTTCAGTTTATGATTTTTAAGAAGAAGACGAGTTTTTCTTTGTGTTTTTTTTCAATTTCTTTTTAAAATTTTGTTTTTTTTGTTTTTTATTACAATAACCAGAAACTAATGACTACTTAAATCACCATCCCTAGCAACGGAGCCATTTGAAATGCACGGCCGATTGTCACCTATCGACCGGTCAAAATTCCGGTGCTCTGCTAATGTGTATAGCAGCACTCGGGTCGAATCCTCACCGATGATACTTTGAAATAGTCGTTTGTTTTTAGTTGATTGTATTCTGATTGGGGGGTTTTGATTGTAGATCTTAATTGAAATGACTAATGGATGATGTTTAATTTAACAAGTTGATAAAGATTTGGGTGAGTTCATCATTAGGTTATTTAAGCTTGTGATATCCTTGAGCTTTGCTTTATATTGCATTTAAATTAACACCCATGTCACAAGTTGACTTTGATTTGAATTCCCAAGTGTTAAGACTTTAATCCAAGCCTTAACATAACTTAGGGTTCTAATATTGATCATATCTTGTTTATGTTAGTGTATTTATGGTTCCAATAATCCATGGAAACCACACGTTAAACAAAACAAGTCATTAATCCATGACATGCTAAGCCCAACATACACAATCTTAATTCAACGAATACTCATCGAGCGAAAGCTCTCAATCGCTTAACACACCTAAATTAAAACTCACCCCAATGAGAGATTTACTCAGCCATTATTATGTTTATTAATCTGGTAATATATGTTTATGGTGATGAATTACAAAGAGAAGAAAAAGAAAGGGACAAGATAAGAGTAGTGTGCCGAACACACACACGAAATATTTTGAGAATCAAAAATGGAATTTCAATTGAATGAGGAAGAAAAATAAGGGAATATAATTTAAAATGATTCAAACTATTTTAAGAAAATTAATATTATACTACATAAGGTGGAGAATAATAAGAGGTATTGAAGAAGAAACAAGCACTAAAATTTGATTGAAATGAAAACAAAGTTACACAATTACAATTAAACGCAAACATAAACAAACGTGAAAGAGAAGTGGAGGAAAGGTCTCTCTTGTTGAAACAAGATCAAAGCATATCCTCCCAGAACCTTTTCAAGGCTCTAGTAATTCCAAACCTCCTCCTTATGTTCTCCTCTCTTCTGAAATGCCAACCCTTTTGAAAGGAGAGGAGGGGATGTATTTATAGCCTAAGAAGTGGACTGTTTGCATTCCCAATATGTCCCTCCACTTGCATCGACAATTTGGCTATTCAGACAGCCGAATCTCCGAATATCTCCTTCTTCAAAGTTGTAGATAATAAAGTTGTAATACTACTGTCAAAATTTGGAGGCATTTGGACAAGTGGAGCCAAAGGTATGGCAGTTTTATTAAAAAAATGTAAACTGTCCATTTCTATCCATGCTTTTTCGAAGTCCATAATGTGAATCGGTTTTTGAATATGAAGATGCCCTAAAATAAAAATCAATTCTTCAAAAAAGTTATCCGGACGAATCTCCTCTTTCACACTACAAAATTTCACCTCTAATGGATGTCTACATCAGGAGAAATTTCAATATTAGTGTGATATTTTTAATTCCCGGCCAGAATGGTGGGCTGGACTTCAATGCATCAATTGGGCCCATTTTATTTGTTATTGGGTTCTGAAATTTTTATCATGGACTCCTTTAAATGTCCTCCGAACTTGGGAGGAGAATTAAGGTGTTTGGATTTCTGGATTGATCCCAGTAATTCTACCTTCATATATGGTCCAGTTTCTTCACAGTTTCCTTGGGCCTTCTTGTGGGGTACATATGACCCTCTAAATGGACGAATTTTCCAAATATGACTTCTAATGAAATGTTGGAATTGTAATTGGTAACCCTAGAAAACAATAATCATGCAATTTGGATAAGTAGGGTGATAGTTATTGTTAAAACATTAAACAGACTTGAATCTGGATAAATCCAAATAGTGCTCAAAAATTATATTTAATATTTAAACATTAATATTTCACAAAAATTATGCACATTTCATATAAAATCAGTAAAGGGAGTATGTAAAAAGATATGAAAATATTAATAACATCAAAAACCATATTGGAAAACTATTTTGTATTGTGTATATTTTGAAATGTTCCATTTTAAATGTGAATGGGGCTGTCATTTGATGTGTATCCTCTTGGAAATGTTTTATAAAAATGTTTAACGGATTCACTGAAATGTGAAAGATGTATGAACGTGATGTGGGCTGTTTGTGTGAGTGTGATGTGCAAAATGGATTTTGTTTATGAAAAGGGTTTTATGAAACATTTGAGTGGGATGTTATGTGATGTTTGTCATATTTGGAAATATTTTATAAAATTGTTAAAGGATGTGTTGGATTGTGAAAGTTATTCAAAATGTGTTGTGGGCTATTTTGGCGTGAGTTTGATTTCAAAATGCATTTGAACGAAAAGTGTATTTTTTGACCTGTGTGATGTACATGGGGATGTTTAGTTAATGTGTGATGTTGAAGTGATATTTGAATGTGAAAACTATATTTCTTAGCTTACTGAACTTGTTTGAGCACAAGATGGAAACCCAAATATCTGGGTGGGTGGACGTGTACTAGTATGCTAGTGAATCTGTGGGGTTTGGCCTCAGTTTCACATAGCAAGATTGACACTTACAACACTAATTAAACTATAATTATGATGATTGGGGACCACTACGTTATGGTTATGATCCCTACTAGTGGCTCGTGTGCATGAGAACGGATATTGTGATGGTAACTCTCATCTAGATACGAGGTACCTATGTCACGAACCAACCCGGGTTGACCCTGAATCGGTCACCCGAGCTGGTCTGCGACATGGCCCGAGAGGCATTCCCGATCCTCCCGGGCTGGCGACAAGCGCCAGGGCATCAACAGAGGATGTGGGAACGATTTCTCCCAATATAAATAAATAAAAAAGTAGAAATAATACAGAGCATCGCAGAATAGATAGACCAAATAAAGTGACTAAACAAGAAAATAAGAAAAATAAAACTGACCAAACACGACGTCCGAACTAAATCTGTGCGACCTCGCGGGTCGCTCTCCGACT